>OZ004706.1:3089714-4299714 GCA_963924515.1 Vespertilio murinus
GGAAAGCTACCATGTGGCCCGAGAGAAGGCAGGACCTGAACAGACACAGAGGACGAGGAACAGACCCAGGCGACTTCACCTGGGGGTGAAACTGTTGCTCGTGGCAAAGCCATAAATGTGCACGAGGCTGTGGCTGCCGTGGCTTCTGGCCGTGGCTGCGCTGGTGGGAGGCAGGGCTTTGTCTGGAAGGACGGGCAGGACTTTGGCGGGGGATGAGGGAGGTCAGTGACCCTGTGTCCCACTGGGCCGGGTGTGGGCAATGCGGGCGTGCACTCCACAGCCACCCGTGAAGCTGTGTGTCCCTGTGTGTGTGTCCCCGTGCACCCCAGTGCAGATGCAGGACCATTCTGCGTTGCTTTCAAAATGCCCGTCAGACAGTGAGGGGCACCTTTGGTGAGACTCTGCTGCTCCTGATCCTCCCCCCCACCTCTGGGACATTCTGTGTCACTCCTGCCAAACCTGGTTATGTCCTCTGTGGAGACAAAACCCAGGCCCCGTCCACACACCTAGAGCGCATTTTTATCCATGCTCTGTCGTTGGTTTGAGAGAGAGAGGAAGGGAGAGGGAGAGAGGCACAAAGATGAGAGAGAAACGTGGATTGGCTGCCGCCTGCACGCCCCCTCCTGGGGACTGAGCCTGGGCCTGTGCCCTGACCGGGAATCCAATCAGAGGCCTGGTGGTGCATGGGGTGATGCTCCACCCACTGGGCCACACCGGCCGGGCCCTAACTTTGCCGAATGAAGACTTAGAGGTGTCACTGCCACGTTCCATATAGAAATACCGTCTTAGCTCAATGCGGGGGGCGTTCCTCACGACACCCATATCGCTGACCTCAGAGCTCGTGTCCTTCACCGGCTCGGACCCTGCAGGGCTCGGCGCCGCCTGCCTGCGGGACCTAAGGTCATTGCCAGCCGAGGAGCAGGGCCGAGGGGACAAAGGAGGCTTTCTGATTCCTCCTGGCCGGTGTCCTGTGTGCACAGCTGGCTGGCCACGCGCGGGCACACACACACACACACACACAGCACAGACACATACGCATACACGCACACACACATGCACACACACACGCACACATTTACACTGTCACCTTTCTAGAACCCTGGCACTCTGTGCTGCCATTGCCCACTCCCCTCCCCCCCCCCCCCTCCGCACTGCTGACGCCTGGGCCCGGGCCCAGGTAACTCTGAGCCTGGGGCCCGCCTGAGCGTAGTAGGGCGTTTAGCACCCTCCCTGACCACCCACTAGATGCCAGCACATCGCCCCCGCCCCCACCCCCAGGTGGTGAAGTCCCCTGTCCTCCTGACCCCCCGGGGCTGTTGTAACCCCGTTTCTAGAAGGTGGCCCCGCTCCCCTCCTCCCGGAGAAAGCCCGCCGGGTCGCTTACGCTGCCTGAGGACGGTCAGGAGCTTCCGCCGGCCCTGCTCGGCCTCCGAGAAGCACAGCGCCAGCAGCAGCAGCAGGGCCAGCGCCGCGGCCGCCGCCAGCGCCAGCAGGAAGATGCTGAGGGCGGCCCGGGGACCTGGGCGGCGGAGGAGAGAGCACGTGTCATTGCCTGAGTGTACGCACGTTGACGGTCGGCAAACCCCTCACCCTTGGGCATCCAGCTGGCTAGCTTGGTAAAAGTGCCCGCGTGTTAAGAAAAAAAAACCAACTTTTTTTAAAAAACACCTTGCCCGGCCAGTGTGGCTCAGTGGTTTAACGTCAGCCTGTGAGCCAGGAGGTCAGGGTTCGATTCCCGGCCAGGGCACAGGCCGGTTGTGGCTCCATCCCCAGTGGGGGGTGGGCAGGGGCAGCTGGTCCACGTTTCTCTCTCATCATGGACGTTCCTCTCTCTGGTCACCGGTGAGGCCCAGCCTCAGAGCCACACAGGCCCCGAGGCCGGCGGGGGGGGGGGGGGGGCGGGGGGGTGCTGGTGTCGTGAGGGCAGAGCCAGGGCCCGCGAGGGGTCAGTCTCAGCGGGCACAGCCACCACCCAGCCACGTGGACCCGAGGGCAACAGCCCAGCTACCTGGCTCCGGCGCGGGCGCGGGGGTGGGCGCGGGGGTGGGTGTGGGGGCGGCGGGCGGCCCGCACACCGCGTCCCTCTCCTTCGTCCCGTTCACCAGCAGGGCCTTCCCGTCCCGAGCGCAGCTGAGCCAACAGAAAGGGGTCACGTCAGTGATGCAGGTCCAGATGGTGCCAATGAGACACATTGCCGCCCCCACCCCACGAGGCTGCCTGGTCACACCGACGTGGGAGCCTGGGCTCATGAAGACTTTTTAAAAATATGTTTTTATTGATCAGAGAGCGAGAGAGACATAGATGTGAGAATGAACTATCAATTGGCTGCCTCCTGAGTGCCCCCTACGGGACACTGAGCCCACAACCCAGGCCTGTGCCCGGACCGGGAATCAAACCTGTGGCCTTTCCACGCTCACGGGGACGCCCAACCCACTGGGCCACACTGGCCACGCCATGCCAGGGGTTAGAGGGGAGGACGTAGCTCTGATGGGAAGCTCGGGACCATTTCCAGGGAAAACGCCCACTTCTCTGAGCCGGGCGCTAACCCCGTGCTGTCCCCCCCCAGCCTGGTGGGCGGTGGTGCTGTATCTATACCTGACAGATTCAAAAAGCCTCAGAGAGTCCGGCTGGCGTGGCCCAGGGGTTGAGGGTCACCCTCTGAGCCAGGAGGTCACAGTTCGATTCCCAGTCAGGGCGCCTGCCGGGTTACGGCTCCCTCCCAGCAGGGGGCGTGCAGGAGGCAGCCGATTGATGTTGATGTTTCTTTCTCATCCCTGTTTCTCTCTCTGGCTCCCTTCTTCGCTCTCTAAAGTCAATAAAAACTTTTTTTTTAAGCTTCCCTGATAGCATTCTTTGTCTTTAAGGAAATTAACCCGGGTTCCTCGTTGTGTAAGCAAAGGGAAGTTATACATACTCCGTCCACGGCCGGCAGGGGCCGAGTTTCTGGTCGTTGAATGTCCCCGGGGCACAGTCCTGGCAGCCTGGCGGAGAAATTTCGAAAATCATCAGAAAGGGAGGGCTTCCATCATTTCGTCACTGCCCTGCGGTGGCCGAGCTGCCTTAGCAACGCCATGACGGTGACCGTAAGCCAGCCTAGAGATTGTTCAAGGAGCCTGGGAACCGAACCCTGAGATGGGGGGATGGGGGTGGAAGTGCACGGCGGTCCTGGTGGGAGCAAAGGCGCTTTCAGAGAGTCTGTAAGCATCCTGACCCCAACACAGCAGCCGCTCGTGGCGTGTAGGGTTAAGGGTCTACAAGTCTATGCTTTCTTTTACGCTAGTGGCTCGGTGCATGAAATCTGTGCACATTAAAAGGGAATTCATCAGCCGAGACTGGTTTGGCTCAGTGGAGAGAGCATCGGCCTGTGGACTGAAAGGTCCCAGGTTTGATTCTAGTCAAGGGCATGTGCTTTGGTTGCGGGCACATCCCCAGTAGGGGTTGTGCAAGAGGCAGCTGGTCGATGTTTCTCTCTCATTGACGTTTCTAGCTCTCTCTCTCTCTCCCTTCCTATCTGTAAAATATCAATAAAATATATTTAATTAAAAAAGAGAGAGAGAGACTGGGAGCCCTGTACCTCGCCAGTAGCTCGCTGCTGCCCCCTGCAGCTCTCCGCCCGCTGCCTCACCCTCCTATAGTTCCCCCCTTCTCCCCCATACCCCCTCATAGCTCGCTGCCCCACCCTCCTGCTGATCCGTGATTGGTGGTTACGTTTCACGGCGTAACGACCATTTGCATATTCCCCCTTTATCAGATGGGATAGTGTCCTGTATGCTGTTAGCTTGTGGCATTGCCGCAGTGCGGCTGTGCTCAGGACACGTTTAACACACACACATGCACACGCACACACGCGTGCACACATACAGCACGCTCGTCTGGACAGCGAGGTGCTCAGGGGCGAGCCGCACACCCACCGTCGGCCGCCAGCTCCCGGCCGCGCCCGCAGTCCGGCTCACACGTGGTGCACCCGGCGCCTCGGCAGTGGAACCCCGGGACGCACTCGCACTCGGCGTCGCTGGTGGGGGAGCACCCCTTCTTCGTCCTGAAAACACCTGCAGGCCCCCCACACCCGTCAGTCACGTCACACTGGACCCCCGTCCCGGAGCACACGTTCTGCGGTAAGACCCCGGCTCCCTCCCCTAAACCTTCCCAAACGCCCGGCCGGTGCGGCTCAGCGGGCAGCATAGCGACCTGCAGACTGAAGGTCCCAGGTTCGGTTCCGGTCAAGAGCACACGCCCGGGTTTTGGGCTCAGTCCCTGAGGGGAAGCCTGCAGGAGGCAGCTGATCAATGATTTTCTCTCACCATTGATCTCTCTCTCTCCCTCTCTCCTTTCCTTTCTGAAGTCAGTCAATATATATATATTTTTTAATCTTTTAAAAAATGTTCCCGCCGAAACCGGTTTGGCTCAGGGGATAGAGCGTTGGCCTGCAGACTGAAAGGTCCCAGGTTCGATTCCGGTCAAGGGCATGTACCTTGGTTGCGGGCACATCCCCTGTAGGAGGTGTGCAAGAGGCAGCTGGTTGATGATTCTCTCTCATCGATGTCTCTAACTCTGTATCCCTCTCCCTTCCTCTCTGTAAAAAATCAATAAAATATATTTTTTAAAAGTTCCCAATGGCCTGAGGATAAAAATGTTCTCTCTTGTCAAACGCCTGTTTCCTCTGACGTTCAGAAAGCTCAGATCCACACGCAGTGCCGTGGCCGTGGCTTCTTTTCCTGTGGACAGAGGACCCGCCCTCCGACCCCTGACCCACGGGAGGCCAGTCCCCTCGGGAGTACATCTGGGGGTGGGGGACCCCAAGCGGCCCCGAGGCCTACCTTCGCAGCGCCGGCACAGCTGGCAGGCCTCCTGTCCGGGGGCGCGGGAGAAGCTGTGGGGGGGGGCAGGGGGCGCAGGCCGCACGCCCGGCTTTCCCGCAGAAGGTACCTGGCGGCAGACATGGGGCGCGGGGTCGGCAACGATGACCGGCCGGACGCGTGGGATTTCACAGGAAGCGAGGACCCGAGGTGGCGACCCGCGTCCTGGGGGCCACGGGGAGAGGCTTCCCTCTGCCGGTGGTTTCTTAGAGGTGCCCATGTGGGCGCCTGGCCGGTGTGGCTCAGCGGATAGAGCGGCGGCCTGCGGACTGGAGGGGCCCGGGTTCGATTCCAGTCAAGGGCACGTGCCCGGGTTGTGGGCTCGATCCCCAGTGGGGGGCTTGCAGCAGGCAGCTGATCCATGGTTCTCTCTCATCATTGGTGTTTCTCTCTCTCCCTTTGCCCTCCTCTCAGAAATCAATAAACATGTGGGTTTGTTTTTAAGTGCACATGTGGGTCCTGGCTGGCGGGAGTGTCAGCCCCCACAGGAAAGGGAGCAGGTCCCTCAGATGTTTTTCTCCCCCCTCCGTCCTCCCCCCACCTGCTCTTCCTTTCTCTCTAAAAAATATCCTCGAATGAGGATGAAAAGAACATTTTTAAAGTATAAATTTGCAAGATTGCTCTCAGCAAAATCACAGAAATAAGCATAATAAAGTATGGGTATTGCAACAAATAAACCAACAGGAAGAAAAGAGCTTCCTTCGTCTACTGAATAAAACAGAATGATTTCTCTTAATCGACCCAGGAGATCAGTATGATGGGATTCAGGGGGAGACCAACATCCTTCATTAATCCCTGTGCCTGCCTCCCCCCACTCTGCCCTCCCCCCTGCTTGCATGCGTGCACATGCGTATACACACACACACACACCCCTCTGCCCCGCCTCCTCCTTGCTCCCTGTGTGTCCACAGTTGGAGCCCAGGGCCTCACACACACACACACACACACACACACACACACCTGCGTTCCCGGGGCTGGCCGCGTGCCCGCACTGTCGTACCCTCCCGGGCTCCCTCCAGCACCCCATGAGCCAGGTTCTCGCTACCCCGGTGACAAGGCGGGCCAGGGGCAGGGCTTGGTTCCCACGCCTGAGACGCCCGCACCCAGGAAGCACTTGCAGGTGAACGAGTGCAAGGTCACCCACGCCGAGCGCCTCGGCCCACCGCGTGCCCACCCACCACGTCTCAGCTCAGCCATCCCGCGTGGTGACCGGTCCTCACCCGCCGGGCAGTCCTGGCAGGAGCCCTGTCCCGATCGCACCCTCTCCACGCTCAGCACCAGCAGCAGCCCGGCCACGAGGTGGCAGCGCCCACGTCCCATGATGCTCTTGTCTTGGTCTTGGTCTTGGTCTTGGTCTTGGTCTCGGTCTTGGTCTTGGTCTCGGTCTTGCCCGGAGACGATGCAGCAGAGCAGACGCCCCACGCCTCGGGTTCAGTCGCCCTGCAGAAGGGAGACAGGTGCAAGAGTGGGGCGGCTTTTCCTTCCCCACGCACACCGGGACCGGAGCTTTCGGGGACAATCCCACAGGAAAGGAGCCATAGCCAGGGACGTCCCTGCGGGGACCAGGTCACCGCGCACACAGCTGCCGTGCGCGCTCCCTCGGCCGCAGGGGCGCTGCCTGGCACGGTTTGCCAAAACACAGAAGTCCTCTCGGCGAGAATTTTTGGGGACTTTCTTGGCTACTTAGCACTAGCATCCGATTTCCACACTGCCAGCTGCCGGCTGCCCCTCGGATCTGACACTGCCGGGGACCCCTGCCCATCAGCTCCGGGAGAAGACCCCCGTTTTCCCTGTGTGCACCCAGGGCATGGGGGATTGGCAACCCCCGGCTGCCAGAAAGACACAGCACCTCTCCGCTCAGCTCATCCTCACACTAAAACTTTTAAGCTGTCCTAACCGGTGTGGCTCAGTGGATAGAGCGTCAACCTGCGAACTGAAGGGTCCCAGGTTCGATTCCCGTTAGGCATGTACCTTGGTTGTGGGCACGTCCCCAGTAGGGGGTGTGCAGGAGGCAGCTGAATCGGTGTTTCTCTCTCATTGATATTTCTAATTCTCTATCCCTCTCCCTTCCTCTCTGTAAAAAATGGATTTTATATATATATATAAAACACCACACTTTTAAACTGTTCAGTTACAGGTGACAGTCATAGCGTAGAGGTTAGACATTCATGTAACTCACAAAGCAACCCCGTGGGGAGTCAGGGACCCACCCTCCCGACACCACACATGGTTCTCACAGAACCATCAGCTACAGCAGCCGGCTGTGCATGTCTTCTTAATAGACATGTTTGCTCACACAGCCACCAAACGAAGGAGCACAAAGGGAAAACAAAGTCTCTCTTGAGATGTGTGTTTGATCTCTCTTTCATGGGCGAGGGGCGAGAAGATGTTAGCAATTACAAGGGGGGGAAGTCTAGAAATGTCACAAAGTCCGTGAAGCGTCCCCCCACCCTCGCCCCAGCCGGACCCCCGCCCGCCCGGAGGACCAACCTGGAGCTGGCGCTGCAGAGACCTTTCGGGGACGCGGCCCTGGAGGAGCGGGGAGCTCTGAGGAGGAGGAAGCCTGACAGCGGACCCAGCACGGGCGCCTCGGGGTGACTCACGGGGGCGGGGCCGCTGGGAAATCCCCTCAGCCCTGCGGGAGCTGGTGTCTGCTGACCCCGCAGCCCACAGCGCTGGCGTTTCACATGCTTCTTGGAAGCGCTCTCTATGGTCTGGTGTTTTCAAGGTGACGTTGGTGAAAGGTTTTGTCCCTTTCTGTGATTCTCTGAGAGGAGAGGGGTGAAGCTGGCCTCAGGGTGAGGACCAGCCCCTGTGCACTGCGCTGCCCCTGGCTCTAGTCCTTGGTGTAGCCACAGTGTGCCCAGGGCGCTGAGGGAGCCACAGTGTTGGTGGTGACTGGGCCTGCAGAGAAGGGCAGTTAGGGGAGACTCAGGCCTGCAGGGGAGAGCAGTTGGGGGAACCAGGCTTGCAAGGGAGCAGTTAGAGGCAATCAGAATGTCATAGGAGTGGTTAGGGGGTGATCAGGCTGGCAGGCAGAAGCAGTTAGGGGCAATCAGGAAGGCAGGCAGGTGAGCGGTTGGGAGCCAGCAGTCCTGGATTGTGAGAGGGATGTCCCAGATTGGAGAGAGTGCAGGCTGGGCTGAGAAACATTGCCCCCCCCCCCCCGATCCTGTGCACGAATTTTGTGCACCGGGCCTCTAGTGTCATATAAACGCCATCACACAGTATGTGTGCTGGTGTCGGGTGTATGTCATGCAGCCTGTGCTCTCGGAGTCCATCCGCATCGTCTCGTGGACCATCCTCCTGGGGCCGAGTCACAGTCCACGGCCTGGCTGCACCACGCTGTGCCCCACTCAGCGCTGAGGGACATCTGAGCTGCCGCCACTTCTTGTCTCCTGTTAACAACGTTGCTGTGGACACCCGTGTGCAGGTGTTTGTGTGGACATGTGTTTCCAGTTCTCTCTTTAACAACAGAAAAAAGTGTTGTTGATGTTAATCCTCACCCGAGGATATTTTTCCATTGGTTTTTAGGGAGGGAGAGAGACTGACAGAAAGAAGCATCTCCTGCAACCGAGGTCTGTGCCCTCGAACAGAATCACACTGAAATCACACCGGAATCACACGGGAGCCTTCAGCCCGCGGGCCAGGGCCCTGTCCACGGAGCGAACCGGCTCGGGCTCCGCTCTCCCGCGTGTGTGAGGGCGTGGAGGTGGGCACGGCCCGGGATTTCTGCCTCACTTTGGGGGAAATTGCCGGACTGTCCTCCACAGCAGCTGCACCAGTTTACATTCCCACCAACGACGTACGGGTTCCAGTCTCCACCTCCTCGCTGCCACTGGTATTTATTTTAACGAAAACAAAGGGATTGGCCGGCCGGCGGGGCTCCGTGGTTGGGCGTCGGCCTAGGAAGCGGGAGGTCACGGCTCCCAGGTCAGGGCACAGGCCTGGGTTGTGGGCTCGATCCTTAGTGAGGGGGGAGCAGGAGGCAGCCGGTCAACGATTCTCTCTCATCTTGGATGTTTCCATCTCTCTCTCTCCCTCTCTCAGATCAATAAAAATATTTTTTTAAAAGGAATTGATCACGCCATCCAAGCAGGTGTAAGTGCCATCTCCTGCGGGGCTGGTTTGCTGCCTTTACCCCGATTTTGCCACCCCTCCCCACGCCGTGGGAGCAGCAGGGGGTGTCCGAGGGGCAGAGCCCACCCTCCCTGTCAGCCGGATGGCATTGGGAATCAGGACACAGGTGGCCATGTGACCCCGCACAGGTCTCCGTCCTCGAACCCCGCCTCACAGACCAGCAGCTCCGCCGTCCTCCCGAACGAGGAGGGGATGAGACTGTGACTCGAGGCCCCGAGCCCGGCGCCCGGCCCGCGGGGCCCAGGGAACAGGCGCTGTTGGGGGCCGGGGGCTCTGAAATGCCCTTTGCTGCCAGAGCAGGTGGGGGGGGGGGGAGGACACGACAGCCACGCAGGGCCTCTCCAGAGCCAATCCCACACCCACCGGCCTCCCCGCCGGCCTCCCCGCGGCCAGTCGCGCTCCGAGCACGCGGCCTCCTCGTGGGCAGGCGGGGCCTGCGTGTACCCCAGTGACATTTAACTGGCCCTCCCCACTGAGCTCAGAGCCGCTCACGCGCCGCCTGGCTGTGGTCCTCTGTGGGCGGAGCTGTCGCCGCCCCTGAGAATGACACGCAGTTTCCCAGAACAGTCACCGGCTCGCCTTTTCGAGGTGAACGGGTGGTCTGTGGCCTTCCCCGAGCTGAGGTCCCCCCGACGCCTCACCGTCAGGGGCAGCAAACCCTTCGTCTCCTGCAGGCTGCCCAGACTGCATCGGCGACGCCCCCAAGCAAACATCAACAATTTAGCAAGCTTAGCGATAATAGGTCTTATCGCATTCTAGATCCTCAGCCATGGGATAGATTTTTATTTATTTATTTATTTATTTATTTATATATATATTTAAATATATTTTATTGATCTTTTTACAGAGAAGAAGAGAGAGGGATAGAGAGTTAGAAACATTGATGAGAGAGAAACATGGACCAGCTGCCTCCTGCACACCCCCACCGGGGATGTGCCCGCAACCAAAGTACATGCCCCTGACTGGAATCGAACCTGGGACCCTTCAGTCCACAAGCTGACGCTCTATCCACTGAGCCACACCAGTTTCGGCAAGTTTCCATGTTTTATAGGTGCCGTTTATAATCTTTTCATTTTAGTAGATACGTTTGAAACTTTTCAAAGAAAAATAGCCCTTTTAAAACAAACATAAAAAAATCATTTAATTTAAAAATTGTACACAGGCACACTTACATTTCACATTACCCGCATGTACATTCTGTACATGTTGCGTACACAGGTATATTTGTTTAATCTTTTCAGTCAGTACTGTCCACAGAACACAAATGATGTCTCATTCTCCATTATAACAAGTGAAATAAAGGCCAAAATAATACATTTTCCTTCTCTTTTAAAATGTATGTAATAATCTATGACTCCTGATAAGTAAATGTTTTCTAACACGAGCAGCTGATGTGTGGATCGCTTCCTGCATTGCAGATAGACACGAATTATTTTATTTGGCCTCGTCAGTTCTGTGTTTAAGAGCTATTGTTGCCTTAGCTGGTTGCTCAGTGGTTAGAGCATTTGGCCTGCAGACTGAAGGGTCCGGGGTTTGATTCCGGACAAGGGCATGTACCTTGGTTGCAGGCTGTTCCCCGGCCCACAGCCCTGATTGGGGCTCATGCAGAAGGCAACCAATCTATGTGTTTCTCTCTGTCCTTCCCTCTCTCCTCCACTCTCCCTAAAAGTCAATGGGAAAATATCCTCCGATGAGGATTAAAAAAATAAAAGAAAGAAATAAAGAACTATTGTTATGCCCCAGCTGGTTTGGCTCAGTGGAAAGAGCATCAGCCCGTGGACTAAAGGGTCCCGGGTTCGGTTCCGGTCAAGGGCATGCACCTTGGTTGTAGGCTCGATCCCGGCCCTGGTCAGGGAGTGTGCGAAGGCTGCCAGTTGATGGTCTTTCTCACATCAATGCTCCTCTCTCCCTCTCCCTCCCACTCTCTGTAAAAATCAATGGAAACACATCCTCAGATGAGGATTAAAAAAACAACAATAATTTAAAAAGGAACTATTGTGACTCTTCTAACGTGAAAGAAACAGAGCTGAGCGAGCTGGGAGCTGGAGTAACGGAGCCAGTGTCGGGGGGGAGGGGGGGGTGTCACCCTGGGCCAGGTGTGGCTTCATCTCCAGGAGCCGCCTCACCCTCACGTCCCCCGCCGGCCAGACCTGCTTTCAAGGCCCTGGATGAGGCAAGACAGCGTGAGGACATTTTTCTTTCCTTGTGACCTTTTCAATGGTCGTCGGTCTACCAACCAGACCATTCCACTCCTCCTCCCTGAGATCTGCCTCCTCCTCCTCCTCCTCCTCCTCCTCCTCCTCCTCCTCCTCCTCCTCGGGGTTTGCCTGTCGATGGGAAACCACTGCGTGAACCACTGGTTTTCATTCAGATTTCTTTTCAGTTAAAGGTTGCCGCACCAACCAAGAGCTCCCACGTACGTGTGCATCGCTCTGAATGTTTGACACGTGCCTCCTGGGCCTGTGTAATCTCCAAGTGTCGTGGTTACCGTCCTCATAGGCGGTTGTCCAGGACCGCCAGCCAGCGCGGGGAGGAGCTGGGCTCGAACCCGGACAGGCCGGCCTCGGAGGGCGCACGCACTCACGCTGCCACGTGCGAGGGAAGGAGAAGCCGGGGTGCGACCCAGTCTCGTCCCCCCGCCCCCTCCGGCTCCCGTAAGCTGGGCCAGGAGGTCGGGCTGACTCAGGAGCCCTGCATCGCGCTTGCTCATTCCTGTGAATGAATCAAAAGGAGCGTTGACTCAGCCACGAGACCGTCAGTGCGGCGGTTTGACAGCCGCCTCGGAAACCACGTCCGATCTCATCGACGTGAATGGGCGCCCCGAAACTGATAGTTCGCCAGCTTCAAGACTCGCTATCAGGAGCGGAATCAATGGCCCTTCGTAGCCGCCTCTGGAGGGAGCCGACTAACTGCAAAATAAAAATAAAAAGCCAGAGCACTGACGTAAGCAAGTGTTCTGTATTTTTAAACTTTACTTTATTGATTTTAGGCGGGGGAGGGGGGAGAGAGGGAGAGGGAGAGAGGAAGAGAGAAACACGGATCGGCTGTCTCCCACACTCCCCCCAATCAAGGATCAAACCCACACCTGGGCACATTCCTGGACACATCCAGGAGTCAAGCCCGCCACCTGTTGGCACGTGGGGTGATGCTCCCGCCCACTGAACCACACCAGCCAGGGCTGCATCCTTAATTCTGCCCGGGAGAGCATGGGTGCCAGGCTGGCTCCCAGCACCCATACGACGTGGCCCTCGGAGAGGGAATTAAAAATATGCAAATCTCTTTGTTTCATTAACTCTGCTTTTTATCAACTAACAGTTAAGTATATTTCTCCCCCTTCCCCCACAAAAGAGGCAGGCAGAGTCAGGATTTTGTTTCCTTGTGACCTTTTCAATGGTCGTCAGTTTACCAACCAGACCATTCCACTCCTGTGCCGGCCCATCTCCTCCCCCATGAGATCTGCCTCCTCCTGCTCGGGGTTTGCATGTCGATGGGAAACCACTGCGTGACCACTGGTTTTCATTCAGATGTCTTTCAGTTAAAGGTTGCCGCACCAAACAAGAGCTCCCACGTACGTGTGCATCGCTCTGAATGTTTTACACATGCCTCCTGGGCCTGTATAATCTCCAAGTTATACATTCTCTAGCCCTCATCAAGTTAAACTCAATTTAACACAAATTTACTGAAGATTGAATGCAAGTGTACGTGATCTGACCCGGCTACTTCTGCTCTGAGTCCTGCCACCACCTCCAGGCTGTCTCCCTTGCTTGCTGTTCTTTAAAAAAAATTTTATATATATATATATATTATTGATTTTTTTGGAGAGAGAAAGGGAGATACAAATATTAATGATGAGAATTATTGATGGGCTGCCTCCTGCACACCCCCAGCTGGGGATGGAGCCCACAACCTGGGCATGTGCTCTGCCCGGGAATTGAACCGTGACCTCCTGGTTCCAAGGTCGATGCTCAACCCCTGAGCCCCGCCGTCTGGGCCCTTGCCTGCTGTTCTTTAAGGCGCCACAGGCCCTTCCCTGTGCTGCTCCCTCCCCCTTTCTCCGGGACCTGCTCCCTCCTCCTCCTCCTCCTCCTCCTCCTCCTCCTCCTCCTCCTCCTCCTCCTCCTCAGGTTTCCTCCCCAGGAAAGGCCTTCCTGGACCCCTCTCTGAAAGAACAGCCCTCCCTCTCCTCCACACCTCTCCCCCTTTACGCTCCTCCACGGAGCACGTCCCCTGGCACGTGTGGGTTCTCAGAGCGTTGGTTTGGTCTTGCGGTGAGAAGTTACAGACAAGAGCGGAGCGAGGAGGACGGGCCAGGGCGGAGGCCGCAGGTGGAAAGCCCCGGGTGCCTAGCAACAAGGGGCTACGCCGGGAAAACAAGGGCCGGCCCCAGGCGAGCTTCCCTCCCTAGATGGGGGTCCTGCGGCTCAGACCCCCCTGGCCCTTCCCGCCCAGAGCTGCTAGCCGTGAGGGTGAGACCCTCGGAGGGGGAGCACAAGAGCCCTTCAGCAATCCGCCCATGCGGCTGTAAGACTCCCAGAAGGAGACCCTCACTCTGTCCCAAGGATCGACGGCGACCCAATCAACCGCAGGAGGCCTCACTTGATGCAAACCGCAAGAGGCTTTATTCCAGCGCTGGGGCTTGACTCGTACTCAAACAGGAGCAGAGGAGTCTAGCGGCCGAACAGGAAATTTTACAAGCATATATAGGCAAAAGTCACGCATAGGAGGGGTTACACATGGAGGGGGAAGAAGGGAACAAAGGAATTCCAAAAAGGGGAGCTGGGCTCGTTAATTACTTGTTTCATGAGAGGGTCTACACTTAGTCAACAGTCCCACCTGGTAATTTTATCTTATCTATCAGAGCACTGTTCAGGGGCTATAACTCTCAGAGCACTAATTGGGGCTATTGCCTTGAGCGGTTTTAAGAGCTATGTTCCCATCACTAACGGGGGACCTTGGGAGTTGAGATAAGACAGACAGCCTTCTTAAAAAGATGTTTATTCTTTGAACAGCTCAGGGCAGCCACAGGCCACATGCCAATGAGAAATTCCAGCTTCCTCACTGCTAGATGAGGCAGGGGGGGTTGCGTTTTTCACGGCCATGCCCCAAACTGTGTGTCAGCACCTGTGCTCAGTCATGTTTCGGCTCCAGGCCCAGACCAGCAGCAACCCCTGACAGGCAGCGCCTGGCGGCCTGGGACCAGCTGCATGGCCTGGTGACCAGTCAGCAGAGCCCAGGACCCTGAAAGGACACCGGGAAAGCCGAGGAGGGAGGAGGAGTACCCGCTGGGATCCCCCCTGGGCCCTCAGAGAAGCACCCGACTTTCTCAAGGAGCACCCTCGCCCCACCCCCTCCCCAGGGCCTGTCCTGTCCGCTCTCCTGGGCTCCGGGGCCCTTTGGCCTCTGCCACTGGTTTCCTGAGCCCGTTTCTCCTACCGCTCACTCCCCCCGGGCCCTTCTCGGTAGACCCTCTCCTGGAGCTGGATCTGGGCTCTGAATCTCTCGGAGCCTGAACTCAAGTACCGAGGTTGCTGAACCCGTGTCCAGTCTGACACCGGCCTGACCTCGGTATGGTTTTCACTGCCAACAGTTTGCCTCCTCCCAAAAGGACAGACGCACCATGAGCCGGGGCATTCTTTCTTTTCTTTTCTTTTTTAAATATACTTTATTGATTTCACACAGAGAGGAATTGAGAGGGATAAAAAGAAACGTCGATGAAAGAGAAACATCGACCGGCTGCCTCTTGCACATCCCCACTGCCAGCACCCTCAGCTGGGTGCTCTGCCCACGGAGAGGAGCGCTGGCCTGGCTCCAGGATCGCTGTGGGCTTCTGAGATTACGGGAACCCGAAATCGTCACAGGAGCAGCAGCAGAATTAAAAAAAACCGAAAGGAAGGAGAAGGGGCTTAACATGTCAGTTCCTCTGGGTTTGTCGTTTTAGTAAGATCTCAGCAGGTCTCGCCACGTTTCTGGGCAGGTGCTACTCTTCACATTTGACAAAGGAAAGGGGTTTTGTTTTGAAATATATTTTTATTGACTGCAGAGAGGAAGGGAGGGGGAGAGAGAGATAGAGAAGCATCAATGGAAGAGAATCACTGACTTGGCTGCCTCCTGCAGGCCTCACACTGGGGACCGAGCCCACAGACTGGGGATCAAACCGTGACCTCCTGGCTCACAGGTGCACGCTCAACCTCTGAGCCAGGCTGGCCGGCAGGAAAGGTGTTTGTTGTTTTTAAAATATATTTTATTGATATTTTACAGAGAGGAAGGGAGAGAGATAGAGAGCTAGAAATGTCGATGAGAAACATCAACCAGCTGCTTCTTGTACACCCCCTACCGGGGAATCGAACCCGGGACCCTTCAGTCCGCAGACCGACGCTCTGTCCACTGAGCCACACCGGTTTCGGCAGGAGAGGCGTTTTTAAAGCTGTGACAACCCATTATTGGGAGCCTAATCAGATCTCCATCTTCCCTTCCAGAAACAAGATGCCAGGAAAGGCAGAGCTTGGCAGCCCAGTGTTTCCCGAGGGCGGGAAACAGAGGACGGCGGTGCCTCCCTCGAGGAGGCGGCGGCTGCACCGAACGCAGCTGAGCCCGGACGGCGACGCTCCGGTCACCCCAGGCTCCGGGCGGGCGACGCTCCGGTCACCCCAGGCTCCGGGCGGGCGCAGGTTCGGCGGCCGCCGGCCCCTGGCGCCTGGGCAGCCAGTATCCCAGGACCCCCCGGGGAGGAGGCAGTCCGCGGGGTGGCGAGGTGCGCCGGGAGCCCCACCGTGACGGGCCGCGTCGCTCACACACCCCTCGCGGTCCACAGAGGAGCTCGGGGCGCCGGCCTGGCGGTGGACGTGACCGCAGGCAGCGGCCGCCGGTTCCGCGCCCGGAAACGCAACCCGCCCCGCCCCTCACGCCCCGCCCCCTGCGGCCCGGCCCGGCCAATCCCGAGCGCCGCGCGCCGAGGCCGCCGGAGCGGACTGACGTCACTGCAGCCAGACACGCCCACTTCCGGCGCCCGGTCGGCCCGCCCACTTCCGGCGCCCGGCGGGCCGTGGGGGCCGAGCTGGGCGGCCCACGCTCGGACGGGGCGCGTTTCGCACGAGGTGGGCGCAGGGGCGAAGCCGCCCCCCGCCGGCCCCTCGCAGCCCCGGCGTCAGAATTTCCCCCCGGCGCCGGCGCTGCCTCAAAGGTCAGGGCTCGCCCACTCCTCTCCGGTGTCGGCCGCCTAACCTTTCGGGGGCTCCGGTGGGGAAATTCGCCGTTTTTGCCGGACCTCTTTAGAGGAAAAAAATTAACACCCGTTTATTCAATGGCCCACGTGGCCGCTTTCTGCCCAGTAACTTCCGTTTAACCCCGCACCCCCTTTAATGAATAGGAAACGGGTGAAAACGTGAACGTCCCACTGCCCACAACTCCCCTCTCGCGCCGTCTGGTTAAAGGAGTTTGGGAAGTAGAGATGAAAACAGGAATAAGGAACGGGTTGACGTCAATCCACAGCCATAGAGAGAGGAAGGGGCATCTCACAGGGTGACGCTAGGTAGGAGGAGACTCGGAATTTACTGTGCGCCAGGGTCTGACCAAGGCGGGAAGGTCCCTTCATGGAGTCCACGGGGTGGCAGAGACACAGGCACAAGGCAAAAGGACAATAAAATGCTGGAATCGGTGCTGTCGAAACAAAATGCTGCATTCATAGGGGATAAGTGTATTAGTGAGACAAGGTGCAAGATGTAAGGGACCCACGAAAAGAATAATCTGGCAGCAATTTCTTTTATATATATATTTCTTTTATATATATATTTTTATATATTTTATATATATTTCTTTTATATATATTTATTGATATTTTACAGAGAGGAAGGGAGAGGGATAGAGAGCGAGAAACGTCGATGAGAGAGAAACATGGACCAGCTGCCTCTTCACACCCCCTACCGGGGATGTGCCCGCAACCAATGTACATGCCCTTGACGGGAATCAAACCTGGGACCTTTCAGTCTGCAGACCGATGCTCTACTACTGAGCTAAACCGGTTTCGCAACTTCTTTGTTATTTGTTGTGATCAGGCGGATTATCTGGAAGGCCATGGGTGGCATGCCAATGCTGGGGCGGCAAAAACCGTACCTCTGCCTTCGTGGGCTCTTGGCTGGGCCTGCGAATGGACTTCACCCCAAAAGGGAAAGGCACACACATTTGTTCAACACACGTTTCACGGTGACCCGAGAGCCTCCAGAGGCAATGGCCCCAAGAAGAGGCAACACCTTAAGTGCTTACGTACGGGGTCAAACACAGAGAGAGGAGTGTGGAGAAGTAACCACGATCAAATGGGGAGACTAGAGGAGGGAAGTTATTTTAACAAGGTCCCTCTGTACAAATTCTGCTGGACTCAACTCCCTCCCGGGGGGTAAAAAACGTCCCTTTTCCTCCCGGCAGCGGGAGGGCTGTTCTCACAGGAGAGTTTCACCTTCCGCGTTCACCGTTTTCTCTTTGCCCCTGCTGTTTTCCAGGTTTCCCCTATGTCTGTAACTCAGCACGAAGACCTTAAAGGCCTTCGCCGACATGATCCGCACCGTTTCTCCCCCCGAGGAATGGGAGCTCCACAGGGTAGAACAGTATCACGTTTCCTGAAAGCCAAAGTGCTGCAAGAAACCCATGTGCATGAGCACGTGTGGAAGGAGTGCTCACTGGCTGAATGAGAAAACGTGGTTGGATGGGACGGAGCTGTTGTGCCTGGAAACGAGAGGCTTGAAGTGTCCCTGCTGCCAGTCCCAGAGCAATGGTTTTCGGTAAGTGGCTTAATTCTTTGACTTTGTAAGCGTGTGATGAGAAGTGGGTTTGCCCTACAGCGTTAAGAGAGTGTCATGAGTGTCGCTGGCTTACTAAATAATGCTGGGAGTCTGTGGTGGGTAGTGTGAGTTTTGGAATCAGAATGTCTGAATTTTGACTAAACCTCTGCAGAATAGCCCTAGCTGGTTTGGCTCAGGGGGACAGAGCGTGGGCCTGTGGGTGGAAAGTGAGAGATGAAGTAGAGAAGGTAGCGGAGACCGGGGTGGCAGGACACACACAGGCTTTATTGGAGGGAGGGTACCCCTGCCGGCTGCTTCCACAGAGAGGGGCGGAAGAGAGCGAGGACAAGAACCTTTAAGGATAGGGGACAGGGCTTAGGGCACTCTGCACCCGCTGAGTGGTGATTAGGGACCTGGGGACTTAGGAATCCGGGGCTTAGGGTATTTGGCAGGTGCTGATTGGTGGTTCAGAGCTCAGGAATGTCTGGGGTTTACGTCTATCCACCAACTGGAGGAAGGGAGGATCTATCAGAAAGGTCCCAGGTTCGATTCTTGGTCTAGGGCACATGACAGGGTTGGGGCTTGATCCCAAGTAGGGGGCAAGCAGGAGGCAGCCAATCAATGATCCTCTCTCATCATGGATGTTTCTCTCTCTCTCACCTTCTCCCTCTTTGAAATTGTTGTGCCGAGATTCCGTGATCCCCAAGGACCACCAGGGAACCAAATCCGATGCAATTAGCAAGAGAGTCTCTTCCATGCTAGCATGGGCTCCGTCCCACTCACACTGACCGCATGGCGGACAAGAGGAAGAATGTAACATCTCAATGGGTTTTATGGGGGGGGGGGGGGGTGGTGGTGGTGGTGGTGATGTAACCCTGATTGGTTGGGTGAGGGCTGGGGTCCGGCCACAAAATGGAGGTTAGCTCTGCCCTGCCCCACAAGGAGGCAGGGTTCTAGCCTCACCCTTTCAAAATCAATAAAAACATATTTAAAAAATAAAACTGCAGAACAGCAGGTCCTTACACAGTCACCTCACGCCTCCGGACCTCAACCTCTACATCTGTGAAATGAAAATTATGTCAATACCTGCCAAGACGCCAACGTATAGCGTTTAACCAATAACTGAGAAGTAACAGTATTCGCATATTGTCTTAAAATACGGAGGTAATGGTGAGGTGAAATAATGTGAAGGGTTGGGACTATTTGCCTCTGAGGAGCAGGGCTGAGGGGTGGGGAGGACTGGGTGTGAAGGCTGCTTTCCACTCGGAGCCTTTTATTTTTTTAAATTATTTTTTTATTTCTTTTTCCACCATTCATTCGGAGCCTGTCAATGCGGGACCAGCGAGCTCCCGCCGCGGGCAAGGGGCAGCTTCACCCAGGTAACCTGCTGACAGCAGAGCCGCTCCGCGCTGGGAGCGCGCCGAGGGGCCGGGCACTAACGCGGGTAACTTCCAGGGGGGCGGGGGGTGGGCCGGACCGGCCGCTCGGGGGCGGGATTTCGTGCGGACACGTGAGTCCCGGGATTCTCGCGGTGACGGAGGTTCCAATGGGAGCCCTATTAGGACGCAGACAGGCAGCCCATTCCCTGCGGCTCTTTAAGGTGAGAGCGGCCGCCGGATGTGACGTAACGCGACGCGCGAGGCGTGCGTCTGCGCAGTGAGGGGGGTAGGAGGCCCGGCGGCGTGCGCCTGCGCAGTGCGGAGCTGAGGGCCCCGATAGGGCGGCGTGCGTGCGTGCGTGCGTGCGTGGTCGCTCCCGTGCGTCCCCGCCTGCGTCCCGTTCATTCCGGTTCCGGTTCGGTTCTCCCGGTGCAGAAGTGCTGCGGCTCGGGACGCGGAGTCGTGACTGTGGGCGGAGAGGCGAGGTTCGGGCCGGGGCCCGGGGAGCTCGGCGCTTGCGCAGGCCGCGGCGCTGCGGGCGGCGAGTGGGCGCCTGGCCCCCCGGCTGGGCGGGGCCTCGGGAGGAAGCACCCCAGACGCGCCCCCGATTTCGCCGCCTGAGCACCGCGCGGCCCTCTAGTACATGTAGACAGTGCATAGCATGCCACCGTTGGGTGGAAATCGTAGTAAAATGCTGTCTGTTTTGCATGGACAACAAGCTTTCCAGAAGGAGGAGGGGCTAAAATCTATGCAGACCCCGAGGTGGCCGCTGTCAACGGAGGAACTATCTGGTCGGGTTGCTTTTTGGGAGGGGATTCCCACCTTTCACCATCTTAAAAAAAACCTGTGTTCACATTTTAAACTGTTACCCCACCCCACCCCCGCCCCGAGTTTTTAGTACAGTTATTGGAACAACAACAACAAAAAATCCCCTCCAAAAATTTTATAGGCCATTTTCTAAAGGCTGTGAATTTAGTGTTTTGCCCATGCAACGCTTTAGTCATTTATATGCAAGAGAAACTTGCTGCAAAAAGAGAAAACTGCATTGTGTGAAATGCAAGACCCCATGCTCTTGTGTTTTAGAAAACGTAATCTGCAATATGTTATTAGGAATTGGGTTTTTAAAAACATGGTCAGAGAAATTCAATAGGAGCATGGGTGAGCAGCCATACTGTGTTTTCATCTCAGAAAATACAGCAATTGAAATTCTGTGTAAACCAGTATTAACCAAAAATGCTTTTTTTCACAGTCAGTGGAGTTTGTCTATCAGAATTGTTTTCCTGGGAGGCACTTAGTTACTCTGCTTAAAAATGATCCAAAACTTTAAAATTGTGGCTATTCCAGGGTCGCGGTAAAAGCTGTTAAAGTGCCTTTTATTTTTAAAATCCAGTCCTTAGGAACACAGCGTGAAAATGGCTTCAAAGAGAGCGCTGGTCATCCTGGCCAAAGGAGCGGAGGAGATTGAGACGGTGGTCCCCGTCGACATCATGAGGCGAGCTGGAGTAAGTCCTTCCCCCTTTGAAGGACCTGCTTTGACTTAAAAGTCGTTTTGAATAAAATAGTATTCAACGTGGTGAAATATTTCAAACAGAACAGGCTGCGTGATAATTACCTGTTTAACCAGTGTCTATGCTTAAAGCTTGTCAACAGTTTTCCCTGTTTCTGTCGGAGCATTTCTTACTTTTTTTTAATATATATATATATGTATATATATATATATATATATACATATATATATATATATAATTGATATTTTACAGAGAGAGGAATGGAGAGAGATAAAGAGCTAGAAATGTCGATGAGAGAAAAACATCCATCAGCTGCCTCTTGCACACCCCCTACCGGGGATGTGCTCGCAACCAATGTACATGCTCTTGACCAGACTCGAACCTGGGACCTTTCAGTCCGCAGATGGACACTCTACCACTGAGCCAAACTGGTCTCGGCTGTCGGAGCATTTCTTGAAGAACAAGTGCTTTAAAGAGAAAGAACATTGCAAGCGCTCTGTGAATTTCCCTCATGCGGTTCCCCTTCCGACCCAGAGATCAAGTGGCATGAGGGTGTAGTTCTCAGCTTGTTTCTCTGTCAGACACCTATATAAGGCGTCTAGGCCCGTGGTCGGCAAACTGGGGCTCTCGAGCCACATGCAGCTCCTTGGCCCCTTGAGTGTGGCTCTTCCACAAAATATCACGGCCTGGGCGAGTCCATTTTGAAGAAGTGGCGTTAGAAGAAGTTTACGTTTTAAAAATTGGGCTCTCCAAAGAAATCCCAATCGTCGTCCTGTCGATGTTTGGCTCTGTGGACGGATGGGTTTGCCGGCCACTGGTCTAGGCCCGTTGTGAATCCGTAAGTAGCATTTACCCAGTGCTAGGTATCCTTCTATGTGCTTCTAGAAACTTGTTTGAATCTCACAACCACCCTGTGGGTAACTGCCATCCTTACTGTACAGTTGAAGAAACTGAGGCAGGGGACACTGAATGAAGGGCCCCCGCTGTAGAGTTAGTCAGTGGAAGAGCTGGGACCACACCGGGCGGGCTGGCCCCAGAACCGGGGACCCCACCTTCCTCTGGTTCTCCGTGCAGGTCCTGGGAGTCCATTTGAAATTGCTGCCTGGGGCTGCTGATGGGGGGTATCCCGCCATCTGCCTCTGTAAATTCCCTCTGGGCGCCGTCTCCCGGCATTACAGCACTGTCCCGTTCTCCCACTGGCTTCCTTGCGCACGCGTGGGGAGGGTTCCCGGGCTCGGGGCCTGAAAGTGAACCTGGTGGGCGGAAGGGCCCGCCCCTCCTTGGTGTTACTAGTTTTTGTGAAATGACTCCCAGTACTGGCCTGTTGGACCCACCCCGTATAGGAACACCCCCGTGGCCCCCGACCCAGCCCTTGGTATGGTCAGCTTGGTAAATCTTTACAGAGAAAGCAGCGTTTCCTCGCTCTAATGGCAGCAGCGACCCTGCACGGTGGGTTAGTGATACCCTGTTTCCCCGAAAATAAGACAGTGTCTTATATTGATTTTTGCTCCCAAAGATACGCTAGGTCTTACTTTCAGGGGATGTCTTATTTTCGGGGAAACACGGTAGAAGGACCATAGACTTTACCTCCCAAACCAGAACAGCTGTGGGAGGAAGGCCACTCACCAGACGGGGTGCTGTCCCGGGCAAACCCAGACGGCCTCGTTAGGAAACGCATCTCGCCGGTTTATTAGCGTCGCGCCAGCGTGGCCTTGTGGCCCTGTGCCCTGTCACTTATTTTAAAGCCCACGGCAGCTGTGCAGGCGTGACTGTTTCCGTGACAAACGCCACGATGGCCTCTCTCTTTCTCTTAGATCAAGGTCACCGTTGCGGGTTTGGCGGGCAAGGACCCCGTGCAGTGCAGCCGAGACGTCGTCATCTGTCCCGATGCCAGCCTGGAAGATGCCAGGAAACAGGTTGGTTCTCTGCGTGAACGCCTCCTCCCCTGGCTGCTGCCCCCGTTCCCGGAAGGTCTGTGAGTCCGTCTGCGGCTGCTGTTCGCACAGACTGTTCTAGGGAGTGACTTTGCTTGGATATCTCCCCCCCCACCCCATCCGCCTGCAGGGGGAGGGCTCTGCCTTTCTCCACGTGCAGCTGGCAGCCCGGTCCCTCCTGTGCTCAGGCCGGTGGGCCGGCGGAGGGAGGGACCCTGGCAGGCAGCCCTGCCTCCCGTTACAGCTTCGGCACTTGGTAGAGGATCAGCTGCCGTGTGCCCGTTCATCTCCGAGCCTTCATCCGGAAGCCGCTCTTCCCTTGCGCAGTGAGACAGAGTAGCTGCGTGGCTCGTTTTGTGAGAACAGCTCCTCCCTGGTCAGTGGTTGGATTGAGGAAGAGGAGGAGTTCCCCTTCAATGGCGTCACTTTTCCAGTGGCTTTAGAGTTGCGGTTCGTCTGGCAGAGCTGAGGTCTCTTTCCTCGGGAGCGTGCGCACACACGTGCATAGATACTTTCGTGTGCCAGCCGGGGGACCCTGCCCTCTTGAGCGGAGATCTGGCAGGAGAGGAGGCAGAGCCAGCTCTCTGAGGAGCCTAGGAGTCTGCTTTTAGCAGTCCTCGCTGTGTGGACCAAGGTCATTGTCTGCTGGGAAGTCCAGGTGCTTTGGTGGTGGACCGTGGGGTGCTGGGATATTGGTATTTACGTCAGTGGTTGAAACTTCCCAAGTAGCACCTTACAAGCAGGAGTAGCAGTAAATGTTCCTCCTCCTCCTCTTCAGCCCGCTGTGTTTCGGACCAGTTGTTTCCTTGTGTCCCTGTACGGCCCGTTCACAATGGGAAAGGAGCAGAAGAGAAGCTGTGTTTTCTTTCTAGTGTTTAATTTTGCTTGGTTTTAAAACACCAGTGGGATGTTTATAGTATCTAAAAGTAATTCTAACTAACAGATGTTGCTCGAAATAGGAACTACATTTTGCAATTTGCTTAATGACTAAATTTTTAAAACTCTAACATCTGAAAGCATTGTTAAAAAAATTTCCAGTTTATAATTTCAGCAAATTTGAAGTCATTAGATTTCTAGGGTGTTTTGGTGTTTGGAACACTAAAATATTACATCGTATTTCTCCCCCAAGTTTCATTTCTCGTAAGGTTAAAACTATTTTTCTTTGCCTGTTACTTGAAACTTGTTTTTCTTTTGACGACACTTCATTACTGTGTACATTCTTATCGAAAAAGAACTCTTATAGATAGACAGAAAGTTAAAATGTTGAATATTCTCTCCCTCCCCTCCATCCCACACTCTCCCCATTGGCAGTTGGAGTATCTCCTTTGTCAGTGAATGTCTATATACTATACACATGTGTGTGTGGGTGTGGGTGCATATCATACATGTACATCTGCATACACACATACATGCAGTTTTTACAAGAAGGAGGTCATGCTACACCTAGTTCTGCAACATGGACGTCCTCTCATGCACAGACTTTCTGCATGTTCTGCTGGTTACAGCATTCCATCTTAGAGATACACCTTAATTTATTTAACTTTTTGGTGAACGCTGCTGTGACCCATATTTAAAATAGGAAAGCTTTATTGACTGTCGCGTTCATGCACATTTCCAATGAAACGTTATTTTAAAACTGTTACAGGGGCCTTATGACGTCGTGGTTCTTCCGGGAGGAAATCTGGGCGCCCAGAATTTAAGTGAGGTAAGCACTGCACAATTAGCGTTCCAGCGTGGGCCCGTGTGCTGTGGATTGGTTGTTGTTACCGTATTTCAGGAAAGGGGCGGGATAGAATAGGAACAGGTGGAGTTGGAGACAGGTGGAGTTGTTCCAATGGAGACAATTGGTCTCCATTCCTGATGACATGTGCTAAGAAGGCAGCGAGCTGGTGGGCGGGGGCTTATGAACACTCTTGGTGAACACAGCCCAGATGTTAGAGCACCTTTTCCCCTCTGAGCAGCAGAAGAAAAAATGCGGGTCCTATTCAGGTTACGCCTAGAGGGATAGGAGCTTAGCTGTCTCCTCACCAACCCGGGTGGGGGGCGGGGCTGTAGGGGCCGGGCTGCAGCTGGAATGAAATGCCAGGGGGCATCCAGGCGCAGGGGAGGAGTGAGTCCGCCTGCAGGGAGCGGGGAGGGCGTGGCCAGGCTCAGGAGCAGGCGGAACCAGCACCGGGGCTGTGGCCTGGTCCTGACTTGGCAGCTGAAGACGCCCAGCGCCCCAGGCCCTGTGCCCACTTCTTTTCTCCTTGGAGTACGAGGCTGGGGGGGGGAGGGGACCCCTGGCCCAGGGAAAGCTGTTTTCTTCATCTCCACTTCAGACAGCTTTGTAAAATACATGTAAATATACATTTTATTGATGTCAGGGAAGAAGGGAGAGGGGGAGAGGCTGAAATATCAATTATTGGAGAGAATCTGATGGGCTGCCTCCTGCACGCCCCGCCCTGGGATGAGCCGGCTCAGGCGGGCTCCCTGGTCGGGAGTTGAGCCTGACTGGTTCCGAGGTCGCTGCTCAGCCACTGAGCCACGCTTCACAGTCTTTAAGGAACGGCTGCCTCTCCTGTAAGTGCCTGATTGGTTTAGGGAGGATGTGGAAACATGAGTTTGATAACTATATGTTCGTCACATCTGGAAGTACTGTTCAAAAGGAGTTAGGGTTCAGACCTGGTGGAGTAAGCTCAGCTCCGATTCTGCTGACGCTGCTGGCTGCGCTCACTGGGGTCTGTGTTTGTCCGCACAGTCCGCTGCGGTGAAGGAGATCCTGAAGGAGCAGCAGAGCCGCCAGGGCCTCATCGCCGCCATCTGCGCAGGTGCGTGCGGACCGGCCCCTCCCCCAGGGCCGCGTCCTTCCCCTTCACAGAGCGGGGGAAGCGTCTGGGTTGGCGGCGCTCTTGGTTTGGGTGGCAGAAGGGGTCATTCAGAAATGAGAACGGTTGTTCTCCTCTGCCCCCTCCTGCTGTGGCCTGCCTCTGAGAAAGGCCGTGTTTTCTGTGTTTGGTTGACCCGGAGGAAAGCGAGGCCCCAGGCGTTCGGTAAACAGCGTGTTACAGCAACTCCCCGCCAGGAAGGACTCTGCCAGCGCCGCCAGCACCAGTCCCAGCGGAAACAGCCCTGCCCTGCGCCGGCCCGCGGCTCCCAGGCCGGCACTCCTGCCTGGCCCTCCTGCTGGCGCCAGATCCCACCTGCCCCGAGTTTAGTCATTGTGCTTCATAGATGCCTCTCCCCCAGCTTAGAAACGTGGAAATATTTTTATTTCAATACCATGTTTTTAAGAGGGAGATATATATATAAATGTGGATGAGAGGGAAGCATCATTGCTCGGCTGCCTCCCGCACACCCCGTGGGGATCGAGCCCGTCCTGGCTGGGAATCGAACCGGGACCTCCACAGTGTAATCTTGTCACAGGTGCTCCATGTCATTGGTCTGTATTAAACGCTTGTCGAGAGTGAGGTGAATGGATGACGGTGGAATGGGTTAAATGGCGCAGTCATGTTGTCTTCAGTACGGTGACCGTTTACAGTAGCTGTAGGCCCGGATCCTCGGACTGTATGAGAGCCGTGTGGCCAGCGCTCTCAAAGGGGTCAGAAGATCAGCAGATACGCTGGAGACATAGTTTGCCTTTTTCCCTGTGCCTCTCGCAGGAGTGATGACAGCGTGTCAGTGTGTTTATTCGGGCGTGGTGTGTGTGCTCGAGTAGGTGTTGTACATTTCCCAGCTTTAATTTCTGCCAGGGCAGTTATTAGGAGAGAACCCACATGAAAGCTAGCGGGTTCCTGAGACCTAAGTGTGAGAGCCGCTGTGAGAGGCGGGAGCAGGAGGGCCTGCCCTCAGGCGCTGCCTGGGCCCTGACCTGCCCGGGCACAGGGACTTCTCTGCTGCCGGCTCTGCCCCCTTTGGCCGAGGTCTGCTTGGCTGTGGAAGGACTTGGTCCAGGTGCCCAGCCTCCATCTTGGCGCTCTCACCGAAGGAGGAAAGGAGACCTGGAGGCTGCTCCCTGCAGACCCTGCGGGGACGCAAACCGCATGGCAGCTCGTCCTGGGTCGCGGGGTAGCAGGTTATCAGCCGCATCTGGTGGCTGTTTTCACTCCGGCCTGAGTGCTTAGCCCTGAGCGCCATTTACACCGACACGAGAAAGCGACCGCGCTCTAAGCTCTAACCGAGCCTGCTCTCCTGGGTGCTGCAGACAGAGCAGTGTGACGAGAAATGAGGTGATTCTTATGTTGCAGTTACAAGCGGGGAACAGAAAGAATAGGAGCTTAGTCCCCAATACGGAGTGAGTGAGACAGTGGAAGGGGGACTCTTGTGGAAGTAAGTAAAAGAGGTTCACTCAGGGTCGGGGAGGGAGCCCGCGTGGTCCCTGCCTGAGTCCAGGTACAATCTCGGAACCCTGGAGGGGCTGGGGGTGGTCGAGCTGTTCTTTCTGTAAGTCACCACACGGTGGCGCTGCAGGCTTCCTCTCTGCTGCCTAAGGGGATTCTGTCTACTGTTCACCCTGCCTCCTGCTAGAGCTGGTCTCGCAGAATTTGAAGAAATAGTGGTTTGGGTGGCATGGGTTAAATATCTCTTCTCTCATTTTCCAATCGGATCTGGAAGCCCAGACAGCAGTAATAATGAGCTTGCCACAGTGAGTAAGGCATCAGCAGATTTCTCCCTTTAACTGTGACATGAAGGTATTGACACGTCAGTGTAGGCAGCAAGTGTGTGGTGAAAGGATCAGCCTAAAGATTCCCTCCCGTACGCTCGCTCCTCACTGCGCAGGCACCGAGGGAATTGCTTGAAAACATACGGTCATGTAGGTAATAACCTTGTTTTCTGAAAATCTTAGAAAATAAGAATGAAGGGTCATTCGTGAGTTCATCAGAATAAAAAAGTGAATGATCGTTATAGACTTTTAAAACTTGCTGCCATACATAGCTGTCTCATATGAGGATGAAAGTAAGGTGGAGAGAGACATCAGCTATATTGGAGGATTCTGATTGACGAGTCAGGACTGGGCCTGAAACTGACACCTGGCGTTGGCAGAAAGCTTACGTAATTCCGTGTTACTTGTTTGGTCGTCTTTGTGGCAGCTGTGGTCTGAGCAGCCTGTTGGTTGGTTACACAACTGCTTTCTACTTGGATTCATGTCGCAGAATGAAAGGGCGGCAAGGGCCAGTGCTTGGGCTGCTGAGACTCAAGTGTGTGGACTGTCCTGGGGCCTGAGCCACACCCCCCACCACTCGGGAGGGCGGGGGCGATTTTGAAGCATGTTGTTCTCGGTGTGACGTGAGGGCTTAGAACGTTTGTGTGTGTGTGTCTTAGAGAAAAAAGGTAGAATCACTAACTTTAAAACATTTTTAAGATCATATAACAATGCTTTAAAACCTTCTTATTTGAGGAAACTGTTACAAAATCTGCTTGGGATTGTCCATATCAGTGAAGTTGACCATATCAGTGAATACATGTTGATAAATTTCATTTTAAGAGGAAAGATACAGAGGATCGCAAATCGACATTTGTGTGTGGCTCTTCTCTTCAGTAGCTTTAATAGTACCAGAGCTTCATCTCTCAGACGTGCACACATTTCACAGGAAGCTCCTCCAGGGCGGACGGTGTTCCGTTCATTTTGATGCCCTCCTAGTGCACCTGGTCTGTTTGGCTGACTGGCTGGATGGCTGGCTGGCTGGATGGCTGGATGGATGGATGGATGGCTGAATGGGTGGCTGGCTGGCTGGATGGATGGCTGGATGGATGGATGGATGGCTGAATGGGTAGATGGATGGATGGATGGATGGATGGATGGATGGATGGCTGGCTGGGTGGGTGGGTGGATGGATGGATTGCTGGATGGCTGGCTGGCTGGATGGCTGGCTGGCTGGATGGATGGATGAATGGATGGCTGGGTGGATGGATGGATGGATGGATGGATAGATGGATGGATGGATGGATGGATGGATAGATGGATGGCTGGCTGGCTGGGTGACTGGATGGATGGATGGATGGATGGATGGATGAGTGCAGGTGTTTTAGATTCAAGTGGGACAATAAAAGTGCTCTCTAAAATATCAGTGAGGCCCAGGAGTTTGGAGGGCCTGCTGTGGAACTAAAATTTTCATTTGTCAAGAGGAAGGATGGGCTTTTTCAGACAAGGGTCTCCCCATCTTGTATCCCTGATATGTACACTGTTCCTTGAGGTGGGGTCACAGTCTTACCTGTGTGCTTCTTGGGTGTCAAAGTGAGTCTTTTTGATGAAGTGGTTTTTGATGTATTTAAAATATATATATATATTTGATATTTCAGAGAGAGGAATGGAGAGAGATAGAGAGCTAGAAATGTCGATGAGAGAGAAACATCGACCAGCTGTCTCTTGCACACCTCCTACCGGGGATGTGCCCGCAACCAATGTACATGCCCTTAACTGGAATTGAACCCGGGACCTTTCAGTCCCCAGACCAACGCTCTACCACTGAGCCAAACCGGTTTCGGCGGTTTTTGATGTTTTTATCTTGTGCACTTGCCAGAAGTGCTCAGAAGATGGTTTATTATAAACACTAGAGGCCCGGTGCACAAAATTCATGCACAGGTAGGGTCCCCAGGCCTGGCCGGCAATCAGGGCCCATCTGTGGGGTGATCAGCAGGGTGATTGGGGCCCCTGCTGGTGCCAGCCTGGCCCACCAACCAGTGGGGTGATTTTTTTTGGGGGGGGGGGCACGCTGGCCTGCTCATCAACCGGCCCTGTCTCTCTCCCTCCCCCATTGCCCCCTGCTCTGCCCCAGGTCCACCTCCCTCTGCAGGAGGTGATGGGGTGTGTGGCCCCAGCCTGCTTGCTGGTGGGCCCTGCCCCTGCCACTGCCCGCTCACTGGCTGACCCCGCTGCCAATCACCTCTCTCTGCGGGGCTACCAACAGGGCAATGAGGAGGGTCCCTGCTGGCACCCACCTTGGCTGGCCTGGGGCCTGTGGGCTAGGGGAAGCTCCTGCGTTGAGCATATGCCCCCTGGTGGTCACTGCATGTCATAGCGACTGGTCGTTCTGCTGTTCAGTAGATTTGCATATTAGGCTTTTATTATATAGAAAGATACTTTGCCTGTTATACTAACAAGTATATTTTAGGTAAGAGCCTCCTGGTTTTAAAGAATATTGTTGCTGCTACAATTTTTAAGATTTGGTTTTTTCAATAACTACACTTAAATCTTTTTTATTAATCTTCTTTTTAGGTCCTACGGCTCTGTTGGCTCATGAAATAGGTTTTGGAAGCAAAGTTACAACACACCCACTGGCCAAAGACAAAATGATGAACGGGAGTAAGTACATGTTTATCTAAGGTACAAACAGACCTCCTCAGCATCGTGTCCCACCCGTGCGGTCCGTCCGGAGGCTGCCTGGGGGCCGAGGGGTGCTGTGCTCCTCTCTTCTCTGCAGCGTTCTCACCAGAGGATGGCTGACTGGGCAGGGCCAGGTGGGCGGCTCCTGCTGTCCCGGTGACAGGCCGGGTCAGCTAGTGTTTCTACCAAGCACGTTGCCAGTGGCTGAGGGTAAACCTTAACCCGACAGCAGTTGTGGAAAGTGTCCTTTGCCCAGGGTCCAGGGTCCAGCGCACGTTGCTCTCTCCCGCAGAGAGGCGGGTGGCGGCTGTTGCCGGGGTGACCCGTTTCTTTTACAGCATCAGCTAGACCAGCCGTGGGCAAACTACGGCCCGCGGGCCGGAACCGGCCATTCGGCTGTTCTATCTGGCCTGCGGAGCCGAAAGAGCGGAGGGTTCTCTTGCTCTCCCCTCCGCTCCTTCACCAGCAGCCCAAGAGGAGAGTGCCAGCATGGTCAGGTTGCTTTTGTTCCGCCCTCCGGTCCAGTTTAAGAACCCATGGTGGCCCTCGAGTCAAAAAGTTTGCCCACCCCTGCTCTAGAATGCTCTCTACCTCTGCTCGTTGTCCTTTGTAGTTTAGTATTTTTACTCAAACGAGAGCTGCTGCGTCTTGTCCTGCAGCTTGCTTTTTTTTTTTTATTAATATGTTTTATTGACATTTTACAGAGAAGAAGGGAGATAGAGAGCTAGAAACATCAATGAGAGAGAAACATGGACCAGCTGCCTCCTGCACACCCCCTACCAGGGATGTGCCCCCAACCAAAGTACATGCCCTTGACCGGAATCAAACCCGGGACCCTTCAGTCCGCAGGCCGCCGCTCTACCACTGAGCCAAACCGGCTTTGGCCTGCAGCTTGCTTTTTAATACTAACGTCGTCTTACATACTTCTTTGTTATTTATCAAAAATGTCTTCCATCCTCTTGTGAGGCCTATTATGTGGAGGCTGTAGAAGGAGCGTGCCGTTGCCTGTCCTCAGGAGGCACCTGCTCCAGAGACCCCTCCGCCCCGTGGAGAGCACAGGGGGTAGCATTGGGCAGCTCGGTGTAACCGGCCTGGTGTCTCCCCCATCCTGAGCAGCGGCCTCGGCGCGGGCTGCCTCCTGGGCCCTCCGCAGCAACGCGGGTGTCTTCCAGACACGTGCTGCCTCCTCTGCTGCTTGACTGGCGTGCATGTGCCAGAGGCCGAGACCCTGAGCTTCACAGAGAAAGAACAGTCACACCTGCGTGGGCAATGGCAAGAGAATCAGGCATTTCCAGTACAAACCAAGCACCGTTCACCTGGTATTCAGCCAGCGTGGAAAGTGAGTCAAACTCTAGCCAGCCCAAAATCCATGAAAAAGCAGACAGACAAAATAGTACCAAAAGTTGGTCTGGAGGTGACTGCAGCTGACCCACTGTCTCCCCTCCGCCCTGCTCTGGGCCGGCATTCTGAACAAAACACAGAGGACAACGGCTGACGTATCTTACAGCAAAGGAAGCATTTCTCATTGCTGTTTTTAAAAAATAAATAGGCTTATTTTTTCAAACGTTTTTTTTCCAAGGTTAGGACTAGGGTTAGGGTTAGAGTTAGGATTAGAGTTAGGATTAGGGTTCTAAATAGGCTTGTTTTTGAGAGCAGTTTTAGGTTCACAGAAAAATCAAACTGAAAGAGTTTCCGTGGACCTGCTGCCCCCACCCGCCGTCTCCTCACCACCAGTTCCTTCCCTGCACCAGGGGGACACGGCCACAGCCCATGACCGGACACCCACGCGCTGTCGTCACTGTAGGAGTTTAGCTGACTCTGCGGTGATGAGGTTTGGAGGGCTGAGACGAGCCGCATTGGGCTTCCTGAAGTCGTTACAATTTATTAGGGAGCAGGCGTGCACACAACACGTGCCTGAAGGTGTGTCTGTTGTGTCTGCTTCCGCGATGCCACCAGAGCGTGAAGGGGGTGAAATGCGATGGGAGCTGAGGCGTCCAAACGGTCTGATCACATGTGTTATATGGACGGAGCCTCACGTCCCCAGTGCCGTCTCTTTCCCCTGGGGTGGGCTCCGAGGGGCCAGGCCGGAGCTCGGTGAGAACAGCCTGTGAGGTCTCCCCTGGAGCGGTCTGAGCGGGGAGCTGCATTTCTCCGTGGGGTCCCTGGGTGGGCCCTCCTGCAGGGCACCCCCCGGGAACTCACTAGATCAGTGCAAGATGTTTATTCAAATGAGCAGTCCCCCCCAAGGGCAAAGCGGTCCATTTCTCACTGTTTAAAACGTTGAGGATTTCCTCGGTTCGCACTTGTCTGCTACTTAAGAAGAATCCGAATGCCGGTCACAGCGGCGGGGAGCGGGGCTCAGCCAGGCGACCCCTCACCGCGACTGCGCAGGCTCTGACCTCTGAGCCTCCGTTCCTCCTTCGGCGCCTGAGGGCAACATGGCACCTGCCTCGGGCTGCTGAGGGGGCAGTGAGTTACCGTGTTGAACACGCTGGGAACACTGCTGGCCCCACCCGTGTGGAGGAGGGCGGGTGGGGCAGCCCCTCCCGCCACGCTCTGGTGATAGCGCCCCCTGTGCTAGGGATCAGCTTCATGGGGTCCCACCGTAGGCGTGACCCCCAACCCCTGGTGCGCAGGGGCCGGCAACTGGGGGTGCCGGAGCCCCAAGTGCTTTTTCTCCAGAGACTTCTGGCTTCAGGGCGCTTGCTTAGAGCAAAGGAAACGCAGCCCGTTGAGGCCAGATGGGTTGTGAGTGAGGGTTTGACAAGTTCCAGTCCTCACCCTGGGCATCCCTGCTAGTGAGTGGGCGGCTGTTTTCCCCCTTGACGCCACGAGGGGGCGGTAGTGGATAAGGGCGGACCATGCGCTCTTCCTGGTGGAAATTCTGAGAAGCTCCATGGAACATCTTTAAACCTCTTTAACCAGTAAAGGGTGTTTTTTATATTTACTCGTAAAGAGATTGTTAAGTGACCCATTTAGGGTCGAACCTCCCGCTGCCCAGTCCCGGCAGCTCACCGGCGGCCGTGGGAGAGCCGGCTCGGCCGGTGTCTAGGTGAGCATTGGAAATGCTCGTGGCCTCAGGTGCAGGAGGTCAGCAATGAGAGCCCCACACAGAGGTCTCTGGGGCTGCCATGGCGTCACTAGGAGGTTTTTATGTACTGTGTCCCATTATCTCAGTAGGTCTCAGGATTTTAAAATATACATTTTTTAAAATTGATTTCAGAGAAGAAGGGAAAGGGAGAGGAAGATAGAAACATCAATGATGAGAGAGAATCATTGTTTGGCGGCCTCCTGCATGCCTCCCAATGGGGATCGAGCCCACAACCGGGCATGTGCCGGGACTGGGAATCGAACCGTGACCTCCTGGCTCATAGCCACCCTCAGCCACTGAGCCAGGCCGGTTGGGCTATTTTTTTTTAATCTTCACCCGAGGATATGTTTTTATTAATTTTTAGAGAGAGCAACACCGATGGTTGCCTCTTGTATATGCCCTGACTGGGGATCAAACTTGCAACCTGGTATGTGCCCTGACTGGGAGTCGAACCTGTAACCTTTTGGTGTATGGACGATGCACCAGCCACGGGAGCCGTGACCCATGCTGAGAGGGAGGAGGCACAGGTCCCTCCGTGGGGACCGGGAGCAGGGGCAGGAGGACGGGGCTTCCACGTGGGAGGGAGGGCCGGTTCGGAGGACCGCCTGGGCGGGGAGTCCGGGGAATCCCACCTTGTGTCCGCGTCTTGCTCAGATGGAGGCGAAGCTCACTTCTGTGACTGTATTGAGGGGTGCAGAGGAGCAGGGTCCCTGGGAAATGAGTGTGGGGCCTCTCCACATCCCGTCCCCGGCCTGCCCGCGGTGGCGGTGCCCCTTCTCGCACGTCTCCCGCTGGGCCGGGAGCTGGGCCGGTGAGGGCCGGCCGTGTTCGGAGGGGGTGCTGTACTGACTGAGCGGTGATGGCGGGATGGCTGAGCGGTGCCCGCTGTGCAGGGCAGCCTGCAGGACGTGCCCTCCCTCTCCCCAGACCACTACAGCTACTCGGAGAGCCGCGTGGAGAAGGACGGCCTGATCCTCACCAGCCGCGGCCCCGGCACCAGCTTCGAGTTCGCGCTGGCCATCGTGGAGGCGCTGAGCGGCCAGGAGGTGGCCGAGCAGGTGAAGGCCCCGCTGGTGCTGAGAGACTAGCCGCCCCGGGAGGGGTCCGGGCCGCTCCCCCTTCCGCCCTGAGTTCGTGCTGCTAGTGGGGAGCCGAGGCGCTGCCCTGGGAAACGGGGCGCCAGGCTTCCTCAGGTCCCCCCGCACTGTGTCCCCACATTTCCGAACCTCGTTACAGAATAAACAGACGTGTAGCAAACTACCAGTTTCTTCTTTCTGTCCCATTTCTTTGTGAAACTAAACTCGTCCTCAGCTCTGAGCAGCGCTAGCCATGCTGCGGGTGAGAGCGAGGGGCAGGGCCTGGGCGATGCGTGGTTTTTAATAAAATGTGCTTGGTCTTCGCTCAGAACTGGGGGTTCCTGCTGCTGAGTGACCTCGGGGGTCTGTGTGAGCGAGGACGAGGTGGGGCTGGGTGCCCACGGGGTGGGGCTGGGTGCCCACGGGGTGGGGCTGGGTGCCCATGGGGTGGGGCTGGGTGCCCACGGGGTGGGGCTGGGTGCCCACGGGGTGAGGCTGGCCCGTTTGGCGCTCCCGGACTGGGAGGGCAGGCCGGTGAGTGAGCCAGGGGGAGGCAGCGCGGCCCCAGCGCCCGCAGGGACAGGCCTCGGTCCGGCCTCGGGGCTTCCGCGCGGGACCCCATGCTCCCAGCCCGCGCGCTGGGCCAGTCCCGAGGGAGACGCCTCCGCGAGGCCAGGCCCCGCCTGCCTCCTGCCTCCTGCCCCTGCGCTGAGGCCCTTCACCCCCTGTGGTCTCGGTCACCCGTGGGCAGTGGGTTCGGGAGCTCCCCACCCACCAGGCATGTGGACCTGGACCTGTGGCTGGTGTCAGCGCCCAGGGAGCAGCCTGGGCTGGGCCTGGGACCCGGCCCTCAGCCCCTCACCTGTGGGACCTGAGGATTGCTTGTTTGTGCAGGACAGCCACACATGCACACATGCACACACGCATGCACACGCACCCACACTCGCACCCCCTCACGCCATGCACATAGAACCCCTCTCAGCACGTGTACAGCCAGGACAAAAGGTACAGACTAAAGATCACGCTGCCATAACTCTCGGTGAACCACATCTCCGTGGCGGCCAGGCCGTGGGGGCCGCTGGGCCAGGGGAGGGCAGGTGGCAGCCGGGCTGTGGGGTTTGGCCGGGCCGGGCGGGGGGGTGGGGAGGTGGAGGAGCTGAGGCCAGGCCTCTTCTGTCCAGAGGAGCCCGGCTGGGGAGAGCTGTCTGAGTGGGTGCAGCCTGTTTCTCCTTCTCAGGTAACGACTCCCAGCTGTCCGCCTGGGAACCTCCGGCCCCCACGGGCGAGGGGAGCACCTGGGGGGGGGGCGTGCCCAGGCCAATCGGCCTTCACCCCTGACCCGGCCCAGTGCGGCCACTCCGCAGCGCCCCCTCCTGGGCTCCGCCTTCGCTGCCGGCGCTCATGGTGCTAGGCTAAGGGCGGGCGGCCGCCGTGTCATGTGAGGACAACTCCAGCACAGGCACAGAGAGCTGACCGGACTGGGCTTGCTGACCGGAGCCGGCTCCGCCCTGCTCTCCTGGGTCCCGTGGCCTGTGGCCTGTGCGTGGGGCCCAGCGCGCAGGAGCGGAGGGGCCAGGCCTCTGAAAGCCGCGTCTCTGAGGCCTCCGGACAGAACGGCCCAGCCCCGCCCGCCGTGGGCCCGCGCCTGCCCCCTCCTCTGCTCACAGTGTCGGCAAACCTGCGGAGGCCAGGCGGCCGGTATCAGACACGCGGCCCGGCGCCCCCTCCTGATGGCCCGGCAGTCACGGGCGTGGGGGCCGTGAGCCGGGCTGCGTCTTCACGGAGCTGGTGGCGCGGCGACCCCTGGACCAGAGGCAGCAGGTGAGTCCCTAAGAGGACACGTCCTGGTGGGTGCTGAGGACCCAGGCCTGCATGGCGGGGGGCCGGGGATGGGAGGCGGGGGGCAGTGGCAGGTCTCGGGCTCATCCCGTCAGCAGCTCGCTCTGTGCCTGCTGTGTGCCCACCTCCGCCTGGGGGCTGTGAGCCACCGAGAGTCACACCGTCTGTCCTAGAGCTTGTGTCGTGGGGGAGGGAGAGAAGGGCACCTGAGAGCATCTGCCCCGTGAGGACGCTGCGGGAGGCGGCGGGGGGCGGGAGCTTCTGTGCGGGGACCCGGCGCCCGCAGAGCTGGTTGGAGGCAGGCAGTGTGGAGGCTGCCCACGTGAGGCCAGGCAGCGAGACGCAGGCGGGCCTGATGGGAGGGCTGGGCGTGCAGGGGCCCCCGGGCCAGCGGGAGGCGAAGGAGGACAGCGGGGCCGGGGCCCTGATCCTGCCTGGTGCCCGGCGCCCTCCGCGGAGAGGGAGGCCCAGGTGTGTGGCTGCGGGCACCCGGGGATGGCGGGGGCCAGGTGGTGGGAGGCGGATAATCCCCAAATTCCCAGCTTGAACTCAAGGTCAGATGGAGACTCCATGTCGTGGGGGCGGGGGCAGCGGGAGAGGGACTTGGAGGTCAGGCGGTGAATCAGAGACATCTGTGAGGTACACCTGTAACGAGGGAAGGAAAACGCCCTGGCTGGTATGGCTCAGTGGATAGAGCGTCGGCTCATGGACTGAAGGGTCCCGTGTTCAATTCCGGGCTTGGACCTCGGTGGCAGGCTCGATCCCCGAAGCCTGCATTGGAAGCAACCCATCAATGTGTCTGTCTCTCTCTGCCTCTCCTCCCTTCCACACTAAAAACCCACAGCAAAATACCCTCAGCTGAGGATCAGCCATCATGAAGGAAAGCTGGAGGCGGGGCGGTGAGGCTCGGACATTGCTGGCCTCCGAGCGAGCGAGCGGTTCAGGGGCGGTGTTTTCAGCCTCCGTCGCGGGCTGGGGGCCTGCAGCCCGGGCGGAGCTCCCTGGGGTTCCCGAGAGAAGGCCAGGAAGGGACTGGGATGTGGCTCTGAATTGTGCCTTCGGGAAGACGGAAGAGAGGGTGGGGAGACGGAAGAGCATCCTCCCAGCGGTGTTTGGGGGCTCCCGGCCCCTTCGGGGCTCTTGCTGGCCTGGTCCGGAATCACGGCTTCCGGCGTGCGGCTGCCATTCCAGAGCCGCCTCCTGCCCACCTGCCCGTCTCAATGCCAAGCACCTGCCCCTCCTAGGAACTATGGGCTGCGGGCAGGGGCTGTGCAAACGGGAAGCGGAATGAAGCGGGAGGGGCTGTTGGCGTTGGAAAGAGCCGGCCTCAGAGCCGGTTTGGGGCCCCTCCCAGGCCCAGGTGGCCGAGGTCCAGGGACGTGGGCATGGTCCTGTCACTTGAGCACAGCTCTGCTCCGGCGGTTTGCCCAGCCCACTGCAGAGTTGGGGAGAGGCCCGTGTAGAGACCAGTGCGCAGCCCGCTTGACGGGGGACAAATTCCTCGTGCCCCGGCCGGCTCCGGGTGGCCAGGCTCTCCCGTGCGGGCGGGCAGGAGGGGCCAGGCGGGCGCCACCCCAGGCCCTGGCCATGCTGTTCTCGGGAAGCGGGTGGAGCCGCCCTTCTGCGGAGCGGGAGCGGCCGAGACCGAGTGTCCTGTGGAAGCGGGGTGAGCGCGGGGCAGAGCGGCTGCTCCCCGGTGGACAAGGAGCGGGGAGGGCGGGCTCAGAGCCTCCGGTACAGACGCCAGCAGGGCAGCCAATGCGCTCACGCTGTCCGCTGAGGGTCATGCGCCGGCCGCGCAGCCCAGTCCTTGCTTCCTCACCCACTCTGTCTCAGACAGCGCCCCCAACACCCTCACCCAGGGCCAGGACCACCCACGTACAAAGAAAAGCCCTGGTCCCTCGCCGTCAAGAGGCTGTGCTGTCAGGCCGTCCCCGGGGGCGAAGGCCACGGGGGGGGGGGGGGGGGGGGGAATCTGCGTCCATGAACCCACACCTCAGGGAAAAGCATCGTGTTCGTGTAACAGCTGTACCATCCTCCAGTCTGGTTATGGCTTCTGTGGTCTAGCCCAGTGGTCGGCAAACTCGTTAGTCAACAGAGCCAAACACCAACAGCACAACGATTGAAATTTCTTTGGAGAGCCACGTTTTTTAAACTTAAACTTCTTCAAATGCCCCTTCTTCAAAACAGACTCTCCCAGGCCGTGGTATTTTGTGGAAGAGCCGCACTCAAGGGGCCAAGGAGCCACATGTGGCTCGTGAGCCGCAGTTTGCAGACCACGGCTCTCACCAGCTGCACGCCCCAGCCAGGGCTCTGAGTTCCATGGAGCATGTGTGTGTGAAATGTTGGCCTGGGAGCTGGTCTCTGTTGACTGAGTTTTTGGCTTTTCTTGGTATTCGTTTCCCTCAAATGTCTTGTGATTTGAAGTCTTAAGACCATATTTGTGTCTCCACGGCCCCCCGAGGCTGGCGGGGGAAGGAAGGGCCTCGCTTCTGGACAGATGCCCTCCCGCGGGGCTCGCCCTCTCCCGGGCAGCTCCTGCCGCCTGGGGCCTGCTGGGTCTCAGGCCCCAGCGCTCTGGCCGCGGGCAGAGCCCGGCGGGGCCGCGGTGGGGAATTGGGGGAGCAGATGCTCTGTGGGTCTCCCGGTGGTCACGTGACCGCGCCCAGGCTGCGTCCTGTCCATCTCCACAGACCCAGAGCTTTCTCGGAGCCCCGGGTCGGCTCCGCAGGAGGCAGCTCCGTGAAGACGCCAGCCTTTCCTCCGATGCGATCTCTCCACCGGACCACCTGCTGCTCTGTGCCCCAGGCACTCCCGGTCCCCGGCCCACAGCTTTTGGCTTTTTTTAAAGATGGATTCCGAGTTTCCAGAGACGCTTGGCTGGGTGCAGGGGCTCCAGCCGACGGGCTCCCCGCCGCTCTACCAGGCACGCCGCTGGCTGGGACCCGCACGGCAGGCCGGTCCCACTCGGAAACCGGGTGGCTCCTTGGTCTTGAGGTTCAGAGTTCAAGACCTGCCAACATCAGCGTTGGCAACCGGCCGAGGCGTGGAAAACTCGGCCCCGGATTGGCAGTTTGAGGGGAAACTTCCCCTGAGTGTCCCCCCGAAATCCGCTGCGGGCAGCGAGGGGACAACCGACTCCAGGAGAATGCTGCGGCTTCCTCCCCGTGGCCGGGGGTCCGAGACTCACGTGTGCCGGGTGCAGCGCGGGGCGTGGCGCTCGTGTGGTCGGAGAGAACGGTGTGCGTTCTGAGGTGGGATGGGTGTCAGGGTGGGGATGCGGCCAGGGCCGGCGGCCACGCGTGCCGCCAGGGGCTCCCCGGATCCTCCCGGGGGGCTCCAGGCAGACCTGTCCTTGGGGATTGCTGAAGGCTCCCCCGATCCTCACGGGGGGCGCCGGCAGAAAGCTGTCCTGAGTGGCAGCTGTCTGCGGTCAGAGGAAACCCCTGGGAGCGAGCATTCCAGCCCAAGCCCGTCTCTGATGAGATCCTTATCCGAGAGCAGATGACCAGCGCCTGCTTCTCAATGCTCACGTGTGGGGGTTCTTGCAAGGGAACGTCTGCACTGACTCACCATCCACACAGCTTGTGGGGGGGCGAGGGTGGGGGGTGCAGCTTCCAAAACAAAAGCAGGTTCCTGGCTGCAGTCCTCGAACCCTCCCACACCGCTGATGGCAGACAGGCTCCTCCACGGCGCCTCCCGCAGGCAGCCGGCACCTCCGCAGCCTCCTGCCCGGGGCTTCGGACAGGCGTCCTCTCCTTCACCCGCGGCTCCTGGCTCTCGGGGGTTGCGAGGACATCGCCCGGCTGTCCCGACACGTCCCGGTAGCGTGGTGGCTGTTAGTCACCACCCCCCGCAGCCAGTGAAATCCGCACCGGGCACCTCGCTGGCCCGGGGAACCAGGGCACCTCTGAGCGGTGCCAGGCTCTGCCGCTCCGAGCTGGGGGCAGGTGGGAAGCCAGATGCCATTTCTGAAAAGGCAGGCCGGGCCTGGAGCGCCGCCGGGGAGAGAAAGCTGTGGCGACGCTGTGCAGAGGAAGCTCGGCCTGTCAAAGGGACTCCTGTGGCTGGAGCGTGGCGATGACCCTGCGGGTGGCCGCCCGGCCGTGACGCATGGGCGCGGCGCCTCCCCCGCCGGCGGGCGGGCAGTGGGGCCGGGCCCAGCGCCTTCCCAGCGGCGGGCTGTGAGCTGGCCACGCGGCTGTGGCGGCCCCAGACGTGTAATTAGAGGCTCCGGGCCGGTGATGCGCAGACAAGTCTTATCACGTGTCTGGGCGGCCGTGGGTGCACGCTCCCTCCGTGGCGCGGGCGAGCCGGGCCCATGCCGGCCGATCCCGGGAACGTCCAGAGCCTCTGCTCCCCACGGGCTTGCGTGGAGGGCTCAGCGGAGAAGCTCGCGGAGGAGGGACCCGGCTCTCGCAGGAACACGGGCCAGCCGGGACCGGCACCCACGCCGTGCTGCTTCCTGCGTGCAGTGCCTGGGCAGGCGGAGCACCCTCCCTCCCCCGGGCCTTGCTCAAGAGGGCGAGTCCTCCTTCCTGCCGGGGGCGGCTGGGGCGCCCCGCCCCCCGCGGGGAGCACGCAGCAGGCGGTGGTTAAGATGCTTGACGTGGGTCCAAGTTATTTCCAAGGAATGAAGGTGGCGCCTTTGTCCCTGGGACTCACTCTCCCGGGCACTGGCCCTCCCACTGGCCTTCTTACTTCGGGGCGGGGCGGGAGGGGGCAGAAGCTGCAGATGTGCGTGGCCTCACGGATCGTTTTGGTGAGCTTGCTAGGGCTGACACGCTTGGGTTCCTGGCAGTTTTCTGGGATCGTAGACGGAGGGGTGAGGGCACTGGAGGCCCCCTTGCTGGCTGGCCCCGTGGCCAGAGACCAGCTCTTCCTCGGCAGGTCAACCCGGGCCCGAGCCCTCCCCACCCCAGACCCCATCTCCCTCCAGGGGGTGTGGACCTTCAGGAACAAAGGGCCCTGGCAGGGTGGCCGGGCTCCTGGCAGGTGCCGGGCGGACGCGGAGCTGAGCCAGCTGACACTCGCTCGGTGAGCGCTGCGCGGGCGTCGGGCGTTAGTGTCTTCCAGGCCGAGCCTCCAGTGCAAGGAAAGCTCGGAGACGCACCCTCTCCCACCGCGTGGCACACGCCCGTGCCCCGTGGCGAGGGGAGCACAGGCAAGGCTGCCGGTGGGACCCATTTGAATCTCCTACCCCAATGGTGGGCAAAGTCATTAGTCAGCAGAGCCAAATATCAATAGTACGATTGAAATTTAATTTAAACTTCTTCTAACGCCACTTCTTCAAAATAGACTTGCCCAGGCCGTGGTATTTTGTGGGAGCCACATTCAAGGGGCCAAAGAGCCGCAAGTGGCTCACAAGCCACGGTTTGCTGACCATGGTTCTACCCGGTTCTCCTCTCCTAACTTTCCCCAAGTAAATCCCCAGAACTTCTCTCAAAAGCTGTGATTCTCGCCGAAACCGGTTTGGCTCAGTGGATAGAGCATCAGTCTGTGGACTGAAAGGTCCCGGGTTCGATTCCGGTCAAGGGCATGTACATTGGTTGCGGGCACATCCCCGGTGGAGGATGTGCAGGAGGCAGCTGGTGGATGTTTCTCTCGTTGATGTTTCTGACTCTCTGTCCCTCTACCTTCCTCTCTGTGAAAAATCAATAAAATATATTAAAAAAAAAAAAAAAAAAGCTGTGATTCTCGCGTGGAGAGGGAAAGGACCGGAACCTTGGTTCGAGACCCAGCCTCTGAGCGACTTGGAACCCGAGGACAGGAACATCTCATGCTCTGGCCTGGGTTAATAGCCGGGCGCTTCCTGGTTGGTCCAGGACGAGGCCAGAGCTGATGCATGTGGACCCTGCAGAAAGCCGTGGCTGTCAACTCGAGCCTCAGTTTACCTTCCCGCACCATCACCGTAATGTAGTTACACGGCAACGTATTTTCAAAGCTTTATTAGCTTTGCACAAAATGCCCAGCAGAATGCCAATATTAATTGGTAAATTAAAGAGCAGAGCCGAAGTCCATTTTGATAGTCACTATTTCTATCTATACAGTGACAATGTCCACTTCCTGGTTTTGATAACAGACTGTGATTAGATACGAGGTCAGCAGTGGGAGAATCTGGGGAATGGGTACAGGGGAACCTCTGTGTATTTATTATCTTTGAAACTTCTTGGGAATATGTAATTATTTGAAAATAAAAAGTAAAAAACTCCAAACATGTATATATGCAATAACCATGTTAGGAGCTTATGTTTAAGAAAAAGACTCCATATACCCTAAAACTGTAAGTTATGGGAAATTAAGAACTAAAATAAGACTAGCTCAGTACATGTTTTGATTCTTGAATCAGGAGACAGGTGGAGTAGCTCTGACAGATGGAGTAGCTCTCCTTTCTCCTGCTATGAAACCTTCTGGAAGGATCTATGGGCCTCTCTTTTGGACTAGGACGCCCTCAGAGTGAAGAAACAGCCTCTTGAACACAATGAAGACATAAACAAGATGAAACTTCCATTAACGCGTGGACCTTGTGACAGTAAGAGAGGCCGTGCGTTCCGATTACCGCGGCCTGGGCAGACTTTAACACTTACCTGATTGGAGGTGACTTACAAGAGTTCCCTTGACCACAGCTCTGCTTTCTGCCACCCATCCTTCCGGATGCAGCCCTCGGGTTAGCAGGGCATTGTGTCCGGCTGCGCCTGGCCCCGCGCTGACGGGAAAGAGGCTCCGAGAAGCGAAGGGAAGCCTTCCGCCATCTGTCAGAGGTGAGGGCAGGCCTGGAGCCTGTCTCCTGACCTGACTTTATTTCCAGAGAATACCTGCCTCCCGGGACTCAGCGCACAAGTGGCAGCGGACAGACAGCTCTCCCCGCCGGGCCTGTCTGCGCAGCCGCTGTGTGTGTGGGACGAGGTGAGCGATGTCGTGAGAATGCTTTGGAGTGCACTTTGCTCAGTCGAGCTGGCACACAGTGCCGGGGACAGGGTTCTGGTCACATGGCATTGGTATGGCTGCACATATCAGCACGGGCAGGAAATAATGAGAAAATGCAGGTTGTTTTAGAATCAAAGGCAATCCCAAAGGAAAGAGGGAAGCAGATATGGAACTGATCTTATTCAATTAAAAATTAGACTATAAACTGCCTGACCAGCATGGCTCAGCGGCTGAGCATCGACCTATGAACCAGGAGGTCATGGTTTGATTCTTGGTCAAGGGCACATGGCTGGGTTGGCTCAATCCCCAGAGTGAGGTGGGCGGGAGGAAGTCAGTTAATGATTCTCTCTCATCATTGATGTTTCTCTCTTCTTCTCTGAAATCAATAAAAACATATTTTTAAAAATCTGTAATAATAAAAGCGTAATATGCAAATCAATTGAATGGCCACCCAGATAACCTTCCGGATGAAACCAGGACTGTGGCTACAGGATCGAGGTGGCCACAAAAGGGCCTACACTTGCATGAATTTCGTGCATCAGGCCTCTAATTCCTATATAAAAGGCTAATATGCAAATCAACCAAACGGCAGAACAACCAGTCTCTATGACATGCATTGACCACCAGGGGGCACTCAATGCAGGAGCTGCCCCTGGTGGTCAGTGTGTTTCTACAAGGGGGCGTGCCACTCCACCAGAAGCCAGGCTCTTGGTTGGTGGTGGGAGCTTCTCCCGCCTCTGCAGCAGCGCTAAGGATGTCTGACCAATGGCTCAGGGAGCGGGCCTAAGCCGGCAGTGGGACATCCCCTGAGGGCTCCTGGACTGCAAGAGGGTGCAGGCTGGCTGAGGAACCCCCGCCCCCGCAAGTGCCCGAATTTTGTGCACTGGGCTTCTAGTTAGACTGTAACTATCTTTATAGTTTTCCACCACCATACAAAGCAAAGGCAGTGGAGAAGGGCAAAAGGCAAAAAATGAGATGCAGATCAAGTAGTGGAAAGACAGCACTTTGTCATCCATGGGGCCAGTCCGCCCGTTGGAGGCCTGGGTCTCACCTGAGGGCACGAGCTGTAGGCAAGAAACATTATTAACAGTATCATAAATAAGTACCGTAACTTTATTAAAATGAAAGACAATATTCAAAATAATGCAACAAAAATGAATAAATCCTTTGTCCAATACTGTACACATAATGCAGAAATCAGTGCGTTTTCCTAAAGCATGGTTTAACCTTCATTTAGTTCAGACTAACACATCCGCTCACGGAGCTCAGAGTCACGCAGCAGTGGAACTGTAAACAGCTGGTTTAACTGGCGAGAACGTCAGGGCGATGCACCTCTGCAGGGGACACGGAGGCTGTGCAGGCAGTGTGAGCGCGGCGTGGGCCTGGGAGCAGACGGTGCTGGTGGGACGCTCGGATTAAGACACAGTCGCTCTTGGTCAGAGGCTTTACTTCAAAAGCCGACAATCCCCGGGAAATACTGAGTAGGAACCAGCAACACAAGGCCAGCTTGTGCTGTATGTTTATTAATAGTCTAAAACCCCAAAACACACATTCCCAGTCACTCTCAGTCACGAGGCTGTTTCACCGCTGCTTAGAAGCGATCCCGTGGCGCGGAGCCCACCGCGTCCACCGTTTCTGAGGCAGCGTGACGGTGGCCATGGGGGTGGGAGGAAGCAGGCGGTGAGGAAGAGGCTCCACTCCCTTCTCATCTGTCCAGGAGGGAGCATGTTGCCAGGTACACTGCCCGTCCCCGCGGCGACAGGAAGTGAAGTCTGCACGTCTTGGGTCTGGGGCGGTTTTAACTGGGCAGTACAGCCACGTTAAGGCCACACCCATGGAAAAGGCTGCAAACACACATCCGACAAAACATGAAGACCAAAGAGCCAGAAATCTCCAAACGCTGTGCGTGCTTCGTTCGCCGTGCGCGGTCTCTCAGGAGCCCTGGCCCAGCTGCGCTTTCTTCTGAAGACACATCGCTGAGCCGAACTGACTGGTTAACCGGCTGCGGCTGGGCTGCGGGTCCGAGTGTCCCCGTCCGCCGCCACCCCTCGGTGGGCTTGGACACGGGGCCTCGGCATGACAGCACCTCTCTGCAGAGTTCAAGTGTATTCTGCACCCGGAACATCTTCCCCGAACCTCGGACTGGGAAACGCCCGGGAACCACCTGCTCCCGTGGGCTCTCTGCGCACCGTGGCCGAGGCTACGGAGAAACCACGTAGGACAAGTGCTTCCGCTTCCCGTGGCCGCCCACGTCCCCCCTGGTCCCGGGGGCCGCGGCGGCGCCGTCGGCGGGGAAGGGCTGCGCCGGGGCACTGGCGCTCGCCTCCTCGGCCTCGGTGAAGAACCGCTCGTATCTGTCCAGGTACGGCGGCCGCTCGGGCAGCAGGTAGTAGTGCGTCGAGCTGACCTTCTTGCCGTTCTCGATGATGGGCAGGATGCAGGGGGCCCGGCTGGCGGAGCCTTCGCTGAGCTGTCTCTGCAGCGCTTTGCTGCTGACGTACTTGGGGTCCGGGGCGAAGCTCTGCGTGGGGGGCATGACCCCGTTGAGGTAAGACGGAAGGCTTTTGGGACTCGGGGTGCGGGAGTTGCTCCGTGACAGGGGCTCCCTGGGCGGCACCTTGGGGGGCCTGTCTTCGTCGCTGTAGGTGCTGGAGGTGACCTCGGCCGACCACCGTCTGTAATCGGGCTTGACGGGCCGCGGGGGGATGGGGACCCGCGGGGGGACCTCGGGCTTGTCTGGGTCGGGGTGGGGGGAGGCGCGGTGGCCGTGGCCGTGCGCCCGGACGGCCGGCTTGTGGAAGGAGCCGGCGGGGCCCGAGTGCGACCGCCGGAGCCGCCGGTGGCTGTGCGGCGCGGGCGGGTCCGCGGGCTGCACCGCCGCCGTGGGCTCGGGGGCCTGGCTGAGGTCCACCACGGACACCGTGGGCGTCTCGAAGTAGGCGTAGTTGATCTGCCCGCACCCGCGGAAGCTGCGCCGGCCCGGCGCGCCGTACCGGAACTCGGCGGGCGCGCCGTCGCCCAGGAGCGAGGCCGTGTCCGAGCAGGTGAAGAACTGCACCTCGCAGTCCGTGTCGTCCAGCGAGTGGCCCTCGGAGATGGGCAGCGGGGGCAGCGGCCGGGAGCCCGCCACGCAGGGCACGGGGGACGGGCCGCTCCTCATGGGCGTGAGCGGGGGCGTGGGCGCACACCCCCCGTTTACTGACAGTTTCTTAAAGCCGCACACCACCGGGTCCTCGTCGAGGGGCCCCGAGCCCTCACTCGGGGGCAGGACGAGCGGGGGCAGGCTGGGCTTCTGAGAGGGGCCGTGCTCGGCGAGGCGGTGGCCGCTGGTCGGGGCAGGGGCCGAGGCGCGCCCTGCAAAGGACGGGGTGGTGAGGACAGTGCCGCGTGGGGCAGCCCCTGCCTAGCCCTCCCCCCGGGCGGCCGCCTGACCCGCCACAGCCGAGGACACCGTGCCGCCCCACAGGTGTAATTAGCCTGGAGATTGGAGCGCACATGATCTGGTTCAAAGAACAGACTATCTCTCCATCTCCCCCACATGCGCAGGCACACGCCCACACACGCAGGCGGGCTCTGTGACATGAGCACAATTCGCAGAAGACGCAGCATATAATTTCCCCGAGTGCCACCCGCAGCGCCAGGTCACAAGAGACAGGACTGTGTGGGGCGCACAGGGCGGCCCAGATAAGGGGAGCCCCCTGCTGGCGCCGGGAGCGCCACGAGGTGGCAGACTGCAGTGTGACAGCAGCTCCGGCAAAACCTAAGGGCAGGACGTCCACATGACGAGGGCGTTTCCGAGTTCCCGCCGACATCCCCACCCGCCCTCGCACACGGCTGTGTGAGGCCACAGACCTCCCGCGGGGCCTCCTGCCCGGAGCAGGGGCCTGAGTGTGGGAGGGACAGGGCATCTTCAGACCTGCTGCCAGCAGGGGGCACACTACAGCTGGAACAGTAAAGAGCAAAGCTGGAGGACAGCTGACAGCTCTCGGCCACCTCCCTCCCCAGGGGCCACTCGGGCCCTCCGCGCCCCCCCCCCCCGGCCGCCCTCTGGGACCTGTGGGACTCGTACCGAGAGACGCCAGGTGCGCCTGAGTGGTCGCCTTCAGGCTGCAGGCCATGGTGAGGGGGTGGATGTTCAGGAGGTTACTGAAACGCAGCAGAGACATCTCGGTCAGAGACCAGTGCCCCGCCCCGCCCCGTCCGTCCGTCCGTCCCCCCCGCCCGCGGCGCCGCACTCACTTGCCCAGCTCCCGGCGGCGGGCCCAGCACGCGTTCAGGCTCCCCAGGGCCTGGCCATCGTGCAGGAACGCCTTCAGCGGCGCGCGGATCTCCTGGGCAGCGACTCCCGCGGTGGACATCCTGCACCCTGGGCGTCAGGCGGCGAGCAGCGTCTGGTCCCTGGAGGAGGAAGGGTGAGAGGCTCAGGAGACGCTCAGGAGACCGTAGGAGCCCCCACGGCAGCGGACGCTGCACAGACGCAGACTCTCCCCAGTTCTCCCGTCACCCCCACTCCTCCTTCCCGGGAGGGAGCTGACAGCGTACGCGCTGAAAGCAATTTCCCAAGTCCGGGTCCAAGACGTCAGAGCTGAGCAGAGATACCCGTGGCCCTCCTGGTGGGGTGGGGGTGCAGGTGCAGCCCCCGCGCTCACCACTCCCCTCCCACCGTGGCCGCTGCAGGACTCGGGGCCACGAAGCCCCACGCCCCGCCAGACCACGGCTCACACAGGTGGCCCGCTAGCCCGCGGCCAGCACTGCTCGGGGCTGCATCTCAGGGCTGGCTGGGGACAAACCCTCCGGGCCTTGCGGGGAGAGGAGCACAGAAGACACAGCTTCCCGATCCTGTAGAACCAGGTCTGCCCGCTGGCCGGCCGCCCCGGCCTGAGCATTCTTCACATTCCCTCCTCCGGGGGCCTCGCTGCAAGGCCTGGGCACAGAGGCCAGGAAGGAGTTGTCCCAACCTAGCAGCTCCTCAGCTCAGGTCCGTCCCTCTCCCAGGCCTTCTCTTTGAGACAGAGCGCTGGGGGGAGAGAAACATCCCCCGGTTGCCTCTGGGGTGTACCCCGACTGGGCACCAAGCCTGCAGCCTCCACGCCCGCCCGCCGGCCCGCCCGGGAGTCAGACCAGCGGCCTTTCAGGGCACAGGATGCCTTGTCACCGGCCGGCCAGGCCCTCTGCCTCCTCTAAACGCTCCTTCATTGTCCACGACCGCATCATGCCAGGCGCCTGGCACCTCTGTGGGCGCCGGCTTCAGATGACCCACGGGGAGGAACCCGCTGGAGGAGCACGGCCCCCGGAGACGTGTGCACGCTCCTCACTGCTCTCCCGTTCTCGCCGGAAGCGTGCACCCGAGGGCGGCGTGCCAGGCCTGGGGCGGGGAGGGGGTCACAGGCTGCTTTTTGTTTTGATTTAGGGACAAATCTGTCCCCTCCGAGCTGACTGTGAGCTCAGATACAGGCGGTCCCACCATTAATTACCACTGCTGCCCAGGACCGCCGGAGCTGTCAGCGACTGTACAGCAAGTGTCAGGAGAGCGTACATGGCAAGGGTCTGCTTTTCCACAGAAAAGGAACGAGAGAGAGAGAGAGAGAGAGAGAGAGAGAGAGAGAGAGAGAGAGATAAGGAAGAGATAGGGAGAGATAAGTAGATATGGGTCCATCTGAAACATTCAGACCTCACGCAGGGAGTCAAAAGCTAACACAGCGTTTCGGAGGGAGGCCTTAGTTCTCTCCGGTCGGTCTCTTCAAGAAGAGAAAAGAGCTCCACTTGCTGAGGCTGGGTTTCCGGGTCACCGAGCGGCAGGGCGCCTTCCCCCGTCACCGGATGGAGAGGGGAAGCCGTCCAGCCCAGGTCCGGGGACACCCGCTGCAGGCACCGCAGACCCCGGCGGGCGGGCCGACGTGAGAACCGGGTGGGCAGGGCAGGGGCAGGGGGCGCGGCGGCCCACGTGTGGAGGCTGCGCCCCGATGGCGATGGCGGGAGGCGGGGAGCCCAGCCCCCACCTGCCGGCGGCCGAGGGCCAGTAATTACTGCCTGTCGGCTCCTCACCACCGACATCTGAGCTTTCAACAGGGCGATTGTGTAACCTCGGCCTCTGCGAAATCGCCTCGATCCCAAACCTACATTTCAATGGCCCTGGAAGTTATGTGTACGTTCTAGAAAAAGTTATTTTTTATTCATTGTTCCCGTCACCTACTTGTTAGCTTTCTTAAGAAAAAATTTCTTTAGTCTAAAGAGCGTTGTGCTCGCCGCGCCAGCTCAGGCGGCCACAATAGTGCCTTTGTGCGCTCACAGGAGGTGACCTGCCTCGGCTCGGGAGCTGTGAATGGCGCGTTATGAAACCTCGGAACTTCCCACTCGCTAGCAGGGCGCGCAGGGCCGTATAGTTTTATGCTCTTCTTTCGGAAAACACTCCACGCTGTGGATCGGGGGAGGGTGGGGTTGGGGGGACCCGCCAGCGTGGCCCGTGCCGCGGACGGTACACTGAGGGTGTGAGCCCCGGAGCCGCCTGCATGGCTCAGAGCTCCCGGGATTCAGCCACAAGCCGGGGTGGGGGTGGGGGTGGGGGTGGGGTAAGCCCTCGGTCACCCTCAGGTTAGAAAGGAAACGCGGCTGCAGTGTTTCCAAGTCTGCTTCCTACTGCCAGCGCTGCCCTCAGAGGAAGCAGCAAGCAGCCCTCTGCGGGGAGCCGGCAGCCTGGTCCCCCGGACCCCAGGCCCGCTGCCTTCCTGACACCCCGCTCAGCTCTAGGGTCAAAATGCAGCTAACGCCCGGCCCAGATGTGAACGACTTTTTTATTCAAGGGAACCCCCAGCTATGTCTCTTGGGGTGGTTCTTTTAGATCCTCCCCGCTCCCCGTTTTAATCCTTCACCTCTGCACAGAGCGCCCCAATCCTGACTCCGGCCCTGGCGCAGGCGTCCCTGTCCGGTGTGATCTCTGCAGTGGGTGGGCCTCTGGCACCCCCAGCTCCTGTCACTCACTTCAGACCCCGCCCACTTTCCCAGCCAGCTCAGGGTCAGCGACGTGCGCCCCAAGAATGTTTAAAGCACGTAATACCTGACGATTCAGTCGGGGCACCGACCACTTTTCCCTTAAACAACTGTCCAAATAATGACAATAGCCAACACAGCAACAGCCCTCCAGTGTGAACGCATCGGCACCACACCCTCTCTTGGTCGGACTGACAAAAACGTATTTTCTGTGCAGCAGAATCTAGTCGTCGCTGTCCCATGAGATGAGCAGGCTGCCGCTGGCCCGGGAGGACCGCCTCCTCGTCTCAGCCCCCCGCTCCACGGCCCCTTCCTTCCCACTGGCTGCTCTGCTCGGGCCCACGGCCTCGCGGGGTGCTCGCGCCTCCGCCCCCGGACCGAGAACTCAGTGCTCCTGCAGGGCCAGCGGAGCCACCTGCTCCTGCCCACTCTCCAGATCTAGGGCAGCCTGGCTCCCGGGAACTCCCGCGCCAGTTTCCAGTAGTGACGCGGATGTTGAGAAAACACTCATCTCATTTTTAAAAAAAGGTAATTAAGTGAAAGACTCACATCCTACAAATCGGCCAAGAACCCAGGGGGAAAGCAAGGACTGTAGGGCCGGTTAGGACAGAGCAGGCGGGTTTCAGATCCAGAGTGGCCGGTGTGCACCCGGGAACAGCTGGTGTTCACTTAAGGCAGTCAGGGGTGCTCCTGAAAACGGGGTCCCCCTCGCTCCCACATTACTTCTGGGCGATAAGGTTCCTACTGTCTTTTCACGGTTAGAGAGTCAAAACAAGGCCGTAAGCACCTGCAGGTTCTTCATTAAGGTGAACTTCCCCTTTGGACAGTCGCTCTGACGCTGTTCGAGGCCAGGCCACCTTAAGACAATAACCTAGATCTGCGTACCTGGCCAGGCCTCATTAATAAATCCAGCGCGGCCCACAGGGGAGGAGGGGCACATTCCTGTCACCCGACTCACCAGCTCTGCCCTGCGCTTCCTTATTTAAAAGTGTGATGTAATTTCCTTCTCTCAGTCTGGTCTTAGAACCTGATTTCTGTTTATTCAGGGCGATAAATGGTCTTTTCAGCTGCATTCAACAATCACCTACACAGCCACTCCCAGACCCCTGGAGACGGAAGGCGCGACACTTAGGGGCAAAGTGTGTAAAAAGAAACTGATTTAGGGACACACAAACCCCGTGATTTTAAACCTGCCCACATAAACCGACACCTGCGTGTTTATCTACCTTCTGAAAATCTCTGAAATAAAAATAAGATTCGTGTCTGAAGCACTAGTAGCCAAGCCATTCAAACTCTTGTGTAAAACTGTAATTTTTTTGTTTTTTGTTAATCCTCCCCCACGGATATTTTTTTCCACTGATTTTAGAGAGAGTGGAGTGGAAGGGAGGGGAGGGAAGAGAGAAGCATCGATGTGAGAGACACATCGACTGGACTAACCCTGCAGCCCAGGCACATGCCTGACTGGGCCTGAACGTGACCCTCGCGGGGGCTGCCGCCACGCTCTAACCACTGAGCAGGCCAGGCGAGAACTGGGATTTGATCACTACAAGGGAACTCACTCGTCTGAACTCACTGCACCTCCGGTGTTTCCCACAGCCCTCAGTGGCCCCTCCTGGCCATGGTTTGGGGGGAAGGAGGGCCAGGCGGAGACAGCCTCCTCACAGCACCGCGTTCCCGGGGTGCGCAGCCTTCACGCCAGAGCTCAGGCGGCCCAATGGTTTGCATTATGTCAATAAAATGTAATGAAGGGACTCTGTACCAATTCAAGCTGCGCTGTCGGCCCGGGTGAGATGGAAGTTAGCTGGCGGTACGGACGGACGGACGTTGGTCCCCACGCCTGGCACGCACGGGCCTGCTCGTAAGGACGAACCGGAGGCAGCAGGAAGGTAACTTCCCTTCAGACAGTCAGAGCCAAAGCTAAGTAAAAAGCACAAGCCCAGTGACCCAACTTCTTGATTAATTGGAACTATTTCCTCGCTAAGTGTCAGGAGGTGGCAGGCTGACAGAAAGCCTGCTCGCTCCCTCCCTGGTCATCGCCCCCGGACACCCCCTCCCCGCCGGCTCCTGCAGGCCAGCGCAGGGCGGCCCCGCGGTCCCGTCCCTCCCCGGGGCGGCCAGGAGGGCAGGAGGTCCGTCCTCCCACCCGCCCAGCCATTTCTGGGGTCCGGGGGAGGGGCAGTGACGATAGCACGTGGTCTAATGAGGGGGGAAATCCTGGAAAGATCAGATCTTCTCCGAGCATCACAAAGCCACCCGGTCAGTCACTCTGGGGGTCACCGGGAGCACTGACCCCGAGGACAGCGCCCGGACCCCACCCGACAGGCGTGCGCTGAGCTCCCTATACCAGCTCACTTACCCCTCAGCCTCAGGTGAGGATCGGAGGCGGAGGGCAGGGACTTACGTGGTCAAGGTCACGTCAGGCGACAGTGGGGGCCTGGTGTCAAAGCCCCCCCCCCAATCTCTTGGACCCCTCAGCACCACAGACATTTCCCGGGTAACCCAAGCCCATACCATTCCTGTTCCCTTCATCTCCCCGGGATTCTCCTGCTTAGCTATCCCCTGAAAGGGTGGGTTAGCCCTGCTGATGTGGCCCAGTGGTTAGTGTTGGCCTGCACACCAAAGGGTCTGGTCAAGGGCACATACCTAGGTTGCAGGTTTGATCCCGGTCAGGTGGTGAGTGGGAAGCCACCAATGGATGCACATCAATGTTCTCTCTCTCTCTAAAAAAACGATCAATGGGAAAAATATCCTCAGGTGAGGATTAACAAAAACATTAAGGGCGGGTGAAGGTATTACTTTTACGCTCTGACTCCTTCCATCTAACGGTGCGCCCTCCATCACGCACCCATCTCAAGGCCTCGTGTGTCTTAGCCAGGACCCACGGCTGTTCCTACCCACCCACTCCTCCTCCAGGCGGCCGCAGCGGCCTTCAGAGCACAGGCCTATTTGGAAAGCATCGCACTCGATCCCACAACACCCCTGTAAGGAGGCGGGACTAGTCTCCGTGTCAGACAGGAAATGAAGCCACCTTCCTGGTGCGGCTGCCCAGCGACCCGCCATGGCCGTCCACCCGCCTGCCTCTCCCTCCAGAGTGGCTTCTGACCCGCCTCCGACACCTGCTCACGAACGGGGAAAGGGACGCAGGATGGATGGACGGACGGATGGATGGATGGACGGACGGCTACGAGACCGGCTCAGAGAGAACAGGTGCTGCCCACAAGCCCTCAGAGGGCAGGGACTGATCCCTTTCACCAGTGGTTATCACATGCTTATCCTGGACCCGTCACCGTGCTCAGCGACGAGGACTCAGACTGCTGAGGGAGACACAGTGGAGGCAGCCACTGCAGACTGGGGCCTCCCAAGGACGCAGAACGGCAAGAGGCCGAGGAGCCGGAGAGCCACTCACCCAGGTGGCTTGGGAAGGCCTCTGCAGGTGACTTAAAAAAACTCACCCGAGGGCATGAGAAAGGAAAGGAGGGAGGGAGGGAGGGAAGGGGGAGAGCGATGGAGAGAGAAACATTGATGTGAGAGAGAAACATCGATCTGTTGCCTTCTATACACTCCCTGCCTGGGGATCGAACCTGCAACCCAGGTATGTGCGCTGACTGGACTCAAACCAGCCAGTTTCCGAGCACCTGATGGCACTCAACCGACTGGGCCCCTCCTGCTGGGACTTGCAGGTAACTTTCAAAAAAATATTTTTATTGATTTCAGAGAGGAAGGGAGAGGAAGAAATAGCAACATCAAAGAAGAGACACTTCGGCCGGCTGCCTCCTGCCCGCCCCTTACCGGGAGGACTGCACCCCGGCACGTGGCCTGACTGTGAACCGAACCGTGACCCCCTGGTTCACAGGTCGAAGCTCAGCCACTAGCCCGAGGCGGCGTCAGGTGGCTTTTGGTGTAAAATCCAGAGGGTGGAAAGAGGCCGTCATAGCGGGGTCAGAAGCACACCCGCTTCTAAGCGGGGAGTGTACTTTTAGACCATCTCACCGGTCCAGGTTCTTCCTCAGGGTCTCTCCTCAGAGCACTGGCACTGACTTCCCACCCTGACACCTCCCCACCCCACCCCCGTTTCCTCTCACGGCGATGGTGTGCTAACATGGCACGAGGAGGCGAGGAGGCCTACCCTGGGCCAGATCCCCGTATGTGAACGTGCATCACCGTGTATCCCAGCGTTGGTGACACTGCCCTGAGTGATGGCACAGGGATCGGATTAAAGTATCAGCGATGACTCTGACTCAGAATCTTTTGTTTCCTCTCCAGCCTCCGAGCTGACGCTAACTTTCCCTTACCCTCAGACTAACCCCTCTATCGATGGTTATTATTGTGGTTAATCCTCACCAGAGGACAGTTTTCAGTGTTTAATCGGTGATCAAACTTGAGACCCTTCGGAGAGCCGGCCGACAGTGCCGCTGAGTCACAGGGCCGGGCCCACCTCCTCTCAGAACCTGACCCCGCTCTGCCTGCCTGCACAACGCATGCTCCACCGCGCCGACGAGGCCGGGCCCACCGGCCCCCCCCCCCCCTCCCCGGCACAAGGTGCTGCGGATCCTGGCGGGTGGGACAACTGCTTCTCTGGCGGAGGGAGCCCAGCGCGTTCAAACTCCGGGAATTACCCGGCACCACCTCCTCCCTCCTCTGCCTCTTTCTAAAGCAACCGGATGGCATGCGGCCAGTCAGGTCGGTTCCAGGCGGGCTGGATTGTACCTGTAATTTAGCAACTGGCTTCGGGAAGCTCCCGCAGCGTGCGCGGAGAGGAAGTGTGCTGTGCTCGGCTTCGAGAAGCGGCAGTGAAGAGTCACTGACACCCACCCCCCGGGTCTGCAGGGTGAGCGTTAACCCGGAGGAAGAGCCTGTTTTAGCGAGCTGGAAGAAGGAAAAAGAATTCATGGAAAGAGTAATTTTTGCCTGTCAAATAGGAATAACTCGGACATTTCCTATCCGCCACTGAACTTCAGGTCTGCTCTGCGACCCTCATCAGCCACTGATCCACTCCTGCCGAACTTTAAAGCGTAAAATCTGCTTCCTTGCAGTTACTTATCCACCACTAACCATGAGCCAGGGCCCCTAAGATGGCAGCTGTGCGGGCAGAGGCCTGCCCTTAAGGAGCTTACAATCTAATGTGTGCTAGGTTATACACTGCTCGTTCAAGACCGCTGGCTCCTCTTTAGCCAACAGCCACCGGAACACAGCTGGCCTGGCCCGCACGGGTCGCCCTGGGAGCCAGGAGGTCACGGTTCGATTCCCGGTCAGGGCACAGGCCCAGGTTGCGGGCTCGATCCGCAGCGTGGGGCGTGCAGGGGGCAGCGGATCCATGATTCTCCCTCATCATGGGTGTCTCTCCCTCTCCCTTCCTCTCTGGAATCAATAAAAAACAACCAAAAGCAGCCGGAGGAACCGGGGCGCGGCGAGCTGACGTCTGTGCCAAAACCTCGGTTTCTCTTCGGGGAAGCGCCCGGCCGTCCACACACCGGCCACAGCCGGCGTCGGCGTGGAAACGTGAAACCGACTTTTATTTTGGTCTTGCCCAAATCTGGTCATTTCCTGAAATGGGCACCTAGCCGGTCTTTGATCTGTTTTTAAATACAGCTTCACTCAAAACTGTGTAATTACAGACATGGAGAGAGAGAGAGAGAGAGAGAGAGAGAGAGGAAATTAGCAGTTTTAACAAAAAGGCCAGACCGGGGGAACTGAGACGTCTGTGTGTCTCCTCGGCAAACACACGCCCCCTGCATCCATCCTTAAGCTCAGGGAAGGAGGCTCCGCACTCCGCACAGCGCCCGGCCCCCGAGGAAGAAGAAGAAGAAGGAGAAGAAGAAGAAGAAGAAGAAGAAGGAGAAGAAGAAGGAGAAAAAGGCGCGCTCCAGCCTCGCCTTCCCTCGCCCGGCCAGTCGCCGGGAGACCAGCCGGCCCTACCTGTGCTGCAGGTGTCCCCGAGGCCGCGGCGCCTCTGTCAGTAACGCCGCAGCCGCTCGCTCTCCTGGCTGCGCTCGGGTCTATGACTAACGATCTATTCATATTTTTTTTTTAATCAGGTAAGAGACTGGTTTCTTTCAGGCAATGACGAAACGCTAATAAAGCCTGAGCCAGCGCCGCGGCGCCAATCGCGGCCGAGGCGGCCTCCCGTCCGTCCGCAGGAGCCGGCGATGCGCGCACACACACCCGGGCGCCCGCCTCCGAGGTCCCTCCCGCCGCTCCGGGCGGCCGGCCCCGGGCGGGAGAGGCTGAGGGGCCGCGGGGACCGGGGCCGGGGCCGGGCAGCGCCCGCCCGCAGCCTCCGCCGCGACTCGGGCCGGAGCTCCATTGTGGGGAAGGGGACGCGCGAGGCCGCCCCGCCAGCCCGCGCGGGGCCCCGGCTCCCGCTCCCCAACCCGCGCCCCCGGCGGCCGGTCTCGGGCCGAGGCGCCCGGTGCGCGGCGGGAGGGGCGAGGCCCCCCAGGCCCGACCGCGCCGCCCGGGCCGCCCCCTCCTTCCCTCCCTCCCTCCGTCCGTGCGTCCGCCCGTCCCTCCCGCGGAAACTCCGCGCCCCGGGGACCCGCCCTGCGGCGGGAGCCGCCCGCGGCCGGAGCCCGCGCCGCCCGCCCCCGGCCCGAGGCCCCTTACCCCGCGGAGCCGCGGCTGCCCCCCGGCGCCCTCCCGCGCATGTCCGTCCCGGCTGGCTCCGCGCCCGGCTGGGGGCCGACACCGCGCAGGCGCCCGGCTGCGCCGCTCCGCCAGGCCCGCGCTCCCGCTCGCACTCGGCCTCCGTCGCCCCGCCGCGCCGCCCGCTTTATACCTTACGGGGCGGGGCGTGACGTAAGGCCCCGCCCACCGCGGGGCAGCCAATCCCGGCCGGGAGCCGTTTAAAGGGGCGATGCCCGGCGGCGGCGGCGGAGGCGCTCGCGTGGGGTCCGCCGCGTCGCGGGGCCCGCGGGGACGCCGCCCTGGTCTTCCGGGGGCAGCGGGGGCGGGGGCACCCTGGGGGCCCGGGCGGCGCTGCGAGGTCGGGGCGCCCGGGCCTGCCTCCCGCAAGGGGGCGCCGCGGGGGACTTTCCCGTCTTCCACAGCCGCGGGGACGGATTTGGCGTGTTTTCCCGGCGCGCGGGCTGCCACCCGCTCACGACGGGCCGCGGGCCGCAGCGTGGGCGGGCCAGCGAGGGCCAGTGTGGGGGGCCGGCGGACAGGGGGGGCCGGCGGACAGTGCATGGGGCAGCGGGGTCACCCGGGACACGAGCCACAGAGTGGGGGGGGGGGCGGGGGCGGCGTGGGGCCCGCGTGGGGCCGCTCTGCTGCCGCCCCTCCTGGGAGCGGGCCAGCCGCCTCCCCTCCGACCGCGGGTTGGAGAGCCCACCGGTGGCGTGGACGCGGCCAGGACCACCCCCCCCCCGGGCCCTGAGGCCCCCAGGCCGGGTTCCGTGTCGGACCCACGCCGGCCTCCCGTCCCCCGGCCTGGCCGGCAGCCGCTGATGCCCAAGGATGCGGCACCGGCCAGCCTCTCCCCGGCGCCGCCGCCGGTGATGCAACCTTAGGCTTATAGTTTAACCGTAAAATAAATAATACAAATGATAACAAACCAAGAGTAACCAAAGTGAGAAAAAAAGCAAACAAGACAGAAACCCTCCAGCTGGAACCAGAACGAATCCCCGGAGCGGAGCGGGACTCCGTGGAGCAGGGGCCAGAGGCCTCCCGCCGGCCTCGGGGGTCCCCGGGCAGAGCGGGGCCTGCGGGTCGGCAGGACCGCCCGGGGGTCCCGGGGGTCCCGGGGGTCCCGGGGGTGGAGCCGTGAACGGCCTCCCCGGGATGGCCTGCCGCAGGGAGCGAGAGATCCCGACCCCACCGCCAGGTTAACCATTAACCTCGCGCTCCATGAAAGGATTTGCCTTTTCTCCCCTATTATTTACTTACAGTCTTTAAAATTTAATTCAAAGGCTTGATTTTGAATGCAAGCCTTTGAGCACACGCACGCACACACACACGTACACACGTACACAGGATGTGTGTGCACACACGCACACAGACACACAAACATCTGAAGTATCTCTCTGCCCTTTTCCAGTTGCCAGATAAACGAATGTTTACGAGAGAGGCCTCCAGCCTCCTCCCCGCCTGCTCGGGGCTTTGGGCTGCTTCCCTATCTGTGCTCTTATCAACAGCCCTGGTAATTCCATCTTTTTGTTCACGGCTTACTTATTCCTTCGTTCCGTATTCCTTTAGGAGGGAGGAAATTAGTCACCACTCACTGCTGGTTTTCTTACCAAATTAGGTTATTTATATTTTTTGATTCACAGAAGATGCGGATCTGCCCCGCCCCCGCCCCACTCTGCCTTCACCTGGGTTTCCAGCTTCCCCGCAGGCTGCGAGGACCAGAGAACATCTTTTTTTTTTTGCCCAGGGCTCGGGCTCCGGTTTCCTCCGAAGGGAACCCTCGCTGCGGCTGCCCCTAGTTGCCTCAATGTGGTTGTAATCCGCGCTGCCTCGCTGGCGTGCTTTTTGCATTCCCCTATTCATAAGACCGCGATAGTCACCCCAGCAACCGGCACACACACACCCCTCTAGAGAAAGAAGATCCCGGGATACTCACCCGAACAGTGGCTGTGTGGCTGTGAGCTGCACAAGGTGCTCATGTGTTGGCAAAGTATCCCAAGCCATACAATCACACGAGGGATACGTGATTAAGCTGGCTTCTTCCCCCTGCTGCTCTCTTGTAAACTTGCAAAATAAACAGACTTATTTTGGGGGCGCGTGGGGAGGAGGGAAGCCGGTTATAGCTGATAGCTCGCTGAATGTTGCTCGCAGTTCTGTTCCTACGACACGGCTCTCTCAGCTGTGCGTGAGTTACACGAGGAGACTCACACCCCGCAGGTCCTGGATGCAATAGTCCACTGGTTCTTGGATGCCAAGAATGGAGTGTTTGGGGAAGAGTTTAAGAGGAACACGCTAAGTACCTTGAAATAACACTCGCAGGTCGCACCTATCCGGCCATCATTCCCACGGACTCTTCCCAGATGAGAGCACTGGTCTAGGGGTGCAGGGAGAGACACCCTCTTTGTACTGGCCTTCCCTTGTTTTCAGCTGCCTGCAGCCAGGAGGACATTTAAAGTCAGGCAGTGTCTCTTCTACATCTCTCACAGTCCATTTAATTTTGAGGCCACTTCTCACGGAATTTATATTCCTAGCGGATTGTGTGTGGTTGTTTTTGGTTGTGTTTTTTTTTTAATGTAAAAAAACAAAACAAAACCCTAAACATAACATCTAAAACCTTAGACTTGAGCGCACTGACCTAAAGTGTCACGTTGCCCTTCCCTCCTTTCGGTGTAAGAAGACGCTGTCCTTGGAGTGAGCACAAAGGGAGGTTCTGGCTCAGAACCCCGGGAGGGAGCCGGGGTCGCTGCTGTGCTAAGACGCTGGCCTCCCTCGCCTCCCGGACGCACATTTCCAGTCTCTGAGGCCCCAGGAGAAGGCGCCTGTTGGTGTTTATTGCTCTCAGTTATAAGTGTTTTTGTTTTTTGATTATAAACGGTTTTGTGTTCCTCCTTTTAAACAAAGAAATCTTTTTCAGTGGAGCTGCTGTTGGCATTGTTACGTGTAGTCCTAGAGCCTTGACTTCGGTTCATTTACGGTTTAAATGTAACTATGCCTTTAAAAAAAAGTATTATTGATTTTTTACAGAGAGAAAGGGAGAGGGATAGAGAATTAGGAACATAGATGAAAGAGAAACGGCGGTCAGCTGCCTCCTGCACACCCCCACTGGGGATGGGCTCACAACCAAGGTACATGCCCTTGACCGGAATCAAACCTGGGACCCTTGAGTCCCCAGGCCGACGCTCTAGCCACTGAGCCAAATCGGCTAGGGTGTAACTATGCCTTTAAATTTTTTTAAATTTTTTTTTTTTTTACCAATTCATAAATAAGTGTGCAGTTAAAAAACAACAACTTGACCATGGGAGGAAGAGTTGCATTTCTCACAGGGCGGCTTGTTTAGTGTGCTCTCATATGTTTTGGGAACATCTGGGCACAGGCGTATAGATTATGGAGCCAGTAAGCTGTGGGTCGCTGTAAGACATGCATGCTGGTAAGAGGTGCGATTCACCCACAGGGCATGCTCTCAGCTTCCGCAGCCCTTTGAAAAGTCCCACAGAAAAAGATTTCTCTACAATTTCCACTCCCCCCCATGCAATTAGGGATATTCCGCCCCTTGCCCAGTATACTCAGCTGGTGAGGAGATGACTGAGCAGGCTGGTTCTAACCGATCAGACTGTTAAGTGTTGGCTTAACTACTTTCTAAAACCGACTTTTTCTTAGTTGGGGTTTTAGAGGTGTCGATTGTACAGTTATTTTTTTAATCGAGCCACTTTTCATGTACCTTCCGTTCCCTTCGATGGGCATTTGCTATTCTTGGTGATTATTCTATTTCTAGTTCTGTCTCGTTTCTGGAACTTAGAAGCATTAGAATTTCTTAGTCTTCTATAGATGCATTCATTTCATATGTGGGTGATTACTAGACAGGTGGGTTTTTTTGTTTTCAAATTTCTTCTAAATATTCTTCTGATGTTATCTTCAAATGTCACCAGTGCATGCTCTCCCGGGGAAAGGCTGCAGTTCCTATGAGCTGGCCAGTAGGGTGTGCTCTAGTCCCTTGCCAAATAGATAAACAAATGACACACAAGGAAGCCCTTCTCTGAGAGACCTCAGGGACACATTCCTCTCCCCCATGGCCACCGACACGGAGGAGGCGTGTTTACGAGGACACAGGCAGAGAGTTCAGCACGCCCGACCTATGCGGAAAATAGGGTTGTTATGTCAGGGAAAAGGAAGCTTTGAAATGTTTGCTTCTGTGAGCTCAGCTCTAAACTAATAAATCAGCCCCTCGGCAACATACTTTCTTTTATTCTGGATAAAAGAAGCAGGAAAACGGTGTAGCCCTGGCCGGGTTTCTCAGTGGTTAGCGCACCGGCCCTAGGATTGGAATGCCTGTCGAGGGCAAGTACCTCTGTTGCAGTCCCCAGCACCGGTAGGGGTGTGCGCAGGAGGCAGCCAATTGATGTCTCTCTCTCTCTCTCTCTCTCTCTCTCTCTCTCTCTCTCTCTCTCTCTCCCCTCCTCCCTCCCTCCCTCCCACTCTTTCTAGAAATCAATGGAGAAAATATCCTCGGGCGAGGGTTAAAGACAGAAAAGTGGTGTCGTGACGAGGAGCTCTGGAATCGGGGGCACTGGGGTGTGAATCCCAGCTCATCGGCTGCATGACTCAGGCCAGTGACTTCGCCGCTTGTAAGTCGGGGCTCCCTGCCCCCACCCCCTCCCCCCAGGGGTGCTGGGCAGGTGTTCGTGTGAAACACTTAGAGCCTGGCCTGGCCTGCCCCCGTCAGGGTTCCATGGCGGCCAGCTGCCTTCATCAGTATTATTATTCCCGTCGTCGTTGTTGTCGTCTATCTTTGGAGAGATACTGAGACACGTCTCCTGGCCGGGTTCCAAAGCGCTCCGCGGCTCATTCGTGTGTGTGACTTAATCGGGCCAGGAGGTTGTCTCATGAAATCCCAGGAGCATAAATGATTTATAAGATAAAATGCCTTAACTTTATCTGCAGCGTTTCCCACTTACGAGGCTATAAAATCTTCCGCCGAAGAACTGGATCCGTCAAAGCGAAACTTGGGGCGCAGCCACCTGGGGAGGCGGGCCGGAGGCAGGGAGACCGGCCGGGTCTCCGCGGGGAAGGGCAGAGTCGCCGTGGCTGCGAGCACTCACCTGGGAGCCCACGCTCGTCCGCAGCCGCAGGAGGCGTGGGGCCTTGGGGGGGGAAAATGTTTAACTTGTGCAGAAACATTTAGATAGGTGAGGCTGGAGAGGGTGAACCGAGGCCAGCGTCTACTTGACTGTGTCGTGGTAACAGGTCCCGGCTCGGCTAGGACGAGGGGAGCCACTGAAGACGCCCGGAGTGGACAGGCGCATGCCCACATCTCTGTGCCAGAGGGAGGGCCCTCTCGTTGCCCCTGAACACGGAGGAGCAAGAGCTACAACTTCTGGGTGGGGGGCTGAGCTCTCTTTAGCTCCGACACGTCCTTTCTCCGGTGGCCTCGGCTCCAGGCCCGCCACCGTCTGGGGCAGTGATTGTGCAGCAGGCGGGAGGCGGGGCACAGAGACGGCACGCAGGGTTCCGGTGGTGTATGATTGTGGATGTTTTAAAGGTGGAAGCTTCCGGGTAGAATCGGTTCCAACTGAAGCGCATCTCCGAGAGGGGAGGGGGACAGGGACGATTTCCTATAGCAAAGCAGGAGCGTGGGCTGCGGGGGGGTGGGGGGGGGAGTAATGGGGGGTTTTGGGGGGAGAGCCGGGCCGTGAGTATTCGTCAAGTGTCCGCAGCCCCCAGTTTCTTCTCTGGAAGGTAAGCGTCAAAACCTGTGAGCAGATCTCTCGGCGTGTTCTTGTCCTTGACCTGGAAGACATGGCCTTGTCACCCCTTCTGATGCCTCCTCAGTCCGTTTCCGTGCTGGGCTCTTCTCTCTCTCTCTCTCTCTCTCTCTCTCTCTCTCTCTCTCTCTCTCTCTCTCTTGGATGCTCAGCGGGAGGCACCCTCCAGAGCCCTTTGTTCCTAACTCAGCCATCTCTCCCAGCTCCCGAACCTTCCTCAGTTCCTCTGCCAGCGGTCGGCAAACTCACCATTCCGCAGAGCCAAACACCGACAGGACAACGACGGAAATTTCTTTGGAGAGCCACATTTTTCATAATATATTTTTTTAATTGATATTTTACAGAGAGAAAGGGAGAGAGATAAGAGAGCTAGAAACGTCGATGAGAGAGAAACATCGACCAGCTGCCTCTTGCACACCTCCTACCGGGGATGTGCCTGCAACCAATGTACATGCCCCTGACCGGAATCGAACCCGGGACCTTCTAGTCCGCAGACCGACGCTCTACCACTGAGCCAAACCGGTTTCGGCAACATTTTTCAAACTTAAGCTTCTTCTCACGCCACTGCGTCAAAATAGACTCGCCCAGGCCGTGGTATTCTGTGGAAGAGCCACACTCAAGGGGCCAAAGAGCCGCATGTGGCTCTCGAGCTGCGGTTTCCGGGGCCTCCCCCTGGGGCTGTGGTTGCAGAGTGACCCTCTCGGGAAGCAGGTTTCTCGGCGGAGGAAGTGGCTCCCGGCCTCTTGGGGTCCGTGGAAGGGACGTGGGGACGCAGATTTGGGCAGAAGTTGAGCTGGCACGCAGGCCCAGTTTCCCCTCTCGGTGGTTTTCTGAGATTGTGAGACCCACGCTGACACAGCAAAGTCTGAAGCAGTATCTGCCCTCCTGAAAGAGCTCCAGGGACCTTCCAGAACACGTCCACTCACACGACTGCCTCCCGGGGTTCACGTTCGTGCTCTCTCCGGAGCACCCGATCGGACATTGTCATTACTGTTCACGCGGACAGTCAGCGTTTATCCAGATTTAACCGGATTTCCCTCCTACCCCTCAGATACTGTCTCAGGGTTAGTCTTCTTTCTACAGCGTATTTCTTTCCAAAGTTCACGTAGGGAGGATTTGCTGGTTGAAAAACTCTGTTGCTTGCAAATGTCTTCTTTCCACCCTCCTTCTTGAAAGATAACTTCACGTGTATATATATATAACTCTTAAGTTGACAAGTTTTTCCTCAGGATTTTGGAAGTGTTTTTTCATTCCAGGGTCTTCCCACACGATCGTGACTGAAGGAAAAATCAGTTTGCAGCCTGACAGCCCATTCTCATAGGTGTTGTCTTTCTCCCCGTCTTGAAAGTCTCTCTGTTTGCTGGTGCGTGCCGTTCGGTTACAATCAGTCTAGGTCAGCCGTGGGCAAACTACGGCCTGCGGGCCGGCCCGTTCAGCTGTTCTATCCGGCCCACGGAGCTGAAAGAGTGGAGGGTTCTCTTGCTCTCCCCTCCGTTCCTTCGCCAGCAGCCCAAGAGGAGAGTGCCAGCATGATCAGGTTGCTTTTGCTCCAGCCCTCCGGTCCAGTGTAAGAACCCATGGTGGCCCTCGAGTCAAAAAGTTTGCCCACGGCTGGTCCATGGAAGCACGTTCCTCTGTGTCTGAGAACTGTGTGTTCCTTGCGTTCTGGAACGTGTTCAGGCATTGTTCCCACTGCTTCCTAGTCATTGTTTTCCCCTCTGTAACTTTGTTCACACGAGTAACAGACATTCTTCCTCTGCCCTGTGGGTCTGACTCTCCTGTATTTTCTGTTCCTGTCTCTGGGCTGGGTTATGTGTGATTTCTTCAAGTCTGCCTTCCAGTTGGGGGTCACTCTCTTTAACCATATCTGCTCCTCACCCTTCATTGACTTCATAGTATCGGTGATTGTATTTGTCCCATTTAGATACTGTATTTGGCTTTATTTCACGTGTCCTTGGGCATTTTTTGCTCACCGACTTTTCCGTCTCTACCATTTTCTTTCCTTTCTTTAGTTCTAGTAAGCTTCATGTTTTACCTTTGGTAGCCACCAATTCCAACACCCGCAGTCTCTGCTGGACCCACCGCTGTCCGTGTTTCTGCTTCGTCTTAGTCTAGCGACTTCTTCCCTCCTGCACTCTGTGCTTTCAATTCCAAGCTTGTATTCTTTGGAACTTTATCTGCAGAAACTCGAACCCCGTGTTTGTTTACACCAGATGCCTCGGACGCACGGGGGAGCCAGGAGCGTAAACTGAATGTTTGGCTGAGAATTTCGGGGCCACCGCACAGGTAATGTGGGTTCTGACCTGCCCGAGGGTGACCTGTGAATTCTCAGGGAAAATGTTTTGCCTTTTCCCCACAGCCAAGGCACACACACACACAGCACGTGCAGGCATGTGCCGCTCAGACAGGGTGCTTCCTGAGAAGTGCGTCTTGGGCGATGACGTCGTGTGAGAGCCTCAGAGCCCCCAGACACGGGCACGGACACGGACACAGACACGGGCACGGGCACAGACACGGACACAGACACAGACACGGGCACAGACACGGACACGGACACGGACGGTGCCGCCCGCCGCAGGCTGAGTCTACTGTCGCTCTTAGGCCACCAGCCTGCCCGGCACGTCCCTGCACAAAACAACCTGAGACTGAATCAAGCGCAAGAGACAAGACTCAGTGGAGACAGAGTAAGTCTGCGCTGTGTGAGGGCGCACTGTCTTACAGCAGTGCTTTTTAATTAGTAGAAAGAATACACTACAAAATGACAATAAAAGTATAGTAAACGTACACTGAGTGGCCAGGTTACTATGATCTCTGGCCACTCAGAGACCCGGTGCATGAATTCGTGCATGGGTGGGGACCAGCCAGCCTGGCCAGGGTGAGGGGCGGTTGGCCGGCCTGCCTGGTGGTCCAACTCCTGGTTGAGGGGACAATTTGCATATTAGCCTTTTATTCTATAGGATCTACACTGAGTGGCCAGATTATTATGGGTTCAGAGATCATCACAATCTGGCCACTCAGTGTATAAACCAGTAAGTAACATGGCTATTTATTGTCATCATCCAGCATTATTTTTTTCAAAAATATATTTTATTGATTTTTTTACAGAGAGGAAGGGAGAGGGAGAGAGAGTTGGAAACATTGATGATAGAGAAACATCTATCAGCTGCCTCCTGCGCAACCCCTACTGGGGATGTGCCCGCAACCAAGGTACATGCCCTTGACCACAATCGAACCTGGGACCTTTCAGTCCGTAGGCCGATGCCCTGTCCACTGATCCACACTGGCTAGGGCAGCCTCCAGCATTCTTCACTGACGCCCTTTGCCTGTTCCGGGAGCCCAGCCAGGACACCACGCAGCACGGGCCGCCATCTCCCCCAGCTCCTCGCCACCACGCAGTTTCTCACCGTCCGGTTTACAGAGTGCTGGCCGGGTGTCTGTGGCATGGCCTGCCCCGGGACTTAGTTAATATTCCCCTCACGATGCGATTGGTTCTGAGGAGGAAGAGCACCGAGCTCCGGCGCCCTTTTCATCACCTCCCACGCCAGGGGCTCGCGCCGGACAGGCTCCGTCGCCGCGGACACCGACCTTGCCCCCCGGAGCCCAGGGCCCCGGCAGCGGCAGGCGCGTGGTCCCCGGACTCAGGCCAGGCCGGCTCTGCCGGACAGAACGCGGAGGGTCCGGTACCTTTGACTTGTCACAGAACCCACACAGCAGCCAGGAGACTGCTCGTGGCCCAGTCCATGGACCTGGATAATGTGTCGATGGGAGTCCCCGAGCCGTCCGGTTAATTCACACGGTTTTTGTGACGCTGCCAAGGAGGAGCTCATATGAGAGCAGAAAGCCTTAACACTGCCGTGGGCAAACTACGGCCCTCGGGCTGGATCCGGCCCCTTAGGCTGTTCTCTCCGGCCCGAGGAGCCGAAAGATCGGAGGGTTCTCTTGCTCTCCCCTCCGCTCCTTCACCAGCAGCCCAAGATGGGAGTGCCAGCATGGTCAGGTTGCTTTTGTTCCGGCCCTCCAGTCCAGTTTAAGAACCCACTGTGGCCCTCGAGTCAAAAAGTTTGCCCACCCCTGCTAACACCAGGTCTTTAAAACATTAACATTCTGCCCTAACCGGTTTGGCTCAGCAGATAGAGCGTCTGCCTGCGGACTGAAGGGTCCCAGGTTCGATCCCGGCCAAGGGCATGGACCTTGGTTGCGGGCACACCCCCAGTAAGGGGGTGTGCAGGAGGCAGCTGGTCGATGTTTCTTTCTCATCGATGCTTCTAACTCTCTCTCCCTCTCCCTTCCTCTCTGTAAAAAAAAAAAAAAAAAAAAAAAAAAAAAATCAATTAAATATATTTTTCTAAAAAACCCTAACACATTAACATATTGTGTGAACTGCAAGGAAGACCAAAGTGCTGGCATCTGGAAGGCAGAGCGTCCGTGCGCGTCCGGACCCACATGGCGCCTCCGGTGTTGGGGGGCCGGCTTTGCAGGGAAGTGATGGCCAGGCTTAACGTAGGAGTGAGTTAGCGGCCGCTTTGACTGTGCCTGTTCCCGTCACTGAATAAGCCTTTTGAATGTCTGAGCAGTTGCCGTCCCCACATCCTCCGTTTGATCACTTCCAGGAGCCAATGAGCGAGCTGAGCACGGGGAACGGGAATGATTTGTTTGGACAGAAAGGGCACATTCCCTCTTAGTCGTACATCCGACACCCACACGCTACCTCATCTGTGACGCTGGGAAGGAACATTTTCGGGAGAAACTTGATGCCCAATTAGTGTGTTTTAATTGAGTCAGCGGAGTTTCCATCTGGCTCTGCCGTGGGCGCCGGCGGGTGGGCGAGGCCAGGCCTGGGCAGTTCCGGGCCCGTGAGGCGGGTCGGGGCGCCGAGGACGGGGCACCCCGCAGGCTCTCCCCTCTTCTGCTCGGGGACGGGGCGGACGGGAGGAGGAAGCTCAGGCCGCTTCTTTGAACCAAGAGAGAACGTCGCCAAAATAGATGGACGAGGGGTCTTCCCGAGAAGCCGGCAGCTTGCAGACGCTCAGACAGAGACCTGGGGGGCAGGTACCGCTTCCCGTTCTATCTACGGCCTGAAGCTGTGTCTGCTCCAGATCGGAGCATGCTGCCTACATTTAAAAAATTTTCATTTTAGAGAGGAAGGGAGAGAGAGAGGGACATCCATGGTGAGAGAGAGAATGGTGGATCGGCTGCCCCCTGCACACCCCACTGGGGATGGAGCCTGCAACCTGGGCCTGTGCCCTGACCAGGAATCGAACCCTGACCTCCTGGGTCATAGGTCAACACTCAACCCCTGAGTCACACTGACCAGGCACAAGTATGCTTTTTAATTTTTATTTAAAACAAATATTTATTATTATTTTTTAAAATATATTTTTATTTATTTTTCACAGGGAGGAAGGGAGAGGGAGAGAGAGTTAGAAACATCAGTGAAGGAGAGACATCGATCAGCCGCCTCCTGAACAACCCCCACCGGGGATGTGCCCACAACCAAGGTACATGCCCTTGACCGGAATCGAACCCTGGACCCTTCAGTCCGCAGGCCGACGCTCTATCCACTGAGCCAAACCGGCTTTGGCCAAGTATGCTTTTTTAAAAAGACATACATATTAGAGAGAGAGCAGGAGAGAGCGAGCACACTTATTTAACTTTTAAAACTTTGCTGTGTTGGGTACATTCACACCCTACTATTGAAATCAGTGGCTAAGCTCAGCCGCCACAGAAACATCTGCCATAAAACAAGCCCGTTACAAAAGAGAGGTTTTTGCTGAGCGTTCCGATTCCCATTATGCCTAAAGCAGAGGGGATTCCAGAGGCAAAGGCTCCGGGCCAGGAGCGTCTGCGTTCCTCGTGTGCGTGTGCGGCGGCTCCTTTCGGTGCGTTCCAAGCAGGTCACGTGTGCTGTCCGGCCTCTGGCTGTTCTGGGTCCCGGCGCCCGAGGGTGACCTTGGACCCGGGCTCTGTGCGAGTCCCACGCTTCCCTGGGAATCGGGTGGCTCCCGGGTCTCCCGGGGCCCACATAGGCTCAGCCCTGTCCTTGCGTGCTCCTCTCTGACAGCCCCACCTGCACCGGTTCATCCGCTGAGCACACTTTTATTTTCCGTTCTCACGAGGCATAGCAGTGCCGCCTCGCACGAGTGTGGCTTGTTCAGTTGGAACAGAGAAGCCTGGATGGCAGATCATCGGGAATTTGTTCCCTTTTAGTAGAGAAAGGTGACTGTTTGCCTACGAAACGTTTCAAGTGGGCCTCTGCCCTCGCGCAGGCCTGCTGGTGTTTAATCACGGCCCCTAAGACAAGAGTCCAGTGGTCAGCATGGCTCAGGGGCTGAGCATCGGCCTGAGAACCAGGAGGTCACAGTTCCGGTCAGAGCACATGCCCAGGGTGCGAGCTCGATCCCCAGTATGTGTATGTGTGTGTTGGGGAGGGGGGGGGGCAGTGTGCAGGAGGCAGCTGATCAATGATTCTCTCTCATCATTGATGTTTCTCTCTCTTCCCCTCTCCCTTCCTCTCTGAAATCAATAAAATATGTTTAAAAAAGAGAATGGAGGATCCCTCCTCCCACCCCGTCCACAGACCTTCCTTCCGGCAGGACCAGGCTTCTCCTGAGCCCGAGGACGACCCTCGCTCGCGCCGTCTGTGAACCGTGCACTGTCTCCGCCGTCCCCTCGGCCCGCTCCCCGCCGTGGAAATGCCACGCGGAGGGTGGTGCCACCGTCGGTCACCTCGTGTTGCCTGCACGGCCCCGGCTGGCGCTCCGGGCGCTGGCAGGGACGGAGGGCTCGGGAAAACCCGCAGTCTGAGCCGGCTTGGCAGGCGTGCGGCCCGTGACATAGCGGTGTCATGACGGGAGAGCTCATCGCCCCGAGGAGGCAGGAAACCCCCGCGGCGGCCAGACGCCCACGCCAGCCCGCCCCAAGAACCGTGGCCGGTGGAATGGATTCTGCACCAGCAGGCTCCTTCCTGGAATACTAATTTGGACCCGGAGTTCAGATGCAATGAGATTTCTTTAGAAATGGGCGTCTTAACAGACTTTTTGGAAAAAGAAGTTAAAAAAAAAAACATAACTGGCCGAAACCAGTTTGGCTCAGTGGATAGAGCGTCGGCCTGCGGACTGAAGGGTCCCAGGTTCGATTCCGGGCAAGGGCACGTACCTTGGTTGCGGGTACATCCCCGGTAGGGGGTGGGCAGGAGGCAGCTGATCGATGTTTCTCTCTCTCATCGATGTTTCTAACTCTCTATCCCTCTCCCTTCCTCTCTGTAAAAAATCAATAAAAAATATGTTTAAAAAAACCTCAACTGAGTCAAGTTCTTGTAAGCGGACCAGCAGCTTCTTGACGAAAAGCTGGCCCGGCCGTGCGGCTCCGTGATTGCGTGTCGGCCTATGAACCAGGAGGTCCCGGTTCGATTCCCTGTCAGGGCACATGCCCGGGTTGTGGGTTCGGTCCCCACGAGGCAGCTGATCAGTGATTCTCTCTCATCATTGATGTTTTTCTTTCTCTCTCCCTCTCCCTTCCACTCTGAAATCAACACGAATATATATATATTTTAAAAAGCAAGCGTCAGCTCCGGGAGGGCCACCCTGGGCCTCGCCAGCCGGCCAGGCCCACCCGCCATCGGGGTGACGCATGTCCGGGCACACGTTGCTCATGGGCATGAGTTTACATTTAAGACAGTCTCACAAGTTGAGGTCTTACAGGGTCCCGTGTTACTGTAATGATGGTCTGACGTGTTCTGAACATTACGTTTTATAGTTTGTAAGTCTTTTAAAATTTATTTGTTGTTTAAAGTATTACATGTGTGTCCTTCCCACCCCTGACCTCTCCCCGGCCCCGGCCACACCCCAGCTCATGCCCTCACCCCCCTGTCTGTGCCCGTGGATCATGCTCAAGTGAATAGTTGGTAAGTGTTAACGACTTCCTTGTGTTCCTCTTCTGTTTTTGTTGTGGTTGGAATCTGAGACTCTGACTAAATTCTGTCCTGGAATTCGACAACTTCTTACCAGAGAGACCTGTGTCCTGAGAGGGAAGCTCGTGTCTTTTCTCCTTTAAAAAAAAAAAATTATATATATATATATATTTTTTTTAATTGATTTTTTACAGAGAGGAAGAGGGAGGGATAGAGAGTTAGAAACATCGATGAGAGGGAAACATCGATCAGCTGCCTCCTGCACACCCCCCACTGGGGTTGTGCCCGCAACCAAGGCACATGCCCTTGACCGGAATCGAACCTGGGACCTTCCAGTCCGCAGGCCGACGCTCTGTCCACTGAGCCACACCGGTTTCGGCCTTTTCCCCTTTTATACCCGCTAATTCTGTCCCACTTGTCGCATCGCCGTGGCTGCTTTCTTTGTCTCGCCCTTCGAGGTTTAACGATGTCGCGGGGTGACGGGTGACCCTTGTCTGTGTCTTGTTGCCGTGTTTCCCTGTTCAGGACATTTTTACTATATTAACTGGACTGTGGCTGGGGTGTTGCATTTGTGTTGTCTGAGGGCCCATTACAGGCGGTTTTCTCTGCTGCTCGCAGCGGCGGCGGCATAGCCCAGCCTCATGGCGGCCGCCCTGCTCCGCTCCCGTTGGGCAGGTGTCTCAGCGCAGGCCCCGCTGTGGCCCCGCACTGCCGTCCGCGGCACCTGGTCGGGGTTTGCTGTGAGCAAACGTCCGGTCTGCTTGCTGCAGGCGTTCCGCCTCCGGACGTCCATCCTCAGCCCTGAACTCTGCCCCGGCTCACACCTGGGCCGTCTGATAGGCATCTTTGTGTCCCAGGGTTGCCATGACAACGTGCCACAAGCTGGGCGGTTAACGCGACAGGCATGTACCGTGACACAGCTCCGGGGGCCAGAGACCCGGAATCCAGGCGTCGGCGGGCCTGCCCCCTGCGGCTCCTGGTGGAGCCTCCCGCGCCTTCGCCAGCGGCTCCCGGTGGCCCCTGACTCACAGCCACCTCCCTCCCATCCCGGCTCCATCTTCAAGGGCATGGGGAGCCCGCTCTCCTCGGTGTGACCTGACCGCATCGTCAGGAACGACATCGGTCAGAGCCCTTTCCCAAATAAGACCCTGTGAACGAAAAGAGCCACTTGCTGACCTGATGAGCTCAGGGAAGGCCTGCATGGCAGTCTTGCAGACTGAGAGACCTGAAGTAACCACAAAGGATGGTTTGAAAATTAAATATCTTACTACCAACAGGTTATAGTGGGCAGTCATTTTCTAGGCCAATGTTTCCCAGACAAAGATCAGCTTGATCTTTACTGAGCCCATCTGCCTTCCTGCCTCTAAGATAACCTATCTGTGAGATGTCTGAGTAACTTGTAACTTCCCTTTTCTCTGGAGCCCCTGGGGTACAACCAAATGTGGTGGGCACCAGGAAAGATGCCTCAAATTCCTTCGTTATTATGTTAATTGTTCCTGCACTCACCTAAGTCAGCGTCCATCATTTTACTTTTTATCCAATCCCAGGGGTTTCTCACAGGCTTGCTTTCTCCCGCCTCCTTACTCCATCACCAATGAATTTCATGTAACCCACCTATCTCCCTCCTTTGATTGCACTGTATAAATACAGACATGTAACCGGCCATTCTTCGGAGCATTATCTCAATCCGTTGAGGTTCTGCTTCCCAGCAATTGTCGACAGTTTGGCTCAAATAAACTCACAAAAATTCCTTTACAGGTTTCAAAGGGTTTTTTTTTCGTTAACAGCCCCATGGGAAGGCACCGGGGGCAGGGACTTCAGGGTGTCTTTCTGGGGGACCCAAACTTCTAATACAACTGTTGTTGTTGTTAAGCCTCATCCAAGGAGTGAGGATGTTCTTCTCACTGACTTTTTTAGAGAGGAAGAAAGAGGGGAGAGAGAGAGAGAGAGAGAGAGAGAGAGAGAGAGAGAGAACCATTGATGTTTGAGAAACACATCGATTGGCTGCCCCACCCACACCCCACCTGGGGCTGGGGATCAAACCTGCAACCCGGGCATGTGCCCTTGACCAGGAATAGAATCCTCGACCCTCCGGTGTGCGAACCGATGCTCCAACCGCTGAGCAACACCAGATAGCTCAGATGGTTGACGTAGTTTTTAACAGCTTTGTTGAGAAAGCTTCTTGGCGGCGTTTTGAAAGATAACTTTGCCTTAGGGCCTCTGTGCTTGCTGTGTCTCTGCCTCAGTCTCCCCCAGTCTTCCCTTAGATCAGTGTTTCCCAAAGTGTGGTACGTGGTACCCCCAGGGGTACGGGAAGAGTTTGGTGGGGGTACGCGCTGCACCGGAGTTTGGTGGGGATAGGCACTGCACCGCGATTAGCTGCGCCTGATTCTATCTTCTCATGAGTCAAGTCAAGACAGTCTTGTGAGGCGTGAGATAGTCCGGTGTGCAAATAAATGTTATTTATAATGTAACTTTTATTTATATTTTATTATGAATAATTTTATTTTTTGTTTATTATTATTTTGTGTATGGACCATATATATATATATATATATATATATATATATATATATATTGATTGTTATTAAAATACGTCCATTTTTTTTTTGACGAGGGGTACTCAGCATTACGAAAATTATAGAAGGGGTACCCATATGTCAGAAGTTTGGGAAACACTGCTTAAATCATTGAGCTGTCAGCTCTCTTCTTCCAAGAGGCTCCTTCTGACCACCGTGTCGGCAATAAAAACTCGCACCCACATACACGTTCTACCATCTGACTCTCCATGTTTGTTATCTGACCTTTTCTCCAGCCGGAAGGTAGAAGGTAGAAGGTGGGAGCTGTGAGAGCAGGAAACGCGCCCTGGATCTCACATCACGTTCCCGGGAGGGCCAGGGCGGGGCCTGGCGCTCAGTAGGTTGTGCGGAAGCCATGCGGGCATGGACGTGGTCGTGGCCTCGTCTGTGTCCCTCTGGCCTCACTGACCTGCGGTCTGAGTCAGCGGAGCAGGACGCGGGGGAGGAGAGTGCAGGAGAGGGCGGAGGACAGTCCGTGCCGAGGGCCGAGGGGGGCATGTGCTCGGCATGTCCAGGGGCCGGGGGGGCTGGCCAGCGAGGGCAGGGGAGTCATTGGGCAGGGCCCCTCGCCTCCGATGTCCTCCCCCTAGTGCTCCTTCCCGGCGTGCTGAGGGCGGCGACGCGACCTCGTCTCCTCATCCAGTGTCACAGCATCTCAGAGCGTTGACCACTAGTTGTGAGTTTGTTTCTTTCCCCCCAAGATTTATTGTTTGATTGATTTTGGAGAGAGAGGGAAAGGGAGAGAAGAAAGGAGGGGAGGGAAGGAGGGAGAGAGAGAGAGAGAGAGAGAGAGAGAGAGAGAGAGAGAGAGAGAGAACATCAACTTGTTCCACTTAGTTACACATTCATGGTTGGCCGGGACTTTTGTTGATTTCTCTGTTGTCTTGCCCCATGACCCCACCTGGCACAGAGGTGCCGCGCGGGCCAACGCCATGTGTGCTTGGTGACCGCCGTCCTCCTGGGGCCTCATAATGCAGTGCATGGCCCCACGGCGTTGGATACGTGAGTGGACGGAGTGGTTTAAAAGAGCCCCCGAGCCGAAACCGGTGTGGCTCAGTGGTAGAGCATCGGTCTGTGGACTGAAAGGTCCCAGGTTCGATTCTGGTCAAGGGCATGTACCTTGGTTGCGGGCATGTCCCTGGTAGGGGGTGTGCAGGAGGCAGCTGGTCAATGATTCTCTCTCATCCATGTTTCTAACTCTCTATCCCTCTCTCTTCCTCTCTGTGAAAAAATCAATAAAATATATATATTTTAAAATAAAATAAAATAAAAGAGCTCCCCGAGCCCTTTAATTCCGTTTCTGAAGACTCGTCTCTGCCCTAGCCGCAGGGCTCAGTGGGGGAGCATCGACTATGAACCAGGAGGCCACGGTTCGATTCCCGGTCAGGGCCCAGGCCCCGGGTGTGGGCTCCATCCCCGGTGAGGGGTGTGCAGGAGGCAGCCGGTCAGTGATTCCCTCCCTCTTCCTCCCCCTCTGAAATCAGTAAGAATGTATTTTAATAAAGAGACCTGTCTCCCTCTCACTGAGGGGAGAGGACGAGGAGCGGAGAGGAAGGCAGCCCTATCTGAGTGCGGCCCGCCTCCCTCGCGCGCTGCCAAAGGCTCTAGTGCTATTTCCGGCTTTCTCTGATGTGACCTTTTCGGTTCCCACGACCTGAAAGCACATCCCTTATGAATACGAGGGCCCAGTTTTCCCCTCTCCGCATGGATCAAGTTTTTACCCCAAATATTTTCCCAGTGTTTCTCTCCACGTAGCCGGCAGCGCGCCGGCCTTATAAGGCGTGGGAATGCCTCTGGCCGGAGTGTCCGTGAGAGGAGAGGACGTCCGCTGCCCGGGAAGCGCCCGCCGGGGCCGCTCTAGGGCGGGCTCCCTGCGGACAGGCCCGGCCCGGCCTGGGTGCGGGGTCCTCCTGGCTGTGGAGGAAGCTTCTCTGCTGGGCGCCTCCCCGATATTCACCCTCCCCTCTTCTCTCATTCACGGAGCCCCGATGTTATTCGGATCAGCAGAGCATCCAGCTTAAAAACCCCACCTTTGTCCCTCCCCTTGCAACGAGGGGCGTCCGGGGCGACAGAGCCACAACCTCTGAGAGGCCAGAGGCGCTGCCGAGTGCAGGTGCCCATCCTCTGCCTGTCCCCCCCGCCTCCTGCCCGAGGGCGCATCCGGGAGTGGCTTGAGGACGGAACATGGGCAGCGCCCACCGGGCCGGCCTAGACCACCCCCCTCCCCTGACTCTCCTTCGGTGGAGACAGTGAGCCCGTGCGATCAAAGCACAGGAGACAGGTTTCTACGTCCTGCAGTCGGGCCGGTTCCCGATGGTTGCAGGCAACGTGCGTACGGGTGGGCCACTGGCCTGTGACCTGGGCTGGGAGAGTCCGGGTAGCAGCTGGCTGGGGAAAGGGCCAAGGAGGGAGCACTCCCACCGCCTGGCCCAGGCCCAGGTGTCTGCAGGCCAGCGGCCAGGCGCCGGGCTCAGAGCAGTGGGGTGAGCGCCCTCGACGCCCCCGAGGCTGCCTCGCTCGACCCCGAACCCGCCGGAGGGCCTGATCGCCTCGGCAGGAGGCAGCCCGGGCGAGCAGCGCGCCAGGCACGGGCCCGCGGGGTGCACACGTGTCGCTCACACAGCCCTCTGGGGTGCTGCTGTCGTCCCCGCTCTTCAGGTCTGTACCTGCAGGGCCAGGATCCGAACGTGCTGTGTGCTCAGGGCTGAGCTCACAGTTCACAGCAGGCCGAGCCCGGCCCCGACCTGGCGCTCCCGCCGGCTCCTTCCCCGGTGACTCAGAGGATTCCTGAGGTGTGCGCACACACGTGAGATGTGGACTGTTCTCGCGAGGAGGGCTCTCCTGGCTGCTGTTCCTTCGGCTGAGAAGCCGGGGGCGGTGGAGAGAGGAGGTTGGAAAACGCCAAGATCTTCTCCTTTTCCTTGTTTTTGAGATCCCCACGGGAGGAGCTGTCCCCGCGCATTATGGAAAGCAGACAGCCCACATCTGCCCCTCCAGGCACGTCTGCACCCTGCCCAGAATTGTGCTGATCTGTTCCAGGTATGATCAAAAGCATTCCCCCACGCCCGGCTGGCGTGGCTCCGTGGCTGAGGGTCAACCTGTGAACCAAGACTTGGTGCTGGTTCGATTCCCGGTCAGGGCACATGCCTGGGTTGTGTGTTCAGTCCTCAGTGTGGGGCGTGCGGGAGGAAGTGGTCAGTGATTCTCTCTCATCGTTGATGTTTCTGTCTCTGCCTCTCCCTTCCTCTCTGAAGTCAATAAAAATATATTAAAAAAAAAAACACAATTTCTTCAATATGCACAGCTCATCCTGCCGTGTCCGCCCCCTCTGCTCTCTCTGGATGCTGCTCCAACAATCACCCCCCCCTCCCCCTTCAGTCCAGCTCAGGGCGACTCAGAGACCAATCCACGGATCGCTGGTTCCAAGCAGTTTCCAACGCTGTTAGTGACGTCTGCGACGAGACGGGTAGAGGTTGAGAGTGAGTGTTCAGAGACCCTGGGGGATTGAGCGTGACCCCAACACCCACGCAGGCGGCCCCCGAGGGAGCCTTTGGGCACACGATGAGCTGCACCACAGTCACGGCCGGTAGGACCACGCGTTGGCTCCTGATGGGCTGGCCATGGAAACAGAAGTGGCCCTTCCCCCAGAGCGTGGAGAGTCACTCTCTGACGCACGTCCGTTTTCCCCCTGTGACTCGCCATGGTGATCCTCTGCCGTGTCATGCAGCTCATGCCGGACCGCATGCACTGAGTGGCCAGATCGTGATGATCTCTGAATGCATAATAATACGGCCACTCAGTGTGTGTGTGTGTGTGTGTGTGTGTGTGTGTGTGTGTGTCTGTACATACTAGGGGCCCAGTGCACTAAATTTGTGCACCAGGAAGGGGTCCCTCAGCCCAGCCTGCCCCCTCTCACATACTGGGAGCCCTCGGGGGATGTCCTACTGATGGCTTAGGCCCACTCCCCACTGGGATCGGACCTGAGCCGCAGTCTGGCCTCCCTTTGCGCGAGGCGACCAGGCTGATCAGGAGAAGGCTCCAGCCCCACCACCCTGCTGCTGCAGCCACTGCCAGTCACTGCAGCCACCAAGGTATTTTCATCAACACAGACTCCTGTCCCTTCACCATGAAAAATATGACTTTAGACTTAACTTGCACTCCAGGGGATGGTGCAGAAGCTGCGCTCCATCTAGGCCATCTGTGGGCAAACTATGGCCCGGGGGCCGGATTCGGCCCGTTTGGCTGTTCTATCCGGACCCCGGAGCCGAGAGAGCGGAGGGTTCTCTTGCTCTCCCCTCCGCTCCTTCACCAGCAGCCCGAGATGAGAGTGCCAGCATGGTCAGGTTGTTTTTGTTCCGGCCCTCCGGTCCCGTTTAAGAACCCATTGTGGCCCTCGAGTCAAAGTTTCCCCACCCCTGGTCTAGGCCATCCAGCAAATGACAATTCCAGCTTCACCTCGGCGTCTTGGGAGAGGAGAGACAGGGCCTTCTTCTCCGGTGCAATTAGGCTGGAGCCCAGCCCCGGGGCCAGGGCGGCCTGCGCTGAGGTTTTATAGGAATACAAAGGGGTCAGCAGAGGTTTTCCTCGGGTCCAGCAGATGGTGACACGCCCCCTGGTCTGTCATCGGCACCTTCTGCGTGGGGTTTCCAGAAGCAGCTGTCAGTGCTTTGGGGATATTTGTGTGTGTGTGTGTGTGTGTGTGTGTGTGTGTGTGTGTGCGCGCGCGCGCGCGCGCTTTTTAATGTTTTTAGTAGTTTCTTTTTTTGATTTATTTTTAAAATTTCTTTATGGATCAAGGTATCCATATTTGTCCTCAACCCCCCATTCCAATTCCACACCCCTCTCCACTCGTGCCCCCACCCCCCTAGTAGTTTCTACGGCTTTTATTGCTTAACTGGAGGCCCGGTGCGTGAAGTTCGTGCGCGGGTAGGGTCCCTAGGCCTGGGACGCTCTGGGCACACCGGCTGGGACACGCCGACTGAGCCATGTGTCCACACACGGTCATTTGTGGGTAGAGTCCCCAGACAGGAAATGAGACATGTAAAGGAATTTTATACTCTGGAGCAAAAATGTTTAATGCAGTTCTTGAGTGCTAGACATCTTACTCATTGGTAGACTGTAGTTTGTTAAACTGATCTGGGTTTCTGCAGGATCGGGGGCCCAGATCACGTGCCAGGCGTCACGTCTTTGTACACAGGTCACGTGCCCAGTGTGATGTCATCATACACAGATCACGTGCCCAGGCATGACGTCATTGTACACAGGTCATGTGCCCGGTGTGATGTCATTGTACACAGATCATGTGCCTGGCGTGACGCCACTGCACACAGATCACGTGCCTCCCTGCATGCAGCTGCCCCAGGGCCAGAAAGATGCTCTGCCACCTGGCTCCCCAACCTTCGTCACCCGGAACCCCGTTCAGCTTTCCAGTTTCCCACGGTCAATTCCAAGTTCACCCCTGGGAATGAGGCTGCCCGAGTCTCCCTCAGACCCTCCTGACCCACATGGCATCACCGGGGCGGGCGGAGGGAATGAGCCACGAGGTCTTTGATACCGATCGCTGCCTTATCTCCCAAACAGTGGTATGATTCACACCTTCACCGCACCCTTTGCCAGAGTCCCTCCTCCAGGCCTGGCCATCAATGAGTGTTTGTCTTCTGTGCGTGTGTGTGCGTGTGTGGCGTGTGGGGTGTGTGTGTGTGTGTGTGTGTGTGTGGTGTGTGTGGTGTGTGTGTGTGTGCGTGTGTGTGTGTGGTGTGTGTGGTGTGTGTGTGTGTGCGTGTGTGTGGTGTGTGTGTGTGTGGTGTGTGTGTGTGGTGTGTGTGGTGTGTGTGGTGTGTGTGTGGGGTGTGTGTGTGTGTGTGTGGTGTGTGTGTGGGTGTGTGTGTGTGTGTGTGTGGTGTGTGTGTGTGTGGTGTGTGGTGTGTGCGTGCGTGTGTGTGTGTGGTGTGTGTGGTGTGTGTGTGTGTGCGTGTGTGTGGTGTGTGTGTGTGGTGTGTGTGTGTGGTGTGTGTGGTGTGTGTGGTGTGTGTGTGGGGTGTGTGTGTGTGTGTGTGGTGTGTGTGTGGGTGTGTGTGTGTGTGTGTGGTGTGTGTGTGTGTGGTGTGTGGTGTGTGCGTGTGCGTGTGTGTATGTGTGTGTGTGTGTGGGGGGGTTAATCTTTCCTAACTTCACCGGCAGAGCAAAAGAAGAGGGAGAAGGTGTAGCTTGCTCTGGTGAAGGAAAAAACCTTCACTCTCATGGGCATTTTCTTCATTAGTTTCTAATAAAAGATTGATGCTTTAATTTTCATTATTACTGATGTTAGAGATTGGAAGGGAGAGAGAGAAACGTCGATGAGAGAGAGACATTGATCGGCTGCCTCCCGTACCTGCCGGAAGCCCAGGCGTGTACCCAGACGGGGAATGAACCGGCAACCTTTCGGTGCACGGGAGGACACCCACCCGCCGAGCCGCACCGGCCAGGGCGACCCCAGGACTCTTACTGACCGAAACTGTTCATATTTAATACACGGAAAAAAATCCGCACCCTTCCACCCAAGAGAGAAAGGCCTCTCACTGGGACGGCGCGTGCTCGGTGGTGAGGAGGAAGCACAGGCCGGAGCAGGGGCGCTGGCCGGACCGGCCCGGCGCTGCGTGCTCGCACTGCCGGTGAGTGTGTGGAGGGAGCCGGTGACGGCGGGCCCTGCGGTGACCGAGGAGGCGTCCGGTACACATTGCTCGTGGGCCCGGTTTCATGGGGATGCAGCTTGAAAAGTGGCCAGGATCACCAATTTCACTTTTCTTCCTACCCAAGAGGGTGCCCGGATGAGAGAGATTAACGCCTGACTCTGTAATGGTGGGTGGGGCGCAGTCACTGCCTCCCAGTCCGCCTGTGGGCGGCCCCCTATGGGACCGGGCGGGTGTACAGGAAGGCTCTGTACCGCCCCGGGAAAGGGCTCAGACCGGGGTTCTCACCGGGAGCGAGATTCTTTTATTAATTTTTTTTTTTATTGGTGTCAGAGAGGAAGGAAGAGGAAGAGAGAGAGAGAAATATCAGTGTCAGATATATCAGATGAGAGGGAATCACTACCTGCCTCCTGAATGCCCCCAACTGAGGATGGTGCCCACAACCTGGGCATGTGCCCTTGCCTGGAATCGAACCTGGGACCCTCCAGTTCGCAGGCTGGTGCTTAATCCACTGAGCCAAACCAGCAAGGGCGAGAGCGAGATTCTTAAAATACATAGAACCTGCACAGTGTTTGGAGGTGGCATTCCGGGGCCTGCGGGAGGGAGGGAAGAGGTTAACCCGGGGGGAGGGGCTGGGCCTGCAGGGGGGGAGGAAGGGGTGTGGGGGGGAGGGGCTGGGCCTGCAGGGGGGGAGGAAGGGGTGTGGGGGGGAGGGGCTGGGCCTGCAGGGGGGGAGGAAGGGGTGTGGGGGAGGGGCTGGGCCTGCAGGGGGAAGGAAGGGCTGTGTGTGGGGAGGGGCTGGGCCTGCAGGGGGAAGAGGTTTTGGGGGGGGGGGACTGGGCCTGCAGGGGGGAGGAAGGGGTTAAGGGGGGAGGGGAGGGGCTGGGCGGCTGCTCAGCAGGGAATCTGGTCTTTCAGGTTAGAGGCTGCCTCCTCCTCCGGAATGGCTGCTCCTTTGTTCAGGAGAAAGGTGCTCCTGACCGGCTGGGCCTGGAGAGGATTCTAGACTTTCTGGCCTCGGAGAGCAAGGTGGCCGCAGTGCCCGGAACCCACTGTCCCCCGAACCCAGGGCGGCGCCTCTGAATTCCTGAGGCCACGATATGAATCGCTAAGGCTGCAGGCCCAGGCCCGGCACCCATGCACACCCACACCCGCGCCCACACACGCACCCACACGTGCCCACACACACACACACACACACACACACACACACGCACGCACACACACGCGCACGCAGGGACTAGACTCGCAAACCCGGCGATCCGTTCAGGGGGTGTGTGTGCTCTCTTCCTCGGAGGTGTTTCCTCTGTTTCCTGAGGGGTGGGCAGCCGGCCTGGTCAGTCACACTGCAGGGGCCTGTGTGGGTGACTGCATTCGCCTGCCTGTCTGTCTTTGGGGTTCGTTTCTCTCCGTGTCCCTGAGGACCGGCACCGGCGTGGGTCTCAGGCTGTTTGTTCGCTGCTTCAGGCCACCTGTGACCAGTCGGTCACATGAACACACGTGCTCCTGGGAGCGTTCCGCGGTCCCAGGCCTGGAAGGAGGGCTCTGCTCAGGCCTGTCATGCCTCGTCCTCCTTCCCCTGAAAACTCATGTCTCTCCGGGTTCACTCAGCCATCGCCGGCCGCCCTTTGCCGAAACCGGTTTGGCTCAGTGGTAGATCGTTGGTCTGTGGACTGAAAGGTCCCGGGTTCGATTCCGGTCAAGGGCATGTACCTTGGTTGTGGGCACATCCCCGGTAGGGGGTGTGCAAGAGGCAGCTGGTCGATGTTTCTCTCTCATTGATGTTTCTAGCTCTCTATCTCTCTCTCTTCCTCTCTGTAAAATATCAATAAAATATATTTAAAAACAAGAAATATATAAAAAACAGCACCTTCCCTCCCACCTTCCCGTTCCCCTAGCCCAGCGGTCAGCAAACGCATTAGTCAAAAGAGCCAAATATCAACAGTACAGGGATTGAAATTGCTTTTGAGAGCCAAATTTTTAAAACTCTATAGGTAGGTACCTTGTAATTAACTTACTTAGGGTCCTCCTAAGAGGGTCTTTGCTACAGACTCAAGGGGCCAAAGAGCCGCATGTGGCTCTTGGCCGACCGCTGGGCTAGCTGAGCGGATAGGCAAGTTAACAGAGACAGATTAACGGGAGAAATCACAGTTTTAATGCACGTGCCTGTGAGCTCACATAAGCATGAACATCCCAGAGACGGAGAGTGAGGCAGCCTGGGGGTGTACCCCACTTTGGACCACGGAGAAAAGGGGGCGTGGATGGGGTCGTGGATCTCAGAAGTGAGGGTGCTGCTGCTCGGGGGCACCCTAAGCCTTCCTTCCCGCGTCTCTGAGTGGGGCACGGCGGGGGGGGGGAGGGCAGAGCTTCTCCTGAGCCTTTTGTTTCTTAATAACCAGCGCAGAGGTCACACCCCGGCCCTGGCCGGGCGGCTCGGTGGGTTAGGCGCCAGCCCATGCGCCCAGAGGTTGCCGGTTTGATTCGGGGCAGGGCAATGCCCGGGTTGGGGGCAGCAGGCAGGCGATCCACGTTTCTCTCACATTGATGTTTCTCTCGCTCCCTCTCCCTTCCTCTGCCTCTAAAAATCAATTAAAAGAATCATGTTCCGAAAGGCAGCGTTGGGGTGGCAAACCCCGGTCCCCTCAGCACTGGCTCATCTTCCGCTCACTGCGCATCACCCTGAAATGCCCGCACCCCAGGGCACTCGCTCCTGCCGTCCATACCCCCCGGGGGGGGGTTAGAAACAGGCAAGAGACACTTGGGCATTGGTGGGGAGAGCTCAAACGAGGTGTCCACGGTTCGCAAAGCAATTGTGGGAGGTGAGTCTGCTCACAAAATTGCGGGAGGTGAGTTTGCTCACAAAGCATTGTGGGAGGAGAGTTTGCTTTACAAAGGGGTGGGTTGGAAGTGGGAAACCTGTGACCCTCTCCTCTCCGCTGTGCCCAGTCGCACCCGTTCCTGACCGCCGAGCCCGTTCCCATCACTGGGAATGACAGCCCGCAAGTGGCCTCGGGCCCTTGATGGTCGTGAGGACCTGGGAGCGTGGTCAGGAGCACCTGGGAGCGTGGAAGCTCGTGATCCTGTTGGAAAGCAAATCAGGAGCCGGCAGGAAGGCGCCTCTGAGCGGGAGCCGAGCCGGGAGCCGAGCCAGAGCGGGGTCTCCGTCCCGGGAAGACCCTCCCCGGCGCCGGCTGGAGGGACGCCGGGAAGAACATCCAGGCGGAGGGGACAGCAGTGCGAGCCGGGCGGGTGAGGAGGCTGGGGGAGGGGAAGGGAGGAGAGGGGAGGAGGGGAGGGGAGGGGAGGGGAGGGGAGGGGAGGGGAGGGGAGGGGAGGGGAGGAGGGAGGACTGGGCTTCTCGGCGGCGCGGGAGGGACGCGTGCAGAGCTGGCGCAGGGAGGCCCGGAGCGCAGGGCCGGCCGAGGAGCAGGCGATGGGCCGGGCGAGGGCGGTGGGGGCCGGGGATGGGTGCTGAGAGGTTCTAGAAGGGTTGGAGGAAGAGCGGAGGACTTGCCGTGGCCTGGACGTGGGGCGGGTGGGCGGGGGAGCAATGGCGCCAGGGTCTGTGCCTGGGTGACAGCGGATGGGGCTGCCCACAGGAAGGGGAGGCCCCGGGAGGGTGCGTTCCAGGGGGCAGGGGCGGGCGGGGCTCCGTGGCCACGTATCTGAGGGACTGTTCCCTGCCCCGCCTGTTTTTGCGTTCTGACGTCGTGGCTCCCAGGGGACAGTTTTCGGTCACTCTTGTTGCAGTAACGAAGGTCTGTGGCCGAGGAGTGACCAGCACTGCCCTGGGGACAGAGTCCCCCCGCCATCTCCCTGCCGCCGCAGGGCTCCCGTCTCCCGGGGTCCCCGGAGCCTGCGTTTCCTTTCCGAGCCGAGGGAGCCTGGTCCAGGGCTGTGCTCGCGGCATCCGCGCAGGGCCTGGCTTTGCAGAGAGCTCTGGGAAAAGCCGTGCCGAGGGCCAGACGCCGTGAAATGCCACTCGATTGATCGCTGAGGTCTGGTCACCCTGCAGGGCAGTGCTGTCGTCCCTCACCAGGGACGGAGCGCTGAGGGCCTACTACGCGCCCGAGCTTTCTGTCTGGGTGGAGCGGGAGGGTTCGATCTCTGGCCTCCGCACGGGCGTGCTCTGCCGTCCTCTCTCCCCGTGGCAGTGGCACTGAGAGCGTTGGCGTTGTCACTGCCCTCTCGGCTGCTGGAGTGTCTTCTGGTCTCCCCTCCTCCCAGCAGAGCTCCAGTTCGCCGAGGTTGTCACATGGGGTATTCCTGACTCGGCACGTCCCCTCGGCCACTGCAAACTGGTCTCTGGCCCACCCCCTGGCCTTCACGTCAGCCCACGCACAGGCCAAGGGGGCCACGGGCTAGGGATGCTGAAAAGCTTCAAGCCGATGGAATCCGACTGGATAAAAATTATCCAAACAGAATAATGCTACTTATACCTCGGGATAACCAGTGAGGGGACCAAAGTCTGGCCACCCCGAAGCTGCCTTGTTAGGAAATTGATTTTTTTAAAAAAAACAATCTATTTGTATTGATTTCAGAGAAGAAGGAACAGGGAGAGAGAAATAGAAACATCTGTGCTGAGAGAGAATCATTGGTCGGCTGCCTCCTGCACACCCCCCCCCCCCCCCTGGGGATTGAGTCTGTAACCCGGGCCTGTGTCCTGACCGGGAATCGAACCGTGGCCTCCTGGTTCCTGGGTGGTCGCTCAACCCCTGAGCCACGCTGGCCGGGCAGGATATTGATTTTTAAGCTGATCATTAAGAAACGAGTCTCGGAAAGAACCTTTGACCTCCCCCTCTCTCCTGCCCACGAGGTTCAGAGGAAACTCCAGCTTCGGGAAGCTCTTGGGACGTGCGTCTGGAGTCTGCCGTGAAAGGGTGTGGTAAAGGGAGGGCCTCGGGCGGGAGCCCGCCAGCGGGACACCCACCGGCCCTGTTGGTGAGGACTGCTGCCAGGTGTGTTCCTCTTCCTACTCCCTTCTCTTATTTCCTTACATCCTCACCCAGGGATATGTTTTATTGATGGTAGAGAGAGGAAGGGAGGGAGAGAGAGAAAAAAACATCGATGTGAGACAGAAACATTGGTTGGTTGCCTCTGGTAGGCCCCCGACCAGGGATCAAACCCTCAACCTAGGTATGTGCTCTGACCAGGAATCGAACCCACAACCTTTCGGTGCACAGGATTATGCTCCAACCAACTGAGCCCCCCTGGCCATTCTCACTTCTTTTTAATTTTTTTTTTTAGAAAAATGTATGTTTTAATCGATTTCATAGAGGAAGGGAGAGGGAGAGAGACAGAAACATCAATGGTGAGAGAGAATGACCAATCCACTGCCTCCTGCACTCCCCCCACACTGGGGATGGAACCTACAACCTGGGCCTGTGCCCTGACCGGGAATCAGACCACGAACTCCGGGTTGATAGGTTGCCACCAACCACTGAGCCACGCCATTCGGGCCATTCTCGCTTCTTAATTCTTTTAAAAAAACACACACATATTTTATTGATCTTTTTACAGAGAGGAAGGGAGAGAGATAGTTAGAAACATCGATGAGAGAGAATCATCAATCAGCTGCCTCCTGCGCACCCCACACTGGGGATGTGCCTGCAACCAAGGTACATGCCCTTGACCGGAATCAAACCTGGGACCTTTCAGTCCGCAGTCCGACGCTCTATCCACTGAGCCACACCGGTTTCGGCTCTCGCTTCTTAATTCTAAGACCCTTTTTCACTTTGTCCAAAATGTCATCTATCCCCCGTGCTGCCTCACTGTCCTTGGGGTTTTCCTGCCTATGAGAATCCCTCCTGTGCGTGCGTTAAAATGTTATTTTCCCCCGTTAGTCCGTGTCTGTTAACATGATCATTAGCTCAGCGAGGAGAAATCAGAGGTGGGAGGCAAACGATTACTCTCTCAGCACCCACACTCGTCTGGGTGCCTTTCCTGGCCGGATTCTGAGTTCCGCTGCAAGAGCGGCGTTCTTTGCGGAGCGACGCCCACGGCCAGGCGCTGATAACCAGCATCTCCGGGAAGACCCGCCGGGAGCCGCCGCCGGGAGCGGTGAGCATGCCGGCTGGCCGGCGGGGAGGCGGCGGAGCATCCGTGTCCAGAAACACGGCTTCCCACGCGGCTGATGTGGAGAACACGCTGCCTGCTCCCGTGGCGAGCGCGGACGGGGAAGCCATCATTCCTGAAAGGCGTTCCAGCAGCCCGCGTCAGCGCTTTGGCTGGAGCCGGAGTGGTTTTCCAGGAATTCCCAGGGTTCCCTGGCGAGGCTGTTCTGTGCCTGGAACGGAGCAGGCGTGTGGGTGTGCGTGCCCGTGGGCCGAGGAGCCCTCCCGTCCCTGGCGTCAGCCGGGCCCGCGTTTCCTTCGGCTGCGCAGGTGACGAGGCTGCGGGGCGTTGCGTGTGGCCCAGGGCTGCCCCCCCACTGGTGGGCACGGACACAGTGTCTGTCCGGAGTCTGGAAATTGCAGAATGTGCAGGGTTCGAAAAAGGACGAGAGAGCCGAGGTCGGTTTGGCTCAGTGGTAGAGCGTCAGTCTGCGGACTGAAGGGTCCCGGGTTCGATTCCGGCCAAGGGCATGTACATTGGTTGCGGGCACATCCCCAGTAGGGGGTGTGCAAGAGGCAGCTGGTTGATGTTTCTCTCTCATCGACGTTTCTGGCTCTCTATCTCTCTCCCTTCCTCTCTGTAAAATATCAATAAAATATATATTTTAAAAAAGAAAAAGGTCGAGAGAAATGCACGAAGAAGCATCGATCGGTTGCTTCTCTTGCAAGTGCCCCCGCTGGGGATTGAACTCACGACCTAGGCATGTGCCCTGACTGGGAATCGAACCCACAACGCTTTGGTGCGCGGGACGACACTCCAACCAGCTGTGTAAAGTCACATGTTTGTTTTTTTGTTTGTTTTTAAATATATTTTTTATTGATTTTTTTTTACAGAGAGGAAGAGAGAGGGATAGAGAGTTAAAAACACTGATCAGCTGCCTCTTGCACACCCCTCACTGGGGATGTCCCCGCAACCAAGGCACATGCCCTTGACGGGAATCGAACCTGGGACCCTTCAGTCTGCAGGCCGACGCTCTACCCACCGAGCCACACCAGCCAGGGCTGACAGGGGTTTTTTGAGCATGTCCAGTGACATGTGTTTGTCACGCTTCATGTTACCACACGGAGCGGGAGCACGCGCTTGCCGGGCAGAAAGCACGCGTGCTTGCGGCCTCCCTGGCCGGGACGAGCAGACTTGGCAGGAGGCTCTGCAGCTGGGGATGGCTTTCCCAGCTGTGCTGCCCTCTCTTCCGGGTCGGTCCCCGCTCCCACGGCAAACACCGGATCTCGGCGCCCCCAGGGCCGGTGGGGGCTGCAGCTGCCTCCCGGTGACTCAGGCCGCCTCCCGCTGCAAGGGATGGCCCGGGACCAGGCTGCGGCCGCCCCGGCTCCGAACTTGACCTCCTCACTTCGCTGTTGTCGGCCAGTGGCTGCGTGCTGTCCCCTCACGGCAGGCGGGGCGCGTCCGACCTGTAGGAGGCCCGCGAGACCATTCCGTCTGGCTCTGCCCGGTCAGCCGCCGGCAGGACCGGAAACTCAGTAAACCCAGGGGCTTTCTCACAACGATACCCATTCATAGTAACGAACGAACGAATGAGAGGCCGGTGCACGAGCTCTGTGCACTGGCGGGGTGGAGGTGGGGGCGGCAGTGCCTCAGCCCGTGGGGAATGGGCCTAAGCCGTCAGTCAGACATCCCTAGTGCTCCTGCGGAGGAGGGAAAAGCTCCCGCCACCGCCGCTGTGCTCACCAGCCACGGGCCCGGCTTCTGGATTAAGCTCCTGCATTAAGTGTCTGCCCCCTGGTGGTCAGTGCGCATCATAGCGACCGGTCATTCTGCCACTCGGTAGATTTGCAGATTAGCCTTTTGTTATATAGGACTGGAGGCCTGGCTCATGAAATTTGTGCACACGGTGGGGTGGGGTGTCCGTTATTCTGGCCTGCACTCTCTTTAACCTTGGACCCCTCAGGGGATGTCCATCTGCTCTTTAGGCTAACTGCCTCTGCCTGCCAGCCTGATTGCCCCTAACTTGCCCCCCTCCCCCCCACCTGCCTGATTGTCCCTAACTTGCCTCCCTGCCGGCCTGATCTACCCTGACCACCTGCCTTGGCCCCCGCCGAAGCCGAAGTCTGGCCACCCTCTGCAGGAGGCAACCTGGTGGATCAGGGGAAGGCGCTGACCCCATTACCACCTGCTGCCACCACTGCCAACCTGACTGAGCCTTTGCGGCCACGCCTTGGCCCTCGCAGCCACTGCGGCTTTGTCTGGAAGGACGCCCAGAAGGGCATCTGGAAGACACCCGCCCTAATTAGCATATTGCCCTTTTATTAGCATAGATTACATTAAGCGAGTGATGGTATAAATGTCCCCGTGGCCCTGGGTCCTTACTGGGCTCACCAGGCAGGTTTAGGCACAGGGACTGCTATTCATGATTCCAAACCATTTCTCAGCTGCTGCAAAAATACCTTGGTTGGCCGAAACCGGTTTGGCTCAGTGGATAGAGCGTCGGCCTGCGTACTGAAAGGTCCCAGGTTCGATTCCAGTCAAGGGCATGTACCTTGGTTGCGGGCACATCCCCCCATAGCGGGTGTGCAAGAAGCAGCTGGTCGATGTTTCTCTCTCATCGATGTTTCTAGCTCTCTATCCCTCTCTCTTCCTCTCTGTAAAAAATAAATAAATAAATAAATAAATAAATATCAATAAAATATATTAAAAAAAAGAAAAGAAAATAAAAGACCTTGGTTGGCCTCAGTGGTTGAGCATTGACCTATGAACCAGGAGGTCACAGTTCAATTCCCGGTCAGGACACATGCCCTAGTTGCAGGCTTGACCCCCTGTCACTCCCTTCCCCACCCCCTCATCGCGCAGGAGGCAGCCGATCAATGATTTTCTCTCATCATTGATGTTTTTCACTCTCTCCCTTCCCCTCTGAAGTCAATAGGATAGATAGAAGACAAAGACCTGGGTGGGGGCTGGGGTGACGTCCCCCCCCCGACCCCTCTAGTCTTCTGGCTGCTGGAGTAACTCAGCACGCAGCCGGTTAGCAGGGAGGGTAGCAGGCTCCCTCGTGCGACGTCCTCGCTCCTCCGTTCGACGTGTACGCACTTTCTGGCCTCTTCCTCAGTCTGTCCCGGACCCGGTTTGTTTTCAGGAAGGAGGCTGAGCGTTCACGGGGAGTTCACGTAAGCTTTAAGTCCCAGAGGCGGTGAGCAACGCGCCCGCACGGCGTTTGCACAGAGGAGGCAGGAGGGGCCGGCGCGGGTTTCAGGGGGAGGATGGTCCTCACAGGGAGCCAACAAGAGCGCGGTTCTCGCCCCTGGCTGACTCCGAGGCCAGGGAATAGCCAGCTAACAGGCTTGGAGCTCCTGACTGATGCTGGGTGTAAATTCTTTATTAAAAAAAATATATATATTTTTATTGGTTTCAGAGAGATAGGAAGAGGGAGAGAGAAAGATCAGTGATGAGAGAGAAGCGTGGATCGGCTGCCCCCTGCACGCCCCACACGGGGGAGGGAGCCCACACCCGGGCCTGGGCCTGACCGGGAACGGAACCGACGGAACCGTGGCCTCCTGGCTCCTAGGCGGACGCTCGGCCCTGAGCCGGCCGGCCGGCCGGGCGTGCGTTCCTCAGGTGGGAGCCAGCGCTCCCGGTGCGGGTTTTTCCTCGGGAACCTCTGAGGAGGGCGGGGAGGAGGAGCTGCGCTGGGCCTGCTGGGCTTCACTCGGCCTCCGTCCGAAGTCGTCCGTGTGCCGGGTGCGCGTTCCGCCCGCCCGTCCGAGGCCTGCCCCACCCTGAGGCCCTCGGGAGGCCCAGCGGTGCTGGCGCACATGGTGGCCAGAGATGAGGTTGGGCTCAGCGGCCTGGGTGCGATCGCTGGGGCTTCCTGGGAGCAGGGCCGAGCGGCCTTTGCAAGGCCTTGTTCCCTCCTCCTTCTCTTCCTCCTCCTCCTCCCAGCGGCGGGGGGAGGGGGGCGGAGGCGGCCATCCATTCCCACTCCCTGCTCTCTGCAGCCTCCCCTCCTCCCGGAGGCGGAGAGGGGAGCTTCCCTGCAGGGGGACCAGCTCCTGCCCAGGAAGCTTCCCACCTGAGGGCATGGCTACTCGTGACCGTGACCTCCAGGCCGTGACCTCCAGGCCGCAGGGAGCAGGGAGGCTGCCCCAGAGACAGGCGGGCGTGACCGAGGCCCTGGCTGGGACCCCCACGCCCGTGCCTCCCAGCCCAGCAGCTTCCTTCGTCTCAGAACTGTTCCCAGAAAAATTGTTCCTCAGCCTGTGAACACCTGGGACAGAGGCCAAGGTCACGTCCCTCCGTCTCCTCGCCCGCCTAGCCTTCCTGCCGCCCACAGCATGGCACAGGGAGCTCGGTGCAGGGAGCACGGTGCAGGGAGCACGGCGCAGGGAGCACCGTGAGCACCGTGAACACCGGGAGCGGAGGTCTGTGGAGAGGGTGCAGCTCCGCCCGTCCCCCAGCAGAGACACGCTGCCCGGACACGAGGCTGCGTTGGTTCTGGGGGCTGAGGGGGAACTGGAAAGTCAGGGCCGAGCGGAGCGCCTGCCAGGGCGCGTGCCCTTGGCCGGGAACCGGACTGTGGCCTCCTGGTTCACAGGTTGGCGCTCCACCACTGAGCCCCGCCGGCCGGGCTGGGAAGGCGGCATTTGACAAGATTATTTCCTGGGCTCCCGAGCAGGGCTGCACCCACACGTGCTCTGTGGGCACCCCGTGAGCGGGGGCCGGAGGCTGGCTCCGGCAGATCGGAAGGTCCGGTGGGGGTGAGGGGCTCTGATCAGAGAGCCACACAGTGAGTGCGACATCACAGAGGGGTCGGAGCCTGCAGGCAGGGAGAGATGTGATGCCCAAAACCGAACCAGGGCGGTAAAGGTCCCTGTGGCTCTCACCGGTGTGGCTCCGTGGCTAGAGCGTCGGCCTGAGGACCGAAGGGTCCCGGGTTCACTTCCAGTCAAGGGCACGGCCCTCAGTTGCAGGCTCCTCCCCGGCCGGGCCCTGGTCAGGGCGATGCAGGAGGCAACCCATCGATGTGTTTCGTTCACCTCGATGTTTCTCTCTGTCCGACCTTCTCTCTTCCACTCTCTCTAGAAAATCAATGGAGCCGAAACCAGTTTGGCTCAGCGGACAGAGCGTTGGCCTGTTGACTGAAAGGTCCCAGGTTTGATTCCGATTCCGGTCAAGGGCATGTACCTTGGTTGCGGGCACATCCCCAGTCGGGGGTGTGCAGGAGGCAGCTGATCGATGATTGTCTCTCATCGATGTTTCTAACTCTCTATCCCTCTCCCTTCTTCTCTGTATATATATATATATATATATATATATTTTTTTTTAAAGAAAGAAAACCAATGGAGATTATCCTCAGATGAGGATTAAAAAAAAGAATCCCGCGGACGTGGCATTGGGCTCACGCCGGAAGGACGAGCGGATGGGCAGAGGGCAGGCTCCGGGCCGCGGCGGCGGGAGGGCAGGGCAGGGCTGAGGGTGCGGAGAGGCAGAGGCGAGAGGGGCCACCGGGCTCCCCAGGGGAGCGGGGACTCAGTCTGGGACACGGGAGCTGCTGGCGAGCGGTGCCCACCCAGGTCTGCCCTTCGCAATGCAGCAGGTCCCAGGGGACGGCGGGACCCAGCCCCCGTGGGCAGAGAATCGGGGGTCGGGGAGTTCTGGGGGCGAGAAATCAGCACCAGTGGGGGGATGGGGGAGTGAGAGCCAGGAATTTAGGGTCAACCTGCAAGAGGTCAAGCTTTTCCTTCAGGTGCTGAGTACTCGGGCTTCTTTGGAGGCAAAGGGAAGGAGCAGGAGAGAGAGAGAGAGAGAGAGAGAATGTGCTCGAGGAGGTGAAGGCCAGCAGGGAACACATGGAAGCACCGGCCCCCCGTGAGAAGGAAGCCCGGTGCGGACACAGGGGCGCTGGTGGGGAGAACGGAGGCGGGTTGAGGCTGGCAGCCTTGAGCACCAACGGGGACCCGGCGTGTTCTGGGTGAGACTGTGACCCCCAGAGAGCAGGGTAGGCCAGGCGCGGGAGGAAGCTGAGGGCTCACAGAGGGCGAGTGGCCCTGCTGTGGGTGCACAGACACGGCGGGTCCTCGTTGCGCTGGCAGAGGGTGTAGCTCATTAAAAAAAAAAAAAAAAAAAAAAAAAAAAAAAAAAAATATATATATATATATATATATATATATATATATAATGTTTTTATTAATTTTTCTAGAGAGAAAGGAAGGGAGGGGGAGAGAAAGAGAAGCATCATTGTGAGAGAGAAACATCAACCAGGTGCCTCGCGTGCACACTTGGACCAGGGACCACGCCCACAGCCCGGGCACATGCCCTGACTTGGGGTGGAACCAGCAACCTCTCGGTGCACGGGGCGACACTCACCCAACTGAGCTCCACCGGCCAGGCTGAAACTCATTTAAAAATATATACATTATTGATTTTTCACAGAGAGGAAGGGAGAGAGATAGAAAGTCAGAAACAGCCATGGGCAAACTACAGCCCGGATCCGGCCCGTTCAGCTGTTCTATCGGCCCGCGAAGCCGAAAGAGCGGAGGGTTCTCTTGCTCTCCCCTCCGCTCCTTCCCCAGCAGCCCGAGATGAGAGTGCCAGCATGGTCAGGCCGCTTTTGTTCTGGCCCTCCGGTCCAGTTTAAGAACCCATGGTGGCCCTCGAGTCAAAAAGTTTGCCCACCCCTGGTCAGAAACATCGATGAGAGAGAAATATTGACCAGCTGCCTCCCACACACCTCCTACTGTGGATGTGCCCACAACCAAGGCACATGCCCTTGACCGGAATCGAACCCGGGACCTTTCAGTCCGCAGGCCGACGCTCTATCCACGGAGCCACACTCTCTAGGCCGAACCTCATTTTTATCACTGGAAGCAGAGTCGGGAATCGTAAACGATCGAAGGCCAGAGCAGACGTCCTGGGCGCCATTGAGCGACCTGTCGCCGGATGCGTGGGGAGGTTTTCGGTCCCGCGGGGGCAGGCTGGGCGGGCGGCTACGCCCCGTGGGGCGGGGACCCGTCCCCCGGACTCGCCGGCGCCCTTGGGAGGACGGGTCATGGCTCCACGCCACGGCGGTTTGTGTCGCGCACTAACAGTCGGTCCCGCCGTGGGGACGCCAGGGCGGTCCGCCTCGGGGACTGGGCCCTTGTTTTTAAGCTCCCGACGGAACAGGCGTGGGGAAACGGAGTGTCAGGGCTAGGAAAACAAGCGTGTTTATGTAACGCCCGCCTGCAGGAAAAAGTTACAGCTAATTGACCTTTTAAAAGATTACATAACGAGATTGATGTTCGTCTTCGCGTCTCTTAAAAACACAGCGGCGGACGGTGCCCGGCCCGTGTGGCCCAGGACTCAGCACCGGCCCGGGAGCCGGAGGTCACGGGTCAGTCCGGGTCAGGGCACATGCCGGGGTGTGGGCTCCACCCCCAGCAGGGGGCATCCCGGGGGCAGCCGGTCCAGGACGTTCCTCTCCCCATGGCTGTCCCCGCCTCTCTCTCCCTCTCCCCTCCTCTCTGAGGTCAGTTATATACACACAGTCCTTGGGCTTCGTCCATTGTTTCGTGGTTCTGTCGCCATCTCCCCTTATTTACGTATAAAAAAAAGTTCCGTCATTTCTACGTCTGTACAAATGTGCTTTATGTTTTTAAAAATATATATTTTATTGATTTTTCACAGAGAGGAAGGGAGAGGGATAGAGAGCTAGAAACATCGATGACAGAGAATCATCGACCAGTTGCCTCCTGCACAACCCATACTGGGGACGTGCCTGCAACCAAGGTACATGCCCTTGGTTATACCGGAATCGAACCCGGGACCTTTCAGTCCGCAGGCCGACACTCTATCCCAGCCATGGGCAAACTATGGCCCGGATCTGGCCCGTTCGGCTGTTCTATCCGGCCCTCGGAGCCGAAAGAGCGGAGGGTTCTCTTGCTCTCCCCTCCGCTCCTTCCCCAGCAGCCCAAGAGGAGAGTGCCAGCATGGTCAGGTTGCTTTTGTTCCGGCCCTCCGGTCCAGTTTAAGAACCCATGGTGGCCCTCGAGTCAAAAAGTTTGCCCACCCCTGCTCTATCCACTGAGCCAAACCGGTTTCGGCTGTGCTTTATGTTTTTTATTATATATTTGCCGCAATTAAAGGTCAGGAATGGTTATCTTTCTTTAAAAAAATGTTTTCCCGACGGAACATCCAAGATGGCGGCCTAGGCAGTCTCCTAAGCTGCCGCCTCATCAACAATTTAATTAAAAAAACAACTAAAATAAAAAAGGACTTCACCAAAACGTCAGGAAAGCTGGCAGAGTGGAGTAGCTACAACTAGAAAGAAAGAGAGAGGCTCACGGATCGGACTGGCAGCCGAAAAGCACTGAGGTAGGGAGACGCTCGCGCACGCGGCCGCCGAATACCTGCCTGGCGGGAGGGGAGGAATCCCCGATTGCACGGAACCCTTTCGGACTGTACTGAACCCCAACCCCGGCTGACATTCCGTGGTCCCAGGCTCATACGGGTGGAGTCTGGACTGCAGAGAAGGGCACCCAGAGACTCAGAGACTCGGAGACTGGGAGACCGGGGACCGGGAGCCGCAGTCTGCAGGGTCTACAGACTCGCGCGCGCGAGCAAGAACGCGCTGAGGTCTGACCGCCGCCTCTCCGGAGCGGAAGGAGTCAGAAGCTCCAGGTCTGACCACGGAGGGGGCCGCTGCCTCTCTGTACAAGGTGGCGGCCTCTCTGTAGCGGAAGGAGTCAGAAGCTCCAGGCCTGACCACGGAGGCTGCTGCTGCCTCTCTGTACAAGGTGGCGGCCTCTCTGTACAAGGTGGCGGCCTCTCTGTAGCGGAAGGAGTCAGAAGCTCCAGGTCAGACCGAGAAGGCTGCCGCTGCCTCGCTGTACAAGGTGGCGGCCTCTCTGTAGTGGAAGGAGTCAGAAGCTCCAGACTACAGAGACCAGCCCAAGTCCGGGTGAGCCCCTGGGGCACCCACGCTCTTGCTCTGAGACTCCACCCCATCCAAGCTGAGCAGAGGCTTCTGCAGTTTTTCAAGTCTGATCCTACAAGACTGTCTCCAATACAGAAGTTATCCCAGAGTAGACACAGCTGATACCCACATCCAATTGGCCTGAAGGTCAATTCACAACAATAGAGACTTAGCTACAACAAGGCTGTGCACGCAGTCCACAAAGGGGATCACCAAGAGTGTCTACCTCAGGTAACTGAGGAGGCTGACCCACTGTGCTATATAGGACACCAAACATACAAAGCCATCCTACCAACTCTGAAAAATAGTGATAAGCCGAGACAAGGAAATAGATCTCAAACAAAAGAGATGGAGGATATAGAGTTCAGAACTACGGTTCTAAGGTTATGCAACAATATCCTAGAAAAGCTCGATAAAATTCATGAGACCCAACTTAAAAGTATAGATAAACTGACTAAATTGGAAAATATTATGCAGAGATCCAACAGCAGAATGGAAGAACACAAGAATCAGGTCAAAGAGCCAAAAGACACTCCTTTGGAGAAGGAAGAAGAAAAGAGGATCCAGAAAGTTGAAGATAGTGTAAGGAGCCTCTGGGACAACTGCAAGCGCACCAACATCAGAATTATGGGGGTGCCAGAAGAAGAGGGAGTGCAAAATACTGAAAACATATTTGAAGAAATAATATCAGAAAACTTCCCTCACCTGGTGAAAGAAATAGACTTACAAGTACAGGAAGCCTACAGAACCCCAAACAAGAGGAATCCAAAGAAAAATTCTTCTCGACACATCATCATCAATATGCCAAGGGTAAAAGACAAAAAGAGGATCTTACAAGCAGCAAGAGAAAAGCAGTTGGTTACCTATAAGGGAGCACCCATACGACTATCAGCTGATTTCTCAACAGAAACCATGCAGGCCAGAAGGGAGTGGCAAGAAATATTCAAAGTGATGAATAGGGAGAACCTACAACCAAGATTACTGTATCCAGCAAAGTTATCATTCAGAATTGAAGGGCAGATAAAGAGCTTCACAGATAAGAAAAAGCTAAAGGAGTTCATCACCACCAAACCAGTATTATATAAAATGCTGAAAGGTATTACTTAAGAAGAGGAAGAAGGTCAAGTGAATTAAAAATCTCAGGAATAGAATAAACTGGTGAATATAATAGAATTAGGGGCAAAGAAAGGGAGTGGATAGATAATTATCAGGGTGAAAGGGGTGTGGGGTGCAGAGACTGGATTAAAATTGTATAACCTATGGATGAGGACAATAGTGGGGGGAGGGGGTAAGGGTAGAGGGTGGGGTGGGAATCAGGTGGAAGGGAGCTATGGGGGAGAAAAAGGAGAAACAATTGTAATAATCTGAGCAATAAAGATTTATTAAAAAAAAAAAAAAAAAAAAAAAAAAAAAAAAAAAAAAAAAAAAAAATGTTTTCCCCCTGTTTTCCTTCATCACCGCAGTGTCTGCTCCATGTGAGTGACGGGCTGCTTCTGTCGGTGGGTTCCGACTCACGGCGAAAACCGAGTTACTTGGCGCCGTGGGAGCGGGTCTCCGCCGTGACTCGAGGGCGGCCAGGCCCACGTATGGCCACGCGCTGCTGCTGGCACAGGGTGTGCTCTGGCACGTCGGGTTCTTGCTGCAGAGACTCGGGGTGAGTGCGTGTGTGTCTGTGGCGTCTTGAACCCTTTTCCGGGCGGGCGGGTGTCCAGGCTGTGGCAGAAGGACCGTCCTCTGTGAGACGCCTGCTCCTCGGGGGCGGGAGCAGCGTGGCGCGGGTGTGCTGAGCTGCTGCGGGAGCGACCAGAGCATTGGGAGGCCTGGCCCCTCGGCAGTCCTGAAATAAATCAGGTCACCCCTCAGCAGGCCTTCTGTGTGTCAAAAACAAAACAAAACAAAAACAACAAAAACCGAGGAAGAGAACGGTGGAGGAGGCTCGAGGTACTCATCGTTGCATCTCTTAGAATTGCCGGTAGCATGTGGGCCAGTGCCGCATCCGATCGAGGCCCAGCGAGCACTCCGGAAGGAAACTATGGAGTTCACACAGCTAACTGCTGAGCGTACGGCCAGGCCCACTGGAGTGTTTCCTGAGTATTAGCTATTGTTGTGTTTTTAAAATATATTTTTTTATTGACTTCAGAGAGGAAAGAAGAGGGAGAGGGAGGCAGAAACATCAGTGATGAGAGAGCAACGTGGACCAGCTGCCTGTGCACACCCCGTCCTGGAGATTGAAACGCTGGAGGTTGAAACCCGGGCACGTGCCCCGACTGGGATTTGAACCGTGATCTCCTGGTTCATAGGCTGATGCTCAACTGCTGAGCCGTTGCCGGCCGAGCACTGTTATTGGCTTAAAAAAAAAAAAATCACTCTTGCCCTAGCTGGTGTGGCTCAGTTGGTTGGGCCGTCATCCCCTAACTAAAAGGTTGTGGGTTCGATTCCTGGTCAGGGCACATACCCCAGTGGCAAGTTTGATCCCTAGTTGGGGGCGCGTCTAGGAGGCAACCAATTCCTGTTTCTCTCTCTCTCTTACCAATGAAAACCTATCCTCAGGTGAGGACTAAAAAGTCATTACTGCCCTGATGGGTGTGGCTCCGTGGATAGAGCATCGGCCTGCGGACTGAAGAGTCCCAGGTTCGATTCCGGTCCGGGGCATGCACCTTGATTGCAAACACATCCCCAGTGGGGGGTGTGCAGGAGGCAGCTGATCGATGTCTCTCTCTCTCTCTCTCTCTTCGATGTTTCTGACTCTCTATCCCTCTCCCTTCCTCTCTGTAAAAAAAATCAATAAAATACATTTTTTAAAAAGTCACTATTTAGAATTACTAACTTCCTAGGACTCAGTGCGCCTCTGAAAGGGTCATGGTCATGGACCAACCTCCTCCTCTCCACATGCAGTCGGTCAAACTATCCAAGCTGCACTCAGGTGCTCGCCCCGGGACCCGGCTTCCCGCTCTCCCAGCGTGCGGGCACTCAGCGACAGAGGCCCCCCCCCCCCCCCTCCGGTCCGGTCCTCTGCTCCCGGGGACGGGACGGGGCCTGGAATTCCCCCAGAGCCGCCCTCCTGGTGGATGCCGCCGGCCGCGGCTTCCGGTCCCGCCCGGGGAAGCGGCCGCTTTCTGAATCACCGCAGCGCTTCCTGACCGGACTCTGGAGCGAAGATCGTGTTTCCCCTCCCGTCCCCGCTCCCGCTCTCCGAGGAGCATGTGTGTATCCCATTATCCATTACCCGCCGGCTTCCCGCGCGAGCGGTCAGAGGCGGGCCGCGGAGCCACACTCAGCCGCGCCCGGGGCTCCGGCCCGGATTTATGGCCGGTTACGTCACTTTACGGCGGCTGACTCACCCATCGCTTTATGGAGCAATTAAACCGCATTCGGCCAGGCAGCTGGACCCACTTCCACCGGCCCAACCTCCGCTCCGCCCTCCGCTGACCCGTCCCGGCGAGAAGGCCGGGCTGCACCGGGCAGCTTCGCGTGGAGCCAGAGCCGCGTCTGACCAGGCCCCGTCCCCTCTGCGACCTCGGAGCACCGAGGACTGTGCGGCCTCACGGTGCAGGCCATGCTCCCCCGCCGAGAGTCCCACGCCCCCTTCCGGGCCCGATCTCCTGCTCTGGCCGCTGTCCACCGGCCTGTTGTCCAGATTGCTGTCCACCGGCCCCGTTGTTGGGATTGCTGTCCACCGGGCCGTGTTGTTAGGATTGCTGTCCACCGGCCCCGTTGTTGGGATTGCTGTCCATTGGCCCCGTTGTTAGGATTGCTGTCCATTGGCCCCGTTGTTAGGATTGCTGTCCACCGGCCCCGTTGTTGGGATTGCTGTCCACTGGGCCACTCTGATGGTCTCGGCAGGCTCATTGACGCTTACACTGAGTGGCCAGATTGTAATGATCTCTGAACGCATAATAATCTGGCCACTCAGTGTGTGTCTGTCTATCTATCTGTGTGTGTGTGTGTGTGTGTGTGTGTGTGTGTGTGTGTATTAGAGGCCCAGTGTATGAATTTGTGCATGAGTGGGGAGTGGGGTCGGCCAGCCTGGCCAGGGGGAGGGGACATGGGCGGTTGGCCAGCCTGCCTGCTGGTCAAACTCCTGGTTGAGGGGACAATTTGCACATTAGCCTTTTATTATATAGGATATGCACTGAGGGGCCAGATTATTATGCGTTCAGAGATCATAACAATCTGGCCACTCCGTGTGGTGTGTGTGTGTGTGTGTGTGTGTGTGTGTCACTGACACACGCAGCTGTGTCTGTCCGTCTGTCCATCCGTGTGCGAGTCTGTACCTGTGTGAAACGGGGGTTCATGCTGGGGCTCGGGGCCCGTTTCCCTGCCTCAGTGCATTCTGGACATGCTCCCTCCTTCCTTCCTTCCTTCCTTCCTTCCTTCCTTCCTTCCTTCCTTCCTTCCTTCCTTTCTTTTTTGGTAATCCTCACCCAAAGATAGTTCTCCATTGATTTTCAGAGAGAGGGAGAGAGAGAGAGAAACACTGATGTGGGAGAAACACATCGACTGGTTGCCTCCTACATGAGCTCTCACCAGGGCCCGGCAGGGGGGGAGCCTGCAACCAAGGGATGAGCCTGGGACCCTTGGGTCTGCAGGCTGGCGCTCTATCCATTGAGCAACACTGGCTTAGTACTTCCTGTTAGGTTTCCTCCACGTCGCGGTTGATTTTAAATACTCAGATTTCCTTTTCTTGGTGGTGGTGGTGTAGGGGGGCGGGTCAGGGGGAACGTGCACCTGCAGAGCAGTGCTCCACCGGCCCCCGGCCGTCCCTCCTGCTTCCTTCACCCCAGTGAGCAGGTCCGGGGACACTTCCCTGCATCCCTTCCCCCCGAATGCTGCCCAGGGCCCCCTCGTTAACCAGGCGCAGGTGTGAGCCCTCGGGCAGAGCCTGTACCCTCCCCTCCAGCCCTGCTTCCGGCGTGTCCAGCACCGCCTGGGTCGGCTCCTGGACTTCCCGTTCACGAGCACGCAGCCGGCCGGCCCGTGAGTGACGGCTCTCCGGCGTAATGAACGTTTTTGAAATACACCTGTGGGGTGCGGATCTCGGCGCCTCGTTCTGTGGCCTGAGGCGTTCGGCTGCGTGAGCAGCGCGGTCGGTTCTGAAAGGCAGGGACGCGCGGGCAGACTCCGGCTCCTGAGCGTCGGCCTTTTCCCAGCGGCGGCTTCTTGGCGTCACGATGCCCACACCGCGTGCGTTTTAAACGATTTAACACAATTCAGTGTCTTACTGATTGCCGCGTGCACCTCCCCACGGTGCCCCTTTTCAAAGAGTCCGTGTCCAGCCCTGGCTGGCGTGGCTCCGGTGGCTGGGCATCGGCCTGTGCACCACAGGTTTGCCGGTTCGGTTCCCAGGCAGGGCACGTGGCGGGCTGCGGCCCGGTCCCCGGAGGGAGGCGTGCAGGAGGCGGCCGATCGATGCTTCTCTCTCCCTCTGCTCCCCCTTCCTCTCTCTAAGAATCAATTTTTAAAAATCTGAAAACAACAACCAAAATAAAACACCTCAGTGTCAAACACAGCTAGCCCCTCCGTATAGAAGATAACTGTTTAATGTTGAAGAATCCGTCCCATAAGCCCCTGACTCAGCTCTGGCTTCTGGAGCGTTTGTGACAGGAACGCTCTGCCCGAGGCCGAGGCAGGAAGGAGGGGAAGGGAAGGGAAGGGAGGGGGCGTACGTGGGAGGAGGCCGGTGCGTTAACTACGTCACATGCCACCAGAGAGCCTTTTCTGAGAACAAGCCCAATCATCATCCCGTTTGCTTCCTGCAAATCTTGTGAGAAATGCGGGGTCTTCAAAGCCTGTAGGCCTGATAGCAAAACCGTGCCTGCCTTGTGCAAACCGTGGGCTTTGCAGCTGTCCCGGGGGCTGGGGCTGTGGAGAGTGAGCTGGGGGCTGGGGCTGGGGCTGGGGCTGGGCTGGGGGCTGGGGCTGGGGCTGGGGCTGGGGGCTGGGGGGCTAGGGCTGGGGCTGTGGGGAGGGACCAGCAGGGAAGACGTGGGGACCAAAGCTGACGCGAGGCCGCCCCAGAGCGTTGGATGGTGGCATCGAAGCAATGCCAGTCGCCTGGTGCCACCCTTAGGTCTGGGGGCTGCTACACCATGCGGTGGGGCCCGAGGTGGGTGCTGAAGGGGCCACACCCTCGGAGCTGCCTGCACAGCCCCCACCCCCCGCCGACTGCACGGGGCAGAGTCAGGCTCACATTCAGCGTCCGAACAAGGAAACAGGCCTCTCACCTCCAACTCGGGCACAGACCGTGGCCGATGGCTGCCCAGGGCCACGCCGAGCTGTATAACCTCTCTCTCCCTCTCCCTCTCCCTCTCCCTCTCCCTCTCCCTCTCCCTCTCCCTCTCCCTCTCCCTCTCCCTCTCCCTCTCCCTCTCCCTCTCCCTCTCCCTCTCCTTTTTTAAAAATCTCATAGTGTAGCTTGTAAGAACCTTTTTGGAATAATATAGTCACTTCTAATATTGAAAATAATAAATGCTTTTTTAAAAAAAAGTGTGACCTGGAATGGGCACGACCTTCTTCCAGAACTCTGCAGAAGCAGCTCGGCGGTGGGGTGACCCGGAGCGCTGCCCCCGCGCCCGCCTCGGCCCCGGTGGCCTCTGAGCGGGAGGTGAGCTGAGCCCTCGGAGCCGCTCTGAGATCAGCTCACTTCTCCCCGAGCACCGTGTTGCTTGGAACGACTCACCGGAAGCTAACAGTATTCTGAGTTTTAAAGTAATTCAAACCACAAGGGCTCTGACCGTGCGTAACGGCGGTGGTGGCAGAGGCCAGCGAGCTCGGCTCACGGTGGGTTAGTCAGGGCCGCCCAGCCTGGGCCCGGGACGTGCGCCCCCACCTGCTGTGCCCTCCCCCCCCACCCCCCCGAACCCGGGCTGCTGTCCTGGGCGGCGGTGGCAGCAGACAGGACCATGAGTGAGCCGGGTCGACGGCGTCAAACACCAGGGAGACAGGCCAGGACGGGTCTGAGCACGCCGGCAGGGGCAGGGGCAGGGGCTGAGGAGGGGACAGCTGAGTGAGGTCCCCCCGGCCCTGAGGCGCCCGGCCATCGGGGGGCCTCCCAGGCCGAGGGGGGGGCGTGTGCAAAGGCCCTGGGGCAGGCCAGGCGGGTGCGGGGAGCCCCAGCGGCGGGATGGGGGAGGACGGGGCCCGGCGGGCGTGGGGCACAGAGGGGCCGGCCCGTCACCAAGGCCTCGCCGTGAGGACTCGGCTTCCGCTCCGCGTGGTGAGGAGCCGTGGGGGCGGCAGGAGGGGGTCCAGCTGAGCAGCGACACAGTCCGAACGGCCTCAGCACCCAAAGCCGACGGGTCAGGGACAGGCCTCCCCGGACCAAGAGACACCACCCGGCAGCTAGCCCGGCGGTCGGCAAACCCATCCGTCCGCAGAGCCAAATAGCAGCCGGACAGGGACTGAAATGTCTTTGGAGAGCCACATTTTTCAAACTTAAACTTCTTCTAACGCCACTTCTTCAGAATAGACTCCCCCAGGCCGTGGTCTTTTGTGGAAGAGCCACACTCAAGGGGCCAAAAAGCCGCATGTGGCTCGAGAGCCGCAGTTTGCCCACCACGGAGCTAACGGAGCAGCTGGGGATTAGACGTATGATACTAGTTTTTTTTTAAAATTAATTTATTTTAATCCTCACCCGAGGGTATTTTTCCATTGATTTTTAGAGAGAGAGGGAGAGGCAGAAACACCGACGTGAGAGAAACACATTGGTTGGTTGCCTCCTGCACAAGCCCTGACCAGGCCCGGGCCAGGGGGGAGCCTGCAACCCAGCTACGTGCCCTTGACCGGAACCCAACCCGGGACCCTTCCGTCCACAGGCCGACGCTCTGCCCACTGAGCCACCCCGGCCAGGACGGTGCGAGCAGACGGTGCTCTCTTTGCGCTGCCCGGTTCCTCGGTCGCTCTCTCTGAGCTCTCCCGAGGGGCAGGTAAGGGAGCACGGCCTGGCTCTGGAGGCCGGGGTTCCAGTGCGGCCTCGGTTTTGACCTTGTGCCGTCCTGGGCTCGTTACCCAGTGTTCCCGGGCCTTGCTTTCCTCCGTGGAGAGCGTCATCGCTAATTACGTGATGGAATCATTATGTCAATTAATGGCATGCTAATAGCCCGGCGGCCATAAAGTGCCCGGGGCGACTTTGAACCGGGCATGACGGCACCGCGGGGGCGACCCGTTAGCGTCCCGGTTACGGGAAACACACGGCACTTTCGCGCCCAGAGGCCCGCCGACCGGAAAGGCCGTGGGCGGCGGGAGGGACCCAGCGGGGCTGGAAGGAGGTGAGGCCCAGGGTGACGCTGGCTCAGCGGGCGGTGTTTGCCGACGGGATGGAGCCGAGCCTCTGGGACGGGCTGGGCGCTAGCGGGACGAGGGGAGGGCGGGTGTGTGTGGAAGCAGACCCGTCGGGGCCAGGGTCCCCCTCTCCGCCCCCCCCTCAGGGGTGACAGTGGCCGAGGAGCTCGCGTCTGTGAGCAGCGCGGTCAGAAGGCTGGCCGGTCGGCCTCCGATGCGTACGCCTCCGGGAACGGGTGAGGAATGGGAGGCGTATTGGAACAAGTGACATTTGTTTTTTCCTATTACACTCTGATTTTATCTAACAACGCCGTGAAATCTCACGTGATTTCGCACAACTTTAAAAAAAATATTGATTTTTTTACAGAGAGGAAGAGAGAGGGATAGAGAGTTAGGAACATCGATGAGAGAGAATCATCGACCAGCTGCCTCCTGCACACCTCCTACTGGGGATGTGCCCGCAGCCAAGGTACATGCCCTTGACCGGAATCGAACCCGGGACCTTTCAGTCCGCAGACCGACGCTCTATCCACTGAGCCAAACCAGTTTTGGCTCGCACAACTTTTGATGAATAACAAGGTGAACCCACATGAACTTTCTTTTAAAATATATTTTTATGGATTTTAGAGAGGGAGGGAGAGAGACAGATACGTCAGTGATGAGAGAGAATCATTGATCGGCTGCCTCCTGCACGCCCCACACTGGGGATCAAGCCCATAATCTGGCCACTTGCCCTGACCAGGGGTCAAACCGTGACCTCCTGGTTCATAGGTTGACATTCAACCACCGAGCCATGCTGGCTGGGCTGGACTTTTTTTTTTTTAAGCATATTATTTTTTATTTTATTTTTATTGATTTCAGAGAGGAAGGGAGAGGGGGAGAGAGACGGAAACATTAATGATGAGAGAGAATCACTGACTGGCTGCCTCCTGACCGCCCCCACCCACCCCCACTGGGGATGGCATGTGCCCTGACCAGGAGTTGAACTCTGACCTCCTGGTTCATAGGTTGATGGTCAACCTCTAAGCCAGGCTGCCTTTTCTTAAAGACACAGGACGGTTGGTGCGACGCTGACCGCGGGGAGGGCATGGAGCGCCCCCGCCAGTCGGGGTGGAGAGTCTGCTCCTCCGACAGGGCGTCCTAACTGCTGAGTCTGTTCACGCGACAGATGACGGTTCTGTGACAGTGTCCGTGGGGGGCATGAAAAGAGGAGCAAAGCACCGTCCCAATAGCCAAGGCGCTTGTCACTTCACAGGGAAATACCTGCAGACGCGGGCAGCGAGCCATACGTGCCACGGCCATGGTGGGGGGGGGGGAGGCGCTGCGGAGGCTGGGGCGGGAGAACCCGCAGGCGGGTCAGCCGAGCGGACACGAGCGGGCCGATCCCCGGGCACACCACCCCCGTGTGCCCGCCTCGTCACACCACCCCGTGTGCCCGCTTCACTGAGCGGGGCCGATCCCCGATCATATCACCCTGTGTGCCCGCCTCATCTGGGGCGGGGGGCGATCCCCAGGCACCCCACCCCCATGGAGGATGCACCGCAGAGGGAAGAAGGAGACGTGAAATAGCACGTGGAGGCGGAGGCGGAGGGGAGGAAGGAGGATCGGCAGGGGTGTAAATCGCAGGGAGACAGGTAAGGATGAGTTTTAAAGAAATAAACCAGCCCTGCGGGCGAGGCTCCGCGGGTGAGCGTCGACCTCTGAACCAGGAGGTCATGGTTTGGTCCCCGGTCCAGCCCAGGCCCGGGTCCCAGGCCCGGTCCCAGCGTGAGGCGTGCAGGAGGCAGCCGGTCCACGACTCGCTCTCATCGCTGACGTTTCTCTCTCCCCCTCCCCCTCCTCTCTGACACCAATAACAGTGCGTTTGGGAAGAAGACAAAGAGGGTTGGCCTGGCAGCGTGGGGACTCTGACCGCGAGCAGCCGCCCACGAGCCTGCCGGGCCTGGGGGATGGGCAGGAAGCGGCGGCGTGCGCCCTCCGCCCCAGGCTCCGTGGGCGGGACCTTGACCTCTGGCTGCGGCTCACGGGCCCAGCGCCGTCCCCGCCTCGTCCCGGAGCCGCCGATCCGGAGCGTGACAGCCGTGCCGGCCTGGCCGTGAGCCCTGGACACCCGGCGGCGGGGGCGAAGGTCACGCACATACGTGCCGGCTTCCGAGTGAGCTGTGACCGCGCTCCCTGCCCGCGCCACCCAGACCGGCCTCTCGCACCTGGAGCCACCCACCCCGTCGCGTTTACTTCCTGGGGCTGTTTGGGGGGAAGGGATCCACGTTTGGACACCACACAGGATGCAGGCCGCCAAGGACGGGCCTGGGCTGGGGGCTGGGGTGGGGGGGCAGACACAAGCAAGCAGTTCTCCCCGAGGCCGGAGGGCGGAGGGCGGAGGACCACAGACAGGAGACCACAGGCAGAGGGGCATCTGGCTTCGGGATCTCAGCTGCCTTAAAGGGCCGGCGGGAGGGAGAAGTAAAGGGAACGTGGGAGGGACCCCCTGCTTCCAGCCTGGGGGGTGGCTCGCAGGAAGAGGCTGTAAATCAGAGGGGCGGGCGCTCGTCCCTCGGTCGGACGGACAGTTGGATGGATGGAGGGACGGACGGATGGGCAGCGCCTTCCCTCGGGAATGAGGCGCAGCGGGGAGCAGGCAGGGACACATGGGAGCCCCATAAGCTCCTGGTTGTAAGCACTCCTCTCAACAAGGGGTTTGAGCACTTACGAAGCTTGGGAAGTGGTTTCCGGGACCCAGGACACACATACATGGGACACATGTCTTTTTTTTAAAAAAGGTATTTGCATTGACTTCAGAGAGGGGGAGAGAGAAAGATCAACGATGGGAGGGAATCATGGATCAGCTGCTTCCTGCACACCCCCCACCGGGGACGGAGCCCTCACGCTGGGCCTGTGCCCTGACCAGAATCGAACCCGGGACCCTTCGGTCCCCAGGCCGGCGCCCTGTCCCCCGAGCGTGTCCTCACGTCTCTCAGGCGGCGGCAGGCCCTCGGGGAGTGTGCGGCGCGTCTGTTCCTGTGGAATGCGGTGCACACAATGACCTTCAGCCCCGGCGCCCTCGAGGATGACGAGGAGAGCATCTTTTCCTCTGAATCACCGTGGATTCGTGCATTCCTTCACCGTGAGTGACCACAGGCACAAAGCGAGGAGAGCCGAGCCCTGCTGGGTGGCTCTGGAGGCGGGAGCATCATCCAAACCAAGAGTTCCGTTTCAATTCCCAGCCCGGGCGCACACTGGGACGCGGGTTCGATCCCTGGTCAGGGCCAGTACGGCAGGCAACCCATCTCTCTCCCTCTGTCTCTCTCTTTCTCTTTGTCTCTCTCCCTCTCCCCCCGCCTCCTCCCACTCCCGGCTTCCTCTCTCTCTAAAATAAATAAAAACGTATGCTCACGCGAGGATTAAAAGAGAGAAGAAAGTCCCAGCAGCTGTGGGATTCACACGGGGCCCGCGCCTGCCTCCCACGTCTCCTCACTCAGTGCCACGGGGGAGGCCCTTTGCCGGCCCTACCTTTCAGAGAGGAAACTGAGGCCCAGAGCGGCTGGTACCCTCCCCACCTCGTACCCGGAGTGGCCGCGTGGGGACGGCACCCAGTCCTCGGGCGTCAGGTCTCTGTCCTCCCGCTCTGCCAGGCGGCCGGGGCAGTGTCCCCGGACAGACCCCGCCCCGGCCTCCGGGGAGACAGCTCTGCCCTGAGTGACGGGACGGGAACCCCTGACAGGACTCAGCAGGCCCTCTCGCCCCCCGCCCGCTGTGGGGTCTGATCTTCAGCGCAGTTTGCCGACCACTGGATTAATCCCAAAGAACAACAGTAATTATTGGAATCGATAGTCTAAGTCAGTGGTTGGCAAACTCATTAGTCAACAGAGCGGCAAACCGTGGCTCTCAAACCTCACGTGGCTCTCGAGCCACAGCTGGCCGACCACTGACCTAGACCAGTGGTCAGCAAACTCATTAGTCCTTAGAGCCAACAGTACAACAGCTAAAATTTCTTTGGAGGGCCACATTTTTTAAACTTAAACTTCTTCTAACACCACTTCTTCCACATAGACTCGCCCAGGCCGTGGTGTTTTGTGGAAGAGCCACACTCCAGGGGCCAAAGAGCCGCAGGTGGCTCGAGGGCCGCAGTTCGCCGACCACGGGCCTGGGTGACGTGTTACTGTTTGTTTATATTCCAACTCCCTACGTGCCGATAGCAAGCTGCCCACGTTCAAACCCGATGGCATCTCCCTCCCGTCTCCCAGCTTCCCGGGGTCACTGCCGCCCCCGACCTGTCCCTGAAACTGCCCTGAGCCTGAGCTGGTCCGGAGCTGATTGCAGTCTTGGAGGGGACATTGGTCACCGTGTCTTGGAAACATCCTCAAGTCACGCATTTGCTTCTGGTTCTGAAACAGCGGAATATAGATTCCTTTTTTATTTATTTTTATTTTGTTTTATTACCTCCATTTGACAAAGGAAGTGACTTCCCCAAGCATTCATTTAAAAATATATATTTTATTGATTTTTTACAGAGAGGAAGGGAGAGGGACAGAGAGCCAGAAACATCGATGGGAGAGAAACATTGACCAGCTGCCTCCTACACACCCCCCACCGGGGATGTGCCCGCAGCCAAGGTACATGCCCTTGACGGGAATCGAACCTGGGACCCTTCAGTCTGCAGACCGACGCTCTATCCACTGAGCCACACCGGTTTCGGGGGAATATAGATTCTTGGACGCATAATTCAGGTCCAGGCTCTGGAGAATTCCACCTGCTGTTAATTTTTTTTTTTTTAATCCTCACCTGAGGATACGTTTCTATTGGTTTTTAGAGAGAGGACGGGGGAGTGAGAGAGAAACACCGATGTGAGAGAAACATTGGCTGGCTGGCTGCCTGCTGTATGAGCTCCAGCCGGGGATCGAGCCTGCAGCTTAGGCGTGTGCCCTCACTGGGAATCGAACCCACCGCCCCCGGGTGCGTGGGACGGCGCTCCAACCCACCGAGCCACCCGGCCAGGAGCTGTTGCTAATGGCTTTTAGGTAACGGACCACCTGTGGCTCTCTACGTGGGACATTGCCTCCTTGACTGGCAGGCGTGTGGTCAGGGCTGCTTCCTCCCTCCCTCCTCGGGTGGGTGTTCCACGATGTCTTCCCTCAAGGGGCCCGCCTTCTGCAGGGGGATGCAGAAACACAGATCTGCTGGGAGGCATTTCTCTCTCTATTTTCTATTTGTATTCATTTCAGAGAAGAGGGAGAGAGAGACAGAAACATCAGTGATGAGAATCGTTGATCGACTGCCTCCTAGACGCCCCCTGCTGGGGATGGAGCCCCACACCGGGCACGTGCCCCGACCGTGGAACCAGCCCAGACCTCCGTGGCTCACAGGCCGCACTCAACCCCTGAGCCACACCGGCCGGGAGACGGTTCTGTTTTCAATCAGCGCCTGTTTCTAATGTGTTTGTGATCAGTTATAACATCCAGACTCGTGATTCACTCGAAAGAACCCGGCGTTGGATCAGGCTTTCACCCGGGCCCTTGTGAGGGGTGAGGGGTGAGGGGTGCTGTTCGGCCGGGCCCAGTGAGGCCACTCGAGGTTGCGAGCAGGCGCTGCGGAGGCCGCGGGCGGGTGGCGTGGGTTCCTGACGGGGCCTCGCTCGGTCTGTGAGGTTTAAGGGCTTCCTCCCTCCCTCCCTCCCTCCCTCCCTCCCTCCCTCCCTCCTTCCGTGACTCAGGCCCCGTGAGTCACCGCGTTTGCGATCTGCTGTCACTTCCTCGGAAGGGGCCTCCTCTCCTCCTGGCTTTTCACCGTTTGACTCATTTCTCCGAAAGCTGGAGCGCTGTCCTCGGCGGGAGCGGCGCTCTCCCCGCGCCTGGAGGAGCCGGGAGGCTGGGGGCCCCCCTTTCCGAGCCACTGGGGAGCCGAGGGGCTGGGGTGGGGCCTGGCTGCAGGGTCACCGCGGCGATGGGGGGGGGGCGGTCGCCCCCCACAGGCTCCTGTGTCCTGTCTGTCTCTGCTTCCCAAAGCCATAAACCGGCCCCTGCAGGGCGGGCGGGGCAGGCGGGGTGGGGTGGGGTGGGGTTTCCCTGGCGGGAGGGCAGCCTGCACTGCGGTGCCTCCACGCAGGACACAGCCCCAAACAAAGCCACGCAGAGCCACCGCGCGGCCAGGGCGTGCGCTGGGCGGTCCCCGCCGGCGGCCAGAGAGCGCGAGGCGGCTCCCCAGACGGCGGCCGGCCAGCCGGGGGGCTGGGCCCCCGGGACCAGGAAACCGGGGCGACGCCCGCGGGGAAGCGTTCCTCTGGGTCACAGGTGGGGCCCCGAGCCCCAGCCTCGCCTCAGAGTCCATATTAGGCAACAGGAACTGCCTGACAGGCGCCGATTTCCCCGCCCGTCACGGCCTCCCGGTGACTCAGCCCCGCGGCTCACCCAGCGCGGCTCCCGGGAGGCAGCGGCCCGGCCCCGGCTCATCGGACGCCTCCCCCGGAGGGCGGCCACCGGCCGGGGGTGGGGGGTGGTTTCCTCTGAGACGGGTTAATTGAGGGGCTGACTCACACCCCGGGGGCCGGACGGCGTCCTCAGAGGCCCCCTTTCTGGAACCACAGGGGCTCCAGCTGAGCGGTTTTACGGCCACCGGTCAAGCGTATTAACGTGTCAGCGGCGGCGCTTTAAAAGGTCACGCCCGCCCTGCTGGTGTGGCTCAGTGGTTTGAGCGTCGACCTAGGGACGCAGAGGTCGGGGCTTGATTCCTGGTCAGGGCACACACCCGGGTTGCGGGCTTGATTCCCAGGAGGGGGCGCGCGTGCAGGGGGCAGCTGATCGATGATTCTCTCTCGGCTCTCCTCCCCTCTTCTAAAAAAAATCAATAAAAACGTATTTTTTAAAAAAAATCACCCTGGAAACCACGGGACTGAAGTCATCCGGAGAAACGGAAGTCATTTAGCAGAAAATAGCATTACACGTTCGCCCAGCACTCGGAATGGCATGAGATCTTACCATTACTTTTAAAAAAAAAAAAAAAGGGAAAAAAAGACTGTTTTGGTTTTAGGGCCCTTTTAGGTTCCCGGTGAAATTGAGCGGAACGTTCAGAGTTGCCCTGCCTGCTCGCCCCCACGCGGGCACCGCCTCCCCTGCAATCGACACCACGCTTGGGGGGGGGGATTTGGTTACAGTCCACGGGCTACGTGGACACGCCTTCCCCGCCCAAAGTCCACCGTGTACATCGGGGTTCGCGCTGGTGGCTGTGTGTTCTGAAGGTTTTGACAACTATGCCAAGACCCAGGCCCACCAACAGGGGTGGGCAAACTTTTTGAGTTGAGGGCCACAATGGGTTCTTAAACTGGACCGGAGGGCCGGCACAAAAGCATGGATGGAGTGTTTGTGTGAACTACTATAAATTCAAAGTAAACATCATTGTGTCCCAGAGGGCTGTGTGCCCCGGGTGAACAGTGTGCCCCAGGGGGGCCATGTGCCCCAGGTGAGCCGTGTGTCCCAGGGAGGCCGGGTGTCCCGGGAGAGCCGTGTGTCCCAGGGGTCCATGTGCCCTGGGTGAGCCGTGTGTCCCAGGGGGGCCGTGTGCCCTGGGTGAGCCTTGTGTCCCAGATGGGCGAGTGCCCCGGGTGAGCCGTGTGTCCCAGGGGGACTGGGTGTCCCGGGAGAGCCGTGTGCCCTGGGGAAGCAGTGGGACCCGGGGGGAGGGGCGGTGTGAACCAGGGGAGGAGCGGATTCTATTCGTGTGGTCCTGAGATGGTCACCGTAAAACAAGCAGATTGTCAAATGACAGCGGGGAGGGGAAGGAGACCTGGGGGGAGATAAGAGATCAACCGAAGGACTGGTATGCATGCATATAAGCACAACCAACAAACACAGAACTCTGGGGAGGGAGGGCATGAATGGGAGGGGGGGCGGCGGCAATGGTAAGCTATGTACACATATAATACCTTAATAATTTTTTTTAAAAAAGAAAAAAACAGTAAACATCATTACATAAAAGGGTCCGGTCTTTCTTTTCTTTTCTTTTCTTTTTTCAATAGTTTAAAACAGCCATCCGGCCCGAGGGCCATAGTTTGCCCACGCCTGAATCAGGATGCACAGAGTAGCTTCATTGCCATAATATTCTCTGTGTTCCAGCGATTCAGAGATCTTGGGGGGGGGGGGGGTGTTGTTTGCTTGATTTTTTTTTTAGGTTCAAATGAAATGATCTAAGCATGGGTGAAAGTCCAAAAGTTTAATAGAGCACAAGGGTCCACGTGTTGAAACTTAAAATTAATTGTAGGCAACATTAACAGTCAACATTAGTGCTAAGATTTCACCCGTTCAGAGCCTGCGTCTGAACTGTGCCTTTGTGGCAGACACAGCACAGAACGGTTTGTTGGCTCCGGAAGTGAAACGGTGAGTCCGGGAGGGTCAGCCAAGGGGTCAGCACCAACTGTTGACAGCCCTTCCTCTGGAACTCAGCCCACGTCCAGCAAATACACAACAACAAGGACAGAAAGGCTCTGGAGAAATCTCCCAATGTCAGGAAAATCAGTACATTTCTGCATCACCCTCAGGCCAAAGAAGAAATCGCAGCGGAAACTAGAACATATTTTGAGCTGAATGAAAATGAAGGCGCAGAATACCAAAACGTGTGCCATGCAGCTAAAGCAGTGCTTAGAGGGAAGTTAATGGCACCAAATACATCGAGTAAGAGAAAAAGCCTTTAAAATGAACGCCGCGGTTTGCTGACCGCTGTCCCGGGCAGTAGCGGAGGGCAGAGAATGCTGCGTCGGCTCCTTCTCAGTTGCTTTCAATTCACACACGTCCTTAAGGTGAAAAGGTTTTTTGTTTGTTTGTTTGTTTGTTTTGGGGGGAGGGGGTGTCCCGACCCCCTTCACAGAGAAAACCACCACCAGCTCCGGAACCTTCTAGAAGAGGCCCTGCCTGCCTCTGCTTCCCCCCGGATCCCGCCCGCTCCCCCATCATTTCGTTGTGGGGCAAGGGGGGGGGGCGGCCAGTCCGGGGGCTTCTGGGCGTCCTGCACGTGGAGTGAACCCTCATTTCACGGCTGTGAGTTCACAGGCGCCTCCCTCTGGCCGTGGGGAACCCCGACTCTCCGACATGCCCCCCCCATCCTGGCTCAGGGACCAGACTCGGCTCGTATCTGTCCTCACACGCGCTGCGGTATTTTCCCTCGCGGCTTCGCTTCCCTGTCGAGTTCGAATTTTTTTTGTCTGAATTTACTGACTTTGCACATTTTGTGAACACTGGTCGTTTGTTTTCCCAACACAAAATATGTTCTTCTGTTGAATGTTGTCCGTATCACCTCCTCCTACTCAAAACACAAAGCAAAACAAACTTTTTAATAACCTCTCCCCTCCCTCTCCTCCTTCCCCTCTCTCCCACCCCGCCTTTAAAAAAACAACAAACAAAAAAACAAAAAAAAAAACACGAAAGGCTTTGGCTCAAAATCCTCAAAAGCTGCGGCCACCAGCTGAGATCCTAACATGGCCCAAAAGGGGTGCTTTGGGAGAGCGAGAGAAAGGAATTCCTTTCCAAGACCTTTGGCCTTGAAGAACGTTCTAGAACAGAGCCGCGGCCCCCCAGCCATCCTCCGCCTCCCGCTGTGGTTGGCCCGGTCCCACGCCTCCATCCTCTCTCTTGACCAAGCAATCCCCGAGGGGAAGAGGATTTCTGCATTTTCCTAAAACAGTACTTTTATGCCTCCCTAAGTATCTTCAGAGCATACCTTTCCAGAAGCGCACCCTTACGTCTAAGACCTTGTCCCCCCAGTCTTCGTCTTAGACACACCCACGGCCCGCACGCTCTCGGACCCACGGTCACGGGTGTTTAGTTTCGTGTTTTTCGGCGGGCCGGCAGAGCAGCCCAGCTCTCGCACGTGTGAGACGCATGGCTCACGGTTCATTGGCACGGACAGCGAGTTTCCTTTACTCTGGGCGTGTGCTGGTCAACCTCTTGCCACAGCTTTCCACCTTCTTTCTAAAAAAAAAAAAATATATATATATATATATATTTATTGATTTCAGAGAGGAAGGAAGAGGGAGAGATAAAAACATCAGTGATGAGAGAGAGTCATTGCTCGGCTGCCTCCGGCCCGCCCCTCACTGGGGATCGAGCCTGCAACCTGGGCCTGTGCGCTGCCCGGGAATCGAACCGTGACCTCCCGGTTCACAGGTCCATGCTCAGCCACGGAGCCCCGCCAGCAGGGCAATTATTATTATTTTTTAAAAATATATTTTATTGATTTTTTACAGAGAGCAAGAGAGAGGGATAGAGAGTTAGAAACATCGATGAGAGAGAATCATCCATCAGCTGCCTCTTGCACACCCCCCACTGGGGATGTGCCCGCAACCAGGATATATATGCCCCTGTCTGGAATCGAACCTGGGACCCTTCAGTCTGCAGGCCGACGCTCTATCCACTGAGCCAAACCGGTTTCGACAAGGCTGTGCAATTATTACCGTTTTTTCAAAGTGGTTTCCTTCATTCTCCACCACAGTCTTTTTTTTTTTTTAGGACTATTTTAAAGGAAATCCTCGCCGGGGAGCCCTCCCGGGAGCACGTCAGCCCGTCCCTGCCACAGGTGGGGACTCCCCCTGACCTCGAGGAGGCCAGCGTCACCCTCACGGCCTGACACGCGGAGCCGAGTCCCTGCAAGAGCCGCGTGGGTCCGCGGGACCGCGGGCGCCTGGGGCTGGCCGGGGCTGCGGCCGCCGGCAGAGGTGATGGCGGGGACAGGGCTGGGCGGGGCAGAGGAGACGGGCGCGGTGGACCTCACTGCCCCTCTGTGTGTCTGTCTGTCCGTCTGTCTGTCCGTCTGTCCGTCAGGCATCAAGCCCTAACAGCCTTGGGGGAGGAACGGCTGCCTCACTCACCGCACAGAGCCGTGTGGGAAGGGGATGGTGGGGAGTCCGGCTCCCGCGTGGCCGAGAGGACGTAGCGCAAACCACCGTAGTCGCCCCGCCCCCAGCCCACGAAGGTGAGACCCCGGCCTGCGTGGAACAGAGCCAGTGCTTTGGGAGGGGACACGGGTCTGGCCGGAGCTGGAGCAGGAGCAGGGCAGGGATGCGGGAGCTCCTGGGGGTGGAGGGGTGGGTCTGGTCACAGCAGAAGGGGCTGGGCCGGGCCTGGGGGTGTGGGGGGCGGGTGTGGGGGCGCTGCCGTCTGTCTGGCTGGAAGTGGTGAGTTCTGGGGAGCCGGCCGCCCTGCCCTCTCTCCACTCTCCGTGGGAGGCAGGGCCAGGCCTTTCCTCCCCTGCAGGCGGCCCCGTGAGCAAGATCGACTCCCTAAACCAGCCGTGGGCAAACTACAGCCCAAGGGCCGGATCCGGTCCGTTCGGCTGTTCTTTCCGGCCCGCGGAGCCGAAAGAGCGGAGGGCTCTCTTGCTCTCCCCTCCGCTCCTTCACCAGCAGCCCAAGAGGAGAGTGCCAGCACGGTCAGGTTGCTTTTGTTCCGGCCCTCCGGTGCAGTTTAAGAACCCATGGTGGCCCTCGAATCTAAAAGTTTGCCCACCCCTGCCCTAAAGGAAGGCTCAGGTGCCCCTGGGAGGAGGCCATGGTCACGGGCAGCAGGCGGGCCGGCCAGCTGCTCCCTTTGGGCAGAGAGAGCCCGCCGGCCAGCTCCTCCTATGACTGGGAAACGGGCAGCTTCTCGGCTTTCAAAACCCCGAAAAGGCCTGGAACCTGCGCCCGAGGGCCCACCCTCCGACACGGAGCCCGCCCAGCGCCAGGGAAGGCGGGCAGGGCGGCGGGCGGGCGGCTGGCTGTCTCCGGGGCCACTCGGCAGGGGCGAGTCACCGGCCGGGAATGTTCCGGAGACCCGGGGTGCGGGCGGGGAGGTCACTCGAGTTTGCAAACAGAACTGTGTTTCCACAGCTGCCGCCGCTGCCGGCTCCCGGGGCAGCTCAGTCCACGCTGGCGGGGGCCGCGTGGCGGGCGGTCCCCTCTGGTTACAGAGTGACAGCACTCCTGGCTCAGCCCCCCTTTCACCCCACCTCCCTGACCCGGGAAGGGGCGGACGAGGCTGCCCTGAGGGGTCACGTGTCACAGGCAGAGGACTGGCCTTCTTTCTTTGATTTACTGCTAGCGGCCCGGCGCACGAAATCCGTGCAGGGGCGTAGGCAGTCCAGTCTGGTTAGCATGATATGCTTTTATTATTATAGATTATGTTCTTAAATATATGTTTATTGATGTCAGAGAGGAAGGGAGAGGGAGAGGGAGAGAGACACAGAAGTGATGAGAGAACCATGGACCGGCTGCCTCCTGCATGCCCCCCACGGGGGATGGAGCCTGCAACCCGGGCCGGTGCTCCGACCGGAGTCGAACCCCGACCTCCTGGTTCCTGGGTCGAGGCTCAGCCACTGACTCACGCCGACGGGGCTCTCTTTCTTTAAGCAGAACAATTATTAAACTTCTTTTTATTAATTTATCTTTATTGTTGGAAGTATTACAGATGCCCCCCCCCACTGACCCCCCCCCTCCCGGTTTGAGTGCCTCTGGGCCCGTGGGGCTGAGCCAGGGGCCTCCAGCCCGCCCCTCGGCGCTGACACGCGTGGTAAAACCACCTCCATTTTAGCGTTTGTGCCCAAGGAGGCCCAAGGGACGCGATGCTTCACGTTGATCTGAAGGAAAAGGATGACATCGCGTCTCCGATGTCAGCGGCCGGAGCGGGCTCTCCCGTTTCTCCGTCATGGTCACAGCTCAGACGTACGGTCGCCCCAAAGTGAGAGCTCAGAACCAGGCGGGTGCCGGGCCTGCTGGCTGCAGACATGGCCGGGGGAGCAGCCGGGCTGGGGGCTCCGTGGCCGCACCCCGAGAGGGCGCCTGAAGGACAGAGCTGGGGGTGGGCGCACAGCCCCCGTTTTAGCCACACGTGTCCGTGGCAGAGAGAGTCACGGGGAGACAGGAAGCCAGAGAGGGAGCCGGGGAGCGGGGAGCAGGGACGGGCCCATCCTTAGCGCCTGGCTCCGGGGAAGGCCAGGCCAGTAACCAGGCCGGTAACCAGCAGCAGCCGTGGTGCGGGCGGTGGTTCTGCTGCCGCCGGCACTGGCACTGGGGGGCGGGCGGTTCCGGGAAGGAGAACTGGGTGTTTGTCCCAGGTCCTGGCCCTGGCCCTGCCCCCCTCGATGTCTCGGCAGCGATGAGATTGTCTTCTGTAGCCAATGGGGGGGGGGGGGCCGCTGGCGGCCCGAAGACCAGGCCCAAGTGGAGGCCCAGCTCCTCCCTCCTCCGATCAGTGTCCGGAAGCAGCGGCCACGGGTGCCATCAGCCACGCACCCCAGGAGACCTCCCCACCCCCAGACAGAGGGGCGCCGAGCTGCCGGCGGGGGAACCGGTCACGGTACCGGAGGGGGGACCCGGAGCGGGCACGCCGCCTCGCCCCCTTCCCGCAGCACGCCCCTGTGCGTCCCTCCGCCTGCCCTGAGGGCCCCTCTGTGACAGGCCACCAGTCTGTGAGCCGACCGGCGGGCCTGGGGCCGGGGAGGGGTTCCCGGCGCCCCAGTTCGAACTGCGGTGGCAGCTGAAGTGAGGGCGTCCGGTGGGACCGAGCCCTGAGCCTGTGGGTCCGAGGCGAACCAGGTGGTGTCTGTGCCACGGTGAACCCCGACAGCTCGCTGGTGTTGGTGAGAGACCCACACACAGACCCTCGGGACCTCCTGGCCCGGGGGTCCGGCACCATCTGCACCGGCCCCGGGTCCGGAACCTCGGGCAGCGCTGCCTTCTCTGCTTCCCCTGTGCTTACGACCAGGCCGGAGACTCACACGGGTCACACGGGGCCACACAGGGTCACACGGGGTCACATGGGGTCACATGGGGTCACAGGAGGTCACATGTGGCCACATGGGGTCACACGGAGTCACATGGAGTCACACAGGGTCACACGGGGTTGCACAGGGTCACACATGGCCACACGGGGTCACATGGGGTCACACGGGGCCACATGGGGTCACATGGGGGTCACACGGGGTCACACGGGGTCACAGGAGGTCACACGGGGCCACACGTGGTCACATGGGGTCACACGGGGTCACACGGGGTCACAGGAGGTCACACGGGGCCACACGTGGTCACAGGAGGTCACATGGGGCCACACGGGGTCACACGGGGTCATACTGGGGTCGCACAGGGTCACACGGGGCCACACAGGGTCACATGTGGTCACAGGAGGTCACACGGGGTCACACGGAGTCACATGGGGGTCACAGGAGGTCACACGGGGCCACACGGGGTCGCACAGGGTCACACGGGACCACACAGGGCCACACGGGGTCACACGGGGTCACACGGACACTGATTCCCCACCTGCACACCTGTAGGACCTTCCTCTCCCTCCCTCCGCTGGTGCCCAGTCCAGGGGCTCCCCCCCCCCACCATGGCCCCGGGGTCGCCCCACCGCCTCCGCCTCCGTCCTAAGCACCTCGGTCAGGTTTCTCCCTCACAGAGGCCTGCGTGACCCTCCCGTCGTTGCCAGGAGGACACCTCGTCCCTCAGCACGACCCCCAAGACCGGATCTCTGCCCCTTCCCGCCACCCCGCCCCCGCCTCCACCCGCTGACCCGGGCTTCCCAAACCACGGCCCTGGGCACGTTTCTGTTTGTTTTGTTAAGGAGGAAAAAGGCCGCTGCAGGACAAGCATAGCTCAGGGGCTGAGCACCGACCTGTGAACCGGGAGGTCAGGGTTCGATTCCCGGTCAGGCCACAGGCCTGGACTGCAAGCTCCGTCCCCAGGGTGGGGGCAGCGGGTCAGTGATTCCCTCCCATCGTCCAAGGCCAGGGGGTCTGGGGTAAGCCTGCCATCCAGGCTCATCCTGCTCCTGGTCCAAAGGGGACCTGTGGGGCATGTCCCGTCCCCACTGTTACTGTTTGTGTTCTCCACGGCCTCCGGAAGTGCTGTCAAACACCGGCTCCCAACGTGTTTTCCTCATCGAAATAAGAAGAGAAGGCAGTCACCGCTCTGGGCCTCCTGGGACTGTGAGGTGACTGACGTCCGGTTCAGCTGTGACGGGACAGGCCACACCACGCCGGCCGCCCTGCAGGGAGGGGCTCCGTCCCCGGAGCGCCCCGTCCGCCCAAGACCTCCGACCTGCTGGAAGTCAGGGGTCTCCGCTGTCCCCTTCCCTCAGACCCGCTGGCTACAGATTTGGGGGGTCTAGGCCCCCTCGGGTTCTCCAAAACGACTCGCAGAACGCAGGAAGTGCTGGCTTCACTGTGATGGCGCATTGTAGAAAGATTACAAAACCGGACCAGCCGCGGGAAGCGACACCCTGAGCAGAACCTGGAATCCCCAGCGCTCCCACACACAAAGCGGCTGTGTCCTCCTCCGGATGGGCTGCCCCCCCCAACACACACACACACCGTACACACACACACACACACACACACACACACACACACACACACACACGGTGCAGCCCACCCAGGAAGCTCACCTAAGCCTCAGGGTCTAATTGGATCATGGCCCACGTGGTTGACCCCATTTCCAGCAATCCCCCCCACCTTGTCCCCCCCCCCACTTCCTGTCCCCGGGTTGGGCTGGTGCCCAGTGGCCCAGTGCCCCCCCCTTACTCCCGGCGGGCTGTCCTGTCGGGCAGTCCGGCCCCTGAGTCACTGCATCACCATCAGCTCCGCGGCCACGGGAGGAACAAAGGCTCTCCTGTTCCTCAGGCCTCGGGGGCTGGGAGGATGGTCCCGGAGCTGGGACGGGGCCAGGCCCTCCTCGGGGGGAGTTAATGTCTCACTGCACCACGGCAGCCCCGGGTTTCTGAAGTCGCTCCGACCTTGTGTTCCTGGAACAAAATGACATTATCTTAAAAAAAAAAAAAAATAACCACACACACATGGCTGGGTTCCTATTGCTAGTTTGTGTGTGTGTGTGTGTGTGTTAAAGAATTTTGTGCCTATGCTTATGAATAGGATTGGCTTACACTCTGACTGACCTCGCTCAGTTTTGAAAATTCAGAGTGGACTGAGTTGATAGAATGAGTCGGAGAAAAGCCTTCTCTTTGGTTTTCTGGATGCTAGAAGAATTGTTAGATTTGCATGATTGTCTCTGTGACAATTTTTTAAAAAAAATTGTTTTATTGATTTATTACAGAGAGGAAGGGAGGGGGATAGAGAGTTAGAAACATTGATGGGAGAGAAACATCGATCAGCTGCCTCCTGCACACACACACACACACACACACACACACACACACACACACACACATTGGAGATATTCCCAAGACCAAGGTGCGTGCCTGGGACCTTTCAGTCCGCAGGCGGACACTATCCACTGAGCAACACCGGTTAGGGCTCTGTGACAGTTTTGAGGAACTCAACTGTAAAAGTACCTGAATCTGTCCTTTTTCTGTGATAGCTCTTTTAATATTGTTATAATTTCTTTAGTAACTGTAGGACTATTCAAGCCTTCCATTTCTTCTTGAGTCAGCATGGATAAATTATATTTTTCTAGAAAATGTGTCTGTTTCATGTGATCGTCGAATGGATCTTCATAAAACTGTTTATTATATCCACTCATATATATCATAAAGATATCTGCTGTATTTGTAGTTAGATACCTTCTGTTGGGCTTACGGTTAAATAGTGGTGCTTTTTCCTGATCAATATCGCCTGAGATTTTTTCTATGTTATTCGTCTTTTCAAAGGACCAGCATTTGTCTTTGCTGATTCTTTCTACTTTGATAATCTCCTCCCTTTTCTTTCTTTGGGTTTAAAGTTTGCGTTTCTGCCCCACGCTTTTTCAGTTGGACTTGGCTCATTTTCGGCCTTTATTCTTTGCCAATATAAGTATTTAAGACGATTCATTTTCCTCTGAGTGCAGTTCCCACTATAATACACAAGTTCTATGTGGTGTTTTTAAAAAATATATATTATTCCAGGTATTTCTAACATTTCTTTATGATTTATCTTTTGAGGTAGGAGTAATTTAGAATTCTGTTTTTAAAAAATTCCAGTGCATGAAAGCATACCTTTTTTTTCCTTTGTTATTGACATTTACTGAACTGCATGGTGTCCAGAGACTGTGCTGGCTATTCTTTGAGGTCTGTGGACCCGAGCTTTCCGGCCCAGGGCCGGCTCGCTCCGGTGACCGTTCCTGTGCACCAGGGAGGCTGGGGCGGGCGGCGTAAGCACTTTCAGGCTGGCGCGATGATGGCCGAGAGAGTCACCGGAAGTCATGCGTCAGTTACTTGCAGACGAGCCCTCCAAGGCGACATCAGAAAAGCTGTTGCACGTGTTTCACGCAGAGAAGTGACGGGGAGCCGTGGGCTGTGCGGTGGGCGGGACCCCGCCTGTGCGTGTCCTCAGACCATGTGTTAGGCCTGGAGTCACGGGGAGGTGTTGTTTCCCTGACACACACACACTCACACACACATACACTCACACATACATAGACACACACACATACACACATACACACACTCACACATACACAGTCACACACACACATATACACACACATGCATACACACACTCTCACACACATAGAGACACACACATACACACATACATACACACTCACACATACACACACTCATACACACAGATACACATACACACAGAGAGAGAGACACACACATACACACAGACATACACATACATATACACACACTCACATACACACACACACACACACACACACACACACACACATGTGCGGGATCTCTGCGTGTTTCCCAAGGTGCTAGGAGTCACCGTGGAGAGCTAAGGGGGCCCAGGCTTAGAGACAGCCGCCACCAGCAGCATTTTGGTTAGAAATGCTTTCCAACGTTTTCTTTTTTGTTTTATTTTATTTTTTTCATTTTTTATGAAGGTATTATATGTGTGCATATCTTACCATTGCCCCCTCCCACCCCACTCCCATACACGCCCTCTCTCCCCAGAGTTTTGCGTCCATTGGTTATGCTTACATGCATGCATACCAGTCCTCCGGTTGATCTCTTATCTCCCCCACCTCTCCCTGCCCTCCCCGCTGTAATGTGACCGTCTGCTTGATGCTTTATTGCCTCTGTATCTATCTTTTTGTTCACCCGGTTATAATGTTCTTCATTATCCGTAAAAGCGAGATCGTGTGGTATTTGTCTTTCACTGACTGGCTTATTTCACCTAGTATAACGTTCTCCAATTTCCAACGTTTTCTCTGTGCCTCAATACATGTACAGGTTTTTAGCAGCTTTATTGAGATATAACTCGCGTGCCATTTAATTTGCCCACTTACAGTTTACAAGTTCTACTCATTTGGCTCAGTACACAGAGCATCGGGGCCCCGGGTTCGATTCCGGTCAAGGGCACGGACCTTGGTTGCAGGCTCCTCCCCGGCTCGGGCCCTGGTCGGGGCTCATGCAGGAGGCAACCCATCGATGTGCTCCTCTCACACCAGTTTCTCTCTGTCCGTCCCTCTCTCTTCCACTCTCTCTAAAAGCAATGGAGCCCTGACCGGTGTGGCTCAGTGGATAGAGCGTTGGCCTGCGGACTGAAAGGTCCCAGGTTCGATTCCGGTCAAGGGCATGTACCTTGGTTGCGGGCACATCCCCAGTAGGAGGTAGCTAGTCAGTGATTCTCATCATTGATGTTTCTCTTTCTCTCTTCCTCTCCCTTCCTCTCTGAAATCAATACAAATATATATTTTTAAAAATAAAAGGAGGAGGAGGAAGGACAGAACATTTCGAGGAAGAGGGCCATGTGGAGGGGAAACGGGGCGTTCCTCTCCCCGGTCCCCAGAGACCACGACTGGGGGTGACGCTGGCTTCTACGGGGCCCAGCGGAGAAGCCGGGCGCTGGACATCCGAGGCCTCGTCCTCCCCTGGGATGGTCACGCCTGTGGCGGGAGGTGGGACCAGCTCACGAAGCCACTGGGCCGAGTCCGGTGTCGGGTGGGCCTGTCCTCGTTCCAGCACTCTCCTCCAGGCTGAGCCCGGCCAGCGGGACAGGACCGAGTGTCAAAGCGGGACGGGGAGCACGGGGTACATGCACCTCACCTGCGCCACGAGGCAGCGCCAGGGGTCCGAGGCCAAAGGTCAGCCCCGCCAGGCTGCGGATGGGAGAGCATCGGTCAGAGACTCGGGATGCACCCTGAGGCGTCTCCGCGGAGCCGGAGAGGGGACTGGTTAAAGCAGCTGTGGGCAAACTATGGCCCGCGGGCCAGAACCGGCCCGTTCGGCTGTTCTATCCGGCCCCGCAGAGCTGAAAGAGCGGAGGGCTCTCTTGCTCTCCCCTCCGCTCCTTCACCAGCAGCCCAAGAGGAGAGTGCCAGCACGGTCAGGCTGCTTTTGTTCCGGCCCTCCGGTCCAGTGTAAGAACCCATGGTGGCCCTCGAGTCAAAAAGTTTGCCCACCCCTGGGTTAAAGGAAGTTTACCCGCGGCCCGTGGTCCCCGTGGGGCTTCGGCCGAGGTGCTTGATGGTCCAGGACCAACGCCGCCGCCAGGAGCCCGGGTAGGAACCGCACGAACCGATGGCCCGGGCAGAGGCCGAGCCGGTGACCGGCGGCTGGACGTGTGCCCGGCGGACCCGGCGGGCGGTGGCACCGGCCGTGTCTGCCGTCGCTTCTGGAAAAGGCGCCTTTGGCATCGGCCCGGCATTACCTCACCCTCCTTTACGGCCGGAACGGTGACCCATCCGAACGGGGGACTCGGAGGCGGGCGGTGGCGGCGGTGACCTTACGGGAGGTGACGATTCAGGGGCTTGCTCACGGCCCGGCCCTTGTTTAGACGGTGATGGCCACTCGCGCTGTCTCCGAGGCAGCTGCATGCAGAGGCCTCGGGTTTGCCGGCTCTGGATCCTGGCCCTGGGCCGGCCCAGGGCGCGGAGCGATGTGTCCCCGGGCGGCGTCGGCGCGTTGACAGAGTCCGTGTGTGTGTGTGTGTGTGTGTGTGTGTGTGTGTGTGTGTGTGTGTATCCCAGCCTGGCGAGCAGTGACCTGGGAACCCCGAGGTCACAGGTCGATTCCCGGTCGGGGCACAGGCCCGGGGTGCGGGCTCCATCCCCAGTGCGGGGCGTGCAGGAGGCAGCCGGTCAGAGATTCTCTCTCATCACGGATGTTTCTATCTCTCTCCCTCTCCTTCCTCTCTCTAAAACAATCGATAAAAATGTTTTCCTGTTTGTTTTTTTAAAGCAGCGTCAGGCTGCTTTCCCTCCTCTCTGGGAGAATGTGGGGTGCAGGGCCCCCAGGCCTCCTCGGTCCGGGCACGGGCCCAGCAGAGGTGCGGGCGGTCACAGGGCTGAGACCGCTGCCTTGGGGGACACCGGAGGGGACCCCAGCCCGCCGCTCCGGCTCTTGCCCTCCGGTCTCCTCCGCTGTCACCCACACGGGTGCAGAAGCCCAGCTCCTTTGGGTGTCACTAAATTTCTCAGGAATAAGGAAAAACTAATTAATTAGTGGGGATTGTGCAAGAGGCAGCTGGTCGATGATTCTCTCTCATCGATGTTTCTAACTCTCTATCCCTCTCTCTTCCTCTCTGTATAAAATCAATAAAATATATTATTTTTAAAAAGAGAGAGAAACATCAATGGTGAGAGAGAAGCATCGTTCGGCTGCCTCCTCGGGCCCCACACTGGGGATCCGGCCCGCACCCGGGCAGGTGCCCTGACGGGGAATGACCCCTGACCTCCCGGTTCAGAGGCCGCCCTCCGGCCCGGAGCCCCGGCTGCACCGTGCTTTCCAGAGGAAGCCGGAGGAGGGGGTTCGGGGGTGCAGGGTGAACCCAGGGCCGAGACGGAGCCGGCCTGCTCGGCCGGTTCTGCCGTGGCTGTTTTCGTCCGGGTCTCCCCCCTCAGACTGTTTTCCTGACATTTGCCCCTGGCGGGGCCGGGCGTGCGTGGGAGGCGGGCTTGGCCGGGGCAGGGAGCGTGTTCTCCGTCGGAGCCGTTGGAGCGGGCGGCTGACTCACCGTGTGTCCCCGGCCGGCCAGGCCCCGGCGGGGCCCCGGGGGGGGGGAGGCTGCCCGCTGTGAGGGGCGAGTGCAGACCCCGGAGCAGCCCCCCTCCGGGCGCCCACACCCCGCTGGCGCCGGCCGAGCCCTGGCGTGGGGCCCGGCTCCCTCCCGCCCCGCACAGCCCTCCGAGGTCTTCCGTTCACCGCTGGGGACACCGAGGCCGGTGGAGACTCCGTGAGTGGCAGGGGTGCGATGCCCTGCGGTCACCTCTGAGGCCCGTGTTCCCGGCCCCACCACCAGGGCCCAGAGGTCACGTGCCCTGGTGGGAGCATCTGCCCTGGGCAGGGCCCAGCATCGCGCGCTGGGAGGAGGCAGGAGGCTGAGAGACGCCAGCCAGGCCCCAGCGCGCCACCAGGCGCCGGGCCTGGCTTCCCCCAGGTCAGCGGGCCCCGGCCTCTGCGCTGGCATCCAGCTAGCTCTGACCCCCCGGGGCACCCCTGGCGCCCAGGCCTGTAGCCGCCGGCGCCACCCCGTCCCCTCCAGGTTCCGGAATCCGCCCAGACCTCCTCTCAGCACCTCGGGGCCCAGGCCGCCGGCCCAGGTCAGTGTCTGCGGCCGTGGCTGAGGGCAGGGGCAGGGAGGTGAGCCTGCCCGGGGCTGAGCGTCAACCTAGGAACCAGGAGGCCACTGGTTCAACCCCCGGTCGGGACACATGCCTGGGTTGTGGGCTCCATCCCCAGGGCGGGGCGTGTAGGAGGCAGCCGAACGATGATTCTCTCTCCTCGTCGATGCTTCTATCTCTCTCTCCCTCTCTCTTCCTCTCTGAAACCAATAAAAATACAAAAAGTGAAAATAAAGGGAGCCCGGATCTCCTGCCCCGGGAGGAGCTGTGGGCGCTTTTATCCATGGTTCCCACGGCCGTGGGGCGGTGGGGGGCCAGGGCGCTGTCACAGCGTGGACACCCCGGGCACCACGGCCCTGAACCATGGCTGACTGCCCCCCTCGCCCCCCTCGCCCCCTCGCCCCCCTCGCCCCTGAGGCTGTCCGGAGTGCGGCCTGAGCCCGGGCAGCAGCCGGTCCCCCCTCCCCCCCCGAGGATGCTCTGCCCCCGGGGGTGGGGGGCACAGCGGGCTGGCTCCAGCTGGGTCCCCGGACCCCCCGGCTGTAAATGAGAAACGACCGAGAACCAGGAGGCGGCGGTTCGCTGCCCGGTCCAGCGTCTCCCTGGAGCTCCTCTCGCTGTGAATCGGGGCCCGGGGGGGAGAGGGGGGAACGTGCGGAATAAAACACAGAAACACTCTCTGCGGCCCAGAGAGAGGGCGCAGCTGGTGCAGCCCCAGGCGGCGGCTGGGGCAGAGCGTCCTCCAGACTCAGCCGGAGCCGGGAGTTGGGCCCGGGAGGCGTGTGCGGGCCGCGCTGGGCCTGTGCTTCTCGGGGCCCCAAGGGGACACTCACGCACGCCGAGGGAGAGGCCGGCCGGGCGAGCTGGCCCGGGGCTGCAGGCGCTGAGCCGCAGCCGCCCGCCCTGCAGGCCTGGCCCCCGTGACAGCGAGCTGCGAGCAAGGGCCTGTTGAGCATCCGAGCCGTGATCTCGGCGAGGGTTCTGGGATGGGGGTGAAGGCGACCCTCTGGCGTGGCTCGGGGGACACGGGGCGTGCGGGCCAGGCAGTCCCGCTCCAGGCCGTGTCGGGAGCGGGGAGGCCGGTCCGGCCTTGCCTGGAAGGGAGCGTGGCAGTGGAAGGCTCGGTCTCTGCCTCCCCGTCAGCGGGGCCTGCCGCCGCCCCTCGACTGCAGCGGAGGAGGAAGTGCCTCGAGCTCAGCCTCGGGCAGTCGCTGGGACCGGGCGCGATGAGAGTCGCTGTGCGTTCACCGCGGAGCATGCGTCCTTACCACACCGTCCCTCCGCCCTTTGGGAGCGTCCCGCGCTGGTCTGCCCCCACGTCCTCCCCACAGCGGGGCGCCCTTTCCCTGAGCCACGCGGACCCCCCGAAACAGCAGGGTTTCCGAGACCCCGCTGCACTCCCTCCCACAGCGCCATTCCGCTCCCTGGTGCCCGAGAGTGGTTTGAACGTATCGGGCTCCGGCGTGTATCAAAGCACAGAACTGTAGCACCTGGCATTTTTTAAAATATGTTTTTGTTGGTGTCAGAGAGGAAGGGAGAGGGAGAGAGAGATAGAAACATCAATGGGGATGGAGCCCGCAGCCCAGGCCTGGGTCCTGACCGGGAACCGAACCCTGACCTCCTGGCTCCTAGGTCGACGCTCAACCGCCGAGCCGGGCATGGACGGGGACACTTTTACACTGCGGGGTCACTCGTCAACGGGGCCGGACATGCTGGCGTCCGCTGTGTGCTGGGCCCTGTGCCCACCCGCCCGCCACCCTCGGCTGACCGCCCGGTCCCAGGCCCCGGACACACAGCTGCCGCGTCCTGGGCACAGCCTGTCACAGGCGCTGCCCTCGGTCCTGGTCCAGCTGCCCGAGCAAAGCCGGGGCCGGCTGGACACCGGGCAGCGGGCACACACACACACACACACACACACACACCCCGCACCGGGCCTGGCCCTCCAGCGGGCGCACACACACACACACACACACACACACCGCACCGGGCCTGGCCCTCCAGCGGGCGCACACACACACACACACACACACACACCGCACCGGCCTGCCCCCTCCAGCGGGCACACACACACACACACACACACACCGCACCGGGCCTGCCCCCTCCAGCGGGCACACACACACACACACACACACACACCCCGCACTGGGCCTGGCCCTCCAGCGGGCGCGCACACACACACACACACACACACACACACCCCGCACCGGGCCTGGCCCTCCAGCGGCGCCTCCCGCGCTGAGCCGGCTGGTTGCTCGGTTCGCGCCCACGGCCAGCGGCCCAGGCCCGGGACGTGCGGACACCTTCCCGCTGCAGCTGCCGCCCGTGGGCTGGGGCTGAGTCACGTCTGGGCGTGTGGGCGCTCACGCCTGGCATTCCTCAGCAAGCAGTCAGGGCAGCCCCCCCCCGCCCCCCTCCATTCTGGGCACACTGCACCCCCTCTCCCAACAGGACGGAGCGGGTTTGTTGTGTCGTAGGTGCCTTGGGGAGAGAAGGCAGAGAAGGCGCCCGGGCCCACCCCTCCCTGTGGGGCGCCCCCTCTCCCGGGAGACCCCTGGCCCGGGGGTGGGAGACCCCTGGCCTGGGGGGCGTCTGTGCACGGAGATCCCAGAGGAATGCCAGTGATGGACGGCGCAGTCAGCAAGCGCGGAGGGTTGTGGAGGGGAGCTGGGGGCTGGGGGCATGGGGTTGGGGGACTGCGGGGCGGGGGGGGGGTGCAGAGGTGAACGAATGGGGATCTGCTGTGAGGAGGGCACAGGATCACATGGGGTGGAGCAGGGCAGCGGCGCCACCTGGAGAGGATTCCGGAAGTCCAGCCCCGAAGGGATGACTGAGCCGGGCTGGGGGGCTGGAGGCTGGGGGCTGGGGGGCTGGAGGACTGGGTGGCTGGTGGCTGGGGGGCTGGGGGTTGAGATGTTGGGGGGCTGGGGGCTGGGGGCTGGGGGCTGGGATGCTGGGGGAAGCTGGGGGGCTGGGGCTGGAGACTGGGGGCTGGGATGCGGGAAACAGTGTCCACCCACAGTGGGCCCTCAGAGGGTGGGGAAGGACAGAGCAGTGGACAGGGTGTGGCGGGGCGGGGGAGGGGTGGGGAGAGGCGGGAGGAAGCGGGCGGAGTGACCGGCTGGAAGGAGCTGGGACGGCTCGGCTTCCGTCTGCCAGTGGCTGTGAGCATCGCGAGCCCAGGGGGTGACCGGCCCCGACGTGTGGCCCTGAGAGGAGGCGGGAGGCTGGGGTGGCACCACCTCGGGCTGGGAGGCCACGTCAGGGCGGGAGCCGCAGCGAGGGCCGGAGGGCGCGGAGGGCTGCGGCCGCGGTGCTGATGACAGCGCCTGGGAGAGCGGCCCCGTGACGGGTGACGGCAGAGCGGCCGCGTGACGGGTGACGGCAGGGTGACGGCAGAGCGGCCCCGTGACGGCCGCGGGCTCCGGTGAGCTGTCTGCCCACGTCAGACGGCAGCCGGAGTGGCAGGCCCGCTATCGCCCCGTCTCCCGACGAAGAACCGCGGCTCGGGGCAGGGAGGGGCCTGTGGCCCGCGGTGTGGGGGCGGCGGCCGGGGGCTACCTGAAGCCCAGGAACGGGGGGCGGGGGCTCCTGGGGGACCGGCAACAGGGACTGAGACCGGGGACCGGGACCGCAGGCGGGGGCAGGAGCCTGCAGCTGGGTTGCTAGGGGCCAGGTGGCAGCTGGCACAGCGGGTGGCAGGGGTGCGCTGCCCGTCCGGGGCCGAGGGGCGCAGGGCAGATGCCCAGGAGGCAACAGCACCGTGTCCGTACAACTTACTGTTTTCACTCAACTTCTCTCCTTGGGACAAAGCCCCAGGACCCAGGGGTGTGGGGGGTCCTCACGTAGCCACATGTCCACACTTCGGAAGGAGCTCAAATGCACCCCCACCCGGCCTGGATGCTCTTAGGACCGGCAGGGAAAAGTCTTCATTTGGGGGCCCTGACTCTGCCTTGATTTTTTTTTCCTCCTTTAAACCAGGTCCAAGCTGTCTTTTTACTGAGAAGAATATTTTAATTTCAAAGCATCGTCTTTATGCACGTCCCTCCTTCCCTCCCTTCCTCTGTGTTTTTTTCCCCTTTCTCTCTTTCTTTCTTTCTTTCTTCTTTCTTTCTTTCTTTCTTTCTTTCTTTCTTTCTTTCTTTCTTTTTCTTATTTCTTTCTTTCTTTCTTTCTTCTTTCTTTCTTTCTTTCTCTTTCTTTTTACAGAGAGGAAGGGAGAGGGATAGAGATCCAGAAACATCAATGAGAGAGAAACATCAATCAGCTGCCTCTTGCACATGCCCCGCTGGAGATGTGCCCACAACCAAGGCACATGCCCCTGACTGGAATCGAACCTGGGACCTTTAAGTCCGCAGGCCAACGCTCTACCCACTGAGCCAAACTGGTTTCGGCTCGGTTTTATTTGTTTGTTTTTTTATTTTTATTTATTTTCATTTAAAAAAATATATTTTATTGATATTTTACAGAGAGAAAGAGAGCTAGAAATGTCCATGAGAGAGAAACATCGACCAGCTGCCTCTTGCACACCCCCTATTGGGGATGTGCCCGCAACCAATGTACATGCCCTTGACCGGAATCGAACCCGGGACCTTTCAGTCCGCAGACCGATGCTCTACCACTGAGCCAAACCGGTTTTGGCTGTTTGTTTTTTAAAATGTTCCTTTTATGTGGGGGCTGCTTCGTTTCACAAGTTTTGGGGTGTGGCACATTCCTCCCAGCGATGGGGCAGGGGGAGGGGGGGCTGGGCTTACTGTCTCCCAGGGCTGCGGTTCCACGCCCTCCTAAGCCGCGGCCCTCAGTACAGCGCCTCGTGTGGTGGTGACCCCCAGCCATAACGTGATTCTCGTTGCTGCTCCATCGCTGTCATGTTGCTTCTGTTATGAATCGTCATGTAAACACCTGCGGATCGCTGCTGCGGAGCCCAAGACCATCAGGAAACACAGACATGTACGTGACGATTCATTAACAGCAGCAACATGACATCGATGGAGCAGCAACGAGAATCATGTTATGGTCGGGGCCACCACCACATGAGGAGCTATATTGAAGGGTTTCGGCGTTAGGAAGGCAGAGAACCACTGGCCTAGAGGCTCCAAGCTGGGGGAAAACATTAAATAGAAGCCAGGGAGGTGACCTGTCTTCGGGTGGATGACCCCTTCTCGCTCCCTGACGGAGCCTCGGCAGGAAGGCCCCTGGACGGGAACCAGGGAAGCTCTTCCAAGTGACTTCGAGTGGAGTTGGCAGACCATGGCTGGCCTAGAGTTCTCTCCCGATAAAATGGTAACTAACCCCGAGACGGGGACAGTGTTCCAACTCACCCTCAGCCGGGAGCTAGCACAGGTGACTGGGGTCCCTCTGCCAGAGAACCGGACTCATACGGGTTGCCCACAGTACTTAACTAAGATTGACCGAGCATACACCAAACAGAAACAAGAGTTAGAGTGCACGGATCCCACGGTTTATTTACCAGAGTCCTGGTGGTCTCCAGAAGCCGAGGCAGGTCAGCTGGAGATCGCACACACACACACACACACACACACACACACACACACCCCGGACAGGAACACGCCGCGGCAGTGTCTCGGTCAGGAGCGAGGCCTCAGAGGTTCGGCTCACAGGCAGAGTGACAGCTCACTCGGGCAGAGTTTTATGCAGAATTTCGAACAGGGAGAAGGGAGTGGAGAGATCACATCGGGTGGAGGGCCCCTTGGTGGTCTCTGACCTCTAGGTCCCTTCTTTTATGGCCAATTCTGGGAAGTCCCTCCTTCCTTCTGGGTGCCGCCAATGGGTCTTCAGAGTGTGTTATTGGGCGTTCTCCAGGCACCCTTTGCCTCAGTTTCCAGCTTTACAGACAGACACTTGTCAGGGCGTCCACACAGTTACGTCATTCCAGATAAGCACATGTCAGGGCGTTCACACAGTTAGAAGCTCAAAGCCACTCTTAAAACTCAAGTTTTACAAAATGGATTCACGTCACACTACATGGAGTTACTTATACGAAGCCTAAAACACACTTCAAATAATTTCTTTACTTAAAACCAGAATAGGATCAGAAATACAATTCACACTTAAATTATAAATCGCTCATAAAAGTAAATGCCTTCACTCCTATTTTAAATCACACAAATAATTATTCTCACGCTGTTTTAAATCCTTAAAATATAAATCAGACATCACACTCATATAACTATAACAGGCAGGCCTCCTGTCCTTGTGTGAGGTCCAGGAATCCTACCTAAGACTTGTGGACGGGAGGGGCCCCAGCTACCCCGCCCAGCGCGGGGAAGGCCTGCGTGGCGGTCCTGCGGACTCAGAGACCCAAAGGACCCACAGAGGAGGGTCTGACATTAAACTTTAAACGCGGTGGTGGCGGTGGGTCACCTCCTAGGCAGGGACCTTCCCCGCGGAGGAGGCGACCTTTACCTAACAGAGCCTTATCCCAGGCATCTGAGATAACAAACCTGTGGCAGGTCAGAGGAACTAGGGACTTCCCCTTCTCCTACCCCTCCCCCCTCCCGCACAGCCAGTGCCCGCGGCTCCGGACGGATACCACGGATTCCTTCCCGGTTATTGTTGTCTTGTTGGTGGTTGGCTCTTAGCTCGCCCTCCGGAACCCACCTAAGGGGAAGAAGTGTGTGTCCCTGGTTTTATTTTTTATCCAGTCCCAGAGGTATCCCCTCCACCCGCTTTCTCTCGCCCCCTAACTTATCACCGACAGACTGCCCACAACTGAGCACTCCTCCTTCGAAGGGAAGGTGTGAGGCTGGGTGAACGCCCACCTGAGCGTTCTCTCTGCACGCTGAGAGTCCGCTCCCAGCAGTGGTGGACAGCTTGGCTCAAACAAACTCACAAGAATTCTTGTTTTTTGGGTGTTGTTTTTTTTTTTTAATATTGCAGGTTTCTTTTTTTTTAAAAAAAAACTATATATATTTTTTCTTGATTTCAAAGAGGAAGGGAGAGGGGGAGAGAGATAAAAACATCAATCATGAGAAAGAATCATTGGTTGGCTGCCTCCTGCATGCTCCCTACTAGGGATCGAACCCACAACTCAGGCATGTGCCCTTGGCCAGAATCGAGCCCGGGACCCTTCAGTCTACAGGCTGACACTATCCACTGAGCCAAACCGGGTAGGGCTCACAAAAATTCTTCACAGGTTTGGCTGTTTCTTGTGTTAACACTAGAGGCCCCATGCACCAGTGCCCCTCGGCCCAGCCTGCACACTCTCACAACCCGGGACCGCTGGCTCCTAACTGCTCACTTGCCTGATCACCTCTAACCGCCTCTGCCTGCCTGCCTGATTGCCCCTAATGCCATGCCTAACTGCTCCCCTGCTGGTCTGACCACCCCTAACTGCTCTCCCCTGCTCCTAACTGCTCCCCTGCTGGCCTGATCACCCCTAACCACTCTCCCCTACTAGCCTGATTGCCCCTAACAGCTCTGCCTGCCTACCTGATTACCCCTAACTGCCTCTGCCTGCCTGTCTACCTGATTACCCTTAACTGCCTTCGCCTGCCTGCCTGATTGCCCCTAATGCCATGCCTAACTGCTCCCCTGCTGGCCTGACCACCCCTAATTGCTCTCCCTTGCTCCTAACTGCTCCCCTGTTGGCCTGACCACTCCTAACTGCTCCCCTGATGGCCTGATCATCCCTAACCACTCTCCCCTGCTGGCCTGATTGCCCCTAACAACTCTGCCTGCCTACCTGATTACCCCTAACCGCCTCTGCCTTGGCCCCCGCCACCGTGGCTTTGTCCGGAAGGACGTCCGGAAGATGTTCATTCTATCCGGTCTAATTAGCATATTGCCCTTCTATTAGTATAGATTACCGATAACCCAAATTCTCCTGAAATCTCTCCACTGCTCCAAAAAAAAAGGGGGGGGGGTATCAGCCTAGCATTTATAAGTACCTATGGCTCTGATATTCCGTTTGAAGTAAAAACATTCAAGACTATAAAGGATTTTTGAGTTTATTAGAACCAGACTGTCCACAGTTGCCGGGAAGCAGAATCTCAGCGGCCGGGACAATGCTGGAGAGAGGGCGGTTTTCACCTCGTTCTGTACACAGGTGGGTCTCGTGAAATCCGTCGGTGACAGATGGGGAGCGGGAGAAAGCCAAGTGGGGGAGGGGGAACCTCTGGGACTGGATAGAAAACAAAGCGAGAGGCACAAGCTTCTGTCACCCAGGCAGCGGTCAGAGCGGTTAACAGTAACAGGGAACCAGGTAGCTGAGATGAGGCGGGAGATGAGGGGGAATCTGTGGTCTCCTCCTGGCGCCACTGGTTGTGCCCCGAGGGGCCCGGAAAAGGGGATTACAAGTTACCCTGACATTCATTCCACAGGTGTGTCACCTGGAGGCAGAAAGGCCAGAGGCCGGGGCAGGTCGAAGCTGATCCTGCAGGAGGTCCTGGCCCCGGGCCGCAGACTGCTCTGTGATTACGGTTTGAGTTTCAGACCGTCCTCTGTGGTGGCTTCCGGTCTCTGAGTGCGAGGCCGGCGTGCAGGAGGGCTGGCACAAAAGCAACCTGGCCACGCTGGCACTCTCATCCCGGGCTGCTGGTGAAGGAGCGGAGGGGAGAGCAAGAGAACCCTCCGCTCTTTGGGCTCCGCGGGCCGGAGCTGAAGGGGCGGATCCGGCCCGCGGGCTGTACGTAGTTTGCCCACGGCTGATGGAATGAAGAGGGCCTGGTCCTTTGATCGGATCTGTAAGGTTGTATTATCTGATAAACCACGTGGAGGGGAAGTATTTAACTCCTCACCTTATCACGGAGCCGACTCGTACCCTTCCCAGCACCCCCAAGAACACTCATTTCCTGAGTCGGAGACAGACAGAGGAGCCACGCGGACATAACAGATGTGGGTGCTTCTCTTCCCCTTGGCCAGCTGGTCCCGCCTGGCTGCTCTCTGACGCCGCCCTGGTGGGGAAAGGGCGAGGGCGGGCAGGAGGTGGCTGGGGGCTCCTCGGAGAGGGTGGGGTGAAGCCCTTGAGCCCAGTCGCAGCCGGCGGCCCCTTGGTCCCCCCACCCCCAGCCTCCCCTCTGTCATCACGCTCCTCCTCCTGTGGCCTTTGTGAAGGGGCGGCCCGTGTGTGTGTGTGTGTGTGTGTGTGTGTGTGTGTGTGTGTGTTTATTTTTTAAAATCCTCACCCTGGCATATTTTCCCATGGATTTTTAGAGAGAGTGGGAGAGAGGGAAAGACAGAGAAACATGGATGTGAGAGAAACATGTCGATCGGCTGCCTCCTGCGCACGCTCCGGGGAGGAGCCACCATCGAGGCACGTGCCCTCAGCCGGACTCGAACCCGGGACCCTTCGGTCCGCAGGCCGACTTGCTCTCTCCACTGAGCCACACTGGCCAGGGCCGTGCCTGGGTGTTTTCTACCCAGACAGTGCGAGTTGGCACCATCTCCACGCTCCCCGGGGCATGGGAAGAGGGAGACTCCGGAGCAGGAGGGCAGGCGGGGTCTCCGGCTTCGGGGAATCGGCTCCAAGCGGAGTAGAGGCCACCCCCACCCGGTGAGCCCCCTTCCTGGGGGGAGAGGCACCCCCTGCTCACCGGGGACCCAGCCCGGCGTGAGGGGGGCCGGGCCTTCGCTGCTGAGCCGGTCACTCTGCCTCCCGGACGCCCCGGGAGCCGCGGACAAGGAGCAAAGGCCTGGGGGCAGCCCCTCGCGCCTGCGGCTCCTCCGTGCTCCCAGCGCCTCCCTCTACTCCTCCCAGATGCCAGTTCCTCCGGGGAGAGCCTTTGGTGTTCCTCCTCCGATCCCCACGGGGGGCGTCTGTCTGTCCCCACGGGGGCGTCTATCAGTCTGTCTGTCTGCCCCACGGAGGGGGTCTGTCTGTCTGTCTGCCCCACGGGGGGCGTCTGTCTGTCTGCCCCACCGAGGGTGTCTGTCTGCCCCCATGGAGGGAGCCGGGCACAGGTGCCCGTGAAGAGGCTGGAGGAGGGGGACCCCAGGTGGGGAGACTGGAAGAGGGGGACCCCGGGCGGCTGAGTCAGGCGGGTTCTTAGGGACAAAGAACGGAGCTGGAGCGGGGACAGGTGGAAGGAAGGGGTGTCAGGGGAAGGGAGCTCCTAGGACAGAAGTTAAAGCCGAACAGACAGACAGGGGTGGGGGGGGGCAGGCGTGAGGGGCAGGGAAGGGCCGGCTGTGAAAAGGGGGGGGGGTCTCTATAGGGCACCACCTTTGACACACTCTGCTGCATTGTTTTGCTGTGGTCCGTTCTGACACCACAAGGGTCAGGGTCAAATTCCAGAGGCCGGAGTTTGGCTGGCCCAGCTTCGGCCTGCACCCTCGGAGGGTGGGGCCGCTTGGTGGGCACCCCGTGAAGGAGACAGGAATTCCTTCAAGGAAAGCCAGGACTCTCTGGGGGGCAGGAGGAAAGGGGGGGCCGTGGTGGGAGTAACGCCTGCTTCGGAAGGGGGGTGAGGGGTGGGGTGCAGCTGAGCCTGGAAAATTCAAAGCCGGCCAGTGAGCCGGAGCCACAGCCAGAGCCGGAGCCGAGGAAGGTCAGCCTGGAGGCCCCGGGGCTGTGGGGGCTTCGGGGGCTGCGGGGACCGGAAGGCAGGCATGAGGCAGGACACCGTGGACGTTTGGGGGATTCTCTAAGTGGTGAATACCCACAAAAGGTTAAAGAGGGGAGGGACAGGACCTGGTCTTCCTTTTAAAAGATTGCGCAGCCAAAACCGATTTGGCTCAGTGGATGGACTGAAAGGTCCCGGGTTCGATTCCGGTCAAGGGCATGTACCTTGGTTGCGGGCACATCCCCAGTAGGGGGCGTGCAGGAGGCAGCTGGTCGATGATTCTCTCTCATCAATGTCTCTGGCTCTCTATCCTTCTCTCTTCCTCTCTGTGGAAAATCAATGAAATATATTTAAAAAAATAAAAGACTGTAGCACAGGCAGGAGGACAGAGGACGCTGGACTGTGCACTGGACAGAGTGAGTGCCTCTGTGGCCGCCCCGTCAGCACGGGCGGCGCTGGGTGGAGCATGGACTGTAGGGAGGAACCTTTGTGCCCGGGGCCTGCAAATTAAAATCAGACTGACAGCCCTCACCAGTGTGGCTCAGTGGATAGAGCTTTGGCCTGTGGACTGGGTTCTATTCCAGTCAAGGGCACAGGCCCAGGTTGCAGGCTCATCCCCAGATCCCCAGTAGGGGGCATGCAGGAGGCAGCTGATCAATGATTCTTTCTCATTGATGTTTCTATCTCTGTCTCCCCACTCATCTCTCTGAAATCAATAAAAAATAAAAAGTTCCTTCCTTTTTATAGCGGCATAGTACTCCATTGTGTAGATGTACCACTGTTTTTTAATTCACTCATCTGCTCCTGGGCACTTAGGCTGTTTCCAAATCTTAGCTATGGTGAATTGTGCTGCTATGAACATAGGGGTACATATATCCTTTCTGATTGGTGTTTCTGGTTTCTCGGGACATAGTCCTAAAAGTGGTATTACTGGGTCAAATGGCAGTTCCATTTTTTAAATTTTGAGGGAACACCATACTGTTCTCCACAGCAGATGCACCAGTCTGCATTCCCACCAGCAGTGTACGAGGGTTCCTTTTTCTCCGAATCCTCTCCAGCACTTGTGATTTGTTGATATTGGCCATTCTGACAAGTGTGAGCTGGCACCGCATGATCGTTTTGATTTTCATCTCTCGGATGATTAGTGATTTTGAGCATGTTTTCATATGTCTCTTGGCTTTCTGAATGTCCTCTTTCTTTTTCTTCTTCTTTTTTAAATATATATATTTTATTGATTTTTTTTTACAGAAACGAAGAAAGAGGGATAGAGAGCTAGAAACGTCGATGAGAGAGAAACATTGACCAGCTGCCTCTTGCACACCCCCCGCTGGGGATGTGCCCGCAGCCAAGGTACATGCCCTTGACCAGAATCAAACCCGGGACCCTTCATCCCACAGGCCGGTGCTCTATCCACTGAGCTAAACCGGTTTCAGCTGAATGTCCTCTTTCGAAAAGTGTCTGTTTAGATCTTTTGCCCATTTTTTTATTGCATAGTTTATCTTCCTTTTGTTAAGTTTTATGAGTTCTCTGTAAATTTTGGAGATTAAACCCTTACCTGAAATAGCATTGGCAAATATGTTCTCCCATGCAGTGGGCTTTCTTGTTGTTTTGCTGATGGTTTCTCTTGCTGTGCAAAAGCTTTTTATATTGAGGTAGTCCCACTTGTTTATTTTCCCCTTAGTCTGCATTGCCCTAAGATCTGTGTCTGTAAATATATTGCTATGACATATGTCTGCTATTTTGCTGCCTATAGTTTTGTAGGATTTTTATGGTTTCCAGTCTTACATTCAAAACCTTTATCCATTTTGAGTTTGTTTTTGTGTATGGTGTAAGTTGATGATCTAGTTTCATTTTTTTGCATGTATCTGACCAAATTTTTCCCGCACCAGTTATTGAAGAGACTGTCTTGACTCCATTGCATGCTCTTGCCTCCTTTGTCAAATATTAATTTAGCATAATGGCTTGGGTTGATTTCTGGGTTCTCTGTTCTGTTCCATTGTTCTATATGTCTGTTCTTGTGCCAGTACCAGGCAGTTTTGAGAACCATGGCTTGGTAGTATAGCTTGATATCAGGTATTGTTATCTCTGCAACTTTGTTCTTCTTCCTCAGGATTTCTGTGGCTATTTGGGGTCTTTTAATTTATTTATTATTATTCCAGATGAATTTTTGGAGAGTTTGTTCTAGATCTTTGAAATATGCCATTGGTATTTTAATGGGGATTGCATTGAATCTGTAGATTGCTTTGGATAGTGTGGACATTTTAATGATATTGATTCTACCAATTCATGAACATGGTATATTCTTTCATTTGTTTATGTCTTCCTCCATCTATTTTTTCAGTGTCTGTAATCTTCTGAGTACAGGTCCTTTATCTCCTTGGTTAAATTTATTTCTAGTTATCTTAATTTTTTTTTTTTTGTGCAATGGTAAATGGGATTGCTTTTTAAATTTCTCTTTCTGTGAGTTCATTATTGGTGTATAAAAGGCCATAGATTTCTGGGTGTTCATTTTGTGTCCTGCTACATTGGCAAATTCATTTATTAGGTCTAGTAATTTTTTGATGGAGTCTTTGGGATTTTCTACGTATAGTATCATTTCATCTGTGCATAAGGACAGTTTTACTTCTTCTTTTCCAATTTGGATGTCTTCTATTTCTTCTTCTTATATGATCGCTTTGGCTAGTACTCAAACAGGAATGGTGAGAGGGGGCATCCCTGTCCTGTTCCTGTTCTTAGGGGGAATGAGCTTAGTTTTTGCCCCTTGAGCATGAAGTTGGCTTGTCATTTAAGGCTTTTACCATGTTGAGGTGTGATCCCTCTATTCCCACTTTGCTGAGAGTTTTTATCAAGAAAGGGCGCTGGCTTTTGTCAACTGGAAACCCGCTTTTAATCGGGGACTGAGCACTATAACAAAAAGCAGTACGCTGTGGGGAAGTGCCAAGGTAAAAGAAAGGGGCCTCTGGGGCGGTGCATTGTGGGAAGGTGACTGTATGGGAGTTAATGGCGGAGAAGGTTAACTGAGTAGGGTTTAGGTGAGAGTTTGCTCACATGGATTCACCTCGGCGCCGTCTCCACCGCTGGGGATTAGGGTGCTCTCCTGGGTGGGAGAGGGGGTGCACCTTCACCAGAGCGTCTGTGCCCTGTGTTTAGCAGATCAAAGGCGGGCAGAGAGCCCTTCCTGTGTCTCTCTTTTTTTCTTCTAAATATATATATATATATATATATATATATATATATATATATATTTTTTTTTTTTTTTTTTTACAGAGAGGAAGGGAGAGGGACAGAGAGCTAGAAACGTCGATGAGAGAGAAACATCGACCAGCTGCCTCCTGCACAGCCCCTACCGGGGATGTGCCTGCAACCAAGGTACATGCCCTTGTCTGGAATCGAACCCGGGACCCTTCAGTCTGCAGGCCTACGCTCTGTTCACTGAGCCACACCAGTTCTGGTCCTGTGTCTCTTTATCTCAGGTACCGCCAGCCCGAAACAGCCCTTATGCCACGGTGGCATGTTTTGGGGCGGCCTGGGACCAAGATCAGGCTGGCCAAAGGTGGGTGGCATAAGAAGGGGAAGAAAACAATTGTCACGCCTGCAGGAGACACAGGGAGGGCATCTGAGCTCGCGGCCTGAGGGAGAGCAATCCCACGTCAGAGCCAAGTCCAGGACCAGGCGTCCCTGACGGAGGGAGGAGCCCGCGGCCCCGGCACCCAGCGGGCAGGCGCGGAGGAGGGAGGAGCAGCAGGCCCGGCCAGTCTGGGTACACATTTGGGTCCAAAGTCCGCGGAGGCTGAGACAGGCGGGGAGGCAGCGGGGCCACGGGGACAGGCTGTCTGTTCCCGGAGCCCTGGTTTGTCTTCTTGCCAGAAACAGAAGGAGATGCAAGTCCGGTCTGCCCAGGTCTCCCTGCGTGAGGAGCAGGGTGCTCAGGAGAAGGGGTGTGAGGGTCAGGCAATGGAGGTTAGAGCTAGGAACTTTCCTGTTCGCCCTACAGCTGTGCCTGCTTCCACGTACAAAGTCTGTGTCCACGGATGTTCACCGAGGCACTGTGTGCCCGCACCAGCAAGCAGACTAGGAAGTAGGTCCCTCCACAGGGGACTGGTTAAAGCAAGCGCAGGCGTCCGAGTAGCGGAATAGTATGCGGCCAAGAAAAGGGGCAGGACAAACCGACGTGTGCTGGTGGAGAGCAACGACCCAGAGGCTGGAACGGAGCCAACTGTAGGACAGTTTGTACAGAGTGACCCACAAGATGAAAACAAACAGGTGGAGAAATATGTCAGAGCCAAGTCCAACGCCAGGGTGTCCTTGGAGCCGGGAGGGGCTTACAGGCACCAGGCGCCCGAGTAGACGGGCTTGTGGGGACGTGGAAAAGCTTCGGAAGGAAAGACAAAGCATTAGCAGTGATTTTGTCTGCGGAGAAGGGCTGGGGCTGGAGAGGGTCATTGCACTCTTCATCTGTTGGGTTGCTGTTTCTCTGAGCAGCCCTTATTTCCACAGTAAACAGTCAGTTAATAAAAACTATTTTAGAAACCAGACGCCCTGAAGGTGAGAAACATTCCTCTCCAGCCAGACCTGGGACAGCCACGCCCCGCTCACCACCTCCATGGGGGCATGGGATGGATTCGGGTCGGGCCTGAACCTTGGCATCAGGAGCAGGGAAAGTTTAGTAACAGGTGTCAGGTGCAAAGGAAAAACAAAATTGATCACAGCTCGACACTAATAAAAGATGTGTTATCAGTTTTATTTGAGAACTTCCAGTCTCGCCAAACAAGTTAATAAAATAATTAAATTTTATTACCAGTTTAATGAAAGAGTACATGCTAATTGGCCGTACCTTTGCGACACCCGCCAGCCAATCAGGAGTGAGCATGCAAATTAGCCCAACAGAGATGCCGGGTTAATTTGCATACACAGGCACCCCAGCTGCTCCGGGCCTCTGGGCAGGGTGGGAGGGCGGAAAGGCGGCTGCAGCCAGAGTGAAGGCGTTGCTGGCAGCCAGGGGAAGGAAGGCCCATTCTGGCACGGATCTTCCTGCCTCGGGCCTCTAGCATGATCATAAAAACCCAACTGAAGTTTAGAACCTATAAACTTTTTGGAGCTAAGTGTGCTTACACGGTCATTGGATTTCAGATTGATATATAAGACTCACGTTGCATTCCTCTATACCGGCAACACCATAGTTTTAAAAACCGCATGTACAAGAGCAAGAAAATTTACACAACCAAGGAATACACCGAGCAGAAGATGTGTGAGACGTTCACAGAGGAAATGGTGAGGCCGTAATTATAAAACGTGTAACACCAAGCACACAGTTTATGGAACTGTTTAAAATGTGAGTGTTGACACATGCAGGAGGGCTCTCTGCTGTGTCTGTGGACATAGTGGGTATCGTATAAAGATGTTAGTACCCGTCGATATCACTACATGAACTCGGTGTGATGCCAAGCACAGTCCCGTAGGGAAGGCTGAGGCACCGACAAGCTCACCTGGGTTTAGAATTTATAAAGAACTCCCACAAGGAAGCAGTAAAAGGGATTCCCAGAGTGGAAACCCCGATGACCAGGAAATGAGAGCATTGCAGTCAGGCCGCCGCCCCTGGTGTGTGTGTGTGTGTGTGTGTGTGTGTGTGTGTGTGTGTGAGGTTTTATGGGATCACACCCGCATGTTTTCGTGTTGTCCGAGGCTGTGTTACCGCTACAGCAGCGGAGCGAAGCCGTGGCAACAGAGAGCACGCGACCTGCCGAGCCCAGACAGTTATAACCGACGCTCAGTGTGCTGACCCCTTATCTAAAGACTCACCGAGGCATGGAGATTCATACATACTGGTAGGTGTTTTTTTTTTTAATATACATTATTGATTTTTTTACAGAGAGGAAGGGAGAGGGGTAATTAGAAACATCAATGAGAGAGAAACATCCATCAACTGCCTCCTGCACGCCCCCTATTGGGGATGTGCCCACAACCAAGGTACATGCCCTTGACCGGAATCGAACCTGGGACCCTTCAGTCCGCAGGCCGACGCTCTATCCACTGAGCCAAACTGATTAGGGCTACACTGGTAGATTTTAGAAAACAGATGCTGTAAGGCAGTGAATATAGTAGACAACAGCTCCGTGTATCAAAATGGGTACATCTCAAACGCACAACGCTGTATAAAGCAAGTCACAGAGTGAGGCATACATGTGGTGCGATGCTATTTCTACAAGGTTTGGATGCATGTACAAAACGGTGTGCATGTGGTGACAGAATCAAAATGTGCCTGGGAGCGAGGGGGTGGGACCAGGGGCAGGGAGGGGGGTACATGGCTTCAAAGTGTCGTTAATATTTCATTCTCTACATGACATGGCATGCAGATACGGGAAGATGGCTTCCAGGCCGGGTGGTGGGTCCACCCATGTTCATTCGATTTCCCCTCCACCTTCCGGTATGCTGGGACTATTTCTGATTTAAAACACCAGAGCTCGGGAGGTCACGGTTTGGCTCCTGGTCAGGGCACATCCCCAGTGTGGGGCGTGCAGGATTCTACACAGGATTCTCATCATCGATGTTTCTATCTCTCCTCCTTTCCTCTCTGAAATCATCGACCTACCTGGTTTGGCTCAGTGGAAAGAGCACAGGCCTGCGGACTAAAGGGTCCTGGGTTCGATTCCGGTCAAGGGCATGTACATTGGTTGTGGGCACATCCCCGGTAGGGGGTGTGCAGGAGGCAGCTGATCAATGTTTCTCTCTCATTGACATTTCTAGCTCTCTATCTCTCTCCCTTCCTCTCTGTAAAAATATCAATAAAATATATTTTTTTAAAAACAAAAAAACAAAACGAAGCTCTGGCGCCAGGCCTCTGGGTCACCTTGGTCAGCCCCTCCCTCCCTGGGCCTCTGTCTCTGTAAGACTGAGGCTGTGTTAGCTCAGTGGTCGGCAAACTCCTTAGTCCACAGAGCCAAATACCAACAGCACAACGACTGACATTTCTTTGGAGAGCCACATTTTTTAAACTTCTTCTAACGCCACTTCTTCAACACAGACTCGCCCAGGCCATGGTATTTTGTGGAAGAGCCACCCTCAGGGGTCCAAAGAGCCACATGTGGCTCGAGAGCCGGCGTTTGCCGACCAGGCGTTAGAGGACCAGCCAGGTCCCCCCAGGCCCAAACCTGAGGACTCGCCCGTGGGTGGGTGGGTGGGTGGGTGAGGCACCCGGGTCTGTGCACACGGGGCCTGCGGTTTGGCAGGAAGAGGAGAGAAGGTCGGCGCATGTTCCAACACGAGCGGACCCGGGAGCGTGAGCCGAGCGGGAGGCGGAGGCGGAGGCAGAGGGAGGACGGGTGTTGGATTCCACTCACGACCTGCTCGGAGCAGGCACGTCCGCTGGGCAGCGGGCAGGGCTGCGGGGCGGGGAGCGGGCAGGCTGCGGGGCGGGCAGCGGGCAGGCTGCGGGGTGGCTGAGGGCACACTGCTCTTTGGGTGGTGGGAGCGCATGGCAGGGATGTGGCCTTGGCCGCCCACCCCGTCGGTGCTGAGAGCTATGGAGGGGGCACTGCCGGGGGCAGGGGGGGGGCAGCGTGGGGGTGAGTTTCCTCCCCGCCGAGCTGTTAAAAGTAAAGAGGCTCCATTCCCCTCCCGGGTCTTTTCCAACGACCCGCGTTCATCCGGAATGTTCCTCCGGAGCCGTTGGCCGGGTCCTAGCAACGTCAGGGACGGCTTCCCTTAGCCCAGGGGTGGGCAAACTTTCTGACTCGAGGGCCACAATGGGCTCTTACACTGGACCGGAGGGCCGGAACAAAAGCAGCCTGACCATGCTGGCACTCTCCTCTTGGGCTGCTGGTGAAGGAGCGGAGGGGAGAGCAAGAGAACCCTCCGCTCTTTCGGCTCCGCGGGCCGGAGAGAACAGCCAAACGGGCCGGATCCGGCCCTCGGGGGGCAGTAGTTTGCCCATGGCTGGCTTAGGCACAGCGGGTGCTGCTGCGTAACTTCTTCACGGCCTTTTCCATCGCATGATCGGGAACCGGAGAGAGAACAGGGGTTTGTCCCCGAGGCCCCGGGCCCTGGGGGCACTGAGGAAGGGAGCCAGGAAGCGGGAGGCCTTCCCCTCAAAGCCCAGGTCTGGGGGGTCAGTGCTGGAGGCCCGGGCAGGCGGCCGGGGGAGAGGGCAGAGGACGGGCAGTGCGGGGGCAGGGACGGGGGCAGGGGGGGCTGTGGGGTCTGAGGCTCAGGAGCACGGGGTGAGCGAGGGCAGAGGCGGGTGGGCCGGGCCCCCGTAGGAAGGAGGAGGTGCTGTCTCGTGGCCCGTGTCTCTCGTGGCCGGCCCTTCGCCTTTTGCCGTGGCCTGGGGCGGCTCCCGCGGGCTCCTGGGAAAAGCACGGTTTGCCTGAGCATTTCATTTACGTTCAGGTTCGGGACGTCTGGGTCACAGGGCGTCCGGCCACGCCACGCCACGCCTGTCCCGGGACACCGGGTCCTCGGGGGCCGCACGGACCCCGGGCTGCCGCACCCCCTCTCCCGGCGTCGGGGGGCCATGTGTGCTTAGGATACACCCCGGCCCATCTTCCGAGGGCCGTGGGTGCGGCTCGTTCCAGGTGTGACTCAGCGAGTCGGGCTGTCCACGGAGCGTGCGGCCTGCGACGCCCGCCGAGCCACCTCGTCCTCCCGCCCGGGGCCCGGGGCCGGGGCCGTTCCTCACCTGCCCACGGCCCGTGCTCCGCGCCCCGAGGTCAAGGTGCGGGCGGAGGGCGAGGCGCCCGCTCCCACGCGCCGGCGCGGCGGGTAAATATTTGCCGGGAGCCAGGAACGCCGTGTCCCGGCGAGCGGCCCGTCTGCTTCCTGCCCGTTCCTCCGGCCGGCCCGCTGTTTATCTGGCGGAGGGAGCGTCCTGTCCCCGGCCCGGCTCCTGGAAAGGAGAGCACAGGGTGTTAAACAAACACCCCGCCCGAGGCCGCCCCAGGTGTTTGCTAGAAAGATCTGACAGCCGCTCGGAGCGGGAGCGCAGGCATCGCGCCAGCCCGGCCCCGCCGCCGCCGGCCTGGACCGCGGTGGAACGTGCAGGCTCTTTTTAAAAAAATACATTTTATTGATTTTTTTTACAGAGAGGAAGAGAGAGGGATAGAGAGTTAGAAACATCGATAAGAGAGAATCATCATCAGCTGCCTCCTGCACACCTCCTATTGGGGATGTCCCCGCAACCAAGGTCCACGCCCTTGACCGGAATCGACCCCGGGACCTTTCAGTCAGCAGGCCGACGCTCCATCCGCTGAGCCGAACCGGTCTCGGCACGCACGGGCTCGTGATAGCGAAGCCGATGCAGCAGAGACTCGGGCAGACGAGGATGGCAGGCGCGGTCTGGGGCGAGCACATGACCTGCTCGCTCGCTTTCTGAGTTTGTAAAACGCACGTGCAGGAGCCACGCCGGCCGCGGGCCTGCGTCTGGCCGCGTGCTTGTGATGGCCGCCCTGAGCTTGGAGGCCACCAGCTGCCTCTCAGCTCAGGGCATTGTTACACCAGAAGGCCCAGCGCTGGCAGGGGCCCCGGGAGCTCCCTGAACGCGTGTTCCAGACCCTCCCCTGGCGGGGTTCTCACAATCGCTCCTCACGGACCCTGTGTGCATTTATCAGAATCGATTTCTTTTTATAAAAAATGTATTTTATTGATATTTTACAGAGAGGAAGGGAGAGAGATAGAAATGTCGACGAGAGAGAAACATCGACCAGCTGCCTCTTGCACACCCCCTACCAGGGATGTGCCCACAACCAAAGTACGTGCCCTTGACCGGAATCGAACCCGGGAACTTTCAGTCCGCAGACCGACGCTCTACCACTGAGCCAAACCGGTTTCGGCTCAGAATCGATTTCTAATCACTCAGTCTCTTCTTGGTCACAACCCATGAGCCTCTTCCAGATGTTTACTACCAACTGTGCAGTGCTCTGTTTTAATTTGCATGTTTTTTTATTGATGTTTTACAGAGAGGATAGGAGAGGGAGAGAGAGAGACAGCGATGAGAGAGAAACATCCATCAGCTGCCTCCTGCACGCCCCCTCCTGGGGACCCAGGTGTGTGCCCGGACCGGAATCTCACCTGAGACCTCTTGGTGCTCAACCACTGAGCAACACCAGCTGGGCTAATTTGCATATATTTTAATTCGGTTGCCCATTTGTATTTCCCCTTTCTCTTTTTTTCATTTTTTATTATTTTGTAAAATATATTTTATTGATTTGGGGGGCAGAGAGAAAGGGAGAGAGAGAGACAGAGAAAGAGAGAGAGAGAGAGAGAGAGAGAGAGAGAGAGAGAGAGAGGGAAACATTGATCAGCAGCCTCCTGCACACCCCCTACTGGGGATGTGCCCACAACCAAGGTACATGCCCTTGACCGGAATCAAACCCGGGAGCTTTCAGTCTGCAGGCCCGACTCCCACCCTCACCCTCCCATCCTCACCCTCCTATCCTCACCCCAGGAGATGCCTGACCCTACCTCCAGGTGGATATGCGGGTGAGGGTTCTGCCCCCATGAGTCGCCTGTCCCAGGCCTGAGCACTGAGTCAGCTCCTGCTCCTGAGGAGACGCCCAGGGAGCGGCTCGATGAGGCCCGCCAGCCCACCCTCCAGTCCTCCAGTCCTCCAGCCCTCCAGTCCTCCACCATCCAGTCCTCCAGTCCTCCAGTCCTCCAGTCCTCCAGCCCTCCAGCCCTCCAGACCTCCAGTCCTCCAGTCCTCCAGTCCTCCAGCCCTCCAGCCCTCCAGTCCTCCAGTCCTCCAGTCCTCCAGCCCTCCAGCCCTCCAGTCCTCCAGTCCTCCAGTCCTCCAGTCCTCCACCATCCAGTCCTCCAGTCGTCCAGCCCTCCATCCCTCCAGTCCTCCAGCCCTCCATCCCTCCAGTCCTCCAGTCCTCCATCCCTCCAGTCCTCCAGTCCTCCAGTCCTCCAGACCTCCAGTCCTCCAGTCCTCCAGTCCTCCAGTCCTCCAGACCTCCAGTCCTCCACTCCTCCAGTCCTCCAGTCCTCCAGTCCTCCAGCCCTCCAGTCCTCCAGACCTCCAGTCCTCCAGCCCTCCAGTCCTCCAGCCCTCCACTCCTCCACCCTCCAGTCCTCCAGTCCTCCAGTCCTCCACTCCTCCACCCTCCAGTCCTCCAGTCCTCCAGTCCTCCAGACCTCCAGTCCTCCAGTCCTCCAGCCCTCCAGTCCTCCAGTCCTCCAGCCCTCCAGTCCTCCAGTCCTCCAGTCCTCCACTCCTCCACCCTCCAGTCCTCCAGTCCTCCAGTCCTCCACCATCCAGTCCTCCAGTCGTCCAGCCCTCCATCCCTCCAGTCCTCCAGTCCTCCATCCCTCCAGTCCTCCAGTCCTCCAGTCCTCCACTCCTCCAGCCCTCCAGTCGTCCAGCCCTCCATCCCTCCAGTCCTCCATCCTCCATTCCTCCACTCCTCCAGTCCTCCAGTCCTCCATCCTCCAGTCCTCCAGCCCTCCAGTCCTCAGTCCTCAGTCCTCCACCCTCCAGTCCTCCAGCCCTCCAGTCCTCAGTCCTCAGTCCTCCATCCCTCCAGTCCTCCATCCCTCCAGTCCTCAGTCCTCCATTCCTCCACTCCTCCAGTCCTCCACCCTCCAGTCCTCCAGCCCTCCAGTCCTCCAGTCCTCAGTCCTCCATTCCTCCAGTCCTCCAGCCCTCCAGCCCTCCAGTCCTCTAGTCCTCCACCCTCCAGTCCTCCAGCCCTCCAGTCCTCCAGTCCTCTAGTCCTCCACCCTCCAGTCCTCCAGCCCTCCAATCCTCCAGTCCTCCATTCCTCCAGTCCTCAGTCCTCCATTCCTCCAGTCCTCCAGCCCTCCAGCCCTCCAGTCCTCTAGTCCTCCACCCTCCAGTCCTCCAGTCCTCCACCCTCCAGTCCTCCACCCTCCAGTCCTCCAGCCCTCCAGCCCTCCAGTCCTCAGTCCTCCATTCCTCCAGTCCTCCAGTCCTCCACTCCTCCAGTCCTCCATTCCTCCAGTCCTCAGTCCTCCATTCCTCCAGTCCTCCAGCCCTCCAGCCCTCCAGTCCTCCAGTCCTCCACCCTCCAGTCCTCCAGCCCTCCAGCCCTCCAGTCCTCAGTCCTCCATTCCTCCAGTCCTCCAGCCCTCCACTCCTCCAGTCCTCCAGTCCTCCAGTCCTCCAGTCCTCCAGCCCTCCAGTCCTCCAGCCCTCCACCCTCCAGTCCTCCATTCCTCCAGTCCTCCAGCCCTCCACTCCTCCAGTCCTCCAGCCCTCCAGTCCTCCAGCCCTCAGTCCTCCACTCCTCCAGTCCTCCAGTCCTCCAGCCCTCCAGTCCCTCCAGCCCTCCAGTCCTCTAGTCCTCCACCCTCCAGTCCTCCAGTCCTCCACCCTCCAGTCCTCCACCCTCCAGTCCTCCAGCCCTCCAGCCCTCCAGTCCTCCAGTCTTCCACCCTCCAGTCCTCCAGCCCTCCAGCCCTCCAGTCCTCAGTCCTCCATTCCTCCAGTCCTCCAGTCCTCCAGTCCTCCAGCCCTCCAGCCCTCCATCCCTCCAGTCCTCCAGTCCTCAGTCCTCCACTCCTCCAGTCCTCCAGTCCTCCACCCTCCAGTCCTCCAGTGCTCCACCCTCCAGTCCTCCAGTCCTCCAGTCCTCCAGTCCTCCATCCCTCCATCCCTCCAGTCCTCCAGCCCTCCATCCCTCCAGTCCTCCAGTCCTCCATCCCTCCAGTCCTCCAGTCCTCCAGTCCTCCAGACCTCCAGTCCTCCAGTCCTCCAGTCCTCCAGTCCTCCAGACCTCCAGTCCTCCACTCCTCCAGTCCTCCAGTCCTCCAGTCCTCCAGCCCTCCAGTCCTCCAGACCTCCAGTCCTCCAGCCCTCCAGTCCTCCAGCCCTCCACTCCTCCACCCTCCAGTCCTCCAGTCCTCCAGTCCTCCACTCCTCCACCCTCCAGTCCTCCAGTCCTCCAGTCCTCCAGACCTCCAGTCCTCCAGTCCTCCAGCCCTCCAGTCCTCCAGTCCTCCAGCCCTCCAGTCCTCCAGTCCTCCAGTCCTCCACTCCTCCACCCTCCAGTCCTCCAGTCCTCCAGTCCTCCACCATCCAGTCCTCCAGTCGTCCAGCCCTCCATCCCTCCAGTCCTCCAGTCCTCCATCCCTCCAGTCCTCCAGTCCTCCAGTCCTCCACTCCTCCAGCCCTCCAGTCGTCCAGCCCTCCATCCCTCCAGTCCTCCATCCTCCATTCCTCCACTCCTCCAGTCCTCCAGTCCTCCATCCTCCAGTCCTCCAGCCCTCCAGTCCTCAGTCCTCAGTCCTCCACCCTCCAGTCCTCCAGCCCTCCAGTCCTCAGTCCTCAGTCCTCCATCCCTCCAGTCCTCCATCCCTCCAGTCCTCAGTCCTCCATTCCTCCACTCCTCCAGTCCTCCACCCTCCAGTCCTCCAGCCCTCCAGTCCTCCAGTCCTCAGTCCTCCATTCCTCCAGTCCTCCAGCCCTCCAGCCCTCCAGTCCTCTAGTCCTCCACCCTCCAGTCCTCCAGCCCTCCAGTCCTCCAGTCCTCTAGTCCTCCACCCTCCAGTCCTCCAGCCCTCCAATCCTCCAGTCCTCCATTCCTCCAGTCCTCAGTCCTCCATTCCTCCAGTCCTCCAGCCCTCCAGCCCTCCAGTCCTCTAGTCCTCCACCCTCCAGTCCTCCAGTCCTCCACCCTCCAGTCCTCCACCCTCCAGTCCTCCAGCCCTCCAGCCCTCCAGTCCTCAGTCCTCCATTCCTCCAGTCCTCCAGTCCTCCACTCCTCCAGTCCTCCATTCCTCCAGTCCTCAGTCCTCCATTCCTCCAGTCCTCCAGCCCTCCAGCCCTCCAGTCCTCCAGTCCTCCACCCTCCAGTCCTCCAGCCCTCCAGCCCTCCAGTCCTCAGTCCTCCATTCCTCCAGTCCTCCAGCCCTCCACTCCTCCAGTCCTCCAGTCCTCCAGTCCTCCAGTCCTCCAGCCCTCCAGTCCTCCAGCCCTCCACCCTCCAGTCCTCCATTCCTCCAGTCCTCCAGCCCTCCACTCCTCCAGTCCTCCAGCCCTCCAGTCCTCCAGCCCTCAGTCCTCCACTCCTCCAGTCCTCCAGTCCTCCAGCCCTCCAGTCCCTCCAGCCCTCCAGTCCTCTAGTCCTCCACCCTCCAGTCCTCCAGTCCTCCACCCTCCAGTCCTCCACCCTCCAGTCCTCCAGCCCTCCAGCCCTCCAGTCCTCCAGTCTTCCACCCTCCAGTCCTCCAGCCCTCCAGCCCTCCAGTCCTCAGTCCTCCATTCCTCCAGTCCTCCAGTCCTCCAGTCCTCCAGCCCTCCAGCCCTCCATCCCTCCAGTCCTCCAGTCCTCAGTCCTCCACTCCTCCAGTCCTCCAGTCCTCCACCCTCCAGTCCTCCAGTGCTCCACCCTCCAGTCCTCCAGTCCTCCAGTCCTCCAGCCCTCCAGCCCTCCATCCCTCCATCCCTTCAGTCCTCCAGCCCTCCAGTCCTCAGTCCTCCATTCCTCCAGCCCTCCAGCCCTCCAGCCCTCCAGTCCTCCAGTCCTCCAGCCTTCCAGTCCTCAGTCCTCCATTCCTCCATCCCTCCAGTCCTCCATCCCTCCAGTCCTCCAGTCCTCCATTCCTCCACCCTCCAGTCCTCCATCCCTCCAGTCCTCCACCCTCCAGTCCTCCAGTCCTCCAGTCCTCCAGTCCTCCAGCCCTCCAGTCCTCCAGCCTTCCAGTCCTCCACTCCTCCAGCCCTCCAGTCCTCAGCCCTCCAGTCCTCCATCCCTCCAGTCCTCCAGTCCTCCATTCCTCCACCCTCCAGTCCTCCATCCCTCCAGTCCTCCACCCTCCAGTCCTCCAGTCCTCCAGTCCTCCAGCCCTCCAGTCCTCCATCCCTCCAGTCCTCCACCCTCCAGTCCTCCAGTCCTCCAGTCCTCCAGCCCTCCAGTCCTCCATCCCTCCACTCCTCCACTCCTCCAGCCCTCCAGCCCTCCACTCCTCCAGCCCTCCAGTTCTCCAGTCCTCCACCCTCCATCCCTCCAGTCCTCCAGTCCTCCAGCTCTCCAGTCCTCCAGTCCTCCAGCCCTCCAGTCCTCCAGCCCTCCAGTCCTCCAGTCCTCCAGTCCTCCAGTCCTCCAGCTCTCCAGTCCTCCAGTCCTCCACCCTCCAGTCCTCCACACTCCACCCTCCAGCTCTCCAGCCCTCCAGCCCTCCACCCTCCAGTCCTCCAGGCCTCCACCCTCCAGTCCTCCAGTCCTCCACCCTCCAATCCTCCATCCCTCCAGCCCTCCAGTCCTCCAGTCCTCCACCCTCCATCCCTCCAGTCCTCCAGTCCTCCAGCCCTCCAGCCCTCCACTCCTCCAGCCCTCCAGTTCTCCAATCCTCCACCCTCCATCCCTCCAGTCCTCCAGTCCTCCAGCTCTCCAGTCCTCCAGTCCTCCAGCCCTCCAGTCCTCCAGTCCTCCAGCCCTCCAGTCCTCCAGTCCTCCAGTCCTCCAGTCCTCCAGCCCTCCAGCCCTCCACTCCTCCAGTCCTCCAGTCCTCCAGCCCTCCAGTCCTCCAGTCCTCCAGCCCTCCAGTCCTCCAGTCCTCCAGTCCTCCAGACCTCCACTCCTCCACCCCTCCAGTCCTCCACTCTTCCAGCTCTCCAGTCCTCCAGTCCTCCACTCCTCCATCCCTCCAGTCTTCCAGTCCTCCAGCTCTCCAGTCCTCCAGTCCTCCAGCCCTCCAGTCCTCCAGCCCTCCAGTCCTCCAGTCCTCCAGTCCTCCAGCCCTCCAGCCCTCCACTCCTCCAGTCCTCCAGTCCTCCAGCCCTCCAGTCCTCCAGTCCTCCAGCCCTCCAGTCCTCCAGCCCTCCAGTCCTCCAGTCCTCCAGTCCTCCAGCCCTCCACTCCTCCAGCCCTCCACTCCTCCACCCCTCCAGTCCTCCACTCCTCCAGCCCTCCAGCCCTCCAGCCGCCGGGCGGAGGGGGGAGAGAGGGTGCAGCCCTGTGGCCATGTCTCGCTCCCCATCAGCGCTGACCGCTTGCAGACAGTAATAGATGTGCTTCCTGGGGAGCTCTGTCCTCGAACCCAAGCCGAGAGCCTCGCGACTGGAACAAGGAGAAGCCGAGGTCACCCCTGGGGCCTGCTTCAGCCCGGACTGGTCCTCGGGCCTGTGATGCCGGGAGGGCCGGCTCGAGTGGGCCTTTCGGGAGGAGTGGGGACACATGGGGAGGGGGTCCAGGATGGCCACGGAGAGGGGGGCGGCCAGTCCAAAACAAACTGACATTACATCGCTTCCACCACCGCTCCGTCCCATCCCTGCTCCCCCTCCCGGCAGGGCCACCGCCGCGGGGCTTTGTCACATTTTATTTCCAAAATATTTTCATGGGTTTCGTAGGGGAAGCGAGAGGGGGAGCGAGAAACATCCAATGTCGAGAGCGAATCCTCAGTGGCTGTCTCCCGCAGGCCCGCTCTGGGTGTGAAGCTCACAACCCAGTCCACGCCCTTCACCAGGAGCCCCACCCTCGGCCCCTTGGTGTGCAGTCAGATGCTCCAACCGCTGAACCACACCAGCCAGGGCGAGGTGCTGGCAATTCTTGTGTAAGATTTACGATTCCTATAGGTTAGGGCCGTGGTCGGCAAACTCATTCGTCCACAGAGCCAAATATCAACAGGACAACGATTGAAATTTCTTTTGAGAGCCAATTTTTTAAAACTTAAACTTCTTCTAACGCCACTTCTTCCACATAGACTCGCCCAGGCCGGGGTGTTTTGTGGAAGAGCCACCCTCAAGGGGCCAGAGAGCCACAGGTGGCTCGAGAGCCGCAGTTTGCCAACCAGGGAAATTACGTTGCTGTAAATAAAAATGCAGTGACGGCGTTAAAAATGCGCACACCGCCAGAGCAAGGAGGCGGCGTTGCCGTGGAACGTGAGCATGATTTTTTCCGCATGGGCTTTTCAGAGACCAGCCGGTGATGAGGGGAACCTAGTCCTCCTTCCAGAAACGAGAACAGGATTCTGGGTAAAGCGCCACCCCCTCAAAGCCCATGTGTGACCCCGGCCAGTGTGGCCCAGTGGTCGGGCACTGACCTGTGACCCAGGAGGTCAGGGTTCAATTCCCCGTCAGGGCACAGGCCTGGGGTTAGGCTTGATCCGCACAGGGGGCGCGTGCAGGAGGCGGCCGATCCGTGATTCTCTCTCATCACTGATGTTTCCAGCTCTCCCTCTCTCCCTCTTCCTTCCTCCCCAAAATCAATAGCAATATATTTAAAAAAGAAACAGCAAACGCAAAGCCGGCTGCGGGCGCTGCCAGTGCACTGCTCCCGTTGTCCGATCGGTGAGCGTCACGGCCCGACGGGGCGTCCCCAGCGCAGAGGGGAATGCATCAGCCGGCGATGGCACCCCCCGCCCGGGACTGTGACCTGCTCTGGTCTCGGGCTAAATTTCACGTTCATGTTTTGTACACTTTTTAAAAAAAAATAATTGGTTACCTTTTGTTAGGTAACTATTTATTAAATACGAAAACGTTTAAAGCCGATTTCAACACAAACTTAAAGTGTTTGTGTTGAAACGTCCCGTCCACACACACATACACACACCACCCCCCACCCCCACCCCGTCTCTGCCACTCGGCTTGTTGCGGCCCCTCCGATGCCCGCCCCGCGTCCCCCCAGGGCCCTGAGGCGGCTTCCGGAGATGCCAGCAGTTTTTCTTCCCCAGAAAGAAAGCTCTCCTCCGGCTGCACCCCGAGACCCGGGGGAACAGACACCGATTCTGCCCGGGGCCCTCTCCCGCTCCCCACAGGGGCGACGCCAGGGCGGGAAGAGTTATGGGCCGCCCCCCGCCGTGTCCCACTTTCCTCCGGAACAAGGCGCGTCTCTGCTCAGGATGCTGGCCGCGGGCGGCGGCTCGGGATTTATGTCCCGGCCCCGTCTCCCCGGAACTTTATTTATGGCCCCGGGGGGGTGGGGTGGGGGGGAGCTGCCGTAGAAACCACAGTCCGCCGAGGCCGCTTTCCCGGGGCCTGAGAGGACAGTTGCCAGGCTTCTGGGTTGATGACAACCCTTAAAGAGACACACATCGTGGAAGGGACTGCACAGAGCTGGTCCCGGACACCTTTTGTAAAATCGGGAGCAGACGGGACAGCAGCCCCCTGACCCCGGCCCTGTGGGCGGAGGCGACTGCCGAGGACACGCACCTGGTTCTTTCTTTTGTTTGTTTTTTAATATATCTTATTGATATTTTACAGAGAGGAAGAAAGAGGGATAGAGAGTTAGAAACATCGATGAGAGAGGAACATCAACCAGCTGCCTCCTGCACACCCCCCACCAGGGATGTGCCCGCAGCCAAGGTACATGCCCCTGACCGGAATCGAACCTGGGACCCTTCAGTCCGCAGGCTGACGCCCAACTGATTTCGGCAATGCACCTAGTTCTGAGGACTGGAGGGCTGAGGGGCTGGGAGGCTAGGGGGCTAGGAGGCCGGGTGTTCTGGAGGCCAAGGGGCTAGGGAGGCTGGGGGGCTGGAGGGCTGAGGGGCTGGGGGGCTGGGGGACTAGGGGACTGGGAGTTTGGGGGGCTGGGTGCTGGGGGACTGGAGGGCTGGGGGGTTGGGGGGCTGGAGGGCTGGGGGTTCGGACAATGGCTTCAGCGAGGAGCCTGTATTTGACACTGTGCCCCGCTCCCGCTCAGTCTGCAGGCTGCGTGTCTCCGTGGGAATGAAGGCTCGGTCAACATCCGATCGGCCATCAAACCCTGATTGTTGCAAGACTGGACGGAGCTTCCCAAGTCAGAATCAGAACCGGAGCCTCGGCCCGGCTGCCAGAACCGCACAATAGGCGTTAATGTTCCGGCTCAAGCCCAGCCCCACCCACCACCGTCCACCAGCCCCCCCACCCCCCTCCCCGCCACCCTCCTCTGGGCTCCTCCTGGCAAGCTGGCCGCACGTCCAGGGGCCGGGGATAAATCTGCCCGCTCGGGGAAATGGCTTCTGTTGGCATCAGCTCCCCGGCCCCACGGAGAGGGGGTGTCCGAGGGGGTGTCAGAGAGGGAGTGTCAGAGGGGGGGGTGACATCCGCCAGGAAAGTGTCTCCTCTGTGTGGAGACAAAGCCGAGGAGCGTTATTGCCGCGGGCAGCAGCCCCGGGGAGAGGAGCCGACCTGCGAGCTGCCCGGCGGGAAGGAACTCTTCCCGTTCAGAGGCTGTCGCCCTCCAGCTCCGGCCCGGGGCCGAGCACGGCGTCACGAGGGCCCCGCCTGCCGAGGGCCGCTCCAGCGCCCGTTCCTGATTCGTCTGCCCTGTGGCTACTCCCTGTCTGCGGGTATGCGTGGGGCGTGCAGGAGGGGGATGACTGATGTTTCTCTCCCATCACTGACGTTTCTCTCTCTCTCCCTCGCCCTCCCTCTTTGAAATCAATAAAAAGTAATTAAGCCCTAACCGGTTTGGCTCAGTGGATGGAGTGTCGGTCTGCGGACTGAAAGGTCCCAGGTTCGATTCCGGTCAAGGGCATGTACCTTGGTTGCGGGCACATCCCCAGTTGCCGGTGTGCAGGAGGCAGCTGACGGATGTTTCTCTCTCATCGATGTTTCTCACTCTATCCCTCTCCCTTCCTCTCTGTAAAAAATCAATAAAATATATTTTAGAATAAATAATAATTAAAAAAAGAAAATTGTCCAGCTCCATTTTTATTTTTTACTAGAGGGAGGCCTGGTGCACGAAATTTGTGCACGTGGTGGGGGGTCCCCCAGCCCAGCCTCCACCCTCTCCGACCTGGGACCCCCCCAGGGATGTCCGACTGCCGGTGTAGGCCCGGTCCCCGGGCCACGCAGTGAGCTCCCGCCAGGACAGGGAGGCCCCTCTGGGCTCAGGGCCTGGCGTTTGTCGCCTGAACGCTGTTTGTCGTCCGAGAGAGAATTCTCACGGTGAACGCCGGAGCCCGAGGCAGAGATCACCGCCAGCGTCAGGTGGGGAGAGCAGTCGCCCCACAGCAGAGGCCCTGTAACCTCTGCCCTGTGACCTCTGCCCTGTGACCTCCGCCCTGTGACCTCCACCCCGGCTTCGGCTCCCCTGTCCGGAGAGGAGCCAGCGTGTCTTACCACCGTGTCCAGGGCCCTCCCGGAGCCACCGAGGCCATGGCGGGGGGAGGGCGGGGGGGGGGAGGAGAAAGACAAGGCTCACCACGTACCGGGACCGAGGGGAGCGGAGCTGGTCGCCCCGTGACCGCGGACACGGGGGCTCGTGCTGATGTTTATTTAGGAGCCGGCCGGGGCCGTGTTTATTGCAAAAGCAGCACCTGCCGGCGGGTGACCTCAGCCACCCCACGCGTCCGGAGTGACCGGCACAAGGTCAGGGTCACCGGGCTCCGCCCCGGGGCACGGTGGACAGCGGGGCTCCTGTGCCCTCAGGCCTCCTCCGCTGCCCCGGCCCCGCACCCCCTTCCCCGTCAAGGGCCTCGGCGCCCCCTCCTCCGGGGCTGCGTCCCAGCTCCTGCCGCAGACCAGACGGAGCGCCCGCAGGACTGGCACGCTGCCCCCCCCCCCCCGCGGGCACAGAGCCCCCTCCCCGCCCCTCTTCCTTCCCCTTCTCCCCTTCCCCCCTTCCTCCCTTCCCCCCTTCCCATCCTCCCTCCTCCCCCCTCCCCTGCCTTAAAAGCGCAGCCAAAGGGAGCGTGGGGCTCTTCCTCCACCTCGTGGGCGCCCGGGGAAGAGCCGGCAGGCCGAAGGCGGGGAGCCAGCTGCGCGGGGGGGGGGGGGGGGGGGTCTCCCCTCGGCTCTCTCCTCTCCCTTTGCCTTTCGAGGTGGGGGGAGGGAGATGAGGGGGGAGGGAGGGGGAGGGGAAGTGGCCTCATGCACTCACCTGTCACCTGTCACGGAGCTGACTCTGCTCAGGGGGGCTGGGGGGGGGCTGGGGGGTGAGAGGGGCGCTGACTGGGTCAAATGTGGGTCCACGGGAGCCCAGTGGGGTCCTGGGAGCCGGCCCTGTGGCTGCCCCTCCCGCTCTCCAGGGGCCACCAGGTGGGCGGCGCCGTGACCCTGGCATCGTGGGCAGGGCTCTGCGTCTGTGGGACCGTGAGCCCGTCTGTGGGATCCTGGGCCCGTCTGTGGGGCCCTGAGTCCGTCTGTGGGACCCTGGGCCCTGGGCCCCTCTGGGGCTCTTTGCTGGCCTCCCCGCCTCCCGCCTGTCTGTCCTTCCACGGGGTGCGGGCAGCCCCTCAGCTCACACCCCCCAAGGGGCCACTGTCCACCTCAGCCCTGAGCGGGACATGTGCCCGCCCCCCCCCCCCCGAGGCCGCTGGGGGGCTCAGCCCCAAACAAAGGCCTCTGAACAGAGCGAGGCCTCCCCCAGGTCCTCCCGACCCAGAGCCCGCCCGCCGGGCCCCCCCCTCCCCTCCGGCCGCCCCGGGGCTCAGTGCCCGGAGCCTCCCCCGACCCGACCTGACCCGAGGAGGAGAGAGGCCGCCGGCCGGAGGGGTAGGAAAGGTGGTTCCAATCCCGGGAGGCTCTCACCTGGGGAGTTTGAGTTTGAAAACTCGGGGCTCGGGGGTTAAGCCAGGAGGTCTCGGGTTCGAGGTCAGGGGCGTGCGGGAGCAGTTGATAGACATTGGGCTCCCATCATCGATGTCTCTCTCCTCTCTCCCTCCCTCTCTCTGAAGTAAATTATATTTTTAAAAACTCAAAAGAATCTTTTAAAAGCCCTTTGTCAATAACACCTAAATCCCAAGCCTTCTCGCTTCTTGAGAAGTCCCATTTTGAAGACTAACTTTGGTTTCCATTGATTTCCCATCCGAACCCCACTCCCCGGCCCGCCCGCCCCGCGGACAGCGGACAGAGGCAGTGGACAGCGCTCCTCCTGGTCCCGGCGGCGGCCAGGGGATGGGGGTGGACAGCGGGGAGCCTGGGTCCTGGGGGACTGCAGGGGGACCCCGCCTGCAGGAACCCTCTGGGCCTCACCGGGGCCACACACACACCGAGTGTGTCACACCCGGGACGGGTCACGCAGGTCCCTGTGTGAGTGTGAAACAGAAAAGCACTGTTATTTCTTCACGGATCCCCGTGTAGAGAGAAAACAAGATGGCACCGGGCCTCAGGCTCACTCCTCCACAGCCCGTGGTTCACAATGGATCCTCTTGGCCCCCTCCAGGCCGGTCCCAAGACACTGAGACCCTCCCCCCTTCCCCGCCCCCTCCCTCCTCTGCCCCCCCCCCCAGGCCTCCTCACCCACCCAGGTGTCCGCACCTCCCTCCCTCCTTCTCACCCCACCGCCATCCTATCCCAATGCCTACAACTCACCACCTCTCCCCCGCCCTCACCCTCTCCCCCTCCTCTCCACCTGGGCCTCACCTAAGCTCCCGCTGTGACACCTGCCCCCCTGCCCCCCCCCAATCCCTCCCCACCTCAGCTGCCCCGTCTTTGCAAAATACGGGCTTAACTGAAGTCACATAGACCACGTCTAAGCTTCATCGTGATCTCACGAAACGACAGCCGCTCCAGGCCTTAGGCCGGGCCAGTCTGCCCTCAGCCCCCCCCCCTGCCCCTGAACCCCGGCTTCCTTGGCTCTGCGCCCACAGGCCCTCCCGCCCTGGCTCCCGCAGCTCAGCCCCCCAGACCGCCCCCGCCCGGCCTCCGCCTCCTCCCAACTCTCTGGGGTGCAGTTCACTGCGGGTGCCCTCCCCTCAGCCCACCGCACCGCACCTCTACCCCAGGGCGGCCTCTGCACCTGCTCGTCCCCCGCCTGGCACGGCCGGCCCCGGGGTCAGCACACACCTTCCGGGTGACCCGGGGGGTCAGCACACACCTTCGGGGAGGCCGCACCGCCGGCTCCACAGGCAGTGCCTCCAGCCCGCCTCCGAGCCCCTGCCCCGGGCGGGGTCTGTCTTCTGGAGGATGGCATGCTGATGGGATCTGTCTTTTTTTAAATATATATATATATTTTTTATTGATATTTTACAGAGAGGAAGGGAGAGAGATAGAGAGCTAGAAACGTCGATGAGAGAGAAACATCGGTCAGCTGCCTCCTGCACACCCCCTACCGGGGATGTGCCCGCAACCAGTGTACATGCCCTTGACCGGAATCGAACCCGGGACCTTTCAGTCCGCAGACTGACGCTCTATCCACTGAGCCAAACCGGTTTCGGCCACACCGGCTTTGGGGTGCCTCCTCCTCTCGGGGCGCCGGGCCCAGGGGCAGGAACTCTGGGCCCCGGGAGGTGGCGGGCGGGGACTGAGGTTCTGGGTTCGAGCTCTGGGCCGCCCGGTCCCGCCCTCCCTCCCCGCGGGCGGTGCGGCACCGGGGCGGAGGCCCGACACCAGCTCCCTCCGCGCAGAGCCGGCGGAACCGGGCCTCCGGGCCGGACGTCCTAACGGAACCGGCGGGCCCTCCGCGCCGCCAGCACAGGGCGCGGTTCGCCGTGTTTCCCGACCCGGGCCCGCGGGGGCAGCGCCTCCCTCCGCCTCCGCCGCCGCCGGGTCGGTCTCCGGGCCCCGGGGGTCCGGTCCGGTCCGGTCCGGTCCGGGTCCGGTCCGGGCGCCGCCCTCAGATGCCCCGGCGGCGGCGGCGGCGGCGGAGGATGCCGTGACGTCACGGCCCCGCCCCGCGGGCGATGCTGCAGCGGCCGCCGAGCGCCTGGGCTGCGGGCCGGGGCCGGAACCTGGACCGGAACCAGGGCCGGGACCGGGACCTGGACCGGGACCGGGACCGGGGCGGGCAGGCCAGAGCCCGGCCTGCAGGAGGGATGCCTCCCCGCTGGATCCGCAGGTACCACCGCCCCGCGGCTCCCGGCGGCGGCGCAGGCCGGGCGGACCCAGCGCCGGGCGGGGCCGGGTCGGCGGGGCCTTTGTGGGGCCCAGAGTCTCCCCTCCGCCCACGGGGACCCCGCGGCGCCCCGGCCCCGGGGAGCGGCCCCGCGGGGAGGAGCGCGGGAGGCCTGTCCCCAGTCACCTGGGCAGGTGTCCGTGCAGGTGCACCCCGACCCCCACCCTCCTCCATCCTCTCCCCCGCCTCCCCTCCTCCTTCCCCTATCCCGTCCTCCACCCTCCCCTCCCCACCCTCCCCACCCTCCCCTCCCCGCCCTCCACCTTCCCCTCCCCCGCCCTCCCCTCCCCTCCTCCACCCTCCCCTCCCGGAGGCTGGGCCCGCCCCCGCCCGGTCACCTCTCCGCATCCGGCCAGGTTGCCACCGGCCCCGGGGGCAAGGCCAGGCCGAGGCCGCCCGGCTCCCGCCGCTCCGTCCTGGACGCGAAGTCACTTCTCTGCTCCTGGGCGCCGGGCTTTGCTCTCAGCCTCGCAGGGGAGGAGGCAGGGCCGTGGACCCGGGCTCCCGGGGTCAGGGGCCACGGAACCGGGGCTCCCGGGGTCAGGGACCACGGAACGGGGCTCCCGGGGTCAGGGGCCGTGGAACGGGGTCCCAGCGTCAGCTGCCACACGCCGGGCCACAGTGCAGTGATCAGACTGTGAACTTCCTGCCCTCGGGCCCAGGAAGGATTAACCTTGAGGGTGGAGGGGAGGAAGCAGGTGGGAGGGATGTGGCCCTGGGTGACCCGGTGGACTGGTTCCCTGTAGAAGAGAAAGACGGAGGAGAGGCGTTTGGCTCCTGGGAGGGTAGCTCTAAGCACTCCCGTTGCCTGGATGCTATGTGTCTTTATTCGTCACTGGAGACCCTGTGCACACATCCATGCACCAGCGGGTCCCTCGGCCTGGCCTGCGGGGTCAGGCCAAAACCAGCTCCCCTGAGGGTCCCAGATTGCGAGAGGGTGCAGGCCAGGCCGAGGGACCCCACCACTGCATGACCGGGGCCGGGAGGGACGCAGGAGGTTGGCCAGCTGGGGAGGGACCGTGGGAGGGCTCCAGGGTGTGTCCGGCCTGTCTTGCTCAGTCCCGATCGGCTGGACCCCAGCAGCAAGCTAACCTACCAGTTGGAGCGCTGCCCCCTGGTGGTCAGTGCATGTCATAGCGAGCGGTTGAGAGGCCTTAGCATATCATTAGCATAGTACGCTTTGATTGGTTGAATGGCCCACTGGCCGACTGGACACTTGGCCTATTAGGCTTTTTAAAAAAAAATTTCTTTATTGATTAAGGTATTACATATCTGTCCTCAACCCCCTATTCCAATCCCCCACCCCTCCCCACTCATGCCCCCACCCCCCTATTGTCCTCGGCCACTGGTTAGGCTCCTATGTGTGCACACAAGTCCTTTGGTTGATCTCCCCCTTCTATCCCCACCCTCCCTCTGAGGCCCCCAGTCTGACCCATGGCTCCTTGTCTCCGGGCCTGCTCTGGTTCATCCGTCCGTGTTGTTCACCATTTCCCCAGATGAGTGAGATCATGTCCTACTGGAAATATAAGAATCAAAAAGGAGACAAACAGTAACGGTTATGCTGAGAGGCATGTGAATCAGTCTGCAGTGAGCTTCTTTCTGGGCCCCCAGTTCTTTTGAGACCCGGTTTCAGTGTCAAACAGATCCTTAGGTGTACCCGTCAGCCACGCTGTTTCAGCTCTGGGTGGTGCAGGCTTTCATTATATGGGATGTACAGAGGCCTGAGCTGGACCAGGGGCCTTACCTGGCTGAGCTTTAACGAATCCTAAGACCTGGTGTGACGGTCACACGCGAACCGTGTTTGCCATGGAGGACGGCTCAGGGGCTCCCGTTCCCGGTAGACGAGCGGGGTTGTCTGAGGTCACAGTAGAGCCACTTGGGGAGGTGAGAGCGATGAGCCGGCCGTGGCCTCCGGGGATGACCCGTCTTGAGTGGACCTTCGTGGCCTCGGCGACCAGCTCGCCCGGCGTGGCCTCCGCTCTCCCCCCCATGGCCATCGGCCCAACGCGGCGCCTGTGCTGCCTTACCCGGGCTCCTGTGCAGAAGGCCTTTCCTCTCCACCCCCCCCATAGCTCGAGGGCAAGACGATGTCTCTCCTACCCTGTTTCCCCGAAAATAAGACAGTGTCTTATATTAATTTTAAAAAAATATTCTTTATTGATTTTTTTCAGAGAGGAAGAGAGAGGGACAGAGAGTTAGAAACATCGATGAAAGAGAATCATCAATCAGCTGCCTCCTGCACACCCCTCTACCAGGGATGTGCCCGCAACCAAGGTACATGCCCTTGACCGGAATCAAACCTGGGACCTCTCAGTCCGCAGGCCGACGCTCTATCCAGAGCTAAACCAGTTTCAGCTTATATTAATTTTTTCTCCCAAAGATGCCCTAGGTCTTATTTTCAGGGGATGCATTATGTTTCCACGATGTAGGTCTTATTTCCGGAGGATGTCTTATTTTCAGGGAAACACGGTATCTCTGTGCAGCCAGTGTCTGCGTACCCCGTGCTCGGCTGGATGGGAGCACGGGGGGGGGGGGGGGGGGGTTAGGTGGGTGGGAAGGTGGCCAGAAGGACGAATGGGTAGATGGGTGAAGGGACAGACGGACGGACAAATGGGCGGATGTTGAGAAGGGTGGATGAGCAGATTAGAGCATCGGTCGCCAGCCTTTCAGACCTCCTGGGCCACCAGTGGTCCGAGGTCCGCCGGCTGGGGACCGCTGGACTGGAGGCTGGGCAGGCGCATGTGCGGATGGGAGGGTGGGTGGACGGTTGCCTGGGTGAGCGAGGGGATGGGAAGGTGGCTGATGGGAGGGAGGAGGGATGGTGAGTGTAGGCTTATCTGTGTGTCTGTCTGGAAGGGGTGGGTAGACGGGTGGGTTAGAGGAGGGGTGGGTGGGTGTGTGGACGGATGGACTCAAGGGTTCCCCATTGTGAGCCCAGCTTCCCCCGGGGGAAAAGGGCCAGTGGGTGCCAGTCGGGGTAGCGGGGGGGAGCCCCCCAGGAACGTGGACCTTAGAAGTGGAGCCGGGGTGAGTGACCCCCCACGGGCTTCCCCCGCAGGAACTGCCAGCGGCCCCCCTCACGATGACCGCCCCCGCCAGCAGCCCGCCTCCGGGAGAGGCCCTGCTCCCCCCCGCGGCCCCCCAGGACGTCTGGAGGCCCCCGATCGTGGGCTACTCGGGGTCCGCCACCCGGCACATCAGCCACCGGGCCAACAACTTCAAGCGGCACCCCAGGCGGAGGAAGTGCATCCGGCCCTCCCCGCCCCCGCCCCCCAACACCCCGTGCCCCATCGAGCTGGTGGACTTCGGGGACCTGCACCCCCAGAGGTCCTTCCGGGAGCTGCTCTTCAACGGCTGCATCCTCTTTGGCATCGAGTTCAGCTACGCCATGGAGACGGCCTACGTGACCCCCGTGCTCCTGCAGATGGGCCTCCCAGGCCAGCTCTACAGCCTCGTGTGGTTCATCAGCCCCATCCTCGGTGAGCCGCAGCCGGGGGGGGGGGGGGGGGAGGTGGGCACCCCGCCTCCCGGAGCCCCGAGCCGCCGTGCCTGCAGCTCTCGGGTCCCCAGGGCACAAGGGGGGGGGGGGCAGAGCCAAGTCCTCTCATTGGTCCGGGGGCTGTAGGACGCCCAGGAGTGGCTGGCCGGCCCCAGGTGTTAGGAAACTTGGTCTAAACCAGCTTATAACCGGCCGGCGGGCGGGGCTCAGTGGTTGCGCGTCGACCTAGGAACCAAGAGGTCCCGGCTCCAAACCCTGACAGGCACAGGCCCGGGTTGTGGGCTCGATCCCCCCGTAGGGGGCGTGCAAGAGGCAGCTGGTCAATGGCTTTCTCTCATCACTGATGTTTCTATCTCTCTCTCTCCCCCTCTCCCTTCCTCTCTGAAATAAAAAAATATTATATATATATATATATATATATATATATATATATATATATATATGTATATAATTTATTTTTTAATGTTTTTTTATTATTATTGATTTCAGAAAGGAAGGGAGGGAGAGACAGAGAGAGAAGCATCAGTGATGAGAGAGAACCATTGACCGGCTGTCTCCTGCACGCCCCCTACTAGGGGGTTGAGCCCGCAACCTGGGCATGTGCCCTGACAAGCCAGCTGCGGCAAATACATATATTTCTAAATAACAAAATAAAACAAACAAACCGGCTTCTAGAACTGGGTTTGGCTGCCCCCGCGGACCGGCGCCCTCAGGTGCCGCCCTAACACCGGGGAGTCGATGGGGCTGGGGCTGGGGCTGGGAGGTGCTGGCACTATGTGGACTCCCAAGGTCACGGCTGCTTTGTGGCTTACGGGGGGCGTGGGGGGAAAGGAGGGAGTGGAGGGACTTGTCTGAGATGCGGGGACACGCAGGGGACAGACACGCAGAGCTGTGTCCGGGGGGCCCGTGCCACGGGGACCCCCGCCGTGACCCCGCCGCTCTGTTCCAGGATTCCTACTGCAGCCCCTCTTGGGCGCGTGGAGTGACCGGTGTGCCTCCAGGTTCGGACGGAGACGCCCTTTCATTCTTGTCCTGGCCATAGGTCTGTTGTTGGGATTGGAATTTAAAAACGCAAAGCAGAGAGGCCCCTGCTTCCCCTTAGCAAACCCGGAGCCGCCCGCGGGCTCAGCCAGACACCCCACCGGCCCGTGGCCGTGGCCGAGCCCGGGCCCTGCCTGGGGGGCGGCTCCCTCTGTCATGTCTGTTCTCCTGCCGCTCCCCTTGGCCACGGACCCCGGCCCTGAACACAGAGGCGCGTGGGCTTTTAGTAAGAGTCCTTGGCTTGGGGTCCGAGTTCTGGGGTGACCCCTCTCTCCGCCCAGGGGCGCTGCTGGGCCTCGCGCTGCTGCTCAACGGCCGGGACCTGGGCGCGGCGCTGGCCGGCGGGACCGGCGACCCCCGCTGGGGGCTGCTGCTCACGGTGGGCGGCGTGGTGCTCATGGACTTCAGCGCCGACTCGGCCGACAGCCCCAGCCACGCCTACCTCATGGACGTGTGCGGCCCGGCCGACCAGGACCGCGGCCTCAACATCCACGCGCTGCTGGCAGGTCAGTCCCCGCACCGGGCTGCATTCTCCCCAATCCCTGGGCCCCGTCCCCGTGCTCCCTCTGTGGGGAGCCCGGGGGGGGGGGGGGTCCGAAGGTGCTGGGAGGAGGCGGTACCCCGAGTGAGAGCCGGGTCCCCCCCCCCCCCAGGCCTCGGCGGCGGCTTCGGCTACGTGGTGGGCGGCGTCCACTGGGACCGCACGGGCTTCGGGCGCGCGCTGGGCGGGCAGCTGCGGGTGCTCTTCCTCTTCACGGCCGTCACGCTGAGCGTCAGCACCGCCCTCACGCTGCTCAGCATCCCCGAGCGGCCCCTGCGGCCCCCGCCCGGCCCGCGGCCCCCGATGAAGAGCCCCAGCCTCCCGCTGCCGCCCTCGCCGCCCGTGCCCGGCGCCCCGGACGCCGGCTGCCCCAGCCCCGGGTCCCCGCTCAGCCCCCTCACGCCCCGGTACGGCAGCCTGCTCAGCGGGGACAGCTCGCCCTCGGGGCTCAGCGCCTTCGCCTCCTCCTTCGCCACCTCCCACATCGACGGCGTGCTCATCCACTGCTTCACCGGTGGCCACGACGGCAGCCACGACGGCGGCCACGACGACCTGGCCACGCCGCCCGCCCCGCCGCCCGCCCTCAGCGCCAGCTTCCCCCGCGCCCCCGCCTTCCCCCGCCCCGACCCCGGGGAGCCGGCCCTGGCCCCCGGCGCCGAGGGCGGCGTCCTGAGGGTGGGCTCCCTGGACGCCTCCAAGCCGCGGGCGGCCGGCATCCTGAAGAGGCCCCAGACCCTGGCCCTCCCGGACGCGGCCGGAGGCGGGGGCCCCGAGCCCGGCAAGAGGAGGAACGTGACCTTCAGCCAACAGGTGAGAGCAGGCCCGGCCGGGCCTGGGAGATGGCGAGGTCAGGAGGAAGAGGAGGAGGAGGAGGAGGAGGAGGAGGAGGAGAAATAGGAGGAGGAGGAGGAGGAGGTGCAGAGGGCAGTGTGAGCAGCTGTGGTTGTGGGCCCGTCCTCCACACCCTCCCATCTTTGCGAGAGAGGACGTGACCTTGAGGGCCGAGGACGGGGTGGACGGGGTGCGGGGCCTCCACGGAGGGGCTGGAACCGTGCCCTTCGGGGAGCACTGAGGAGCTCCCGGCGGGAGACGGGCCCCCCGAAACGCAGCCCCACTCCCGCCCCATCGGGAGGCGCCTCCAGGCCGCTGGCGTCGGCTCTGATGGGCCGTCGGGTCCCCTCGCAGGTGGCCAACATCCTGCTGAACGGCGTCAAGTACGAGAGCGAGCTGACCGGCCCCAGCGAGCCGGCCGGGCCGCCCCTGTCCCTGCGGCACCTCTGCGCCACCATCTGCCACACGCCCCGCGCCCTGCGCAGCCTGTGCGTCAACCACTTCCTGGGTGAGCCCCCTCCTACCCCCCACCTGTGGGTCAACCACTTCCTGGGTGAGCCCCCCCCGTACCCCCCCCCCTTGTCCCTGCCCACACAGGCTGCCTTCCAGGACCCCGGGTCCCCTTAGCTCCCAGGTACGCGGGCAGGCGTGGCGTGGGGCTGGGAGGCCAGAGGTGCCATCGAGGCTGCCACGGGTTAACCCGGAGTCTGGCCAGAGCGGCGCCTACGTCTCCGGAGCCCAGACCCCCACTCTCCAGGCGGCTCAGGGTTAGGTGACACGCACTGTCCCACCCGTGAGGCTGTGGGGCCTCACCTCGAGCCGGGACAGACACACAGACATCCACATACAGACACACGGGCATCCACACACAGACACATGGACAGACACATGGACATCTACACACAGACACATGGACAGACACACGGACATCCACACACAGACACATGGACAGACACACGGACATCCACACACAGACACATGGACAGACACACGGACATCCACACACAGACACATGGACAGACACACGGACATCCACACACAGACACATGGATATCCACACACAGACCCATGGACAGATACATGGACACATGGACACACGCAGGGACATCCACACACAGACCCATGGACAGACACATGGACAGACACACGGACATCCACACGTGCCCACATAGGTCTAGCGCTGGCCTCGCGTTCACAGGCCTGGCACTGGAATTCCCCGGCCCAGCCCGACGTGCATTTCCTCCCGGTGACCGCGGCGGGCGGTGTGAGCTCTGGGTGGGCAGGATGACCAGGAGGCGAGCATGTAGTATGCCTGACGCCTGTGCAGGGACCTGTGTGGCCTTTGCCAGGACGCAGTCAGAGGCTTTACCCGACGTGCACACACGGCTCCTGTGGTTGCTCGCAGCCACAACGAGCGGGGGGAGGGGGTCTGACGGCAGCCCGGGGGGAGGGGGAGGGGCTGAGACACGCTGTGCGTCTGCCGCTACCACAGCTCCTCCGGCCCTTCACCACAGGACATCGTGCTGGTCATTACTGGGCACCTGGTCATTACTCCACAGAAAGGCCACGGGGAGTTCAGAGGGAGGGGTCTCCAGGTGAACGGGCCCCAGAGCAGATGGGTCTGTAGTGACACCCATGTGGCCTCGTGTGTCCTCTCGGTTAAAGGCCACCTGCCTGACCCAGGCTGGGGTGGGGGCGCTCAGCCTCCCTCATGAGCACCGTTCAGAGGAAGAACAGGACGCAGACCTTCATGCAGCACGGCCCGGCGTGCACAGATACGGCCCGGTGTGCATGGATAGGGCCCAGTGTTCACGGGTATGGCCCCGTGTGCACGGATACGTATTTGCTTTAAAAAAAGACTCAGGGACTCCTGCACGGCTGCACAGAGGAGGGGACGAGATCTCGGTGTGAGGGCAGGTGGTGCCTCTGTAAGTCTCGGATCCGCGTGTTACCCTGACCATCAGGCAAACCCCTGTTGGCGATGGGCCCGGCCCACGTCTGTGCCTGGGTCACGGTCACAGCCCCCCTGCCTTCCCCCCAGGCTGGCTCTCGTTTGAGGGGATGCTGCTCTTCTACACGGACTTCATGGGCGAGGTGGTGTTCCAGGGGGACCCCAAGGCCCCGCGCACGTCGGAGGCGTTCCAGAGGTACAACAGCGGCGTCACCATGGGCTGCTGGGGCATGTGCATCTACGCCTTCAGCGCCGCCTTCTACTCCGGTACGTGCCTGGCAGCACGACGGCGGCCCTTCGTGGGAGGGCCGATGGCCTTGGGTCCGATGGCTTTGGGTCCCATGGCCTTGAGTCCGATGGCCTTGGGCCCGATGGCCTTGAGTCTGATGGCCTTGGGCCCCATGGCCTTGGGTCCATGGCCTTGAGTTCCGATGGCCTTGGGTCCGATGGCCTTGAGTCTGATGGCCTTGGGCCCCATGACCTTGGGTCCAATGGCCTTGGGTCTGATGGCCTTGAGTTCCGATGGCCTTGGGTCCGATGGCCTTGGGCCCCATGGACTTGGGTCCGATGGCCTTGGGTCCGATGGCTTTGGGCCCGATGGCCTTGGGTCCCATGACCTTGGGTCCCATGGCCTTGGGTCCGATGGCCTTGGGTCTGATGGCCTTGGGTCCGATGGCCTTGGGTCCCATGACCTTGGGTCCCATGACCTTGGGCCCCATGGCCTTGGGTCTGATGGCCTTGGGCCCCATGGCCTTGGGTCTGATGGCCTTGGGTCTCATGGCCTTGGGGCGGGTGTTGGAGGACATGGATTGAAGGCAGGTGTGTGTCTTTACGAGGAGGGGCAGGCGACCCCAGCGCCGCCTCCTTTCATTGACCACCCGTCGGGGCCAGCTCGGGAGCTGCCCTCCGTCTGGCCCCACGGGGCTGTCGGGGCCCCTCGGGTCGGAGGGAGGGCGGACAGGAGCCCCCCGCTGTCGCCCGCAGCGATCCTGGAGAAGCTGGAGGAGCGCCTCAGCCTCCGCACGCTCTACTTCGGGGCCTACCTGGCCTTCGGGCTGGGCACCGGGCTGGCCACCCTGTCCCGCAACCTGTACGTGGTGCTGTCGCTGTGCGTCACCTACGGGATCCTCTTCTCCACGCTCTGCACGCTGCCCTACTCGCTGCTGTGCGACTACTACCACAGCCAGGAGGTAGGTGCCGCCTCCCGCCCCTGGCCCGCCCCCCACACCCCCGGGGAGGGCCCCTCGTGCCCTCTGAGGGCCGGTGCACAGGGACCACCGGGTCCCCTCCAGACACAGGCGGGGACAGCGGGGGGTGGCGGGGGGGAGCTGGGAGGCTGGCGGGGAGGTCCACGCGGTGTCCCCTGAGAGCGCAGGGCCAGGGGAGGCGGGTGCGGGGCTCACCTTGGGCACAAAGTCCCAGCCGTCAAGGTCAATGCTGGGCCCACTCAGTGCTTCTAAGAACAAGAACCAAAGCCCCAAACCCACACCGGACACATCGGAACCTTAATGGCAAGGACAGGCCCCGTGCCGGCCGGGACACACACACACACACACACACACACACACACACACACACGCTCCCTCTGGGTGTCCCTGGAACCGTCACTGAGAAGGCGTCGCCCTCAGTTCACCGTCCGGCTGGGCAAAGCAGGGCTCACAGCTGTCCGTATGGAGAGCATCCCGACAATTAATACCCCCCCACAGCCCCCGCCCCGATTCACAACCCTGCGACCAGCCCACAACCCACAGAAACCCCAACCCACTGCCCCCCCCTGGAACCAGCACCCAGCTTCCGCCTGCGGGCCCACCGGCTCCGGCGGGGGTAAAGGGAGCCACACGTGACTCAGGGCCCCCCACGTGGCAGCGCGAGTGGGGGCGTCGCTCCTCGCGCCCCCGCACAGGTTTGGGCAGAGCGTGGAGGCTGGAAGTCGTGCTTAGAGGTCACCTCGGGGACGAGCTTCTCGCACCCCCTGTAGCCTGGGCCGCTGTCACCGCCCACCCGGTCCAGGCCCGGCGGCACCGGTGTGTTCAGGGGTGTGGGCTCTCCGTGAATTCCCGGGGCGGCGTCCGCGCAGGGCCAGTCCCGCTGGCCAGACCCCTGGGGATGGTGGCTGAGCCCCTCCCAGCCACGTGGGCCGCCGTGCTGACCCCGGGGCCTGAGGCTGTGGGCACCCGCTCCTCCTGCCAGCACTGCAGGGCCCGTGCCGGCAGCACCCAAGGGACCCTGCTCCCTGGTGCTGTCCCTTCCGCCCCGTCCCTTCCCTGCAGCCGAACTCTGTGCTGGGCCGAGTGGACTTGCCGGGTCTTGGCAAGGGGCTGCCTGCCCCCCAGCAGGGGCGCCCCAGGCCGCAGGCGCCCAGCGGCTTCGGCCAGAGCTGGCGGGAAGCATGGCCGCTCCCGCAGGGCCTCTGGCCACGCACTGTCCCCGGGGCTGGGGCTGGGCTCACCTGCCGCCTCCCCGCGGCCCTGAGGCTGTGTATGGACACACGTGCCCATTCCCCGAGCCCCTTGCTGGTGCCCACGAGGCCGCCGCCTTCCCCAGGGAGGGCATGGCAGCACCCCCGACACCCCGAGGTGGCCACCTCTGTCCGGACGCAGGGCCAGGCTGAGCCGGCACCCGGGTGGGACGGGCACCGGGGCGGGATGGGCACCCGGGCAGTGCACACAGTGGCGTGGGGGAGGGGGCGGCATCCGACTGCTGCATCGGGGGCTCTGGGTGGGGTGGCTTGTGCTGGGACCCACACAGCCTTCTGCCATGTCACCCTGCAGCCCAGCTCACAGACTCGGTCCTCCACCGTGCCTCCACCATGCCCATCACTGTGCCCTCCACCATGCCCGTCACTCTGCCTGTCACCATGCCTGTCACCGTGCCCACCACCATGCCCGCGTGGTGCAGCGGGTGGGGAGGGAGGTGGTGACTGGCTGGAGGCACCAGGGCCTCGGAACCCCGCTCCTGGCTGAGGGGGTGCGGCAGGCGTGGTGGTGGAGGAAGTCTGGCGGGCGGGCGGGAGAGGGAGGAGGGAGGAGGACCGCAGTCCGGGGAAGGCGCCCCCCTGTGCGGTGGCGGGCCCCCCCCCCCCCCCGCCCCATTAGTCACGGATTCTTCTCCCTGCCGTCAGCTCTGAACACAAATATTGTTCAAGCCTTGGCGGCGCTCCCCGTGCCCGTCGGCCGGGCCCGCGGGAGGGGGTCGGGGGGTCGGGGGTCCGGCCCGCACCGAGCGCCCCCGTCAGTTCGCAGGCTCCGGCGCGGACGGCGCGCGGCGCGGCATGGGCGTGGACATCTCGCTGCTCAGCTGCCAGTACTTCCTGGCCCAGATCCTGGTCTCGCTGGTGCTGGGGCCGCTGACGGCGGCGGTGGGCAGCGCCAGCGGCGTGATGTACTTCGCCAGCCTGGTGTCGTTCCTGGGCTGCCTCTACTCCTCCCTGTGCGTGGTCTACGAGCTGCCGCCCGCGGCCGGCGGCGAGCACCAGCCCCTCCTGCCCGGCGCCTGACGCCGGCCGGCCCCGGAGCCCGTGGGAGCCGGGGGGCCTGGCGCTGACGGACGGGTCTCCTGGTGGGATGTAAATATGTGATAAAACAATAAACGGCAGCAGCAAAGCCTGTGGTGTCTCGTGCGGCTCTCCCAGGAGTGGGGTCACCGGAGGAGGGGGCCTCTTTCCACATGCACTTGGGGAGCAGGTGTAAGAAGTTGCTTTTGTCGTGGAGAGTGTGACAGGTGTCCCCATCTTCCCGCCGGTGCCTCCTCTGCCCGGCCCCAGGCCTTCCCTCACTCTGCCCAGGGGCCATGCCTGTCTGTGTGCAGGTTCTCTGGTCCACTTCCCCTCCCGCCTCCTCTCTGAGATGTCAGTCTGCTCCGTGCAGCCAGGCCTCTGGACCAATGCTGTTCGTCAATTTATGTTGCTCATTAGATTCCAAACAGAAGTGAGATCACGTGATACTGGTCTTGCTCTGACTGGCTTATTTCACACAGCGTGATAATCCCGTTCCATCCAGGCTGTTACAAAGGCTAAGAGCACCTTGCCACAGCTTTTTTCCTCTCTTCTATTGATGGGCACCTGGGGTTGTTTCCAGATCCTAACTATCCATCTATTGATATAAAAGCCTAAGCCACTGAACGACCAGTTGACTGGTTGCTATGCCACACACTGCCCACCAGGGGGCAGACACAACGCAGAAGCTGCTCCTGGTGGTCAGTGCACTCCCACAGGGGAGTGTCGCTCAGCTGACTGACCCATCCTGGCCCACCCGCCTGGCGGCAGCACTCACTCCCTCAGCAGTCCTGCAGGTCCAATCTCCGGAAATGGGCCAGGGACCAGCTTACCAGTGCCACCAGCACTTTCCCAGCAGCGCCGCTGCCTCCGGGATGTTGGCCCAGACACTGGGCTGCTTCCATTCCCTAGATGCTCCGCAAGGAAGAAACGATATGAAAGTGGCCTCCAGGTGGCTCCCGTCAGCGGGACGAATCCAGATCTGGAACCCAGGGCCTGCGGGGGGGGGGGGGGGGGGGCTCACCCACTCCTCCTCAGGATGGGCATCCACTGTGGCATCGTGAGCCTCTCCCAATCTGGACCTGGCGCAAGCCTGCGGCAGGCAGAGCGGGGCCAGGGCTGGGGCGAGCAGGAGGGGCAGGTGGCATTGAACTTCTGGTTTAAGCCAGATCCCCAAAGACCACGCCGAGGGGCCTCACCAGTGCCTGCATCCATGCACCAGGCCTCTAGCTGTAAATAAGGCTGCTGTGAACATAGGGCTGCACAGAATCCTTTCTGATTGGTGTTTCCGGTTTCTTAGAACACATTCCCAGATGTGGGATCACTGGGTCAAATGGTAGTTCCATTTTTAATTTTCTGAGGAAACTCCCTACTGTTCTCCATGGTGGCTGCCCCCGTCTGCTTCCCACCAGCAGTGAGCTGGTGACCCCTTACCTCCACAGCCTCGCCAGCACTTTATGTCCTTTGGCCATTTTTAAAAATTGGACTGTTTGTCTTCTTGGTGGTGACTTGTAGGCGTTCTTTGTGTATTTTGGAAATTAAGCCCTATCAGATGTACCACTGGTGAATGTGTTCTCCCACGCAGTGGGCTCCCTTTGCATTTGGTGGGTGGTTTCTTCTGGTGGACAGAAGCTTTTAGTTTGATATAGTCTATTGGTTTATTTTTTCTTTTGTGTCTCTTGCCCTAGGAGATAAATCAACAAAAATACTGCTCTGTGAGATGTCTGAGATTTTACTGCTTATGTTTCCTTCTAGGATTTTGATGGTTTCACAACTTACATTTAAGTCTTATCCATGTTGACTTTATTCTTGTATTTGGTGTAGGTTGGTGGTCTTGTTTTTCTTTCTTTCCTTTTGCATGTAACTTCCCAACACCATTTATTGAAGAGATCTTTACTCCACTGTAGGCTCTTGCCTCCTTCGTCAACTATTAATTGACCATAATGGTGTGGGTCAACTTCTGGGGTCTCTGTGCCTGTTCTTGTGCCAGTACCAGGCTGTTTTGATGACAATGGCTTTGTAGTATAGTTTAATATCCAGTATTATGATCCCTATAAGGTTATTTGGGGTCTTTTTTTTTTTTTGAATACTTTAGAACTGTGAAGTATTTTAATAAGGATTGCATTGAATTTGTAGATTGCTTTGGGTAGCATGGACATTTCAGTGATGTTCATTCTTCCAATCCATGAACATGGTATATTTCTATTTGTTTGTTCCTCTATTTCTTTTTTCAATGTTCTAGTTTTCTGAGTACAGGTTTTTTGCCTCCTTGATTAAGTTTATTCCTAAGTATATTTTTTATTGTTGCAATGGTAAGTGGGATTTTAAAATTAATTTTTGAGATTTAATATTACTGTATAAAAATGCCATTGTTTTCTGGGTATTAATATTGTATCTCACTATTTTGCTAAATTAATTCATTAAATCTAGCATATTTTTTTTGGTGGAGCCTTTAGGGTTTTCTATGTACAATATGTCATCTGCTAATAATGAGTTTTACTTCCTCCTTCTCAGTTTCAATGCCTTTACTTTCTTTCTTCTTGTCTGATTGCTGTGGCTAGGACTTCCAGTACTGTTGAATAAGAATGGTGAAAGCAGATGTCCTTGTTCTGTTCCTGATCTTAAGGGAAAGGCTTTCAGTGTTTGCCCATTGAGTATGACGTTGGTTATACCTTTGTCATATATAGCCTTTATAATGTTGAGGTATGATCCCTCTTTTCCCACTGATAGTCTTTATCATAAATGGGTGCTGGATTTTCAATGCTTTTTCTGTCTGTTGATATGATTATGTGACTTTATCCTTCATTTTGCTTATGTGATGTACCATGTTTGATTTGTGAATATTATATTAGTCTTACATACCCAGAATAAATCCCTGTTGGTCAGTGTATGACCTATTGCTGGACCCAACTTGCTAATATTTTGTTGAGTATTTTGTATCTATGTTCATCAGGGATTTAGGCCTGTAATTTTCTTTCTTTCTTTGTAGGGTCTTTATCTAGATTTTGGAATTAGGATAACATTGGCCTTGTAAAAAAAAAAAAAAAAAAAAAAGCTTGAAAGTCTCTTGAATTTTTTTCTAATAGTTTGGGAGGATAGGTGTCCTTTGAATGTTCGGTAAAACTCTCCTGTTAAGCCATCTACTCCAGGACTTTTTTTGTTGTTGCTGGGAGTATTTTGATTACTGCTTCAATTTCATTAGTTGTTATCAGCCTATTCAGATTTTCTTATTCTTCTTGATGGAGTTTTGTTAGATCGTATGTCTCTAGGAATTTGTCCATTTCACCCAGGTTGTCAAACTTGTTGGCATATAGTTCATATTTTTTTCTAATAGAATCATTTATTGAAGGTTATAGTGTAGCTCAATGGTTATCAACTGACAGGGATTTGGGGCCCTCATGCACAATCCAGAAGACTTTTGGCAGTATCTGGAGATATTTTTGGTTGTCACAACTTGGGTGGCTGCTACTGTCCAGAGTTGCTGTAAATATCCTGCAATGCACAATATAACCCCCACAACAAAGAGTTGAAACCCATCTCCAAATGTCAATAGTGCTGAGGTGGACAGAGCCTGGTCTAATTGTACATCGCATCCCTGAGTAATATTTTGGGGTCAAAAGGTCTTATTCATTCATTCATTCTCATATCCAGCCATCTTCCCATCTATCCTCCCATCCACTCATCCATCCATCCTCCCACCCACCCATCCACAAGCTCCCTGGGTGTGGCAGGCAAAGAACCGTAAGTGCTGAGATCGAGCTGTGAGGAGAGGAGACAGTACGCTGGGGTCTTCGCTGAGGGCGGCAGTAGGGTGCTGTGAAGGACCACAGCACCACCTAACTGGTGATGGGTTAGGCAGTGAGCCATCCCGGGGAGAATGGCGTGACCTCTGGTGAGATGCCATCTGAACAGTGCCCTGGTGAAGAGCGGAAGATGGCAGAGATGAAGTGGGAACTTGCTGGATGTGTTCAGGGACCACAGGCAGCAAAACACTCAGGACGTAAAAAGCTCCCCCAGGCGGGCACCTCCAGGAGGTGGAGCGGATGCCTGCCCTCTGACTTGACCCTGGGCTCCCTGTGCCATTGCCTCTGCCCCCCCTTTCCAAAACCACCTAGCTCCTTCGAGCCCCAGGAGCGGAAGGCTCCTGTGAGGGTCCTGGGTCCAGTCCTTCCTCTGTGCCCCTTGCCCTGGTCCAGAACCTCTGCCCACCCCTTCCCTGCAGTCTACACACATGGCTCACCGTCCCCCTGCAGGTCTGAGCCCATCCCCTCAACACCCTCTGCGACCCCCAGTACCCGAGGAGCCAATGCTAAGGCCCTCCCACCCAGCCCGGACCTGCCCACCCTCCTGTGCCCGCCGCCCGCTTCATGGATTCTGCCTCAGACTACAGGCACCGCGCCATCCAGGGCAGCCACGCCCATGCCGTGCCCAAGCTGTTCCCACAGGCGAGGTCCTTCCAGCCCTTCTCTGCCCATCCATGTCTGCCTCCTCCACGATGACCTGACGCTGCCTCCTCCATGAAGCCCACCTGGCTGGAAGCAGTGTCTCCGCCCTGGGCCTTCACACCGGGTCAGATCACCTTCGTGGTTATGACCCATGAACTAAGCAAAGCGGGTCCCACCACTCCTGCCCCACATGCGGGTGGCACAGAGGTTCGGGGACTTTCCAAAACCACCCACTCCTTCGAGCCCCTGGCAGTCCCACGCTTTCCTGGGACTCCAGACGCATCCTCCCCACATTTATACTGCTTAGAAGAGCTTTAGATCTTTCTAGAAAACGTTCAGGGGGAGGACCTATGTTCTACAATGAAGGTTTTTTGAGAGGGGAATGTTGCATGTGGGTTCCACGGGCCGGGCTGTCTTGCTGCAGAACAGAGCGGTCAGATGGCAGAGATGGGGGGTTCCCGGCTCCCTCTTGCATGGCCACAGCCCGGGTTCTTCCTGAACTTTCTAAGTCACAAAGATCCCTTTGCAAGTGGCAGCGGCTGTCTGCTCAGAGGCAGGCGCTGGTTGCTGTTTGGGGCAGGGACTGAGCAGCGTCGGGCCCTGGGGCCAGCTCCCCAAAGCTGCCCTTGACCCAGGTCTGCCCCAGCTGACCGCAGAGGCAGCCGCCACGAGGCCCAGGACTCGCTGAGCCACACCTGCTTCCTCCCCCCCAGAGCCGCTCTCTCTCTATTTCTCTCCTGCTTCCTTCACCCCGAGCATATCTCTCTCTCTCTCTCTCTCTCTCTCTCTCTCCCTCCCTCCCTCCCAACTTAAGATGGAGCTGCGATGACGGTGGGAGTCAGCGCCGCTGGTGGTTCCTAGGAGCTGAGCGCTGGGCACTCCTTGCTTCCCTCCCTGTGGGGAAGGTGGCAGCCCCACCCCTCGGCAGCCCTGCACCCCGATCGGGGGACCTGACTCCCCAACTGACAGCAGCGTCCGGCGGCCCGTGTCTGCTCTGGCTGCAGGAAAGGAGAGCGGGCGTGGCTCTGCAGGCCGGGCTGCTAAAACCAAACCCACACCCGCGGTCATGGGTGATGGTCCCCTCAGCAACCCTGAGATCAGTGGTGCTCCCTGGCGCTCACGGCCGTCCCAGCACCAGGATGACACGGCGTCCTCAAGGGAACAGACGGCAGAGCACAGCTGCCATCTGCCTAGGCGAACCCTGGGCATGCTGTGGGGATGGACGTGCTTCCCCCGAATGTGCCCGAACAGGCCAGAGCATGTCCGCAGGTCCACACGGCGTGTGGTGGCCTCGTCCTGGCGGTGAGCGCCCCCTCCTGGAGGACTCGGAGATGAGGGGTCCTGAGATGGGCACACAGGGCCCGCCGGGCAGTAGCAGCAGCCCGGGGCTTTTCTGTGTGTGTGTATGTGTGCATGCGTGTGTATGTGGCACTGAGGCCATCATGCTTGGAAACCCCACAACTGACGATGCCCTTCCACTCCGTGACAGTCACTGCCACCTCCCCTGTGTGGGTCCCAACACTAGGCCGGGTGCCAGGATGCAGTGGTGAACAAGAGACCATCTTTCCGTGGTCATTACATCCGCCCCGGTCCTGCCCACCCCACCGCAGCCCCCAGGCCCCTTCCCTGAATTCTCACCCTGCGTGACTGTCCCAGCTGCCTTTCTATGTCCAGCTCCCCTGCCTCCAGGAAATGTCATTTTACAAAACACCACCCCCACACCTCCCTTTGGACCATCTGGGGGGAGGGGCAGAGGACCTTCACCCGCAGGTGTCACCAGGGGCTGGCAGCCAGAGATGGTTCTGGACCTGACAGACTGCCACCTGGTGGCCAAGACTGGAAGTGCTGGCAAGGACCTGGGAAGGACCTTGGAGAGCCCTCAGGCGGCTAAGAAGCTCCTTAAATTGTATTTTCCATCTGATTCACCACATGGGTGTCCACACCCGAGGGCTCCCCAGAGGCCACGAGTAAAGCAGACCCTGCCCGAGGTGCCAAGGGCACCACCAGGGCGGAGGCGGTGCACACCGGGGGGACCGTGGCCACCCACGCCTGGGAGACAGACCGCGCGGCTGACAGGCCTTTTCTCCCTCGTAACTCCGTATCCATTCAGACACGGCATTTCCGTGCACATTTGCGTCTCATAAATGTCCGCCACTGAAACCAGCTTCACCAGCAGATGGCACTGGGTTCCTGCTGCCCACGTTCCCTCCCCGCCCCCTTCTCACCCATGACCCAGTGCGGGGCCCACAGCTGGCTGCCCCTCCTTCGTGCCTTGGGGACTCGGTGCGAGCAGGGCGCCCGCTGCTGGGGGGCTGCAGAGTGGGGCATCCTCAGCCTGTAGGGCAGCTCAGGGGAGCTGGGAGGGGCAGGGCAGGAGGAACCCGGGAGGAGGAGGCTGTGCACAGGCCACACACCTGGCGAGTGCCCACCCATCAGCGGTGTGGGGTGACAGCGGGAGACACGGCCTGGGAGAGGGCGCCTTGGTCCCGATGCCACCCCACCCTGGAGCCCATTCTGGGTGGGGAGCCTCGTGCGGGCAGAGGATCTCAGGTCGGCAGGTCGGAGCATCTCCCAAGGACAAGTGTACTCACCTTCCTCCCAGAGCCGACGTGGATCTTTCCAGAAGCTGCTTTGGAAGGTGAGCAGTGTGCTGGCAACAGCTGAGGGCCCCAGACGCCCTCTCGGTCCTTCCCCACCCGGGGACCCAAGTGGGGCCAACCGCCCACACCCCGCACCCCAGGAATAAGACACAGGCCGGGCTCACCACCGGTCCACACCCAGCTGTTGTAGTGTAGCTTGGTTTTATTTATGTCCACAAATATTTCCAAAAATTACAAAATACTCGAATGGAGAGAGCACAGAAGTCGCAATCTCTGGTGTCTACGCTGCTCACACTGTTAGCTCACGGCAAACTACTCCTATGTACACTTAGCTTCAAGACAGACACGCGGCACGGACACGCCTCGCTCTGCGCCGCGGTAGTGAGACCTGAAGCGCCACCTTGACAACGTTGAACGAGAAACATACAAAACACAGAAAAGCAAAACCGAACTTCAAACGAAAGGAAGGAAAACCCAAAGGAAACCGGGGCCGGCTTCAAAGCCCCGAGAAGGCCGGCCCCTCGGCGGCAGCTGACCCGGAGGGCCTCCGGCTGCAAGAATCTCAGTGCTCCCCCACGGGTGGGGACCAAGGCCCACAGACTCGCCTCCCACAGCTTCCAACAGACTCAGAGCACGGAACTCCCTCTTCTTTGGACAAACGGATGCGGGGAGGCGATGAGGGGCCTGACTGGATGGCAGGCGTGTTCTACCAGAAGTAAAACGGGGCGGAGGAGGTGGCAGGTGCGGAGGCTGGGGCAGCGGGAGCCGCAGAAGGGCGGCCCCGGAGAGCAGGTCACCGCCCTGAGGAACCGCCCTGCCGGCGCGGCCACAAGCCCGATGACAGAGTCCATTTGAGTTTGTCTCCCTACAAGGAGCTAAATTTAAGGCAGAAATGGAATGAAAGAAAACTAAAGAAAAAAAAAACTACAAACATTTTCAACAAATAGAACAATCCTCTACCTGTCCCGAGTGAAAGCAAAGGGTTGCTGGGATAGGAAATGCCCATCGCAGGCCGAATCGGGAGCCAGGTCTGCGCTGACACCTGGGCTTCTGGGGCCCAGGGCCGCTCCCTTCCTACCCACGTGGCTCGGGTCCTAGACGCATGTCACATCCGACCAGACACCCCTCTTGCCTGACAATTCTGGGATGTGGCCACCACACACAACGGCCCTCGAGAGTGGGAGGGAAGAGGGAGAAGGCCACACGTCTGGCAGGAGCAGGTGCAGACGGCACCCCCCCCTCGCCCGCAGACAGCCGCGGGGCCTCTGCAGTGCGGCCCGAGGCCCCCGGGGGCACCTCCCAGGAAGCCCGCCTTCCCTTCCCCTCCGGCTCCCACTCCGGGATGAAGGGTGCCACTCAAATGGCGTCCCGGTCTGGCGCGGTCACCATGCTCCTGGCAGACACAGGCCACCACCCACAGCCGTGCCAGCTGCAGGTCTCCTCTCCCCAACTGACCAGAGCACGTGAGGACACACGGAGGGCAGATCGCTAACAGGTCCCTGCGGCCACACGTGCTGAGTAACTTGCAGGGACTCACTTTGGAGAAGGTCTATGCCATCGTCAGAGTGAGAAGGCAGCCAGACAGAACAACTGAACTGTGTGCCCAGACACCTGTCAGATCGGCACCACACACACAAACACGTGCTTCCTCTCTGCACACACAGGACGGTGGACATCTAACCCCTGCGCTCGCTCCTGTTGCAACGACAGGAGTCCACCTGGCAGGTGTCCGCACCGCTGGCCCCGCACAGCCAGGAACAGAGGGAGGAAAACCAAAGCCGCGAACAGAAGCCATCCGTAACGTGGTCCCTGCAGAGCCCCGGGTGCTCGCTGCTGCGACCGGGCCCAGCCCCAAGCTTTCGCCCATTGGTAATTAGTAACGCCCACCTGCTCCCTTTAATTAAAGGGATAATTATATATAACTTTTTATTAAAAAATCAACTCTGTACTCTGTCAATAGCCGATAGGAATTCACAATTAGTGACATGGCTGGAAAAAATAGATCGGAACAGTAGTTCGTGGAGGAAAAAGAGAAGGCTGCTCTAAAATTATTTACAGACGTAAAAAGCCGTGCTGCCGGGCTTTCTCAAATTATGAAGATTTCCAACAATGTAGTAAAATAAAAGATTCTTCAAAAATTATAGCTCTTGGATTCCAAACTCAGATGCCGCCTCTATCTGCAACCCCGCGGGTTTTGGCACACGTGACTGAGTGTGTCTGCACGCACAGTGAGGGTGTGACTGGGTTCTAGCACCTACTGAGAAGTCGAGGAAGGGAAGGAGACGAAAGCCGAACCCCAAGATTGCTGGGTAGTTCTGAATGTTCAGTCCGGTCCAGGACTCACTAGGCTTCTGGGGGACCGTCATGCAGGGAGACCCGAACCATCGCAGGGAATCCTCTCTACAAACACACACTATATGCGGATACATTTCAGTTGTGGGCTTTAAATATATAAAGACATCTTTAGAAGATATTCTTTTGCTTTTGCAGCTCCTATTGTATGTAAAAAGTCCTGTTTATCCCCCCAAGACCTGGGGCGGCTTCCGCAGCCGTTAACAATAAATAATCTATAACTGCTTGTCCCCTTCTTTCTTCAGTCGACTGGAAAGAGAAGCAGAGGAGAGCGCCTTCAGCACCAGACGGGGGCTCCCGGAAGCTAGCCCGCCCACCCCCAAGAGGGCTCTGTGGGGGCCCCTCTAGGGGAGCCAGGGGAGGAGCGCCACGGGCCCCCCACCTCACCTGTAATAATCTTCCTGACTCGGGAGGTGGCTGCCGTGCATGTGGGGGTGTGCGTGCAGCCACTGCTGCTCCATGGCCAGTCTCTGCAGCTCGGCCGACTGGGCGTGCATGGCCTGCAGCTGGTGGGCAGCTGACATGGGGGGTGGGATGGCCCCGGGCAGGTCTCGGGGGTAGGGGGTGCCTGCCAAACACAAACAGAATCCTGAACAGACAGTCCAGGGGAGGGACCAAGACAAGGCCGAGGCTGCAGAGACCACGAGGCTGCCCCGGGGGAGGGGTGCCCGAGTACCGCCCCTCCGTCCCCTCCGTCCCCTCCTTCCCCGCTGTGGGCCTCAGCCCAGTGCTTCCCCTTCAGAGAGGCCTCCTTCCTAAGTCGCAGACTTACATGCGGAGCCTCTGTCATTCCTTCATTCCCGCCGTCCCCACCCGGGCTCCTGTTACACACGTGCACCCCCACCCCCGAGGGGACAGGCGTTGAACACATGAACCAAGGAATGACCGGGCCCTTGGGCCAGACCACTAACAGCTCACTGGACCCCGCCTTCCCCGGGTGCATTCTTACCAAAAACGGGGTGACGAAGCATCTCGTGCTCGTGGGGGGGCTGTCCAAGCAGAGGGTTGGGGAGGGTGCCAGGGGGATAGGGAAAGCGAGCCAGGTGAGGGCCAGCAGTCAGGGGGTCCACCAGCGGGTGCACGGGGCCTGCTGAACCTGAAAGAAGGGGCAGAAGTCCCACACAGGAGGCACAGGGCTCTCCGATGCCCCTCCCTGGCTGGAACAGGGGGCCAGTGACCTTGACCCAGAGGGACTGTCCTCCGGGCTCCCCACACGCCTGCAGTGGAGCTCCAGAAAGTGAAACGCAAGTGCAGAGCGGACTGTGAGCACCCCCAGCCCCATCCCCCAATCCGTTCTGCTGAGGACCCGGGGCCAGCAGAGTCGCCTGGCTGACCGCCCTCGCCAGCACCCCTGGTCCAGGCTGCCCGTGCCGAGCCCGAAGGCGGCCAGAGACTGCTGCGGGCTCGCCCTTCTGCAGGCCAGCGCTGGCTCCAAGTTCTCCTTCTGCCTAGAGATGCCCTCTCCAATGCCTCCCCGTGCCGCTTCCTTTTTATAACGGCAGCGTCGCCCACCGGCCTGTTCCCATCCCTGCGCCTGCTCCCACAGAGCTCCGCAAACACCTGCCAATGGCTGCACGGCTGCCTCCCAGCGCACAGCGCCAGGCCGCCTGCTGGTGACCCTGGGCTAAAAGGCCCACACTGGCGGCATGACACTCAGGTGTCAGGGCCACGGGGCACACGTGACAGCTGCGGGGCTCCCCTGGGCCCGTCTGTCAGGGCTGGGGACACAGAGAGGAAGCCGGGCGCAGCCCTCCCTCCCCTGGGCCTCTTCCCCGGCGTGGAGGTCAGCCCACGAGGAGGTCCTCCGCCACGGCCCTGGTCCCAGGGAGCGGGCCAGGGCACCCCTCCCCCGTCTGCCTGGTCCGCAGAGCTTCGGAGGGCCAGGGCTCCAGCTGTGCCCGTCTGCCTCTGCCTCAAACCAGCCTGCCCCCAGGCTGGCCAGGCAGGCGCTCACTGCCAGAGCGGGCCGGGCTGGGAAGCCTAGGCCTCATTCCCGAAGAGGGAAGGAAGATGCTTCTTAGGTTCTCGCTCCGTGACACCCACAGCCTGCCTTTCCGGGGTGCCAGGGGCTCCAGCTGGCTCCCGAGGCCCCTCCTTGTCCTCAAGCGCCACCTGAGCCTGCCCGGCGAGCACAGCTGCTTCTCCTGGGCCGCCAGGCCCAGGCCAGGAAGCCAGCGTTCTCCCGGAGGCGGAGGCAGAGGGCACAGGGGCAGCCTTCTGGGACTTGCAGCTCTGGTGAGCTGGGGCTGGGCAGACACAGGCTGCCCGAGCGGTGGCAGCGATTCCCTGGAGCACCCCGAGAGCTCCGTGCTGGACGTTCTAGCACCTGCCTGCGACTCGGACCCGTTTAGAAAAGAAGTCTGCTCTGGGCCGGCGGCTCTATCTCTGGGCCGCACCCCGCGCCTCCCCTCTCCCCCCGGAGCCACCCCGGCACGCACCTTGGTGGAGGGGGTCCTGCTGGTGGAGGTGCAGGTGCGAGTGGATGTGGGAGTGCTGGTGATGGTGCGGGGTCACGTTGAACATCTGCAGCCGGGCCAGGGGGTCGCTGGTCAGCGATGCCATGCGCTCGGCGTGGATCCGCTCGGCGGCCAGTCTGTCGGGGTAGCTCATCTCGGGCCGCAGCTGGGGGCCGGCCAGGGCCAGTCTCTCCCTCTCCAAGGGGTTGAGGCCCGGGTGGAAGGAGGCGAAAGGGTGGGGGCCGGCGGTGGGGGGGATGGTGAGGGCGCTGTGCCGGGCGAAGTGCTCCATGGGGTTGGTGGCGGGGTGCAGGGGGTCCAGCTCGGGGGGCTTCACCTCGAAGCCCGGCTTCATCCGCTCGCGCAGCTCCCGCTCCCGGATCTCCCGCTCGCGGATCTCGCGCTCCCGGAGCTCCCGCTCGCGGATGGTGGGGTCCACGTTGTAGAGGCCGGGCATGTGGTAGGCCAGCAGCGGGTCGGTGGGGTTGAGGGGCATGTAGAAGGGGTGGTTGCGGTTGGTGGGCGACATGACGTGGGGCCGGGCGTACTCGCTCAGAGTCCGGAGCGCCGGGGTGTCCGGCCCGATGTACGGGGGCACAGCAGCGATGGTGGTTGGCGGCGGCTCGAAGGAAGGCCGCATGTGGCTGGGACCGAGCTGGGGGTCGCTGAGGCGGCCTTCGTGTGCCGAGCTGGACGCCTTCTGCTGAGGAGAAGGCGGGCGTGGGGAGACCGGTCGCCTGGTGTTCTTGGGAGGTGAGCTCTGCCCTGTGGCCTGCGCTGACCGGTCACCGTGGTCCCTCCACCCCAACCCAGCGGCCTCAGGCACGGCCTGTGACAAGGACCTGGCCCAGACTCCCTGACGTCTGCTCTGTGCCTGGATGGGCCATGCACTGTGTGACAGGCACTGCACGGGGATCCTCTGGCCCATGAGTGCCCAGGACAGGCCTCCCGAGGGCGCGGATGAGGCAGGCTAACGCCCCCCCCCTTTCACTTCTCTGCAGTTACATGAGAGACACGCCTACAGGCTGCTGGTCAACCAGTCTGAACCTGCCAGGGCCAAGGAGGTGCAGGGGCCTCTGGGGGAGGGGTTAGGAGAGGAGGAGGTGCAGGGGCCTCTGGGGGAGGGGTTAGGAGAGGAGGAGGTGAGCCTCTGGGGGAGGGGTTAGGAGAGGAGGAGGTGCAGGGGCCTCTGGGGAGGGGTTAGGAGAGGAGGAGGTGCAGGGGCCTCTGGGGGAGGGGTTAGGAGAGGAGGAGGTGCAGGGGCCTCTGGGGGAGGGGTTAGGAGAGGAGGAGGTGAGCCTCTGGGGGAGGGGTTAGGAGAGGAGGAGGTGCAGGGGCCTCTGGGGAGGGGTTAGGAGAGGAGGAGGTGCAGGGGCCTCTGGGGGGGGGGTTAGGAGAGGAGGAGGTGAGCCTCTGGGGGAGGGGTTAGGAGAGGAGGAGGTGCAGGGGCCTCTGGGGAGGGGTTAGGAGAGGAGGAGGTGCAGGGGCCTCTGGGGGAGGGGTTAGGAGAGGAGGAGGTGCAGGGGCCTCTGGGGGGGGGGTTAGGAGAGGAGGAGGTGCAGGGGCCTCTGGGGGAGGGGTTAGGAGAGGAGGAGGTGCAGGGGCCTCTGGGGGGGGGTTAGGAGAGGAGGAGGTGCAGGGGCCTCTGGGGAGGGGTTAGGAGAGGAGGAGGTGGGCCTCTGGGGAGGGGTTAGGAGAGGAGGAGGTGCAGGGGCCTCTGGGGGGGGGTTAGGAGAGGAGGAGGTGCAGGGGCCTCTGGGGGGGGGTTAGGAGAGGAGGAGGTGCAGGGGCCTCTGGGGGGGGGGTTAGGAGAGGAGGAGGTGCAGGGGCCTCTGGGGGAGGGGTTAGGAGAGGAGGAGGTGCAGGGGCCTCTGGGGGGGGGGTTAGGAGAGGAGGAGGTGCAGGGGCCTCTGGGGGGGGGGTTAGGAGAGGAGGAGGTGCAGGGGCCTCTGGGGGGGGGGTTAGGAGAGGAGGAGGTGCAGGGGCCTCTGGGGAGGGGTTAGGAGAGGAGGAGGTGCAGGGGCCTCTGGGGGAGGGGTTAGGAGAGGAGGAGGTGCAGGGGCCTCTGGGGGAGGGGTTAGGAGAGGAGGAGGTGGGCCTCTGGGGAGGGGTTAGGAGAGGAGGAGGTGCAGGGGCCTCTGGGGGGGGGTTAGGAGAGGAGGAGGTGCAGGGGCCTCTGGGGGAGGGGTTAGGAGAGGAGGAGGTGCAGGGGCCTCTGGGGGGGGGGTTAGGAGAGGAGGAGGTGCAGGGGCCTCTGGGGGAGGGGTTAGGAGAGGAGGAGGTGCAGGGGCCTCTGGGGGGGGGTTAGGAGAGGAGGAGGTGCAGGGGCCTCTGGGGAGGGGTTAGGAGAGGAGGAGGTGGGCCTCTGGGGAGGGGTTAGGAGAGGAGGAGGTGCAGGGGCCTCTGGGGGGGGGTTAGGAGAGGAGGAGGTGCAGGGGCCTCTGGGGAGGGGTTAGGAGAGGAGGAGGTGGGGCCTCTGGGGGGGGGGTTAGGAGAGGAGGAGGTGCAGGGGCCTCTGGGGAGGGGTTAGGAGAGGAGGAGGTGCAGGGGCCTCTGGGGGAGGGGTTAGGAGAGGAGGAGGTGCAGGGGCCTCTGGGGGAGGGGTTAGGAGAGGAGGAGGTGCAGGGGCCTCTGGGGGAGGGGTTAGGAGAGGAGGAGGTGGGCCTCTGGGGAGGGGTTAGGAGAGGAGGAGGTGCAGGGGCCTTGGGGGGAGGGGTTAGGAGAGGAGGAGGTGCAGGGGCCTCTGGGGAGGGGTTAGGAGAGGAGGAGGTGCAGGGGCCTCTGGGGGGGAGGGGTTAGGAGAGGAGGAGGTGCAGGGGCCTCTGGGGGAGGGGTTAGGAGAGGAGGAGGTGCAGGGGCCTCTGGGGAGGGGTTAGGAGAGGAGGAGGTGCAGGGGCCTCTGGGGGAGGGGTTAAGGAGAGGAGGAGGTGAGCCTCTGGGGGGGGGGTTAGGAGAGGAGGAGGTACATGAGCCTCTGGGGGGGGGTTAGGAGAGGAGGAGGTGGGCCTCTGGGGGGGGGTTAGGAGAGGAGGAGGTGCAGGGGCCTCTGGGGGGGGGGTTAGGAGAGGAGGAGGTGCAGGGGCCTCTGGGGGGGGGTTAGGAGAGGAGGAGGTGCAGGGGCCTCTGGGGAGGGGTTAGGAGAGGAGGAGGTGCAGGGGCCTCTGGGGGAGGGGTTAGGAGAGGAGGAGGTGCAGGGGCCTCTGGGGGAGGGGTTAGGAGAGGAGGAGGTGGGCCTCTGGGGAGGGGTTAGGAGAGGAGGAGGTGCAGGGGCCTCTGGGGGGGGGTTAGGAGAGGAGGAGGTGGGCCTCTGGGGAGGGGTTAGGAGAGGAGGAGGTGCAGGGGCCTCTGGGGGAGGGGTTAGGAGAGGAGGAGGTGCAGGGGCCTCTGGGGGAGGGGTTAGGAGAGGAGGAGGTGCAGGGGCCTCTGGGGGGGGGGTTAGGAGAGGAGGAGGTGCAGGGGCCTCTGGGGGAGGGGTTAGGAGAGGAGGAGGTGGGCCTCTGGGGAGGGGTTAGGAGAGGAGGAGGTGCAGGGGCCTCTGGGGGGGGTTAGGAGAGGAGGAGGTGGGCCTCTGGGGAGGGGTTAGGAGAGGAGGAGGTGCAGGGGCCTCTGGGGGAGGGGTTAGGAGAGGAGGAGGTGCAGGGGCCTCTGGGGGAGGGGTTAGGAGAGGAGGAGGTGCAGGGGCCTCTGGGGGGGGGTTAGGAGAGGAGGAGGTGGGCCTCTGGGGAGGGGTTAGGAGAGGAGGAGGTGCAGGGGCCTCTGGGGAGGGGTTAGGAGAGGAGGAGGTGCAGGGGCCTGGGGGGGAGGGGTTAGGAGAGGAGGAGGTGCAGGGGCCTCTGGGGAGGGGTTAGGAGAGGAGGAGGTGCAGGGGCCTCTGGGGGGGGAGGGGTTAGGAGAGGAGGAGGTGCAGGGGCCTCTGGGGGAGGGGTTAGGAGAGGAGGAGGTGCAGGGGCCTCTGGGGAGGGGTTAGGAGAGGAGGAGGTGCAGGGGCCTCTGGGGGGGGGGTTAGGAGAGGAGGAGGTGGGCCTCTGGGGAGGGGTTAGGAGAGGAGGAGGTGAGCCTCTGGGGGGGGGTTAGGAGAGGAGGAGGTGAGCCTCTGGGGGGGGGTTAGGAGAGGAGGAGGTGCAGGGGCCTCTGGGGAGGGGTTAGGAGAGGAGGAGGTGCAGGGGCCTCTGGGGGGGGGGTTAGGAGAGGAGGAGGTGGGCCTCTGGGGAGGGGTTAGGAGAGGAGGAGGTGGGCCTCTGGGGGGGGGTTAGGAGAGGAGGAGGTGCAGGGGCCTCTGGGGAGGGGTTAGGAGAGGAGGAGGTGCAGGGGCCTCTGGGGAGGGGTTAGGAGAGGAGGAGGTGGGCCTCTGGGGGGGGGGTTAGGAGAGGAGGAGGTGCAGGGGCCTCTGGGGAGGGGTTAGGAGAGGAGGAGGTGGGCCTCTGGGGAGGGGTTAGGAGAGGAGGAGGTGCAGGGGCCTCTGGGGGGGGGTTAGGAGAGGAGGAGGTGGGCCTCTGGGGAGGGGTTAGGAGAGGAGGAGGTGGGCCTCTGGGGGAGGGGTTAGGAGAGGAGGAGGTGAGCCTCTGGGGGAGGGGTTAGGAGAGGAGGAGGTGCAGGGGCCTCTGGGGAGGGGTTAGGAGAGGAGGAGGTGCAGGGGCCTCTGGGGGAGGGGTTAGGAGAGGAGGAGGTGCAGGGGCCTCTGGGGGAGGGGTTAGGAGAGGAGGAGGTGAGCCTCTGGGGGAGGGGTTAGGAGAGGAGGAGGTGCAGGGGCCTCTGGGGAGGGGTTAGGAGAGGAGGAGGTGCAGGGGCCTCTGGGGGGGGGGGTTAGGAGAGGAGGAGGTGAGCCTCTGGGGGAGGGGTTAGGAGAGGAGGAGGTGCAGGGGCCTCTGGGGAGGGGTTAGGAGAGGAGGAGGTGCAGGGGCCTCTGGGGGAGGGGTTAGGAGAGGAGGAGGTGCAGGGGCCTCTGGGGGGGGGGTTAGGAGAGGAGGAGGTGCAGGGGCCTCTGGGGGAGGGGTTAGGAGAGGAGGAGGTGCAGGGGCCTCTGGGGGGGGGTTAGGAGAGGAGGAGGTGCAGGGGCCTCTGGGGAGGGGTTAGGAGAGGAGGAGGTGGGCCTCTGGGGAGGGGTTAGGAGAGGAGGAGGTGCAGGGGCCTCTGGGGGGGGGTTAGGAGAGGAGGAGGTGCAGGGGCCTCTGGGGGGGGGGTTAGGAGAGGAGGAGGTGCAGGGGCCTCTGGGGGGGGGGTTAGGAGAGGAGGAGGTGCAGGGGCCTCTGGGGGAGGGGTTAGGAGAGGAGGAGGTGCAGGGGCCTCTGGGGGGGGGGTTAGGAGAGGAGGAGGTGCAGGGGCCTCTGGGGGGGGGGTTAGGAGAGGAGGAGGTGCAGGGGCCTCTGGGGGGGGGGTTAGGAGAGGAGGAGGTGCAGGGGCCTCTGGGGAGGGGTTAGGAGAGGAGGAGGTGCAGGGGCCTCTGGGGGAGGGGTTAGGAGAGGAGGAGGTGCAGGGGCCTCTGGGGGAGGGGTTAGGAGAGGAGGAGGTGGGCCTCTGGGGAGGGGTTAGGAGAGGAGGAGGTGCAGGGGCCTCTGGGGGGGGGTTAGGAGAGGAGGAGGTGCAGGGGCCTCTGGGGGAGGGGTTAGGAGAGGAGGAGGTGCAGGGGCCTCTGGGGGGGGGGTTAGGAGAGGAGGAGGTGCAGGGGCCTCTGGGGGAGGGGTTAGGAGAGGAGGAGGTGCAGGGGCCTCTGGGGGGGGGTTAGGAGAGGAGGAGGTGCAGGGGCCTCTGGGGAGGGGTTAGGAGAGGAGGAGGTGGGCCTCTGGGGAGGGGTTAGGAGAGGAGGAGGTGCAGGGGCCTCTGGGGGGGGGTTAGGAGAGGAGGAGGTGCAGGGGCCTCTGGGGAGGGGTTAGGAGAGGAGGAGGTGGGCCTCTGGGGGGGGGGTTAGGAGAGGAGGAGGTGCAGGGGCCTCTGGGGAGGGGTTAGGAGAGGAGGAGGTGCAGGGGCCTCTGGGGGAGGGGTTAGGAGAGGAGGAGGTGCAGGGGCCTCTGGGGGAGGGGTTAGGAGAGGAGGAGGTGCAGGGGCCTCTGGGGGAGGGGTTAGGAGAGGAGGAGGTGGGCCTCTGGGGAGGGGTTAGGAGAGGAGGAGGTGCAGGGGCCTCTGGGGGGGGGGTTAGGAGAGGAGGAGGTGCAGGGGCCTCTGGGGGGGGGTTAGGAGAGGAGGAGGTGCAGGGGCCTCTGGGGAGGGGTTAGGAGAGGAGGAGGTGCAGGGGCCTCTGGGGGAGGGGTTAGGAGAGGAGGAGGTGCAGGGGCCTCTGGGGGGGGGGTTAGGAGAGGAGGAGGTGCAGGGGCCTCTGGGGAGGGGTTAGGAGAGGAGGAGGTGCAGGGGCCTCTGGGGGAGGGGTTAGGAGAGGAGGAGGTGCAGGGGCCTCTGGGGGAGGGGTTAGGAGAGGAGGAGGTGGGCCTCTGGGGAGGGGTTAGGAGAGGAGGAGGTGCAGGGGCCTCTGGGGGGGGGTTAGGAGAGGAGGAGGTGCAGGGGCCTCTGGGGAGGGGTTAGGAGAGGAGGAGGTGCAGGGGCCTCTGGGGGAGGGGTTAGGAGAGGAGGAGGTGAGCCTCTGGGGAGGGGTTAGGAGAGGAGGAGGTGGGCCTCTGGGGAGGGGTTAGGAGAGGAGGAGGTGGGCCTCTGGGGAGGGGTTAGGAGAGGAGGAGGTGGGCCTCTGGGGAGGGGTTAGGAGAGGAGGAGGTGCAGGGGCCTCTGGGGAGGGGTTAGGAGAGGAGGAGGTGCAGGGGCCTCTGGGGAGGGGTTAGGAGAGGAGGAGGTGCAGGGGCCTCTGGGGAGGGGTTAGGAGAGGAGGAGGTGCAGGGGCCTGGGGGGGAGGGGTTAGGAGAGGAGGAGGTGCAGGGGCCTCTGGGGAGGGGTTAGGAGAGGAGGAGGTGCAGGGGCCTCTGGGGGGGGAGGGGTTAGGAGAGGAGGAGGTGCAGGGGCCTCTGGGGGAGGGGTTAGGAGAGGAGGAGGTGCAGGGGCCTCTGGGGAGGGGTTAGGAGAGGAGGAGGTGCAGGGGCCTCTGGGGGAGGGGTTAGGAGAGGAGGAGGTGAGCCTCTGGGGGGGGGGTTAGGAGAGGAGGAGGTACATGAGCCTCTGGGGGGGGGTTAGGAGAGGAGGAGGTGGGCCTCTGGGGGGGGGTTAGGAGAGGAGGAGGTGCAGGGGCCTCTGGGGGGGGGGTTAGGAGAGGAGGAGGTGCAGGGGCCTCTGGGGGGGGGTTAGGAGAGGAGGAGGTGCAGGGGCCTCTGGGGAGGGGTTAGGAGAGGAGGAGGTGCAGGGGCCTCTGGGGGAGGGGTTAGGAGAGGAGGAGGTGCAGGGGCCTCTGGGGGAGGGGTTAGGAGAGGAGGAGGTGGGCCTCTGGGGAGGGGTTAGGAGAGGAGGAGGTGCAGGGGCCTCTGGGGGGGGGTTAGGAGAGGAGGAGGTGGGCCTCTGGGGAGGGGTTAGGAGAGGAGGAGGTGCAGGGGCCTCTGGGGGAGGGGTTAGGAGAGGAGGAGGTGCAGGGGCCTCTGGGGGAGGGGTTAGGAGAGGAGGAGGTGCAGGGGCCTCTGGGGGGGGGGTTAGGAGAGGAGGAGGTGCAGGGGCCTCTGGGGGAGGGGTTAGGAGAGGAGGAGGTGGGCCTCTGGGGAGGGGTTAGGAGAGGAGGAGGTGCAGGGGCCTCTGGGGGGGGGTTAGGAGAGGAGGAGGTGGGCCTCTGGGGAGGGGTTAGGAGAGGAGGAGGTGCAGGGGCCTCTGGGGGAGGGGTTAGGAGAGGAGGAGGTGCAGGGGCCTCTGGGGGAGGGGTTAGGAGAGGAGGAGGTGCAGGGGCCTCTGGGGGGGGGTTAGGAGAGGAGGAGGTGGGCCTCTGGGGAGGGGTTAGGAGAGGAGGAGGTGCAGGGGCCTCTGGGGAGGGGTTAGGAGAGGAGGAGGTGCAGGGGCCTGGGGGGGAGGGGTTAGGAGAGGAGGAGGTGCAGGGGCCTCTGGGGAGGGGTTAGGAGAGGAGGAGGTGCAGGGGCCTCTGGGGGGGGAGGGGTTAGGAGAGGAGGAGGTGCAGGGGCCTCTGGGGGAGGGGTTAGGAGAGGAGGAGGTGCAGGGGCCTCTGGGGAGGGGTTAGGAGAGGAGGAGGTGCAGGGGCCTCTGGGGGGGGGGTTAGGAGAGGAGGAGGTGGGCCTCTGGGGAGGGGTTAGGAGAGGAGGAGGTGAGCCTCTGGGGGGGGGTTAGGAGAGGAGGAGGTGAGCCTCTGGGGGGGGGTTAGGAGAGGAGGAGGTGCAGGGGCCTCTGGGGAGGGGTTAGGAGAGGAGGAGGTGCAGGGGCCTCTGGGGGGGGGGTTAGGAGAGGAGGAGGTGGGCCTCTGGGGAGGGGTTAGGAGAGGAGGAGGTGGGCCTCTGGGGGGGGGTTAGGAGAGGAGGAGGTGCAGGGGCCTCTGGGGAGGGGTTAGGAGAGGAGGAGGTGCAGGGGCCTCTGGGGAGGGGTTAGGAGAGGAGGAGGTGGGCCTCTGGGGGGGGGGTTAGGAGAGGAGGAGGTGCAGGGGCCTCTGGGGAGGGGTTAGGAGAGGAGGAGGTGGGCCTCTGGGGAGGGGTTAGGAGAGGAGGAGGTGCAGGGGCCTCTGGGGGGGGGGTTAGGAGAGGAGGAGGTGGGCCTCTGGGGAGGGGTTAGGAGAGGAGGAGGTGCAGGGGCCTCTGGGGGGGGGGTTAGGAGAGGAGGAGGTGGGCCTCTGGGGAGGGGTTAGGAGAGGAGGAGGTGCAGGGGCCTCTGGGGGGGGGTTAGGAGAGGAGGAGGTACATGAGCCTCTGGGGGGGGGTTAGGAGAGGAGGAGGTGGGCCTCTGGGGGGGGGTTAGGAGAGGAGGAGGTGGGCCTCTGGGGAGGGGTTAGGAGAGGAGGAGGTGGGCCTCTGGGGAGGGGTTAGGAGAGGAGGAGGTGCAGGGGCCTCTGGGGGGGGGTTAGGAGAGGAGGAGGTGCAGGGGCCTCTGGGGGGGGGGTTAGGAGAGGAGGAGGTGCAGGGGCCTCTGGGGGGGGGTTAGGAGAGGAGGAGGTGCAGGGGCCTCTGGGGGAGGGGTTAGGAGAGGAGGAGGTGGGCCTCTGGGGAGGGGTTAGGAGAGGAGGAGGTGCAGGGGCCTCTGGGGGGGGGTTAGGAGAGGAGGAGGTGCAGGGGCCTCTGGGGGGGGGGTTAGGAGAGGAGGAGGTGGGCCTCTGGGGAGGGGTTAGGAGAGGAGGAGGTGCAGGGGCCTCTGGGGAAGAGGGGATCCTGTCCTGGGCTGGCTCAGGGATGAAAAGCCTAGGACGGGCTCAAACAGCACTGGATCCTCCAGCTGCCATGACGGTGAGGCAAACAGCCTCCCACAGAGCAGGTGGCCCTGTGGCCCGGGCCTGGCCTGGCCAGCGCCCTCCCCGCACCACAGGCCGCCCGCCGGCCCATCCCGGCAGGGGGCTGAGCACTCACGGCCGCTCGCTCAGCCTCCCGCTCGCGCTCTCGCTCCCGCTCGCGCTCCTTCTCCTTCTCTTTCTCCCGCTCCCGCTCCTCTCGCGCCTTCTGCTCGGCCTCCCGCTTGGCCTTCTCGATGGCCTCCTCCCTCTTCTTGGCCAGCTTGGAGCCCGCCAGTGGCATGAAGTACAGGTCCGCCCGTGCACACGAGTTGTAGCCCCGGTCCAGGTGCTTGTAGAACCTAAAAAGGCCACGTCTGCCGTCGGGGCCCTGCGAGGCCGAGGCCGAGGCCCGCCCGGGCCGCCCGGCTTCGGGGACATACCTGGCTGACTGGCTGGCGTGGCTGGGCGTGTCCACCACGGTGGGCTCGGGGGACGGGCTCCTCGGAGGGGGAGGGGGGCTCTCGGGCTCCTCGGCCTCGTCCAGAGCCTCTTCCTTGATCTGGACGGCGGGCAGCGGGCAGGCCGCGCCCACAGGTGTGCTGCCTCCGGGAGGAACGGCAGCGGCGCAGGGCGGCTGGGCGGCCGGGCCAGGTCCCGGGAGCGGCGTGGAAGCGGGGGGGCAGGACGGAGGGGTGATGGGAGGAGGGCCTCCGGGGACGAAGGGGTGCTGAGCGAACGAGGGCTGAGGGGGCGCCTGGTGGAGGCCTGCAGGGGGGTGGGCGGCGGCGGCAGCGGGCAGGCCCTGGCTCTGCGTCAGCACGGGCGGCTGGGCGGGGGAGGAGGGCAGCGGCTGGCTCTGCGGCATGAGCTGCAGCGGCGGCGGGTGCGCCGAAGGGGGGTGGTGGGTAGACAGGGAGCTGAGGGGCTTCAGCGCCGGAGGGGGCGGGAGGTTGGCATTCATGGAGAAGGGCGAGGGCCCCGAGAGGTGAGGTGGGTGCTTGTGGGCCTGTGGTGCTGGCAGCTGGGGGATGGGCGTCGTGGGCGGGGGCTTGATGTGAGGCATGGCCAAGGGTGCGGGCGGCAGGGGCTGCTCCCTGGGGGGCTGCTGGGGCTGCAGGGAGGTGTGGGGGTGAGCGGCCGCCTGGGAGGCCTGGGGCGGGAGGCCGAAGGGCTGAGGGGGGCCCGGGTGCGGCAGCAGGGGCCCGGCCTGCAGGCCGTGGGGGCCGGGTGGGCCCTGGCTGGGCAAGGGGGGCTGGGGGTGGGGCGGGGCGGACGTCTGGCCAGCGGGCACGGTCAGCGGCTGCAGCGGGGGGTGCGGGGAGGGCAGACGCTGTGGGTGCAGAGCAGGAGCCTGCTGGATGTGGGCATGGGGAGCGGCACCCGGCGGAGCCTGGCTGGAGGGCTGGGAGGCTGAGGGGGAGCCCTGGGGAGGACCGGCGGAGGGGGTGGGCCCCGCTGCGGGAAGCGGGGGGGCTCCCGGGGGGGCTGTGGAGGGAGCCGGAGCAGCCCCGCCGGGAGCCTGCAGGGCGGGGGGCTGCGCCTGCAGGGTCTGCTGCTGCGCCGAGGAGTCCGAGTCACTCTCATTGTCCTGGGGGCTGGGGATGCTGGGGGACGTGCTGCGATTGTCCTGGTCGATGTCTTTGGGGTCACTGCTGCCCTCATCGTTGACACTGCGGCTGTCAGAGCTCTCTCCCTCGCCTTCGGACGGCGAGTTGGGCCGGCTGATCTCCTGAGGCGAGAGGCGAGGAGGGCGGCTCTAGTCTGCCCTGCGAGCCAGAGCCTGGCACGGGCCCAGCAGGCAGCAAGCTTGGCCTCGAGGACCAGCGTCCCGCCCTGGAGAGAGGGCAGGGCCACCAGGGAGACTGGGCGGGGGCTTCGCGGGCACCGGCTGCGCTGGAGACCCACCTGGGTTTTCGTCTTCTTGGAGCCGGCCCGGTCGGCCTCCTCGGTGTCCGAGGCCACCTTCTCCCGCGGGCGCTTGGCGCTCTTCAGGGGCGACGCGGCTCCCTCCTTCGCCTTCTGCAGTGGGCGAGCAGGGAGGGTCGGAGGGTCCCGTCAGCCTCGGGCATGACGTGGTGACTGGTGCTAACACCCCGTCCCACAGCCTGAGCTCCATCTCCAGAAGAAAGCTCCAGAAGGGGAGGCCGGAGCCAGGCAGGAACAGGCCTCTCCAATCACCCCCCTGCGCCTTCCGCCTCTGAGGCCTGGGGAGGCCCATAGGTTGGTGCGGGGAGCTGAGCCATGAGGCGGCCACGGAGGGGGAAGCCCACCCGCCCACCCCGTACCTTGGCCAGCTTCTTCACGGTCTCTGCTTTACTGTCGTTGCTGGACGTGCTGGCAGCGCTGGGGGAGTTCCGGCCGCTGGAGCGGATGTCTTCATTGGTGGGCGAGGCGCGACCATCAGGGCTGGCTGGCTGCTTCTTCCGACCGCTGCGCAGTGTAGACATCTGCCCGCCCACCCCGAGCTGGTGAGGCTGGGCCCAGCACGCCCGCGGGGCATCAAGAACAGACCCCACCGTTGGCCCCATGCCAAATGCCAGCCCTGGCCAATGGGCACGCAGGCTGTCCCCATGACAGGTCCACATGGAGCGAAGGGAGGAGGGGCGAGCGGGTGGGGTCAGTGGAAAACCAATTCTCGGCTTCTACCCGAGGCACTGGCTCCAAGGGCCTCGGTCAGGGGAGCGGCCACTGCGCCACGCCCTCCAGAACGAGCCACACACAGCCAGCTCCGGACCTGCCTCCTGCTTACTCCACGTGCCGCCCAGCCCAGCCGACAAGCCCCTGCCGCTTCCATCCGCCGGGAGGGGGCCCAGACGTGAGCTGGCAGACAGCGCGGCTCAGGGGGAGGTGGAGGTGCCACCCACCTGCCTAACAGGCCCGGCCTGGGAAAACCCTCGCTTTATGGAAGGAGGAGGCTATGCGGTGAGGAGAAACATCTACCTCAATGTTCCCCCGACTGGATCAAACATTAAAAAGCCAGCAAGTTTCAGATAGCAGAGCCATGCCCCAGGAGACCCGCCTGGAGACCCCTGGCCGCACTGCTGCCCTGAGGAGGAGGAGGGGGCACTGCCGGCGCCCCAGGCAAAGCTGGCGCCTCTGGGCCAGAAGCTGGGGGTGGTGGGAGGTGCGACCGCCCGACTCACCGAGCCTCGACTCCGCCGCGTCCTCATGCTATGCTTCCCGCTGAGCCCATCGTCCTCCTCTTTGACGGGTTTGAACATGAAGGGCGGGGGGTCCACGGGCTTCTCGATGGGCGGGAGCTCGCCGTACTTCTTGAAGTGGATGCGGCAGTCGGTGCAGAGCAGGATGTTCTCCCGGCCGCCGTGGTGCCAGTCTTTGGAGGCTGCGGGGGGGGGGGGGGGGGGGGGGAGGGGGGCAGACCGCAAACACCAGTGTCCTTGGGGCTCAGCCAACGCCGGTGCTGGGCTCAGGCAGACCCCCGACACTCCCCCCAGACGAGAGCATTTCAGGAACCCCTCCCCGCTAATGTTGGGGTACCCAGGAGGAGTGACAATAGTTGCCCTGGTCCCAACCATACCCACTGATCAGCATTCTGTACTGACTTCACCGGGGGATGGGGGTGGGGGTGGGGAGGGGAGAGGCAGGGGATAACCCCGAAGCACAACCCAAGGCCAATGTCAAAGCCCACTCACTGGTGCTGAAGCAATGGCGGCAGGCGTACCCCTTCAGCTCCTGCTCGCTGTCCTCGCTGTCGAAGTCGTCCTCACTGGCCGAGCTCAGGTCCACTGGCATGGCAGGCACACAGCAGGTGAGGGCTGGGGCCTGGCACACCCGGCCTGCCCCGGGCTCCACAGGCTGAGGCAGGGCCCTCTCCAGACCCAGCACCGTGTGTGAGGGCGCACCCGGCGCCCGCCCTGCTAGAGTGCTGGGGCTGGGGTCACACCTGGAGCCTGGGTGGCCGCCACCCACAACCGGTGGGTCTGAACAGGGTGAAGAGCCCCCTGGTGCCTCCCTGACACCCACAGACCTGAGGACCTGCCTCTGGCCAAGTGCCACCGCCACCCGCCACCTGCCACCCGCCAGCCCAGGTGACCCGGTGGTTCTTGTTTGCTACTTTAGCGACCCGGGGAGGTCTGGGCCCTGGACTCTCTGCTGCTGATCGTTCAGGGTTAGCAGGCGTGGGCTTCACTGCCATACCGCACGGCACCCTGGGACCAAGAGGAAGAGCGTGGCGTGGCAGGAGGAAGAAGAAACGTTACCCTGCTCTTACGGCCACCACGGCCAAGTGCAGTGAAAACTCACACGGCACACCGTCCATTGAGTGGAGCAACCTCTTGAATTTACCACAACCCTCAGCCACGGCCAAGACTTACTTTTGGGAAAAATTAAAATGTGGTGTTTATTAGAAAAATTTAAATGAGCGACTAATCTGTAAAAGGCTCTACCACATCCCAATGCGTGTGACACTCAGCCAGGCTGTGTGCTAGCACGCATGTGCACGTGCGCACACAGCTCCCAGGTCCTCAGCTGCAGCCGCTCGGGGACGGGCGCCTGTGCGTGCAGACCCAGCGTGGGACACGGCATGTGAAAACCCCCACTTACAGAATTCACTGGAGGGGGGTCTGGAAGGCGTGTTGACGGGAGTGGACGCAGTGCGGGTCTTAATCCTCCTGAAGACAGCCTGCCTGCGGTGCCGGCGGTGGGCGCGGGAGCTGGCCGCCTCGGGGGTCTTCTTCCAGTAGTAGTAGAAGGTGATCAGCTCCCCCTGCGGGAGAGGCGGCGGTGAGGGCCTGGCGGTTCCCCGGCCCTCTGTGGGAGCAAGGAGCTGGGCTCTGACAGCTCTCTCTACCGGAGCCGCGGACAAGGACAGTGTGCTCCTGGAGTTGACAGGCGTGCTCACGACCTGCTGGCGGAGGTGCCCGAAGGCTGGGCGAACGGGGCCTGTCACCTCCGCCCAGGAGCGCACACCTCCTCGACGGCAGGGGATCCAGCCACTCGACAAGGATCTGGATGCCTACGAACTGCCAGGTGCCACTCTGTTTGAGCACTTCAGGTGCATCATAATGGTTGCCCTCTAACCGTGTGTGTGTGTGTGTGTGTGTGTGTTTCACAGCCTTCCAGTGAAATCACAGGGATAAGGAAACACCTGGCCAGATGACTCCAGAAACAAACAAGGTGGCGGGGCCCTCGGGCCAGGCGGGAGGTCAGGAAGAACAGGAACCCCAAACCCAAACCTACTCTCCAGCCCCCACTCCAACTGGAGCTCCACTGGGAGGAGCTGCAGAGTCCAGAGGCAGTGCCCGGGGCGTGACAACACAGCTGTGCTCTGTGCAGAGGACACGCCACCTGTCACAGGTCAGTCTCCAAGGCAAAAGGAGCTGCTGTTTCCCGGCCCAGCAGAGAGAGCCGAGGCGTCTTCTGAAAACAGCGCACCTTTGGCCCTCCGCCCCGGGCCAGCAGGCCCGTCCACACCGGCGGTGAATGGCATCCAGCCAACAGAAGGCCGATTTCTTTAAACAAAAAATCCCCAGAAAAATACCTTTAACTTAAACACACACACAGCGGAAACCGGTTTGGCTCAGTGGATAGAGCGGTCAAGGGCATGTACCTTGGTTGCAGGCACATCCCCAGTAGGGGGTGTGCAGGAGGCAGCTGGTTGATGTTTCTCTCTCATTGACATTTCTAGCTCTCTATCCCTTTTCCTTCCTCTCTGTAAGAAAAAGAAAATAAAATATATGAAAAATAAATAAACACACACACACACACACACACACACACACTCCAAAAACAAAACAAAAACAATCACTTAAGGCAGTGAGAGGGCCAAGCTCACAAGGATTTCTTCTACTTAAATAAATATCGTACAAGTTAATTAACCTGACAGACTATGGTATCCTAGGATGTCACACCCCGGTGGGGGGGGGGGGGGGGAACGGGGAGGGGACACTTTGCCCTGGGAGCGTCACCCGAGCACCGGTGCAGCCACCAAAGGCTTAATGCCTGTGAATGGAGGAGCTGAGAAAGAGAAGAGTCTGCTCTCTGGAGCGGAGAACTGGATCAGCGTTGGGAGGACTGTTTGGCAACTCTGAGAAAGCAGTACGGAAACCACGTAACCCATGCACGCACGCACGCACGCACGCACGCGATAGAGTGCCCCTCGGACGAGGTTTCGTTAAAAACACTCCAGAAGACGGAAACCCGACGGCAGGAGCCGGTGGGGAAGCGGGCAGGCTGGGTGGGAAACGGCGTCTGCAAAGCGGGCCCCTGTGCGCTCAGCGTCACTGTCAGGAGCCGGAGCCCACGCCGGCGCTTCCTGAGGACACGGGCCACCAGCCTTGAGGGCCAGCCCAGCAGGCAGCAGCCTCTCGGAGTGCGGGTGTGCTTCCTTCCAAACACCACTCAGCAACGGCCGTGACGGCCCATATTTAGCAACGAAGCCCGCCCCACGGCACGGAGACCGGGAGCCGGCCCTTTCTGGCTCCATGAGAAGGGAACTGGACCGCACGGAGAACGCAGGCGCTGCCCTCGAGTTCCCGATTTGTCTGTCTGTCCCGCTTCCACAAAGGCAGGCTCATTGTCCCTGTGGTGACTGGCGCATCCGGAGCCCTAAGGCCATGATACCAGAGCCTCGTGGCTCCTTCCCTCCCCACCTGGAATGCCACTTATCTCCACTCATCTTCGTGTGGGCTGGTTGGAGGGAACAAACTCATAAATCCACTAGGAGACCGAGACACGCACCAACACGAACTGATCTGACTCAGGTTTTCTTATGAAAGGACGGAACAGATGCCCAGGCAGCTGACTGTCACTCCTCACGTTGGCTGCCAGCGGCGTGCTCCCGGCTAGAAGGCAGCCGGTGCGCACACCAGCGCCCGAGCCGCGGTGAGGGCAGGACGGGAAGGCCAGGTGGTTCCTCCACCGCCCGCTCAGGGCCAGCGGGTTAGAGGCCCGGACTCTGAGAGGAAGTGCGGAGCTCTAGGAGACGGAAGGAAATAAAAATGGGAGAGAAAAGCAGGAGGAGGGTGCCACCAGGGTCTCTGTCAACCCCAGCCTGCCTTCAGGGCTGTTAAGGAGCAGCCACCTGACACTGCCCCACAGCCGCGATCTAGTATGCAGTGCTGCCCCAATGGGGACCAGGGTTATTTCTATTTCTCAAGAAGGAATGTTTTGAAAAAAATAAATGGCATAGCCCTAACCGGTTTGGCTCAGGACAGAGCGTCGGCCTGCAGACTGAAGGGTCCCAGGTTTGATTCCGGTCAGGGGCATGCACCTTGGTTGCGGGCACATTCCCAGTGGGGGGTGTGTAGGAGGCAGCTGATCAATGTTTCTGACTCTCTGTCCCTCTCCCTTCCTCTCTGTAAAAAATAAATAAATAAATAAATAAAAATAAATCAATAAGATATATTTTAAAAATAAAAAAAAGACGGCATAGCTTGCAGGTTAAAGGAGGGGAGCCAGAGTTCAGCAAGGCTGTGTGACTGGCCCGATGCTAGACACCAGGCAGAAAAAAGGCTCAGAAAAGCTCAGTCCACAACTTTCAACCCTTAGTGACGCACCACAGTCCTCCTCCTCCTCCTCCTCCAGCCCGTGAGAAAATGAGGACATGGGGGAAAAACAGTGTTGAAAGAAACATAAACTTTTTGTCACCTTTTAAGTAACAGCTCTTTAAAAAGAACGTGACCGGAAGGAATTCCATCCTCGGAGGGACAAGGATCAAACTGACCAGGCCAGAGGCCTCCCTCCCCTGCAGGTCTAAACTAGTTGATGAGAAGATGAAGGAACATAAATGGGGGAAGTCATATCCTAGAAATGCGAAATGGTCAAACCACTTTGTAAAGCGGTCTGGCAACTCTGAGAAAGCTAAACAAACATCTCCCACATGACCCAGCCATCAGTCCCCTCCCGGTATTCACCCACAAGAATAAGAACACGTGCTCACGCAGGACTTGTACACGAATGTTCACAGACACAGCCCGATCCGCCCCCACCCCCGGAGGACAAGTGACACTGCGGAGCCCCGCCCACTGGCACTCCACTCGGCAGTGAAGAGGAACGAACCCGATTCACAATGTGGATTAACGTGAAAGCACCGTGTTGAACGACAGAGGCCACACGCAAAAGGGTCCCCACTGTGTAATTCCATTCCAAAACAGGCTAACTGTGACCGCTGAAAGGAAGCCAGCGGCTGCCCGGAGTCTAGAGCAGGCAAAGTGCCTGTAGAAGGCCACCAGGAAACCTTTTGGGGTGATGGGAGCATTCTGTAAGTCAGCTGTGGTATTTACATGGATTTACACACTTGTCAAAACTCACTGATCTGTGCACTGGAAGCGAGTGCGCTCTTAGGGTATATAAAAAGTTGATCCAAAAGTAAACACACAAATGGCAGTCCGGACCAGGTTTTATGAGCTGCCTCTCGGCACTGTAATGCGGGCGAAGGGATTAAACACGGAATGGAGCGGATCCAGGAGGATCACACAGCGCACTGGGGACTGCACGGTGGCTGGGTCCTGAGCACAAACAAAGAGCGGCCCGGGGAGAGCGGGCTCTGCAAACAGGGGCGAGGCAGCTCGAGCCTCCCCGGGAACGAAGGCAATTGGACTTTAATAAACATGAACAGTGCGTGTGCGGGGACCCGCGGCACATAAATCCAGGAACAAAAGCTGCCGCAGAAATCAATAGCTTACTGAAACATTAACACGGCGGCCATCGATCACACGCAGCCCACAAAGGCAGCTTGCAAATGAGCAAACACAGGTATGGATGTTGTCAACACGAACGGACTGTAATGACCACTTTGCTCCCGCTCTCACCGCATCTCACAACAAGGCCGCACCATCAGCACCCTCACACCTCATACCCCACACCCCGAACTCCAGCGGCGACCGCACGGGGGCCAAACTGGTGAGGCGCCGGTGGGAAGGAAGAGGGGTGCTCATTCCCACTGGCCGGTTTCACCAGATCCTCTCTCTCCTCTCCCCCCACTTTCCCCAGCTCTCCTGCCTTTCCTCTTGGTGGAGGTGGTGGTGGTGGGGGCCTCTGGTTTTACTGACAGGCCACATCAGAGCCACTGGCAGTGAGACTGGCTGTGGCTCCAGGTGGCAGCCCCTTCCTCTCGCAGGCAGCCCTCTGCCAGCCCCCCTCCCCCCCCCCCCGTGTGCAGGGCTAGCACATGTGCCGCTGTATGCGCCCAACACCCCTTTGCAGGTGAGGAAGTGGGCATTTAGAGGACATTCTTGCAATGCTTTAAGACATGGTTTAACTGTTCTAATGCCACATAAACACTTAAACATTAAGATGTAGAGAAAGCACAGTTAAATGATCTCTAATGCAACGCCTTAGAATCAGTTAGAATCAGGGTGTTCTGCTAAAACTTCAACCACCCTCTGCCTCCCCCAAGGAGGTCCAGATAGAGAAGGCGAAGGAATCCACTGCCTACTTTCTGGATAGGATGGAGATCTAAAACATGTTTTACAGGTGCTTGTTCCCAAGGAGAATCCCAGGAGGCAACAAACAAGGGCCCGGACCCAGTAGGGGCAGGAGGGAGAAGGAAACATGGCATAAAACTGCTTCTCAGACTGCACCCCCGCCCCAGGGCCCCGAGAACAGAAGACTGGGCTGTGGGAGCCGGTGGTGGTGGTGGTGGTGGGGAGGGGCACATGAGACCGTCCCGGGAAGAGCGGGGTCAACCTGCCTGGGAATCACCGCCACCGCTTCTTGGCAAAGCTGGGAAGTCAAGGGTAGTGAGTGAGGCAAGTCAGTCACTTCCCGGCACACACTGCGTGCAGGCCATCTTCCCTTCACTGCCGGGAGCCCCGGGCTGGATGTGACAACTGCCCGAGCACGTGAGGTGGGAGGCCGGGCGCCGGGCAGGGCCAGGCTGTGTTTAGGAGCAGCCACCTTGGCACAGCTTTCCCCAGCCGGCAGCTGGTTGTCCTCCAGCAACGACTCGGTAATTAAAGCGGTGCTCTCCCGGCTCCTTCTGCTAACGGACCGGATCCCCAACCCCTAAAGGGGCCCTAACTGCCGGCGACCCTGCGGCTGCTGGTTCAGGACCACCTCTGTGGTCTCAGGGCGCCTTTGGGAGGAGGAGGATGGCTGGGAGTCACAGCAGGTTCACAGCCCTCTGCGTGCACGAGGCTGGAAGGCACCCGCCCCCCACGCAGCACACGGGGACGCCGATGGGGCCCGGCGGCTTCTGGGGCAGACCCTCCTGCACCCCCAGCTCCACTCCTCAAGAAAGGGAGGAGCTGGAGTGTGTGACGGTCTCCTGGTTTCACTTGTAATGGCGAGGCCACACGAAGATGCTCCGGAACCAGGGAACATCCCCCACGCCATTAAAAAACCCCAGTTGGGCAGGTTAACAAATGCTTTTTAAAAATGTGTGTGTGTATGTATATATATATATATATATATAATATATATATATATATATATATATATAATTGATTTTTTTTTAAATATATTTTATTGATTTCTTACAGAGAGGAAGAGAGAGGGATAGAGAGTCAGAAACATCAATGAGAGAGAATCATCCATCAGCTGCCTCTTGCACACCTCCTACTGGGGATGTGCCCGCAACCAAGGTACGTGCCCTTGACCGGAATCGAACCCTGGACCCCTCAGTCCCCAGGCCGACGCTCTATCCATTGAGCCAAACCGGTTTCGGCTAATTGATTTTTTTACAGAGAGGAAGAGAGAGTCAGAAACATTGATAGAGAGAAATATCTATCAGCTGCCTCTTGCACACCCTCTACCGGGGATATGCCCTTGACTAGAATCGAACCTGGGACCTTTCAGTCCACAGGCTGATGCTCTATCCACTGAGCCAAACCGGTTTTGGTAACAAATACTTTTTAAACAATTATGAGCACAACATTTGTAATTGTGAAGGCACTGAGACTGTGTGTGTTGTTTGTTCCCTAACCAAAACTGTACTGCTTTAGTGACTGACCTCAGCCACCCGCAGGGCCCACCTTTGGCCCCTCTCCCCTTGGATGGCCAGGATTGAGGGCCTGGCCTGGCCCCTCCCCCCAGATACCAGATCAGGCTTCCCAAAGCCCAGCTCTGACCTTGACACCGGCCCCTCCAAATCATCGAAGGCTCCTCAAGGCCAACAGAACCAAGGCCCCGCTGCCTAGACCTTCTTCCCAACAAGGTGGCCAGCCTACCGTTCCTCAGGGCCCGTGGGATGCAGCCCTGGGAACCCCTCCCCACTCCGTCTCCTCCCCACTCCGGTCTTCACAGATGGCGCCATTCCTATGAAGCCTTCCCGTACCCTTTTCCCAGCCACGGAGGGAGGGCATCCTGAGGTCGCCTTCATTGCCTTCCCCGCTGCCTCTCCAGGGCACACAGGCTCCCCTTGGTCTGCCGTGAGCGCGCCGGCCCGGCTCCCCACGCCGAGGCCCACTTCCTCCGTGAGTGCCCAGAGGTCTGGCACATCTTGAACATAGCCAGTATTCATAAAACTTTTGACAAAACGAGTGTTTCGTGAGAATAAAAACCACCTGAAATTAACTCTAAAGGAAATAAGTTTTGAGAAATAGATATGAGTTTACCAACTTTTTATTTTGCCAACTAAAGTCATTAAAAATAGCTGCCGCCTGATCTCGCCAGTATTTCATGAAAGAAATGACATTTCATTTCTAAGAAAAGATAGAGAACCTCTAAATAAGAGTTCCTTAATTCCGTAGCTCAGTGCTACGGAAACGACTACAGTGGTGTTATTTTTCAAATCCTGTGGGCTAGTGAGAGCGTGGTCCACGGGCCTGCTGCAGGCAGGAGGTGGTTTAGGAATCCAGACCGGCCGCCACTTCCTCACCAGAGTCTTTATTTACAAACCAACCAACCACCTTTTCCTGGGCTACAAAGTCTACTATGGTGATAGGTAAGCACAATAACTATGCACTCTTCATACCTTAATACACTTAGTCTTCATGGTACCTAATAAGATCCCCATTCTCCCGCTGTACAAGGAGGAAACGAGCCACAGGGAGACGTCACTGGTCAAGCCCCCGCAGCTTCGGGCACAGCCGGGGGTTGGTCCGGAGTCTCAGGATCTCCACCACAGGAGGGAACAGCCATCCCTGCTTTCTAAGCCACAGGCTCAGATGGGAGCTATCTTTTATCTATGGAATCCAGTGCAATGGCCTCGTAAACCTCTTACCTGGACCCTAACTAGTTGAGGCTGAAGAGCACAGAGCATTCCTGATCCGCCTCCCTCGGGGTGGAGCCACCCCCAGCCCCCTGGAATGACAGAACCTGAAGCAACTTCAGGGGAACCGGGTTCGAAACCCATCTGATAGGCCCAAGTACACCATCAGTACTGTGCACAGATCTAGATAAACTTTCCACTTCCCCACCAACTACATACTCCACAGAGCGAGAAGACCCTGGGGGCCCACCATGAGCACCCCATGACCTGCCCACCAGGCCTCCGCCACCAGCGCGTCCACTCTGGGAGAAGCCCTCGACCTGCTCTGGACTGCGGGCCACCTAGGACAGTGATGGGCCAGTCAAGTGGCTTTGCTGGCCCCAAAGCAGTGACTTGTCCTTTCCCAAGGACGGTCAAGAGCCTCGATGGAATAGAGCCCCCAGAAGAGACTTGTGCACATGCTGCAAAGCAGCTTCCCAGGGCACACCTTAGCTAGGAGCACCGAGGCTGACTCTGGACTGGGCTCAGGATCATGGCGGTGACCGAGGCTGCTGGACGGCCAGCCTGAACCTCTCTGCGCTGGGTGCTTCTGTCCAAGCAGTTCCATTAAAAACCTATTTGTCACTCAAGCAACAGAGAAGGATGTTTCACTTAACCAAAAATAACAATAAAAAGTAAAAGCCAGACTTGGAAATGATTGTTTGAAAACAGATCAGAACTCATCTTGGTCTAAAGCCCAGCCCGAACTGAAGGGCTCCCAGCCGCGTGGGGGCCCAGAAGCCGGCAGTGCTGACCCGAAGCCCGCACCCAGCACTCAGGGGCCTGTGCTTTGGGTTTACTGAGCTGGCTGTTGAAATGACGACTGTTAACATCTTAAATATAATAATGCCGTAACTGGGAAACTTGTTTTCTCTGTAGGGCTCCCAAACCCCATGAATCCATTCACTGAAATCAGTGTTCTTCCCACAAGCTGAATACTCTATTATTTCCTGAACCCATTTTATTGGAGTTCAGCAACAGGGCAATTGTGATTTCTCTGTGGCTAGTTCTATCATATCACACCACCCTTCTTAACATTTCCTAGGTCCTGTAACGAAATCATGATTCTATCAGAAAAGGTTTGGGGTGGGGGGAGTGGGAGGAAGAAGGGGGAAAAAGCCATAAAACTATTAAAAACCGCCATTCTCCATCTCGTAAACATTTTTCTATTTACCGGCCTTTCATTATATGTGCAATCTTATTATCCCTGCACAGTATCAAAGTGACACCCGTCGGGGTCACGCTATAAAACATACATTGGCACCGTGACGTTTATGCCAGGACTGGGCGGAGGGTGAAGGGCGGAGCGGCGGCACTGCAGGGTGTTTAAAGGGGCCATCACTTCTGTCTGTGCATCTCCCGAGGCGAGGAGTGAACGACAGGGCTGAGAGAAGCCCACTGAGCTCGGAGGAGAGTCAGGAGAAAGATGTTTTTGTATTGGAAGCATGTAACGACGGCCAGGAAATGAGAGCGGCTACTCTGGCAACACTGCTTCTCATATTTTATGGTTTTTATGGACACACAAATTACCCAGTATAATCCATTTCTGAAGCTGAGTTTTAAAATAAAGAACAGACTCACTCATTACAAAGAAATGAGGGGAAAGGCATTTAATGTTGTATCACACTTGTTTAATAAAAGGAACAGAAGCGAACATTCTTCCAAGAGCAGAAACACATGACACCACCCCTCCTCCTTGGAGGTGAAGCGCGCCACCTCCTGCACCGGAACTCTGGCCTCTGCGTGCACAGGACGCTGGCTGCAGCAGCGTGGCGGTCCTAGGGTCTCTGAGAGGCTGTTCTGGGTTACTCACCCCAACAGGCACACCCACAGCTTAGAAAACACACCCGACCCCAGGGGTTTGGGTGTAGCTCATGGAAGTAACGTGCAGTTTGTGATGTGGGGTCAGAAGCTCGCTGCTCCTGGTTCCTATCTAGGTTCCCCTAAGAGTTTCTTTAAAAAAAAAATTTTTTTTTTTTAAATTTCAGAGAGGATACCCCCTACTGGGGATCAAGCCTGCAACCTCGACAGCAAATCAAACTGTGACCTCCTGGTTCATAGGTTGATGCTCAACCACTGAGCCACACTGGCTGGGCCCCCAAGGAGGTCGGGGAGCTTGTGGCTGACACGCCACCCCAAGGTGCTGGGACAGGTGTGGAGCTGCAGGACGCAATGGGCGATGGCCAAGGGAAGAGCTGGAGCTCCCGTGGCCGTTCCGTAGGCATTTGGGAAGGAGGACGGCTCCAGACCTGAGGCAAACACAGGCTTCATTGGGATCTCTTCCCTGCCAATCAGTATGGCGCCGTCTTATAATGGACATGCCACAAATCTTGTTCTAGAGACAAGCCACCAATGTTATCATCACAGGAGACCCCGGCACCCCACACCCCTGGCCTGATGTGGGGTACAGCAGGAAGAGCTGTGCAAAGTGCTCCTGGGACACCTGAGCCACCCCCGAATTTTGCGTTGAGATTGACGTGAGACTCAAAGGCGCTCCTGGTCTGCTCTCGGGAAGACCGGTGACCCTCAGGCATACCCGGCTCTAGCAAAGTCACACACAGGGACGAGCTCCGCATTCTTATTATTCCAACCCAAGATCCCAGAGACAGCTCCATGAGGAGTCCACACCCTTCTCGTTACTGGAAGCGCCCTGACAGCTTAACAGCTCCCGGAAGTGGTCCCTGTCCAGTCCCCTGCCACTTCCCTCGGCAATGAGGGGAAACTTCTGAGCAGCGGCTTCACGCGTGAGCTCCTGGCCAGGAAGCCCTCCTGGGCTGCCAGAGGGGCGAAGCCAGGGCAGAGGCGGATTTCCGACCCGCCCTCAGGTCTGGTCCTGCAAAAGCTGCTCCGACTCCTGCCGGGCCTCTGTGGCTCCGTCTCCTACTCCATTCACCGCGGACCGAGCGGCTGGGCCCGGCCCCGTGTCCCGCCTGCTGGCCCGGCCTCCGTGCCGGTCCCGGGAAGCTTTCCTCCTGGGGCCTGAGCCCTCCCCGCCGCCTGTGCTGATGCTCCCGCCGTGCACACCACCTCCCGCACCGCCTTTCCCTTCTCACAGCTCTCTGCGTGAATACCGACTCCTGCTTAACCGCGGCCCCTGCATGGCTCAGGCGTCACTGCCTCTGACAGAACAGACGCCGCGTGTGGTTACAGCTGAACCTCCTCCCGGGTCAGCGAGGCCCTGAGCCCAGAGCCCAGGGAGGGCCCGCCTTCCCCAGGGCGCTGCCAACGCACCGGGAGGCCGGACTGCCCTCCCGCTAGCTGCTCCGCTAGACTTTTAAGGAAACAAAAGCGAAGGGGAAAGGACAGCCTGCTGGGAGCGATCACTGCCCAGAGCAGCTCTGCTCCGCGGCTGGCTGCAGAGATCTCCGAGTCACCTCTGCCCGCAGACCGGTGGCACCCAAAGCTCCTCTGCCCCGAGGGAAAGCTCACTCCCCGGTCCAGGCTGGGGTTCGGTGATATGGCCAAACGGTCAGTGTGTGTGTGGGTGGGGGGGGGGGGGGGGATTCGCAGGCTACTGAGGAAGAACGTGGAGGAAAAGTGTGAACTCACTGCCTGTCTAGTCTTTCTCAAGTGGAGTTTCTCCTGTGAACCACAGAACTTAGACAACGAAGGACTTTTTCTCAAGTCTTTAGGAATGGACGATGACGAGGACCTTTCTGAACAAGAAAGCTGTTAACACGGTACATGCGATGGATGCTCGGCATACCAGGCCAAGCGAGAAAGGCGGCCAGGAGCCACGCGGCCTTGGATCAGCTGCCTGGCCTCCCTGGTTTCTGCTGCTTTGTTTTAAAACGAGGAAGAAGAACAGCACCCGCTCCTGCTCTGTGGTACCAGGAAGAGCTGATGGGACACGACACTTGGTGTGGCGCCATCTACTGTGAAAGGCACCTCACCGCTGGCATTTATTATCTGCTGTGCCACTCGGGACAAAGGACAGGTCCCAGTGATGGCGACGGGCAGAGTGCTTACTTCCTGCTTGACTAGAAAACAACTGCGCCACTGTCACAGGTAAAACAAAGTCCTAAGAGAAAGCAAAGACACTCAGTATTTCTAGAAACAGCAAAAGCATTAAATCTTTCTAAAAATATGACTAAAAAAAGCAGAACTGAGCTGAACTAGGTGAAAAGCATCTATATATATAAGAGCCAAGCGGCTGGAGTGATGGAATGACTGGTCACTATGACGTGCACTGCAGCGGCCAACTGGCCCAATGTGGGCTCTGATCGCCGCCCCCCCCCCACACACACCTCCTGTAGTCCCTTCCCCTATTGGCCCCTCCCTGCCCCCAACGGGTGTGGGACCAGCCGGCCAGCCAACCTCCCATGTCTCCCGCCATCTCTACCCCCGGCCCAGCCCAATCGGCCCTGATCAGGACAGGCTGGCCGGACCCCACTCATGCACGAATTCGTTCATTGGGCCTCTAGTATTTAAGAGGAAATGAGAACCTGAACAGTTCAAAGACTTACAGATTACAGAGGCCTGGGAGATGAGATGAAGTGGCTGGATTTCCGGGCAGCCTACACCTCTCCCGGGAGTCACAGGCTGGCCAGAAACCTCCCCAGGGTGTCCAGACAAGACCCCCCCACCCAGGCGGCACTGTCTGCTTCAAATGACTGCTTCTCACAGTACCCGCTCACCTCTCAACTGCACAGAGACTATGAGCTGGAAATTCCCTCTGGAGCCCAGTGCCTGCACCTCGTTCCTGTACTGAGGCCTTTCCAGCCCTCCATTGCAGCCATGTGCTCACAGGAAGGCGGCCATTTTCTCTGGCAAACAAGGGGTGGTTCGGAAGTAGCTCGCTCCTTTACAGGTTGTGGGTTAGAGTGCTCAGGAGAGGCCTGGCACATATGACCAACAAGTGACAGCTGTATTTTTATTCTGTGTCCATCTGGAAAAGTTCTAGTTTAATGGAATGGTCTCTTACATGACTTTCTTCCTCCTCATGTCTCCCCCAGAAAACCACAGGTACTTCATACAGTCAAGGAACCAGGGCATGTCGGGAACAGTGACTGACAATGCATTTCGGGTAAGCTCACAGTATGAAGGATCCCTCAGGTCAGAGAGACCAGCATTCTCCCCGAGGGTCCCAAACAGAACCACCAGAACACCACATACCTACCTAAGAGCCTCGCTGAGGCAACTTAAAGTCTGGTCTCTGCCCAGCCCGGGCTCGCCCTCAGATAATCAGCAAGATAACGGGACACAGAGTGTCTTAAACATTTCAGGAGGAATGAGAAAGAACCTAAGAGAATGTCCTGCGAGTCAGCGGCAGGCTACTCGGGGGCTTATCCACCGTGCTGACATTGCGAGGCAGGACGGATGGTCGGATGGAAAAGGTCCCGCTTGGGGACTTGCACCGTCAGGACACCATTAACTCCACTCATAAAGTGTCAGAGGACACGTATTCGGCTAAGTATCATGCCTCACTACAGTGAACTCTATTACTGAACTTTAAACACATTCCCTTCTAATAGTGCGGGACGTATTAGTGTCACAAACCTTGGGTTGAAAATTGCTGGCGTGGATCACAAACTCTTTAAGCACAAATGAAGTCTAAAAGGCTCTACGGAAGTTTAAGTTAAAAAAAATCTGTGTTGCTGCCGAAACCGGTTTGGCTCAGTGGATAGAGCATCGGCCTGTGGACTGAAAGGTCCCGGGTTTGATTCTGGTCAAGGGCATGTACCTTGGTTGTGGACACATCCCCAGTGGGAGGTGTGCAGGAGGCAGCTGATCGATGATTCTCTCTCATCGATGTTTCTAACTCTATCCCTCTCCTTTCCTTTCTGTAAAAAATCAATAAAATACATATATTTTTAAAAAAATTCTGTGTTGCTGATGCTCAGCTGAGGATGGAAACCAGGGTACAGCTCACTGCACCCCTCTCGGCATCCCGGGGCCCGCTGAGCCTGGGACGCGGGCTCTACGAGCGGGCGGCTGACCCTCTGCGCTCTGCGTGGTCAGGAAGTGTGGGAGGGACGCCTGTGAGGCTCTTTCTCCCCGAGTTACAAATGTCCTCGTCCACTGTCCCCCTTCTCCCTCCCAGGACACATGTCCGTCCTGCATGCTCTCCTGCCATGGGGCTGTGCACCCAGGCACCTGCACCCAACACAGCTCTACGAGGAGGAGGAGGAGGAGGAGGAAGAGGAGGAGGAGGAGGAGGAGGATGATCCTCCCCCTGGGAACGAACAGGCATTTCACAGGCCTCCCCTGTGGGAGCACATAAAGAGCTTCGCTGCTTAAGGCGACAGAGACAGGTTTACCAGATGAGGAAGGTAAGCGAACACCAGATGAGGAAGGTACACTGGCCGTCTGATGAGTAAAAATTCCTGTCCTCGTGATCTGAATCAGAAAGGCCCTGATGCCACCGTCAGATGCTCTGAAGGCGTTTTCTTTGCTCTCTCTGGTACAGAGACACCACAATTAATAAACACCACTTTTAATAAAGAAGACAAGCTACATGTTTTTTAGTCCAACGACTTAAATTCTAAGGAGACCAGCTTATGTCATCTCTCACCCCCGTGGGCAGGAGCGAGGACGGAACGCTTCGTGTTGGTAAGTTAACAACTGGCCATCAATGCCAACCGGGCATATTCTCACCTGAAGCGTGACCACGGGGACTGCACACACAGCCAAAAATGAGCCCGGAGCCGTCTCCTCCGGGCCTGCCTGCCCCACAGCAGCTCTGCCAGACTATTCACACTAGCCATCAGCATCTCACCTTCCATTCCCAGAATTCCTAGCAAGACTAGGTAAGTGTGGCCTTGGGCCTATGCTGCTCTTTAGAAAAAGCAGCTCCCAAACTGTTCTAATCATATTTTAGAATTTAACATGTTCATTGTCTTAAAAAAAAAATCAAAATGGATCAGACACATAAATAAATAATTGAATGAATAATACCAATACCCGACAGCTATAATCTTAAACTTCATGGCAGCACATGGAAATTCTAGTGTTCTTTTATACCAAACACGTATTTTATAAAGGTACTTTTAAATTCCACATTTACTAAAACAAAACACACCCAGAAGATTGTCAAACACCCCAATTCTGCCACTTGAAAAGGCTTCTCATCTCTGCAGAGCACTGGAAGTCTATGCAAGTACTTCCAGGTCACTGGACAGCAGGGTAAGGGGCTTATTCCGCTCCTGCTCACTCTCCCACCCCACCTGCCGGCCGTGCAACGGTGCTGCTGTCTGAGCCGCAGGCACACCCACCGCAGGGCGGCTTACACCGGCTTTCCTGCATCCACCCGTGTGCGAGCTCTCCAGTCCAAACGCAGCCTCAGGTCGGACTGGCCTTTCCTCACTGGCCCCGGGTCAGAATCAGTCTTCCTGGATGGGGAGCAGCCTAAGGAAAGGGCAGTGCTTGTACAATGACGCTGTAGAAGCTATATGTGCTGAGAAGGATCAGTCTTCAAAATTACCGTATTTGCTGGCGTATAAGACGATTTTTTTGCCCTGAAAAAATACCGTATTTGCCGGCGTATAAGAGACTGGGCGTTGCCGAAACCGGTTTGGCTCAGTGGTAGAGCGTCGGTCTGCGGACTGAAAGGTCCCGGGTTCGATTCCGGTCCAGGGCATGTACATTGGTTGCGGGCACATCCCCGGTAGGGGGTGTGCAGGAGGCAGCTGGTCGATGTTTCTCTCTCATCAACGTTTCTAGCTCTCTATCTCTCTCCCTTCCTCTCTGTAAAATATCAATAAAATATTAAAAAAAAAAAAAGAGACTGGGCGTATAAGACGACCCCCTAACATTTCCACTCAAAATACAGAGTTTGTTATATACTCGCCGTATAAGACTACCCCCCACTTGGAGGCATATTTTTCAGGGCCAAAAAATTTATACGCCGGCAAATACGGTATTCAGCTCAGCTTGGAATAGCCGAGCGGTGCTATTGGAAACGGCCAAAATGACTATCCATAGATGTCAACCGTTCCCAATGAACTAATCTGCGGGGCGAGCAGCCTCAAGCTGTGCAGAGACTGTGTCCCTGAACTCAAGTCAACCCTGTAAACGTGCGTCTGGGAAGACCAGGCGCCAAGTCCTCACCCCCAACCCCTGGGGGAGCGTGTCCCTGTCCTGCTCTCAGTCACTGACCCACCGGAACCCTCCGTGCCACCCATTCATTCATTCATTCATTCAATTATTTGCTGTCTGGCTCAGCGGAGGCACCACGCAGGGGCCAACGGGCACGCCAGGGCCAAGGCTGCTGCCTGCTTTCTCAGCTCTCACTCGGGGCCTGCTAAACCAATTTCCTTACTGCGTCTGAAAAAATAAATAATAAAAGGAAAACCACTCCGGTACTACTTCCCTGTTTGAAATTCTTTAGCGGCTTCTCATGTTTCTCAGCATAAAAACACAACGAGGTGTTTAGGAGCATGGATTCCACAGCCAGGCGGCCTCAGATCGAATCTCGGCTCTGTTACTTCATAAACCTGGGCAAGCTCCGTAGCCCCGAGTTCATGAGGTCAACGAATCGATGCCCGGACAGCACCTGGAGCAGGCCTGAGGCACCAGCGGCCCCAGGACCCGCCATGGTTACTGCTGGGGCCGGCAAGAGCCCCATCACCTCTGCCTCAGCCCTCCCCTCCTCTTGGCTCAGTGGCCAACCACTGCACTTCCTTTCTTTTAGTTCCGCCTGAGGCTGAAGCTCCTCCTACTCCAGGGCCCGGCTGATCGGCTGGCTGCCCGGGGGCTCCTGTGATCCCACCCTTCCCCCTGGGGACTGAATTGAAACAAAACATCTTCAAGCACATCATTACTGAAGTTAGGTCACTCTCTCACAGGGTGGGACAAATGTAGGTTTGCAGTTATGGGTACACAAAACTGTTTATTCTTGTATTATTTGCCATATGAACAACTATAAACCTACTTCTGCCCCACTCTGTATATTCAATACTATATATACAACTAGAGGCCCGGCTTGCACAAAGGTCATGCAAGAGCAGGCCTCCCCTCCCCTGACCGCCGGCACCGCTTCCCTCTGGCACCGGGACCCGGCCTTCCTCCTCCTCCTCCGGCTGCCGGCAGGCACTCGGGACCCCGGCTTCCCTCTCAGCCCCCGCTTTGTCCGGAAGGATTTTCAGAAGGATGTCCGGTCTAAATGGCATATTACACTTTTATTATATAGGATAGCAGTCCTCAACTAATGCAATTTTGTTCAACATAGTTATAATGTTGATTGGGGGGGGGGGGGATCAATTCCAAGCTGGGGCTACTGTCTGTGGAGTTGACATGTTGTCATGTTGTCCCCATGTCAGCGTGGGTTTTCTCCAGGTACTCAGTCTCCTCCCACATCTCAAACACGTGCACATTAGGTAAACTGGTGTGTCTACACCGTGTCCCAGTCTGAGTGAGTGCAGGTGAATGGCCCTGAGATGGAGGGTGTCCGGGGCTACCATAATGGGCTCCAGCAACCTCAACCCTGAACTGGAATTAGCAGCTGGAAAAGAATTACCTTACTTATATTAATATTTCTTAAATCTATGTACAGCTCATGCTTAAAATAAATATTTAATATCAGAAGTGTTTTAGGTTTTTATTTCCTGAATGCCCTAGGAACTTAACAATTATTTATACCAATTAGCTTATAGGTAAAATTGGTTTTTATGTAAGAAATAGAAATCAACAAAATATACAGTAAAAAATAAAAAGTCCAATCTAACAAAATCCTTCCTTGATGATTTTAGTCTGATAATTTTATCTAATCTGGACACTGAATATCCTATATAATAAAGCCTAAAATACTAAGTGTCCAGTCATCCATTCAACCAATCAAAGTGTAATATGGAATGACATGCTAAGGCAACTCAAATGCTTGCTATGATGTGCACTGACCACCAGGGGGCAGAGCTCTGACAAGTAGGTTAGCTTGTGCTGGGGTTAGGCCGATCAGGACTGAGCCAGATGGGTTGGACACTCCCTGGAGCCCTCCCGATGTCCCTTCCCAGCTGGCCAACCTCCTGTGTCCCTCCCCAGCTCCAATTATGCACTGGTGGGGTCCCTTGGTCTGGCCTGTGCCCTCTTGCAATCTGGGACCCCTCAGGGAATGTCGGAGAGCCAGTTTCGGCCTGACAAGGAAACAACCAGTTGCTGTGATGCGCAATGACCACCAGGGGGCAGGCGCTCAACACAGGAGCTGCCCCCTGGTGGTCAGTGAGCTCCCACAGAGGGAAGCTGGGCTCATGGCTGGCCAAGCACAGCAGTGGTGGCAGGAGCACTAAGGATGTCCAATGGATATCTCAGAAGGGCTCCTGGACTGCGACAGGATGCAGGCTGAGCTGAGGGACACCCCTTCCCCCCCCCCCCCCCCCGCTGCCCAATGCATGAATTTCATGTACTGGGCCTCTAGTATATAATAACAAGCTCAGGAAGGAATCCTTTTTCCTCTCCCCTGGGTCTCATTCAGCACTTCCATCCTTCTCTTTAGAAGCTTTACTTCTGGTCCCAAAGCCTTCAGGAGTCACACTAGCACAAGTCCAGGTGTGAGGGCCGTGGAGTCACACAGCTGTCTGACTGGCACTCGCTCAGACCGGACACCCACAGTAAACCTCTGCTGCCAGGCTGTGGAGAAGACACTTCTACCAACTGGGCCCATCTTGTCTGGAAAATTACAAACCCAGGAGAGATGTTGGTGATCAAAGTTTCTGTCATTTGTGAGGAGGGGACACTGACTAATACAGAAGGACATGGCAGTAGAGAACAGGATGTCATCTCTGTGAGCATTTCCAAGGCTATTCTATAGAAAGAAATGCAGGATCTCTAACTCTGTAGAGCACGGTCACAAACAGCTGGGCACCACCCCGCAAAGATGTGCACTAAACGAGGCAATGGATGTTCTGTGTGAAGTGTGAGGCCCACGTGGTGGCCCACCCAGAAGGTATGGGAGACCCTCAGACTGCACTGGAGGGCTAGTCCTGGGTGACCAGGCACTCGGCCTACCCAACAGGCCGGTTCCTTGCCAGAGTGCCCAGCACTGCACTGCTGTGTCTTCCCTCTCCAGTGACTCTGTGAATTTTCTAGTTTGAAGCCTTTTCCTGAAATTCACTAATTGTTCTGGAAGGATTCAAATGTAACAGTTCTGATCTCCATCCCCATGTAGAGAAATAAGTGCCAAAGAGGATGCAGTGTCCCCTTTGATGAGGCCTGAGCCCGGCATCTGTTCTTCTTCCAATGGGAGCCATAGCATGACAGCAGGCACCTGCCTTCTCCCGCCGACAGTCTAAAAACCGCTAACGTTCAAGTATCTGTTGAGTGACTAGCTGACTGAATAAACAAATGTAAATAAAATAAAAAGAAAATACATTTTAGGGGTCATTCAAAAAGCAGTCAATGTAGGAAGTTTGTTAAGCTATAAACCTTCATATAATGTATCCAGTTATTTCCCTTGATACGATATTGCATTTTACCCCTCTCTTCCCCCCAAAATAAGTACTAAGAAACTGAAAATAAACTTAATAATACCAAAGAATGAGCAATTTCCTCTTTGAGTTGTTTGCATTACTAGTTTAGGGCAAAAGGGAACCTTACTTCCTGCTCAGCTGGGCAGGCACCTGAGGACACTGGAGGTGCCTCAGAAGATGCTCCCAGGCGGAGGTGCCTGACTTAGGGGGCAGCCTGTCTGCTCGGGACTCTGAACAAGGCACTCTGGGGAAACAATGTCAAACTCGTCAGGACCTTGTTGTAAACAGGTTAATTTCCAAAATTCTTTTGTGGCGATGTAAGACATCTGTGTTACTAAGCAGGGAGAGAAAAAATCCAACCACCTTCCAACGAATGCTTGCAATGAGAGGGCAGAGGGAAGACCAGGACGCTCCACGCCTGGTTTGGCTGACGAGGTGTGTGGACAGAAGCAGTGAGAGGCCAAAGAAAACGGGACACAAATTGGAGAAGGAATGCTGCTCAAAGTACCGGTAGTTCCAAAACACTCAGCACCAGCACCCCCCTCCCCAAAGCACCCAAATCAAGTTTAAGGGGAAAATGGCATTCATTAAGACTGCAGCCTTGTTTTCTTCACAAAGTATCAGTTCGTTCATTTTCAATCTATATTTTATTTTAAAGGTAAGGGAAATTCAAAGAGTAATGGGGACTAATACCCAGAAATATGTTTCCAACCTGCCCTGTGATTTTCTCTCCACCCGGTGAGACAGCAATGGTGAGCTGAGAGTGTCTTCCCTGGGAGGAAATAACAGTAGCCATCACTCATGAATATTTACTAGGTGACAGATCCTGAATAATAACACAGTGGCTAAGACTGGCTTTCTGCAGCCACTCTGCCCAAGTTCAAATTCTGATTCAGTGTGAACTATGCGTACCTCTGGACAAATAATGTAACCCTTTCTGCCTCAGTTTCCTCACAAGTAATGGAATAGAGCACCGACTTCAACAGCACTTACACCTCGTGCAGGTGCTATGAAATAGCACCAGGAGCCCTACCTGGCTTGGCTCAGTGGAGAGACCATCCCCCTGTGGAATGAAGGATTCCAGGTTTGATTCTGGTCAAGGGCACATGCCCAGGTTTTGGGCTTGATCCCCGGTGTGGGGCATGCAGGAGGCAGCCAATCAATGATTCTCATCGTTGATGTTTCTCTCTCTCCTCCTCTCTGAAGTCAATAAAAATATATATTTTTAAAAATTAGCACCTGGACATAAGAACTCAATTTATGTTACCTGAAATCACTGCCTCATTATTTAATTTTCACTATGAAAGAGTTAATTTACAATACCTTGAAGGAGGTTCTAATTGTGCCTCCATTCTACTAGTGAGTAACCTAAATGCCCCAGTATCTAAGACTTATCAAAAGCCCCCACGTAATGAATGGCAGAGTTGGACTTTGAACCCAACTGTCTGCTTTTCAACTTTGCTATTCTACCACAGAACAAAAATTTCCTTGTCACACTTACCAAACGAAGCAAAATCACACGTGAAAATAAAAATGTAAAAAAGTCGGAAAACCAAGATGACAGCATAAGGTATGGTACATGCTGCCTCTCACAACCACACCAAAACTACAACTAAAAGACAAAACGTTTATCACGCAGAACCATGGGAGAGCTGGCTGAGTAGAAGTTCTACAACTAGAAGGAAAGAAAAAAGAGCACTGAGATCGGGTAGGACGTGCACAAGCGTGGAAAAGCAGAGGTAAGGAGGCATGTGAATTGGGCTGGGGACAGGGTGCACTGTTTTTTTCAACCCGAAGGGAGACACAAGCTCCCGACTGCTCTGAACTCCAGTTTCCGTCGAGACTCTGGGGAGAAACTGAACTGTCTGCCATCGGGTCAGAAAATGAGGGTGGCTTTCTTGCAGAGGTGCGCACAGGAATCATTGTTAACTCCATTGGGGCACGGGAAGCAGGGACGAGGGAACATGGAAACGTGGTGATGCAAAGACCTGACTGGCAGCCATTGCTGTTTGCCACACCCTAGTGATTCCCCGAGACCCTGCCCCGCCCAACTTACAAACTCACCCACAGTGTACAGCAACTTTTGCATGTAAATGGCCTACAGCTCTGGTCAGACAGCTCCAAAACTTCCAAACTCCAAGAAAAGAGGAGAAATCTGCAGATCTCGCTGTAGCTCCTGCTGGGTGACCTTAGACAATAACTGACCTGCACCTCATTGGAGATCCAGGAGCCAGTATACCTAGTGGTCACTGTAAGACGACATCAGATTTCAACTCCTCATATCCATAATTGACACATTCAAGAGGCAGACTCAGTGAGCACCAAAGCCCCACTGAAACAAGTCCTGCCCCACAGGGTGTCTCCAGCACAGCAGTTCTTCCATTATAGACACAGCGGGTCCTCACAGCCAACTGGCCTGGAGGTCAATCCTTCCCAACAGCAATCAAGGCTTAACTACACCAAGACTGTGCACACAGCCCACAAAGAGGTGCACCAAGAGGGTCCACCTCAGGTGATTGGGGAGGCTGAACTACTGAGCTCTATAGGTTACCCACCACAGAAAACCACTCCATCAACACAAGGAAGCAACCAAAATGCAGAAACAAAGAGACATGTCACGAATGAAAGAAATGTAGGAAAGCAAACTACTGGACATAGAATTCAAAACCACAGCTATAAGGTTACTCAAGAATCTTCTAGAAACCTCCGAGGAGCTTAGTGAGATCTTTAAGGATCTTAATGAGAATGCCAAAAAAATGGAAAAGGACCAGTCAGAAATTCAGCATGCACTGTGTGAAATAAAGAACATACAGAAATTCAACAGTAGACCAAAGGACCCCAAGAATCAAACCAAATATTTGAAATATGAGGAAACAAAAACCACGGAACCAGAAAAACAAAAATATGAAGTTGGTGTAAGGAGCCTCTGGGACAACTTCAAGCATATCAACATCTGAATTATGGGGGTGCCAGAAGAAGAGAGAGAGAGAGTGCAAAATATTGAAAACATATTAGAAGGAATGACAGAAAACTTTCTCTACTGGGTGAAAGAAATAGACTTACAAGTCCAGGAAGTGCAGAGAACCCCAAACAAGAGGAGTCCAAAGAGGAACACACCGCCGAAACCGGTTTGGCTCAGTGGATAGAGCGTCGGCCTGTGGACTGAAAGGTCCTGGGTTCGATTCCAGTCAAGGACACATACCTTGGTTGCGGGCACATCCCCGGTGGGGAGTGTGCAAGAGGCAGCTGGTCGATGTATCTCTCTCATCGACGTTTCTAACTCTCTATCCCTCTCAATTCATCTCTGTGTAAAATCAACAAAGAGGACCACACCAAGACACATCATAATTAAAATGCCAAGGGCAAAAGACAAAAAGAGAATCTTGAAAGCAGCAAGAGAAAAACCGTTAGTTACCTACAAGGGGAGTACTCATACAACTGTCAGCTGATTTCTCAAGAGAAACTTTGCAGGCCAGAAGGGAGTGGCAAGAAATATTCAAAGCGATGAACAGCAAGAACCTACAACCAAGATTACTCTACCCAGCAAAGCTATCCTTTAGAATTGAAGGTCAGATAAAGAGCTTCAGACAAGAAAAAGCTAAAGGAGTTCATCACCACCAAACCAGGATTATATGAAATGCTGAATGTATTCTTTTTTTTTTTTTTTTTTTAAATATGTTTTATTGGTTTTTTTACAGAGAGGAAGAGAGAGGGATACAGAGTTAGAAACATCGATGAGAGAGAATCATCCATCAGCTGCCTCTTGCACACCCGCTACTGGGGATGTGTCTGCAACCAAGGTACATGCCCTTGACCGGAATCGAACCTGGGACCTTTCAGTCCGCAGGCTGACGCTCTATCCACTGAGCCAAACCGGTTTCGGCTGAATGTATTCTTAAGAAGAGGAAAAAGAAAAAGGTAAAGATAAAAATTAGGAACAACAAAGTGACAACAAATACATACCTATCAACAAGTAAATCTAAAAATCAAGTGAAAAAAAATCTGATGAACAGAACAAGTGCGAATATAATAGAATCAGGGGCATACAAAGGGAGTGGACTGACAATTCTCAGGGGGAAGGGAATGTGAGGGGTGCAGGAAGTGATTGGAAAAATTTTTTTACACCCATAGATGAAGACAGTGGTGGGGAGCAAGGGCATGGGGTGGGGTTGGGAATCAGGTGGAGGGGAGCTATGGGGGGGGGGGCGTCTGTAATAATCTGAATAAAGATTTATTTAAAAAATGTAAAAAAAGTCAATGTATCCTATATAATAGAGGTAATATGCAAAATGACCTGCACGCCCTCACAAGATGGCTGTCTATAACCAGGCCAGCTGGGGGGTTAGTGAGGGATGACCAAACGACTGAACAGTCAGCAGCAGGGGAATTGGGGGGGGGGGGGGGAGGGGGCGGAGCAGTTGGGGGTAACCAGGCCAGCAGGGGGAGGGGTCTGTTGGGAGCAACCAGGGAGAGAGGGGGCGTTTGGGGGCAACCCGGTCAGCAGTAGAAGGCAGTTAGGGTGACCAGGCAGGTGAGTGATTAGAAGCCAGTGGTCCCGGATTGTGAAAGAGATCCCCAGGATCGGGCCTAAACCAGCTGTTGGACATTCCCCAAGGAGTCCCGGATTGGAAAGGGTGCAGGCTGGGATGAGGGAACCTGCCCCTGCCCTCTGTACATGAATTTCATGCACTGGGCCTCCAGTTTGAAATAAACGGACAAAACCTCAAAATAAAACAAAGCTGTTCATCAAGGAAAAAAATGTTAACAGTGAAAAAAAGTCCAAAACCTAGAAACCAGAAGTAATTTAAATGCTCAAAATTGGAAGTTGTATCTTTTTAAAGCACAGCCATCAAAAACAATGACACGGGTACATGTTTAATGTTAAAATCACAGTTTAAAAATGGTAGGTAACAGAACCGAATGAGGCCATTTCTGTTGAAAATATTTACTGATTAATGCCTAAAAACAGTTTGAAGCAGCAGTTGTCAACATTTCGAACCTTACAGACCACTGGTTGGCGACTGCTGTCTTAGAATGTTAAGGAATCTAGTTGGACTAAATGCCAGAGGAATCTCACGCTTCCACTTACTCCCATCTGTTCTCTCCCACACAGACATGGAGGCACACTCAAACATTTGCATGTGTAATACTGTAAGCTTTTAAAGTTTGGGTTATTCTTGTGCACAATTACTGTTTTAAATATTTTAAAGTAAAACTGAATGCTGAAACCGGTTTGGCTCAATGGATAGAGCGTCGACCTGGGGACTGAAGGGTCCCGGGTTCGATTCCGGTCAGGGGCATGTACTGTGGTTGCAGTATCCCCTACTGGGGATGTGCAGGAGGCAGCTGATCAATGACTCTCTCTCATTGATGTTTCTAACTCTCTATCTCTCTCCCTTCCTCTGTAAAAAATCAATAAAATATATTTTTAAAAAAGACAGTTGACTGAGCTGATAGAAATTATATATATAGAAAGAAAAGCTGCAAGAATGAGATAAAGAATTGCCACATAGCCTTTACCCAATTCCCTAAATATTAACGTTTTATCACATTACTTTTAATTCTCCTGCAATAGCCCTGTGTGTGGTGCTTCTCCTCTGAGGGTAGGTTACAGACCTGTTATTTCTGAATATACTTTAGCATGCGCAATTTTGTTTTGCTTTTTAATAAAAGCTGTATTATTACCACCTTCTGCTTAAAAAAATACATGGATGGCCCACCCCGAACTTTAGTTAAAATCTTAGCGTACCTAACTTCAGGCTTTGTAAGGTGTGTTGTTAGTAGTTCTTCCCTGGGAAACACACAGGAGAAGATTTAAATCGCCAGGTAATGAATTTCACCCCCCAGAGATGAGCCCTGCTCACCATCTGGCCTCTAGTCTTCAGGCCAGCGGTCGCCATCCAGTGGTCCGCAGACTGGTGGTCAGTAGGTCTGAAAGGTTGGCGACCGCTGTTCTAGAGAGCTCTCCATTATCCCACATTAAAGCAAAAACAAAAACCTAAGCCTGGCCATACTGAAGGGTCCCGGGTTTGATTCCAGCCAAGGGCACATGCCTGGGTTGCAGGCTCAATCCCCAGTAGGGGATGTGCAGGAGGCAGCCAGTCAATGATTCTCTCTCAACATTGTTGTTTCTATCTCTCTCTCCCTTCCTCTCTGAGGTCAATAAAGACATATATTTACCTAAGCCTCAAAAATCAACTTCATTGCCTAGTTGGTGTGGCTCAGTGGCTGAACACTGACCTATGAGGTCATGTTCCATTCTGATCCGGGCACATGCCGAGGTTGTGGGCTTGATCCCTAGGAGAGGCAGCCGATCAATGCTTCTCTCTCATCACTGATGTTTCTCTCTCTCTCCCTCTTCCTTCTTTTGTAAAATCAATAAAAACATATTTTTAAAAATCAACTTCATTAAAACAGGGCAAGAACAGCACTGTAAGAATTGCTGAACCCAGGGAGAGTTCATGAACTCCGAGGGAAGTCCAGAAAGTGCTGTCCGCAGAGCTCCAAGGTGGAGCGAGGAAAGCCCGCTCGCACAGGCTCTTTCAAACCGCTTCCTGGCGGGTAAGCTGCATTTTCAGCACGGAACCTAGAAGAGGGCGCGCACTGGCCATCACAGAAGCGACCTTCTTGGTGACAGTGTGACAGGCTCCGAGCATCGAGGCCAGGAGGCAGCAGCCCCGTGTTTAAGAGATGGGCAGCTTCCGGGACACTGACGAGAGCTTCAGACACGGGCCCTGGGCCCGCTCACCAGAGTCCACCGAGGACACCGAGCGCTACCTGTCCTCACACCTCATCACTAGTCAGCTGGCTGAGGAAGCCTGCCGCCAACAAAGAACTTCTATGACAACAAAGCCTCGCATTCCTACTCTGGAGAGCAAACATGGCCCGAACCTGAGCTCTCACACCAAGAGGCCCGCTCTGCTCTCGGCTCACCCTCCCTGCCGCGGCCAGTGCCTCAGTTCCTCCCCACACAGGTGCCTCCAAGGTTTACCAGGAGAACCGATGAAATAATGTCTGCAAAGTGTTCTAATTTGCAAGGATGAAAAGGGCTCTAACTACAAAGTCAAAGCGGCAGTAAAGAACGTTTTTAAGCTGCAACCAGCCTGTCTTTTGAACTGAGAACCACAGGAGGATCAAAGCGGTGTCGCTGCTCGGAGGCCTCCTCCCTGCCCTGGCAGGAACCCAGCGGGTCTCCGGGATTGTAACTTCACCAGATCGCCAGACCAGCGCCAGACCCGGGCACCAGGCTTCCCGGAACCCCGTGAGCAGGCGGCGGCGGGAGCCAGCACAGCTCGCACGGCCTGTTACGTTCTGCCCTGAATGGAAACTTTAAAAGTAAAATGCAAACACGCCGGGAGAAAGTTGTTTTGCCTTGTCTCTTTCTGGCAGAGTGGCTGTGTGAGGCCACAGCGGCTTGCATAATAAAATGCTTAGACTTGGCTAAATTAATCTCCTTTGCCATAGAAGGGGGGAGGGGAAGCGCAAAATTAGGCTTACGGGAAATAAGGCTAATCAAAGCCCAACAGTAACAAAGGGCACCAAAAACATTTCTACTGTATCACCTCCCCCAGCTGGCCCAGAGCCCGGAATTTTCATTGCAGCTTTTCTAAGCGAGGGAGAGAGAGCAGAAATTCCTCCCAGAAGCATGCAGGCCGGCCCGAGCCCGCTGCCCACCAGACCCGGAGCCCGCTGCCCACCAGACCCGGGAGCCCGCTGCCCACCAGACCCGGGAGCCCGCTGCCCACCAGACCCGGGCGGCCCACTGCCCACCAGACCCGGAGCCCGCTGCCCACCAGACCCGGAGCCCGCTGCCCACCAGACCCGGGAGCCCGCTGCCCACCAGCCCCGGAGCCCGCTGTCCACCAGCCCCGGAGCCCGCTGTCCACCAGACCCGGAGCCCGCTGCCCACCAGACCCGGAGCCCGCTGCCCACCAGACCCGGGAGCCCGCTGCCCACCAGACCCGGAGCCCGCTGCCCACCAGACCCGGAGCCCGCTGTCCACCAGCCCCGGAGCCCGCTGCCCACCAGACCCGGAGCCCGCTGCCCACCAGACCCGGGAGCCCGCTGCCCACCAGACCCGGAGCCCGCTGCCCACCAGACCCGGAGCCCGCTGCCCACCAGACCCGGGTGCTGCCCACCAGACCCGGAGCCCGCTGCCCACCAGACCCGGCGCGAGGCCACGGTGGCTCTCAGGTCGGGGCGGCTCCCGCAAACCGCCCTGCGAGCTTCGCAGACAGATCATTAAAAGGTTCGGAACCGCAGAGAACGGAGGGCAGAGCGAAGGAAATAAATCAAAAGTCCCTCTGGGATGCACAGACGCCCACTTGGAACAGGCTTTCCGCCGAGCAGCCTCCACATTAAACAACGGGGAGGATTTTTCAAAATAAAAGCAGAAAGGGATTCACTTTGTCACAAGCAGTGCGCTTTCCTTTTGGTTGAAGGCTATGTGAGCCATAAGAAATGGCTCCCGGGTGGGCACGTGGGGGCCGCGGAGGCTGATGCTGATGGAGGCGAGCAGTGGAAGGGGGCAGAAAGCCCAGAGACGGCTCCGTCCGGGCGCCCAAACCAGTTCACGGCTGGTCGTGTTCTAGGAAGAGGCGGCCAGGAAGGGATGGTGTTACTAGAAAGAACTTTCTATCGCATTTACTCTGTGTGCCCTGCTAAGACTGAAACGGTTTTCCCAGAGCCAGCAGGCTCTCTGGTTTGCCTGAGGCTGCCCCTGGGAAACGCTGCGTCATCGTGCCGCCCGGAGCACCGCGCTCGGCCAGCAGGGGGAGCACAGCCCCGGAGAACGGGAGTGTGGCCCCAGCCGAGGATCTGGGGTCAGCGAGGCACCGCCCAGAAGGGGTCACAGACCTCGTGACCTTGCCGGCACGTCACCCAGCAGCAGTGCACGTCCTGTGTGAGCGTAACCCAGAACAAATGCTAGCCTGCCCTCTCAGTGAAGACTGTTACAACACCCAGGTGAGGCGGCAGAACTGCCCATCCTGGGTCTGGACACGATTACTCTGAAGCCCCGGGGGGCGTGGCGGGACGGGGGGATGGGGGACTGAGATGACGACACTTGGAGAGAAGCGGAGGGAGGGATCTCAGGAGGGAAAAGGCTGCGTGGAAGGCAGAAAAGCCATTTGGAAAACTGACAGCAAGCACCAGAGCAGTGATTTCACCTTAAAATCCAGGGCTCCCAGTTTTTGAACAGCCCATTTCTAGACTCTTTGGGGGGGAGAAGGGATTAAAACAAAAGCAGCAAAACAGATGAAGGCATAAGCCTGCTGCCTGACTGCCCTCTTTATCTCGAGCCACAGCTTACCAAACCGGGGAGTGGGCTGAGGGGCTGGCTTGGTGCCCAAGACCAGGCTCTGGGCTCTGGACAGGGAGGACTGCTGCTTCAGGCCCGGCGGTGCCGTGGTTTGTGTGGTTTGTCACTGGAAACCGTCCTTGCTCAGGTCCTGCCACGTGTGAAAAGGCCTAACTGATCATTAGTCTAAGTATGCACTGCTCTATCAGGTGTCGTCTATTACTAGATCTTAATGTGAATACTTGTTCATTGTAGGAAGTGAGAGGTAGGTTAAAAAATGCTAACTTTAATATGTTAAACTCAACAGAATAAACAAAACCTATAATGCAACTTTCTGTTCCTCAAGGAAGTGAGCCAGCCTGCGGGGGAAGGAGAGGGCAAGGGCCAGGGCTGCCGGCTGCCCGGCACGCCGAGGGACGAGGGCTCAGAGGAGCCCCCAGAATGCTTGGTGTGGGGTGGACGCAGCGTGGACAGCCTGGAGCCAGAGCCCAGGCAGGGGGGTGCCCATCACTGCCCCGTCTTAAGAGACTCCAGAAGGGTCCTGGCAATAATTTTCTACATCGTCAAGGGACATGACCAGGACAATGTATGGGACGTGAAGTGACTCGGATTCCAGCTTAATAAAAAGAGAACATTTCATACAAGGGAACTGTCCAAAGCCAGCATAGTTGCATTTCCTGAGTTCAGCGTCACCAGGTTCTCCGGACAGTAGGGCAGCCAACTGACAAGGGGGATCCAGGGGCTGGGACTTTCCTTACAGACAACAGGACACTTAGGGACTCTTTGGGACAAGGTATTTCAAGCAAGTTTTCACGTTTCAAACCCCCATCCAGCCCTCACCGCACACTGCCAGGGTGCACGCAACCCCCCCCCCCCCGCCCTCCTCTCCAGCAGCTTCAGCTCCCGTCACCACGCCACGTCCACGCCACACAGCTGAGCTCCGGGGCCATGCCAGCTCACGTGTGATAACCAGGCGGCGGTCCCGAGGGAGCAGAACCGCATCTCTAACCTTCTCACCAGACGCAATGGACTCGGTAGGCGTGTGCTGACTACTGACATGTTAACATCTTACATTTACACTGGCTAAATCCTCTAAGCCACTGATTTCTAGAAAAAAAGTTATAACACATAAGACATACCTAGTAAGGCACTTAGCATTTGGGAAATTAGTAATTAGAATAGAAAATGGGCCAAAACCGCTTTGGCTCAGTGGATAGAGCATCGACCTGCAGACTGAAGGGTCCCAGGTTCGATTCCGGTCAAGGGCATGTACCTTGGCAGCTGGTTGATGTTTCTCTCTCATCTATGTTTCTAGCTCTCTATCTCTCTCCCTTCCTCTCTGTAATAAATCAATAAAAAATATAAAAAAAGACAAGAAAATGGTGCAGAAGAGAAGAGTATGCATGAGTATGAGTCTAAGACAAATATACTGGACAAATGCGTACATGTACCCACCTCCGAGGTAAATCTGCCCGTTTTAGTTTACATACAGATGACTATGTAAGAAACACCCTATCCTCCCTTATTCTGCCTGATCATCTGTAGACACACATGGTACAGAGGAGCAGCACACGGACCCTTCTGCTGAGGCACCGAAGAGGCGTTCATGGCCAGAAGAAATCAGGGCCTCCGCCCCGGCGGGTGTAGCTCAGCGGGCTGGCATCGCCCCGTGCGCTGAAAGGCTGCTGGTTTGATTCCAGGTCAGGGCACAGGCCCGGGTTTCTGGCTCCATCACTGGTAGGGGGCATGCAGGAGGCAGCTGATCAATGTTCCAAGATGTTCTGCTTTCACACAAATGTTTCTCTCTCCTCTCTCTCTCAAAATCAACAAAAAATATTTAAAAAGGAAATAAAGATTTCAAGCTGGGGTGTTTTTTTTTTTGTTGTTGTTTTTTTAAATCTTCACCTAAGTATAAGTTTTTATTGGTTTTAAAGAGAGGAAGGGGGAGAGAGTGATGAGAGAGACACTGATTGGCTGCCTCCCATCCCCGCCCTGCCTGGGGAACGAGGCCACAACCATTTGGTGCACACGCCAACCAGGGCTTCAGGTTTTGATAAATAAATTCAGCCCACAGGACAGAGCAAATTTTGGAATTTATTTTAAACGTTTTGGTGTCTGCACAGCAGGATGGAGCATTGTCCCATATACCAAAAAGTTGTGGGTTTGATTCCGGTCAGGGCACGAACCCAGGTTGCAGGTTCAACCCCCTGTGAGGATGCATGTGAGATGCAACCAATTGATATTTCTCCCCTGCCCTCCTTTCTCTGAAAACATATCCTTGGGTGAGGATTAAAAAAAAAAAAAAAAAGTTTTGGCCTCACTTGTTTAGCTTAATGGTTAAGAGTGTTAGCCTGAGCACTGAAGGGTCTCAGGTTCGATCCCAGGCCCCGGTCTGGGGAAGTGAGGGAGGCAACAAATCGCTGTGTATATATAAATATAAATATAAATATAAATATAAATATAAATATAAATATATATCAAAATCATGGGAAAAGTGTCCTCCAATGAGGATGAACAAAAGAAAGTTTTGTTTTGTTTTTTTTGAAATCCCACATTTTCCAGAACGTCTAGAGTTTGCCCAATTCACTTGCTCCGCTGAGTTGGCCAGGTCTACAGATTCACTAGGCCTATTTCCTTTAGAATTTAATTGTTCCACGAATTCCAAATTCTTCCTCCAAAACTTAAACACCTGCCTTGGCCTCTAATCTGATTCTGAAACAGAGCATCTGTGGGAAGGCGAACCAAGTTCTGACCTTAGGGGTGGGCAAACTTTTTGACTCGAGGGCCACAGTGGGTTCTTACACTGGACCGGAGGGCAGGAACAAAAGCAACCTGACCATGCTGGCACTCTCATCTTGGGCTGCTGGTGAAGGAGTGGAGGGGAGAGCAAGAGAACCCTCCGCTCTTCCGGCTCCGCGGGCCGGACAGAACAGCCGAACCGGCCGGATCCGGCCCACGGGCCGTAGTTTGCCCACGGCTGCCTTAGGAGGTGTGTGTTCGAATCAAGAATCACCAAATCCCAAAGGTGCTGGGCCTTTGCTGTTCCAGCCCTCTACAACAAGTCACCACTTCTTGCCAAACTCAAGGAAAACCCACCCCTTGTACATGGGAGCAAAGATATAATGGCTGCAGCTGAAAATACACAACCAGAGCCTTGTAGAGAAAACTTCAACTTCATGTTGTTCAGAAATCCTCAGCGGTGTTTCACTCATAGCAAAAGACACAGGATAAAAATTCCAGACTGTTTTCAAGATAATAAAATGGCATATGATGGTGACTCACTAACTGACTAAAAGGGAAAAAAATCCATAAACAGTCACAGGAACCTTGAAAAGCTGCAGAATCTGGCAACAGAGAACCTCCTCCACCTCGCTTGGCTCTCACCTACACACACACACACACACACACACACACACACACACACACGTGACCAGTTTGAAGCCAAGCTGCAATTGGCTAATGGCGTACTCTACTGCTTAAAACAATATTTTATTCTTGACTTGCTCAATAAACCTGCTGAGAAAAATAAACAATGGGCTCCAATCTTATAAATAATCTAGAAAACAGAATTACTGTGCAAACAGTAGAGGTGACTTACTGCCCATGGTCAACAGAGAGGAGAGTCCAATGTGGCACAGTGAACCCCAAGCCCTAGTCTCTGTCTTGGGACATGAGTTAATGAGGATTTTCTGCCCACTAAACAGTCTAAAGCCTGGGCTGGCCAGGTTTCAACTGGTCTTTAAAACAGAACTAAATATCTTGAAAACCAACACAAAGAGCAAAAGATGAGGAAAACATTCTCTTGAAAACACAGAGGTTTAATCTTTTGGGATTATATATATCTACTAGAGGCCCAGGGCACGAAATTTGTGCATGGGGGTGAGGGGGTGTCCCTCAGCCAGCCTGCACCCTCTCCAATCTGGGATGTCCAACTGCCTTCTCACAATTCAGGACTGCTGACTCCCAACTGCTCGTCTGCCTGCCTTCCTGATTGCCCCTAACTGCTTCTGCCTGCCAGCCTGATCACCCCCTAACTACTCCCATGCCAGCCTGATTGATGTCTAACTGCTCCCCTGCCGGCCTGTTTGCCCCCAACTCCCCTCCCCTACCGGCCTGGTCACCCCTAACTGCCCTCCCTTGCACGGTTGATCGCCTCCCAATTGCCCTCCCCTGCTGGCCATCTTGTAGTGGCCATCTTGTGTCCACATGGGGGCAGCCCTATTGTGTTTTGGAGTGATGGTCAATCTGCATATTACTCTATTAGATAGGATAGAGGCCTAGTGCAGGGTTGGGGGCCGGCTGGTTTGCCCTGAAGGTGTCCCGGATCAGGGTGGGGATTCCCTTGGAGCATGGGGTGGCCTGTGCGAGGGGCCTGTGGTGGTTTGCAGGACAGCCACGCCCCCTGGTGACCCAAGTGGAGGCCCTGATATCTGGAATTTATTTACCTTCTACAACTGAAACTTTGTATCCTGGAGCGGAGCCAAGTCTCATGCTCGCTCCAAGGCTGGCAGCCATTTCTGTTGGAATTTATGTATTTTCTATAATTAAAACTTTGTAGCCTGGAGTGGAGGCCTGGGCTGGCCAGAGTGTGCGGAAGGCTTTGTTTCTTCCATTGCCAGGGGCAACCCTAGCCTCCCGCTCTTTCCAGCTCCATGGCTGCTTATGTTTGGATTTGTTTACCTTCTATAATTGAAACTTTGTAGCCTTGAGTGGAAGCTTAGGTTGGCAAGGATAGGCGGAAAGCTTGGCTTCCTCCATTACCTGGGAAACCCAAGCCTCCCTCCTGCTCTCTGTGGCTGTAGCCATTTTGGTTGGGCTTATTTGCATACTTGCTCCGATTGGCTTGTGGGCATGGCAGAGTAATGGTTAATTTTCATATTACTCTTTTATTAGGTAGAATGGTTACCATGTATTTTTATCCCTCATTTACACATGTGTGAATACATATACATAATGTCATTTTTAACAGATATTAAAATGTGGTTCCTGCCCAGAAAGCCTTACACCTACATAAAGACACATATGTATGTATGTGAAAGAAAATGCATGAGGGAGAGAGAAGGAGCGGAATCTCGAGTTCAAGACTAAAATGAAATAAATATTAATTTTTAATGGGCAGAACAAGAAAAGCTCTGTGGAGAGGAGCTGGGCTCTTTGTGTAGTGGCCTGGTCCATGCAGGAACGAAATCAGGTGGCTCTCAAAGCGCAGCCCAGGCAGGCCTTGTAACTGGGCTCTGCAGTCTCGGTGACCCAGACTCAGGCACCTTCCAGGGAAGAACTCAAGCCCCACCGGTCCCTCCACTAGACTGTGAGCTCCAGAGGGTAAGCGTGCTCCCAAGCACCTCCGACACCCCACAGAGTGCCTTTGGTACCAAAGGTTCCCCAAGCAGTTCTCAAAACACTCCCAATTATGCCAACTGTGGTGATGGTTTAGATGCCTCCAAGGCCAAATTCTGGGATTACTGAAGGCACAAATTAGAGGATTTAAGTCACGTATAGGAAGAACCATATTTCCATAGGGAGGGCGGGGAAAAAAGCCATTAATAGGAAAACAATTTCAAAATTTAACATCTCAGAAAGAAAAGTTAGCTGAATGGAATCCTGTGTCTCAAGCAAGGTTTCGCCTGCTTGCATTTCCTATTTTTATAATACAAGTAATGGTTTTCAAATTACATACAAGAAAAAAAAAATTTCATGGGTGGGTGGAGAGGGGCATGATTTTCCTACCCCTGGTAAGCTGTGAATAAGACTGACGTGAATGTTTTCTTAAAAGAATGCAATTAATTTCCACTCTACTTTCTAAGTGTTACTCCAGGGCATAACTTAAAATTAAAATGAACCAATTATACCAGGATTATGATTTCAGATAAATTCTGAAACTTATTTTTTAATATCAGCTTTTAACAGACTAGATGTATTTTTTAAAACTTCAACAAACTGAATTTTCAAATTTAGGGTGGGTTCACAGATCTAGTAGGGTTAAAAAAAATCTATTAGTGATATAAAATATGAGCTCCGAATAAACTATCACCAGAGTAATCACAATGTTTAAGTCTTTTTAAAGACCAGCTCAAACCATTCATTGGTTTTACTAGCTAATAAAATGGGTGAGTCTATTTTGGCTTAAAAGTCACAAATGTCTCCATCTAAAAGTTCCCAGGTAACCAAGACCCAACTGGATCATAAGAAACCTGGGTCAGCAAATGCCAACACAATAAATAAAGCTGATCCCGTAACCAGCACTTTCTCAGCAATAGTGTAAGAGACCAAGGCCATTTCTATAAGCACTACATACTGTACACTGACGCACTCTCATGCCATCCCACCAGTTCTGATACGCAGGTAAGGCCAGGACAGGCCTAAGACGTTAACACCGAGAGCAGCAAATATACAAGGTCCCTGGTTTTGACAAGTCATTTAATTTTTAAGACCTCCTTTTCCCCCAATATCAACACCAAAAGATTCTTAGGTGCAAATTCTTAACTGTTTCACTTACAACAAGGAATCAGCCGATCTCTCTTAGAGGACCCCAGTCAGAACCGGACCACTGCCCAAACATCCATACAGGTCAGACTATCAGAATGAAGAGATTCTAACCTCTGCTCCATGTTAATGGGAACAAACCCCTACATGGGAGTAACATAGGATCACACAGAGTACTGGCCCACCAATGCAGTGCCTGTTTCTATCGGTCACTTCCACCTCACATGGAAAATTCCAGCTCTGTATTTATCTGAGGACAAGTAATTAAGGGAAAAGGTATGGCACTTACATGTCTACCCTTTTACCCAATCTTGCCAACCTCAAAGCACTTATATTTCTTTTTAAAAATATATATTTTATTGATTTTTTACAGAGAGGAAGAGAGAGGAATAGAGTCAGAAACATCGATGAGAGAGAATCAATCAGCTGCCTCTTGCACCCCCCCACCGGGGATGTGCCTGCAACCGAGGCACATGCCCTTGACCGGAATTGAACCTGGGACCTTTCAGTCTGCAGGCCGACGCTCTATCCACTGAGCCAAACCGGTCCTGGCAAAGCACTTATATTTCTTATTCACAGTTAAGGTGTGCCAGTAAAAGAAACACCTGTAGTGTTAAGTATGTCAACTTCAGATTAGTAAGAAGCCATCCTTTCAGATAAAAAGGTTTCTATTGGAAACAAACCGGGTGTAGCCAGCCTGACTCTCAGAGACTATGTCACAACTGAGACAGGAGGACAGCAGTTCTTACAGGAAATGTGACAGGAGTTACCACCGAGTTTCTGGGGAAGACTGGGAGGTGGAAGAGGGAAGCCATGTTAAGAAATTCCATCACTGATAATGAAAAGGAGCCCACATACTTCTGTGTGTGTTTGGGAAATTTTGTAATAAGATGAAAAACAAATCCAGTCCTCATAGTGAAACCAGTTACAGCTCTCCCGGAATAAAAGCAATTTTACTGCCAGAATGAACGTGGCGACGGGCTTCGGGTTCTGCGAGGCTCTGAGGCAGACGCAGGCCCCCAAGGGCTCTGTTCAATAGGCCCCCCTCCACCCCTCCAGCCCGGGAGCCGACTGGCCCGGGAGCCAGGTGACGCGGTGACCCTGGTCTCGGCCACACTGCGAGGTGAAGACACAGCTCTGCAGTAGAGGTCTCGGATTCAAACTGGAGATTTTCCTGAAGGATCGCCATGTGGTTATAACACATTTGTCCTCCTTAATAGCAACCTACTCAGTAAGTCTATACTCTGTTATGTAACATTAGATTAAGCATTAATGAGGCTAGGAAATTGTTTATCTAAGATTATAATCTGAGGTTAGACAAAACTTCATGCTGAATGTTCGAATTGAATGCTAGAGTAATTTTTAACCTCTTAATATTAACAGAATCTCGATTACTCAGCCCTAAAGCCCTGTCCAAATACTAGTCATTCTTTGCTGGGAGACTAGGCTTATGCAAAAGATTTTTTTGTCCAAAGAAATGAACAATTAATATTCAATAGTTATGCACATATTTAACAGAACTCATTCCCAGAAGTGTGGCTGAGGAAGATGGTTGATTTTCATATTTCTCAAATTAAAATTTTATTTTTTTATTTTTATTTTTAAAATATATTTTATTGATATTTTACAGAGAGGAAGGGAGAAAAATAGAGAGCTAGAAACGTCGATGAGAGAAACATCAACCAGCTGCCTCCTGCACAACCCCCACCGGGGATGTGCCCGCAACCAATGTACATGCCCTTGACCGGAATCGAACCTGGGACCTTTCAGTCCGCAGACCGACGCTCTACCACTGAGCCAAACCGGTTTTGGCTCAACTTAAAATTTTAAATCTCTAATACTTTTCATCCTATCACCCAAAGTTAAAAAAACAACAACAACTAAACATCAAAACCATTTACCTGCTCCTGGGGCTCTTGGTCCCATTAAAGACAGTGACACATTTCTAACAGAAAAAAGCACGAGAAGAGACAGACTTCCATTTTCCTAAGTCACTGTCAGCTCCCCGCTCTCAGTCTTACTACAGACTGAATATTACAAGAATAAGGGTTAGACCTCAGCTTGGATGCTCTCACTTTTTTTCCTTCTCTTTAAAAGCCTTCAAAGGGGCGGGGGGTGTCTCCAAACGCACTCTAAGGTCCCCAAAGTCACCCGCAAGCCACAATTCTGGCCTGAGTCCCACTGCGTGGCCTGATGCCGCCTCCCCCCAGCCCGCGAGGGCCCTCGCTGGGCATGTTCGGCAATTTCCTGTCTCCATGCCTTTGCTCGTGTTATTTCCTACAGCTGGAAAGTCGCTTTCCCCCACCCTCCCTCCCAACCTCGGCCTGTCAAAAAATGTATCCTTCCTTCAAAGCTCAGAGCAAGCACTGCACTCTCCAAAGAGCCTTCCAGAAGCCCCAACCTCCGTGCACACTGCAGGGCGTGACCCTCCGCCTCCGCCCAGGAAGACCCCGAGCACGTGCGGGTTCGGCTCCCCTGCAGGCCCGGAGCACCCTGCTTCTCTCTGCACCTCTACCCATAAGTATACAACCTTTCTAAAGACTGAACTACATGGAATGCTTATGGGGCAAATGAATTTCTAGCACAGAAAATATTAATGTACCAGCAACTGGGTTCACAAGCAACATAGCTCAGTTTCTACTGGACTAGGTTCTCAAAAGTAAACTCCAGAGACAGGAGGGCATGAAGGATGGCGCTGTGCCGCTCCCTCCTCCACAGGCTGGTACAGCGCTGGGCACTCCCTCTCGGCCGGCTCGGGGCGGGTCAGCTTGTCTGCTCCCGGCTGTCAGCTGCCCGGGCCGGCCGCTGAGCCAGGGCTCCGGTCTGAGAGCCAAGCCGCTAAATCTGTCTGCGCCGCGGCAGATAGAGCCACACGCCAAGTGCCGCCGGATTCCAGGACAGCCATTCGGGTCAGATACGGAAAGTCTTTGGTTCAAACAACACAAACATGTGTTCAGCACGAAAGATAAATGTCACCGGCACTCAAGCAATCATCTCATCATTTTGAAGAAAACTGCAAGGTCTGTATAAAAATCAAACAAGAGACTATTTTGGAACCCCAATGATTTTGTATGGTTTCCCCTCCTGGTAGCTAAGATCCAATTCTATCTGGTCTCTCATCTTTTAGGCATTACCTTAGCCTAACTCATCAGCCCAAAAAGCACCTGAAGTCAGTCCCTAACGCAGAACCCACGGGGCCCGGTTCCGATCCTCCGCTCAGAACCTCGGCGAGGTTTACCCGAATGTCCTCATCCCCCGTCTCCTGTGGGCGAGGCCCAAGGGTGTGTTGAGGAGTGCACGGCCCAGCAGAACCCGATCCACTCCGCAAAGACTCCACTCCATCCACCCCTCATTGCTGAGGGAGGCAAACGGAAGGGTACACAGAAGGATAATAAACCTCAGGATCTCTGTACAGCGTGACACTAAAATGTTTGACTTGCGGTTACTCTCCTGGGTATCATGAGGTTAACATGTAATACCCACTCAACTAAACCTCCATAAACAGCTGGTTTTCCACAGTCACAACCGCGAGGCCCACTTCACTGGGCAGCAGTGGGCAGAGGCAGCCGGGCGCAGTGCCTGTGGAGTGAGCAGCGGACCAAAGAGCTAGGCGGGCCGCTTCTGCCCACCCCACAGGCCGTGGTCAGCACAGCCACGGAAGGAACTGGTCAGAAGGAAGTCTCCTCCACAAAGCTTCAGGACGAAATGCATCCCTTCACCTAGGCACTGTCTCCGCCCCTTCCCAGTTTTTCAACTAAAATAAGTTTTTACAAATTAGACTAATAAAAAACAGGTACTTTGTTTTTTTACACAGATCCAATTTGTTTATAAGCTGAAAATAATTATGTACTTTCATAGCATTTAGCTACTCGGGGTATTATTTGGGGAAGATGTGAAGAACAAGCATTTTCAAGTGTTGTTAGGCACTCTTTGTTGATAGTATCTCATTTAAATTCTCAAAACTATTCTTTAAAAATTTTTTATTTTTTTAAATATACTTTTTATTGATTTCAGAGGAGAAGGGAGAGGGAGAGAGAGAAACAGCAATGACTGAGAAAGAGTTTTTGATTGGCTGCCTCCTGCAACACCCATTCTAGGGATCAAGCCTACAACCTGGGCATGTGCCCTTGACCAGAATCAAACCCAGGAGCCTTCAGTCCGCAGGCCAATGCTCAATCCACTAAGCCAACTGGCTATGGCTCAACACTATTGTTAAGAGTAGGAGAATCAGCCCGTTTTGCAGACCCAGACACTAAAGGACAGAGAGACTGAATAATGTGTGTAAGGCCCAGAGCAGGTTAGTGACAAAGGAGTGACAGCCATTGTTTTGCCCAACAATGGAACAGTGATAGCCCAAGTGTGAGAACACTTTATAAAGATTGTATGGAGCACCTATAAAAATTCTCATTATAAAAACACCATTTTAGAAAAAACAACTTCCCGGTGCTTGTCAGGATTTGCCCTGAGCTTCCCAATAACAGCTCAAAGCAGACTGCACAGCCCGCAGAGATCATCACGTACTCCAGTTACTGGGGAAACCAAGAATAGAGCACAGGTCTGCTGACCCAGGTCCAGGCCCAATCAAGCGTGTTCTCTGGATGCTGACACCCTTCTGAAGTTTCAAGTCAGTTGAGAATAGCAAAGAAATGAGTTAATAATTTTGGTAAATAGAACAGAATGTGGAAAATAGCTAAGGGTTTGCTATAAAAGAGGCATAACCAAATGAAGGTTTCTACCAAGGAAGTTTTCAACCAAAAACACCGGTGTCTGCATATTTCATCTTCCACAGCAAAAATGAAAAAGAACCTTTGCCCTCCCTCCCGGGAGTGGTGAATGATTAGCTTGCCTGTGCTGATAGCTAAGGAAAACAGGAGTGGCCCTCCCAGCTGATTAGAATACTTCCAGCTTTCCTCTACTAGCAAGCTCCTTCGATTCTACGCAAAGACAGACGGACACCAGGAGCGGTTAGCCAGCCAGCCAGAACTTCTTCCGGTGAAGCAAGCAACTCTCCCATCAGCTCGGATGCCATGCCCTGAAGAGGCGAAAACAGAAAGGCTTCTGGGTGCCAGAGGAGAGGAGCCACGTGACCAGGAAATTGCGATGGCAGAGAAGTGATGAGAAAGGGTCTCAGGAAAGAGGTGCTAGAAAAACACAGGCAACCAGCTTGAAGAGTTGGTGTAGTGAGAAATGGCTACTTATTGAGTTTGACATCATCAGTAAGAGTAAGGAGCAGACGGTTGGCGTGGCTCAGCGGTTGAGCAGTGACCTATAACCTAGGAGGTTACAATTTTATTTTTTATTTTAATTTTTAAATATATTTTATTGACATTTTACAGAGAGGAAGGGAGAGAGCTAGAGAGCTAGAAACATCAATGAGAAACATCGACCAGTTGCCTCTTGCACACCCCCCACCGGGGATGTGCCCGAAACCAATGTACATGCCCTTGACCGGAATCGAACCTGGGACCTTTCAGTCCGCAGACCAACGCTCTACCACTGAGCCAAACCGGTTTCGGCCAGGAGGTTACAATTTGATTACCAGTCAGGACACTTGCCCAAGTTGCAGGCTCGATCTCCAGTGTGGGGAGTACAGGAGGTAGCTCATCAATGATTCTCTCTCATTGATGATTCTACTTTTCCCTCCCTCTCCTGCCAGAAACCGACCATTGTCTCACTAATAGGAAGATGTGGAAGGCTGGTCAACCTTGAAGCTCTGAAAGGTCAAAGCCAACCACTCCCCATCTAACTGAGACAATGGTAACTGAAGCAACTTCCCCATCTTTAATCATGTAAATCCTTACTGATATGATAATCTACTACTGCCTAAGGGCCAGGGGTGTACCCCATAGTCTCAATAAAAGGGATAGCAGGGCCGGAGCCTGGAGGCAGTCCTCCCACTAGAGGTGGGTTCCCGCCTGGCCCCCCAATATTCACAAATTAAATATTTTTCTAGTCTTTTTCATTTGTGTGTGGCTTTCTCCAGAACACGAACCCTGAACCACACCTGACGTGAAAGGGGCTCCCACACTCTCCCTTCTCTCTGATATCAATAAAAATATATTTTAAAAAGGAGGAGGAGGAAGAGGAGCCAGGAACAAGAAGAAACACAGAATCAAAGATTTGTTACTAAAGATTTGTTACTTGAGTTAAAACTAGAAAAAAAATAGCATTTCCAAATGCTAAATATATTTTAAATTTAGTGCTTAATCTTCCTATTATAAATTTATTTTTTAAAACAGAAGGATAAAGTAACTGTCCAGCCATATCTTCATGGTTTGCAAGTTATAGTGCATTCAGGGATAGATAAAACTTGAATTAAGAGGTTATGAGCTAGCCCCGTGGTCGGCAAACTGTGGCTCTTCCACAAAATACCATGGCCTGGGCGAGCCTATTTTGAAGAAGTGGCATTAGAAGAAGTTTTAAAAATGTGGCTCTCAAAAGAAATTTCAATCCTTGTACTGTTGATATTTGGCTCTGTTGACTAATAATGAGTTTGCCGACCACTGATCTAGCCCATCACATCAAGTCAAAGCTACTCACTGATCTTAATATCACCCCAACTTGGCCAAACCAAAATTCTTAGATTCAAGAGAAAGGCATTTTATTTTTTAAAAATAGGTATCAAACTTCAAATAACTGAAATCCTCAGAAAACTCTCTTTCACTATTCTACATTAAATAGCTCTTTCCAATTTGTTCTGGAAAGATAAAAAATAAATTGGCTTTATGGATTATTACATATTTAATTTTCATGTCTGTGAACAGTTTTCTCTCTCTCTTACCATTCTCATGACCCATCTCTCAGCATATCTAGATGTATAGTAAATATTAAAAGTTTAATCTCGTTATGACTGATGCAAACCACTGATTTGTGGGAGGTTGTACTTGAAATCTCAGAACCTGCTTCCCCAATTATGTTGTCACTGTTCTTAAGGTACTGTCCAGAAAGTGTCCAGAAACATTCATTAAAAACAAAAAAGAAAATAATCAAAATTGAAGAAGAAATCAATACACAAAATCCAATTAGAAAACAAAACAACAAAAAAAAAACCAAGCACAGCAACCTACATACTTTAACAATGAATATTCGTCACCCATCTCCCCTTCCTCCCATGGAGAAAATGCCTAACTATTCACCCCATCCCCCACCCTACAGAGCGCCTCAGCCAGACACCGGCCAGCAGTCCTATTGCACCCCCAGCCCACTATTCCTTGACGCAGCCAGAGGACACCCCCTCAATAGTTCCTGGGGGAAGTTACAGATCAACGAAACAGAACTCCTTGCTAATATTTTCTTCATGTAACTTCACTCTGAAATGTTCTCAGCAAACCCTCCTACCCCATGCTTAGTAAGAATACTCATCAGATCTGACTCTCAGCTTTGTGAAATAGCACAGGAATTTTTAAAAGCCTCATGTAGCAATTTATAAAATTCTTATGCATCTCTCAAATGGAAAGTGCAAACTTTTAGGGCTAGAAAATTAAGAGTTAAAACTACTCTTCAAAACATAGCAACCTTAAATATAGAAAAAGTCCCAACAGAATTCAAAGTATATGAGCGACAAACCAATCAACGAAACCCAAACTAGTGGTAAATGGTAGTTCCTACGTCAGCCCCTGTATTTAAAATTAGACGTTAACTCCCCAACACCCTGACCCTTCCCCCCTCCCTAACCCTGTGGCCGGGGCCTGGTGGTTCTTACAGCGGAGGTCCACTTTCTCGGGAGCGAGGCAGTCTGTCACTTTGCTCTCTAGATTGAAGCGTGATCTAAAACTAACCTCGGAGGGAGGAGGAGGAGGATAGGATGCTAGAGGCCGGCGGGTCTGGGCACAGCGCAGGGTTAAAGGAAACCATTTCATAAGATCAAGCGTGGAGAAGCAGCAGGAGCAGAGAGGAAAAAATCAAGTTACATAAAGTCCAATTGTACTCACTGTTTCCTTATTGGGAAGCAGCTCCTTCCTAATCCTGAAGAAGTTCTTGCCGTACTGCCGGAGCCCCTTAACGAAGCGTTTCTGCGATAAAAAGAAACAAATGGGATGTAAAAACCGAAAACAAAACAGGATGTCAGCAAGCAAAGCTATCTGCAATCAGCAGAATAACAAAAGTCCGAGCCAGGGGCCCTCGGCCGGCCAGGGGGTGTCTCGGCGGCAGACCTGGGCCCCCAAGCGGGACCGGCGCCACCGCGTCACCAGAACCCCGAGCCCACGTCCCGCTCGGGCACAGGTTTGGGGGAAGAACGCCGTGTCTGCGGCTCGGAAGCCATCTGTCCGCACACTGGTCCACGAAGACATAAACAACAAATGTGTTCCGCGTTTCCGCCGAGAGCACAACTGCTCTCCACCTGAGAGCGAGGCTGGGAGGCACAGGAGGAGGAAACAGAGCGAACCTGGGTTTTCCCGAGGACAGCCGGGGGCTGAAGCCCTCTCCTTAACCCGAGGAATTCCGGGAGGGGGCCGGATCCGAAGGCCTCGGGGGGCCTGCACCTCAGCTGGCCGGCCCGCCACCTCCGCCTCTAAGAGCCGCTCCGGGGCATCAAACGAAGACCCGCCGGCGCCCCTTCCTGCTTCCCGAACCCCCTCGCCCCCTCCGCCCCCGCCCCCCTCCGCCCATTTCCTTCGCGGTCCGGAGACTTTCACTTTGTCCCGGTCCGGCCGGCCCCTCCCGCCCGGCGGGCCGCTCCCCTCCCGGCCCGGCTCCCCCGGCTCCCCCGGCTCGGGGCGGGGCCGGGCGCGGGCGGAAGCCCTGCCCACCCCCAGCCGCCTGCCTACCCCGGCACCGCACGGCCGGCCGGTCCGGGGCGCGGGCGGCGGCGGCCACAGGTCCGGGCGGCGAGAGGCCGCGCCTGGCACCGGCTCGGGCCCACAAAGCGCGGGGAGGCGGCGGGGCTCCTGTGGCCGCGGCCGCGCAGCGCGGGCCGCCGCCGGCACCGGGGGAGGAGGCTGGAGCGCGGCGCCCGGCGGCCGCGGGCGGCTGCAAAAGGCGGCCTGGATCGCCGCTGCCCGCCGGCCCCGCGCCGGCCCCCGCCCGGGCTCGCTGCGCCCGGCCCCGGAGCGCGGGGCGTCTAGTCCCCGCCGCCAGAAGCCCCGGAGGAGCCCTGGCGGCTCAGCTCAGCCCGGAAACTTCCGCCGCAGCGAGTGAGCGGGCTCGGGCCGGGGCGGCTGGCACCCGGGCGCTGCCCGGGCCCCTCCGTTTGCAGCCCTCCCCGCGGCGGGCACGGGAGCAGCCCCCCGCCGGCCGCCCTCCACCCGGGCTCCAATACGGGAGGCCGGCCCCAATGACCCTCGCGGTCCCTTCGACCCCCGGGTCCCTTCCGGCCAGGGATTGTGGGCGCCGCTCCCGAGAGGCCCAGGCCTCAGCCCGCACCTCGCAAGGCGCCGGTTCCCAACGAAATCACGGCGGAGGCTTCCCGGCCAATAAATCACCTGCCCCCCGGGGGCAGTCCCTCCCACGGCCCGGGTTTGAGAGCGGCGGGCAAATCCAGCGAGAGGCCAGCCTTGGCCTGCAAGACAGACCTGCAGCCTCCGACTCCATTCCTGGAGGCTGGCGTTTTCAGACCTCGTCCCTTTTTAAGATATGACTCATCACTGTCAATTTTCAATGCAAGTCTTACAGTTCAAAGGGAAAGTCTGTCAAGGTACAAAAGAGCAAGCCCTCCTCCAGCCTGGAGCAGAGTGACCTCGGCTACTTAACCAAGTATCGCTCTGAGTACAGCACGGGTCCTGGATGGAGGGCAAGGCCCCTCCGAGGGGGCCGGAGAGGAAGGCGCTGCCCGGCCTCGGCCTCTGAGCTCGGCGCTGGGTGGAATAGGTAAACAGATCAATCTGGGGCCCTCAGAAAGGCACCAGAGGAACAAAGGGCCGTGGGAGGGCGGGGAGGAGGAAGCAGTGAGCACTGCTGTCTTAGAGGAAGTGGCAGGAAGAGCGTGAGCCTGCCAGGTGTGCTCAGCAGGGCTTCGAGCAAAGGAGTCAGCCAGGAAGGGCACGCGGAACATTCTGGGAACTGCGAGGAGGACAGGGTGTGCAGGAGAGAGTGCCAGCAGGTAAGACGGAGGCAGGAGAGGATCGGGTTGCAGGGAGCCTTTGGACCGGCCCATGAAGGCTGGGTGAGGATGGCACCAGGGGCACGTGCTGAGGCCGAGGGGCAGACTGGCTACAAGCAGAGGCGGCTGAAGAGGCTGCCGAGATGGCCCAGGAGGGAGGGGAGGGAGGCCTGGCCTCGGCCTCAGCCTCAGAATCAATGCTGCTTCCTCCACGCTCAGCATCTGCGGTGCTCCTGACCTGGGGGAACGTACAAGTGGCCATAGGCCTTGTTAAGACAGCTTCCTTTTCAGCAGGCAGGATAACCGCGTGGGGGTCATCACAGAAACAGCCAGATGTAACTCAGCCACGCACGGAGTCCTGAATGCAGCTCCTCCGTGCGGCAAGGGGCCCAAGGCGGGCCTGTGGTCCGGAGCGCCTCCCCCAGGTTGGCGAGGCTCGCCCAGATCCCGAGGAACAGACGGCATGTGCGGAGGCGGAGGGGTTCGGAAGGCCCCCATGAGAGACAGGGGTGGTTACAGGAGATGAGAGTCTGCACAAAGTTGAGGGGTGACCCCGTGTGAGAATGATGGTGGCACTCCAGGACCAGCCGGAGGACACAGCAGGCCCACGGGGGAGGCCAGCACGAGGGAGGCGGCTCCGGAGCATCGGGCTGATGTGGAGCTGAGCAGCCCGAGTCCAGATTCTGGTTCCTCCTCTGGATGTCATCCGTTCAACCAATAACAGTATCCACTCTATGCCAGGACTTTACATATATTAACTTAAAATCCTCCGCAACCTAAAAGAAGTACATTGTCTCCATTTTACAGACAAGGAGGCTAAGGCACAGATGGTTAAGTAACTAGACCAAGGTCACCCAAAGCCTCAGAGGGAAAGATGGAACTCAAACCAGGCTCCACAATCTGCCCTGCACTGCCCGGCTGTCTGTCAGACGGAGGTAGGAGTCCACAGACGGGACGGTTTTTGGTCACGGTGCCCTCTTCTGTTGGCCCTGACATCACGTCACCACGTCCTCAATCTTCTTCCTACGAAGTCTTTCAGTGCCCCCCCCCTTGCCTGTCCCAGTGCCAGTCCCAGGCCACGCCCTTATTCCTCTCCCACCAGCGGGCCTATTAGCCCCGCCCCCCCATTCAGCCGTGTACAAGCCCCGCAAGGAAGGTCTCAACCACCAAGTTCACCGCGAGCGCCAGCCCCTCCCCGAGGAGAGCTTTAACCTGTGCAGAGCGGGGTGCGCACCCCGCAGCCCTGAAGTTGGGGCCTCCAGGAGCCTGTCTGTCCACCTGTCTAACCAGATGGCCAGTAATGCCAACTGGCTGGACCCGGGACTCTGGGCTACCCTCTCTACCTCTACAGCCTACTCCCATACCTCCGGTTCTGTCACACCGAGCCCCACTCCCTGCCCTCCGAGAGGAAATCCTGACCATCCCCTCCATGCGTCCGCATTTACTTATCTGCAGAAGGCACTGTATCTTACTCTGCTTGGCTCCCTACAGCCTCAGGCAGTTGGGGCTCCCATGTCCCTGATATGTAAGTGAAACAAAACATGAGATGACAGGTGTGTTGGGCTAGGGTGGTCACAGCGGGAAACAGGTAAAAGTCAAGGGGTTCATTCTGAACCGTGATCACCGGGTTCACTTTCTTGGTCCCATGACATGAAACTCCCCCGATTTTCCTCATGTCACCTGGCTTCATTCTCTGCTCAACCTCTAGATGTTGGAGTCTTCCCCCGGCTCTGTCCGAGGCTGCCTGCTGCTCTCAAACTCCCCCCAACACGCCTGCGCTCTAATATCACTCAAGACACTGACGACGCCCCCAGGGCTGCGCCTATGGTCCGAGCCCGTGGGGACACCGGCTTGAGTGTCTCAGACATTTCAAACTGCTTCTAGAAGCATGAACTTGACATCTGGTGGTGAACACAGACCACTTCTGTCACTGCATTTCAATGACTACGCTACCAAGCGCAAAGCACCACTGGCTCCACTTAAAAAAAAAAAGGAAGTAAAAGCTTCATGTGGCCTGCACTGTTACTTCTCTACGGAAAGCCACAAGGCCTCAAAACTGGTAAAACATCTGCTGCTCAGAGCCCAGCCTCTACCTTGTGGTTTACCAGAAATGTGGAGGGGCCTTCAAAATCGAAACAAAGCCAGCCCGCTCAGAGTGGTCAGTGGTCAGAACAGGTCAGTATGTTCAACGTTCCTTCCCCTCTATTAATTCATTTCCTTTCCCTCTATCAATCCATTTCTCTTCAAATGAAGACCTTGAAGTCTTTAAGACTAATTTAACAACTAACATTATTGATTTAAAAATAGATATGTCTAGGCATACCTTGGAGATATTGTGGGTTTGGTTTCAGACCACTGCAATAAAGCAAGTATTGCAATAAGTGAGTCGTAATGTTTTTGCTGGTGGGGGGTCTTGCCTTGTTAAAAAAATAAAGGGGGGGGGGGTGACATCTGTGAGGCCCGCCTGTACTCTAAGCCTCTGAGTGTCAGCTCACAGACACGGTCTGTTTCTTAGTAGTGGAGCTGAAGTTCCGCATTTCCAGCGCCGAGATTCCAGGCCTCGAGGATTATACGTTCCTGTTCCTGGCGGAGAGCAGACATTAGAATGCCAGGGTGCGAGGGGGGAGGAGAAGGAAGCCTGCGCTCACCTAAAGGCGGGAGGGACCGTGGGCTGGGTCACCTCCCGAGCTCAGCAGCACGCTCCAGGGACCTGCAGCAGGGCCCTCAGGGCACGAACTGAGGGGCGTGTGGGTTTTTGTTTGTACTTAACCCGCGTGTGATCCTTGGGACTAGAAAACAAGTCCTCAGCTATTTCTAATCCTCTGGCCAGGTGAGATCCAAATATAAATATAAGTTTATTTATGGCGAGGAGATTATTCTTTGTTTTACAAACTTAGTTTGTGGTTGTGCTCATCTCATGTATTTTGACATATAACACTGTATACATTTAAGGTGTACATGCTAATTTGATACACATATATTGTAATAAGATTGCCACTGTAGTGATAATTAGAACCCCAGTCATGCTACATAATTATGCTCTGGTTTTTAGACAAACTGCTCTAGTTTTTCACTACTGAGTTAAAACTTCATGTCATCATCAGGAGTTTCCTATTGTAAGTTCCTAGTAGAGAATATTTAATTCCTGGCTTTAAAAACGTGAGTTACCTGAACACAGTATTTACTGTTAAACTGGGTTTTAATAGGCCCTGGGAAGCTCTATTTCTTATTTTTGGTAGAATGCAAAGAATATGAGATTCAAACCCAGAGGTCCTGGGACTTAGTACACGTCTCTGTTCCATAAAGGAAATTTCGATATGGCTGTTTATAGACACAGCCAGTTTTGAAATGGGAGATACTTAATAGGAATAAACATAATTGGGTCACAATGCAGTAACATTTCTCTTATGATAAAATTACACGTTAAAAGTCCCGGTGCCAGTGCTAGCCTGCCCCGTGCCAGAGCCTCCGGGGCCCGGTGCCCCTGACCCACCCAGATGCCGACCCTCTCCACCCCCGGGTGCCAGGGTGGGCCCAGGGCCAGCAACTTCGCTGCTGGGCGCCATGCTATGGAACAGGAGGGAAACACCACCCTGTGCAACAACAGCAGCTAGCACTGGGTGGTGCTGGGGTAAGTCTAAGGGCTACGGGCACTGACTGACTAAAACATCGCAACAACCTTCCCTGAGTCAATTAGGGGCTACTGCCATCTCCACTTTACAGAAGGGGAAACTAACCATGCCATCAGCCCAGGGTCAAGGGTGACCTACGTGACACCTGGGAGCCTCGGGGTGGGTGGATCCAGGACAGGGTGCAGGTCACAGCTGGTGGGTGGGCATCTGTCGCCTTTGTTTGCCTTTCAAGGTAAGTGTTCTCAAAAATCTAGACATGAGTATGTAAGGGCTGTATTCTCATCATTTAATTTATGCTTGCCTCAATTTCTTCATCTTTAAAATTGGCAAAAAAAGACCTGCCTTATCCATTTCACACTATTATTCTGAACCTCAAACTGGCTGGCAGAGAGAAGAGCGGCCGGCTGGGCTGTCCCTCGCGGGAGGGGGGCACTCACCACCGCAGCTGCCGGAGCTCCCCACACGGTGTCCCTCCGGGCAGCGGGGAGGAGAGGCAGGGCGGGGCATCCCTCAGACGTGGCTGAAGCAGCTCTGCTTAACTCTAGGCTGGGCGCTGTCAGAATGAACTCCCCCGGAACTGTCCTGGTGCAGCACAGAGGCTCCCGGGACTGGGAAAGTGGCTTCACTCAGTCCTCTGGCCTAGCTGTTTGGAAAACACTGTCGGTATTAAAATGGTCCCCACTGTGAAAATGGCTCCTCCTGCTCGCCCTGCTTTCTGCACAGACGTCCACGCTAACGACTCCCTGGCTCTGGGGCCGAGGAGCAGGCGTATTGGCAAGCAAGCAATCCACAGCCCCGCTGCGGGCGGAGACGGAAGGTGCGAGCATGCCCTGCCTTTCTGTCACAGCGAGGTGTGTCCTGGATGTGGGCCTGTGCTAATGAGCGGGGGGGGGGGGGGGGGGGGGGGGGCACTGATGCCAAGCAGAGGAAATGAAAGCTTTCCAAACACTTGTATGACTCGGTGCCCGCCTGTCCATCTTACTGACCGACCATCAGCTGAGAATATTGCGTTTCCGCCGTATAGTCTTGTTGTTTGGGGATTCCTGTCACTACACCTAAAACCTATTTCAAGCTGGAGGTACACTAATGATGAGGCTTTGAAAGTATCATTTGGTTTTGGGCTTTAAATGTTTAACACATTAAGGAAAAGGTGAGTGAGGAGAGCTGGGAGGGGACATGCCAGCCATCATGGGGCATTTCCAAGAGTCCTCGCATACCACGCTCCTCTCTACTCCGTAAGGAACCGGAACTTACCGGCACAGCCCAGGTAACTGCATGGTTACATGTGGATTTTCAACTGGACGAAGGTCCATGCCCATAAACCCTGAGTTGTTCCGTTTCATTAAACTAACTGTAGTTTTAAAGAGGCAAACGGGATAACTTTAAAATAATAACCACCTTTTTATTATGGTTCTCACCTCTCTCTGGATCAGACATTTTCTTTAGCTCAGACTTCCCCTACACGTTCTACTCAGCGTGTCCGCTCCACAGTCTCCGGCCATCACTCTCCCCAGTGGACAGCCATGTGACCTCAGTGCCCTCCGGGAGAAACTGACTGACCACAGGACAGGGGCTGGAGTGTACGCACCAGCCTCCGCACACAGCGCCGAGCCTCCAGGGCAGCCTGGCTCTCCTGAAGCCGCCAGCGGCGCTGGGGACACACGGGGCTCGGAGAGACACCCCAGACGCTCCGATGGCCAGCTGCTGGAGGCTCCAGGCCCGGGCTCCTGGTGCAGGAGCCTTCAAGATGGCTCCATCCCATCTACCAGCTGAGGCAACCTCACGAAAGCCCCTCAACTCAGAACCCACAGCCAAGCCACTTCCAAATTCTCGTCCCACAGAAGCAGAGCGATAATAAGTGAATATTATGGTTTTCAGTTGAGGTCATTTTTTAACTGATTTTTTTTTAAGGGAGAGAGAGAGAAACATCAATCAGCTTCCTCCTGCACACACCCCAACTGGGGAATCAAACCTACAACCTGGGCACGTGCCCTGAGTGGGAATGGAACCCACCACCCTTTGGTATGCGGACAGCACTCCAGCTCACTGAGCCACACTGGCCAGGACAGTTGAGGTAATTTTTACTGTTGGGTCTAATTTGTTACATGGTAAGAGGAAACAAATAAGAAATTCATTACAAAAACTACTAAAAACTCTAACTACAGCTGAGACCAGTTTGGCTCAGTGGATAGAGCATCGGCCTGTGAGGACTGAAAGGTCTCGGGTTCGATTCCGGTCAAGGGCATGTACCTTGGTTGTGGGCGCATCCCCGGTGGGGGGTGTGCAGGAGGCAGCTGGTCGATGTTTCTCTCTCATTGATGTTTCTGGCTCTCTTTCTCTCTCTCTTCCTCTCTGTGGAAAATCAATAAAATATATTTAAAAAACAAAACAACTCTAACTACATTGTCAGTCAACTATTAATTAAATAAACCAGTAAATAAGCTTCCAATTAGACTTCCTCAATCTGCATGTCCTTTCACTCTCTATACTTTACTCGGCTAAAACACAGAGCTCTGATTACCATGCAACATGGCATGCTTTACATGATACTAAATGCATCAGGAAATGTGTTCCCTTGAGTATCGCACCCCAAAGCAGCAGCTGATAGGTACAGTGGCTGATCAATCACTGCTGACTGACTGACTGACTGACTGACTGACGCGTCTGGAGGTGAGCTACCGGTCTTCCCAAAGCACCATTTGGTTTCCCGCCATCTGCCCCATTCCTGACTCAGTGTCTCCGACATGTGTTTACTGCTATGTTTCCGACTCTCTAGTTATTACTAACTAAACTGTTTAACACAACTTTCCTGTCTACGCGACGTACAAATCCCACCAGAGGAACCGCGCCGTCCCACCCCGATGCCACTTCGCACCAGAACGAAGCCGGTAATTAATTTGCCAACACACCTGTGCACCAACCCTTTCCAGGCCGTCTCAAATGTCCAGTAAAATTACTCCATTTTTCATCCAAAGACCACATGCCTCATAGGAAAATGGCCTCATGTCAGATGGTTTACACAGCCACTGAGCCACTGGCAGAGCCACTGAGCCGCCCCATACGTCTCTGTCTGTGTGGCGATCGCACCGAGGCCGCTGTCCTTCCCCACGGCGGGCCTGGCAGGGCGCGGCCTCTGGTGAGGATCAGCACGCCTCAGTGCACTCCAGGCAAAGGAGGACCGGCTAGTTACCGGCAGCAGTAACAGATGCAGGAATGCCGCCAGTTATGGCTGCCCAGCTAGACCCGAATTACAAACAACCCGGCACTGACCACAGAGCCCACACAGGTGCCAGAGGCCCTCCTCTCCCTGTGACATCACTGATACCACCGGTCTCCCCCAACTGTCCCTGTTCGCGGCTCAGAAACAAGTCATTAAAAAGTTCGCCTTCTTTAACAAAGTAGACCTCAGCAAGAACAGAGGAATAAACTGAAAAAAGAAAGGCGGCTTGTCTGTAAGGTACAGCCAGTAAAAGAAGGGACATCTTCAGTGAAGAAGACTTCTGAAAAAACTGTAATTAAGAGTCTAAGTTAGTGGCTGCCCAATGGAAACTGAATGTGAGCCAAACATGTACCTTTAATTTTCTAGTAGCCATATGTCTTAAAGATAAAATTAATTTTGATAATAATAGTTTTTAATGTCCATTTTAACTTGACCTATCTAAAATATTATCAATTCAGCATGTAATCAATGCAAAAGTATTTAAATGGTTTGCATTCTTTTTTTCCTACTAGATCTGTGAATTCAGCATGGAGTTCATACTCACAGCACATCTCAGCTTGGGCTGGCACATGTCAGTGCTCAACAGCTGCATGTATGTGGCCGGCGGTTACCACGTCAGGTAGCTCAGGTCTAGAATGAGCCTTACTTCTGTTTTGTAAAACATTAGAAGTTCCAAAGCACTAGAAGTTTTCCATTAGGGAGGTGAAGTAAGTATACTGTTAGAATTACGGACAATGGTACCACAGAGTCTTAAATGGAATAAAATCACAAAAGCCTGTTATTTGAAATTAAATGAAGTCTGTCCCCCGGAAGAACTCAGCCAAACCCAGCAGTTAGGATCTGCCCTCAAACAGGGGAAACTGAGGCCCTGTGGGCACCGGGGGCTCACTCCGCTCCTGCCATGGAAAGGGCTCCCTACTCCATTTCTCTCACCAGTCTGACAGGGGCCTGGCTCCTCCTGTAACTTTGCTCACTTTAAAGGCCCTCCAAACGGGGAGGGAAAATCAATTATTCCGTTAGGAAATGAAGGGGTGGGGGAAGGGAGCGGATTTCAATGACAGAAGGCGACCTCAGCGCTAAGGCAGATCCCTGCTAACGGTGGTCATTGTTCCCTTTTTACTGCCATTTGGCCTCATGCTGGCCCATGCAGGACAGCTCCCCCGGGGTCTCCCGGGAGCGTCGCCACATGGGGTGCTGGTAATGGGCCCCACCAGGAGGCTCTCTGCTGGCTTTTGTTTGGAACAATAGCATTCCCATGATACCTCACTCCTGCTGAAAATATTGGTATTAAGAGAGCGCGAACACAGCTGTGTGTAAATTACACACAGAGATGAGATCTGTGTATTTATAAGGAACACAAACATGCTAATAGAACAGTTACATACACAGTCGGGCATATTGGGCAGCATGGAGAGTACGGTTTGAGTTCCTAAGTATTTCTTTAAATTATTATAGAATGAAATGCTAAATGCTTAACCTGCACAGTCAGGCTGCGAGTCTTGTGCCCGGCCTCCCGTGCAGAATGCCCCACACAGATTTCTCTGCATTTCCGTTTGCAATATGGGAGAAATTGCTTGAAACTCGATGAAGGAGAAACCTCACAATAAAGAGCTTTAGAATTAACTTTTATAGTAAAAACAAATCAATATGGGATGATTTTCAGTTAAAAAGCAGTAATTATAAATTAGGGGAGGAGGGCAGAAAAGGCAGTGTGGGCGAGGCAGAAAGCGGGAAGAATGTGAAAGTTCAGAATTACTTGTCCTGCAATGACAGCGCTCCCTTCACTACACGAATGTTACTTCCACACGGCATGGGGAAGGCAGGGTTCTTTGCATTTTTCAGCTAATTTTGAAAAACAGAGATGTGCACTCAGCATTATATAGTCAATGCATTAAGTCCACATATGGACACGTGACCAGGAAACCTGGGCTCTGGTTCTCTGCCTGATTCTATCCAGGCTTCCGATGACCTGGCGACCCCTTACCTTTCACTCCCTGGGCTGAGTTTCTCATGAAAGATGCATCCCAAGTATCCTAATTTACCAGATAAGGCACTAACTTTTAAGTTGTGAAGTGTTCTAGAAGGCAAAAGAAAACTGGTAATAATCCAACTAAGCAGAAATGTGTGTGTGTATATATATATATATATATATATGTGTGTGTGTGTGTGTGTGTGTGTGTGTGTGTATACATAATAACAAGCTCACTATAGGCCTTAATTTTATTCCTTAAAAGCTTTAAAAAACACACTCCAACTGATACTCTTCATCTTTTATTTTTTCTTGGTGTGGTTTATATAAACTCCTGGTTTGAAATGAAAGAAAAGGTCCATTCCTGAGGCTTGGGTTTACCGTGCTTACAGTTCCACCAATAAATCACCTCCCAATCTGGGCTTGGAAAAGCACTGGCCACGGTTTGATTGCTCCAGCCCCAGGTTGCCAGGCAACCAACACAAGGGGGAAGTCTGAGAAGCACTGACAGATAGCCAAGTGGCTGAAACAACAGACTTCTCTCTGTCAGAAATGTGTTTCAGAGGGCCACTTCCCCACCTCTGCTCTCTGCTAAACACTACACGATTGTAAAATCAAAATCAAAAGGCCACTGTAATAAAAACACTTCCTGCTCAATTACGAATTGTTAAAAAGCTGTGGGGAGGCCCAGATCACACAGTGTATGGCAACAGAAATGTGATACTGTAAATGAGATAAAGTCAGCAGCGTGCGAGAAACCTGATCTAAATGCAGCTCCGGAGCTTCGGGTCAGGGGCCCCGGCGTGTGGAGCCAATCAGCTGCCTACGGAAGCACCAGAGAGAAAATAATGAATGTGGAGACGTCACAGAAACAAACCAAACAATAACCAAGACGCCGCAGGTCCCCGTTACTTACTAATAAAACCAGAGCCTGCCCAATTGCTGTGAAACAACCTGGAGATAATGGAGTGTCCTCTCTCCGGCTGGTTGCTGTGTGGAATAGGGCGAGGAAGATCAGGACCCGCAGGAACCACGCCCCCTGGCGGGTGGGCAGGTGGGTGGATTCCAGAATGCTTGACAGTCCCCTGGATTATAGGAGACACGAATGCCCCTCAGATAGTGCCTGGTAACACCTGAGGGCTGGCATCTACTGCAACGTCGGAAACACCCCAGTGCTTGCCCCGAGCCAGGAACGTGCCACCCAGTCCTGCCCGAGTGCCATTCCCATGAGCCACTGCGCTGGCTGCCATCTAGGAGCCCGGACACTCGCGGTTCTTTGGAAGAGGTCAGCACTAAGAACAGGTTGGCCGTTTTTGTGCCATGGACCCTTTTTGGCAGCCTGGTGAAGCCTAACCTCTTCCTAAAAACGGGTTCTAAATGCCCAAAATAAAATGAATGGATCAAAAAGGAAAGCAGTTATTTGAAAACAGGTTACCAAAACATTAAAAAAGGTAACTATGCAGACCTTATTGACATTAAGAAACCAAGATGCCTCAGAGGGTTTTGGTTTCTATGGATGTTTTTGGGGGGCGGTGTATCGTTTTGTTTTATAGTAAGAGCTCTGGCCTTATGACAAATGGAGGCCAGGACAGCAATGTATTGGTCACTAAGTCACCAAAGCCATGCCCAGCCTGGCTCACTGCCGAAGCCCGCGGCTCTGAAGGTGCCGGCTCCCAGGCTGGCCCTCTCACCTCCCGCCCCCCGGCCTGCCTTTCCCGCGTGTCTCCGGGGCCCAGAGGAGGGCCCGGCAGGGGAGATGTGGAGATCCACGGTCCGCAAACTGGGGTGCACACACAGAGACTTCCGTAAGGGCATCTTCATTTCCTAACCTCCCACTTCCACGTTTTCTTTCCAAGCCGTCCGCCTGGAATGGACTGTGTGTGGAGGAAGGGCCACCCTCCCCTCCCCCCACAGGAAGGGCCCCCCTCCATCGGGGTGAGCCGCGGGCCCGCACAGGTCCATTCAGACCCCGGGAGTGGAGGTGGGCCCGGGGACTGAGAGCTCACCACAGGGGCCTGAAGCAGCTCAAATACTTTCCAGTTCTCTGCTTTCAACAAGAGTGAAGGAGGATCTAGAGAAGGTGTCATCTGATAAAACTATTGACAATATGTCTGGTAATAAATTACATTTTGGCATTGCAATGTAAAATTCAAATATTTAGGCGACACTGTAAAAAACTATCATTCCCTTCTACTTGTTCATGTAAACAAGACTTCCGAACATTTATATCTACAAATAAGAATAAAACAGATACAGAATATGGCCTCAATTGAACGTAAGTAATACTCATCCAAGAACTAATATGTTTAAAAAACTCAATCCATCTTATTTCCAATGAATAGTAAAAAGGAAAATTTTATCTACATTTATAATATCTTGTTTTGTTCACCTGTACACTAGTAATTACTATAACACTATAATTATTGGAGAGAATTTTTCTTTTAACACAGCTTTTTTTTCTAAAGGGAACCACAGTATGTACGCATATTTTGATACATATGCCTTCTTGTTTCAGGGAGGATGAAAGGCGATCTGGCAAGACTCTAGATAAATGCTTTACATTAGGAATAAAATCTATGGGGAAGCAGATGCAAAAGCTACTAGTTACGCCCTGGCTGGTTTGGCTCAGTGGATCAAGGACATCAGCCTGCAGACTGCAGGGTCCCAGGTTTGATTCCAGTCAAGGGCACGTGCCCAGCTTGTGGACTCAATCCCCAGTAAGGGGCTTGCAGGAGGCAGCTGATCAATGATTCTTTCTCATCATTGATGTTTCTCTTTCTCTCTCTCCCTTCTGCTCTGAAAATCAATATATATATATATATATATATATATATATATATATATATATGATACTAGTTATATAAGTAAAAGGGGGAAAGATAAAAAATAAGATTTTACTGCTAAAAAGTAGCTCATTGGTGTATTTTCTTTTATTTTCTTTTATTTATTTATTTTTTTAATATATATTTTATTGATATTTTACAGAGAGGAAGGGAGAGAGATAGAGAGCTAGAAACGTCGATGAGAGAGAAACATTGACCAGCTGCCTCTTGCACACCCACTACCGGAGATGTGCCCGCAACCAATGTACATGCCCTTGACCAGAACCGAACCTGGGACTTTTCAGTCCACAGACCGATGCTCTACCACTGAGCCAAACCGGTTTCGGCTATTTTATTGATTTTTTTACAGAAAGGAAGGAAGAGGGATAGAGAGTTAGAAACATCGATGAGAGAGAAACACTGATTAGCTGCCTCCTGTACACCCCCCACTGGGGATGTACCTGCAACCAAGGTACATGTCCTTGACAAGAATGGAACCTGGGACCTTTCAGTCCACAGACCGATGCTCTATCCACTGAGAAAAACTGGCCAGGGCATCCAGCAGGTTTTTAAAAAATATATTTTAATTGAGTTCAGAGAGGAAAGGAGAGGGAGAGAGAGATAGAGACATCAATGATGAGAGGGAATCATTGATTGGCTGCCTCCTGCATGCCCCCTTTATTCCAACCCAGCCTCAGCCACCCTCATGCCTGGCCACCATGGAAACTTCTAAGGTGTGACTCTAGGGATTTTCTCTTATTTACTACGGCGCAGCCACCTTTAATCACACACCATCTCTTCTTGATGTGCCCCACAACTCCTGTCCCAGCTCTATCCTGGGTCCCCAAGTTCTATATGTAACCCGGGGCTCGCTACCAGTTATTTCAACAAAGCGATCAATACTATAGATCTGCTCAGCATCCCGGCTTTGTACCAACTCTGTACCAAATTCCGTCTTTCAGTGGAATTACATCCCTGCCCACGGTAACAATGTGTGAGTGTAGCTCCTTTCCCGTTAAGTTAAACGCCCTGTGTAGCAAGTTAAACAACATGTGTAGCAAGTTAAACAACATGGCATCCAAGCAGTTCTCCTGCCTTCAGAGCTCCTCCCTGTCTGTCTCTGTCACTTGTCCAGCCATCTACCTCTCAACATAATATTAATTCCGATCTCTCCTCCCCGGCACTGCCACCCCGCCAACCTCATCAATCCTGGCTCTGCGCTTCCGAGCTGAGGCCCTGAGCGCGCTAAGCCCTGGCTCCTCAGCCCCGCCTCCCACCTTCCTCTAACTGCTGCCCCCACTGGCATCACTTCTGGTTCAAAGTGACTCTCCATTCTGCCCGCAGCAAGTACTTCCGGCTTCACAATTGTAAGAAAGACGCCTCCCTGCACCAAGACGCACACGCTGAGGAGCATCTCCAGCTTCTCCCTTCCCTCCCGCCCGGCCAGCAGGCCTCTCTGAGGGTTAAGAGCTGGCTCCGGAGCCGGAGGGTGGATTGGAAAGCGAGCTCTGGAATTGCTCTGTGGCCTCGGAAAAGCTCTCTCTCCTGTGACCCTGCTTCTATATCTGTAAAATGTCAATAAAGCCGTCAATTCATGTGGAGTAAGTACTGGGAACAGCACCTGGCACAAATAAAGGTCTTGCTCCTCACTAACTCCACCCCAATCCCTCCCGGCCCCGCTGGACATCGGAGCCCAATGCCTGGCTGACTCCTGTGTTAATAAGTCAGAAACTCCGGTGAGACCCAAGGCTCTGGGGTGAATGTGGGGCGCACACACGTGGTGTGTGTGTAAGAACTAAAGTTCCTCACGTGATTCCAGTGTGCAACTGAGGCTGAAAACCACAAGTATAAACTTAGAGCTCTCAGCCTCTCTCACGAGGATGCTGCCGAGTCGTGCCCCCCCCCCCCCCCCCCAGGGATTTGGATCTAACGGTCCGCAGTGCAGTCTGGGCCGGGACATGATAAAGCTCTGCAGGGGCCTGAGGTGTTCGGCCAGGCTTAGAACCACCGGCCCCTTCTCTACCCCTCTATGTGTCCCATGCTACTGCAGGTTAACCTGCAATGATGGCGGCACTCCTATCACTCCCCACATTCAAATAGATGTCATCACTCTTCACTTCTTATTAACACAGCCTCTGTTCCCATGGTGCGGCGCCTTTGAGTCAGCTCTCTGTACACCCCTCCATCGATAGCTTCATTCAACCTGGGCCACCAGCCACCACCTTTCCTATCTCTGGTCTCCCTCTGACCTCCACCACTGTCTGGTGAGTGACCCTAGCCTCCTTCCAGGTTCCTCCCGAACAGCCCTCCTGCTCCAGCACTTCCGGAGCCCCTGTCCGAGGAGCAGCAACGTTCACCCCCTCGTGGTCCCCAACCATCAGGAGTGGAGGGGCCTCGGGAAGAGTTTGCAGTTCTGCGGCTGCCATCGCCTCTCTAGGTTGCCTGTGGCAACAACATCCAACTCAAGTGCTCACTTACGCCCACTGCCAGCATCAGGCAAGGACGCCACGTGCCAGGCAGTCACCACGGTGAGCGGTGGCTCCGCAGAGGCCGCAGCCGCTGAAGAGCAGATGCCGTCTATGTGCCTGACGTCAGCCGTCAGTCTCCTTCCTTTGGGATACGGGAGTTGATGCGTTTTAACATCTTGTTTCTGAAAAACTGAGCTCAAGACAAAGAAGCACTTGAATAAAGGAGAACAAGCTAGCAGAGCAGAGCAGAGCCGCCATCAGAGGCAGGAGGGCCGCGGACGGCGGTTGAAGGGCTGCACGAGCTCTGGCAGAGCCTTGCACAAGCACGCGTGGAAGGGCAGTGGCACTGAACTTGATAGAAGGTGAACACAGTCTCCTCCCTGTATGATAGTTTTATTTTATTTTATTTTTAAAAAATATATATATTTCTTTATTGATTTCAGAGAGGAAGGGAGGAGAGAGAGGTAGAGACATCAACGATAAGAATCTTTGATCAGCTGCCTCCTGCACAACCCCTACTTGGGGATCAAGCCCACAACCCAGGCATGTGTCCTTGGCCGGAATCGAACCTGGGACCCTTCAGTCCACAGGCCAACGCTCTATCCACTGAGCCAAGCCGGCTAGGACCTATATGATGGTTATAAAGGCAAACCTAAGTGGGTTACTGAGAAACGGATTTGGGTTGGCGCTTTAGGAATCCGCACCCCGTTTGTAAAGCTGCTCCTCTGCAGGGAGTGGCTCCCTCGCACACACACACACACACACACACACACACACACACACACACACACGCCTGCCCTGTGCAGAGGGCCCGGGACTGTTCCCACCAGTGCGGGAGACTGGGACGCCCGGGGGCGATCTGAACGTGGGAGCCACGGGAGGACCATCTGCAAGTTGGCCTAAAAGCAAGGTCACCTAACTGGATCCCTGGGCAATGTATGATGGGGGGAGGGGTGGAGGAAATCAGAGGAGGAGGAAGAGAAGGAGGAGGAGAAGAAGAGGGGGAGGAAGTGGTTGAAAGGAGGGAGGGGAGGGAAAATGTGAGCCGATTCTAAAGTCAGAGAGTTCTGGTGAGGAAGACAAACTACCGAGGTCAGCCTGTTCTGAGGCCAAACACTCGGGAAGCTGACACAGGAGCTGGCTTGTCCCAAAGGATGATCTGAAACAATTTTCTAAGTTTGGTTATTGCTGAAAGATGGGGAATTTCATTACCATCGGCTGGACTGAGAGGGGGGGATACCAAATTCTCACCGCCCACCCCCCTCCTCAGCTGCCTGGGGAACTGGACCAGCTTTGCCTGAAGAAATCCAGTGCCCAGTGGTGCCCTGCTGGCAGCAGAGAAACGGGACCACAGACAGGGCCCAATGCCGTCTATAGCAAAGCCATTTTGTTTGAAAATTAATGATCTATAGGGTTTTGGGTCCTGGGCAACTGGCTCCCCAAATCTATGCTTAATTCATTTTCTAAAACCCCCCTTTTAAAAATGAATAACCAAGCTTCCTCAGCTCTGTCACCCTAGTTCGTTAGAGGCCCGAAGGAGAAGAAAGGGACTAACGTAGCTGACCGAGCCTGCTGGAAGGGTCTTATTAGCAATGGCTGCGTCCACATGAAAACAGAGCGGAGCCGCCGGCGATGGACCTCCTGCCCTCGCTCTGGCGTGGCTTCTAACACGCAGAGCATGCGTCTCTGAAGTCTAAAGCGTTTGCTTTATTACTGCTGATGGGACAGATTAGAAAAACAAATTTATAATCAAAACTTACAGAGCAGCTGCAAGGGGAAACTCAAAGAACACGTGAATGCGTTTAAGTTTCTTACGCGGAGACGATACCATCAGCTCGAGATAAAACATCTGCCCAATTTCTAACCTGGGGCGGAGAAGGGTGGGGGAGGGAGCAGATCGAGGTTTCTTAGGGGCCAGCCGGCGCGGAGTGCACCCCTTCCCGGCCCTTCTCCTTCCTTCATTTCTTAGACGAGAAAACTAAGATCCGAAGGCGGAACCTCACTTCTGTAAGGTCCCAAAGGCGGCTGGGGCCAGTGTGAGGACTCACCCCGGCCTCTGGCTCTCCATAAGCCCCCAGGCCTCTTCCATCTGTGCTCCCGTCACCCCCACCTCCCCGACGACGAGTCCTCCAGGGGAGCGCGGGGAGCACATTCTTCTCCCCCCGCCCTGTCTCCGGGGTGGGCTCCGCCATGTGGCCCGGGGCCCCAGCAACAAGCTACGGGGCTCCGTGTGTCCGGGCGTTCTACCTTCAGAACAGGCCTTCCTAATGTTCTCGGCGTGTAATCAAATGACCCAGAAGGGCAGTGTAAACACGTACTCCAATTATTGAATACGCACCGCTAGCCCTGCTAGCCCTCGGGCCACATGGAATCACGTCATTCGCTCCGCTCAGGCTTTTATTTCCAGGTTCGGTTTTACTTGTGACTTCCCTTGCGCCTCCTTATCTGCTCCCGGGGCATCTATCTGACAGTTCTGCTTCCCATGGCCGGGTGAGCTACCCGGGCTCCAGCCCTGTGCAATGGAGGACACACCCCAAAGGGACCCGCTAGAGGGAGTACACCAGAGTTTTGAAGGAAACCTGAGAGCAAAGGCATAGCACCCACAGACCACAGTTACAACACCGGACCGCCTGCTGGGCCTCTGGCCTCTCCCTCCAGCTCTCTCTCTCACAGAAAGCATGTCGCCCAGAGACATCACCAAGTACTGGGTGATCTCTCACTCCAGCACTCTCTCTCACAGAAAGCATGTCGCCCAGAGACATCACTAAGTACTGGGTGATGGTGGCAGAGAATGAGCTTTTGCCTTTAATCCAGAAGAGAGAGCCAGGGATGGTTGGAAGGGACTGGTTGTCCATTCCAAGGGAGCTCCCGAGGAGAACGAGCCGGAGGTGCCGTTCAGCTGATTCCCGGGTGAGGCCAGCCTGCAGCCGGGCGGAGCTCAGCTCCACGGAGTGACTGAGGGCTGGAGGAGAAGCAGCCTCCAGGGGCTTTCTCTTCTCTGGTCACACAGTCTTTCTGAACATCACCTGCTCCAGGCCCTGGGCCACAGTAACATCAGCCTGCAGCCCTGACCTCCAGTGCGGGCTCACCCCATGGACCTGCCGGCACCTTAGTCCAGTGCGGCACCCCCCATGGACCTGCCGGCACCTTAGTCCAGTGCGGCACCCCCCATGGACCTGCCGGCACCTTAGTCCAGGGAGGGCACCCCCCATGGACCTGCCGGCATCTTAATCCAGTGCGGCACCCCCCTTGGACCTGCCGGCACCTTAGTCCAGTGCGGCACCCCTCATGGACCTGCCGGCACCTTAGTCCAGTGCGGCACCCCCCATGGACCTGCCGGCACCTTAGTCCAGTGCGGCACCCCCCATGGACCTGCCGGCACCTTAGTCCAGTGCGGCACCCCCCATGGACCTGCCGGCACCTTAGTCCAGTGCGGGCACCCCCCATGGACCTGCCGGCACCTTAGTCCAGGGAGAGCACCCCCCATGGACCTGCCGGCACCTTAGTCCAGGGAGGGCACCCCCCATGGACCTGCCGGCATCTTAGTCCAGGGCGGGCACCCCCCATGGACCTGCCGGCATCTTAGTCCAGGGAGGGCACCCCCCATGGACCTGCTGGCATCTTAGTCCAGTGCGGCACCCCCCATGGACCTGCCGGCATCTTAGTCCAGGGAGGGCACCCCCCATGGACCTGCTGGCACCTTAGTCCAGTGTGGGCACCCCCCATGGACCTGCTGGCACCTTAGTCCAGTGTGGGCACCCCCCATGGACCTACCGGCATCTTAGTCCAGTGCGGGCACCCCCCATGGACCTGCCGGCACCTTAGTCCAGTGTGGGCACCCCCCATGGACCTGCTGGCATCTTAGTCCAGTGCGGGCACCCCCCATGGACCTGCCGGCACCCCCCTCGGGGCAGACAGCACACTCCGCACTGAGCTCACTGATCTTGTTTTAATCTTCTTTCCCCAGGAGAACAGCCGCTCCACAAGGAAGGGTTTCTGTCTGTTCTGGTCACCGCTGTGCCACCGCCCACAGCATGGTGTCTGGCGGGGGACCGGTGTAAATATTTGTGGGATGAGTAAACGAACACCAAGCAATAATCTAAAGTCAGAACCGGGTACGTAACTGGGTAGACAACAGGGTCACCCTATCCTCATGCTCACACGGGATCAGCAATAGTGCCCAGTGGGCAGGCTCGCCCTTAGCCAAAGCCCACACCAAATAACGGGATGCGGGCCGGAGGGGCGTGGGCGACGCTGGCGAGCTGCGGACCGTCTTTCTCACCCGTGACACCCGCACTCTGCTTCCCAACGCCCTGCCTGCTCTCTGCGCAGACCGTCACCCACATAAAGGCCCCTGGGACAAGGTCTCACAGCGAGTGCGGGAACCTCACCTCAGGCAGCGGGCCGGCGCGGGGGGATAAGGAAGAGGGAAACAAGCTGGCACTCGGCTGGAGGGAGCACCGGGGCTTCCGAGGCCACATACCCCGCCTGAGAGCTGGATGCAGACCAGCACAGCGGCGGACCGACAGCTCCGTGCGAGCTCCTGCCTTTCGTTGTAGGATCCCACTTGTTTTTTAACCTCCTGCTTCCTTCCCCCAACCCCGGATTCCCGGTGCCAGGCTAATGGACGTTTTACCTGTGACACGGGAGCTCCAATGTCACTGCGCGTGGAGTGCTCCACGCACACACAGCAAAGCGGACTCCGGTTCTGTTGCTAAGAAACTCAGAGGAGAGGGCTTTTCATCCTCTTCATTTGTAAAATAACCACTCTGTCTATGGGAGAACAAATGCAATCTCTCAAGCCCCCTTGTGTCTTGTTCTCGTTTTTTAAAGGAACAGAGAAAGATGACCGAGAGCAGCTGAGAGTGTGCGCTGGCTCCATTTTTTACACGCCCTTGAAAATACAATGAAAAACAGAGTCTCAGCAGCCTGGTGTTTGTTAATCTTTCAAGCTGAAGATTCTCTCCAAGGCTTCCCTCCTTCGAGCAAAAATGAAAAATGTCCCATAAAAATTACTCTTGATTTAAAAAATACATATATATTATTGATTTTCCACAGAGAGGAAGGAAGAGAGATAGAGAGCCAGAAACGTTGATGAGAGAGAAACATCGGTCAGCTGCCTCCTGCACACCCCCTGCCGGGGATGTGCCCACAACCAATGTACATGCCCTTGACGGGAATCGAACCTGGGACCCCGCAGTCCGCAGGCCAACGCTCTACCCACTGAGCCAAACCGGTTTCGGCAAAAAATTACTCTTGATTTTAAAAGATTATTCTGAGTAGCAAGGAGTGATTTACAGAGAAAGCTCGTGTTCAATGCGGGGTTACTGCCCAGGTCTCCAGTCTTCGCATCGCCCCGAGGCCTGAACTCTCACAGACTGGAACAACTCATTGTTGGCTTAAAAAAACCCTAAAATTAGGGCTGAGGGATAAGAAACTTAAAAGCAAACATATTGGCCAAAGAAAAGAATAGCTTTGTTTACAGAGAAAAACAAGTACGTTAACGCGCTGACCAGAGTATGAGAGGAAGCTGAGAAAGCGAGGAGGCCATGTCTGGGAAAGGCGAGGTCAGGGCTGAATTTGTAGACTTAACCCCCAGGCAGCTTCCACTGACATGAAATACTGAAATATTTCCCCCTTCTAATGCCTGGCCTACCTCACTTACTAAAGGATTTAAAAATACATTTCCCTTTTCAGCTTGTTACACAGTTAGAATCTTTCTGCAAGCTGAGTGGCAAAATTGACTGCCTTACACCAACTTTTCTGCACATATAACTGATTTTTAATTTGCAGTCTCATTTCCAGAAGGACTTGACAATAAACTCTATCACACTACTGACTTCTTACACAGCAGTCTGAATCAAAGGCAATCACAGGAAAACCAGTTCAATTCCATTAATACTTGAAACATTAGGCAAATTCTACCTGAATGGACATTCCCCTTTTGTAATATTAAAGGTTGGTTTTTACCATGGACCATCATAAGAAGACTTACATGTGTAATAAGTCAACATTTATATTTCTCTTATTTTCCTACTCCTATATCTAAGAATGAAGTTGCTCATAGCATGAAATTAGAGAAGAGTAATCAGAGAGAAGGTCTACTTTGATTCCGTTTAAAGTCACTCGTGCCTATTATGGGTTGCACTAAATACGACATGTCTGTATTTCAGGTCCAAGTGAAATGTAAAAATTTTCAGAGAAAAATTTCAGTAGAAAGTGAGAGTATCAGTGTTACGATTCAATTTAGCTGAACGTACAGTTACATGAAACAATGTATGCACCTGAACAGAGATGCAGAGACAGCACCAGACCAGAAAACTGTAAGGTTGACATTCTAATAGAAGGAAATTCATATAAACCCTACAAAAGAAGAAAACAAATGGATTCACATTAGATTATCCACTGGATTCTCCTACCATCAGCTTGCTCTGAATGACTATGTAACATGCCCACCTCTGGAAATCTGACCGGCCCTGAAACAAACGCTCTACAAGTAAGCCTCCCCTCACACTGCTGACACAGAATTTAAAACCAGACGCGATATGGACATCGTAAAACACGGGTGACACCACAGTAGGCCTTGGGCGGCTGGCTCTCTTCCCTCACCCCCCACCCCGCCCCTGCTCTCACCCCGCAGCCCCTCATGCTAAGGACCTTCGCTCTGGTTTTGCTGTGATTCCACTTTCTGCAGCTGCCGCGCAGACAGTAAATAAAATGCATCGCTGGGCCGCACCCGGCAGCCTGTCTCCGGCACACCCAGATGCCTGGCTGCGGAGGAACAATGAGAGCAACGCTTTCCGGAGCAGACGTTCCGAAGGGACAGCCACGGCCTCCCTCCGCAGACGCAGACACCGGGGGGAGACACCTTGCGAGCAGCTGGGCTCTGTAAGAATTCCCTGGGCAGCCGCACAGGTTCACCAGCTTACAAATGCCCAACAACTGCCGAAACCGGTTTGGCTCAGTGGATAGAGCGTCGGCCGGCAGACTGAAGGGTCTTGGGTTCGATTCCGGTCAGGGGCATGTATCTTGGTTGTGGGCACATCCCCAATAGGGGGTATGCAGGAGGCAGCTGGTCGATGATTCTCTCTCGTCGATGTTCCTAACTCTCTGACCCTCTCTCTCTTCCTCTCTGTAAAAAATCAATAAAATATATTATAAAACAGACAAAAAACAACAAATGCCCAGCAACCTAGTTTGCCACGCCATGCCCAGACAGTTGTGAAAGAAAGATTTTCCTTTATATTTATGATAACCCCGAACTTTAAATCGAAGGGTGGTTTTAAAACTCATGCGTTTGCAAGGCCACATACATGACCAGTTAAGCTGTATCACCACCACAGGTTAGCTATCTTTGGGTAAAGTTCTCAGGTCCCTTGTATCTGTGCTGTTCACCTCAATGTATTCCATCAAAGCTGGTGTGACGTGTTTAGGGCAAGCACACTTGGAGGTGACAGTTACAGTGAGCCAAGATGAAATGGAAACGTGCAGGGACAGCGTAAGCAACAATGCCTCTCCTTAGGCAACACTGGACTCGTGCTGGGAGCTAATTCAACATGAAGAACGTCCCCCAGCGAACAGCCGATGGAGGGGAGGCAAAGGGAGAGCCGCGCCGCTCACTGGAGCACCCAATCTTACAGCCTTCCAAGTCAGGCCCAACTCCGCAAGGAAAATGCAGGCCCTGAATTTTAAAAAGAATTCAATTAGCACCCCCAGCATTTCCATAATCAACAGCTGAATGCTAATTAAGAGCACAGCGTCAGGCAGCAATGGAATCCCAGTGCAATGAGCAAGCAGACCACAGCGCGTTGCTGCCTTCAGCTTGCATGCATAAATAAACACAGTAACCACCCAAGCATGCAGGGTGACTTAATCCGTTTCCATTAGGTGCGGTTCTGCCTGGGGGCTTTGTGCTTCATTTAAATGTGTTCATCATGTTTAATTAAAAGCCTAATAATCTAGGGTTTCAGGTTTTTACAAAAGTTCTGATCTGTGTTTTCGTATTTCTCTTCATAAGCTCTTCTGATCTGGACGGCTTCCTGACAAGGAACAAGGCTTCTAGCTTCATGTGCGTGAAACTAGTTAACGGGGGGACTCCGTCCTGGCGCACACGGCGCTGGTTAAGAAGCTTCCCGAACTGGCCTGCCACCCTCACAAAGGCTTCTCCGAGCTCACCCGATGGTTCCGCCCGAGAGCCGTGGCCACGAGCTACCGCCAAGGCGTTTCTCAGTCACTCCACGAAAGCAGGTCAGGGGACACGCTCTGGCCTCGGATGTGACAGAAACCTGCACCAATCCTGCCTCAGTTCCACAGATTTAAAGTATCTTGGCCCCAAGGAACTTGGAGAAGAAGAACCGTGTCTATCCCAGCCCCTCGGCAGGGGTCACGGGAAGCGGGGGACTGAGCCCGGCGCCTCGGGATGGTGGCCGCTGGAGGGTCCGTGAAGAGGAGGTTGGCGACGATGCCGTTAACAGTAACCCAAACTTTTCCCCAAGTGTAACTTTCAAGCATGTGAAAGTGTTCCTCTTTTATCCTGATGCGTAATTATTAACTATGACAAGTTTTAAAATGCTGGATTAAGAGCAATCTGAATTACAGGGCACAATCTCTAGAAATAGTCATCTTCAGTGAAGGGCCGGCCGTCAGGGTTACGCAGGTCCTTTCCGGGCGGAGGCGTTCTCGCAGACACCGGTGTATTCCCAGCCTGAATAAGTTCTGCCTCTTAATCATTTTACACACCGGGAGGACACATGCCTCAGAAATAAAGGCCGAGGAGCCAGAGCTCGTGAGGAGCACACAGGAAGGGCAAAGGACTAAGTGCAGTTCGGGGAGGGCAGTCACCACGGGGCAGGGATGAGTCTCTAAGCCTTGGAGAAGGTCAGGCCTGGGCTGGCCCGGGAGAGGTCAGCCCATCCTGGGACAGCGGCCCCGTGGAGCCCTTAGCGGCCCAATGAGGATCCGGGACCAGGTCCTCACCCTGCCAGCCTCTCTCAGGGCTCAGTCAGAGAAATGCAAAGGAAAACGCTGCTGCTGTGGATGCAGATCAAACTCAGACCCTGGAGGCAATGGACTAGACAAATAACTAGAATGTCCAAGTTCGTAGGCAGCAGAGGGGAAAAGGGTGAGGAAGGCCTTATTTTAGTGGGGACACGTTTGTTTTGTTTATTCCTGTGCTTCCGGGATGAGAAAATCTGGTAAATTCAACAGACGGAGGCCACATGCCCGCACTAACAGGCTGAGTCAGGAGTGCTGTTGGGCCAGGTGCCTCCTGCCACACGAATATTCAAAGACGGGTCTAGATACCATCACCCACAGCCCCCTTCTGTGGACGGAGGGGGCCACATGCTGACCTGGCAAGCTCAGGGGCGGCCTGCCTGGCGGTCTTGCAAACTCAGACCTAGAGGAGCCACAAAAGCTGGTCTGAAATTTAACTAAAAGCAGTGACGGTGGGCAGTTACATCCTAGGCCGGTATCTCCACTGACAAGGTCAACCTTTACCTTTACTGAGCCTGTCTGTCTTTTTGCATCTGTGGTAACACACCCTTGAAAAGTCTGGGTAACTTGTAACTTCCCTTTTCCTGGAGCCCCTGGGGCACAACCCAATGTGCTGGGCGCCAGGACAGATGCCACAAATTCCTTCACTATCATGTAATTGTTCCGGCATCCACCTAAGTATCTGTCCATCATTCCACTTTTTATCCAATCCCAGGAGTTTCTCTCAATTTGCTTTTTCCCACCTTTTTAATCTATGACTAATGAATTCAAGTAAGCCACCTATGTCCCTCCTTTGATCGCAAAGTATAAATAGAAATGTAACCCGCCATTCTCGGGAGCATGATCTTTATTCGCTGAAGTTCTTCTTTTTTGAGGTTTTTTGTTGTTGTTGTTTTGTTTTTTCTCCTCATATTCTTTCTTTTCTTCTATCATTCTTGGTCTCTTTTCTAATTCTCTCTTCTCTGGTGGTTGCTTCTGTTGTTGCTGCAGGAGTCTTGTGTATGTTTTTGTCTTGTTTTGCATCTTGTGGTGCTATATTTTGTTCTATTCTGTCCGCACCTGCACAACAACTCGCACATGTGGTCGGAGCTGAGTGAGAGGAGATTCCACCCACGAAAGGGACAATAACGTTCAAGACCAACCAGGGCAGGAGAACCCCAATAACTCAAGCCAGGGGCTCTCCGAGAGCACCCCGCTCAGGAGGGCTGACTGCACCACCGGGCCCCACAAAACATCTACTACTTAAGACCATGCTACCAAGTCTGGAGATTCAGCAGTCTGATTTATACATAGAAACAAAAACAAAGGGACAACAAAAATGGGAGACAAAAACAATTCCCAAATGAAAGAAAGGGAGGAATCGCCAGGAAAAGACCTAAATGAAATAGAAGCAAGCAGTTTGTCAAAGAAAGAATTCAAAGTAATGGTAATAAGGTGCTCAAACAACTCAGTGAGAATTACAAGCAACTTAATGAGAATTATAAGGGACTTCATGAGAGCTACCCCAACATGAAAAGAGAAGTTGAAACTATAAATAAGACTCAGTTGGAAATGAGGAATGACAGAGCTGAAATAATGAACACCCTGAAAGGATTCTACAGTAGACCAGAAGAAGCGAAGGACTGAATCAGCAAATTAGAAGACAAGGTATTAAAAAATACCCATTCAGAGCAGCAAATGGGAAAAAAAAATAATTAAAAAGCAGGAGGAAAGTCTAAGGGAGTTTTGGGACAACATGAAATGTAACAACATTCACATAATGGATTGGTAGAATCAACATTAAAATGTCCATCCTGCCCAAAAGCAATCTCTACATCCAATGCAATCCCTATTAAATTACCATTGGCATATTTCACAGATCTAGAATAAATTCTCCAAAAACTTATATGGGATCAAAAATGACCCTGACTAGTCATAGCAATCTTGAGAAAGAAGAACAAAGTTGGAGAAATCACAATACCAGATATCAAGTTATAATACAAAGCCACTGTACTCAAAACAGCATGGTACCGGCACAAGAAAAGGCATGTAGATCAATGGAACAGAACAGAGAACCCAGAAATTGACCCAAGCCATTATACTCAATTAATATTTGACAAAGGAGGCAAGAGCATGCAGTGGAATAAAGAAAGTCTTTTCAATAAATGATGCTGGGAAAACTGTACAGGTCCATGCTAAAAAAAAGTGAACTAGACCACTAACTTACACCATACACAAGAATAATCTTAAAATGGATAAAAGACTAAAAGGTAAGTTGTAAAATCATAAAAATCTCAGAAGAAACGATAAGCAGCAAAATCTCAGACATCTCTCATAGCAATATGTTTACCGATGAATCTCCTAGGGGAAAGGAAAGTAAGAAGAAAATAAACAAACAGGACATAAAAATAAAAAGCTTCTGCACAGCAAAAGAACCATCAACAAAATGAAAGGAGAGTCCACTGCATAGGAGAACATATTTACCAACAATACATCTGATAAGGGCTTAATTTCCAAAATACATAAAATACTCCTAAACCTCAACAAAAGAAAGACAAACAATACAATAAAAAAAATGTGCAAAGGATCTAAACCAGGGGTGGGCAAAGTTTTTGACTCGAGGGCCACAATGGGTTCTTAAACTGGACTGGAGGGCCGGAACAAAAGCAACCTGACCATGCTGGCACTCTCCTCTTGGGCTGCTGGTGGAGGAGCGGAGGGGAGAGCGAGAGAACCCTCCGCTCTTTCGGCTCCGCGGGCCGGATAGAACAGCCGAACGGGCCGTAGTTTGCCCTCGGCTGACCTAAATAGACACTTCTCCAAAAAGGACATACTAATGGCCAAGAGACATATGAAAAATGCTCAACATCGCTAATCACCAGAGAGATGCAAACTAAAACAACAATGAGGTGCCATCTATCAGAATGGCTGTCATCAGCAAACAAGTGCTGGCGAGGACTAGGAGAAAAGGGAACACTAGTTCACTGCTGGTGGGAATGCAGACTGGTGCTGCCACCCCAGAGAACAGTATGAAGTTTCCTCAAAAAATTAAAAATGGAACTGCCATTTGATCCAGTGAACCCACTTCTAGGAATATATCCTAAGAAACCCAAAACATCTGTCAGAAATAATTTATGCACTTCTATGTTCATAGCAACACAGTTACAACAGTTAAGATTTGGAAGCAGCCCAAGTGCCCATCAGCGGTAGATAAGTGGATAAAAATGCTGTGGTACATTTACACAGTGGCATGCTATATGCAGCAGTAAAAAAAAGAACTCTAACTATTTGCAGCAGCATGGATAGACCCGGAGAGTATTATGCTAAGTAAAATAAGCCAGTTAGAGAAAGGTAAGTATCACATGATCTCACTCATATGTAGAATCTAGTGAGCAAAATAAACTGACGAACAAAACAGATCCAAAGACATAGAAGCATGGACCAGTCTGATGAATTTCAGAGGGAAGGGGTGGATGGGTGGGGGAGAGAGATTAACTGGGGAATTTACATGCATACTAGAGGTCCCGTGCATGAAATTCGTGCACAGGGGTTGGAATGTGTGACCCTAAACCCAGCCTGCACCCTCCCCAATCTGGGACATCCCTCTCACAATCCAGGACTGCTGGCTCCCTACTGCTCACCTGCCTGCCTGCCTCTAACTGCTTCTACCTACCAGCCTGATCACTCCCTAATCACTCTCTTGCCAGCCTGATTGATGCCTAATTGCTCCCCTGCTGGCCTGATCACCCCAAATGCCCTCCCTTGCAGGCCTAGTCCCTCCCAACTGCCTTCCCTTGCTGGCCTGATCACCCACAACTGCCCTACCCTATTGGCCATCTTGCGGCAGCCATCTTGTGTCCACATGGGGGTGGCCATCTTTGACCACACAGGGGCAGCCATCTTGTGTGTTAGAATGATGGTCTATTAGCATATTGCATCTCTATTATATAGGATATACATAGCTCATGGACACAGACAATAGTCCGGTGAAGGCCTGGGGGTAGGGTGGGTACTGGGTAGAGGGGGTTACTGGGGGAAAAAATAAAAACAAAGGGGACATCTATAATACTTTCAACAACAAAGATAATTTTTTTTTTAAAGTCTCAAAACTCCGACTGAAACATAGCCCTGTGTCATAACCCTGTACCTGGGAAGCACAGTGTCTTGGAATCTTGTTCCTTTTTCAAATGAGACGCCCCTTCCCATCCCCTCTCTGCGCAAGTCCCCACGCAGCAGGGGTGGGGACAGTCCACACTGTGCCCATATAAGCTGCAGAAAAAGGAAGCCAGCTCTCTTTCAAGAAGGAAGAACTTTCCTTTAAGCTGGAATTTTAAAATTCCAAAGGGAATGAAAGGTCAAGGCAGAAATTAAAGGTGAGAGAAGGGGGTCATGCCTAGTGGAGCTGGGGAAGCAGAGTGAAAAGGGAGGGACCATCAGGAGCACAAGGTGGCGGAGAGGAGAGACAAGAGGAAGGAGGGAAAAGCTCAAGAACTGAGGGCGTATGTGTGTAAATGGTCACGTTCTACATGTTTATTCCATCCTTCTCACCGCCTTACGTCTGTCTTCTACAAAGGATTGTAGATTGTAAATTTTATCCATCAAAGCTCTTATCTCCTCACCCAAGTAGGACTACAGTGAAAAACAACAGCAAATGATTTTCAAAACAAGTGAGTTTAACATCTTTACTTTGGTCATTGTCTGAACCATCGCAAATGCTTAAGATGTCTCCATCACTTTCATGATCACGTAAGGTTTAACATTTTTAACTTCAAACAGCATCACCAACTTCACATTCGCCTGATAAACTCGATAAACTTAGAGTCTTAAAGGGACTCCTTTTACTCAACCTTCAAGGGCCACTTCAGTCATACCCACTGTCTCTTAGATTTTCCCACTCCTCTCACACACAACCCCCGCCCCTGGCAACCATGAACAAACTCTCATCCTCTACCTTCGGGATGCAGCCGAGATCTCCCTGCACTAACAGTTCTGGTCTTGGACCCGCACTCCCACAACAGCCCCAACGCTCCCTTTCCACTCAGCACGGTGCGCCCCCCGGCAGCCTGAGCCGCTCCTCGGCTCAGGATCTGCAGAGCGAACAGCGAACAGCAAGGTGCTTCCTGTAGGCCCACCTGCCCTCTGCCCCCCACCTCCAGACAATGTGTTTCTACCTCGTTCTCGAACGTGCCAGGTGTGCTTTCTTTTACACTAGGGCCCGGAAGTCCCCGATATCCAAAAGCCCCCCTCCTCACTTCCCTGAGGACTCTGCTCCAGTGGTACTTCCAGGCCTTTCCGAGCCCCTACAGAAGACAGCAAGCACCCCGCCCCGGGTGTCCCCGACCTTCAGACCTCAGCCCGCACGCCGCCACTTGACACACATTGGTGTACAGGTGGTCTCTCTCTAAAACATAAGATGTGGGCAGCCACAAGCCTTGTGACACATTATTAGCACTTAATAAATATTGCTGAAAAAGTGAAAGAGCAGAAACATGTGAGCACATAAAATCTCTGAGCGCGCTTTCTTAGCATCTTTGAAAACACAGTGAGGAGCTTCCGATCAATACGTGCCGCAGTGCCAGCCTTCACCTAATTCCACTCAACCCAGAGGGCAGGTGTCAAGCAGGAGGTAACACTCGTTGGCCAAAGCACAAGCTTTTCCTGGCAATGCCTTTCAGCAGCCACAGGACGGGGCCTGGCTTCAGGAGCACTGCGGGGAGGACTCGGGGGCCTGGGACTCTGTGTGCGCGCCTCCGCCTCTTCACCCGCTCTGAGGGCCATGGTGACAGGACGCAGGTGCAAGAGCCAACGTCCTCCTGACTAAAGTCCTCCAGGCTCGGGATCCCGCCAGTCTTCAAGATAGAAGTCACCAGCCCCACTCTAGATTACTGTACTAGGTTACTGTATCAACTGGTTTTAATATGCTTGTGTTTTCAAAGAGAGAAGTGCCAAACACTAGCTTGCACCAAAAACCAACCAACCAACCAACCAACCAACTTTTTAAAAGAAACTCAATTTCCCCTCTCTGCATGGAACCTGGGAAAATCTTTCCCGCCATCCATGGAACCAGCTTACTAAACCAACCTTTCTGTACACCCTGAAGCCTGAAGGCCCCCGCCCTCGCCCGACAGACGCCCCGGCCGGTCTGTCCCGCGGCCGAGTCTCGGGAGTGAGCCCCTGCCCCGAGGAGCGGGTCACACGGGAGGAGCAAACACCCGGCGGCCTGAGCATCGGCACCGCCCGGCTTACCACTTCGTCCTCGGTCCAGCACTTCTCGATCAGCTTGGGCACAGGCTTCTTGACCAGGCGCTGCAGGGCTTTGCCGGCATCATATCCGCTTTCGTGGAGCTAAACAACAACAGCGTTAGTTAGTCAGTTACTGTGACGACCACAGAACGGGGAGCACATCGATAACGGGAGGCCCCGAGTCTACTGGACGAGGCCCGCTAACTGGGCGCAGACTCACACTCTTCTCAGCACCACCCGCCCAGCTCCAGCTGTTCTGAGAGGGTGACGGGTAGGACAGGGGATCTTTTGGCAAGGGCAGGACTAGAATTAAGAACAGTGTTTATTAAACAGCTGGCCCGGCACAGTGGTAAGCACATCCCATGCACTCGTTGTTTTTCTTAATCCTAAAGGAAGGAAGGCGCTCTCTCATGTATCTTATGGGACAGGTACTGTTATCATCCCATTTCACAGATGAGCACACTAAGGCAAAGCAAGGCCAAGTAAAGGCGCTCACCACTCTAAGCCACTAGGCTCAAGCCCAGCTAAGGGACCCTCGCTCGGTCCCATTCTCCCCAAGGCAGCCTGACGGCACTCTAGATCACGCTCTTTCTCTTAAGTCTTTAAACTACAGTCATTTCACTAAAAAAATCTCAAGTACCTAAAATGTAAGAGCTTTTAAAAGAAACAAACAATTCTGTAACAGTATACTAACATTTCAGGACACTGAATGAAGACGCCAGTTTACACATTCTAATGAACCTTTTTCACTCCAGGTCCTGTTTGAGGCCGCGCACTGCCTGGCGCCACTGACCCCTCTGCCTCTGGCTGGCTTCCTGTGACCCCTCTGTCTCTGGCTGGCTTCCTGTGACCCCTCTGTCTCTGGCTGGCTTCCTGTGACCCGCCCACTCCTGCTCCCCGAGCCTCAGCCTGCGGCCGCGGAGAGAAGGAGCAGGCAGACCTCGTGCTCAGTCTGCCTTCCCGCGCTGCGGCCACTCCGCCAGAGCTCCCTCCCTCTCGGATCTGTCTCTCTGACACAGGCACCTGCTCGGGCTGAGACTTGTGCCTCCGGTGATTAGCACGGGCCGCAGCGTAAGGCGATCCAGAAGAAATACTCGTTAAATTAACTACTGACTGCCTTTAACGAGTGTCGCCAGGTAGCCGGCACCCAAACTAAGCCTCCATGCACTTGCATTCATTCAGCCTTCCGCTGGCTGAGAGCCGGTGCCACCGCAGGCTGAGCCAGGCCCGGGGCTGCAGCAGCAAACGGAACAGGCAGAGGCGCCCCTGCCCTCAGGGAGTGAATCTCATCTTCCCACCTTGCTCCACACCGCTGGTATCTGCTGACCACTCAGTACAAACAAGTCTCCAACCTTATCAGTCACAGCTTCCGTTTCCAGAAGACGCCCAGACCAGCGGGGATGTGTGATGAGGGTACCACACACACGAGGTGACAACACCAAGTAGGCTGTAGCGCCACTCCCATCGAGCTGCGGGCAGAGCTCGGACCCGCACAGGAGCGCCCTGGTCCCTTCCCTGCAGCGAGTCTCAGGACGCAGCCCGCCTGCCTCACCGGCAGCTGCTGCAGCGCCAGGGCTGGCCGAGGCCGGTGGCCAATGCTTGTTGAATGAAACTAACTTTTCACAAATACTCGTGGAAACAGCATGTATTACATATTAAAATGTTCTGAGCATTCTCACGGGTTGGAGGTCCCCAATTTATTTTAAATCCAGATTGTCCAAAGCAGCCACGGCTCTATGTTAATTACAACAAGAAGTCTGCTGCCTTAAAACAAGACAACAGGCCTACAGGGTGAATGCTGGTCTGCTTTGGTGGCGGTGCAGCGTGCAAGGTGAGGGAGTAGGAAATGGATGCTAGGTGTTAGCTTATGTATTTTTTTATAAAGTTTAGCATTAGACTACTTTAAAAAGAAAAGCATAGACTATAAATACTTTACTAAATAAACAAGCTAAATACTCCAAGTTCTATATTTTGCAAATGCTTGAAAACTGTCTAGTCTTCTTTCAGAAGTGTAAAATAAAAATTTAGTTAGATTTTCATAGTTTGCCTAATATCCAGACCCTGCAAGTATTTGCCAAGTTCTGTAATATAGTGAGGATCTATAAAGAGAGCTTAGCAATCTTGATTGAATCTGAATAAAAGGAAAAATTGCATGCCTATTTAATTTTTTAAAAAGCACACATTTTAATGATCATTTGAAATCAATTCAAGTTGATCAAATTATAAATTCTTAATAAAAAGCTCATGGCAAACGAACATTTTACAAAAGGTAATTACAGTGCTTGTGGTAATTACAAGGAGTGAGGAAAACAGTGGACTCTGGAGCCAGAACATGGATTCACAGCCAGCTCTACTGCTTGTCGGGTGTGTGACCTCGGCAGGTACGTACGCCTCTTCGGGCCCCCATTTCATCACCTTCAGAAATTGGTGTAATAATAAGCCCAGCTCTTGGGCTCTTGTGAGGGTGACAAATGCACGTAAATTGCTTAGGACTGTGTCTAGCACAGAGTATGCTAAATGAGTGCTAGCCACGTATTTTTAAGTAGGGAAGAGAAAAATAAAGAGAGTAGTCTCAGATCAATCTTCATCAATTTTCCTGATAGAGAGAGCAGCCTTCTCAGATATAGAAAAAGTATTTGGTCCAGGTGGGTTAGCTCAGTGGTTGAGTGTTGATGCATGAACCAGGAGATCCGGGTCCGATGCCCTGGTTGCCGAATCAATCGCCAGTGTGGGGCGTGTGGGAAGCAATTGATCAACGATTGTCTCACATCATTGACCTCTCTCTCTCTCACTCTCTCCCTTTCTCTCTCCCTCTCCCTTCCTTTCTCTGAAATCAATAATAATAATAAAAATACACATATTAAAAGATAATTGTTAAACTATACACAAAACCACTTATGTTTCACCTAATTACTCAAGTTAATAACTTACAAAATTTGATTAAAACTCTAGTTCAGTACAGAGAAATTTAAAAAAAAATTTAAAACCTTATGTGGCTGACAATAGGAGATGACTCGGAAGAACATAAATGCCACTGCAAAGTGCTTGAGGGCAGCCCGGTGCCAGTCCTCCCAGGACATGCCTGCCCATCAGTGAGCGCGGAGAGCGGCGGGGAGAGCTGGGAGAAACGTCTGGAGGACGCCCGCCGGGAGCGGGCCCCGTGGTGTCCCGGGGCCAGAGGCTGCCCACTGCTCGCAGGCCTGCGGTCACGCTGCTGGTGAGGTGCGCCGTTAGAGAAAGGCACTTCCTGCTGAGCAGCCCCACCGCCTTCTTCACTAATCTTCACCTGAGACCTCACTTTCCCTTGGAGACGCTGCTGCGTCTCTGTGGTAACCTGAGCTTCCTTCCAATAGTGGCAGCTCCTCCCTTTTGTCTGATCTGCTGTCCGGTTAAACCAGTCCTATTTCTGAAAATACTATGTTCCATAACATACACCCAATAAATACTTAGTGCCTACCTCTCCCACTTCCACGGAGAGACACCGTGAGGAGGAGAGTGCTGACCCACAGGGAGGAGACAGTCACGGACACACAGGCGGGGACACGGTGCTGCCACCATCCGCAGCGGGGCCTTCCCGCATGCCTCCCGCTTCCAAGGGGAACCCAGTGGGACCTTTCTCAACAGCCCCCTCCTTCTTCCTTTTGTTTAAACACACATATAGTTTTACTCCTCACCGAGGATATGTTTATTAATTTTAGAGCGAGGAAGGGAGAGAGAGAAACGGCCATCCGTTGACTCCCATAAGCACCCCAACAGGGGACTGAACCTGCAACCTAGGTATGTGTCCTAACATGGGACTGAACCCACAGCCTGTTTGCTATGAGATGATGCTCCAACCCACTGAGACACCTGGCCGGGGCAGTCACTTTCTTAATGTTAAAAACGTTTATTTCCACTTCCCAGGAACCCTGGCTGAGGCAATTCTGAGAGCTTACAGAAGTACTCTATTATATTTCACTAAACATACGCTCTCTATACCCTAAAGGCTAACAGAATGACGATGACGTGTTGAGCCCCGTGGGGAAATTACTGGCGCTCAGGGCTCCCTTCGGTCCCTCCACAGCATCCCCGAGTGTCGCTGGGCCGGACGCTGGGCCGGGCTGGGCCATACGCCATGAGCTTCAGGCATGCAGGGCTGAGACAGGAACCTGGGAGCGTGTAAAGCAGCGGCGCCAGCCTTTCGGACCTCGCGGACCACTGCTTGGTGACCGCTGGCTTAAAGTTCTGGTTTACACGCCCTTGAAAAGTCTGGGTGGCTTGTAATTTCCCTTTTTCTGGAGCCCCTGGGGCACCACCAAATGTGTACAGACAGAGACCACAAATTCCTTCACCATCATGTAATTGTTCCGGCACCCACCTAAGTACAAGTCCATCATTTCACTTTTTATCCAATCCCAGGAGTTTCCCTCAATTTGCTTTCTCCCACCTTCTATATATATATATATATATATATATATATATATATATATATATATATATTTATTTGAGTTTTTACAGGGAGGAAGAGAGAGGGATAGAAAGCTAGAAACATTGATGAGAGAGAAACATCGACCAGCTGCCTCTTGTACACCCCCTACTGGGGTTGTGCCCACAACCAAGGTACATGCCCTTGACCGGAATCGAACCTGAGACCTTTCAGTCCGCAGGCCAACACCCCATCCACTGAGCCAAACCAGTTTCGGCTCTCCCACCTTCCTAATCTATGACCACTGAATTTCAAGTAAGCCACTTATGTCCCTCCTTTGATCACAAAGTATAAATAGAAATGTAACCCGCCATTCTTGGGAGCATGATCTTTATTCGCTGAAGTTCTACTTTTTTGTTTTATTTTTCAACTCATATTCTTTCTTTTCTTCTTTCATTTTTTATCTCTTTTCTAATTCTAACTAGATGTCCCATCCACACACTAGGCTCCTTAAAGGCTGGGTTTACCGACCATCTTTGCTTGATGCATCTTAAAAGGGGTTTGCTTTCCATGTCCAGACTAGGGCCCAAATAATGTTTGAGGAAGAGCTAAACTGGATTGTCAACTCTATTCTTCATGTAAATTAGAGTTTACTAAGCTTACCTAATACTGGCTATCTTAAATCTGCAAAAATTGTCATTAAAAACATTCCCCTCTAATACAGCATCTCATCTTATGAAAAACATTCTGTGGCTTTCAAACGTTAAACAACTGGTGTTGCCCGCACAGATACATCTACACCAGGAGCCTCGGCCCAGGCTGCCCAACACTGCTAAGCTCAAGTCCTGTAATGAGGATAAGCTTTTCCACCATTTCCCCGGAGAAACTGCAGAGCGGGGTGTGAGGGTGCACCCTCAAATGCCTCGCAGCTTCACTTTGTAGCCTTGGAAAGCAATTAAAGCAAGATAAATAAACCTGTCTGTCCCTTTTGCAGCCGAGCCAGGCTGGTAAAATCTGGGATTAAATGCCATTTCAATGTGGAGGATAGCGATCTGTACTATTTTGGAGCCACTGGGGAAAGATCACTGCAAAAAGCAGGGACCAATCAGCTCCCAATCTTCACAAGCTACATCCCTCCACCAGTCATGCAGCAGCAACCACTGCTTTCAAATCCGTCTGCACAGAGCGTGTGTGTGCGTGTGTCTAACCGGGAAGCAAGGATTGGCAATCTGCTCCCACGTGACTGCACTGCGGGGCGGCTCCCCCACGTCACGGCCGCCACCCCTAAGGCGCAGGCCCACTCTGGGGAGGGTGACACAAAATGGAAAGGCTTCACCAATCCACGAGCCGTCCCGGTCCCTCTTCCGTGGCAGTGCCCGCGTCCTGCGGGGCCCGCTACACCCCCTTTGCTCCGGGGGTGGCCCTCATTCACCTGGAAAGAGCCAACAGGAACCCTCCCCTCCCCGCCAGGGCCCGGCCCAGGCCGCGCGCCACACGCCATGGTGCCGGGATCCCGCGGGAAGCGTCAGGCTCCGAATGGCCTTCCATTCCTCCCACGAAGACTTACGGAGCACCTCCTCCTGCGGACACTGCGCCAGCAAAGGGCAGGAATGACTCCCAGAGCAGGCTTGCTTGGGAATTTTGGTGCTAAACCAGAGCAGTTTCCGATACAAACTCCTGGTTTGGTTCCACTGCAACACATGCAACCGCTACACGGAGTCCCAGAGCCAAAGACACAGCCACACATAGAACTGGACCCTTCCGCCAGTCACACAGCCTGGCCGCAGCCAGTGCCCCGCACCCGAGTGAACACAGCGCAGCACCCGAGCTGAGTTTCCCTCTGGCCATGGGCCGAACACCACGTCCCTCAGCTGTATCGGAGGACAGTGGCGGTCCTAAATGAGAGAGACACCAGGTGACAGAGCCGGAATACCAGAGGCTGTCACTGTGCAGTGGCGCCCCCCGGTACACATCCTTACCTGAGACCATCCACCAGCCGGGGGCTCAGTCAGGCCAACCCTGCTGGCGGCCGCCCGTCCTCCATTGTCTCCTCCAGCCCCTGCCCTGGTGCGATCGCAGGAGGAAGGACCATGCTCCACAAGAAAAACACATTTCTGCATAATTGCCCGAGTTAAATCTGCTCCTCTCACTCCGCCTGACAAATCATTCCCTGCTTATTACTTTCTATAATTTAATATATGTAAGTGCTTTACTGGCAAGCTTCTCCAAAGAATAAATAATACTTAATGACTGCCTACAGTTTAATTAACTCATGATTGAACTTCTCATGGATTGCTATAAACATTAAATTATATCCTTCCTCAAAGCTATCACGATGGAAATCTTGTTTCGAGCTTTAACTCTCCTGCCTAAACAATTCTGAGATTTCAGCAAATCTGGATATTGGCCAGAGAGGTGAGAGAATCCACCTTAATGCCTGGTTATAAAGTGTGTTATTTTATAGAGCAAGGACGGGGCCTTAATTTACATAAGATTGAGAATGTGCACATGCCCCGGCACCTCATTTATATTACGGCAGTCATTAAACATCTCGGGGCCGGGCAGTCGCATTAGCATAAACTGCGTATTACCGCGAGGTTTCAGGGTCCCACTCGGGCTCCTCGCTGTAGCTGCCATTTTCTGTCTGTGTGATGTTGCAAATAAATTTTCCTTTTGGCACGGCTCAGCTGTCAGGCACCTCTGTTCTGTAATGAACCCATGAATTACATCCCTGCTCTGACATCTCCGGTCTCACACATCAAAATATTGTTCTTCAAGTGTAATTTATAGCTTAATTTAAATGTCTCTTTTACTGTGACCTTTTTAGATCAAATGGCATTGCATCTGGCAGTTTTGAGTAGACCAAAGCATCCTTTCACAATTACAGCTATTATAATAACTGCAAAAAAGCCTATCTGAATTAGATTGCAATCACACTAAATATTAAATAATTGCAATCCATTAAGAACAGTAGGTTTCAAGTTTTTTCCTCTGCAAAATATACTGTTTATATGCAAGAAACTGCCAAAATAACTTAGAAAGGAAAAAAATTGGATTTAGAAGAGATCTTCAAATTCTCTCTGCAGTTTTAATTATTTCAACCACTGACATAAATTGACAAAGATCTTGCCAAAATCTATTCCAGACAAAATTTAATTTCTTTTTCTCAGAACACATGATTCACGGGTGTCAATATAGTATTTTCATTCATACCTCCATCATCAAGTGACTAGTACCAAGCTCAAAATACAATATAGATCTACACTAAGGAACTACAGCTAAAACTAGTCAGCAGAGTGTTTATTTTTGTTGGCCACTGTCATCCCAAATAACACCATAAGCACCACAGAGGCTAACTCTGGCTAAATATTCTTATGAGAGCAGGTTTTAGAGATAATGGCAAAGACAAGAAACTTACTTGCGGAGAGTAAGGGATGAGGGAAAGATCCAGCTGATCTGCAGAAGGAGATACAGCTGCTGAACCAGCCCTTCCTCCAATCCTGAGTAACTACGTGTTCAGGAAGCACGCCAGCCCCTCGCAGGGGTGGGGAATGCCGGGCCCTCCGTATCAGACCCACGAAATCATTTGGTCTGGCCCCGCTGAGGCATTAGAAGTGAGTTAATTAAATGTTTGACCAAATACAGCAGGCTAATTTTTAAGTTGATAATTCTGTATGACCTATGAATGATGCTGTAAATATCAGAATGGCCCTTGGCAGAAAAATGGCTCCCAGCCCTGCCCCAGTCACAGAGGAGAGAGGAGGGGGGGGCCAAAGGTGGCCGAGCAGCAGATGTGCCAGGAGCTGTACGCATTAGGTTTTGGTGTGCTTTCCTCACTCCTCGCACTACTCTTTCATGGCAAGAGTACTAAAAACCAGACAAACCGAAACCAGTTTGGCTCAGTGGATAGAGCATCAGCTTGCGAACTCAAGGGTCCCGGGTTCGATTCCGGTCAAGGGCATGTACCTTGGTTGTGGGCACATCCCCGGTGGGGGTTGTGCAAGAGGCAGCTGGTCGATGTTTCTCTCTCATCGATGTTTCTAATTCTCTATCCCTCTCTCTTCCTCTCTGTAAAAAAACCAATAAAATATATTAAAAAAAATAAAAACCAGACAAAAAAACGGAAAGGCTCAGTAGCTGGCTCAGGCCACACTTCCCCGAGGAGGCAGCAGGGGTGGATTCTCACATAAACCCATGTTCTAGGGAGACTCGGTCCTGGAGCAGCACAGGATGGCGACCTTAAGAAGGAGAAGCCAAGGAGGGCAGTAACTATAGGACCCCGTCCTCAAGTTTAAATTGTAATGTATATAAATGTATGGCAGGGCATGCTTATTAATCGGTAGGCGATAACCTTATTTACCTCATAAAAGTGCTATGGAGATTACGTGAATTCATTCATAAAAAGCACTTAAACTTTTGCCTGACATAAGCACTAGATACCAAATAAATTTAATTTTATTGTTATTAATTTTATTGTTAATGACACCAGGCAGCTGACCAATAGTTGACATCTGCAGTATAAAAATGGAAAGAACAGTGATAAACGTCAGGTCCTGTGCCTACTTCAAATTCAGTCAAAAAACTGAGGGTGAGAGAAAATAGTTTAGCAAAGGCAAATATAAAAAGAAAAAAATAAACAAAACAAGGCAGGAACACACACACAAAAAGAATGTATTACGCTTCATGAGAGCTTACACCACAATAAAATGATAGCCCTGTAGGAAAACTAAGGCTACTGCTTGCCACCTGAGGCTGGTCAGGTCCAGGGAGTGTTACCGCAGTGAGTGAGGTGCCATGTTTTCAAAGACACAGCCCTGGCCAGTGTGGCTCAGCTGACTGCATCCTGTGCACTAAAAGGTTGCCAGTTTGATTGCCGGTCAGGGCACATGTCCGGGTTTCAGGCTTAATCCCTGGTAGGGGGCATGCAGGAGGCAGCCTACTGATGTTTCACCCTCACACTGATGCTTCTCTTTCTCTAAAAATCAATTAAAAATCTTTAATAAAAAAAAAAGTTAAAAGACATATAGATAAAGCTCACCAGAGGAGACATAAAATAACTATGTATAAACATGGCTAGTATTTCATCATGAGTGAAACTCAAAAACATTACCCTCAGTTAAAGAAGCCAGTCACAAAATATCACATATTGTACAATTCCATTCAGATGAAGTAAGGAGTGACTGATGAGTAAAAATTTCTTTTTGGGGAGATAAAAATGGTCCAAAATTGATGGTGATGCTGTTTATACAAGTCTGTGAACACACGAAAAACCTTCAATTTGTACACTTTAAAGGGGTGAAATATATAGCATGTGAATTATCTATATACATAAAAGCCTAAGCAACCCTTAAGACTGGATGACAGGCAGGTAGCTATTACACACACCGACCACCAGGGGGAAGACAACCTCTCGCAGTCCCTCCCACAGCCAGCCAATTTCCCGCGGTCCCTCCTCCTTGGCCTGCTGGCCCTGATCAGGACTGAGCTAGACAACTCCAATCATCCAGATCGCCGGGCACACCGAGGGACCCCACCCATGCATGAATTCATGCACCAGGCCTCTAGTATATCAATAAAACTATTATATAAAAAGGAGATCAAAGAAATTGGCTCAAGAAACGTGAGAGTGGTTCCCGTGGAAAAGCAAAGTAGGGGCCACACTGGGAACAGCTGCCTCGGGAGCAAAGACATTTCAGTTAAAATGACCACAAGTGAGACCCCGGCTGCTTGAGTAAGGAAGGCACTGTCACCAGAGGTCATTGCTCTGAGTGCCTCTGTCTCCACCTGCTCCTGAGAGACTGTCATGTTTAGAGGAAAGAATCAAGTGGGGCACAAAGTTCAACTTTAAGCCAAGCTACAGGCGGGGAACTGGGAGTGAGCAGTGGTGACCAATCTCCCGCGGTGCCTGGGCAGGGGGCTGCAACTTCTCCCGGCTAGCTGGGGGCAGAGGTGACGGGGGACGGAGGTGGGGTGAGAATGAGGGGTGTCTGCCAAGCTCACTCTCACTTCCCCTGCTACCCTCCCCTGGGACGCCAGGGCTCGTGTGTGTACGGGGAAGCCCCCACGCTCAGGTGCCGGGTGCCCACCCTGCACCCATGGGCCTCTTCCAGGTGATCTGGGTGCAGGGGCTGGTTGGGCTCCCCGTGGGTTCATGCAGGAGCGGGTCTGCTAGGCCTGAGGCCCATGCTGCACCCTGACCCGTGGCTTCTGGCTGTGCTTACCACATCTCTGCATGGAGACTTGGGTGCCATGACTCAGGGGGAGAGGTGCCCAGGGACCAGAGGTCAGCTGGGACCTGCCCTTCCACACCAGGTGCTCACACTCGATCGCTGGCCAGGCCTGGGGCCCGCACCTGTGCACAAATATCATGCACCGGCCTCTGGTATTTACATACTAACTATTTCTGTGTTCTCCGATGAGGGCTCTGCTATTAAGAATGTATACATGTGGCTCAAGTTTTATACAACCTGGGAATCATCTGCATTAAATTAAAATAGACTAAACAAAAAGGAGCTTGTCAGACTGGGTAAAAAATAAGAAACAAGTAGAGAACTAAAGTACACAAGAGAAGTACTTTAAATCAGCGGTTGCCAACCGGTGGTTCGTGAGGTCCAAAAGGTTGCCAACCACTACTGTAAATTAAAAGAAAAAGCAACATTCACAATAAGAACGTGAAAAACGATGTACCACACAGACAAGCACGTGAAAGCTAGAGTAGCTGTACTAACGTCAGACAAAACTGGGTCCAAGACAGAGAGTATCACTGGACACAAAGAGAATCACACTGAACGGGTAAAAGGGAGAACACACAGAGAAAGATAGATTGTAAATGTTCAAATGTGCCTAATGATACAAGGGTCCAGTATATGAAGCAAAAACTAACAGAACCAAACGGGAAAAATGACCAACTCCACAATGGAAGTTGAAGACTTTAATGCCTCTCTCTCAGTAACTGACATTACTCCGAGATAAAAGAATTAGTATGGCAAAAAATATTTAAATAATAGCAACCGTTTTAAACAAGCACAATTAAGAACAGTACACCTAATGACGGCACAGTGTACACCCATTACCAGGGCACACGGGCACTCACCAAGATAAATGACATGCCGAGCCAAGAAACACACGTCAAGAGATTTCAAAAGACTGAAATCTTACTGGTACTTTCTTTTTTTCCTTTTTTTAAAATATTTTTAATTGATTTTTTACAGAGGGGGAGAGTAGAGAGTTAGAAACATTGATGAGAGAGAAACATCGATCAGCTGCCTCTTGCACACCCCCTACTGGGGATGTGCCCGCAACCAAGGTACATGCCCTTGACTGGAATCGAACCCGGGACCCTTGAGTCTGCAGGCCAACGCTCTATCCACTGAGCAGACCGGTTTCGGCAACTGGGTACTTTCTGACCACAACTGAACTAAATCAGAAATCAATAATATTGAGAGAGAGAGAGAGAGGAGAAGGGAAGGGAGAAAAAAGAAAAAAAGGGAGAGGAACGTCTAGTCTCTGGTAATTAAGCAACTTAATTCTAATCAATCAATAGGTAAAAGCAATAGGTAAAAGAAGAAATCACATAAAAATTTTTCATATTTTAACAGAATAAAAATGAAGAACAACAAATCAAAATTTGTGATAAATCAGCTATCTAAGATCCTACTTTAGAAAGCTAGGTGAAACTGATCAAAATACCGGCCCACCCACCCACAGAACAGAAATACTAACAAGACTAGAGATCAATGGGATAGAAAACAGAGAAAAATCAATGAAACCAAATGGTACTATCTGACAAGATCAGTAATATTGATAAGTCTCTATTTAGATTAAGAGGAAACAAATTAGCAATGTCAGGAATGAAAAAAGGTTAAAATTATAGATCCTACAGACATTAAAAATAAAATATAGGAATGAATTCAAATTTTTAGCAATTTGATAATTCAGATAAAATGGACAAAACATTTAAAAGCCACAGATCAACATATTACCCAACGGGCACATGAATAAATGTACAATCTAAATACGTTTGCCGAAACTGGTTTGGCTCAGTGGTAGAGCATCGGTCTGCAGACTGAAAGGTCCCAGGTTGGATTCCGGTCAAGGGCATGTACCTTGGTTGCGGGCACATTTCCGGTAGGGGGTGTGCAAGAGGCAGCTGGTCGATGTTTCTCTCTCATTGACGTTTCTAGCTCTCTATCTCTTTCCCTTCCTCTCTGTAAAATAGCAATAAAATATATATTTTTAAAAAATAAATAAATAGGCTTACATCTATTTGTGATTCTGAACTTCCCAGATGGTTTCACCGTGAAACAAACATTTAACAAAGGAAAAACATCAATCCCTTACAAGCTTCTTAAGAAAGAAGAGGTAGAAATACTTCCCAACTAATTATTTGAAGTTAATTATTCTGATGTCAAAACTAGACAACGATACTACAAAGAAAGATTATAGCTCAATGAACACAAATGTAAGTTTTTAACAAAATATTAGCAAATCGAATCCAATAGTACATAACATAACACCCAAGCAGGATTTATCCTAGGAATGCATAGTTTGTTTAACATTTGAAATGAATAGATATAGTTCACCAAATTAACAAAATAAAATATAACAAGGAAAAATAGCACCTGACAAAATTCAACACCCGCTGATGGTAAAAACCACAATAAACGGAGATATAAAAGGGAACATTCTCAATGTGGTTTAAAAACAACAACAGAAAAAGAAAAACCCTACACTGCACTCAGCAGAGAATGACAGTTCTCTCCCTAAGACTGAAGGAAGGCCACGATGCGTGTACTCTTACCCTGCTGCTCGGCACTGCCCTGGCGGTCCACGCAGGGCCAGGCAGACAAACACGGGAGGGCTGGCACGTCTTCCTCTGCAGAGGGCAGGAGGTGCGACAGAGACCCCGAGGAGCCAACTAGGAAGCTACCAGGCTCAGCGGGGTGTTGGAAACGTTTTATATCTTTTATTTAAAAAATATATTTTATTGATTTTACACAGAGAGGAATTGAGAGAGATAGAGAGTTAGAAACGTCGATGAGAGAGAAACATCGACCAGCTGCCTCCTGCACACCCCCCACCGGGGATGTGCCCGCAACCAAGGCACATGCCCTTGACCGGAATCAAACCCAGGACCTTTCAGTCCGCAGGCCGATGCTCTACCACTGAGCCAAACCAGTTTTGGCACGTTTTATATCTTGATCTCTGTCCAAGTTTCCTTGGTTAAAACTGAAAAAAACTCATCAAATGGCATGCTTTATGGGGCAGTTGGTATACATAAATTATACCCCAGAAAGTTGTTTTTAAAGTTACACACTAAAAATCTCCTATGTGAATAAAACAAAACAGCAACAAAAACCCCAAACACCTGGGAGTCAAAATAAATAATCCAGGAGCTTATATTTAAAAATAGGTCCGTATAATTATATTTGCCATAAAGAACTGACAGTTCAAAACTTTTTAATTAGTGCTTGCAGTTTAAAAAGCAGAGTATTTAAATGCGCTCATATTCAAACAGTCCTACTGGGTGTTGCACACCCGGGCCACGCTGCAGTTTTCACCTGTTTGAATCTCCATGTTGTCCTGGGGAAGAGGACATAGACACGGGGTATTCTAAATTGATAAATGCCTAACCGTGATTCTACACTACACTCTGAGAAAATAATACGTCTCCCATGACAATGTATCTTTTTATTTTTATTTTATTTAAAAATAAATATATTTTATTGATATTTTACAGAGAGGAAGGGAGAGAGATAGAGAGCTAGAAACGTCGACGATGAGAGAGAAACATCAACCAGCTGCCTCCTGCACACCCCCCACCGGGGATGTGCCCGCAACCAAGGTACATGCCCTTGACCGGAATCGAACCTGGGACCTTTCAGTCCGCAGACCGACGTTCTACCACTGAGCCAAACCAGTTTCGGCACAATGTATCATTTTAATTTATCACTTGACATAATTCAAAACTTCCATTCCACCAAGGAAGTCAAAATAAACATTAACTTCTCACAAGATTCTTCCATTCACTACCTACGACTAACTCTCTGGTGCGCCAAAGCAGTACGAGCCTGGTGCGTGGCACTAACGCGCTCGGAGCGCTGTCCGTGGGGCTGACCGCGTGTGTCCGTGGGGCTGACCGCGCGTGTTGTAGAACTCAGGATCCCTGAGCCGTGGCGGCACGGAGGATTCTTGACAAGAAGAATTTCAAAAGATGGGAAGGCAGTTTCACAGAAATAAAACCTCCTAAGCCCAAAAACCCTCTGGCCATTATTAAGAAAACTTCAGAAGGAACCTGATACAAAGGACCAGGGGCAAAAACGCCTCCAATTATTTCTGTGTAGAAGTTTGTTTTTCCATAAGCTGTAGGGGGTTTGGAGTAGAAAGGGAAAAACTCTGATAAATTCATGAAAGTGCCAAAAATATACTTAATTAAAAATGGTAACATCTTCATTATTCAAAATTCAACGGATCAGCATAATAATGAAAGTGGCCTATTGTTTAATGTACCAAAAATCCATAAAAATTCATTACTGCCTGTAAGATTTAATGACTTCACATTAGTGAGCACACAGAGAAGAATTATTTCAAGAAACTTTAAAGCGCACGAAGCTTCCCGAACAGCTGGGCAGGGCACCCCCACAGCCCAAAGGGGTCCCCGGAGGAAACTGGTGAGCGGAGCCCGCTGCTGGGCGCTGGGCACGAGGCCGAGAGGGTCCCAGGGAGGCGCCGGGCCAGCCCCTCCGACCTGCGGGCCCGGTGGTGCGTCCTACTGCAGGTTTTTCACAGGCGGCTAATTTTAAAACTAATTTTGTTTTAGAATCAAGTGGAATATTTACATGGTTCCAAAGTCAAGCCTCCAAAACACAAGTGTGTCCAATGAAGTCTCGCTTCTCCGGTGTTTCCCGCCCTCCGAATGCAGGGTCTCAGGCACAAACCCAGTCTGCCCGCAGCGCAGCACGGCCCCGGGGCCGCCTGGGTGCATCCCACGGGCAGGCTTCATGGCTCTGACGGCCTCCCCGTGTCTCCAGGCAACGCCAATCCCCGGGACGGGTGCTGTGAGGAGGCCACCCATGCCCAGCGGTCAGCGGTGGGAGCGCTCGGCCCAGACTGACCGCTAGCCCCTGGCTCTCTCTGGGCTCACCCCAGCCCGGAGCCCAGGCACAGGAGCCCAGCGATGCCCTGTCACTGCCCCGGCCAGTGGAGCCCGGTGGCCAAGGCCACAGCTCATCTCTCAAGGCTAGTGCTCTGCTCAGACCCCACGCCCATCGCAGCATAGGAAAGAAGGACCGCCTTCCCACCAGGGCCGCTTCCAAACACTCACTGTGTTCAGTGCATTGAGGGTGGTGTCGTCCCGGGAGGCGGCCACGCAGCCGTCCTCTGTGGAGCCGCCGTCACACATGCCCGCAAACGCCGCCATGCTCCTGGGAGATGGGAAGGAAAGGTCAGTGAGAGATGCGAACCCGCAGCTATCGGAGGCCGTTTGCAGCCCCGACCAAGCCCATCATCCCCGACCGAGCCCCATCATCCCAGACCAAGCCCATCATCCCAGACCAAGCCCATCATCACAGACCAAGCCCCAGCATCACAGACCAAGCCCCATCACCACAGCCGGTGACGGAGCTCTCAGGCCCATGCCGTTCACCCTCACTCGCCTAGGAAGAACAACGTTCCTTTCGCTCTTTTTTTTTTTTTTTTTTTATTTTATTGATATTTTACAGAGAGGAAGGGAGAGAGATAGAGAGCTAGAAACATCGATGAGAGAGAAACATCGACGAGCTGCCTCTTGCACACCCCCTACCGGGGATGTGCCCGCAACCAATGTACATGCCCTTGACCGGAATCGAACCCGGGACCTTTCAGTCCGCAGACCGATGCTCTACCACTGAGCCAAACCAGTTTCGGCATTCCTTTCACTCTTATTCTTCCCATGCTCCATCGGCACTCAGATTTTAACTGTCAGAGCATGAATAATCTCACACTATATGCCACAACAATTAGCTACATTACACTCTTTTGAAAGAAAAGTCCCCAGAAAACAAAATTAAATCCTCTGAAACTTCACTTAATTCCTTCCATGCTACACATCAAGTACTTTTAGGTGAATTAAAAGTTTTTAAAAAAAAAAAAAAAGAGCCGAAACCGGTTTGGCTCAGTGGATAGAGCATCAGCCTGCAGACTGAAGGGTCCCAGGTTCGATTCCGGTCAAGGGCATGTATCTTGGTTGTAGGCACATCCCCAGTGCAGGGTGTGCAGGAGGCAGCTGATCCATGTTTCTCTCTCATTGATCCCTCTCCTTATCTGTAAAAAAATCAATTTAGATATAGATATAGATATAGATATAGATATTTTTTTAAGTAAAAAAAGAGAAGAAGTCATTCCCTCGGCCACAGCATCCTCATCTCCGCGGTCGCCCCAGCACAGCACCGCGACCAGCAGCAGCTGGAGCTGAGACGGGGTGCCCGCCTGTGTTAGCCTTGTTGTTGCAGGGGCGATGCTGGGACAAAGGCAGGCTCTCGGCCTGCCTGCGAGGGTCAGGGACAGCTTTAAACTTCTCCTCTGCAGTTAGACATTTGTCTGTCAGAAGTTCTCATATAAGTAAGCCGCGAAAACGCGGGTTTAGGCACTAAGAGCAGCCATGAAGTTGAGAACTCTGTGATGGGGTTTAAAGAGGGTGGAATGACCCGACTACTCAGTGCAATGAGGAGTGCTGACAATAAATAGCACCAATGGCTTTAGAGGTTTTCCTTCTGAAGATTCCAAACTCAGTTTGGGACAAACGGGAAGAAAAAGTGACTTCATCGTGGTAAAACGGGGCTCTGGCTACAGAGAGGAAAACAAAACTGACGCCAGAGGATGCCCAATACATAAATGAAATTTCGGGGGGCAGGAGAAAGTTTATTGCCTATTAACCAATTCAGATCGCCTGATCCGGAGAGCAGGACGGGGCGGGTTCCTCTTACCTCGCTGCCCTCAAGTACATGAGGAGGTCACAGTCATTGACCCCCGGCATCCAGACCAGCTCCTCCTGCTGGGTCACCGTGTCCCCGTCTGGAGAAGGGAACGGCTGCAAATCGGGAAGCTTGGCCTGTAAGACACAGAGGGGGAGGGGGTCACCAGCTGCCCCTGGCACAGCGGCGCAGCGCCCGTCTCCTGGCAAAACCCTGCGTCCCGGCAGCCGCCCGAGCACGTTTGAGGATCATTTCACACAGAACATTTCACACCGGACTGCTTAATCTCTACCCTAAGCAGCAAACAGTGTCAACGTTAAACCAGGGCAAGATCCAAAGACTGAAACAGAAATGCACGTGTGTGAGTAAAAAATAAATAAAACCACCAATGTCTCAGGAGCTTGCAGTGCCGCCTTGATAAAGAGAGAAAACCACACATGCACTTCCAATGTAACAAGTTTACAGAGGCATCTACAAATAATGCAGTCTCACCTTAGGATATTTGCTCTATTAAATTAATGCTCTTCTCCAGAGAGTCCACACGAGCCATGTGAACAGAGAGAGACAGAACCGGAGCTGCCACCGAAGGCAGAGCTGCGCTAGCGAAGGGGCAGAAGCAGAGGAGCAGCGGCATCAGGAAGGGCAGCCGGGAAGGGGAAGGGGCCGGAAGGAGCGTTCTGAGAGGACAGAAATGGCTGTCTTGGAATGGACTATCACAGCAGACTGAACAGAAGACATGGATATACAAACAGTTCATTGTACGTAAGCACAATAAAAGATTTTTGTAAATATTTGAACATCAGTGCTCAGCCAAGACTCTAAGTCCGCTCTAACGTAGAGACTCGAACACCTCGAGCATTTTCTCATCTGCTCTCATCTGGGGCAGAACCAACAGCCGGAGAACGTGACTAGTTTACAGAAAAGGAATGCACTTGGCCGCCAATGGTAGGGAAAGACGGTCTACCTTGCTGAGGAAAGAAATGTAAGTTACCGACAGTGACATACAATTTCTCACCTATCAGGTTAACATACATCTCAAAGTGGACAACATACAAGGCTATGCTAATATGAATGCAAAATAGTACAATCTCTATGGAGGGAATTTTGTAATATTATAAGAATTATTTATGCGCTTGCCCTCTAAGCCAGCCAACGCCCTTCTAGGGATATAAACCAAAGATATGTTATATAAATAGAAAGATTTATATGTACAGCTATTTATTCAGCGTTACTTTTAATAGCAGATGCCGGGAAGCAGCCCACGGGGCCATCGGTGGGCCTGGAGGAGGACTGGTATGCCCACTCGGGGGGTTCCCTGAGGGAAGGGAAATGGGGGCTCCGCTGCTTTGTGGAGGACAAAGAAGAGGGTACAGATGCATATACTTCGCTACCATTTTTCTAAGAAGGTGGAGGAATATAAATAAGAAGAAATCATAACCTTATATTAAAAAACAATTATCCATCAGGAAGGGAGGAAACATGGGGAGGAGACAGGGATAGAAGATAGACTTTTGAACATACTTTGTTTATACGTTTGATACATGTAAATACTTTACTAATTATAAAAACAAAATTAAGTTTAAAAACATTAATCCCTTAAAAACTCTAAAGCAAAGTGAAACAAATGCACCTAACTATGCATTGAGTTGGTTCCTCTTCAGGAACTATTTTAAGTAATTTTAAAACGTATTATTTTGCCTATACAGGCCCAGTGGGGCATATTTTAAGGCCAAAAAATTAACGGTAAGGTGATGGTTCAGTCATATTATTTTTGTCAGTGTGACTACTGTTGTCCTGAGCTCTTATATATGTACTATGAGATTAAAGCAAATATTTTTGTTGATGTCATTTAAAAATAAGATTTGAGACATGAGAAAAAGATACAGATTTGGATGAAAGAAAAATAAAATTAATGAAAGGTCTATATAAAAACTTGAATTTGAATTAGAAGTATCAGAAAGAAGCCACAGTATATTTTATCTTTAAAAAAAGAAGAAAATGGCTGGCCAGTGTGGCTCAGTGGTTGAGCATTGACCTGTGAACCAGGAGGTCACAGTTCCCAGTCCGGGCACGTGCCTGGGTTACTGACTCCATTTCTAGTGTGGGACGTGCAGACGCAGCTGATCAATGACTGTCCATCATCCCTGACGTTTCCATCTCTCCTCCTTCCTCTCTCACATCAATAAAGAAAAATATATTTTTTTTAAAAAAGAAGAAAATGAAAGCAAAAAAACATTTTCCTAACCCGTTCCCTAAAAAGGCCTGGAAACAGCAGCCAACCCAGGAACAAAGAACCCCCGCGTAGCTCGTGGGAAAAAGTCACTTCCCACTGAAAGACCGAGGGCTTGTGAGAAAAGAGTAACTGCAGATCTCGGCAGAGAAGGTACCAGATGAGACACTGCCGTCACGTCAGACCAGGTGAGAGGAACCTCCAAAGTCCACAGGCCGAGCCAAAGGGAACAATAGACAACGGGCAGAGGCTTCTATCTACCCCCAAGTGAATAATCTGATCGTCAGTAAGAATAACTACAACCGGTCAGCAGACAGTGAACAACCTCAAATCCACTGGTCACTGCCGGGGGTGATGGGAACCAGCTCCACACTGGGAAAAGGTAAACCGGAGGGAGCGTGGAGCATTCACCGCGCCTTTCCTCTGTGAACCAGGGAGTCCATAGTTAAGGCGGAAGCTTCTCGTAGCCAGCTAATTAATCAAAGGGGTTTAGGATCCCTCAGTAGGCAGTGGGTCTAGGCAAAAAGCAAAGGACGCAAATCACCATTAAAAGGCACAAGGGCCTCCCGTAGGTGCACAGAGCACCGCGCTGAACTATTCCCCCAGGCACAGTGCTGGACTGGAATGCGGTCACACATGCCTCTCCACTTAACTACTGCTTCTCAGGACAGGCCAAGGACAAGGGACAAGTTTAATGACACGCAAAGATTCAACCCGCTAAATCCAGACCATGGGACACCCTACACAGTATAGCTCTCCACTTCTTCAACACATACATCAAGAGGGGAGAGAAGAATATGCGAAACATCAATTAAAAGAGATTTATGAGGCATATCAACCAGCTGCAATGCACAACCCTTATTTAGATTTCAATTTGAACTGTAATCCAAAAAGAAAGAGAGAAAGCGGCAATTACGGAAATAGAGGACACTTGAATATTAAGAAATTGCTCATTATTTTTGCCCAGCCAGCGTGGCTCAGTGGTTGAGTGTCAACCTATGAACCAGAAGGTCATAGTTCGATTCCCGTTCAGGGCACATGCCAAGGTTGTGGGCTCAATCCCCAATGTGGAGTGTGCAGGAGGCAGCCAATCAACGATTCTCTCTCATCATTGATGTGTCTATCTATCTCTCCATTTCCCTTTCTCTCTGAAATTATATATTGCTCATTTTTATTAGGTGTGACATTGTGATTGTTTTGGGATTTTTTTTGTTGTTGGTGGTTTTTTTTTTAATATATATTTTATTGATATTTTACAGAGAGAAAGGGAGAGAGATAGAGAGCTAGAAACGTCGATGAGAGAGAAACATCAACCAGCTGCCTCTTGGGCACCCCCTAGAGGGGATGTGCCCGCAACCAATGTACATGCCCTTGACCGGAATCGAACCTGGGACCTTTCAGTCCGCAGACCGACGCTCTACCACTGAGCCAAACCAGTTTCGGCTGTTGGTTTTTTTTTTGGAGAGCTCTTATCTTTGGGATATTTACAAGTGAAGGATACAGTTCCAGTTCATTTCAAAATAATGGTGGGAGAGGTGTAAAAGCATAAATTAAATAAATTTAGTATACTACGTGTGAAAGCTTGGTAATATGGATTAAGGAGGTTTATTATACTAATCATTCCCTATTTTTGCATGTGTTAATAGTTTATCTAATAAAAAAGTTAAAGCCAAAACCGGTTTGGCTCAGTGCACAGAGCGTCGGCCTGCAGACTGAAAGGTCCCAGGTTGTGGGCACATCCCCAGTGGGGGGTGTGCAGGAGGCAGCTGATTGATGATTTTCTCTCATCGATGTTTCTAACTCTCCCTCTCTCTTCCTCTCTGTAAAAAATCAATATATATTTTTTTAAAAATTTAAGAAGGCAAATGTTGCCAATTCATAAAAAGGTCCTCTAATACTTGACGCTTTGAAACATTTCTTTTTGAAAATAAGCCATACAGAATATATTTAAAATCTGACATAATACCTGATTTTAAATGAAAGCATACAAAAATCCAAGCATAGTAAATCTGTTCATTTCCAAGAATTTAAGCATCTCTAATTTAAAACCCCCTTTTCTGCTGTGGTAGGGAGATAAAGATCTGTAAAATAAAACTCTAGTAGAATGATCTCAAGATACCGGAAACACGTGGAGGGAGAGAAACAGGTGTGAAATACAGCAGGAAGAGGGAGCAGCGAGGGAGATGGAATGGAGTATGCAGGCGAGGCCAGGATCCCCAGGCCTGAAGGCACAGGGAATCTGTGGAGAGATGTAGTCAGCCCCACTTAGGAGACTCACCAGGGAAAGGTACACAGCAGGCCTTTCCTTCAATGTCACCTCATTAACATCGATGAGATGCCACAGGAACCCGCCTCTCTGTGGCTCCATAGCCTGTGGTACACCTGATTTCACTGTGTGTTTGTCCACGTGGCCGAGAACCTGCCAACCCTGCGGAGTGAGGACTGGCTGTGCCCGAGCACGGCAGACACTGGGGAGCTTCTTCCTGCCTGGCCGCTATAGCCTGGCTCTGGGACGGGAAGTTTCTTCTAGTAATTAGATGCCCCTATGGTTTCTGTGTTTTGGTTTTAATATTTCTTTACTTCTTATTAATTTCTTTCTCATTATATAGTTAAACGAGGATTTTTAAAAAATAAGGATGACATACAATACTCAAAATCAGAAAGAAAAATGACTAACTAGACAGATTATTAAACCTCCATCTTGTGTGTCTTGTCTCTAGTATGTGTGGGCCACAGTGACTACCTCCCCAACATCTCTTCCAACTTAAATGACAACCATGCTACACCTATTTCCCTCGTGGTTTAGAAATGGACCCTGACCCACTCCATGCCACTGAGATGTGGGGACTAAGGGAGGCCTGGGAGGATGTTCTTCGCTTCTAAGGGGAAGAGAAGGATGATCACTTTCCTCCTCAACATTGGCTGCATTTCATTCATTGTGAGATCCACTATGTATATAAAATCCACTAGTATTTTATGTGCATTTAGCAAGGAGAAAGGCTGCCCATTAAATTATAATTACACCCCGGAATGTACAATGAAGCCCGTCAGAGACAGTGCGCTGTGACGGAGAGAGGAGCGTCCTAGGGTCAGTGAAATCCAGCTCCCAGCCCGAGGAGGAGGGCAGCCGCAGAGGACAGCCAGGCGCCAGCACGGCCGCCGGACGCAGGGCCTGGCCTGTCTGCCAGGGGGTGCGGGTATGTGGGACCATAAGGAGCCAAGGGCGGCCAGAGTTTTCTGCTCCCGCCCATCAAAGCATCCTAACTGATAGAGAGATCAGGAAAGAGATGGCAAACGTGACGCCAGAGTCCTGTGAGAGGGACGAAACATGAGAGGGCGGAGGTCACAGCACGACAAGCTTCTGAGTGACAAGTATCCCAACCATCTTGACTCTTCTGGAGGAAAGAGAGCTTTTATAAAGTTAAAATCAAAGTATGAGGTAACTAAATGTTTATGGAGTGGTGAATGAGTAACAAAATACGATCTATACACACAATGTGCTATTCAGCCTTAGAAAGAATTCGGACACATGCTACAACATGGCTATACACTGAAGACATGCGCCCAGTACAAGGAGCCAGACACAAAGCACAGATGCTGTGTGGTCCCACTGAGGTGAGGTCGGGAGAAGGGAAATGTACACAGACAAGAGGAAGAACTGTGGGTGCCAGGGGCCGAGGGACGGGAGGATGGGGAGTTAGTGTTTAGCGGGGACAGTTTCAATTTGGGAAGATGAAAATTTTCTGCAAGTCGAATGTGGTAATGATTGCACAATATGAATGTACTTAAAGCCACTACATTGTACACTTAAAAATGGTTAGAATGATAAATTTTATGTTATGTATATTCTAATATAATTAGAAAATAAAAGTATGAGGTAAGGTGGGAGGGGAGAGAAACCTCTGCATTTATATAAAACCTCCTGTAGAGACAACGACAGTTCTAAGTAGCTGGCCAACAGAATGACGAGAAATAGGGCCTGCTAACGAAGCTAGTGGAGAGCGCTTTACCTGGTGGCTGGGACCCACTCGAATCTCCCCCTGGGTGCTGTTCAGCCGCCTGTCGGGAAGAGAGGAGATTCGGTTAACAAATGTAGTTCTGACATAAATGTTCACATAGTTTTCAAGGAAAGTAATTCACTTCCGGTAAACGAGGTAGAACTCAGGAAGAACCACTATCTCTAACACTGCTCTACCTCCCCGCCCCACACGGCTGTGAACCGTTTCTCCTGACGAGCCATCACCGCGGCTCCTGCCACCTTCACCGCATCGCCCATGTCCACTGTGTGACCCAATGGCTGCTTCCCTTTTCAAAGCATTCAGGACGTCCTACAGTGAGCCTCACTGAAATATGAACACGGTAACACATGGTTCCCAGCACACACACTGCATCATTCACTCACTCATATATTCGACAAATATATTAAGTACCAACTATAAGCCAGAAATTGTCTTAGGTGTTGGGGATAAAGCAATGAACAGAACAAAGTCCTCGCCTTCTTGGAACTTACATTCTAATCAGGTAGAAGCGAACAGAAACAAATAACTTATAGGTCAGGTGACGATAAGGGCCAAGGAATGAAGTAGATGGTAAATGATGAAATATTTTTACAGTTATTTATACAGGACAGTCACAAAAGATTTAAAAAAATATATATTTTATTGATTTTTTTACAGAGAGGAAGGGAGAGGGATAGAAAGCTAGAAACATCGATGAGAGAGAAACATTGATCGGCTACTTCCAGCATACCCCCTACTGGGGATGTGCCCGCAACCAAGGTGCATGCCCTTGACCGGATCGAACCTGGGACCTTTCAGTCCGCAGACCAAAGCTCTATCCACTGAGCCAAACCGGTTTTGGCACAAAAGATCTTATTAATAAAGTGAAACTTCCCCTAGCCGGTTTGGCTCAGTGGATAGAGCACTGGACTGCAGACTGAAGGGTCCCAGGTTCAATTACAGTCAAGGGCACGTACCTTGGTTGCAGGCTCCTGCCGTGCCGGGCCCTGGTTGGGGCTTGTGCAGGAGGCAACCAATCGACGTGTTTCTCTCTCATCAATGTTTCTCTCTGTCTTTCCCTCTCTCTAAAAATCAATGGGAAAATATCCTCGGGTGAGGATTTAAAAAAAACAAAATAAAGTAAAACTTGAGCCGAGATCAAAAAGATGTGAGGGAATGAGCCCAGCAGATCTTTGAGGTGGAAAGGGCTTATCTCATTTTGGTCTATGCCATTCTTTTTTTGTTTTTGAGGTGGCTGGGAGCGGAGGAAAATGCTGTCGCAGGCGGGGTCTGGGGCTGAGGGGTCCCTGGGGCTGGGCCTCCGGTGGAGGTGGGGCCGGTCCAGCCCACATGGCCGGTTCCTGTTCGTGTCCTGGAGGCTGATGTAGATCCTTCGGGGCAGACACAGGCGCCCGACCAGGAGCCGCACAGCAGCGGCTGTAGGAGCGGCTACGCGGGCTGCCTATCTTGCCGATCTTGCCCATGAGGTGCAGGCCACAGAGCGCCGGGCTCACTGGAGCCGCTGAAAGCCATGACGGGCCCGGGGCCTGCCCGTGGGCTGTCCGCTGTTGGGGAGTTTAGAGAGGCATCGGGGCGCGGGGCACGGAGGTGTTCGCCACGAAAACGGGCATGATCGTGGCGAGGTGGTGAGCACTCAATGCCTCTCTTTGCTGTTGCTGCTGTTCCATGAATGACCTCGCCTGTTCGAGGCCAGCAACGTTTCCGTTGTGGAGCTTCCGCTGGGCTTCCCTCTCCCCGTCTCTGGGCAGACTCCCCATGCGGCTCCACCAGCTGCCGGCCCACGCGGGAGCCACTGAGCCTCTGCATCTTGGTTTCGTCACAGGAGTAGGTGTACGTGGCATTCCAGTCAACTTCAATTTTCTCCACCATTTTTCTGAGGAGGCGCCATAATGGGTCCCCTGTTTACCGACAACGGGGGCCTTCTCGGTGCGTTTGGCCCTGTCACCGCACACCGGGCCTGAGCTTCTGCTGCACTGCGAGGTCCTCCCTCCCTTGCCCAAACCCACCCATCCACGTTCCTTTAAAAGCACTGTTTCCAGCCCTGACTGGTTTGGCTCAGTGGATAGAGCGTCGGTCTGCGGACTGAAAGGTCCCGGGTTCGATTCCGGTCAAGGGCATGTACATTGGTTGCGGGCACATCCCCAGTGGGGCGTGTGCAGGAGGCGGCTGATGGATGTTTCTCTCTCATCGATGTTTCTAACTCTCTGTCCCTCTCCCTTCCTCTCTATAAAAAAAAAAATCAATATAAAATATTTTTTTAAAAAGCACTGCTTCCAACCAGCCTTTCTGATGCCCTCCTTTTTACTTCATACCCCAAAGAGTGTGGGGAGCCTTCCTCCCCTCGCCTTTATGAACTATTTGAAGAGCACGCAGACAGCAGAGCCATCCCGTTTTCCTGGTGGGTGTGACGCGCTCACTGCTCTGTCGGAAGCTGTGAAGGTGGATGTAAAACACTTTTATTTTCCTCAGAGGCCCTGGGTCCAGCACTCCCTTCTTTAGTCCACAATTTTCCTCATGAAGAGTCTTACGCTGGCAAAGGTGGCCAGCAGATACGACAGAGGAGAGACAAGTAACAAAAAGGACAGATGTGTGTGCCCATACTGCTGAGCTTACGACCCACCACCAGGGAGGTAGGTAGCATTTACCCAGGAGCACAACCACTTCAGGAGAAACAGAGGATAAAACTGATGAGGGAAGTGGCCCAAACCAGGCAGGCTTCAGGAAAAGTCTAAGAAACAGTTAAGTTCCCAAAAGACCTCTGAAGGACAAGCACAGCAGGGCTGATTCCCCGGGGGAAGGAGAGGGAGATATGGGGGTGTGTGTGTGCGGGGAGGCCTGAACAGGCCACAGGCGAAGGGAGGGGCGTGGTGGGAAGAACACGGGTTTAAAATGTAAGCCCATCTGACATTAGTGTCTGCAGGAGGCGAATGGCATGTTGGGAACAGAAGCTAGAAGATCGGTGTTCTAGGGTTTCCGGAGGAATCACAGAAGCCTAGAGGAAGGAATGCAGAAGGCGATTCTAATCACAGCGCGGCTTTCAGAAACAAGCAGCCAGCGTTACCATTTCCCTTCTGGTTCGAACCTTTGTTTCGTAATCGGAATGGTAACCAGCTATGGGCATAACTGGCTGCCAAAAGTTCTCCCTCATTTCTAAACACTTCGCAAACGCTTGCTTGCCTACATGAAGCTGAGCCAAATGTACCATCTCCGAAGGCTGCAGCCACAGCCCGCCCGGCGGTCGGACCACAGCTCCCGCAGGCGGTCACAGTGCCCGGCGCGCCACCCCCCCCAGGGGTCGCCTGTGGAGCCTGTCCCCTTCCCGCACCCACTGCGAAGGCCTTCGTAATTCTAAACAAACACTCCTGGGCCATTTTATTTTACTGCCTCTTCTCTTTTGATTTTTTGTGTTTTCATTTTCTTTTCATAAACCAATATCATATTTAGCTTTAAAAAAAAGCACCACAATAATAAAAATAAGCCCCCAAATACCTTATTGAATAGAATAACTTTTATCTTTCCTAAAAATGGAGGCTATCCACTATTCACAATGCTAATAATGATACAAAGTGGCGCAAAAAAGTGTGTTGGAGTATCTTAAGGGTCTAAATGGAAAATGTTTTTTCTCTTTTATGAGTACATCCATGAAGGTCACTGTAAGGTGAGTAGGTGAAAAGTACAAAATAAAGCTAAAATAAAGAACCTTTAAAAAAAAAAAAAACCAAAACATTTAAAATCGATTTTTTACAACAAAAGCATTTTTTAAAAATCCTCGCCTGAGGATATTTTCCCCACTGATTTCCAGAGAAAGCAGAAGGGAGGGCGAAGGGAGAAGGGGAGAGAGAAAACATTGACACGAGAGAGACACATCATCTGGTTGCCTCCTGTACGCGCCTCTTCCAGGGCTGGGGAACCTGCGACCAAGGTGTGTGCCCTTGAACGGGAATCAAATCCGAGATCCTTCTGTCTGCAGGGCAATAGTCTAACCACTGAGCCAAACCAGCCAGGGCAACAAAAGCATTTCTTTATCATATGCCACTTTCAAATATTAGAATTCCACACTAAGAGACACAACAGTTATTATTGAGAGGTTAGGACCCTAGGTAAGCAGACACTGACATAGCTACCATATCCAGGAACTCCCAAATATAGAATAAATGGCAGAAATATTTTTTAGGTCCAAGATTAAAAGATAGCAACGCAACCCATTAGAGAAAACGGGCCGCATCCGACAGAAAATGGTCAGAAAGTGAACTAAAGAAGACAGACAAGAAGTCGCTTCATGGGAACGGCCAGTGTCCAGCTGCACGGAACCCACAGAACATCCCACGGCCCTTCTTGGTGGCACCCAAACTCTCCATTCAGTCAAACCCTCCTCCCTCCCGCTGCCCCCGTCCCTGCTTCCCGAATGTTCCCTTTGTGGCTCACGCTGCACTGTTAGAGGATGACAGTCCGCTCTGTGGACATTTCCTACCTCCAGTCACTCTGGCACTGTCAGCTTCTACAGTACAAGAACTGAGATTTAATTCCTTTTTTAAAATCTCTCCCTCCAGCCCCCGAGTCTAATACAGTCCCTGCCCGGCATCATTAAGCATCCAAACAAATTACAAGTTCCTTGGCTGCATAAATATATCTAGACTACTAATATGTAAAACTTGTCAAAAACCACCAGGAATTATTATTTAAATGTTATATTGACAGCTTGCCGAAAACACTCAGTAATCATATGCTCAGACTTTGGTCTCAGAACCCTTTACACTCCTTTTTTCTTTTTAACAGTATGAAATGTTTACATTTAGAATTAACCAGCTGGACTCCGTTTAGATGATCCCAATTTTGTTGCCAACATCCAAAGCATCAGCCACACAGGACCTCTGGCATGACTCCCCACTCTGAACTGCTTTCTAACGAAAGGGTTTGCATTTCAGACCATCCTTCGTGGTGACTTAGGTCCGCACCAGGCTGATGCGGGTGCTGACCTCGGCCATGGCAGTGCCACAGAGCTCTTCTCAGCCTGTCCGATCCATGAACACCGGGCACTGCGCTCTCCTGCCTCCCGCACGCTGACCTGAGGAAGGAGAGCCTGATGGCATCGAGGTCCGGCTTGTTTCTCCCGGATGCTCTTCCGTCTGCGCTGCCGCTGGAGCCTCCTCGGTCTTCGGTCTTCGGACGGTGGGTGGCTGCGGACCTCTCGTAGGCGGCCGTGGACTTTCAGGGCCGCTTTCTTTGCCTTCAAAGCCTTTGCTCTGTGTTTCACTTTGGGCGGGGCAGCTTCCTTATTCGATTAGCGCCATCTTCATGAAAAGCCCCTTTGCATTGCCCAGCCAGTGTGGTTCATTGTCCCGTGCAACGAGAGGTCATGGGCTCGAGTCCCAGCCAGGGGAGCATGCAGGAGCAGCCAATCAGTCCATGTTTCCCTCCCTCCCTCTCCCTTTCTCTCTACAATTAATTACTGAGCATCTCAGTAAGTGGTGAGGATGGAGGGCCCGGGCTGACCTGCCTCACTCAGGGGGGCCTGCACGCCGGCCTCGCAAACTCAGAGACCGGAAGTCAGCACAGAGGACGGTCTGAACTCAAACCGTAATCACAGAGCAGTCTGCGGTGGGCAGACAGGACCTTCCGGACAGAGATCAGCTTAGACCTGTCCCGGCCTCTGGCCTTTTTGCCTCTAAGGTGACACACCTGTGGAATGTCTGGGTCACTTGTAATCCCCTTTTCCGGACCCCTCGGGGCATAACCAATGGTGCCAGGGCAGAGATCACCCCCCCCCCCCAATTTCTCCCCTCACTGTCCGTTACCTAGTTCACTGTTACTGTTAACTATTCCGTACCCACCCGCCTGTGTAAAAAATGTGTCTACCACTTCACTTATTAGCCAACCCCAGCTGCCCCCCTTGGATCTCCTGTGACCCGCTTCTCTCCCCTCCTCTGATGTCACGTATAAAACATTCTCCGCAGCACTGTCTCAATACTAGAGATTCTGCTTCCGGCAATTGGTGACAATTTGGTTCAAATAAACTCACGAAAACAAAATTCTTTACATGTTTGAATTTTTTTTTACGTTAACAGTAGTATTTTTGAGAAATTTCAAAATACTTATTGATTCATTTAAAGCAATAAGCTCATCACATATCAACATGCATAACTTTTTTAATAAAAGAGAACTGTACTTACACACGAAAAGACAGAAAATAAAGGCATTCCTACCATTTTTACAAATCTCTTTAATGGAAGACAGCTGCGTTCTCCTATCTGTTTCTACATCCAGCCTGTGGCAACAGGCCTCGGTTAAAGAATGCGAGGGGAACTCATGCAGATATATAATTGGAAAAACAAAGGACATGTTAACACATTTTCTGTAAGCATGGAGATTCTTTCTGATACTACACCAAATTTCAACAAGTAATTGTTTCTTAAAGGTTTTTGCAGAATATGAATCTAAAACCTTATTGCTGATCTTTTGGACTATTTTTTAAATTTATTTTCAAGCTTGTGGGTTCACAGAAGCTGTCGAGTTCAAAGTGGTGGGGCCAGTTTTTCAAAATCCTAATTTTTACTCTGAAGCGTAAACCTCAGCGTTGGCAAATACAATCAGTTGTTTTCTTGAAATGGAAAGTGTTTTCCTCCATTTCCAATAAAGTGTCTGCCAGTTACCCAAGTCTGAACAACCAGTTTGCCTGTCTGATTTTCTTTTGTGTTTTCATCTTTATTGCTGAGTGTTACAGAGGCCCACGCCTCACCCCGCTGTCCCCCTCCACCCAGGTCCCGCCCAGCCCACCTCAGCCTCCCCCGCCCCACAGTCATGTCCATTCTTTCAAATAAAACGCTGTGGGGTGAACAAAATGGCTCTGCAGGCTTCCGTCCACAAACAACCGTGTCCTTTGGTAGCAACGGAAGTCTTCTGTGTCACCTCCCATTTCTGCCCCAAGAACATGACAAAGACAGACTTCAAGGGTTGGGATTTGATAAAATTTATAATTGGGTCCACAAACCACACTTCAAGAAACATTCTGAACTTTGAAAATATTGAAGGCTAAAATTGAGAAGGCCCCAATCCAGAAGATTCCAGGGTTATCGATCGATTAGTAGCACAATAGCTAACAACTGAGCGCTCTACAGTACTATCTACTTTTATATATTAATTCATTTAATTCCTATCTTGAAAGCAATGAAAGTATTAGTAGTGACATTTACAGAGCTCCAGATCTCATTCTCTCTTTGTTGAAACAACAGCTCCATACAGGCTTCTGCTCGGTGTACAGCATTGCTTCCTTGGCACAGAAGGTTCCAGCAAGGCCAGGGGGGATTAAGGAAGGAAAATCCAGACCAAGGGAGGTGTGAACTCCAGGAAAGCCAGATAAGGGACACAACACTGAGACCAGAGATGCACACAGGACACACCTACGTACACTTTATCCTCGCCTCGGGGTTTTCTACAGTGTCCTACATTCAGCTATCTAACAATTATAAGATAAACACAGCCAAATAAAGCTAAGCAAATTCCACATACTTCCTATCTAATCTTAAGGATGACCTTGTAAGCAGGGTTACTGTTTCCTGTCCAGATAAGGAAAGCTAACCTAGGAGAGGTTAAGAAACTGACAAAGATTATAAGATAACATGGGAAAACCAGGGTTGGAACTCAAGTTTAACTAATGCCCAATCCCAGGCCCACGTGGCAGAGTGTTAAGTTACGGAACCAAAATTGTACAACTACTTCCAACCGAAAGAACCACTATGAGAAACCATATCCTCTTCTCTAATTTAAAGACAAAATATTTTTTTAAAAAAGTGTGTTTTTTTTAAAGTTTGAAAATAATGTTAGAAAAGAAAACTTAACAAAGCCAATTTATGTACCATAACGACAATGGCAAAATCACAGAGGTGGCAAACAGATTAGTGGAGGCAGGGAGTTGGGAATGGTGAAGGAGAGGGTAGGAAAATCTATGATGGACCAGACAGGCCAACATTATGGTGGTGGTCACACAAAGCTACGCTTGAGAGGAAATGGCATTATGGTGCTGCCGATTGTACTGATGCCTGTGTCTAAGTATGGATAGTGCCCTACATCTGTGGTCGGCAAACTATGGCTCGCAAGCCACATGCGGCTCTTTGGCCCCTTGAGTGTGGCTTTTCCACAAAATACCACAGCCTGGGCGAGTCTATTTTGAAGAAGTGGCGTTAGAAGAAGTTTAAAAAATTTGGCTCTCAAAAGACATTTTAATCGTTGTACTGTTGATATTTGGCTCTGTTGACTAATGAGTTTGCCGACCACTGGCCTACAACATATAACATGCCTGCTGGGGAGAGGTGAGAGAAGGGTGCAAGGCAGCACAGCAGCTGCCTGTGCCCCTAAAAGAAAGTCAAAGTTCTTAAAAAGTCAAAAGAAGAGGTTAGCTGAGTGCATCATTACAGGCAAACTAGGGATAAGAAAGCAAGCCAGACATTAGAAAAGCTGACGGGCCGAAACCGGTTTGGCTCAGTGGATAGAGCGTCGGTCTGGGGACTGAAAGGTCCCAGGTTCGATTCCGGTCAGGGGCATGTACCTTGGTTGCTGGCACATCCCCAGTGGGGGTTGTGCAAGAGGCGGCTGGTCGATGTTTCTCTCTCATCGACGTTTCTAGCTCTCTCTCTCTCCCTCTCCCTTCTTCTCTGTAAAATATCAATAAAGTATATTTAAAAAAAAAAAAAAAAAAGAAAAGCTGACGGAATGACAAATAGAATCCCCCCAAAATATCCCATAGACAGCTGGACAGTAAGTACAGAAAGAATGCCATAGTTAATGAGGTTCAGGAATTAACTCGTCACATAGTTCTCTCTTCTCTGTGTTTACTAAAGGGTCTCTGGTACGGGCCATCCTTTCTGAGAAATCCTTAACTGTAAGTCATACTTTAAAAAAATCTTGTCACCATCCTCACCAGTAAGGAGAAATTTCTCTGTGCGGCTAATGTAAATAATATATGTTTTTCAAAACAACTGAGACTCAGTCCTCACTGTTCTTCAAATCTTAGCTTTGGAATACAGAATAATAGTCCCAGAAGCCAAATTATAAGAATTATGGTAAGTCACTGTGTGTACTCCTTGAGTATTAAAAAAAAAAAAAAAAGGAAAGAAATTCATTGTTTATAAAATCGGATACAAAAGAAACCAATGTAACAAAGCAGTATCCATGGCAACTACAACTTAATATTTCAGGCCTCTTCAGCTGCAGTGGATTAAATAAAATGACAAGATGTTCCCTTTGAAAAGTAACCTGTTACCATGGAAACATTTTAGTGTAAGAAGTAAACAGGGAATGGACAGAAAGGAGCAGGAAGCCTGCAACTGAATATCAAAAGGGGCCGCCTCTCTACAAAGAGAGAGAGGGGAGGGCTGCTGGCAGACCCGGGGGCTCCTTGCAAGAGCCTGTTAGCTGGAAGAGGAGCCTGCCAGGACGGAATCACTTCTTCATCCCAATGTGAGTGGACGGCACCAAAATCTCTCTACACTACTTGCCTGGTGCACAAAATTTGTGCGGGGGTGGGGGGTGGGGAGGGTTCCCTCAGCCCAACCTGCACCTTCTCCAATAAAGGACCCCTTGGGGGATGTCCGACTGCTGGTTTAGGCCGGATTCCTGTGGCAGTTGGACATCCCTCTCACAATCTGGGACCACTGGGTCCTAACTGCTCACCTGCCTGCCTGCCTGATGGCTCATAATTGCCTCTGCCTGCCTGTCTGATCACCCCTAACTGCTCCCCACTGCCGGCCTGATCACCCCTAAATGCCCTTCCCTGCTGGCCTGATCTCGCCCCCAACTGCCCTCCCATGCTGGCCTGATCGCCCCTAACTGCCTCTGCATTGGCCCCCACAACCCTGGCTTTGTCCTGTAGGAAGTCGGACATCCAGAAGATGGCCGGTTGACCCAGTCTAATTAGCATATTACCCTTTTATTAGTATAGATAGATTATATAAGGACGATTGCTAAATGGGGGTGGAGGGACCTTTTTCACCAGGAGGAGATGCTCTTGGCAGACAAAATACATAATCCTTAAATCTGGACTGACAGCCAGCCATATGCACTATACTGCCAAACCGGTCATTAAAAAACTGAACTGCTTTCTTACACCTTACACCAAGCAGCCGTTGCCCTTAAACCCCCTCCTCAGCCCCCACCTTAGGTTCTGCCTTTGCAGTTCACTCAGATTAGGTTCTGATTGGTCAGTTTCTATGCCGGTCAGTGTCTGTGTGCCGATCTCCAGGCCTGATCAGAGAGGCAGGGCTGATCAGCAGCTGCCCCAGGCTGCTGGCGGGCAGGATGAACTGCTGACCTCTTAAGGGGAGTGGGGGGGGGAGGCCTAGGGGGAAGGGACACAGCTGCTGACAAGACCCAGAGAAAAAGAGAGAAGCAAGGGCTGATCAGCAGTTGCCACGGAGGCTGTGGATCAGACCCTGCTTCTCTCTACGAGCCTTGCCAGCAGCTGTGGCAGCTGACCAGCCCGCCTCTCTCTCTCTCTCTCTCTCTCTCTGAGAGGTCAGCAGTTCAGCCTGCTCGCCAGTCCCTGCCCACCTGAGTCTGCTGCGCACGCAGCCTGGCGTTCGGTCGTCCTTTAGGTCGTTTTGGAAGCTATGGACTCTGGCTCTTTATATACAGAGATGAGACGGGACTTGAGTCCACAGGGGAAGAAGAGGGACACGGACATGGGGTTCAAGGGGAATGACACGAGCTAGTAGAACAGAGGCCTCTGGAGGAGCTGGCATGACTTCCCACATAACTCAGACATGGACCCACCCAAACACAGCATCACAGCAGCGTGATCTTCGGTGCGTCCCCAAGGCTGATAGCTCTCAAGTCAGACCCCTGCCCTGTGGCTGATGCCACGTGATAATGAAGCTCGGTGTGAGGTTCCTTTCCTGTCCTTCAGATGGGGAGGCACGGAGAGCAGATCTTTCTTATCTTTTCTACAGTGTGCTGAGTTAAGCAGAACATGCAGTAAACATGGCTTCTACACAATATTTAATATCATAAAAAGCGATTAAAAAAAAAGTTAAACAACAGGTAAGGAAGAATCTGGTTTCCAAGGGCTACAACGACTCTACTCCACTGCCTAACCGTCTGGCCTGGCCTGGCCACCGAGCAGCAATGCAGGGCCTGCCCACGGCCGTGGCGCATCCACCTCAGTCCTCTGGGTTTCCCTGCCATCACTGCCCAGCACAAAGCTGCATGCACATACATATCTGATGCTTTGGAAAACAAACTTATTTTTAAAACTCCACTGTTTACTGAAAATCTGTAACAATAAAAGTGTAATATTCTAATTAGACGGGACAGCCAAACCACCTTCCGGGAGAGCCAGGGCTGCGAGGGCTGAGGCAAAGCCTCCACGGCTGCGGGGGGCCGAACCCCTTGCACAAATTTCGCGCATCAGGCCTCTAGTAATTCATAAAGCAGCAGTATTTGAAGATTAAGCCAATCTCCTGACCAGAAATGTTGCTGATTTTTTGCATATTGAAATTAAACTTTATAACGAACAGAAATGGAGTGCCCCCAGAAAATGAGAGACTCTGGACCAAATAAGTAATTCTACGGTACACGCCTAATGCCACTTTGTTCCTGCTGGGAAGCCTCTCCGAAATGCTGTAAAAACATGACCACAGACTTGTTCTTCTTCACGGCATGGTGAACCTGTTTGGGGGAAGGGGTCTAGCACCTCTGGTGGCAACACGAGCATTAACACACACACACACACACACACACACACACACACACACACAGACTGTTAGAGAAAATGGTAAGAAAAGAACAATATTGAATGCTGGACACACCAAATGTTATGCAATACGGAAGTAAAGCTTCTCTACAAAGATATTCAAGAAGTATAAAGAAAACTGTAAACACCCAAAGAACATAAGAAATAAAGGAGACCAGTAAATGGTGGTTAAACATATTGGTCACTAACTTAACTTACATTAATTCCTAACGTAATTCTTAGCCTTGTTTTTGTTAAATAGGTTTTTGAGAGAACCATACCTACAATAGATTGTAGAGTTGGCCTTTGAATTAATAACAGTAATACACCGAGTAACTATATGTCAAACACTTCCATAGTTTTCATCCAATCTTAATAACAACCGTAAGGACTATTATTTGTCTCCCTATGACGCATAAGAAAACTGAGGCTCAGGGGAGGGAAGGAATTTATCCAATGGCACAGCTGGTCCAATGTGAACCGTGCCTCTAACTCCCAATCTAGCCTGCTCTCTTACCATAGGTGCCACTCATGTCTGCAACGTATGTAGGCTGGAGGCCCATTTGTCAGCCACTCTCCCGGGAACTGAGGCTAAAGAACAGACATGGCCATGCCCCAAAGCTTAGAATCTAGACAATCAACCAAGTGATCACAGTAAATGTATAGATCAAATAAATCTGAACTATAGAAATAATGTCTAATAACCCCAATGAATCTGAATAGACTATTTTAGCTTAGACCGAAAGGAATAGAGTATATAACATGAGACTAAGTTAGCTTTCTTTCAAATTTGCTTTAAAGATATGTTCTAGAACTTGTATCCACCTCTATCGGAAACTTCTCAACTCAGATGATTACCAGTTTGGGAGGGGATTTATGACCACACTCAATAGGAAATATTCTGTTTTCTATGTCATTCTGATCCTGTGGAGTACAACAGAGGGGGGCAATGAGCTAAAATGAAACTAACTAGCATGTTTTCAATGTCCAGGCAACAGAGACCCTAGACAACTTCACTAACCACAAGAGTAACTTTCCATGTGCTGTCCCTTCATCTCTACCACCACCTACAAGCAAGCATACAACCCGAAACCAGAAGACTGGCCGGCAAATAACATTCCCAAAATATTTTTCTTTCCAAGACAGGAACATATAGAACAAGATATAGCTCTGGTGACTTTGAGGACTTGAAACACGGACATTGGACTCTAACAACAAAGGGTCCGTTCCCAGAGACGCCACAGTAACTGCCGAGTCCTCACCGGCTCAACGGGGAGCTGCGCGCAAGCTCCGCAGACACACATCTGTCCGAGGCCAGAGCAGGCCAGCCCCCGGGGAGAGCCTGACCACAGGCGATGCAGCTCCAAGCAGAGCTTCCTGTTCACGGCTTATTTGCTAAATGTAAAGTAAAATTAAAAAGTCTGAGGAGGACGAAAGATCCTAGGACAGAAAGGTGGTTCCACACCTGCTTCCCCAATCGGTGTCTCCTAAGCCAGGGAATGGGTTTCTAACACACCGAGCCCCAGTCCGGCCGGGCCCGCGTTGGGTGACCGGCCTCTCCAGAGCCAGGACGGCCGTAGGCTCAGCGGAGTGAACGTGCTTCTACACAGGACGGATAGGACACGTTCCAAAAGCACCATGTCTGGTTTGGGAAAGTGGGGATCTGCCCCAAACCCCAAATAAATATAATCACACTAGAAAAAATAAATAAGTAAATAAAATCATAATAGGAGGCCAGCTCTCACAGGAATTAAAAAAAGGGTTAAAAAACAGTAATAAATGTGCTATCCCTGTATTACACCTGTATAATCCACGTGCTTACTCGCAACCCTAAAACTTAACCTGCGAGGAGCCAGATACTTTCAGTGTCTAGATGCACTATTAGCTTCCCCAAACTTCCCATCAAAACCCAGGCCCCCTCTTGTGACTTCCCTCCCCGTGCCGACCTGTGAGTTTTTCATGCACGTTCATCTACATTGGCTTCCCTCCCTCCCGACAAATGCACAAAACCTAAGCGTCACTTCAGTTTCCCCAACCTTCTCAGAAGAAAGAGGACCAACTGATACAATTTCAACACTTCACTCAGCATGTAAGGGGTTAAGATTCAACTTCAGAGACTCCCTAAGCTGACCAGTGACAGCCGTCTTTCTGAGCCTCATCTGCAAACAGGACACACACACACACACACACACACACACACACACAGCGGGATTTCTGCTCCCAGGACAGACTGGGGCCCACCCTTCCGGCTGTGACACAAAACCGGCCTGTCAGTGCCTTCCCTTCGACAGGCCTCAGCTCCTCTCACTCCTCTCCAAGGAATCCGCAGGTCACACAACAAAATACGCAAACAAAATAAGCAAACAAAACACCTGGGACCTCACTGCTAACACACACGTCACAGCATACAATTTTTTTAATTGCCAAGAAATTTTCCATAAGCTCCCAAAGAAAGAAGGGGCTGCTTCCCTGTGAAGCATTGGACAGTAAAAAGTGGTGTGACATAACTTTTCATTTCTTTAAAAAATCCATTTTAAGGTGATATTGTTGCAACCATAATCCGCAACTGTCCCCTGCATACGTGGAAACGTGAGCATATGTCACTGTCAGACGTCAGAACAGATGACAGAATTATAATTCGCTCCGCAGGCTTCAATCACACAGGCCCCGCCCACCTTCAAAGCAGCCAATGGCCGCCCGCCCGCCCCCCAGCTCCGCCCACCCGCCAGGCGCCTCGGCCCGGGCACAGCGAGGCGCGGGTTAAACGCGCAGAGGAAGAGGCAGGGGGAGGGGAAGAGCCGGGCAGGGGGGCCCACCGGTTCCCCTCCGGCGGACCCCATCCTCAGCTCGGCTTTCACGCCTGGCCATGCAGGTGGCAGGGCTGAATCCAAGCTCTCGGGAGCATGCACTGTGATGACGGAATGACTCAGGAACCTCTTCAACGTGAGCAGCAGCAGCAAGGCCAGCACCGGGTCAGTGAGGCCGGGTCCGCCTACCTGCAGGGGCTGACCGGGTCGTCCATGACTAAGGCTCTGGGAGCCTAGCTGCCTCCCGCACCTCTCACTGCTGAAACTCTGCCTTCGCTACTCTCCCCACTCAAAATGGAGGCCCAGGCAGCCCAGACCTCACGGGGCTCTCACTGAGCGTGTGCTGTGACCCGAGCCTCACGCAGAACGCAGAAACTTCCCTCACTGACAGGACTGAGCATGTGCTGTGACCCTCCCTCATCCCCACGCCGCCTCTCTCTCCGCGGATCCCTCTCAGCCGCCGTTTCCGTAAATACAGCCCGGCCCACAGCCCAGCCTCTCCTCTGCGCACCAAGCTAGGGTGCAGGGAAGGGGCCGGCCGAGGGGGCCCGAGACGGCCGGCAGGGCTCCGCCAGACTGCCTTGCTCTGGGAGACAGCTGCAAGCTTTAGCTTTAAAAAATGATAACCAATTGTGGCTTTAAATAGCAAGATCTTCAAGAAGAATAGAATGAAAATACACACTATGCCTGAGACATTTGGACAGTCTGCAGCCATTAGCTACAGAACACTCTTGTATTTCCCTACAAAAACAAATGAGAGAGAGTGTCCCACCTGAAATTCATATACGGAAAAAAAAGGAAAAGAGAAGGAAAAAAAAATCTGAGGAACAGAATAAAGTGGTGAATATAGTAGAATCAGGGGCAAAGAAGGGGAGTGGACTGATAATTATCAGGAGGATAAGGGGGTGGGGGAGCAGTGAGAGACTGGATTGACATCGTATAACCAATGGAGGGGGGGGTAAGGGCAGAGGGCGGGAAGGGAACTGGGTGGTAGGGAGCTTTGGGGGGGGGGAGAGGAGAAACAATTGTAATAATCTGAGTAATAAAGATTTAAAAAAAAAAGAAAATACACACTATGAATCACTACACAAGATTACTAGTTAACGCTGCAGCACATTTTAAAACATTAAAAATAAACCACTACAGCAGTAGCTACTTAAGGGGAGCAACCCCACCAATTTCTTTCTGAAAAATTCAAACATTTAGGAAAGGGGCGCAGGAATAATCCTGGCAAAGCTGTGGGTGCTGGTACTGTGGCCACTAGCAGGGCAGGCGGGAGATGGCCCAGGGGCAGAGGACCTAAACAACTTTATTCTGTGCAGAGAGCTCCATCCCTTTAGATAAGAAGTCTACAATCTCCCCAAATAATAACGGAACACATTTCCTACGGCGATGCCCCGTCAGGACTGTCTAGCTGAAAGAATGTATTTCTAACAGTAAGGGCAGGGAGGTCCGAATCCAGAGGTCAAAGAACACCCTGCACCGGCACCCAACCTCTAACGGCGTGGCAGGCCCTGCCTCAGAACACTGCCCCGGAAGCTGAATTCATTCGCCGTTAACCGGAAACGACGGCTACAGCCATGTAAGCAAGGCCACGCGCTCCTAGTGGTATTGAGCACTGTGAGTATTCCTACTGCCCGCAGTACCAGCCAAGACATTTTCTGTAAAATCCTTAAAAACACATTCATGCCCTCTCTCCCAACTCCTCCTCCAAAACAAGGCCAATTGGGCTGTCAGCCATATAAGAACACTAGGTCTGGATGTGTATGTAGGCTGAGTTTTTGCAAACTGAAAGATAATTCTTTATATTATGATTTAATTATAATTTAAGAAAAAGAGAGACCATGAATGCTCTAAAATGTATAAAGGATGAGGTAGGGTAGGAAAAAGCAGCGCCAATTCTGTTTCCTACGAATACAATGGAGTGTGAAGAAATTAAAAACTGCTTTAGAGTACTCTGCGTCCTCGAGGTTCCTAAAGTTCAGGCAGAATCCATTCCATTTCCTAGTGCTCATGTTCGTGCTATAAATCACCACATTCTGACACTGAGATTAAATAAAAACTCTCATTATGCCAAAAATGTAATTTATGCAACACAAGAAATGCCAGGTACACTTGCAAAGTTTTACTTTTGACCCAGCACCTGAAGCAAGTATCTATACATTACCACACCATTTCCCCGATCTATAACAATAAAAGCATAATAATTAGATTGGACAGCCAAACGACCCTCCGGACAAAGCCAGGGCTGCGAGGCCAAGCCCCTAGCATGAATTTCGTGCATCGGGCCTCTCGTCTATATAATAAAAGCCTAAGGGACCATTCCGGCAGAATGACCAGAACTACGGGTCCCACTGCCAGCAGGTACACCCCCCCCCCCCCAGGGCCTCCAGACTGTGAGAGGGCGCAGGCTAAGCTGATGGAACGCCCCCCCTTCCCCCAGTGCACGTATTCATGCACTGGGCCTCTAATACACACACACACACACACACACACACACACACACACACACACATGTAGAGTGGCCAGGTTACTCATGCTGCCTTGAAGGCTAAGGTCGCTCCCAATGGAGGCACATGCCGGCAGGAGCTAGTGGTCAGGGACACAGACAGGGGGCCTGCCCGAGCTGCTGCAGCGGCTTGAGCAGGTCCAGAGTGGACACAGACAGGGGGCCTGCCCGAGCTGCTGTAGCGGCTTGAGCAGGTCCAGAGTGGACACAGACAGGGGGCCTGCCCGAGCTGCTGTAGCGGCTTGAGCAGGTCCAGAGTGGACACAGACAGGGGGCCCGCCTAGGCCACCGTGGCACAGCTTGAGCAGGCCTGCAGAGGACACAGACTTTTGTTTGTGGTGAAGTGACTGGAGTCCGTGTTGATCAAAACATTTGGCAGCTGTGGCAGGTGGCAGTAGCAGTAGCAGCAGCAGCGGGGTGATGGGGGTGGTGCCTTCCCTTGATCATTCTGGTTGTCTCCCATAGAGGGAGGCCAGACTGCAGGGAGTGGGCCTAAGCCGTCAGTAGGACATCCCTTGAGGGCTCTAGGACTGTGAGAGGGGGCAGGCTGAGCTGAGGGACCTCCCCCAAGTGCACAATTTTCATGCACGGGGCCTCTAGTATAAGATACCATGCCCAGAAATAACTAGAAACAGTCTAGAAAAAAATATTTTCTAAAAAGAAGAGCAATTAAATTAGAACCTAGCAGTCAAGTAGGTTAATATAACCACCAAAGTATTTCCTTCAAATGTGTATTTTTTTAAAAACTTACCATATTTTTATATGAAAAATGCTTCCTGGAAAAATTCAACTGAAAATAATGATTTAATATATTCATTATTTTTTAATTTATTAATAAGTTCATTAATAAATTCATCACTATTCTGAAAAACAATGGGAACTGTTCCTTGAACACAGCACAACACCCTCACTATAACAACAATTCAAGACACACGGACTATAGTTTTGGTCCCACAAAGGCCCTGAGTGACTCTAAGGGCAAGTTACCCACATCCGAGGGCCTTTCCTCTGTAACACGGGACCCAGTGGTGACCCAGCCTACTTCAGCATCCTCTTCATCGCCTGTCTTTCCTGCCACTACCACTCACAGCTACCCTTTACACACCAGCTGGACACATACCTTCTCGCCACCCTCGGTGGCAGCTATAGGGTCATCTTCTCTCTTTCACCAGGGGAATCCACCCACTCAACCACAATTCCCAGCAGCCCCTCCAGAGACCCCTCCTCACAGGCCGCGTGGAGAGCGGGAGAATATGTTCCTGTCTCGCTGCACCTTAACGCATCACAGCCGCTTCTGGAGCCTCTCCCTCCTGAAGAAATGTCAACATCTTTAGGGGCAGGAAAAGTATCAAAATCATGTTTATTGGAACCACCCAACTTTCTTATTTTATACCTCAAAAACTTCGTCTGATGCGCTGAGAAGGGCACAATACCACTTGTATAGTTTTTCTTTGTAAAAACTACATAACCTAAATCTAATCAGGAGGAAACATGGGCAAATCCCAATTGAAGAATATGCAACACAACTGGCTTCTACTCTTCCACAATATCAATGCCATAAAAAACAAAAAGGCTTAAGAAACATGTTATGAAAACAAAGAATGGTTAAGGATATAAAGAGACACAAGAACTAAATGCCAACACATGATCACAGGGAAAAAATATAATAAAGGTCAATACTCGAAAAACTGGCAAAATTTCTATATGGACTATATTAGACTACAGACTACTATGTCAATGTACCCTTTCCTGACATTGAGAGCCACACGATGGTTGTATAAGAGAATGCCCTTGGTCTTGGAAAATCTACATGGAAATATTTAGGGGAAAAGAAGCTTGAGCCAAAACCGGTTGGGCTCAGTGGATAGAGCATCGGGCTTCAGACTGAAGGGTCCCAGGTTCAATTACGGTCAAGGGCATGTACCTTGGTTGCGGACACATCCCCAGTGGGGGGTGTGCAAGAGGCAACTGATTGATGTCTCTCTTTCATCAATATTTCTAACTCTCTATCCATCTCCCTTCCTCTCTGTAAAAAATCAATAAAATATATATATTTTTAAAAAATAAGTTTGATGTCCGATATTCATTTCCAAATATTTCAGGAAAGAAAAATACTAGAGTGATAGTAGTGGAGCAAAGATGGCAAATATGAAAAATAATATGGCAAAAACGGAGATAATAAGCAAATCAGTAATAAAGTTAAAAAGGTTAACACATAAAATACAATGAAAATAAAATAGCAAATATTACAAAATGTTAACAAATTGGTGAGTTGGGAAACTATATATGGGAGTTTTGTGTACTAAGCTCATAACCCTTCTTTAAGTTAGGTACATCAAATTCCAAAATGAAAATTTAAAAATACATCCAACAAACAAAAACTACTTGTACTCGCCGTCAGCCGTAAGTTCTCCATGGCGTCTGGGGAGTGGGCGGGCCAGTGGCACCGCGGGGCCTGACCTGCCGGGCACCGGCTTCCGTAGTGCTCCACTCCCCACTGCACAGACACCAGCTCCAACTCAGTCGGACTTCAGAACATGGGTTCAGCCCTCCTGCTCAGAGAAAATCAAGGAGCCGGAAACCTAGTGGTTTGGTAATTAAGGAAGACAATGTGCCACATGTAACCATACTTCCAGATCGAAAAATGGACTCCGTTTCCACTGACCAAGCCTTGTCTACACCAAGGACACTTTGGAACTGTACTCAGTACTGACGGGCCTCTAGTGACCTGGGTCTTTCCCCCCGCCCCCCGGTTGTCTTGAACAGTCCACACCTGCTTACTGCTTCCGCTACCTGCCAGCTCCTCTCCTTACCGGCCACCTGGCTGCTGCGGGCACGTGCACACACTACCTGTCCATGGCCTGTCCGACTGCTTCCTCCTGTGGCCTGCCACAGGGTCCCAGAAGGCTGCTGAGCACCGGCACATCTGCATTACCTCTGACCGCCCTCTCCCGCCCCTGGCAGGTAACAGGGGCAGCACCCACACTGCTGAGCAAAGGTGAATAAATATGCTATCTGAATGGATTCTTCCTTAACTCTTTGTGAGCAGAAGATTTATGCTTATAAAAAATAAAGCCAGGCTCTAGCTGGATTGGTCAGTGGATAGAGCATCGATCGGTCTGTGGACTGAAGGGTTCAATTCCGGTCAAGGGCACATGCCTGGATTGTGGACTTGATCCCCAGTGTGGGGTTTGTATGAGGCAGCCAATCAATGATTCTCTCTCATCACTGATGTTTCTACCTCTCTCTCCCTTCCTCTCTGAAATCAATAAAAAAATATTTTTAAAAATTAAAAAAGAAGAAAGGGTCTTTTATATTTGCAACTGTCCGGTCAGATTGAAACTGTTTCAAAACCAAGTGGAATAAAATGAATTCAGTACAACACTCAGAGCGGAGTCGGGCACATAATGCTCACTAACTAGCTATTACTAGTAACTAGTTATTACCGCCACTGTCAGTCAAGGAAAGATTAACTTAGAAGACCTTGAAGATGCCTCAGTTTAAGATTACTACGAAAGACAATAGTAATAATCCTTAAGCCTCAGAAGAAAAGCAGCAGCTCCTTCCTGGAAGAGAAGTGAAGAGGGTACAGCTGATTACAGGTGATCGAGAACATTCTCTCCTGGGTAAGACTGAAGGTCAGAGATGAGCCCTCAACTTGTTTTCCACCGGATTACAAAGAGAAGACTCATATTGAAAACCAAAGCACCAAGAATATAATCAGATCAAGACCACTGATAATTTTATAAGAAAGACAGCCATGTTGGGGAAGAGGCGAGAGAGGAAGGGAAAGAGACAAGGCATCAGTGACCATCGATACGAAATGCTCCGTTCACAATGGCATGTTTCCCTCGCTGCCCCTCGCTGCACGGTGGCCTACAGAACTCCATCAGCAAGGGGAAACAAACGCTGGTCCTTGGGAAGCTCAGGCTTCATAATTTAAAGAGAAAGGCATCTCCTCTCGAACGGCCGCTACTGTTCTTCCTGGGACTCCATCTGCCATTGCACTCACTTCCCCTCCGGCCCCAGCGGCTGAGCCAGAGTAAGCTGACTGAGCACACACAGCAAAGCGATCACTCCCCGAGGCAGCAATGCCAAACCGAACCCCAAAACAAAGCCCCCTGAAGGCTCACAGTTGAGGCCAGCATTAGATTCACGCTGCTCTCCTTTGTCAGCCCTTTAGCTGTATCCTTCCTAAAGCTAAAAACATCTGCCTCCAATTTTTCCGCCAAATAAGTTTTGTTACTTAAACATGAATGTTAGCAAAATTACAGTATCACCATCCCTTAGCTAAGATCATTAGGGTCAGAGGATTTTCAGAATTCAGAACATTTTGGGTTTAGAAAAGTACTAGAGTAAACAAACATACCATATACTGATACTCCAACAGTATCCGAGAAATGACCACTATTCTATCGCATTAGTACTTTGTTATACAAGCTGTGCAAACCCACAAAGTGAACAAATTAAGAATTAAAAGCTTCATATCAGTTCAAGTCAAGTGAGGCCATCAAATGAGTGTCAGCACCAAACTCAGCATAAAAACCTTGATTTTTCAGTGTTCAGATTTCAGAATTAAAGATGAGAGACTGCATCTTGCACATGCCTTTTAAAGGCAAGGGCGAGTCTGATCCCTATCACACATGTGTTCGACATACTAATGCCATCAGGACCAGAAGGCCTGGACAACCAAGTCCCTGGCAAGACACAACGTTCTGAAATGTAATAACCACTTTAGGGAAAAATAAGAAGCTCGCCAAACATTGGGGTTTATAATGGATCTATGTGATAAATGTGGAAAAAAAATATTCCAAACTTTGAGTGCTTTCTAACATACTAAATAAATTATAGAAAATTACATAAATCAACGTTTAACTACTATCAGAAAATGTGCTACGAGACAGAACAATTCTCCCTTAAACTCTGGTTCCAGCCGCTCACAGGAGCACAGTTCCTCGTTATCTGAGTGGAGGGAACAGTCACCGGAGTTCCCAGCACAGAGCGGCCAGGCTCTGCCTCCCCGTGTCTCCCCACACCGGCTCCCCCGGTTACTGCCAGTGCGGCCTTCCCTCTGCTGGTGACCGGCACTGCGCCCGCACACAGCGCCACGCGGCCACCAGCACACGCCGGGCCACCATGCCAACGGGGACGGCGGGAAGCCAGCCCATCACACAGCCCGTCCCCACAGACTGGGACAGAGGAGCGGAGGTCAGAGGAAAGTTCTGCAGCGCTAACCCCTGAGCGTTCTGAAGGCGGGGCTGCGCATGGCCGGGTGGGGAAAACACGCAGCTTTCCTGTGGCCTGTCAGGCACGTCACTCCGTGGTCATCTGCGCGGCCGCAAGATGTGCACCGGCCCCGAGGGCGCAGGCGACACCACGGCCCGGGCAGCGGCCGCCTGGCTCCGCTGCTTCTCATCCTCATCCGCACGCGCAGAAGTCTGAGCCTGCCACGAGCTTTTCTTGCAGTGGGCATTCCAGCACCCCATGGCTCACCACAGGCCGGGCACCAGCTGGCCACAGGGGCGCCAGGAGGGACACCAGCACCGGGAGGGGCGCCGGCACCGGGAGGGACACGCGGTGGCTGAAGTCAAAGCGCTGACAGGGCGACAGAGACCCAGCAGCAGGGCCGGGCACGCACCGCGCAGGCACGTCTCTGTTTTGCTCCTGCAGTGAGAGACAAAGGGGGCCCCCTTTACCCCTCACCCCCACTTTAAAACAAACGGAGGGATCGTGCTGAAAGGCTGCCAGCGACACACCATGAAAATGAAGCAGGAACTTGTGAGGCCCTCGCTGACACGAAAGTTATTTGCCTTCAGCAAAAACAGATGCATAACCAAAACGGGTTACACATAATCTGGTTGGTGTGATAAACCTAAAAGTTAAACATTTAAAACACAAAAGCAACTTAGTCAATTCACTAATACATATGCTTGTGCACTATGACAACTATTTATCAAATAGTTACATAAATATGACATCACTAAAATAACAGACTCCTTTGTGTCTAGACAGAAATCCAAGTTCAACTGTTGCACACTTCCTCCGGGCAACAGGAAGACATGAATGACCAGGCAGCCAATAAATGCAAATGTAAAATAAACATTTCAAAATATAAGATGCTTTTGCAATATTACCATTGGTCAGCTTCTTTGTCACTGGAACAGGGCAAACTTCAAACAAGAAAATAAAAGCTAAAACTCACTGTTTCTAAAGAGAGAAGGCAAACAAAAAAGGTGGCCCTTACACTGTGACCACGATAGCCGTCCTATGTATACCTAAATACAGCCTCACACAGCCTCTCACAACCACAACAAAAAACATGGTACATCTTACTGACCTTAGGTTGACTGTCTTAACATAATTTCTCAGCATCCTCCAGGAAAAAGTTTTCCCTAAAACAGTTACCCATCTTGCCATTACACTTAATGCAGTTCTTCCACTAACCTCCTTGAGCCAAGTATTTTTTCTTTCTTTCTAAATCCTTTTGTAGGACTTTCCATTAGGTTCTAGTGTTTTCAATATGGTATCATGGAAGGTGTGACAGAATATACATTAGGGCAATAATCTGCCAATTCATAATAAATTCAAAGCAGATAAATTAAACGTGTCTTCTTCCCTCTCTAAACCCAAATTTTCTCATGTTTCCATTTTTTTTTTTTTCTTTAATAGAAAGACACTAAAGCTGCTTTAGACACCGAAGACATTGATTACAACTCCTTCCAGAGAGGTTTACTACAGGATTTGGAGGTTTTTTGTGTTTTTTTTTAACCTTATTAGTATTTACCCATATGTACACATACCTACACACACACACACACATACTCCGTCAGAAAAGCAGACATTCTCAATGAGTGGGCCCTCGTGACTCACTTACCTTGTCTCGGGGTTATAGCCTAATATGTAGAAAAATGAATCCACCCGGGCTTTAAACTCTCTAGCAGCAAATATGTCAGAAAAATGGGAGATGTTACACTTCCCTCTGAAAATAAACAAACAAAAGTACATTAGTGATACCCTCAATTGCTTTGTAAACCAAAATACTATTGGAGGGGTAGGTGTGGGGGAATGTATTAACTAAATCCATATTATTCTAAGAACACGTAGAATGTAGCCACAAACTCTGTAAATATCTATTCAAACAATTGGGAGTTCCCAAAAGAAGAAAATGCCCAGTATAATATATTTTTTGTTTCATGACTGCTTCAACTTACAACTTAATTGCTGTTATCTCAGCATTTTAGTCATACAGTAAAATTAAACTACAAAGTTAAATTGTGGGCAACTGTGATGAAAGTTTATTGAACTAGAAATGACGGGGGACGTAAGACCACAGCCAGATGACAAGATGGCCGTCCAAAGGCCTCCACATCACAAAGCAACGGCCTTCCCGCTGCTGCCTCCACAGGCAGATGTGTGGCTGGCAAATAGATGTTTCTTGTTTAACATACAAGAAACAAACTGACTTGAAAATTAAAATAGAGCAATTTTAACTTTTAACATATGTGGATGCATTGTAATATACAAACAAAACCTCCCCAGAATTGTAACATTAAAGGACTTAAGTTGAAAAACACATCCCATAAAAATACTGCGATGAGGAGAAGTAAGATTTTCAGGTTCATCTACCAACAAAACGTAAACCACAATAGAGCTGGAAACTCTTAAGAACTCCTTAAGCCGTGTCTCATGCACCAAATGTCAATGTCAGAAGCATTATACCACGCAGTAGGGCCTCCCTTCCCACCACACACACACATGTGCACATACACGCACACATACATGTTGAAATGATTTCCTAGAAGCTAGAAAGTAGCGAGGTTTATCTGGACAGCAGGGAGGTTTAAGAACGCCACTGCCTCAGTGGTTACAGAAGGTGCCTTCACCAAGTGGAGGCTAAGTTATGGTCCAAGTAGGTGGAATGGGAAGGCCACGAGCACATCAGGAGTGCGCCAGGACGCTCCCAGGGACAGGACTCGACCTCCCCCCACGGCTGCAACAGCATTCCCCTCGCGGGGGGTCCGGGGTGACTGGTTTACACACACAGACCAGCAGTGGCCAAGGTGCAGTGAGAGGAACTGCTGAGGGACAGCCAGGAGGAATGGACATCCACTCACTTCCCACCAACAAGAAAGTAACGCCCCCTTTCCCACAGGACTTCAACAGCGGTGACCAACGCCTCTGAGTGGGCAGAGGCTAAGATGGCCTCTGACAATTTCCATTTTTAAATGAAGTAAAACAATCTACTGATTTACTAAAGTTCCTTTGTGAACTACTGGTTAGAAGAAAATGCAGGGCTACTGAGCACTGGAAATGTGGGTGGTATAATTGAAGAGAAATTAATTCTAAATTTTATTTCATCTTAATATCTTCTATATATATAAAAGCTAAGTGACCACTACGACTGAACGACCAGAATGACTGGAAAGACCAGTTGCTATGATGTGCACTGACCACCAGGGGACAGACGCTCAGCACAGGAGCTGCCCCGGGTGGTCAGTGTGCTCCCACAGCCAAACTCCCACGGCCCCTCCCCCACCTGCCCGCCCCCCGTGGGCCGCTGGTGCTAAACCACTCGCAGACCTGCTTCTGGGCCGGGGTTTGGTACATAGCCCAGCAGCTCCCTCGCTGCGATCTACTGAAAGTCAGCCCTCGACAGGAGGGTTTGTTTTGCTCCCAGCACGCACACGGCAGCGAGGGAAGAAGGAGAGCTGCGCGGTGACAGGGCACGGAGAGTGGCCTTGGCGTCCGGCATCTGCTCCTTCCGTGTCTGGCTGGGCCTTTGGTCCCGGGCTGGGGCAGAAACTGGGGGTGGGTGGCAGCAGATGCAGCCCCTCTGGGGGGGGGGTCGGGGGGGGCTCCCTTCTTGAGGCTAGTAGCCAACCGCCCCCCCAGCTCCTCCCCCCCGCCCCCACATGATTTGTGCACTGGGCCTCTGTGTGTGTGTATGTATATATTTAAACAGCTACCTGTGGCTAATGGCCACCACACTGATAAGCACATAGTTATATATTTCTATCATTGCAGAGAGTTCTTTTACAAGCACGAGTTTGCAGCGACAAGATACAACTAAAGACTAGATACCAACTCTTCAGGCCCCGGGCCATTCCTCCAGGACTCAGCTGGACCTAAGGCCAGTGGGTGAAATCACTTTCACAGAAGAATGCACTCACTGAGCAGCGCACTGCCGCCTGTCTGAAGTGACTGAGTCCCGGAGCCAAGAGGAACAGAGAAGCCCCTCACCGGTTCAGAGGGACAGAGAGGCCTATGGCACCAATTACAAAAGCAGGGAGATCCAAACAGAAGTCCATGAAGACACCCACTGCTCCGTGCTATGTAAAGTAAGTTATTGCCACCATCACTGTCCATTACTAAAAGAAAGTAACTCTTTTATTATTCTTTGTTACTTCTCAAATTTCAGGTAACCCTTAAGCTTGAGGAATTAATGTATTAACTAGAAATATAAAAACCCCACCACCGCACAATCTACCCATGGGCATTGGAGATCAATCTGTTGAAGGCGGGGTTTCTCAGTCGCAGCACTGCTGACATTTTGCGGTCAGGAGCTCCTGAGTTAGCAGCATTCCTGGCCTCTACCCAGCACCACCCCACACATCACTGTGACAAGCAAAACCACCTCACCAGGATGCCAAATGCCCCCCAGGGAGGGCAGCCCAACGGGGTTAGGGGGACAAAAGCAGCAGGAATAGAAGGACATCATCTGATAAATGACTACGAAGCTGGAATAAACAGGACTTACATCTACCATTCACTGGGTGTCCTCTACTTGCTTCCCATATAATTACATGTACAGCCTGTTAATCAACTGAATTCTTTAGTATTGGATATCATTTAATCATTGATTCGCTGAGATTTTCCAGATATGCTATCTGATTTGTAAGTAAGCGTATGTTACTTCTTCTTTACCGCTTGTTAAGCCTCTACTTGTGCTCTGCCTCTGATACAACACGGACAGCGTGGGAATAGGGGGCTTCCCCGCCTGGCTCTGGTTCCCCATCCCTGGGGAAAGGTTTCCGGGTGTTCCCATTAAACATGATACTGGCTTTATAAATGATCATGATCTTAGCCTGTAGAGGTCCTTTTTCCCCCTTAGCTTTATTAACATGATAAATGCTATTAACAGTCTCAATAGTAATCGACTCTGCATCCTGAAATAAATTCCAGTTGGTCATAATGTATTTTTAAAAATATATTTTACTGATTTTTTTATAGAGAGGAAGGGAGAAGAATAGAGAGTTAGAAACATCGATGAGAGAGAATCATCAATCAGCTGCCTCTTACACACCTCCTACTGGGGATGTGCCCGCAACCAAGGTACGTGCCCTTGACCGGAATCGAACCTGGGACCTTTCAGTCCGCAGGCCGATGCTCTATCCACTGAGCCAAACTGATTTCGGCAAGGTCATAATGTATTTTTAATGATATTAGAGTTTTTTTTTAAAGAATGTGATTACTCAGATCTAATATTTTTCTCATTAACTTCTGCTTTTATTTTTATTACTCCTGTATTTGTGCTTTTCTGTTTTGTTTTGTTTTGTTTTTTTCATGGCAGCACTATTTACTAGACTAGGAATAGCCCCAATGCCTACCAGCAAGGAAATTGGCAAACAAATCCTTATGTATTTGTACAATGAAATAATACACAACAATACAAAAGAAAGAGCTACTGATACATAGCACAACATGGAAAAGTCTCAAAAATTAAATACTAAGCAAAAGAAGCCAAGCATGCCCTAGCGTAGCCTATTTGGCTCAGTGGGTAGAGCATCGGCCTGAAGACTGAAGGGTCATGAGTTCGATTCCAGTCAAGAGCGCGTGCAGGGAGGAAGGAGAGAGGGAGGTGCCCTCTGAAGGGGATGGAGGAGAGAGGGAGGTGCCCGCCTGAAGGGGATGGAGGAGAGAGGGAGGTGTCCTCGGAAAGGGAGGAAGGAGAGAGGGAGGTGGTGTTTGAAGGGGAGGAAGGAGAGAGGGAGGTGGGTGTCTGAAGGGGAGGAAGGAGAGAGGGAGGTGGGTGTCTGAAGGGGAGGAAGGAGAGAGGGAGGTGGCCTTCTGAAGAGGATGAAGGAGAGAAAAGAACCGCCTGTGCAAGGAGGGGATACAAATAGAAACTGTGGCCCAGAAATTCACTCCCTGGAACGACCCAAACCCGGGACTGTCTTCCCCTTCCCCAGCCCAGGCAACTCAGAGACACGCGTGCGGGGACAGGAGCTTAGCGCAGCGTGTGTGCTGCGGCACTCCCCTTTTACCCGAAATAAAGGCGAGAGCAGGTTCTGAAACAGTGAGGATGCTGTCTAGTATAAGCCATTTGGTTGAGACAGGCATATCAGTTTTCTAAGCTCTTCTGTTTCTAGTGCTGCTGCTTCTCGTGACTTCCTACCGGTTATCTGAACATTTTTCTTCTTTTTATTTGTTTGTTTATTTTAAAATAAATCTTTATTATACATATTATTACAAATGTTCCTTATTTTCCCCCCTCCATTGCTCCCCTCCACCAAGTTTCCATCCCACCCTCTGCCCTTTCCCCATCCCCCATTGTCCTCATCCATAGGTGCAGTTTATGTTCAGTCTCTTCCCGCCCCGCTCCACTCCCCTTTTCCCCGAGAATCATCAGTCCACTCCCCTTCCATACCTCTGATTCTATTATATTCACCAGTTGATATTATTCATCATGATTTTTACTTCCCTTGGTTTTTAGATTCACTTGTTAATAGTTACGTATTTATTGTTCATAATTTTTATCTTTATTTTCTTCCTCTTCCTAAAGAACCCCTTTTAGCAATTCATGTAATTCTGGCTTGGCAGTGATGAATTCCTTTAGCTTAAATTTATTTGTGAAGCTCTTTATCTGGCCTTTGATTCTGAGTGATAGCTTTGCGGGGTAGAGTATTTTTGGCTGTAGGTTCTTGTTGTTCATCACCTTGAATATTTCTTGCCATTCCCGTCTGGCCTGCATGGTATCTGTTGAGAAATCAGCTGACAGTCGTATAGGTGCTCCTTTATAGGTAACTACCTGCTTTTCTCTTGCTGATTTTAATATTCTTTCTTTGTCTTTTGCTCTTGGAATTTTAATTATGATGTGTCTTAGTGTGGTCCTCTTTGGATTCCTTTTGTTTGGGGTTCTGTGTGCTTCTTGGACTTGTAAGTCTATTTCTTTGACCAGGTGGGGGAGTTTTCTGTCATTATTTCTTTCAATATGTTTTCGGTATCTTGCTGTCTGTCATCTTCTGCGACGCCCATAATTCTGATGATGGTTCGCTTGAAGTTGTCCCAGAGGTTTCTTACACTATCTTCAACTTTCTGGATTCTCTTGTCTTCTTGCTTCTGTGGAGGAGTGTCCTCTGGCTCTTTGTGTTCCAAATCTTTGACTTGATTCTTGCAATCTTCCATTCTGATTTTAGGACTCTGTATAATATTTTTTATTTCAGACAATGTTTTCTTTATTTCTTGTTGATCCCTTTTCATATCCTCATAGGTCTTGTTTATTTTATCGGCCTTTTCTAGGAGATTCTTGAACAACCTTATAAGCGTAGTTTTGAACTCTATATCCAGTCGCTTTTTGTCCACCATTTTTTGTTTGTGATCTGTTTCCTCGTCTCGGCATTTTCGCTGCTTCCCTGAGTTGGTAGGTTGGGAGGGTCAGCTGTGTCCATGCCAGGAGACAGCCTTATTCCACTAGCCTTGGAAACCTGCAGAAGCCTCTGTGTTCAGCTTGGATGGGGCGGAGTTTCAGTGTGGAGCCTACAGCCTTGGCTTCTGGTTAGCCCCGCCCTCTGAGGTTCCTGAGTCTCAGTGTACCTCAGTGTCCTTTGGTATTCGCTGCTGGCACCTCTAAGAGAAAGGCACCCTTGCCAAAACCGGTTTGGCTCAGTGGTAGAGCATCGGTCTATGGACCAGAAGGTCCCGGGTTCGATTCTGGTCAGGGGCATGTACATTGGTCGCGGGCACATCCCCGGTAGGGGGTGTGCAAGAGGCAGCTGGTCGATGTTTCTCTCTCATCGACGTTTCTAGCTCTCTTATCTCTCTCCCTTTCTCTCTGTAAAATATCAATAAAATATATTAAAAAAAAAAAAAAAAGGCACCCTAGAGTTTCACCCGCTACCAGACAGTCTAGTCTCTCCCTCAATGAGCCCGCAACTGGGGTTCAGTGCAGTTGGAAGTGGGGTTAAGAGCAGTCTGGAGCTTATGCCTCCTTCCCACTAGTGCAATTCAGCAGCCCAATCAACAGTCTGTCCTCTGCACGAAATATGTGCAATTCGGGGGCTCTGCCTTTTACCGCTCCCCTGAGCATCTGCCTTACAGCCCAGATTCCCTCTGTATGAGGCTGGGGCCCGAGGATCTCGCCCAGGACCGGGGTTCAGTGCAGTCAGAACTGGGGCTCAGCGCAGTCCGGAGCTTTTGTCTCCTTCCCACTAGGGAAGGCCGCCCCTCCTCTCCGGCTCCGTCCTCTCCCCGCGTGCACCGTGTATCCGTACCTTAGGTTTTTACAGCTCCTCTGGTTTTCCTTCTGGTTTTCTCTGTCCTTCTAGTTGTAGAATTTTCAGTCAGTCAACCTTCCTGTAGTTCTGGATAATGTCCACTTTATATTTTAGTTGTATTTTTTGAAATTGTTGAGTGAGGCTGCAGTTAGGCAGTTACCTCTGCCGCCATCTTGGTGTGTTTTTTTTCCCATCTGAAAATCCTTGAAGTAACCTGTGAAACGTCCTGAGAACAATAGTCTAATGACACTGAATCCTGATGACCAAGTCTTCCAAACTAAGTGGAAGATGGCAGTAGATCCCATTGAGGTTCTCTCTATGCGCCAGGAGTCATCCTGGGAGCTCAGCGCTGCCCTCCGCCGAGCTATCTGAACATTTTTCAAGATTCCATCTTGCTTTACTTCAGTGTTTTAGCACATCACTCCGTATAGTTTTCTCAGGGGTTGCTCTAAGTATAACAATATACAGCACAGCTTCCACTCAAGTCCCTGTGCTTCCTCACTTGCTAACTATAATTGTCTTAAATATTTCTTCTGTAACATTTAGCAAACAGCAGTGCATTCTTTATATTTATTTGCTGCTCTTTTTATCATTTTAAGCTGGAAATTGAATTCATTTAATTTTATTTTTTATTCAAATCAGTGTTTCGTATAACTAGTTTTTCTCTCATCATTGCTTTAAATGTATCCCATACATTCCAGTTTATAGTATTTGTATTATCATTTTAAATTTGTGGTTCCCCTTATACAGGAGTTGTTTAATAGGACCTTTTAAATTTCCAGATGAAAGGACCTTTCTGCTCTATGTTTTTATTTGTAAACTTCATTAATATTCCATTTTAACCGGAGAGGTGTTTTTGTGTGTGTGCTGCAATATATGTTTGTTTTTTAAGAATATGCCAAGGTACACAGAAGAACATGTACTCTCTATTGCTAGGGTCTGCAGTTCAGTATTTGTCTGTGAGTTTAAATGTGTAGGAATAAACGTAACAAGAATGGGGAAATGTCGATGAGGAAAATTCCCAGACACTCCGGAAAGTAACAGTAAACGTGAACAAATGGAAAAATCCCCCTGCTCTCGGGGGAAACCCATCACGGCATTTCCCCACAGCCTGACCTGTACATTCAATGCAATCCTGATACAAATGCCAACCTCGGCTTCATGGACTGAAACAGTTAACACTAAAACTCACATGGAAAAACCACCAGTGAAAAGGGCGGGGGAGACTAGCTCCATCGGACAATAAGCATAGCCTAAAGCCCTATAATCCAAAGACTGGGCTGCCGGCACATACAGAGACAGGAGAAAACACAACGGTAAGTCAGAACGCTGTGGAAAAGACTGTGACAAAAGCGGCATCTCCAGCTGCGGAGGTGAGTAAAGACAGACTTCCTAAGCACATGGCGCTGGGACAGCTGGGTGGAATCCTCTTTAAATTGGGTGAAGGGAAAGGCTTTCTAACCAGGACTCAAAACCTGAGGAAATAAAAGGCTGATAAAGGGGAATAGATAAAAATAGCCTTTGTCTAATTTAAAAAAAAACGCATAAAAGTGACAGAAGTGGGAGAAATATTTGCAACAATACAACAGATATATGAAAAACTTTTAAAACATGAGAGACAAAAAGAAAGATATATAAAAACATAAACAGATGCTTCACTCCCAAAAAAGAGGCAAAATTATCCTTCATACATAAGAAAGAAATGTTAGCAAAATAAATAAGAGAAACAGCATGGAGGTAGCGTTCTCGGCTCTCAGACCGGCACACAGCAAACAAAGACAACACACTCTGGCGGCAGAGCAGGCCGTCGCCTACATTGTCGGAGAAAACGCAAACTGGTGATGTTTTCTGGAGGGAAATCACACACACATAAACCTTTTAACCCAGATTCTCTCTCTTACGAACCCACATGAAGATACACACCTACCAATAAGGAAACACATCTGCACAAGCATAGTCAATACAGTATCACTTATGAGTGAAACACCTGGGAACGGAAATGCCCGTATATGGAAGCACAGCTGAATAAACGATGGTACATCCACACAATGGAGTACCATGCAGTTCTCAAAAAATGAGGAAGTTCTCTGTGCACGGACATGGAGCAATTTCCAGAACATGGCACTAAGTGAAAAAAGCAAAGTACAGAGCGTCTATAGTGTGCTACCCTTCAGATCAGAAAGAAAAGGTTATGATGAAACTAAAGGCCCATTGTATGAAGAGATTCGTGCAATCGGCCTTATTTCCCTTGGCTTCCAGCACCAGCTCTCCTCCGGTACCTGGGACCCAGGCCTTTGCTCCAGCCGGAGTCTGCCGTCTTCGTCTTCACTGCAGACTCTGGCTGGAATCTGCTGCCTTCATCTTCGCTGCTCCTCTAGCCAGAGTCTGCAGTCTTCATCTTCGCTGCAGCGGAGTGCAGCTCCTGTAGTTCCCTTCGTGTCCCCCACACACATCCTCGCCCTTCCTCTCATAGCAGGCGTCCTGCCCTGCCTGGCTACTCTGCATGAAGCAGCTGGGAAGCTGCCATTTTGTCCTTCTAATTTGCATATTCCCCCCTGATTGGCTGGTGGGTATAGCAGAGTGATGGTCAATTTGCATGTTTTTCTTTTATAAGTGTAGATAGACATGTATTTGCTCATTTGGACTAATGTGAGTTTCCTGGTTCTCATAACTACACTATCATTATAGAAGATGTAAACACTGAGGATGATTGGGGGAGGGACATAAGGAAACTCAGTTCTTACATGTTTTCTCTGTCTACAAGTAGCTCCAAATAAAAGATTGTTAAAAGACCACGAGGGCCGAAACCAATTTGGCTCAGTGGTAGAGCGTCGGTCTGCGGACTGAAAGGTCCCAGGTTCGATTCCGGTCAAGGGCATGTACATTGGTTGCGGGCACATCCCTGGTAGGGGATATGCAAGAGGCAGCTGGTCGATATTTCTCTCTCATTGATGTTTCTAGCTCTCTATTTCTCTCCCTTCCTCTCTGTAAAATATCAATAAAATATATTTTAAAAAAGACCTCGAGGTATTCAAGGGCAGAGAGTTATTCAGTTAGGTGTCCCCAGTACCTCCAGAATCTTCCCCCTACTGATGGTTCAGTAACATGTGATATGATGAATGGATAAGTTAAAAAATGACTGACAAGTTATGGTATCTAATGAAGTATTAAGTATGTATAGACAAAACAATAAAAATGCTGTAGGTTGAAGTTATTTCATGTATAAAAACAACAGATTAAAAATAGGAAATGAATCTTAAACTGCAAAACTAAGACCTCAGAGGGATCATGAAACTCCTTTCATAAGACCTTGCAGGAGCTAAAGGAACTTTGTAAATGCTATGGGATGGCTGAGGAATTTATACAAAGATATAACTAACCTGCTTCAATCATTATATATTTACTAGAGGCCAGGTGCATGAAATTCATACCCAGGCAGGGTGCCCAGGCCTGGCCGGTGATCAGGGGCCTTCCTTCATTCCGCGCCGCCCCTGGTGGTCAGCACACATCACAGCAAGTGGTCAACCTCCCGGCAGGTCGAACACCCAAGGGGACAATTTGCATATTAGCCTTTTATTATACAGGATAATCCTGGCTGACCATAACATAGTACGGAGATAAGACTAATTTGGGATGGAAAGAAGATTAGAAGCCCTAAACAGCTAGTTTAGGATTTCTTGGTCTCAGGCTTTCAGAAAATGTAATATATATATATATATATATACATATATATATTACATTTATATAATAATAATAATTATTATTATTATATATATATATATGGCTAATATGCAAAGTGTCTCCTCAGGAGTTCTACCAGAGGACCAGGAATTCAGTCGCTGGCTGTTATGTGCACTGACCACCAGGGGGCAGCACAGAATGAAGGAAGGCCCTGATTGGCCCTGTTTGCCAGCCAGGCCTAGGGACCCTACCTGTGCACGTTTTCGTGCACCAGGCCTCTAGTATTCCTATAATTTGAATCCCCAGTAAGGTGATAGTTTATATTTTTATCTACCTTAAAATGTTTTTCCCCTAACAATCACGTGAAGTAGGAAGCAGATAATCAGAAAGTTGGAAAAGAGTCCCAGCCAGGTTTGCTCAGTGGATAGAGCATCAACTACGGATTGAAGGGTCACAAGTTTGATACCAGTCAAGGGCAGGTACTGTGGTTGCAGGCTCGATCCTGGCCCTGGACACGTGCGGGAGGCAGCCAATGGATGTGTCTCTCTCACGTCGATGTTTCTCTCTCTGCGTCTCTCCCCCTCCCTTCCACTCTCACTAAAGGTCAATGGAAAAAGGCTCTAGGCTGAGGATTAACAGCAACAAATAAATGTTGGAAGAGAGCCCTCAAGCTGATAAAATGCGTATGCCCTCCATGCTGCTCGCCACCACCACTACTGGAGAATTCATTGTTACAAGCGCCCAGGAAGCCTGAGAGCGCTGCCCAGCTCTCAGCCCAGTCCAATCACACAGCTATCCCTTTAGACCAAGCATGTCAAACTCAAAGGCTAACACGGCAAGTAAACAAGCTTCACGTTTATGTGGGCTGCAAAAAAACAAGTTTCAATTTTCATATTCGAAAGGTTTATTTCGAAAGAGGTATGCTGAATACAAAGGGCTGAAATAAATGAGTAATCATTCACATAAAATAATAGAATATTTTAATAAAAATTAATATTTTTTCTTAAAAATTAACTTACCAGACACTGAATAACTGCACAAATTAATAAGTGTAACACAAATAAACCTATTTTTCATGTTCTCCGAAAGTGAAATATTTCTTGTTGCACACACCAAACAAGTCAGTCCAAGACTAATGATGTGGCAATCAGTTGCTAAAATATTCGCTGCTAGTATTAGTGGAGAGAAATGGTTCACCTGCACTAAGGCGAGTAAGGGAAATGAATGCAACATGATTATAGTCATCAGTCATTAGCGAATGTTGTAGTTCATTATTAATAATTATGAATAACAGAATATTGTAAAAATTAAGTTACAAAATTTTTATTAAAAAATTTCTTACATGCTGTTATATTAGCTGGGCCGCACGTAGCCCATGAGTTTGACATGCTTGCTCCAGATCTTTGATTATCAATAAAACATTACCTTTAGGGTAAAAAAAAGTAACATGGCAAATAAATCCTCAGGTGAGGATTTTAAAAAACGAAAAATAAAGACTCTACAAATCTTAATAACTTCTGATAAATACTCAAATGTAGTCAAGTCAATCACGTGAAAAACGTTGAAAAACCAGTATATATATATATATATATATATATATATATATATATATATAATATATTTATTGCTTTAACTTGAATTCAACTCTAAATTGTTTGAAATCATTTATCTCAACTGATGAAACAAGATGGGAAGAGGAGGGACAAGCATGCAAAGCCGGACAAGAAATAATCCCAGGATCAGGCTCCGTGTCTTAGCTAACAATGTCCTGGTTCCCTCCATCTACCCAACTTCCCATTAACTCCCCGTTCAGCACGCAAGTTTGAGGTCCATAAGCCACCGTCACAAAAGCTTGCGGCACTTTTGGAGAAGTTGACAAAACCCCACAGGCGTTCTGCACAGCTGCCTATGACGCCCGTAGGAAGCCACTCTGCCCACGCACCCTTCTTCCCCGGCAGGCAGCGGGTTTGGCGAACTATGGCCACGGGCCAAACCTGGCCCAGCGCCTGCTTCTGTAGAACCCCGCGCTATGCATGGCTTTTACATTGTAAATGGCAACAAAGGAAAGGAAAAGAGGAGTAATACACCTCCTGACATGTGGAAGTTAAATTAAACTCAGATCTGTGGCCACAAACAAAGTGTTACTGGAGCGCAGCCACCTCAGCCACGCGGCCGGGGCTTTGTGCACAGGGCTGAGCTGAGCGGCTGCATGAGACCATATGAAAGACTATCTGCCCCAAAAGCTTGCCAAAACCTGCCCTGGATTAAAAGTTTTGCTAATTTGCCTTGAAATAATTGGCTTTAGCTTTGTAGCTTTGCATAAGAAACTCCAGATGGTTTTACTGAATACCAGCAGAGCAACATAAAGAGAAATTATTGTATCTCACTGTAGATAAGCTAAAAGCCAGCGTATCTCTATAGCATTTCTTCACACACACACACACACACACACACACACACACACAGACACACACACACACACCCCAAGAAACAAAAACAAAACCACCTGTATTTTTTAATAACAAAGTAGTTCTTCCACCAATCACTCTATTACTCAGCGGGGAAAGTTATTACTGGCCTTACTGCTTCTACCACTTAAGAAGCCAGAGGCTTCCACTTACACAAAACATGCCAAGATATGCGTGCATCCTTTTCTTAAAACGGACAGAAGAACAAAACACCGGAGGGCGCCAAGCAGGGGCTAAAGGTCACTTTCTGAATAATTACCAGAGGCTTTAAGAGTAACCTGCAGCCGAAACCGGCTTGGCTCAGTGGATAGAGCTTCGGTCTGGGGACTGAAAGGTCCCGGGTTCGATTCCGGTCAAGGGCATGTACCTTGGTGGCGGGAACATCCCCAGTAGGGGGTGTGCAAGAGGCAGCTGGTTGATGTTTCTCTCTCATCGATGTTTCTAACTCTCTGTCCCTCTACCTTCCTCTCTGTGAAAAATCAATAAAATATATTAAAAATAAAAAAAGAGTAACCTGCAATGTTACCTTCTGCCTCGGAATAAAGTCTTCAATATATTCTCCCTACCCGAGATTTTTAGCAGAAAACTGAAAGAATAGGTCAATGAAACGCCTACAAACTCTGCCTGGATTAATAATCACGTGCCCAATTAATTACATGCTGCCGTATTTGTTCCTTCCCTTTCTGCACCTGTCCTGGGCAGAACAGTGACTGAGTCCTTAGGAATAATCTGAAGACCATCAAAACACGTCACCCTAAATACTTTAGTGACCAACACCAGGAGAGTAATTTTCAAGGAAATAAAGATTTTTTTAAAAAACTTAGAGAGGATATAAAAAAATGAAATAGGAAAAAAAAAGTCCCTTCCTCACCCCTCCCCCCGCCCCCACAAATTAGCAAAAATACAGGCACCCTCCCAAGCCCAGCAACACACAGAGTTCACACAGGAACGTGGCAGAGACCGGTGGAGTCACTGATGAACACGGCGCTATCAGAGGGGAGCGGGACGGCCAGCCTCCCTCCCTCCACGCCCCTCCTTCCCGGAGCCCCGCACTCACCTGAGGGCAGCAGCGTGGTACGTGTCTACATAGTCAGAAATGAAGAGCTCCCGGTTCTTGATAACGGGGTCTGTAATAACAAGTTCTCTTCCAGAGTCTGCCAAAAAATCAATTCATTAAGAGGAATTAACACTGAGTTCCCCAAAACGATTAGGAAACATTGACAAAGGTTTTCTTTCAGGGTCACCTCCCTCGAAAGCAAGCACACTACGTCACCAGCCTGGTCAGCACGCAGAGGAGAGGAATAATGTAGAGCAGAAACAACAAAAACAAGTATCCTGATGGGTGTGTTTTATTCTTTTTACTGAAGTCCCCACAGTTTGCTGAAATGCAATAAGCACAATTTTTTTTAAAGGGAAGAAACAACTATTGCATTTTAGCAATTTATAAACTACTAAATATTTAATCCTCCTGTCCATCTTATTTTTTATTGCTAAATAGTCCAGGATGAAATGAAACCAGAGTTACCATTGAAAAGAATAACTAAGTTACTATTTTAAATAACAAACCATAACTTAACTGCATTAACAGAAATTTTAAAGCTTCAAAGGAGAAAGTAAGTAGTGAGATGTGAACGAATATCATCCTATCATTCTTCAAAACTGTCTTTGACGACGGTGGTGGAATTAAAACCTGTCACCAAAAGCAGTGTGAAGGGTGGAGGGCACAGACATCAGGGAGAGCTGGCCTCGGCAGCTTCCTCAGCATCTCTCAGCCTCATCTCCTCAGCCGGGAAATGGGGAAACAAATGGGAATCAGCTATCATGGGGTCTAGCACCTCTCAAAAAAACCAATGAAAGGGAGCTATTATACATCTGAACCCATGTAACAGACGTCGCATGTTCACACCCCATGTGGACACGGAGTTACTGGGTGGACACCGCAGTGCCAGAAGAAGAAAGATGCTCTGAACAACCTTCCTATTGCTGTGAAGGTCAAGATGAAAGCTTGGCTTTGAAACTGAAGTTCAAACCCTGAATACAGAGAACTTCAATGACACAGACTCTGTTGAAAAAAAGAAATAAATAAAGTACAATCCGGTAGGTTATAAGAATTATTAGCTCATCATTACGTGAGAAAAAGAAATTACTGTAGTTTCCAAAAAGGACATGTTCTGAGTTTGAGAGGGCGAGTCATTAGCACATGCTCAGGTTCTTTCTTTTTAAAGGCAAAAATAACGAAAGAACTCAGCAGAAAGTGAGTATTCTACTAATGTCCTATTTATAAGAAGCTATTTTAGAAAAAATGTCCACAGTAGTGATCTCCATTTACTAAATCTTTTTAGAGCAAACTTCATCCAAAGCTTTGAAGGGAATAATATTTACCATTTTCGTTGTGTCGATCCTGAACCAAATGCTGGTACACAGAATCGGGAACTTCAGACTGACGGTAGTACCATTTGACGTTCATGAGGAGGTGGTCCCTCTTACTCTGCAAAGGAAACTCTAACAGCATTAGGACAGGGGGTCAGGTGCACACCACACCCATGAACAAAGTCCCTGGACACAGACGGACAGGCAGAGAGGGAAACACACAATTACCGCCAAGACCACAAAAATACCTAAGTCAGTAACCAGGTCAAGTTTTACTTTTCTAAATCACAGCCACAGCACCCCTCTGGTCTGATCCCTCAAAGCTGCTCATTAAGGGAAACAAAGGAGACCAAGCCTGAATCTCTGAGTATCCCCAGTTTAATTCACTCAATGCTATATATTTTTATTTGGCATTAACCACATAGTTCTACATGAATACAGGCTCCTATCTTCACTTTTGACCATTTTAATCATTTATTAACTGTGTTATTTATGAGTACACATACGCACTGTGAAACCACGAAGGGCAGTACGTTAGAAAGAACTTACCCAACAAGGCCTGGCCAGTCCTCTCTCCAGGGTTTGCCCATCACCCAGACTGAGTCCCAGTCCCCTCCGCTCCCTGCCCCTTACTGTGCAGTGACTGCCGCGTGGCAGACTGACACAGCAAGCTACGAGCAGTGATGAAGGCGCTGAGGTCCATGAAACATGGACCCTGGTTTATTTCTCTTTGGCTTTCCCGAGAATTGAACATCTTGTACATAAATATTTGTGAATAATGAGAGTTCTATGATGATCAGGAACCCATAGATGTTTATAAAACACTTGACTTTGTTAGCTCTAAAAGTTGCGGTTGTTCCTAGTTCATTCAAAGAACACAGACTCAAACGCCGCCCTTCCATTGGAAGGCTACACCATGAGGTGCACCGTCTCTGTGCCAGCGGCTGGGAAACACCTCCACATGCCAGCACACTGAGGCTTCCCGACCAGGAGGCCTCCAGAGACCTCCCAAGGTGAGTGCGCATCCCTTACAGCTTCTACCTTACAGTCATCACACGTCAGCAGGTCAGAAATGAACGAGAGCTACAATCTGAGAAAGGCCTCATGTTCATAAAGGAGATGGCTAACTCCTCAACTATGTCAATGAAGCAGTCATTATGCTTCCTGCTTAAATGTGTGTGTGTGTGTGTGTGTGTGTGTGTGTGTGTGTGTGTAAATAGATTCAATAGATTGTATAAAAAGATAATCCTGCATAATGGGTACTCTACTTTTTATCCAATTTGCACTTTATATTCCACACTGTTTTTAGATAGTGCAGGCGGGAAGATGAGGACAAATCAGTATCTTATATAATAAAGTGGCAATATGCAAATTGACCCTCACATCACAAGATGGCGGCCCCCCACATCATCACAAGATGGCAGTCCGTTATCACAAGATGGCCACCCCCACATTTTCTTTTCATTTTTTTAATTAAGGTATTGTATTATATGTGTACATATCTTACCATTGCCCCCTCACTCCCATTCATGCCCTCACCCCCCTGAGTTTTGCATCCATTGGTTATGCTTATATGCATGCATACAAGTCCTTCGGTGGACGCCCCACATTGTCACAAAATGGCCGGCAGGGGAGGGCAGTTGGGAATGACCAGGCCTACAGGGTAAGGCAGTTGGGGGTGATCAAGCCGGCAAGAGAGAGCAGTGGGGGTGATCAGGCCAGCAGGGGAGCAGTAGGGGGCTATCAGGCTGACAGGCAGACAGCAGTTAGGAGCCAGCGGTTCTGGATTGTGAGAGGGATGTCCCAGATTGGAGAGGGTGCAGGCTGGGCTGAGGGGCCGTGAATTTCATGCACTGGGCCTCTAGTGTTAAATAATAACAATGAATGCTACATAAAGGAGCTGATGGACAAGAGCAATTACTTCCAGCAAGGAATTGTGAAGGAGGTAAAATCTAACCTGGGAAAATGGGAAATATTTCATTGGATTCTTTCTAGGCAAAGGAAGAGAAAATACAGGACATATACAAAGGAATATACAGAGGAAGAGGAAACAGAAGGCATGTCCACATGCGCATGGCCCATCTGTGTGAAGCACAGGAGAGTGCTCTGGGTAGTGCTGAAAAGAACCTGAATCCTGACTGCAGTCTGGCCGCCAGGGGGGCCCACTAGCCACCGCCGACCAGCACCGGAGGGCAGCCAGAGGCCCCAGTTTCATTCCCAACAAGGTAATGAAAACCAGGCCCAAGATGAGAGCGCTCGTCATGGACACAAGCAAACCGGCGAAGGGGCAGAGTGTTTGACGGCCCTCGCTCGGGGATGACACTCACTAGGAAAACCTGCTGCCTAATACACGCTTCCCAGCCCCGGCACCGCCCCTCTGCTCCGGCTGGCGCGGTGTGGAGACCCACTGTGTGCTGAGAGATGCTGAGCAGCATCCCCAGCCTCCAGGCACTGAGTGCCTACCCTCATTGTGACACCCAAAGCACTGCCAAATGCCCCCTGTGGGGACACGTTACCTCCAGTGGAAACCAATGGTCTAACAGCTTCCTCTTTAATGAAAGCCAAACCAGAATGCTAAGAATAAAACCTAGGTCAAGTACTGTCCGGTGAAGAACACGGACCACAGGCAACAGAAAAACCTTTCAAAGGTACCATCAATGGCAACTGTGCGATGTCTATTTTTCAGAACCAAGGCAGTGATTCTTGAAGTATAATATTTATGTTACCTTCTAACCCAAACACAGTTAATCATTATACACACATACAAAATCACTGTTCTGGTTCCTTTGTACCTAGACTTATGACTCCTAATGTTAGGCTTGACAGAGGCAGCGCCAAGCCTATGGATTGTCTAATGCAGTACTACTCAATCACCAGCGAGCGGCAGCATTGCATCAAAAAGCCTCCAGACACTAGATTGCACAGATATAACACAAGGGCACTATAGTAAACTGCAGTAGCTGAAATAGATATCTTTCTAAATAGATCAGAAATTTGGTTCAAGACTAAACATCTATAAAGGGAGGTAGTAAGTTGTTTCAGAGAGTACTAGACTGAAATTAGGGAATCCGGGACCTAAGGCCTGTCTGCAATCACTGGTTAGCGGGGGTGACCTTTGGGGAGTCACCAAGCCACATGACAAGTGAGGGGACAGAACAAGATTATTTCTATGGTCCCATCCCATCTGGCTTATGTTTAGATTTCTTCCCCAGACAAAACCAAGTAGATAAAATGGGGTTCGGGGCGTTTTCTCTACGTCAACATAACGGCATTAGCTAACATTACCACCCGGAAAAGGTTCTACAATGAAAATGCCATCCTCTGTGGAAGCCAACTGCGGTGCCCGGGGGACAGCAGGGAGCAGAGAGGACCCCCTCTCCCACAGAGCTCCCCAGCCCCGCAGACACACGGGCGCTGCTCAACTGTGGGCACAGGAAGTCATCTCGTCCCGCTGCTCGGGAAGTCATCTCTTTCCGCTCAAAATCACAGAAAACTGAAGGCAGAAGTGAACTCACAGGTCATCTGATTCAACCCAAACCACCTGGGTTTAAATCAGGTCAGGGCTTTGCAACTCACTAAGCTGTGTGACTTCGGGCAATTTTCTAAGCCTCAATTTGTCACACGCAAAGTGAGGAAGAATAACGGTCTCTCGCTCGCTAGGCTGTGCGGATTAAATACATGAATGTGAGCAGAGTGGGTTGGCTCTCAATAAACGCCGGATGTGACCAGCCCGTGTTACAGATGAAAAGAGGAGTCGAGCTGTAATAAGAAGTGGCTTATAAATTTATTTCCTCCAATTCAAAAGGCATGCTAGCAATGGCAATAAGAAAACAAATCATGTAGCAAATTAGGCGGATGTAGCTTCGCTTTTGCAACAATTCAAGAAGCATATCAAGTGTATCTGACAAACATGCCACATTATTGACTAGTGATATAATTGTTCAATTGCATAAAGGTCAAAGCGGTTATAAATGGCACATTTTAAACAGAATGTGGTGAGAGGCTTCCTATGTGAAGGCACCCGAGGGCATATTTCTGAATACAGAGCAGAGCCCACTGGAAGTAAATCACTGCCCACCATTTCATCTTAGGGAGAGGGGAGAGAGATTGGTTTTGACTGAGTCCAGGTGGTTGGAAACCACCAAACTGGAGCATTTACAATAGTTTCCACAGGAGTGGCTCTGGCTCCATGCAAAAAAGGGGGAGCAGCTGATTCTGTGTTAAATTGTGGGTTCTTCCACATGGCTGGCCAGGATTTCTTTGAAATGAGGGGTTGTGTTAGTTTAAGGAAATGGAAGAGCTTAACAGAAGACAAACGCATCCCACCGGGTCAGGAAAAAGCTAGCCTGATGTTTGGGGGCAGAGGAGGACATCGAGAGCTTTGACTGTCAGCAGCAGGCTGAGAATTAATGAATTAAAAGTTCAGAACTGAAATTCAACATTCAGAGTGAGATCACGAACTAAGGAAGAAGGAAGGCAACGAGGACGGGAAACGCAAACAGGAGGGATATGATTCCTTTTCATCAACAAATGTGAGACCCAAGGCCAGGGCCTTTCAGACAGACCTTCCATGATCATTAACATAGTGAGTACTCAATAGATTTAAACAGCCAATCAGAGTCTTCCCTGGGAGCACTAGCCTCCTCCTCTGGGAAAGGTTTCACACAGGGAGGTGGGCGGGAAGAGAAGGAGCGGAGTTGAGAAATGCCTGACAAGTGCAGACGCCTCGACACACGTGGAGGCCCAAACCAGAATGGGAAGGACAATACTTGTAAATTCACCTGTGTTGTAGAGGAGACCTTTTCACCCCATAAGTCATCTACCCATAAGTCTTGCAGACACCACCAGGGTCCCGAAGCCCGCCCGACAGACCGCTCCAGGCCCTCTACTGGTATCAACTGTGACAGAGATCTGGTCAAAGCTCTAACCAGGATGCCGGGAAGATGGCCCTCACCAAGACCTCGGGAACGCAGGCTTGGTGGTGTCCATCATTCCTGACTTCGGGAGGGGGAGGGACAGGCAATGGGGTCCAAGAGTACTATTATTCGAAGGCCAGAGACAACTCCAGGCATGCGCTCACATAATCCGACCTGAAGGATGCTCTCTGACCAGTGAGATGATGACCGCTACTCTGTGACTGAGATCAGTAAAACGGAGTCAGATAGGAAATATCTTGTAATATTTCAAGCCACTACTCTCCTAACACAAGACACCAGGAATGGAACACTCTCTCTGCCTCTGTCTGAAAGCAGCTTCACTACAGCCTTACAGCCGGTCCAGTAGAAAGGCCCTGGAGAGCACGGGACCCCTAGGGGCCGCCGGGCCGCCGCCTCAGGGCTCTGCCCAGGTGGTGCCGGGTCAGGAGCAGCGGAGCGAAGGCCGAGCACCTCCTCTCATAAGCACACCATAAACATACCGCGTGCCCCGGGCTCCCTCAAGTCCTGAGACAGAAAGTAAACACTGTTTCCTTTTCACCACACTTCTTATTGCCTCCGAGTAAACAAAGGAATATGACAATGCTTTTTTGCTTTGTCCGAAAAGGCCCTCCTCCCGGCGTCCTCGGGTGTGTGCAGGTGCTGCCTGCACCGTCTCCGCGGGGACAGAGCGGCCTGTGCACTTTACTGACTGAGCACCGCTCCTTCCGGGGCCACCCTGAGTGTCCAAGCTCCTGGTTAGGGGAGTGGTGGTTAATTCTGTGTCTCAACTTGACTGGGCTAATTGAGGCCCAGGTGACTGGTCAAACTTTACCTCTGGGTCTGTCTGTGGGGTGTGTCTGGAAGAGTAGAATTTGGGTCAGTAGACTGAGATCTGACCTCAGGTGTGGGTGGACATCAACCTGCTGGGGGCCCTGACTGGAACAAAACGGTGAAGGCAAACTATCTCTGTTCCTGAGCTGGGACACCCGTCTTTTCCTGCCGTCTGGTCCTCCGCCTCAGACTCCGGCACTGACACCCCCGGGGCCTTCAATTCTCAGCCTTTGGTCTTGGAGTGAGTTACACACCGCTGCTTCTCTGCTTCTCCGGCCTGCAGGCAGCGTACCTTCTGGGCTTCCATAACCTCACGAGACAATTCCGTGTGTATGTGTGTGTGTGTGTGTGTGTGTGTGTATGCATGCGTGCGCACGTGTATATGCATAAACACACGCGCACACACATACACACACACACACACACACACACACACACACACACACTGTTCTGTTTCTTTGGAGAACCCTGACTAATACAAGCGCTGATTTATCATTTATTGGCATTTGCAAATGGACATAACATGGAAGTACACTGGGGTCTATTGTGAACAAGCACAATAAAGTCTTTCTTTAAAGATAAGTAAGTAGATTAAAGAGATAAACAAGCCACACCCATGTGGCCGAGCTGCTCACTGCCTTCGGCACCACAACCAGGTCCCGGCTCCTTGCCCAAACCATGGCGCTCAACCCGAAGCCCTGCTTTCCGGAGGTCCCATCCGCACCCGGGCTGTGCGAGGCCGCCCGTCCCCGGGGCAGATGGCGGCGCAGGTGGGCCTGGCCGGCTTCAGTGTTCACAACCAAGATGTGCAAACACCCGGCCACGTACAAACCCTCAAAAGATGATGCAGCTACCAGTGTGCTGAAGCTCAGCCTCTGACGATCAGAAATCATTTTCTTTTTTTTTTCTTTTTAAAAAAATATATTTTATTGATTTTTTTTTTTAATAGAGAGGAAGGAAGAGAGATATAGAGCTAGAAACATCGATGAGAAAGAAACATCGACTAGCTGCCTCCTGCACACCCCCCACCGGGGATGTGCCCGCAACCAAGGTACATGCCCAGTGTACACACACATAAGCTGCTCTTAAAGGAGCCCTGCGTAGCTGGGGACAGATGTAGCAACCAGAGAGCATTCCTGCAATTGCCCTCATGTATCCTGCTGATCAATGTACCATCCTGATAAAACTGTGAAATGTCAGATCCAGGACTTAAAAGATCCCAAAGTGCAGTTGAAGGCTCAAATCAGGAAGCTGACGCTTCACAGATAAATTAAGACCCTATACTTAGGTCCCCAAAATCTGCTGCTCAAAACCAGCATAAAACTCTGCTTAAAAGCCACTATTCACCACAGCTATGGTTATGTTTAATAAATCCACAATCACAACTTTTCTATTTGGCCCAAAGATTTCCCCCATAAAGGAGGGAAAAAAACAGCTGTTCCGAGTCTGTGCCACAAGAAACTGTCAAACCACCCTTACACCCTACCTACTAAATGAAATGAAACATTCACTGAGTTTCTTTTATGTTTTTATTGATTTCATAGAGGAAGGAAGAAGGGAGAGAGAGATAGAAACATCAATGATGAGAGAGAATCATTGATTGGCTGCCTCCTGCACACCCCACACTGGGGATCAAGCTCACAACCCAGGCATGTGACCCTGGCTGGAATCGAACCTGGGACCTTTCAGTCTGCAGGCCAAAGCTCTATCCACTGAGCCAACCGGCTAGCCCTGAATTCCTTTAAAAAAAAAAAATCAAGCCTGAACACTATAAAGTTTGATATCTTTGCCATATTTTGTTTGTTGTTTGGTGATGGTGGAATAGTGGTGGTGACTTTACTAATTCTGGGGGAGTTAATGTCGTGTTAGACATGGCATGGCCAGAAAAGTCAGCGAGCACCACACAAATCAGGTGTTGCGGTGGTGAAAAGGAAGTTAAAGAAGGCGGAAGGGGGAGAGTTGTCTGTTGCCTTCCAAAATTCTCCACAAGTTTCACAAATTAAATCTAAACTATCACACTATTTTAAAAATAAAATTATTAATTTATGGCTAAAGCTACATCACACAGATTTTGCTATTAAAAACATGCTGAAATATCTTTAAAGGTTTCATTGAGTCAGCATGTGCTTTACAGAAGTGGTTCTCAAAATTTCTTAACTCACCACACCTTATTCTCTTCAAAAATATGAAAAGCTTCAAAGAACTGGATTGTGTGTTATGACTTGTCAATATTTACCATACTGGGGGAATGGGGACTTTTTTAACTTTAAAGATTTTTACTAATTCACTTAACAATAACCCCAGAACATGTTAACGTAAGTAATTACAACATATTAACTATAATTTTTAAAGCAAAGAAAATTTAGGAAATGAGTAATACTTAAGGTTTTACAAATCTTTTATGTTAACTTAAGAAAACATGTTCCTGCCGGAACCGGTTTGGCTCAGTGGTAGAGCGTTGGCCTGCGGACTGAAGAGTCCCGGGTTCGATTCCGGTCAAGGGCATGTACCTGGGTCGCGGGCACATCCCCAGTAGGGGGTGTGCAGGAGGCAGCTGGTCGATAATTCTCTGTCATCAATGTTTCTAAGTGTCTATCCCTCTCTCTTCCTCTCTGTAAAAAAATCAATAAAATATTTTTATTTTTTTTTAAAGAAAAGAACAGAAAACCTGTTCCTTCCTAGCTGATTCTGCACTCAATCGGTTGGGAGATATCACAGGTCATTGGCCTCTGCAAAGCGCCACTGTGCGCTCGGAGAGGTGGGGGTGGAGAAGGTGTCATCACATCACAAAGCAGGCTGGCCTCGCCCTCCTTAGAAGGGCCTCTCGGGCCGCACAAAGGCTCTTGCACACCCTCCTCTGAAGCCGGTAGTTTAAACGCGAGCCTGTTCCCCACGCAGAACCGTGACAGTGGACTTTACAGCACACATGTGTTCGGAAGGGAGGATAGTAATTTAAAAATAGATTTTATCTTTATTTATACAATCAGACATTCCAGTAGTGAGCTGGAACTTGTTAACAATAAGAAAAATCTAGATAAGAAGCCTCTCATATCAATTCAAGGTATTTTTTTTTTCTGGAATTGAGCTCATGACAAAGAACATTTAAAGCCTGATTCCAACAACATAAGTAGGTGTACACTAAAAGGTGCCCTTAAACAATGGCGAACCTGCTGAGCGGACAGCATGCGCGCAGCAGCACCAGCCTGGGGAACTTGAGCAATGGCAGCTCTGGGCAACTTGGCTGCCATTTCAATAACGCGTACTGCTTCTCTTGAGACAAGTGAGAGCCTGAAAGAACAAACTTTTAAGGAAAAAAAGGACATCTGGCTTACAGTACTATACTGAACCATCTATCCATACATATAAAAGCCCAAGTGACTGACCAACCGGCCGGTAGCTATGACGCACACTGACACCAGGGGGCAGACACCCACCACAGGAGCAGAAACCGCAGGCATGGAAACATGGACCGCACCGATGAATCTCAGAGGGAAAGGTGGGAAGAGATTAACCAAAGATCTTATATGCATATTAGAGGCCCGGTGCACAAATCTGTGTACCAGTGGGTCCCTCAGCCTGGCCTGCAGGGGCTGGGCTGACACAGGCTCTCTGACCTTCCCCGAGGGGCCCCAGACTGTGAGAAGGTCCCCACACATTGGGTCTCTTGTCTTTTATAAAAATGAACATACCTATTTTATGTGAATCCAGCAAAATGCCTCTCTAGGTGAAAACCTTTTTGTACCATTGCTTTCTGAATAAAACTGCACAGCTGGAAGCACAGTGAAATAATATATCTTTTAGCAGCATGGCAATTTTTAGAATTGAATGAGTATCTGCACTTTTAAGGAGCACAAATATAGGTTTGGAAATTATCACTGATTTAAATAAAGTCGGCCTGCATGATAACAGGAATCCAACTACAGCCAGCAAACGTTTCCGACTGGCCCACACACAAGTTCAAATAGGCTGGCTTACAAAGGGGAGGTGGGGGACTGGTAGGAACCTGGAAATTGTGTTTTCCTCTTTCATTCCGATGCAAACCAGTCTATCTTGTTTTAAACATCTTATTTATTCCTCTCTCCTTTTGACTTACACCAAAACAAAGATTGCAACCTTTAAACCTGTTAGTCTATTTATAACTGTCCCACCTACAGCCGTTTCTCTAATGCAAACACGCCTGGTAGCTTATCTGGGTCCACACGCCAGACAACAAAGGCCCCTGGCCTGCCAGAGGAGCGGCAGGAAATGAGAAGGCTTAGTTAATCCCCAGATAATCGATCAGTGTATTCAGTCAAGTGTGAGCTGAGCTGGGAAATGCTGCTTTAAAAAAGAAAGAAAATCAAAGAGTGTATGACCAGAGCCACAATTCATTTTAAAATAGGTGGTTTTTTTGTCAAAAAGATTCCCATCACGCTCGAGTACTAACATAACGTATATTTTTATAAATGTTAACATCTTTTGAAAGAAAACCTTTTTCTTAAAAATCCTTCATCTAGCGGAAACGAGTTTTAATTTATGGATTTTGTGATATTGTTTTGGTTCATCTGTGCTGTTTTTTTCTAAATCAGCTTTACTAGGATATAATTTATACACAATAAAATTAACCTATGTACAGTTTCAATGACTTTGACAAATGTGTTGTGTAACCACCACCACAATCAAGATAGGGAACATTTCCATTAGCATGAAAAGACTGCCTTTTAGAACGGATGGATCTGCTGGGCTGAAAAGCGCGGTGCCAGTGGCGGCTACAAAAACAACGCTAACCTAACCTCCCGCCATTCCCACACACAGCTGGTGCTGAGCTCGCCGTGGCTCCGCTCTCCCCGGCACTGCTGCAGGCCACAGACAACGCCATGCTTCCACACCAAGCATGTGCCAGGTGAAAGCTCCGGACTGCGACTGTATGATCTCCTAACCCCCCGGAACAGACAGCAGTTACCGCGAGGACAGCTATGGAAACCAATGTCAGAGCAGTTCCATGGTGCATGTGCTAACCAACATCTAATGGCACTGAAGGCTCAGGGGGGGAAACCGTTAAGTCCCACTCACAGCAGCGCCCACGGGCCGACGCCTCGAGGGGCAGGCGCTTTGCACCCGCCACGCCTGAAATGGTGAAGAGTTGTTTTTTTGAGCAACAACAGCTGTCCCTCAGAGCCCACACAACTCTAAGCGCATAAAAATTATTTGCTGTGCTTAGTCTCTTCAGGCGCTCTTTTCCTTAACACCAGCAGTCTTCTCAAAACTTTGCACCCAGCCGAAACCGGTTTGGCTCTTTGGATAGAGTGCTGGCCTGCGGAATGAAAGGTCCCAGGTTCGATTCCGGTCAAGGGCATGTGCTGTGGTTGCAGGCACATCCCCAGTGGGAGGTGTGCAGGAGGCAGCTGATCGATGTTTCTCTCTCATTGGTGTTTCTAACTCTTTTCTCTCTGTAAAAAAAAAAAAAATCAATAAGATATATATATTTTTTAAAACAACAACAAACATTGCACCCGGATGGCAGGAGAACGTGTCCTGTGACGCGGCTGCTTCAGGCAGAGAAAGGCCTACATGGCTCGGTCAGCACACACAGTCTGCCCCACAGGAAAGGCAGAAAACCGGGCGTGAGCCTGTCTCCGCTGGGCGCAGCTCTGTTCCTGAAAACACCTGAAGGGTCTTCTACCCTCCTTACCTGTCTCATTTTTAAGATTTAAGTGTGAAACATTTCACAGGCAGGAAGGTATAAAAATAATGTAACCACATACCAAACATATTTTTAAACATAAAACATTACCAGACCCGAACACGCTGCCTGTGCACTCCTCCTAGGCAGGTCTGTCTGCTCCCCAAGAGGTAACCTTAAATTCCGTTTCTCATTCCCAGGCAGTGCTTTACGAATGGGATAGATACATAAGGCATTGTTCTGCAGTTTTACACTTTAGTTAACCTAGAGGCCGGTGCACAAAGCTGGGATGGTGTGGAATGTCCCCAGCCACTCAGTGCCTGTGTATGCAAATTAACCTGCCATCTTTGGGTGTGGACAGCCTGTGTGTGCAAATTAACCTGCCAGCTTTATTAGGTTAATTTGCATACACACTTATGATTGGCTGGTGGGCATTGTGAAGGTACAGTCAATTAGCATGTTACTCTTTTATTAGGTAGATAACTATGTTGAGAGATAAATTTTTAGCCTTAAATATATAATGCTAAAATATATAAGAAAAATATAAAAGGCTGGATAAATCAGTTATCTAAATATGTATATTATTTAAAAAGAAATTAAAATTAAACCCAAGAAAAGGAAGGGACTAATGAAGAAAAGAGCTTAACTTAATGAGCTCAAATTAATGAATCAATTATGAATCAAAAGTTGCTTTTTAATCTTTTTTCAGATTTTCACCCTTTGGTTTTTTCTTCACTGCTTCTTTACCTTGTAATCTACCTCCTTTTAAATTTCCAGTTTGAGGAAAAATTAAAACAAAGAAGTGGACAGTCTTTCCCTGTGTTTCCTCCACACTTCTCTCTTTCTCTCTCTCTCTCTCCCTCGTTCCAGTCCCCCCTCTCCTCAGCATGTTTCTGTGGTTTTCTTTTCCATATTGCTCTCCTTCCCTGGATGACAGACTGTGCCTGGCTAACAGAGTTGGCACAAGTTCCAGCCAGATTGTTAGAGAATAAAATGAACAAGAACAAGCCTATTTAATTACAGCTGTCCATGCCAACAATCAGGTACACAACCTTTTACACTTAAGACTTCTAAAATGTTAAGGCAAGCAGTCATATGTGTTCTCAACTGCTTGTAGAGAAAAGTCACATCCACCTTGGCCATGCATGCATGCCAGGCGTCCTTATGCAGACTCCCTCACCTCCAAAATGCTCAGAGCTGCTGAATTTGAAGAGGCACGGAGCTTTGAAACACGAAGCTCTAAAGCCTCTCGCTGAATAGAGAGCGTTCTGCCCGGTGCCACCTGATAAAACCGCCCCGGGAGGAAGCGGAGCGCCTGTGACACCCATGAGGCTGTGTGCGCGCGGAAAGAGGAGGGAGGCGTCGTGAATGAGACGTAATTGAGATCTCTCCCGAAAGAAGCAATGAGCACTCTCTTTTATCATAAGTCTTTGTCTGTTTGCTCTTTCCACAGACTCCTTTGATTACAGATTGTCTCGCCCACGCCGCTATGGGCAGCGAGCTGCTGACAAGTACCGGTGGCGGTCCTCGCCGCAGCCTCGTTAGCATTGCTCCGCGCCGGCGCCATAAATCACACGCCCCGTGTCATCACAACAGCCAGCAGTTACCTAACAGCTAAGCGCATTACAAATGCATTGAACTAATCTCCGATAATTAAATTCCATTATGGTTTCTACCTTCAAACCTGAAGGCAGCAACACTGAAATCGAGTGCCGTCCACGGTTCCCTCACATTTGCCATGAAATGTCACATAATTCACATCCAATTACCGAACACAAGCAGCCTGGGTGCCTACCACTTCCATTAAAACAGGCAGGACCCGCTCTGGCTGTCAGAAGCCATCACGGGGTTTAAATGGATTCCTCACCTTTCAAATATCAAGGGTCCCCTTGCCCAGATCATCTCACTCAGGGGGTTGGCCTTTGAACAAAGAGCTCCCACGTTGAAAGAAACATTCAAAAGGCAGGGCATGTTGCAAAGCCCAGCTCAGAGCTCGAGACATCTGCCCCTTATGTTAAAATATAAACAGTAAAAGATCATTAGTATGAAAAATAAATGTGCAGAAAAAAAGCTTCACTAAGGCTAACAAAGATGCAGAATTATATTAACAGCTATAGAGTCCTGGCTTTTTGGCCAGCGTCCTACAGAAACTGGGAAGCCCTCCTGGCCAGAACGCCTATTAATTTCCCAGTTTTTAAGAAGAAAACAAAAGCGTTTCCTGAAGTCCTTGCCTGAAGTCCCAGAGCTAAACCAGCACCAGCTCTGTCCCGTGTGCTGCTGCTGCTGCTCACGCACAGCCTCCAGCGTCAGCCAGTGGCGGCCACGCCTCTGTAGAAATATGTATTCAAGCTCTCCCCGGTCACTAATGATCATCTTTAAAGCAAGTTATTAATAACTCCCCAATCCTCAAATTCATAAAAGCTTTTACTGTCAAAAGGAAACACGAACAGCTGACTCCTGGCAATTAATACACAATACAGCCATCTCTTCCCTACGAACAATATTGCCATATTCTGTAATTTGAGGGAGAAAATGACTATAAAGGGAGTTGCAGGAAATCATTTCCTATCTCTACCAGTGTTATGTCAGATAGGCTCACAGTTCTAATTGGTACCGAATATTGAGACATATCATGGAAACAAGGCCCAAGAACATTCAATCTGAGCGCACAGAAGAGGAGAGAGTGGGAATTCGCAGTGGCTGCTGCCTCTTGGCACACACACGGGAATCAATACCTGGTAAGCTACACCTCAAATCAGGCTCTGGAGCTACGGTTTGTAACGTTTGCTAAGACCTTCTCTCCCAAGAGAGTGTATGCCATGCAAACCAGTGCATAAAATGTCTGCAGGTTCAGAGACTTCCCGCTGAGCACGCCACAAGACCTGCTCATGAGCTGTCTGCTCCTCACCCAGCTCCAGATCGGCAGCTCTGTTCCCAGCTATTCCCAGGAGCTAACACAACGTCCTGTTCAGAGTAGACAGCCAGGGAACTGAATGAATGGCAATAAAAACGAAAATATGGCGTAACTACCTCAAGCAACAAAACATTAAAAGCTGCTCTGGACCAGAGACAATTCACAATACAAATTTGAAAAGCTCCCCCGGCCCCAGCTCAGTGAACATGATCCCCATCCCCAGGCATTCGGTGACGCCGGCGCCCGCCCGGTCTGGTGTGATTCTGTCAGGGAGGCCCTAGCGCTCTAACAGACCTGCTAAGGGCAGTTACTCCTCGGCAGCTCATTAAACACGGGCTCCAATAAACCTACTTTTAAATAAAGCAGCGACTTAAAATAAATCATAGATTCTGAAAAAAAGTGTTAAATTTTATGTTTCCATTTTTGTGTATTACTAGTATGTGTAAAGTTGTTTATGATACACAAACCCAGATTCATTATTGTATGAAATTTCAGGCCCAGCCGGTGTGGCTCAGTGGTTGAGCATCTACCTATGAACCAGGAGGTCAGGGGTTCCATTCCCAGTCAGGGCGTATGCCTGGATTGCAGGCTAATTCCTCAGTGTGGGGTGTGCAGGAGACAGCCAATCAATGATTCTCTATCATCACTAAGTTTCTAGCTCTCTCCCCCACTTCATTTTTCTCTGAAATCAATAAAAATCTATCTTTAAACCTTTTTTCATTATTGTGCATCTGTAATAGAGGCAAAGAAATGGCTACTGGTCTTTCACAATAAGCAGAAAACACCATGGCTTCCTGAGCTGCCTTTCCCAAAAGGGTTATAATGGACTCTAAGTATATTTTTAGCTGATCCAGCCATGATATTCCATTGTGGTCTGTATCTTGCCATACCTTTACATCACACATTATGAAATAACCAAAATTAGGGGAAAACGGTGAAACCTACTTAAAGGGAAAAAAGTACGAAGAATCATCTTTAATGACAGTTCACACACAAAAAAATTTTTTTTAATCTGATCGCATTAGTATCACCCTTTTCCCGAGGCAGGTGAGACAGGAGCAGCTGCTAACTCACAGCACTTCACAAAATAAATAATGCCACGCTATTTTCTTGTAAATGTATTTGAGCAAACTCTTAGGAGAGTCTTTTTGTGATTTCCACAACAAAAACTTACACTGCATAAAGTGTAACTTGGATATCATCATAAAATAAAATCTGCACAATTAACACTGAGAAAATATATTACCCAGGCACCAAATCCCCTTCTTGTAAAAAAAGGACACATTCAGAAAGTGGACTATGCAGTGACGTATAGAAATCTCTGAATGGTGTTCTTCCTGCAACACTGAACTTTGTACAAGCCGTCCCCAAGCGGTGAGGAGATGAAAAACAGGGCACGGAGGAGTTAGCATCTCCTAGAGCAGTGTTTCCCAAAGTGTGGTGCGCGTGCCCCCAGGGGGACGGGAAGAGTTGGGTGGGGGTACGCGTTGCACTGGGGTTTGGGGGGGATAGGCACTGCACCGTGCTTAGCTGCGCCTAATTCTACGTTCTCATGAGTCAAGTCAAGACAGGCTTGTGAGGCGTGAGATGGTCCGGTGTGCACATAAATGTTATTTATAATATAACTTTTATTTATATTTTATTATGAATAATTTTATTTTTCATTTATTATTACTTTGTGTATGTACCAAAAAAAGAAAAAATAAATATATTTTGATTGTTATTAAAATACATCCATTTTTTTTGACAAGGGGTACTCAGCGTTATGAAAATTATAGAAGGGGTACATATGTCAGAAGTCTGGGAAACGCTGTTCCCGAGGCTGACTACAATAAACAAGAGAGGGGCAGTCCTCAAGCTGCCACGACAGAGTGAGTGCGCAAGGACATGTGTGTTTGGTGACCAGCTGATACACTCCCAGCTTCTCCCCTCCCTCCAACCTCACTCAGCACCCTGGTCAGGCCCTCATTCCGGCTCATCTGGACTCTCATTAGCTTTCTCATGAGCTCTCTCTGTCATTTTCTGAAACCATAGTTCTGATCAGGAACTCCCTCACCCACTAAAAATCCATACAGCATCCCCAAAACTCCTGCTTTCTTAGCATGGCTTCCAGCTCTCTCACACCATCCCCTTTACCAAAGCATGTTAGACCCAATATTCTGCCTGTCCTTTGTCTCAAAAACTTCTGTCTCCAGGCAGAATTCTCCCAAACCTGCCAGGACCCGCTCAAAAGCTACCACTTCGGGGCCCTCGCCCCAACCCACCCCTCCCCGGAAAGCATCCCCTCCTCCCGCCCCGCCCTCCGCGGCGGGCAGGCTCCCCGACAGGCACGGCGTCTCTCCCACTTGTCTGCAACCACGTGTGTGCGAAGGCCGTATTTTATTCATACTTTTATACTCAACAAATTCTTATTAAACTACTCCTCTGTAGAGCCCTGTAGCTACTGTAATCCACAAAAGAGGCAAACACCCCTCTCCCCTACCTCCCCCACCCCGGAGCTGGCCATTCTTGATGGGGAGATTAATTCCTACCGCCTTCCTTCTGCACGATGAACATGGTAAGATATGTACACAGATTATAATTTAATTAATTAAATATAAATAAATAAAGTCCCTAAAAGGTACCTGGGCTAAAGAAGTCCTCAGGCCCACCTTCTCACATCCCCTTCCAAGGCAGTCGCCCTGTGGGGCGGGCATGCTCTGTTTTACGTGACGATGCCCAGAGCCTACAGCTGACCGTGCAAAGTGTGACAGCCAATCCCTGAGCAACCAGCAGCATATAGGGTCCAGGATAAAAGGTAATCTGTGCGTTCTAGCTGTTTTGGCTCAGTGGGTAGTGTCAGCCCACCGACTGCAGGGTCCAGGTTCGATTCCGGTCAAGGGCATGTGCTGGGTTGCAGGCTCGATCCCCAGCCCTGGTCAGGGCGTATGGGGGAGGCAACCAATCAATGTGTGTCTCTCACAATGATGTTCCTCTCTCTCTGTCTCTCCCCCTACCTTCCATTCTCCCTTCAAATCGATGGAAAAATAATCTTGGGTAAAGATTAACAGCAACAAAAGAGACAATCTGTGCTAACTTCCCTCAGCAACTTGAAATGGCAGCTAAGTAGCAGCAGTTAAAAGAGAGCTCAAAATGCACAGATGCTGTAAGGTAGAGGCTGGACTTTTTCTAATTTATCTTTTCCAAACAAAATCTTTATAAACTGAAATCCAAATCACCCCTCAAGGATAAACAGGAACCCAGAGCATCTTATGGGACCTTCCTGCGAGCATCTTCATGTTGACCACCAACATGCATGGCTGCAGGATGTGGCTTAAGACTCACCGCCCCTTGCCAAAACGGGTTTGGCTCAGTGGTAGAGCGTCGGTCTGTGGACTGAAAGGTCCTGGGTTCAATTCTGGTCAAGGGCATGTACCTTGGTTTTGGGCACATCCCCGGTAGGGGGTGTGCAAGAGGCAGCTGGTCAATGTTTCTCTCTCATCGACACTTCTAGTGCTCTATCTCTCTCCCTTCCTCTCTGTAAAATATCAATAAAATATATATTTTTTTTAAAAAAGAATCACCGCCCCAGATAAAACCACAAATACTTAACATTTCCATTCATTCATTCATCCATTCATTCATTCTTTCATTCATTCAACAACTATTTAGTAAATAGTCACAGAGTAAGACAGATGAGGTGTTTGCTCTCAGAGAGTTTTGTTCTCTTACGGAAGGAAAACAAGTAAAAAAATAAACCAAGATCATTTCAGATGATGATCAAAGTCATAAAAACATCAAAACTGGGCAACATCTAAAAAACCAAAGAAGGAAAGGGAATGGGGCCTGGGTAGGGTGGTCAGAACAACCGCCAAAGTCAGTGGCATTGGGGTCAGGACCTCAAGGAGAGAAGCCAGCCACTCAGAGACACAGAACAAATTCATCAAAACAACAAACAGCCTACAATCCACTCTTAGCAATACTAGGGACCATAAAAGTATCAGGAATGTTCAAAACACAGTTTGGTCCCTCTGTAAACTGTAAAATGCACTTACGGAGGTAAATGAACTCATGAAACTGTTGAGAATTCAGGTGGAAGCAGGGACGCCCCGAGGACAAGCGCACAGGGACCGCCTGGCAGCTCCAAGGCCGGTCACGCCAAGGCCGACCACGTGGTCGTCTCGCACCCTGATTCTCACACCGTGCACATAAGCTATGCCTGCAAGCTTTCCAAAGCGGAACCTGAAATTCTTCTCATCTTAATTAGTTCGCCCTTCACAAGGCACTATGAAGACAACGTCTGCACGCAGCAGGGTAAACAGTGCTAATTTGCTAATCAATCAGGAAAATCTATCCTCAAATGGCATCCCCCCCTTAACAGCAAGGGCACTGGACTTCCGTTCCTGCAGCCTCCGCGGCCTCGCGCTTCACACCGCTGTCTCCCTCCCCTGACCACAGGCCTGGCCTACCCAGAATCCTCCAGCAGTTCTTCTGCAAACAGGTGAAGAACTGCTGAGGAGAAAGAGCTGCCAAACAATTGTCTCCAAACTACCCGACTCCCCTGTTCTGTCGGTGTCTGCGCAACAGAAAGGTGTCCGGCTAGTTGGGATGCTGTGGTGTTCAGAGCTGAGCACACACTCCCTACAGATGCTCTGGGCTCCTGTGACAGAGCCGAGGGGCCTCCCCAACCGAGCCGGGCGGAGAGGCCGGGAGAGGCCCGGGCACTGCCCTCACCGCCAGCACATCTCGTCCCCGCTGCCGCAGGGCAGCCAGAGAGTAGCCAGCGGCCACCGTGCTGGCAGGTGAGGCGCGTCTTCTCTGTGGATAACTTGGTGGGGAAGAGGCTAGTCTGGGATTACACAGGAGGAAAAGGTACCTGTCCTTCAAACGGAATGCTCAGGAGAAAGGGGGTGTGAAAGCAGCCAAAGTCCTGCCATCCCAGCGGCACTGACCATGCGTGACCGGGAGCTTTCTCACCGGCAGTGAAGGTCAAATGAACGCCGACACTCCCTTCGCTGACTAAAGGAAAGGCAAAGTGCCAATTACTGTGTCTGATGAAAAGCCACACACAACCATCTATTTTCAATGCAAAACTATGTGCATCAGCCCATTAATGACCCTCCTCCCACATTCCAAACCCACTCACTACGGCTAACAACTATCCCAGTTAGAGGTAAAGTTTCTCCAGCTGGAATCCGCTTCCCCCTCTCCCCTCCCCATATCTGAAAAGCCACCTCCCATCTACTGGGGTCCGCTTCCCTCTCCTCCCTCCCCATATCTGAAAAGCCACCTCCCATCTACTGGGGTCCGCTTCCCCCTCCCCCTCCCCATATCTGAAAAGCCACCTCCCATCTACTGGGGTCCGCTTCCCCCTCTCCCCTCCCCATATCTGAAAAGCCACCTCCCATCTACTGGGGTCCGCTTCCCTCTCCCCCTCCCCATATCTGAAAAGCCACCTCCCATCTACTGGGGTCCGCTTCCCCCTCCTCCCTCTCCCCATATCTGAAAAGCCACCTCCCATCTACTGGGGTCCGCTTCCCTCTCCCCCCTCCCCATATCTGAAAAGCCACCTCCCATCTACTGGGGTCCGCTTCCCCCTCCTCCCCCTCCCCATATCTGAAAAGCCACCTCCCATCTACTGGGGTCCGCTTCCCTCTCCTCCCTCCCCATATCTGAAAAGCCACCTCCCATCTACTGGGGTCCGCTTCCCTCTCCTCCCTCCCCATATCTGAAAAGCCACCTCCCATCTACTGGGGTCCGCTTCCCCCTCCTCCCCCTCCCCATATCTGAAAAGCCACCTCCCATCTACTGGGGTCCGCTTCCCTCTCCTCCCTCCCCATATCTGAAAAGCCACCTCCCATCTACTGGGGTCCGCTTCCCTCTCCTCCCTCCCCATATCTGAAAAGCCACCTCCCATCTACTGGGGTCCGCTTCCCTCTCCCCCTCCCCATATCTGAAAAGCCACCTCCCATCTACTGGGGTCCGCTTCCCCCTCCCCCCTCCCCATATCTGAAAAGCCACCTCCCATCTACTGGGGTCCGCTTCCCTCTCCTCCCTCCCCATATCTGAAAAGCCACCTCCCATCTACTGGGGTCCGCTTCCCCCTCCTCCCTCCCCATATCTGAAAAGCCACCTCCCATCTACTGGGGTCCGCTTCCCCCTCCCCCCTCCCCATATCTGAAAAGCCACCTCCCATCTACTGGGATCCGCTTCCCTCTCCCCCCTCCCCATATCTGAAAAGCCACCTCCCATCTACTGGGATCCGCTTCCCTCTCCCCCCTCCCCATATCTGAAAAGCCACCTCCCATCTACTGGGGTCCGCTTCCCTCTCCCCCCTCCCCATATCTGAAAAGCCACCTCCCATCTACTGGGGTCCGCTTCCCCCTCCTCCCCCTCCCCATATCTGAAAAGCCACCTCCCATCTACTGGGATCCGCTTCCCTCTCCCCCCTCCCCATATCTGAAAAGCCACCTCCCATCTACTGGGGTCCGCTTCCCCCTCCTCCCTCCCCATATCTGAAAAGCCACCTCCCATCTACTGGGGTCCGCTTCCCCCTCCTCCCTCCCCATATCTGAAAAGCCACCTCCCATCTACTGGGATCCGCTTCCCTCTCCCCCCTCCCCATATCTGAAAAGGCCACCTGCCAATCTCCTGGCTCATAAGACGCCTCCTCTGGCACCTTAGCCAGCAGACAGGTGCCATCCTGGGCCGGCTCGGACCGCACACCACCATGGCCAATCACTGCCTTCACTACTGTGAGGACACCTACTATGCCCGCCCGGCACCCCCCCCCCCCCCGAAAACATCTGCACGCGCTGAGGATAAGAATTTAGATTTTTTTTCTATCATTCTTTTTTTAATCCCTCCTCTGAAAGTGCCTATTACCAAAAGCTACCGAATAAGAGGGTTTAACACATATTGGCTTAATACACTGGAAGGAGGCAAAGGCAAAATATTGCAATGCCAATGTTAAGTATTATATTCATAGTGGAAATATTTTACATTTCTCAATGAAACAGGACAATGAAGACTTGAAAACACAAAATTCAACTAAATCACATGCCACTTCATTCTTATAAACTTGTCTTTTAAAATCCTCCCTACAGCTCTCACCCTGTACACAACATACCAAAGAGGCTCATCACAGTGCTCTGAACCAGTTAAAAAAGGTACCTTTAGAAGTCATCTTTGCCCGTTCCACAGCCACATCTTATCCTAGGAGAATAAGACTTAATCATATTTGCATAAATATAATATATGTGGGTTAAGATGACGTTTTAGTTACAGCTATAACTAAATTCATAAATTTAGTTCTAACTTATGAAAATATAAACTTAAAATCTGAAAATGCTCTTTTCTACCAATGATAACTATACAGTATTGTACTCTATTTGGGTTAGTTTGTTTTTTTATCCTCACCTGAGAATACTTTTTCCACTGCTTTTTAGAGAGTGGAAGGTAGGGGGTTGGAAGAGAGAGAGAGAGACATGGATGTGAGAGAGATATTGATTGGTTGTCTCTCACATGTACCCTGATGGGAGATGGGGGATGAACCCACGGCCCAGGCATGGGAATTGAACTGAGACCCTCCAGTGCAAGGGCCGACGCTCTAACCATTAGGGATGCTGGCCAGGCTGCTTTTCTACCGCAGTTCTCCTAATCCCATGGGGTTGTTACACTCGTGGGCTGGGCTGTGTTTATGGATCTGACGGTGTGTTGAATGGTGCGGAATGATGCTGACTAAGGTTTCAGACATGTCCAGCTGTTACAGAGGTGCTGGTTACCTAGGTCAACTCCCATCCTCCTTAATACCGGAGCCTCTGCGTTTACCGGAGCACAGCCGAAACCAGCCCCGGCCTCCCGGAAGCTCTCTGTAAGCCAGCAAACCCCCTCCAGCTGCCTGGATGTAGTGAAGAACCAGTTTCCCCCATTCATTGCGGAGTAATAATTTTAAAAATACATAAAAGACCGTGCCAATGCCAAATGTCTATAAAAGGTTCTAAATGGTTACCTCCACTTCCCGTGCTTATCTCACGGCGGCCTAGTGCCCACCACGGCCATGGGCATGTCCTGACAGCGGCGCAGCGGCCACGTGACACGGGGAGGCCTGAGAAAGGAGACCGGCACACAGGACAACTGAACAGACGCAGGAAACTGGCACCTGAGAGTCACGTGTGCGTCAAACCTGGAAGACACACCCAGGATAACGCCTCATTGGGCCTTTCACCTCTGTGACTTTGGGTTTTATCGCAGACAGCAGTCCTGATAGCTGATACTCCGGCATTTGGAGGGCACTGGAAAATTTTCAAAGCACCATGTTACCCCTTTTTCTTCTCACATGCGGATAGCTGTGGCTAAGCAGACACAAATTCTCAATCTGACAGCGGGAGCCTGCTCTCCCGAAGGAGGAAACCGCTGGCCTGAAGCGGCACAGCACTGGCGGCAGGCCTGAGCCCAGAAGCTGGGCGCCTCCTCTCTCCAGGAGAGCAATCTACCGCTCAGTGAAGTACAATTAGTTATCACGATTATAACTAAAACAAAATATACATGGCCAGTGGTGCACACACAATAAATTACATAAAGTGAGTATGCCACTGGGTGGACAGATGCCACAAAATGCCATGGTCAACTAGTGAACACAAAATCCAATGTAATGGCGACTGTCCGAGTATATTGCATTTTTACAGTCATAACAAGTGTATTTGTACAAAGGAGATGCAGAGGGAGAAATCACAGGCAATCTATGATAATAAAAGCGTAATATGCTAATTGACAGGACATCCCTCCGGGTGAAAGTCGGGGCTGCGAGGGCAGCCTGGGTCCCAGATGCCAGAGGGCAGCGGCACAGGGAAGGCCTGCTCTGGCACGACTTCCGGGCACGGGGCCTCTAGTTTTATAATAATTTAGCCAGCCACGTAGCAACTGATACAAATCACTTTAGTTTACGTTATAACACAAACCCTCAAACCCTAGTCTCAAATACAAAAGTGAAACACTAATATCCTATCTGGATATGAATAAAATTTATCAGTAGTAATGATGTTTGTTAAAAATACTTTCGGTCATAATGTCAGATAATGATAATATACTGTCCTTGGATATAAATCAGACTTCCGAGAATCAGAAGAGTTCTGCGCTTTCCTTCAGTGAGAGAGTCTGACACAGAGACCCTGTTCGCTGCCCAGGGTACCCTGGTATAAAGTGTGTTATTAAGCCGATGGTGAGGACCAGCCATTTCACCTGTGGACTAATTTTTACTTGGGTAAATTTTCTTTGCCTGTGAAGGTATCAAATGTTTTATTTCATCAGCAACAACCACTAAAATAAACTATTTTCCATATTAATATTTATCTGTTAAATATTAAATTAGCAGGAAACCATACTTTTCATTAAGTGCAGATTAAAAGGCTCTTCTGCTGTTCTGAATATTCTGTTGCAATAAGTTTTTAAAATTAGACAAACACCCACAAGGAAAATTAAGACATGAACTATTAGATATATTATTACACACATTTAACCTTTCTAATTTTCTCTCTAGATATAAACTAACTGCCAAAAAAAACACATTTAATTGTTCCTCGTATATAAACACATTGTAAAACTCCTCAAGGATCATCAGTGAGAATGAGTTCTTAAAAGAAACACCTCTCTGTTAGCGTACTATACAAGGAACAATCGTGGAAGGAAATTACAGAAAGAGATACGGGCACAGCTGTAAAGGTACAATTGTCACCCGCTCAGAGCAGCACAGGAAGGAAGAGCAATTGCTGGCTGCCAACCGCACGCCCCTGGTGGCGTGAGGCCCGGGGGAGGAGGAAGCCCGCAGGCTCCGGCAGGGGTGACCTCACAGTTCATACCGGCTGGGGATCGGCACCTGCAGGCCGAGGCTACACTTTATTGGTCAGCACAGTCTGACCGGGACACAGCCACAGCCACAGCCACAGTCAAACACTGACTAGGGCCGGATCTGAACAGGTGCCACCGAGAAGACAAAACTGAAAACATTTACTACCTGGCCTTACAAAAAGCCTGCCACCCGGTACAACAAGCATCTGCCAATGGTAACAAATGTCGGCAGTCACCTACTTGAGCAGATGGCACTTCTCTGGAGATAGGTAGAAATGAGCCTTTCGTTTCATAAACAGCTGGTCAGTCAGGTGTTTGGATGTATGTGCAGTACATACATAGTTCATGCGATATAAGAGGGTCCAGAAAAAAAGCTGACCCAAACACAAACCCTCCCCAACCAGTATGCCACACACAAACTAGCCTACGACTCAGAAGTCTAGTGAGCTGCACTGATATTGTATCTCCCTTACAGAGAAAACACTATTTGAATGAGAAAACAAATTTACCTAATGAATTAACTTGAGAGATTTAGGATATGGTGTGGACCTTTGGGAACAAGGCTGACACAGAGAGTGTGTCAGTGTCCAAGTACCAAGGCTCCCAAAACGACCTAAGGGAAATCCAAGTTCAATATTCCTAAAGGTCATGTGATTAAACATGACAATGCTCATGTATGCACCAGTTACAAGGGAAAGTTCACTGGGTTTCACCTCTTTCTTGTTGCTTCCATTAGCTGTTAAAAGAGCAAGTGCTTAACTATTTAATTTGTACTGATGCTAATTTTTAATACATATTTTTTAATTATTTCAGAGTGGACGGGAGAGGCTGAGAGATAGAAACATCAATGATGAGAGAGAATCATCGATCAGCTGCCTCCAACACATCCCATACTGAGGACCAAGCCGGCAAGCCAGGCAACCTTGAGCAGGAATCGAACCCTGACCTCTTGATTCATGGTCCACATTCAACTACTGAGCCACACTGGCTGGGCCGTTACCTTTACTCTTTCTGTACTTCCTGTTACTTTTCCCCTTGGTGGCATTATGTTCCTGCTTTTTAAGTTTTCATGTAAATGCCATGTTTTAGGAGGCATGTTTTTATGGCCTCTTTTGGGGTACATTCTGAGGGTCATTAAGTTGCTCACAAGCAGGAACACTGTCTTTGATTCTTGGGTTCCCCAAGAAACAAGCAGCAGAAGGTGTCATTTCCTCCAAGCAGGAACTAAGACAAAGGCTGTCTCGGTCTGAGCCCTCTGCCTTCCTCCCCAAAATAGCGAAGGGCAGCAGGTCTCCTCTCCAGCAGAGCGGCATACAGAGAGCTCCGTCTTCACTGGAGGCAGCTTAGAGAGCAAGGCGACAGCTTGGGTGTTCTCCACATTGCTGCCAGACGTAAGTGTGTTCTCAAGATTTCCTCCCGGGCCGGGAACACGCACAGCGAACCCGTCTACTGCAACGCCCCTTCTCTCTCCCGGCAGACCGCCATCGTGTCCTTCACTCACTCACTCCCCAAATGACAGGAGCAGGAGCTATGGATGTGGCGGGTAAACGGGAAACAACTAAAGCAGCACAACAAAAGCAACACAACCACACCTCCACTCTCAATAAAGTAATTTTTAAATCTGATCAGTTTTCCAGGAAAGCAGAAAGGTGATTTTACACCATCTCACATCATGGTTCCACTACAGGGACTGACATCTCGTAACAGGGTTTTGTGGAGCTGACCACGCTCTTCCTGAGGCGGAATAAAAAAATCTTTCATCGTCAGCATTGTCTCCACCAGGAGAACATAAATCTAGCTCAGCGCCCATCCTGAAACATCGGGCGGAGTCTGAGCTCCCCTCAGACTGTAGGCCAGGCTTCCTTCCAACCGTGCCGGTCCCGTGGCCAAGCCCGGTGGTGCTGCCACGTGCCATGCTCCCGCCTTCCCCCAGCGGGATGGTGCGACACCAGCCGCCAGGCCTTCCTTCCCCGCTGGGCCATGCTGGGACCATGTCTCCCAGCTCTAAGAACACAGTGCTCTATTCTTTCTTTTGTCCCTGAAGCCCCAAGATGGGGCTGCCCTCTCTTGCAATGGGGTGCCTGAAACCACACCAGCCACTTAACAGATGATGCCCCTAACCCTGGTAAAAGCTCCATGAAAGGAAGTCAGCTTCTCACAGAAGGCTCCCCCGGCTGACTGCATAATTTTAAGACAAAATGCCTCGCAAACATCCCTATGCTACGGACAAATCAGGAGCTGAGGCAAACGCCAGATAATGAAACATTGCAAGAAGGGCTCTTGCTAATTGTTTAGCCCACCAGGGAGCACTGATGTTATTTTCAGCAGAGGGCTATTTTCAGCTTATAGGCTCAGTGACATCAGGAATTGCATCTCAATGCCTTTCCTGTCACGCAATCCTCTAACTGTCACCTACGTCTTGTTGCCACTCCGCATCCCTTTCCAGAAAAGCCCTGGCTCATGGACGGGTCTTCCCTCTTAGCCCACGGGAACCCAACCGCAGCAGCATTTCAAGTTCCACAGACCGAACCCGTGTCCAGTGTCACTGACCAGCTGCTTTTCTTTTAAATCATTCCTACAAGGCATCAGATATCTTTATGCATTCTCATCTTGTTTGTTAACAAATCTGCTCAATTTCTTAAAAGCAGATTGATGTTCAATCGTGATGTAAGCGTGCCAATCTATGGACATCTGCGGGCATTTCTAACGCATCCAAGATGCTCGCACAAAGGGAAACCCAGGGAGGAGCAGCAGGTAGCACTCACTCACTACTTCTCCACCCCAACAGGGACGGTCAGAAAGCTCCGTAACTTTCAAGGAAAAAGAACTAAGTATTAAATTTAGGAGTAATACTAATTTATGAGAATTCCTGCATCTTTATATACTAGAAAAATACTCAAAACAATTTTAGACTGAAAACAAGCCAATGATTTATGATTCAAGTACAAATCAAACTGCTCTCATCATGACAGAACGTTCTGCACTCGGGTCTCACTACCTAACACCCACCCACGTCACCAGCTTTCATTAAGTTGTGGACGGTGAGCTCTGCCTCCCAACGGAGCGTGGGAGCGGGGGCCTGGGGCGGGCAGGCATGTCGGCGCTAACCTGCCTTTGGGTGCGAGTCTAAAGCATCCCGCCAGACTCTCGGGATTCAGGTACCGTAAGCCCAAGGGCTTCGGGTGCAAGGTCCCCACACGCACCCGTTACTGGCACCAAGGCACTGAGGTCCTTCTGCTTTGCCACCCAAACTGTAGAGTGACAAGGCCCCGGGCAGGCGTCAGGGAGAACCACCACCATTGCCAACAGGCTGCGCCCATGGCGGCAGCCTCACCACAACCCAGTCCTCCGTGTGGAGAGGAACCACGTTCTGTTGTAAGAGCACAGCCCTTCCAATAAACATCCAAAAGTCCAAAACCCAGCCTTATGGACCAATCATCAAATGAATGAAAACAGTAACATATTAAAATAGCCTTGTGCTATGTTAGCTGAAAACCTGATATGCAAATGTGTGCAAGATGTATGTTGTATGAGCTTCACAAGCCCATGAGAATTCCAACAGGGCAGGGAAAAACGGTGACTTGAGCTGTATGTTGATATCTAATCACTGAAACTGTAGCAGCCAAGAGTACTCTCCTGGCCTGCACCTCTCTCGTTTTCATAGGAGATGAGAGACAAAGGGGAAAGACACCCAACGGTCACGTCCTTCTAGAAAAATAAAATAAAACAAACATGCACACTAGATTTTTCTGGCTAGTATTGGCCCATCTTTCTCCTGCTTTAAATGAAATACTCCTCTGTTGATGGTCCCATTCAGTCACATTTAATGTACACCTTTTTTATAAATCTTTATCTAATTTAAAAAATCTATTTTATTGATTTTTACAGAGAGGAAGGGAGAGGGACAGAGAGCCGGAAACATCGACGAGAGAGAAACATCGACCAGCTGCCTCCTGCACACCCCCCACCGGGGATGTGCCCGCAGCCAAGGTACATGCCCTTGACCGGAATCGAACCCGGGACCTTTCAGTCCGCAGGCCGACGCTCTACCACTGAGCCAAACCGGTTTCGGCCTTATCTAATTTTTAAGTACTTTTTTTCCTGTCTCATAAATGAAGCAAACTATTAATTCAGTTGTTATGGGGCAACTTCTCAGAGTCAGGCACTGGCCCAGGTGCCCAAACAAAAAGGTGGGTGAAATGCTGCCCCTTCGTCCAGTGTGCCCGCGGACTGCCCGCAGACATGAGGTAGCCATGATGTCAGGAGCGGGCTGCTTGTCTCTCCAAGAGGAGCAAGAATGGCGAGTTGGGGATAAAGAGGATCACTTTTTATTTTATTTTCAAGGGGCATTTTACAGTTTTAATATATTCATCCTCTGGATTTCCTATTTTATAATTGCATGATTTTGACTCTGAAAGTTTACATGCAATCAAATAACTAAGTAGTACTACCACAATTATCACAAGCTAGTAAGCAAATAAGATAAACGCAATACGCTACACGTGTGCCAAGAGCGAGCAAAGTCACCTCGTGGGAAAATGCATTGAGGATAGGTTTCTCAATGATAACAACAAAAATAAAAGCAATAGGAAAGCGGAGTCATGCCGAAACCGGTTTGGCTCAGTGGTAGAGCGTCGGTCTGCGGACTGAAGGGTCCCGGGTTCGATTCGGGTCAAGGGCATGTACATTGGTTGTGAGCACATTCCCCGGTAGGGGGTGTGCAAGAGGCAGCTGGTCGATGTTTCCCTCTCATTGACGTTTCTAGCTCTCTATCTCTCTCCCTTCCTCTCTGTAAAATATCAATAAAATATATTTTTTTTTAAAAAAAGAAAGGAAAGAAAAGAAAAGCGGAGTCATCACAAGCGCCCAGGAGTCTTAACATGCCATATATGACCTCCTAGTCCCTAAGGATCTGCACCTAAGCCATCGGTCACAAATACATGTTAAAAGTGGCTATTGCATTTCAGCAAAGCATCATCATCCATTCTATTAAATTAATGTTGGCAGCTGCAATTTTACTGGTTTTATAGTTTTGTCTGAATTAATTTATAAACTGTCTCTTAAAGCTGTGCTGGGGATAAAAACCAGGAGATTACACCTAACTGTGTGTTGGAGAAGGTGGAAATGAAGTAACACGGGAGAACCACACGTCATTCTTTTCGGTACGTAAGACACTCGGTCCTGGAACTGCACCAAAAGCTCTCCACCCCGCAGAGCACGTGGCCGGATCCGCATCTCCAACGGTCACTGGGCAAAGCCAGACCTCCGTTCGCTGAGGCTGGCTGCCCAGCAGAATCTCCGGGGAGTTCTTAGAAGAAGCTGTGGTTCCTGGGCCCTCGTCCAGAACCACTGAAATAAAAACCACTTCACAAGTGAGGAAACTGAGGTGCAGAGAAATTAAGTAATTGGACCATGAGCAAATGTTGCCAACATGAATCAAGCCAATATCATAATTTCAACAGTAAAAATGTGTATTTTTTAAAACACATGCGTGATCTATTTCTTCCAAGCAGCTTTTCTCTCCCTGGAGCCGAAAAATGGAACAAAACACCATCACAGATTTTTCCTCTTACTACAAAAAAAAAAATATCTGAAAATTCATAATGTCCTTGCGTTGCTACAACAAACAAAAAACCTGAGGGCTCAAAAATTCTCTTCCACCCTCCACCTCTCTCACTTTTTCATTCTTCCTCTCTCTCCTCTCTTTCCATCCTTCTTTCCTCCCTCCCATCTCTCTCTCACTTTATTAAAAATTGTCAAATTTGAATTGATAGGTGAGTGCTGATCTATTTTTCAAAGACAGTGATTTCGTTTAAGTACAAAATAATTTTTTTTAAAAGATGGACATTCTGCAACTGCCCCAGAGAGTCAGGCAAAACATAACCACCAGGTACTAACAGATGTGTGACAACTTGGAGAAAAACAGGTATTTCCATGGTCTCAAAGCTTCTCTGTACCAATTCCTTACTGATTACAAAGGGAAAGTTACCCAAGTGATCAAAGGTAACGTTACCAATGTGACAAGCTGACCTCATGTGACCTCTGAGGTAAGGTGCTTAGGACACATGCCACTAACATAACAGTCCTGCCTGCAAAGCATAACGTAACCTTAAACTAATAACTAGACAGCGAGCTACAAAAATCTGGACTGTCCACTTTAAACCATGCCACTGCCATGGACACAAAGAAAAGAAAAGGAGCTGCTCCAGGTTACAGGGGACTAGAGAGGCACATAACTAGTTTCAAGGGAGATGCTGAACTGGCTACTAGACAAGAAAAACCAATTGCTGTCAAAGGCAGCTGTTAGAACAAATGGCAACATGTGTTTATAGATTAGATTATAGCATTGTATCGCTGTTAAGTTTCCTGATTTTGATGGCTATATGGTATCTATATAAATGGATGTCCTTGTTCTATGCAATATACTTTTAAGTATTTAGGAAATAAAGAGTCAAGATGTCTGTCTGCATATTACTCTCAATTCAGAACAATGGGATAAAAGCCCTCAAAACCAGACCCACATAAATAAAGTCAACTGGCCTTTGTCCAAGGAGCAAAGGCAACACACAGAGCAGGGCACGTATCTCAACAAAGGAGGCCAAACAACTGGACATCAGCATGGAAAAAAAATCTAGACTTTATGCCCTTCACCAAAATTAACTCAGAATGGACCACAGACCTAAATGTTAAATGCAGAACTGTGAAATCCCTAGAAGACAGCGTATGAGGAAACCTAGATGGCCACGGCATGGTGATGTCTTTCCAGCTTTACTACCAACAGCACATAACCCGCAAACGCAAGAATGGGTAAGCTGGACTTCATTAAAACTGAAAAGGTCTGCTCTCCCAAAGACACTGCGGAGAAAAGAAAAGGACACGTCATAGACTGGGGAAAAATATTTGCAAAAGACACATCTGATAAAAGATTGTCATCCAAAATATATACATGAACACTTCACACGACAATAAGAAAATAAACAACTCAGCTAAAAAATAAGCCAGAGACCTTAACAGACATCTCACCAAAGAAGCTACACAGGTGGAAAATAAGCATCTGAAGAGCTACTTTCATATCGTGTGTCATGGGAAACTCGAACTAAAACAGCAGTGAGATACCACTATACACCTGCTGGAGTGGCCACAGTCCAGAGCGCTGGCACCCAATGCTGGCAAGAACGTGGGCAACAGAAGCTCTTCATTCCCTGCGGGGGGGATACAAACCAGGGCAACTACTCTGGAAAACAGTTTGGTTGTTTCTTAGAAAACTATACATATTCTTAGCATACAATCCAGCAATCACGCTTCATGGTACTTACCCAAAGGAGTTGAAAAACTTATGTCTACACAAAAACGGACACACCGATGTTCCAGCAGCTTTATTCATGCTGCAAACCTGGGAAGATGCCCTTAGCAGGTGAATGAACAAACCGTGGCACATCCAAACAATGGAGCATTGTTCAGAGGGGAAAAGAAGACGCTATAAAGCCATGGAAAAGCACGGAAAATTATGTGCCTATTACTAGTGAAAGAAGCCAGTATGAAAAGGCTTCTGTGTGATTCCAGCTACACACTGTCTGACATTCTGGAAAAGGCAAAATTATGGAGACAGCGAAGCAATCCCTGGTTTCCAGGGATTAGGGAGGGGGCGGGGTGAACAGGCAGAGCACAGAGGGGTTCAGGGCAGTGAAACTTCTCTATGAAACTGTAACGGCGGGTTCCCGGCCGTAGAGACCTGTCTGAGCCCACCACACATACAGCACAGACACAAAGCCAATGCTCGCTTTGGATGATGATGAGCGGCAGTGCAGATGCGTCCATCATCCCATCCGCACCGCTCTGGTGGGTGCTGATAACAGGAGAGGCTACTGGGACGGGGTGGGGAAGTTTGTGGGAAATCTCTGTACCTTCCGCTCAATTTTGCTGTGAATCTAAAACTGCTCTAAAAAAATCATCTGTTAAAAATAAAAAAGAGAGAAAACAAACAAATGAAGAAATATCTAACATTTAATCTAATGTAAAACATGAGACCAAAGATAAAAACAAAAAATACCAACTTCCAGGCATGAGACGTAATTACTGTAGACTCTGAAAAGAACTGACTAACCTTAGGAGCATTACGTGAGTTTCGCTGACGCCTTGACAGTCATAAGGAACACGCCACCGAAGACAGTACTGTGGTACCCTACAATGGGGGGAGGGTGACACTACAAACAAAGTCAAACTAAACCGCAAGCTCACCGCCGCCATGGCATGGAGGGCCTGGCTGTCCTTGGCAATTCACACCGGGAAAGCTGATTCTAGAGAACGTGTAAAGCCCGGATTTCCACGTTTTTGCTTAGACATTTTCTGAGCAATATGAAACGGCCCCAAAAGGCAAGGTTGAAAGGCCCGGCAGTCCCGGTACACAGTGAAGGGCAATGCACTATGCCGGGGAAAGGAAGTGCAGTGAAGCTTAGAAGCCCTCGCTGCGTCTCACACACACCTATGATTACAAGAGACTGCGTACGTAGTAGGCAGTTTCATAAAATCATAAGGCGGTTCTGAGAGGGTGGCATCATGCTCCTTTCGTTACTAAAGGAGATGAATACGGTGGGGAGACAGCCGTAAGAACAAACGAGCTGATAATTAGCTCCTATGGCAGAGCAGGGTATGAAAACAACTGTTCCGAGAGAAAGGAATTACTCAGGAAGCAGGCTACACATTAGTCGGTTGGGTGTTTTAAGAATTGTTAGCCGTGGCCAGTGTGGCTCAGCTGGTTGGAGTGTCATCCCATGCATAGAAGGGTCCGGGTTCAAGTCCAGTCAGAGCACATACCCAGGTTGCAGATTTGATCCCTAGTCTGGGCGTATATGGCAACCAATTGATGTATCTCTCTCACACTGATGTTTCTCTCTTTCTTTCTCCCCCTCCCTTCCTCTCTCTAAAAACAATTCGCGCGCGCACACACACACACCATATCCTCAGATATTTTTCTTTTGCTTTTCGAAGAGTGTGGAAGGGAGGGAGAGAAAGATCAATGTGAGACAGACACATGGATTGTTGTCTCCTGTATGAGCCCCAACTGTGGCCAGGGATCTAACCTGCAACCCAGGTACATGCCCTTGACCAGGAATTGAACCTGAGACACTTTGGTGCAAGGGTTGAAGCTCTAACTGTAGAACACACTGGCCAGGGGGAAAAATTTAAGAATTTTTAAAAACTTGCTACATTAAAACCCAATAGCTATTAATCATCTTTCATTTAGGGTGGTTGGGCTAATTCAGCATTTATATTGGCATTTTTTCTGAAAATTCAGTAACTTTAATACCTTTAACTACAATTAAAAGTAAAAGGCAGTAGTTATTTTTGGCATATTTAATGTCAACTGGGGAGGCCACAGTAAATACTGAAAAAACAGGCCATCTTCAGAAACTCTTGAACACCTAAACAAGCAACCAGATGACAGTTCTCTATAAGCAGCAAATGGGTAGAAATGTAACCACTCTACTTTTTAAATAGCATTTGATAATAAATGTTACATGGTACTGAAGTCCCTAGTGTGAGAAGTACCAGTGTTAGAAACGATACTTAAAAATAACAAATGTCTCACATAAGCAAAAAATGATGCTGTTTGAACACTGGTTTGAGATACAGTCACAAACGCTAAACTCAGCCTGAGGTAAAGGATTCTTCGCTTTTAAAGAGGTAAAGGGCACACCGCACCGCACGGGCCGACCCGAGGAGCATCACTGCAGGCGGGGGACTCCGGAGCAGCAGCAGAAAGAGCACTAATGGGCCCCGGAGCCCTGGCTTCTGGCCTGAGCAGCCCCGTGTGAACCAGGGGTTTGGGAAAGTCATTGGGCCCGTTTCCCATCTCTGTTAATGGGTAGGTTTAGCTACATGGGGATGGATTTATTCCACAGGAAATGCAAAACCCAATTTCTTACATGTACCAGGTTTTACCAGAAACAAACACAGACTAACAAATCAGACTACAGGAATTCCTTTTCAAAGGTATATCACAGTTAACCCTTGAAAAATATGGGTTTGAACTGCATGAGTCCACTTAAGACTCAAATTTGTTCAACAAATACTGTACAGTTTCCTGTGTGCAGTGCGGAGTCAGCAGATGTAGAGAGGTGACTGTATGCACTGATCCATACCATTGTAGATAGAGATTTGAGCACCCTCGGATTTTGGTATCCACAGGGTCCTGGAATCAACCCCTCCCCCACAGATACCAAGGACAACTTAAGTTTTAGGGGAGTCAACGTTATAATGGATTTTTTACTTTGGGGGGGACTGACTCCCACATTGTACAAGGGCCAACTGCAGATGCTATTAAGATGAGTGAAAAGGGAACTCACAGTAGCTGTTGGTCATGCTATTTCTTTTCTTTTTTAAACAAAAGGGCACTAAAGCTATGACCACCACAAGTGCCAAAGGAAATCAAAATTCACTGACACTGAAGCAGGGTTCTCACACCACCCTGTCCATTGGTCCCAGGTGAGGCCGGCCTGGAAAACGCTCAGGGCAGGCCCTCCCCTACCCAGAGTGGAGCGGCACGGAGCTCCGGGGCTTCCCAGCACGGCGAGGGAGGCTAAGGCGAGGGAGGCTACGGCAGGCCACGGCGGGTCACGGGGAGGCGCCACGGGCCCAGTGACGGTTATGTGAAAGCAGGGTAAGCTCATGCGCCTGCCACTCACTCGGGGAAAGATCTTATACAAATGCAACCCTCACGTTTTCTCATGGGCACAATTAAATTAATATCACAGACTGTTGTGGAGATTAAATCGACCAAAAGAGCAGCAGAGTGCCTGGGCTCAAGTAAATGCTCAGTGTTAGTTTACCTCCTTAACAGCTTTTAATCTTAATTTTTAGATTTTTTTCCCAACATTTTAGGAATCTGATTAGCATCTATGGTTGAAAAGTATACTCTCTGCAGAAAATTGTTCATACATATAAGACTTGCCAAGCAATTTTAGGAATTAATAGGACCTCTTAAACTCAAAGAGACTACCTAGGGGCCTGTGTCTAGATTAAGAATGTCTAGAAAACTGCTGAAACCGGTTTGGCTCAATGGATAGAGCTTCGGCCTGTGGACTGAAAGGTCCCAGGTTCGATTCCAGTCAAGGGCATGTACCTTGGTTGAGGGCACATCCCCAGTGGGTTGTGTGCAGGAGGCAGCTGGTCGATGTTTCTCTCTCATTGATGTTTCTAGCTCTCTATCCCTCTCCTTTCCTCTCTGTAAAAAAATCAAATATATATATATAAAATTGGCCAGAGTGCCTCAATAGTTGAGTGGCAACCTATGAACCTGGAGGTCATGGCTCATTCCCAGGTCAGGGCACAGGCCTGAGCTGTGGGCTCCATCCCCAAGCGTGGGGTAAGCAGGAGGCAGTCAGACAATGACTCTCTCTCATCATTGATGTTTCTATCTGTTTCTGTCTCTCCCTCTCTCTCTGAAATCAACAAAAATATTTTTCTTTAAATTTTAAAACCTGAATTTGTTTAACAAATATCTATGTGATAACAGATAATGCTTAATGAATGCTTATATATGGTATTTAATAATTTCAAATAGCCAGTAACATTGTACTCCTTTTCTAAGTGAGAAAACTAAGGGTTAGAGAGGTTAATTAGTATGTCCTGTTACACAAGAACATGTCTAAAGGAAAAAAATATGTTCTCCAAAAGATAATGCACCAAAAGCCAAAATGACTGAATTAAATAGCTCAACCCACTACCTTCTTTATATTATATACGTTAGCCACTCAACAGAGGTCTTAAACGCACAAAAGTATATGACTAAGAAATAAGAAAGCTCAGTGACTAACCCCTAAGCAGCCTGGTGGCCTGTGAGGCAGAGGCCGGGGCGGCCACTAGGACAGCCCGCACAGGGACCTGCCTCCCTCCATGGCCGCGCCGCGCTGCTCCGGAGGCTGTGCCATCCGCACCGCCTCACACGGGCCGTCTCCGCCCAGGCTGCCAAGGACCTGAGCGATGCTTTCTTTGCCACCTCCTCTCCCTCACTACCTGGCCTACCACTCTGCTCGTGCTAGAAAACATCCAGGCCAACAGATTCTCAATAACACGCAAAAGTGGTGCCTTTCCAGGACAAATACTTTAAAAATGGACAAGTTATAAATTTATAAAATTAAATCTTATGAGATGATACATCTATTAATGTAGAAACAGAGATCACATATACCTGAATACACAATGCAAGTTAAATTATGATGCAAGCAATGCCGTGGCATAAAGACTAAATTAACAAAAATAGTCCATTAGCGAAGACATCTGGTGTATCATGGCAAGAAACATTAATGATATTGTCTGCAACCCTGTAATCAATTTTCCCAGCAGCTCTCTCATTACATGTATTAGATCTGTGCGCCTGCAGAGCTTGTGAGAGCCCCACACCAGAGGGGGGGGGTGCCAACTGGATCCGGTTCAGATCCAGCTCCAATGACTCTGGCAGCTGAAGCACTGTCACAGAGCAATCGATACAGCCGCTCTCTGCAGCAGGGTCTTGACGGAAAGATTTACCATCTTATTACAGAATCTTCCCAAGCCTTCACATGACGCTGCCTGAGTGCACCACCAATCATGAACTTTTTAAACGCTCAGTGACCCAACACTTTCACTGCTAAAAATTAAACAGTGGCATCACTAATGCTCACAGAACAAGTTTACTGTTCTGGGGAAAAATTCCAACCTATTCCTGGTTGGTGAGTACTGTGGAAATGAAACAGTCTAACAGTGACATCCACACTGATTAGATAATAAAGAAACAATTACCTGGAAGCTAAGAGCCACTTCTTAGACACGTATGGAAATGAGACGGTAAGTGGAAAGGCTGAAGCTTTTGAAGTAGGCAGGCTAGTCAGGACTCTGCTAATTTGTCCCTTAAAATGTCAGTCTCTCTCTTCAGGGATTAAAATTAGATTTTTATCCACTACACTGGGTTTTATCTTGCATTGTGAATGGCTATTATATCAATAATTCCAAGGCTTCCATAATGTGAACCTTTTTTCTGGTCTAATTCTTGATAAATTACACTGGCGATTACCCAAACATGAGACTGCTGCTGTGACAATCATTCCTGATTGTGTGACAATTATTAATCCCCCGGCTCTGTTGCCTCGTCCTCTTCCTTTTATGCCTGGATGACAGGCCTCGCCTCCTAATGGGACTTCCCGTCTGTCCCCTCCACACCGCGTTCTGCTTCCCAGGGAATCTTCTCAGCAGGGATTGGCAAATGGGCTTGCAGGGAATAAAAAGGCTGCAAAGGCTCTCTTCCAACTACCGGTATCACATGAGACTCTACCTTTCCTAACCTTTAAGATCCTATGATCCGGCCCCATTTCATATCCCACCTCGGCCTCCCAGGCCCCACCAGCCTGTGCTCGTCACTGACGGCCGGTGTCTTCTCACCACTCGCAGCTTCACCGGGCTCACAGTCTATGAGCTTAGAGGGACAGGCTGACATGTACCCCTGGGAGGCCCGGCCATCTGCCTGGCCACCTGTGACCGATGTATCGAAAGCATAACCAGTCCTCACGCCCGCCCGCCAGCCCGCCGTCACAAAGCTGCCAGTCCTGTCGCCGTGCGGGGCGCTCTCTTCTCTGGGCAGAGGGGACCGCCCTGCACTGCAGAGGCACAGCGCACTGCCCTTCCCGGGTCCTGTGCTGCGTGTGGGTCTGTGACGACCATCCCCGTGTCATTTCTGAGTGCGACTCTGAGCCCCACTGTCAGATTGCATGCAGGAGAAAGACAGGTCTTACATTTCTTCCATGGTCACAGCAGGCGACCAGAACAGTGACACCTAGCTTTCAGAAATCCTCACAAATAAAGGGCAGACAGGTAGAAGACAAACCAGCCCTCCCTCCGAGATCGGCCGCCGGGCCCTGGGTTCTAAGGAACAACCATCTAGGGCCGAGGCATGCTGCTACCCCCACACCCACTCTACCCCGGGTGCCAGAGAGCGAGCAGGTTCAGCTGGGAGAACTAGGTCTCGCTCACCCTGCCTTCGGTGTTTCCGTCTATCTGCCGCAGAGGCCTAGCAATGTCTCCAACTGCAGCTGCGAGGCCAGCGCCCGCACAGGTTAGATTGTGGCCACGGCCCCGCGGGCCTGGGGAAGCGCACGTTCCAACGGGCTCTCACTTACCCCGTCCCCCACTTCCGTGCCAACATCCATACTCGCTGCTGATTGCCAGCTCCTGCTCCATGCAGCAGCCCAGCATGCTCTCTGCTGGTGCCAATGCCCTCCTCTACCACCCGCTGACCCTGGGACTGTCCTAGAGGGGTAAGGTAAGTCCCGTATTGTGCTTCCTCTGTGCATGTACTTGTTACTCCTTTAAGAACACATACAATGCAGCACATTTTTAAGGGGCTCTGGGGAGGGAGGCGATGTTCCTATTTTATACCCTATGGGATATAAAATATCGACAGCTTTAAAAACGGGATTCTCCTTACCCCTGCAGGCCCTCTCCCGGCTTCAGAGAGGTGCTGCGGTGGCTGTGCCGCCACCGGCAGAGAGCATGCTGGGGGCTCACACAAAGCAGGAGTTGGAGATCTGCAGCAGGCCTGCGAGGTGTGGACCTAAAAGAGAAAAGAGTTTTAAGTTAACGCACCCAACGTGCCGCACACCCTGGTTACGAGGGGCACCCGGCACACAGCGAGCATCTGCACCAGCCCTTAGCAGCTGGAGGCTGAACTCTCAGAGAATTTGTTCGGCCACTGAGTTAACCTTCTGCATGAATCAAAGCCATTCCCTTAATTAGCTCGGCGTGAACCAGCATATGACCCTTCCAGCTTCCACTTGCACCTGGACCCTGCCACACAGCAGTGTGGTGTGTGCCCCCGCGTAACCAGTTAACATGACACGGTGCCAGAGCACAGCGACAGTGGCATGCTTGGTTTATGATAAAAACGAACCCCACGTGGCCGGAGTGAGCTTTCAGAAGCGTTTCTAATGAGAGATGCTAGAGATATAAGACAAGTATTTAATCAGGAAATATTCAAAGCATTCGGGGTTTCTGAGAAAGATCCTCCCCCTGTCTCCAAGTCCTGCTCGATCGGAGAGAGCTAAAGGCAGGCGAGAGGCCTCGGCTCAGCACGGAGGGAAGAGCCCCGTCCAAGCGAGCGTCCGCTCTCCAGCGCCGGAAGGTAAGCGCCGTGGCCAGGCACAGAGCATAACGTTCAAGAAAGGCATTATTTCTTTTAGGGGCAAAAGCAGTTTGGAATTTTTAAGAAACTAGAAAATTTAAAACCAGAAAATGATTAGAGAGCAACTTCTGAAAGCCAGCACAGTTCTTTTAAGTATCAAAAAAGATATCTCAGATCTCAGGTAGGTGTGAATAGGATCCCTCTCAAACATTCTAGAGAGCAATAACATTTCCAAAACAAACACTAACAATTCAATTTCATGAGGTTTTAAATGAACTAAAAACATCAACTCAAATGCTTACATAAGATTTCTGTTCTTAAAGTTGTTTAAAAATTACAGATAAGCAGACCACCTTGGAGAGCACACGCTGGGCCCGCGCTGTGCGGTCAGCCTGACTCCCAGCGCCTGGGTTACGATGTGGGGTTAAATCAAGTGTCAGCCGTCATAACCTCCTCCGCCACACACCTCCCGCCTCCCACACCAACACCACAGACTCCAAACCACAGCGTCAACTGTGCACAAGAATGTGAATATACTCAATATTTTTTATCATAAGCATCAAATGGAAATAAATTTGTGGTTAATCTCTTGCACTGGAAATTCAATTAATCAGACCACTCCAATCCTTAAATCAAGGGTTTCAAACAAAGACACCTAGTAAATAATTTCTAAGCACCTTTATTTTAAATACACAAAAATTCAGGCAATGATTAAATATTTTAAGCATTAAAAAAGGCATCATTTCAAAGCATATCATTGCTCTTATTTAGGAATCAGAAAACTGACACAGTATCTCAGTTTCCCTCATTTTATTTCAATCCTAATAAGCTTTTTAGACTATTTGAGCTGGCTCTTAACACAAACATCCACACCAAATTACAAGTTTCCAGTTGTATGGAATTGAGTTTGAATGACAAGACTTTACAAGTATTCTTACACAGCAGATCTCTGCAAATATCAAATTGTCTCAAACTTCCCTAAGCTCCTTTTTAAAAAATTAGAATACCTAGAGTCTTCTGCATTGAAAAAAAAATTATAAATAGAGAACAGGCTTAGTAAATAACATTTGAGATAAATATTTTATGAAAATAAATATAATTAAGTAAAACTTTTCCAGTGGTTTCTTAAGAGTCCTAAAATCCACATAAAATAGGACAAAATGCGTTACCACCTTCACAGTCACCATGAGCCATTAAAACTTTAAATCCCGTGTGGTCTGTGACTGTCAGTCACGAGTGGAAACAGATGGATGAGAAGCTGAATGAATGGGGCCAATAGGGTGCTCGGAGATTATTTATTCCCAAAGCCTCGTTTTGATTTTCACTTACGGAACACCACCCCAGCCATTTATAAGCTGACATTCGTATCATGCAAAATGGTTGTGGTGATTCAAAATAACCCTCAACACGACTGCTCCAGAACTGGGGGAGGAGTTAGCAGCCCAGATCCAACATCACCTCATCGGACTGAGAGATGCCATCCTACTCTAGCCTCCGTAGGATGAAATACAAACACCATCAGATCTGCTTGTGCGGGGACACTAGTACTGAACCTCCCAGCAGGTCCTCTGGTTCATCTTCATCCCATGGTCACTCTGAGGAGCAGGGGCGTCTTAGGGACTTAATGCTTGTTTAAATCAATTAGCTGCGGTAAACCTGCTTTTGTTAAGTTCACAGAACCTTCAACCACATTCCGTGGGGACTGAGTGTGGTTGTTATAGGTGGCTCACTCCAAACAGCCTAGTGCCGTTTGTTAACACAACCCTTATGGAAACAGCCAAGCAACCTTGACCGTTACTTTAAACAAAGAAGAAAGGGAAAAGTCGCGCCCTCCCTGAGCTCCCCGGGCACCCATCAGCCTCACCACCTTTCCTGGGGAGAAGGCAGCGGGGAGAGGCGGCGCTGCGCACTCCTGACAGGGGAAACTACGCCGGCAGACAGGAGCAGGGTACCCTCCAAAGCCGCCCGCTCCACACCGTTCTCTCTCTCCGAGTAACACTTCATCCCTCACCCAGAAAACTGAAAACACCGATAACAAACTTCTCCATCTTCACTCCCTTGTCCAACGTTACTTCCAGAGACAAAGCTGGCGGGGCGGTCCTGACCTCGTGGGGACAAGAACTATAAAACACAGACTCATTCTGCAGGCCTCACTGGAGGGTCTGAGGAAAACAAAAGCGCGCTGCCTTGCAGAGCAGTGAGTCACAGTAGGCACTTCTATCAGCTGGCCTCGGATGTTTACTTACACACTGAGCCTCATTTTTCTCAGCCAGAGTATTCTAGAAAACTCAAACATTATAGCAACACCCAAACAATGTTATGACTTCGGCCACCCTCATGTAAACTTCCTGGAGAAAATGAAAAACTGACTTTTAAAGAATTTTAAGAATAGAATTTTATTACTTAAGTATAGAAAATGTTACACATTGCAAGCTTAAACAAAAAGTAAAGAAGCAGATCTCTTTGGCTTGTGTAATAAACAGAAGGTTAATCTGTAGCTAATGCAAACACTGTATCAAACTATGACTAAAGTTCTTAAAAACTTTACCCAGTGAATTCCTTCCACTGAAATGTTACTTTGTCCAATATTCAATAAATATTTATTGGGGATCTCATGTGGGCTAGGCCGTATGCCAAGTGCTCCGTGTACATGGATGAATAAATCTGGTGTGGCGTCCGCCCTCCCAAAGCTTAAACCTAAAGCACATCAACACCAGGTCCCTGTCAGGCCCCGGCAGGCCTGTGCTTCTATCCGCTCCGTAGGCTTGGCTTTTAACCAAAAACCAATCCACCTGCAAGACAGCTGCTTTCCATCCCGAATCCAGAGTAAACACAATCAGGGCAGGAGGATTAAGGTCATGGAAGAGGGCAACTGATGGAACAAACGGATGTCAAGGTCAAGCTGTCGACCCATGTACTGTTCCATCCCCAATCTCAGTCCCAGAAAAGCATCTCAGATTCTGAATTAGCCACGTTCAAATTAATGTGGACTTCCGGCCCCACCGCCAGAGCAGTTTTAATAAAAGAATTGCCTAATATTAAAATGGTGTACAATGATAACTCATTGTGTACACACATGTATGCACGCACAAAGAGTGCATGTAAATGTGTCTCTCACACCTCCCAGCATTATCTATGTAAAGATCTCTAACAAAAAACGAGAGGATATAATTTCTGATCCTCAGTAAGTTTCCGTTTTAAAGAAGGAGCAGCGGGTTGTCATGCTAATCCTCTCTGCGTCGTTCCAGTGTTAGTGTGCGTGCTGCCGAAGCGAGCACGAATAGAGGTTCTTACTTCTGTTCCACTTCTGAGAAATTCAACTTGGGGTAGAGAGGCAATGTTAATAGTAAATGGAACCTAAGGAGAAACTACTTTTCTGCAGTTGAGATTTGTTGTGATCAGCTCTTGGGGTATAACCCTATCAAACCAGGAATCAGAAAGAACTTCCAAATGTTCACATTTGGCAATGAAACAAAGAGGGAAATTGAAATCTTGAGTAATTTGGTCCCCACATTCACAGCAGTAACGTAGAGGTGCCTTCTCCAAGATAACTAGTGGCAAATTAAGGATTTAGCTATTCTACATTCATTGTTAGTCCTAAGACTAAATGTTAGGGACATAAATGATACACAGCACACTCATCCATGCAGAGCCATTACAACACATTGAGCTCTAAACAGCAAACTGAATATAACCATAATATTCCTAATGATATATCCCCAACTCTGAGTAATGTTTAGACCAGGTATAAATTTAATAACATTTCAGTTTTAATTACCATATTTGCCGGCGTATAAGACGATTTTTTGGCCCTGAAAAATACATATTTGCCGGCGTATAAGACGACCCCCTAACATTTCCACTAAAAATACAGAGTTTGTTATATACTCGCCGTATAAGACTACCCCCCACTTGGAGGCATATTTTTCAGGGCCAAAGGGTCGTCTTATACGCCGGCAAATATGGTAACCAAATAAGAGCCCAAATGAATCAATGTTATTTGTTCAAAATAATTTTTGTAATAATTATATATCCTACCTGAAAATTCATTTCAGATAACTGAAGAATTGATAACTATTTAACTATGTAACCAAATCATGCTTTTTCTATTATATGAATGAAAGAAATTCATTAGGAATCCACACAAAATTGCCATGTAGAATATTAAAGGAACAGCTTCGCTCACTTACCTGTGAATGAAGACGTAGGTATGACCCAGACGTAGGTATGACACTACAGCTAGACCCAGACCAGAAGCGCCCGGGTATTACACTGAATGGAAATTACTAGGCTCGATGATCTTCTTATTGAGCATTCTCAGAAACCTACATTATTTCTAGATAGCAAATTAACTATATATGGTAAGGCCTGGGTTTCTATAAAAATGGAATTTTGTTCTTTAGTAAAAGCAAGAAAGAAATCTTTCTTTGGGGACAAAAAATAAATGTCTTCCCCACATCAATCCTATTCAGTGTTCTCCAAAGAGGACTGACATCCAAAAATGCCACCGTTGCCTGCCTTAGCACCTACACTCACTGAGGAAGGAGCACCTACACTCACTGAGGAAGGAGCACCTACACTCACTGAGGAAGGAGCCAGATCTCACGTTCCTCACTCCAGTATGACTCTGCACGGGGCAAAGAACACAAAGCAAGTTTTCAATAAAGGCTTGTCAAAGGCCCTGATTTCAACCCAAAACCTTCTTAATTGCACTCTGGGATATAAAGCTCCTTGGTGATACCGACTCATTCAAAAACAAAATTCCCAAAGAAAGCGAGTCACCTGGTGAGCAGGACGCCCTGGGGGTGCGGCCGGAGAGAGGGCGAGGGGGGCGGGCGAGGCTCCGGCAGGTGCGATTCCTGGAGGTCAGCGCAAGCTGGCCCAGAGGCCTGCACTGGGCGGACCCGGCTCCACGAAGCAGCATCAGCAGCGCTCAGGGGGGCGTGCGCTCTCCCCCTGAGCTCTGCCACTCTCCCCCTGAGCTCTGCCACTCTCCCCCTGAGCTCTGCCACTCTCCCCCTGAGCTCTGCCATGCTCCCCCTGAGCTCTGCCACTCTCCCCCTGAGCTCTGCCACGCTCCCCCTGAGCTCTGCCACGCTCCCCCTGAGCTCTGCCACGCTCCCCCTGAGCTCTGCCACGCTCCCCCTGAGCTCTGCCACGCTCCCCCTGAGCTCTGCCACGCTCCCGGCCTCTGCGTCCCTGGGTCCTGCCATCATAGCAGCCTCCCATGCCCTGCTCGTGCCTGCCAGCCCTCTCATTGAGGCAATTCTTGGCTCATCCCATTAGCTTTGCCCTCCCTGCCCGCTACTCAGTCTCCGTTCAGCCAGCCCACAAAGATCACAGGTGGCCACTCCCCATTACTGTTCTCCTAAAGAGCTAAAGATTTTGCCAACTGGTTTAACATTTAGTTCAGAAACCTAAGGTGTAAAGCTGCCTTCTTTGATGATCCCTCTTTCTTCCTGCTTACTCTAAGCATAACTATCCATATTCCACTCTACCTCTCCTGCTCTCATGCCTCTGCTTTGCACATATTCCAGATGCGTTTGCCAGTGTGGCCAAATAAACCCAGGACCCCCGTCTGTAAGTAAGCCCATCCACTGAGCACTTCCTAAGGGAATGAGAGCTTCCTACTAGAACACACAATCCCCTTCCCTTGAAAATGCTACTCCCCAAAACCTCAGTTCTGTTAGGAACTCAATTTTTTGAAACATCCTAGCTTTCACCTACCCCTGTGAAAGGGCAGGTTCTAAATACACCTGTCCGTGCAGGACAGAGGCCCGATGCATGTGTTTTGATGGTTAAGCCACGGATCCCATCCCCATATAACCTGCCACCCCAACAGGGACACCTTTTGAGTGAAAAGGGACACTGTTTGATCGTCTGCCAGGACAACAGATGCAAACCTGGTCAACAGAAGCAGCTATGCTTCGTATTATGGACTCAGAATCTGTGGGAAGACAATCGGCATAAAATCCAAAGACCCTTCTTGCCCAGGATCCTCCGGTCAGTGCACTGGCATCGTGCTAGTGACCAGCGGTAGCTGTCTCAAGTCCACTTCTCAATCCTTTAGGCTCTGATGTTTAACTCTGTGCCCTTAGCTAAGGGCATTCGCCCAATTCTTTTGAGAGTACCCAAACATACCTACATTCAAACTCCCAGAGGTAAAAGGATTAACTCTAACCGGTGGTATAAACAAAGAAACACATTTTAGTTACACCTGCAAACAAATAGAGATAAAATAACCAACAATATTCCAAAGCTATTGGCTTTTGTTTCCATTGCTCCACTGGTCACGTGTGGTATTTCCTGTGGGCAAAACCAACTCCGGTTTCTTTTGTTTAAAATCTTGCAGAGAAAAAATAAAGCCTATTTCCTTCTGTTCATCCTTTCCCCTCATAGCTTGGGTAAGCTGAAGAAGAAAACAATAACAACCTATAATTATTCTCCTCTATTAGGTTACCTTTTTATAAATAGTACTGAAAATCAAGGAAAGAAGAAAGTGGATATCCAAACAATAACTACATTATTTTCAGTAGTAAATATTTCAATATCACTGTTATTTTTACATAAGTAGGATGTGTGCTGAATACAGAACTAAAAAACACACACAAAAAAACACACACACAACAAAAACCATAAAGCATAGCAGTGTGTGATTTAGAAAAAGATACCTTAACATGCTGCACGCTACCCTCTTCCCACACTGCTTTTGCGCACAGCGGTAATGTGTTGTACCAGACCAATACTGACAGCAGAAGCTTCCGCTTTTATTGCTGTTAATACCCTGAGCAATTACTATAACTCAGCAGGAACCTCTGCCCTGGACTATCACATTATAATCAGCATTTCGTAAGCAACGCTGTGCAAACACGAAGACACCAGCTACGTGCGCACACTGTCCAAAGGGGCTCCGGTTCTAACAGGTGAGAGGAAGCCTCGGCAGTTTTATGGCACAGTTTTGCTGTAGCTTTCCCGTGGCGCACTGGCACTGCGGGGGTGAAAATCACACCCGGACAGTGACCAGGAAAAGGGCGGCAGCGCCACTAGCGACAAAACACCCCGGGAAGCAAGGCCGCTGCCCAGCTTCTCGATGCCAGCGGAGCTTCTGCAAAAGACAGATGGAAGGAAACATGTAACGAGTAAATAACAAAGACTCTAAAATGATAAAACTTTGTGTTGACATAAAACCTGAATAAAAAGCACTGGCTTTTTACAAGATTAAACTGCAAAGCCATCTTGCAAAACAAGCAAGGACGTTGAAAGCAGTTCACCAAGTGTAATCTTCAGACGTAAATAGCACACTTGACTTTCTTTTGTAACAAACAGTAAGCATGCACTGCACACGCAGTAATTTTTTAGGAAAGAAAAATAAAAGGCATGCCCGTATTAACCAGACTGGAATGTACTAACTAGCTCTGTGAGGCCATCAGAAACAAAGAAGGTGCGGCGTTAACGACCTCTGCAGGCCACTGCGTTACTGTTCTTTAGCCTGGAATATCACATGCATGAGTTGTCAAACATTTCAAAATGTTTCTGAAATAAAACAGTCACAGATACTGATAAAATCCCTACAAATTAGGATTAGGATTTCTCTACTCCTAAAACTAGAACGTGGTCACAACCCTCTGGTGCAGGGATCCCTTTTTAAGATCTAAATGTTTCCAAAGATCCCCAAGTAACAGCACTTCAGTAGTATTTCACTTAGCAAGTGCTTTACTGAGGAAAATGCCTAATATACAGGGATTCTTAAATGCATATTATCATTAAATAAGTAAATTTTAAAAACCACAGTAGCATATTAATACATTGAAAAGCAGCTGCACAGGTGTGTGAGGTGCATTGATTTAAGACTGAGAATGTTCACTTGCAGACCTTTGCAAAATGTCTACAGATATCCAGGGACCTAAACCCCCTGGTGTGGGGACCACTGGTGCGAAACAGAGAGAGCACAGCGGGCAGCATCAATGCTTAGGGACTAGGGAGAGTTTTTAATGAGCAAGTGCTCTAGCTATACCATCCCGGAGCCAGACTTCCACCCCCACTACTGGAGACCCCAAAAAAGATTCAAGAAACACTCCACACTTGCTAAAACATCTCAGTAAACTAATTACGGTCACCACCAAATCAGACTCTGGCCCATTTACATTCTTTTTCTCCAACCATCAAATCCCAAATTTCCTTTGCTTCGGGATCTTCCCATGGCTAAGAAGAAACAAACTACTTCAGAAACTCAAAGGAATCTCGGAAATTTATGTCAAAACACCTATGGAAGGAAGAAAACTTTACACACATTATTTACAATATGAGCTTTGTAAGTCTGAGGAGGAAGGTAAACTGGCGACCGCCCTATGTGAGGCCTCCAGCCGCCAGGGAGCGTGCGCACGCAGAGGTGGAGTGGTTACAAGTCCACAGAGAGGCAGGCGAGCAGAGACAGCCAGGGAACCGGGAAAGGAGGAGGTCCAGAGCAGAAGAAGAGCACGTGAAAAATGCTTACCAGTTTGAAGTCTTGAATGCTACAGATGAAGTACGGTGTGTTTGGTCTCCGACTCTCGATATACACACAGTCTTTAAAAGAAAAAGAAAATTTTAAAACAATGGCATTTACCTTTAAGGGAACAAAGACAGGGCCCATAAAGCCACTGCGTACATAAATAAATGACAAAGCACATACATTTTAGAGAAAATTTTTCTCAAAGGTAACATTAAATTACTAGTAATTTTAAGCTAAAGGGAAACAGCCCTTGGGTGTGTGTGTGTGTGTGTGTGTGCGTGTGTTTGTGTGTGTGTTTACTACTTTCCTGTTAATTTGAAGAACTTGATAAAGCCTCCATTACTGTTTTCAGGGCCCCTAAAGAAGGGGAGGAGGAAACCCCAGGGATTATCCACATTCAGTTGAAGGTACCTGCTCTAATTTACCCACCGAGATAAAACCTGAATATCTTGCTACCAAGACAAAATCCTGAATAACTTACTCAAATAGATGCCTCGTCATCACAAAGAGAAAGGCTTGACCAGGTGCTAATAATTTATTTTCAATTATTACTTTGTGAGGAAAGAAGTGAAATGTAAAGACGGCTAGCTTGAACATGCCATTACAATGATCTTTTCACTTAAGCCAAGAAAGAGAACGAAAATTAATCTCTTGTGGTAACACTATACATTTTAACCTAAACATATTTTACTTTCTAACTGTAAAGAGAAGCAAGCAACCAATCAGAGACGGAATGACGTCAGCCGAACTGCCGTTTCCTCCGGAAGAGGAGCGCCGTCTTGCATGGCACCTGGCCGGCCGGCGGGCAGGGCTGAATACTTGTGCTTGCTGCTCTCCACTGCTGCGGCCCAAGGCTGCTTTTTAAATGGCAAGCTGGTGAACAACATGAACTGATGGACAAAAACAGATCCAGAGACAGAGAATCATTTGATCAGATCGTCAAACCTCAGAGGGAAGGTAGCGGAGGGTGGGAGTAAGCTCAAGAGATCAACCAAAGGACTTGTGTGCATACATATGAGCCTAACCAATGGACACAGACATTGGGGGGGGGGGGGAGGGGCGCCTAGGGCATGAGTGATGATGAGTGGGGGGAGCAATGGAAGGTTAAGGACACATGTAAACCTTGATCAATAAAGAAAAATAAATAAAATAGCAAATTGAGATACAGTTTTTATAAAAAGCAGTAATATTAAAGGAAGCTTAATATCACTTTAATATTATTAAAGATCCTTTAATATTATAAAGAAATATAAAAACTCTTCACATTACAACCCAACATCACTGTAAAGTTTAGGGTAAGAAGGCCACACATTATTTACTGGGAAGTGAGAGCATCTGTAGGCAATCAGATTTTCTAGAGAGTGGCCGTAATGCCCGCATTTAAAATGTCCTTGTTTTATCTTTCCTGTTGACCCTTCACAACGGAGATGTCTCAGAATAACTCAGACCCTTGAGAACTCAAGCAGATTCCTCTACTGCCTCATTTCACACATGTTAAGAGTCAAGAAATAGCACAGGAGCAATGATTTGGAGCCATCCCTCCAGCAGACAGTCCAGCCCCACCACAGTGCTAGCAGACCACTAAGAGAGAGATCATGAAGAAAGTCCTCATAAAAGGACACTTCCTTCCACAAAACTTTCTGAAGACATCAGAATTTTTGTAGCCCAAAGCCATCCCAGAAAGAGGACTCATTCAGGCATCCAGAAGTGCCCAACTCATTTCTCTACTCAGATGTAGACTCAACAACAAAGAATCAATCTGTATGTATGAATGAACTGTTGACCAAGCTTTTCTAGCTTGTTCCAGAATCCAGGATGCTAAATAACTGTTTAACATTCAAGCAACATCCATTTAACATGCTTATTGCCATAAGAAACAAGAGATTTCTTCCCACGAAGGCACATAGTATCTCTCTTCCTATCTCTAACTTGGTACTTAAGTAAAAACAGAAGAAATCCACCCAGGTGGGGTGACTCAGTGGATTGAGCATCATCCCATGCACCAAGAGGTAGCAGGTTCAACATGCCCTGATTGTGGGCCCGATCTGCAGTGGGGCGTGCAGGAGACAGCCAATCGATGATGGACGTTTCTCTCATCAATGTTTAGCTCTCTTTCTCTTTCTATCTCCCTTCCTCTTTCTCTAAAAATCAATAAAAATAAAAATAAAAATTTACAAAAACACACGGAAGAAAGCCATTCCTCTAGCTCCAAATTACACAATTTTGGGACGTCCAGGGTCTTGTTTCTGTGTCCCAATCCCCACGGTACCAGTATGTCAGATCTCTAGATAGCAATTACTTACTGTCCCACTCACCCTGAACACAAAAGGCAATGCATGTGCCCTCTTCTTCCTATTTCATACAGAACACTGTCATACCTAGCTACTATTCACCGGCTTCAAAATTAATAACTAATGACTCACCCGTTCTTAAAGCCCACATAACAAAAAGTTTCCGTATTCTATGGTCTGAACCCATACCACATCCACCACATCCCATCTTCCACTCGGCTGCATTCTACCAAAGAAACACCAAGACCACTTCCTCCATTCGTGCCAAACCCTCTGCACTCCTTCATTCTGCCAGCACCTGCAACCTCATACCAAGTGAATTCTCATGGCCCCTCTATAAAGAAACCCCTCCTTTCTTTTACATACAATTAACGATTTACACTGCCTGTTTGTTCAGTGATTTGGCAGTCAGGTGGTCTGCACTGTCCACATTACTATGTTTGAGCTCTGAGCTCAGAGAAACTTACTCACTTTAGTGTTCTCTGCAACCACCAAGAGCTGGTGTCTGGCATTCAATGAAAACTATGGGTAACTTTGTTCTTTTTACATAAAGAAAAGCTCTACATATACTTTTCATAATCAATAGAATCATTATTACTATAAGCCCTCTTACTGAGACATAAAGCAGTTATTAATTTGTAGTGTGGAAAAACACTTTCCAGGAAAAAAGAGAGAGAACCTATATTCTCTCATTTCTCGCTGCCAAGTTGCATTCAGGAGCGTGATTACCTGTAAGCACACCTGGGTGTAGCGATTAGAGACGGAACAACCACGAAGACAGTCCTCGCTGAGGTGGGAGGGTGGGGAGAGGAGGAATAAGAGAGATAAAGGGAGGAAAATGGGGATGGAAGGAGACTTGACTTGGGGTGGTAAACACAAAATACAATACACAGATGGCATCCGTTTGCTTAAACCAGTGGTTCTCAACCTTTCTAATGCCAGGACCCTTTAACACAGTTCCTCATGTGGTGGTGACCCCCGACCAGAACATTATTTTTGTTGTTACTTCATAACTGTACTTTTGCTACTGTTAATGAATCTTAATGTAAATATCTGTGTTTTCCGATGGTCTTAAGATTTACAGCGACCCACTGGTTGAGAACCATCGGAAAACACAGGTGTTTACATTAAGATTCATTAACAGTAGCAAAATTACTAGTTATGAAGGAGCAACAAAAATAATTGGGCCCTAGCCAGTTTGGCTCAGTGGATAGAGCATCGGCCTGCGGACTGAAAGGTCCTGGATTTGATTCCATTCAAGGGCACATGCCCAGGTTGCAGGCTCAATCCCCAGAAGGAGGCGTGCCAGGAGGCAGCCAACCAATGATGCTTTCTCCTCATTGATGTTTCTATCTCTCTCACTTCTCTCTGAAATCAATAAAAATATATTTTTTAAAAATTTTGACTTTGCTTCTAAAGCAAATGAGTGATTATAAAAATAAATAAGTAAATAAGTTACCATAGCAACCCAAATTGATCCAATGCTATAAATTCACATGGGAATCCAATGCCCAATGCTAGTAATCTGTTACTGCATTAAGTGATTTCTATAACTTTTCTTTATAACCCCAAAAAATTAGGGTAATCTGACTAAAAGAGAATATATTCTAAGAAACAATTTGGAATTTAAGTCTCTCACACACACACAAATCTACTTAATCCTCTTAATAATATTCAAAACAAAATAAGGCCAAATACTCATAAGAAATATTCCCCTATCTCATTAATCAAGCAGTTATTTAAGAAAACAGCTTTATATAGATGTCTATAGCTAACCACCAAATAAAGCTGTTTATTTGGAAAGGGAAATATGAGAACTTAAATTAAGAGCAATGTTAAAATTTCAGTTGGATTATATGCCCAGTAATCGCTTAAAGCCAAAATTATTTTCTAAGAATTTTCATGCCATTTATGAGTGCATGGGTCTCAATGATCCTCAACCTGAAAATCCCCTGACCAACACAAGCACTACAGACACCTTTGTTTTTATAAAGAGCTTTTAAAAAAAAAAAATCAGAAAGCTAGCAGTTCTGCTAGAACTGAGCAAAGCTGATGCAATCCATTAAGTGCATAATGCACATTTCCAAAATTACCCATATGAGAATGTATATTTATCAGATTGAGCTAACAGCTGCTGCAGGGCAAATACATATACATACATATTTTTTTTTTTAAATCTTAAAATCAGCAAGCCTGAAATGGGCTAGAAAAATAAGAGGCTACTGCCATCTATATCAATTATGCCAAACAACACATGGCGACTGATTTTCTTCTTTCTAGGGGTGTGTGGGAATGACACCATGGGTCTAAGCTGAGACTGCTCCTCTACACCTAGCTCTGCCTGGGAATGGATCCCCCGATTAGATGACCTCAAACCCTGCAGCCATGTCCATGCCTTGGACAGTGACTCTGAACAGGGGTGTTCTGGCTGCTTCCCAAAACCCCACCACAGCTCTGTGTCCAGGAATCTATTGCACCATCTGCAAACAACACAGCATATGCTCAGCTGAGGAAGGCAGCCAGCCAAAACGTACAGGCAAATTCTCAAGGCAAAGACAGCCCTACTTTTCAACACTCAGCAAATCAGCAGAAATAGAGCAGTGATTTCAACCTGTGCCCCACAAGAGGCACACAGGGGCGCCACAGAGGCACACAGGGGCGCCACAAGAGGCACACAGGGGTGCCACGGAGGCAACTGGGGTGCCACAAGAGGCACATTGTGATGCCATAAGAATTTTTAAAACATGCAATAATTGAATATTTCGTCAGGGCACTGCTCTTTCCGCTTAGACTGTCAAATTAAAAATGACAACAGCCAACACAATAGCCATCTGATGTGAATGAAACAAAATGATACCTTTTTTGTTAGATGGGATTATTTTTTGGTGTCACAGAATTTTAGTAATTAGTTCATGTGTGCTATGAGATGAAAAGGGTTGAAAATCACTGAAATGGGGAGGGGGGTAGAAGAGAGGAAAGACAGGAAGAATGGTGGTGGAAGGAGACTTTATTTGGGGTGGTGAACACACGATACAAAAACTTTGTGTTTCAGTTACCCCTGAAACCTACACCATTTTATTAACCAAGGTCACCCCAAAAATTCAATAAAAATTAAAATGGGATTTTTAATTAATAATGAGGAAAACATTTGCTGAAACAGAGCAAGAGCACAGTCCTCTCAAGGGGAAAACCACAGCCGGCGCTTCAGGCCGCTTGTAGGCCTGAAACACAGCGGCTGTCAGCACCTTTCCAGCAGCGGCCGCCGACCTCACCCTGAGCCAGACCTCACCCCTGAGCCAGACCTCACCCCCTGAGCCAGACCTCACCCCCTGAGCCAGACCTCACCCTGAGCCAGACCCCACCCCCTGAGCCAGACCCCACCCCCTGAGCCAGACCTCACCCCCTGAGCCAGACCCCACCCCCTGAGCCAGACCTCACCCCCTGAGCCAGACCTCACCCCCTGAGCCAGACCCCACCCCCTGAGCCAGACCCCACCCCCTGAGCCAGACCTCACCCCCTGAGCCAGACCTCACCCTGAGCCAGACCTCACCCTGAGCCAGACCTCACCCCTGAGCCAGACCCCACCCCCTGAGCCAGACCCCACCCCCTGAGCCAGACCTCACCCCCTGAGCCAGACCCCACCCCCTGAGCCAGACCTCACCCCCTGAGCCAGACCTCACCCCCTGAGCCAGACCCCACCCCCTGAGCCAGACCCCACCCCCTGAGCCAGACCTCACCCCCTGAGCCAGACCTCACCCTGAGCCAGACCTCACCCCTGAGCCAGACCCCACCCCCTGAGCCAGCGGTAACACGGGTCAGGCCGGCCAGCCACAGGGTCCCTCAGAGCTCCCTCCCGTGAGCGCCCTCTGCCTGCCCGCCTGTGAAATGCCTCCTCAGCCTCTGCAGAGCAGGCAGCTCCACTCTACTGTAATCTCCAACAGGAACCTCTCCTCGCTGCACAGAGCATGCAGGAACAAAGATTTCTCACAAATTTGCAGAGCCAGCGGGTGCAGAGTGGGGACACGGAGGCTGGCCCCCGGGACTGTTCTGCTCTTACAGGACACTCCCACCTGCACACCGGACCATCAGTGAGGACAGCGGGCTGGTCTAGCAGTGCAGAACAGAAACTGCACAGGTAGCTCACTAAACTGCATGCTCCAAACTTCCAGCATACAAACAAGGAGTGTGTGTGTGTGTGTGTGTGTGTGTGTGTGTGCGCACGTGCTGCAAACACTGAATCGCTACCCAAATCTCTCCACAAACGCCGCACGCCCCCAGCAGAGCCCTCAGCTGTACAACCGCCAAACCCATCATCCCTCTCCTCAGTAACTAATAATCTACAAGGGAAACACCCAGAAACTATGTGAAGAACAAGTAAAATGAATCAAAATGTGCAATCAAAAAAGTTATACAAGGTCCTAGCAAGAAAGCCGCTATGCTCTATCAATATAAAATAATGTTTTCTAGTAAGTATTTCTTTAAGAGAGGACCCAATTGCAGGATGGCCCACGTTAGTTTTCTGCTACATTCTTTTGTGAGGAAGGGATACTCAGTTCAGGGAGTAATGGAGAATGGGAAAGGGAAAAGGAAACAAAAATTGGGGAAATGGCAATTGAGGAAGTAAGACCTTCTGTCCTTACCCCTTACCCTACGTTTGAGCCTGAAAAAGGTCACCAAATTTGGCCATTCTTTTTTCTTTTTTTAAATATATTTTATTGATATTTTACGGAGAGGAAGGGAGAGAGATAGAGAGCTAGAAACGTCAATGAGAGAGAAACATCGACCAGCTGCCTCCTGCACACCCCCTACCAGGGATGTGCCCGCAACCAAGGTACATGCCCTTGACCGGAATCGAACCCGGGACCTTTCAGTCCACAGACCGATGCTCTATCCACTGAGCAAAACCAGTTTCAGCTGGCCATTCTTAAAGAGTCTAAACCAATGGGAAAAGGTCTCAGGTAACGTATCTCCGTGGTTCCTTCCTTTTTAAACATCCTGAAAATTCAATCCCATGTTTTCCAATGTCTACAGATGCCTAATACTACGCAGCTCCCACCGGCTTCTGTCTAAACCAGAGCACTGTCTGCTTCTGGCTGACACTGCTCTGCCTTCATCCTCGCTGCTCACAGGGAATTACTGTGCTGACGGGGAATTAGATTATGAGAGAAACCAAATGTGAGCGGTGGGGGAGGGGTGAGCAGGCCGTAACAAACAAAGGGATTTGTGTTTAAATCTCCCACATTTTTCTTTTCTCCTCCAGGAGCTAGAAAATCTTCCAATGCCTCAAAAGCTCAGACTGAGCCAAACGGCCTCTCTAACGTCAGGAAGCTATGCTGATATTCTGGAAGAAATGCTGCAGCCAGACCTTCCCGAATCAATCATATTCTACATGGACTTGGAAACGACGTCAAACGTGAAAAGCACGATCTTGCTGCCAGCAGTAGCAATCTCGTTAGTTATGCTGAAATGCTAAGTGTTAGCCATGGTCTGGCACTGGCATCGCCCTCTCACCACATTTTATTCTGAAAATGTTCCTTAAAGAACTCTCCCTGTAACCTAGATGGAATCCCTATTATGAGGAAGGATTTGAACTAGTTTAACACCCAAACTCCATTAAGCGACGTGGACCTCTAATCATTCTCATTCCTGTGTTGGTACAGCGCTCAGCTCAGGTCCATAAGAAAACACGGGGGATCGCGGGGTGGGGGGAATCTATTTTAACAATCAGTGATGGCACCTGCCCCGTGAAGCCACGTGTCTGAGGACGCTAGAGACATGAACGAGGAAAGGAAATTCTAGACGGCTCGCACTCCTGCTTCCCCTCCGTAACTACTAGTCTGATGCCTGAGAAGACAGGTAACAACCTCCTCTCAGTTCAGTGAGCCCTATAAAAGCATAAGGAAACCTGCTATCAGGCCCGTTATGTGGAGGATGCTTAACTGGAAATGCCGACAGGCCCTAACACACAAGGTGACAACCGGAACATGACTGAGACGCTTACACCTCGGAAACCAACGTGGAGAAAAACCCAACCCCCTCAGCACTCTGCCCGGTGTCCACAGGCCACACATCAGCAGGGACCGGCAGGCTTCTCGCCCCCCACGGCTGACACCCACAAAGCGCAGCCTGATCTGCGGTGCCGGTGCCCATCCTGCGGAGCAGACCCCAAGCGGCACTGCCCACCCCGCTCCGCACACAATGAGCCGGGCCCGGGGCACGTGCGCGCTCACCACCTGCAGCCGCAGTGCCCGGCCGGCCGGCACTCTGGTTTGGCAAATGATTCTGTTATAAGCTGGTATCATAGCGAATCCATTTTCCTTACGCTTTTCTGCTACTGTTTAATGGACTGTCAGAATAATTTAGATTTCATCTATTTAAACTCATTCAAGCCTGGCTCCAGATTGTACAGTAAATGGAACATATTTCTGTTCAATGAAATTAATGACACTTAATTTTTGTCTGCAGTTCTCAATTTTGTAAAAGCTACTACTCCACAGTGCAAGCATCAAGCTACAAAATTTCCATGCCAATTAGGTTTTTTGTACTTTATAAGCATCTACACATTTTGTAAGCCTTTCTTATAAGATTAATGTAGATATTCATTTACGATTTCTTCCCACTCAAATATTTACTACCAACTTTCCAGAAAGTTAGGACTTAAATTATAACTAAAAGCAGAGAAAATAAAATAGTCAGTCTGAACAAATGCTAAATTATGGATTTTTTTTAAGCTAGCAAAACTAAAGATTAAAACTTCCATATATATATATATATATATATATATATATATATATATATATATACACATACATACACACATTTCGTACACACTATTAGGTGACTTCCTTAAATATTTCAAATCAGTCACAGTGCAAACATTAAGTGAAATTTATTAAAAGGGGCTAGTCCACCGAAACTGGTTTGGCTCAGTGGATAGAGCGTCAGTCTGCGGACTGAAAGGTTCCGGGTTCGATTCCAGTCAAGGGCATGTACCTTGGTTGTGGGCACATCCCCAGTGGGGGGTGTGCAAGAGGCAGCTGATCGATGTTTCTCTCTCATCAATGTTTCTAGCTCTCTAACCTTCTCCCTTCCTCTCTGTAAAAAAATCAATTATATATATATATAATTTTTTTTTTAAAGGGGGGAGGCTAGCCCTAGCTGGTTTGGCTACATGTCTTAGAGCACCAGCCCACGTACTGAAGGGTCTCAGGTTCGATTCCGGTCAAGGGCAGGTACCCGGGTTGCAGGCTTGATTCCTGGCCCCAGCTGGGCGAGCGGGAGGCTACCAATGGATGTGGATGTTTCTCTCTCTCTTCCCCACCCCCACTTCCACTCTCTATTGAAAATCAATGGAAAAAAATATCTTGGGTGAGGATTAACAAAAATTAAAATAAACAAATGAAAGTAGGCTAAACTTGCCATATGGATTTAGATATACAATGAAGGCATGCAGCACATATTACTAAATACTGTACTATTCTGTTTAACAGAAATTTACTCCTGAGTTCTATTTATCGGACAATATAACAGTCCCATGAGTGATTTTTCTTCTTGGGTGATTAACCTCTCACCTAAGTATCCACACAGCCCTGAAAGAGATGCTGCAAGGAGAAAAGGGGTACAAGGAAGAACTGTAAGGAAACTTATAAACTTAAGACCCAAATAATAATAAGGAAAGCATCCTGAATTTGCTACTCAAAACTATACACCACCAGGGTCACAGGCTGACAGATTGCAATTCACACAAAATAAGAGAGTAAAGGAAAACCACTGGTCTTCCCATTCCTTTTATCAGCTTGATATTCGGTATCCGCTCAGCCGGTTTCTGATTCTCCTGACAGCGCTCTCCCTCCCCTCAGGCCCGCCCATGAGATGCTCTTCCACCGCTGGTCCCACCGCAACTCTGCCCGGCCTCCGAGACACAGACAGGCCAAGGCGGCTGCGGTGCTCGCGTCCTCCTCAGTGTCACCGCCTCACAGTCTGTCCTGTCAGCTGGCATCTGCCCACCCCGTTACTACCACCGGAACATTGCCTGAATGAGTGTAACTTCGTCCTTTAAAATGAGTAAGAATCAAGAACTAGAATCCTATTTCTGTATCTTGCTCTTCCTCTCCTCCACAAAATACCTTGCACAGAGTTATACACATAGAAGACTTGCTTTTATGTGACCAGCTGATTAATAAAACACTGATAATACTGCAGCTGGCATCTACCACACCTCATTACGTTCTACTAGCTCTGCAAAGCCTATACAGGTTCAGTGGGCTTCACATTAAGTCATGTGCTCTCACTTAGGAAAATTTCTAAGAGCAAATGAAACCTAGTCCCCGACTCTCTCATTCCACCCACCCCTCTTCCGTCTGGTCCTCCTTAAGCCATTACTGTTTTCATTTGGGCTGTTAGTGTTGTGATGACTGTTGTTTGGCCAGGCATTTCTTTTAAAATTAAAATCAAAGATAAAAGCTATTTTAAGAATTAAAAATATCTAGTCACTTTCACATGACTGAATAAATACTGAGACCTCAGGTTTTCATTAAGGATCTTCAGCCAACTATGAATTATAAATGTCACTTATAAGTATTCACAGGCATTTGGCAAAAAATAATTCCACCTACACAACAATTTCCGATTATCAGTGTCCTTAGGAATCGACATGTAGTGATTTTGCTTTATCACATACGCATCATTCTCAGGCTAAAAGGATTTGGGGGGGGGGGGTCCGGGGTAGATGGGATCTTGTCTAGTGACCTGCCACCCACCCTCACTCTTATAATCAAAATTAACAAAGACCGAGCAAGGTAACAGTATTTAAAGTATCTAAATGCCTCTTGGTTTCTAAGATGAGCTCTGAGATTTTGTTTATTATTTGGGCGGTAAGATGCTCCGGATGCTTTCCACACAAAACTGCATTCACACACCTCAACAGGCGAGTGCAGCTGCTCTGGGCCAACGTAAATCAAACCTTGGAAAAATCAATTCTGAACATCTGCTGAGACGAAATGAATCAGAATTGAGGGGTGGGGGAGATTAAGGCTTCTCCATTTTAAGCGAACTGGCAACAGGCAAATCTTGTCAAAGTTACAATAAAGCTAAAAAATGAAAATATAGTCTACAAGGACCAGAACCAAAAACTCATAAAACATTCACACAGAGACTTGGGCACCACCCATGTGCCAGCGAGGTGCTAGCTGTACTGAAGGTAAATGCCGCCCCTCCCTCCCCGGCCAGGTCGCTCACTGGTTGGAGCATCATCCTGTGCACCAAAGTCAAGGTTTCAGTTCCCAGTCTGAGCACATACCTAAGTGGTGGGTTTGATCCTTGATCTGGGTGCATACAGGAGGCAACAGATCCATCTTTCTCACCTTTCCTCTCTCTCTAAAATCAATAAAAAATATATCCTCAAGTGGGGATTAACATTTATATTTACATATATATATGGCGCCTAAGTGACCAAACGGCAGGTCAACTGGCCACTATTACGTACACTGACCACCAGGGGGCAGTTGCTCAATGCAGGAGCTGACCCCTGGTGGTCAGTGCACTCCCACAGCCCACCCTGATGGCCCCAATCAGCCCCAATTGGGGGCAGCCAGCCAACCTCCCGAAGCCACAATTAGCCTCAATTGCCAGCCAGGCCGAGGGACCCCACCCGTGCACGAATTTGTGCACTGGGCCTCTAGTAAATAATATCAGAGCTAGGTATAAAAACAAATAAGTATATCCTTCAATACTTTTTTATTATTTTTAAAAATATTTTTATTGATTTCAGAGAGGAAGGGAGAGGGAGAGAGATAGAAAGATCAATGAGAGAATCATTAACTGGCTGTCACCTTCATGTTCCCCACTGGGAATCTAGCTGCAGCCCGGGCATGTATCACTAACTGGAATTGAACCCAGGACCCTTCAGTCTGGAGGCCGATGCTCTATCCACTGAGCTAAACCAGTCAGGGCATCAATATTTTTAATTGTACTTGTTTTTTAGTCTCTGTAACAAAGAATGCTAGCTGAGAATATTCACTTTCCCCTTCTTGCTTAACAATAGAGCATATGATGTCTAGCAGGGCCTGTGGCCCTCAGATTTTCCAGCCTCCCATCCAACTGGCTTAGCATGTGACTGATTCTGGTCATGGGATACATGAACAGACACAATATTTCAACTGCTGGAAACTGAATCCAGAAAAAAAAGGAGGCCAGCTCTTCCTTATCCTTCCTGTTACCCTGAAAGCGATGTATGGACGGAGGTGGAAATGAGCTAGCTCACTACATGATGATGGGAATGGAGGCCACACACAATGGAATCACAAAACCTTTTTTTGTTGCTAAAGAACCAGACCAAAAATTCACTGATTCACCATTCAGTACTTCTGGCCAGTGTATACAAATATGTTTAAATTATTTTAAAATGAGGCAGAACAGTTAAACTACATTAATGAACAGAGTGACACCCAGAACAATTGGAGAAAATATTCTTTTTTAATAGTGAAAGCTAGGAATGAACAGGTAACCTTAGAAAGAATATAAAAACTTAGAACACAGACCTCATGACTTAGAATTACTAAGACACTTTGCATAGATAGCATAAAATGTCACCTTCAGTCAGCGCTACAGCCAGACGGAATCAGGCGGAACAAAGGCCACAAGCGCCCCCCGAAGAGACGCCCAGCTCGGCCCGCTCCCCGGGCGGCTCTCCCGAGGCGCCGGGAGGAGGGGACCTGGGCACGCCTGCGGGCATTCGGTGTGGCGGCCAGGCTTGGTGTCCACTGGCACCACTCAGGCGCCGCTCTCTCCCATCCCAGGACTGCAGAGAGCGCGTGTGGCTGCTCCCATAAGAATACAGGGACACTGATAACCAAATGTTCTAGAACACTGTCATTTATGAAAGGTAAAACTGACCACAATGCATACTATACTAATTCTCAGAATACAGCCCACACTTTACTCCATACCAGAAAGATGTTCTCTCCAATGTCACAGCTTTGCCTCCTCCTTTCCACGCCACTAACTGTGGATGAAAAGGGAGCACACAAACATGCCGGTCCCTCCCTGAGGGGAAGAGTTGCTATCCAAGGTAACGGCAAGTCTCTTGCTCTACCCAGAGAGCGCTTCTTCAACTTCAAAACCACCACTTCAGTCTCCTAGAGCCCAAACCCTATGGCTCACCAGGGCTAGTTAAAACAAACTAATAGCAATACACACACATTCCTTCCAATTCAGCAATCCCACACTAAGGAAAGCAAGCAGAAAGGAGTAATCCTCATCACTGTTCTTTACCATGGGAACTATATAAAAAGAACCTAAAATCTATTAATTACCCTGTTTCCCCGAAAATAAGACAGTGTCTTATATTAATTTTTGCTCCCAAAGATGCACTAGGTCTTATTTTCAGGGGATGCATTATTTTTCCATGAAGTAGGTCTTATTTTCGGAGGACATTTTATTTTCGGGGAAACACGGTAGATACATCATGGTATCTACCCCTAATGTGGGTGTGCCTAATGTTTTTTGTGCTCTAGATGCCTTTAGTAATCTATACACACCCGTTCTGTGGATAAATAAATAAGTAAATAAATGTATGTTTTGAATTTACAAAAGCACATATTAGATAGTTATCACAATATGAGAAAAATACAATATATGTATTATTTCTCATTGAATAATAAGACTTACTAGAGGTTATTCCCGTAATACCCTCATGAGTTCAGCCATGATAAACATTATTTTGACATTTTTCTCTCTGCGAAGTAATTTAGGATATTTATTATTTATGTTAGTGTCACAGGTACTGCCAATATTACTATGGCATATCACCTGCCTTCATAATTGAAGCAAATGATGTCATTTGAAATGCAATGAAGTTGTAAAAATAAGATGTAACTTTTATCCACCCAAGTGGAGTGACGCTGGACCCCAGGGTAAAACTCCAGACTAATGGCAAACTAAGCGACCATGACTCCGGTTTATGATCACTGCCGGGATAAGGCTGCCGGCCTCCACCAATCACAATCTGAATGCCAAAGGCAATTCTTAAAAACGCCGCACTCCACGGTGCCAAAGATCTATTTGTGTGGAGAGTTGCTGCAGACTTCAAAAGCATTCTAGTTTGCCAGGAAGATAATCAGGGTTTTTCTCTTCAAAATGCCTTCTAGTCGGGACGGAGCGCACACTGGAAGGCAAGTCTGCGCTGCCCGCCGTGCAGCACCCCTGTAAGGAAGCCGCAGAAGCCCCCCATCTGAGTGCCACTGGGTTCATTCATCCCCAAATGCACACACTCCTTTTCAGTACAAATACAACATACCGGGTGAGACCTTCCTGTGACATTTCCCTTCCTCTACTAAAAAGAAAAAGTATATATCATTTATATCATTACACAAAGTACTGGAGGCCCGATGCACGAAATCTGTGCTAGTGGCTCAGCTCCGCAGCCCGGCTGCCTTGGCGGCCCCCACAGCCCCTCGAAGCCTCGGACAGCCCTTCAGCCCCGGCTTCGGCCAGAAGGTCGCCCGGAAGGTCATCTGGATGGGTGTTCTGCTGTTCCGCCTAATTAGCATATAAGTTCTTTATTATACAGGGTTATTAACATTCCCTCAATCAATTTAGTTATGCAATACCTGCATTTTATAATACAAGTACAATGGGATGTTAAGGACAAGTAAAATCTGAAAACTAAATACCACCTAACAATAATAGCTTGCCTTAGAGCCAACACTTATGCCTAGATTCACTAAAAGAAATACAAAGTTAAATGTTAACATTAAAGCTGAGAATGAAAAGCAACATATTGCAGTGATATTTAAAATTTCTATTATAAACTCAACCTATCTTTCCTTTTTAAAAGGCACAGCCATAATGAAAACCCCCCTTTGCTCTATCGATGGATCGCTATTGATTAGCCTAATGAGACACTGACACGCCATCTGCCAAGCAGCGGCACCGCCCCGCACACAGCCAGCCAGCGCAGCAGACAGCCTCAGGAGAGAATGTAAAATATTCTCTTTGCTTTTTGCAACTCTTTTAACACAGAAGACTACCACACATTACATCATTAAAAGGTGTTCCCTGCAAAGGCAACTGAATAAGGAAAATTAGAGATGCAGAAATAAATGTAGGGGCTTAAATGAGTGAGCAAATATGGAATATCTTTCAATGTAGCATATAGCATGCTGCCTAATTAGTTTGGTGAAGTAAAGAAGGAAAGCGTGAAGGAATGGATGATTTAATACATAAGTAATGATAAGGTGTCATTATATATGATTTTAATCGACTTGGTAAAGTAACTTTAGACGTTTATCAATTTCCAAGCACTTAAGCAGTAACATAAAAGAACAAGATAACTTACCTTCCCCCTTCTATTTTATGATACTTAAAACTTCTTTCACTAATACAAACATATAAAGGACTAGAAAAGAAAATCATATTATGTTTAGTTGTTCACGTATTTATGATAATCGGGTGTCTCCAAAGCAAAATTCATGCACATAAGAATCTATTCTGGAGTCCTTCAATATTTTGCAAAAGAAAAGAAATCACTCTAGTGCACATACATTTTAAAGTAATCAACAACAAAATACACTGCTCCATCTTTAAATTCCTAGACAAAATATTTTTAATCTTGGAAAGTCTGACTCTCTCAGCTGGGGAAGCTGTCGGAACAAATAGAAGGCAGTATCTGGAGAGCTGACAAACACATGGGTCAACGTCAAACAAAAACCATCGCTGTGGAGAGCAGAGCCAAATTCCTGCATCTCACTTCGAACGTCAGCCAAGCCAAATACCACCGTGCCACTCTCAAATCAAAATTGTTTCCTTTTAAAGAGAGCCTTTTACAAAACTGATAGAGTATAACAGATTAAACAGCCCCTCAGCAATCTCCTCGGTCTCACAAAGCAAGGCATCAATGTATAATTATCATAAAGGGAACATTTAACAATTAATTGAGCCAGCAGAAGTTAAACCTCCAGAGCTTAGGAGTTCAAACACTGGCTCTCTACACAAAGGGCAGAGGATGTGAACACAACTGCAGGAAAGCTCGGTCCAATTAGACTGTAGGTAAACACAAACCCCATTCCTCTGTGACTGCGCCTCCATTCATCCCAGTCCACCCAGTCCACCCAGTCCACCGGGCGAGCTGCGGGCCCGCCTGGAGGGACACGAACAGCCAGGCCCGCCCCACCCCGGCTCCCAGCGCCCCTGTGCCCGCCCGGCCGGCTCCCCGGGTCTGTGCCGCAGAGGAGGAGGTCTCCGGCTGGCCCCTCTTACAACCAAGCGGCCAGCAAGACTCTCCAAACATGTCCTACAACCATGAGGTGGTAACAAATGTGTCTCAAGAGGCTCGGAATGTGCGCCAGTTCGTAGAGTGACATCTTTACTAAGGCCCTTTCCGCATTCGGTGTCGACTCACATTCTATGGAGAGAGGTGCACAAACACTTTTTTAAAATGGAAACAAATGCCCTGGGTCCAGAGTGGCATCCTTTGGAGGGCACATGCTCACAGGCTGTCTTCCCTGGCAGCTTCCGGAGAAGCACACACAGAACTGATGGGGCGGAGGTGCCTCATCCACTGACTGTGCCAGAAAGAGAGAAAGTTACAACTTAATACCTGCGCGGTTTACATAATACAAACAAGAAAACATTGTATCTTTTATTTAACTGGAAAAAAACAATCAAAGCAAATTATAGTTTAGAGTGTAGCGTGAAATACTAACTGATGCCGGAGCTTTAAGAACGGAAAGACTGAGGCAGGCCGGAACGGAGGGCGCTGTGGCCCGGCGCTGAAAGGTGCTGCTGACCTTCACGGCAAGGCCCGGCCGCTGCCCTAGCGATGCCACCTCCTCGCGCTGGTATACCTCAGTGACCAGCTCAGCCCACAAGGCCAGCTTCACAGCGTCAAAGACTACAATGTAACGGGCCTTCACTTGGTGATGACACATCGGCTCAGAAGCGCTGTTTATAAAACGCTCCAGAATTTTCCTGGAGGTTATTGCCAAGCATGAGGCCCACAGAGCACAAAAGAAGCCTGACAGGCAAGGCCGTCACAAGGACAGCGCGGTGCCTCTAAGTCACAGCCCCAAGGTCCTCGCCACACATGCTCTTTGGGCTGAAACCCAGCTATGTGTGAGCCTGGGTGATGGTGCCTCTCCCCTACCTGTGCCCGAACCACACCGGCACTTACCGCACTGGCTCGCCGGGCCAGGAGATGAACCCCGTCTGCCAGCCGCCTAACCTAGATGGCATCCTCAGCTGGTCTCATCTAGTTTGGACCTCTTTACCACTCATTCTCCCTTTGTCATTGTTCCTGTACCTTTTCTTGTGTGAAAACTATGTTTGGAACTTGAAAGGAAGGACAACCATAAAATGAAAGTAGAACAGGTGCGCTAACTCTCTGTTATGTGTGAACGGGGCATTAACAGGCCAAGGTACAATCAATTTAAAGAACAAACAAACTAGGCTTCTAAGTCTATCAAACTACAGGGCAGGCAAAGTAGGTTTACAGTTGTGAGTAGGCAAAATAGAGTTTATCCTTCTATTATTAATTTACTAGAGGCCTGGAGCACGAAATTTGGGCATGGTTGGGGTCCCTGGCCTGGCCGGCGACCAGGGCTGATCTGTGGGGTGACCAGGAGGGTAATAGGGGCTCCCATTCGCACCCACCGTAGCTGGCCTGGAGCTGCCAGCTCACTGGCCCCCGCCCCCCATAGCTGCTGCCAGTCGCCTTCCCCTGCAGGGGGACTGGCAGGGCGATTGGGGGCCGTTGGCACCTGCCTTGGCTCGCCTGGTGCTGCCTGCCCTGCCCCCTCCCCTCCTACCACCACCACCGCAGCCAGTCAGGGCCTGGGGCTGGGGCAGCTCCTGAGTTGAGCACCGGCCCCCTGGTGGTCATGTGCGTCACAGCGACCGGCCGCTCTGCCCTTTGGTCTACCTGCACACCAGGCTTCTATTATACAGGGCTAGTTTCCACACAGGCAACTGTGAGGCTTCTTCCCACCCTTACTGGTATGCAGGGGCTCTGATTGACCCTGAACACTGTCTTCTCATCTAAGCCTTACATAATGCCCTAAATGAGCTAGAAAGATGCAGGCTCCACTGTGGACCCCCCCCCCCCCCAGAGGGCTTTCTGTGTTTACCATGCCACTCCACAGAGGGTCTCAAGGAGAAACGACTAAACGTGGTAACCAAACAACCAAAAGATAGCTGTCAACCACGACCATCTGAAACCAGCGAGAGGCAGGGCAGCTCAGACTCAGGCACACACACACACACACACACACACACACACACACACACACACACGTACCGGGGACCGTGCCACAGCGGCCCAGGATCATGCGGTCCTGAGCCTGATTCATCACCGGAGCCGCATCGCCGCCAGGGCGGAGGCGCCTGACAGCGCCGCCTGCTCTCCAGTAGCCCGAGCCGGAACTCCCCGTTTCCCACACTTCGGGGAGACACTGTTCTAGCATGTGCACAGGCAAAGAGCCTCTTGTGAAGAGCTGTGCTTGAGCCTACTCTGTGTCACAGGATAATTTCAAGAACTGTCACCAAAGGCAGGCACGCATTCCACTGAACATTTTAATATCCAAAAGGATTATAGAGTCCTATGAAAATGTAAGAACGTAAGACCCCAAAAGGGTTAAAGACCTTCATCTCTGGAAAAGAAGCTCGTATTACTTGGGATCCCATCACGTTCAGCAGTCTGTTCAGCCAAACCTCAAACAAATTTTTTACAAAGAAAGGGGGGTGGGATGGGGGGGGTCTGAAGTGGCAGGTAGTCAACCATGAGACAGTGGCAGGCTCTTGTGAACAGTAAAATAATGAAAAAATATAAGGTCGGATGGCCATCTCCTATTGAAGTTTTTAAAAATATATATTTTATTAATTTTTTACAGAGAGGAAGGGAGAGAGATAGTTAGAAACATCGATGAGAGAGAAACATCGATCAGAAGCCTCCTGGACTGAGGTCCCGGTGGGATCAAACCATTTCGGGAGCTGGGGGTGCGTGGCTAAGAGGCGGAAAGGTGGAAGTCAGAAAGCTAAGACGAGTAGATTTCCAGAAAGCTGTGTTACTAAATTTGATGATTAATTTGCTCATTAAAAAAATACCTTCAAATAATTGCCATTTAACATGTTCTTGCCATTATCAAGGGTGGTTTTAAATGGCCGAATGTAAACATTCCGATCTCTTTTGGAATACACAGTCTTGCAATGCATGTGGCTCAGTGTTTCTCAGGTAGACATTTCTGCGATAACACAATATATATGTTGCTGGGGAAACCTCACGTTGAGCAAAAAATGTAAAACGTAAAGGACTTATATAAAGCACAGGGTATGGGGCAGATAACCGAAAACCTATGCAACTCAGAAATCAGATTACTATTTTGGAATAATCACTAATTATAACCTTAAGAAATAAGGCACCAGAGTAGCTGAAGACTGTCTCACAGAGTATTTAAAATGCATTAAAACAACAGGTGCTGGCTTGAAAGAACCAAAACAATGCAGATTATCCCGGGGCTTTGGTGAAGGAGTCAGCAGGCAAGACCGCCTGCCAGAGGCGCGGAGAGAAGTGGGGACCCCCTGGGGAAGGAACCGCAGGTGCAAGTGCTCATTTTCTCATTTCACCCCAAAGAGAGAAGAGAGGGCTCTTGCCAGTGCAACTGCCAACTTGGAGGTTTAAATTCTCACCTACTTATCCCTTTCCTGCTAAAATACAATCCATCCTACATTATACATTGTAATTATCTCTCTGTTCTGCTTTCTTCCTAGGAAAAGTTGCATATAAACCAGCACAAATTGTGCATTCCACTGTCATCATTCCTCTGTTTACCTATCACATACATAGCAAAACAAGCTATTTATAAATATCCATATGCTGACTCTCCTGATGAAGTGGCATTCAGTGAACATGTGTTGTTTTCTGGCCTTTTCCCATCTATTTCCCCTACCAAAGCGCTCCCTGATTCCACTGCGGGGATTATCTTAACCCTGCCAAGTGCAGTTTAGAGGGAGAATAAATAAAGGTTCCTGTCTTTTTATATACAAGACAAAGGCACGCAATTCAAGCTTGGCCAACCGCGTTTACTTTTCTGGGTCTGTGCCTCCAGCGGAGTGCTGGCAAGGACAGACAATGCTGAGTGGCGCTCATTCCAGTGGGAGCACCACTGACCAAAAATCATCCCTGCCCCTCATCCAGGCAGTTTCCACCCATTCTGTGAGTCATCCCACTAACAAGTTATATTTGTGTGTGATGTGCCCATAGTCTCCAGCTTACATTCAAAATAGTTTAACAAATACAGTACGCTCACTTTCATTAGATGACAAAAACTGCATTTCCCATCTCAATTGCTGAGTTAAGGGTTCAAATCCAATACTCAGCATGCGTCTACATATTCTGAAACAATTCACCTCTCCCCACTCAGCTAACGTCCTATAATTGCTAGGCGTTTACCTGTTAACAATTATTCTGTGTATATAGTATATTTAGCAAGTGAGAGATAAACAGTTTTCCAAAGGAGACAAGATGTAACTAATTTTGGGAGAAGAAAAAAATGAAAGAGCCAAGTAGAGTTGACTCTTGAACAACATGGATTGAATTGCTTGGTTCCACTTACATGCTGGTTCTTTTCAATAAATAAAGTAAATGTATTTTTTCAATAACATTTTATTTTCTCTAGTTTACTTGATTGTTGGAATGTGATACATAATACACATAACATAAAAAATGTGTATTCATTGACTGCTGATGTTTTCAGTAAGGCATCGATCAACAGTAAGTTATGAGTATTTAAGTCTTTAGAAAGTAAAAAGTAATATGTGGATTTTTATACTGTGCAGGGGGGTCAGCACCGCTAACCCCCAGCTTGTTCCAGGGTAAATGGTACTTACATCATTTGCGTTTTCTAAGAAATAGATTAGCCTTTTTCTTTTAACACAGGTGTGTTTGCTTTTTCATATTATTTCGGTACTAGTGGTCCAGTGCACAAAATTCGTGCAGGGGAGGGGGAAGGGGTGGTGTGGGTGTGGTGTGGTGTGGTGGTAGTGGTGGTGTTAGGGGTGTTCCCCTCAGCCCAGCCTGCACCCTCTCATCTGGGACTCCTTGGGGGATGTCTGACTGCCAGTTTAGGCTCAATTCCACCGGGCTCCTAACCCCTCATCTGCCTGCCTGCCTCATTGCCCCTAATTGCCTCTGCCTGATAGCCACTAACTGCTCTTCTCTGCCGACCTGATCTGCCTCCAATTACCCTCCCCTGCCAGACTGATCTCACCCCAACTGCCCTCCCCTGCTGGCCTGGTTGCCCCTCACCTGGAGGCCCAATCTTGCCCCCAAATGCCTTCCCCTGCCAACCTGATCTCGCCCCCAACTGCTCTCTCCTGCGGCCTGATCTTTTCCCTGTCTCTTCCTGCCTGATCACCCCTGCCAGCTTGATCTCACCCCCAACTACCCTTCCTGCAGGCCTGACCTCACCCCCAACTGCCCTCCCCTGCTGGCCTGATGACCCTAATTGCCTCTGCCTCAGCCCCCAACACCATAGCTTTGTCTGGAAGGAAGTCGGACATGTGGAAGATGGCCAGTCAATCCAGTCGAATTAGCATATTACTGTTTTATTAATATAGATTATATATATCATAGGAATGCTGAAATGGGGGAAGGGGGAAGCCTTTTCCAGCAGGAGGAAATGCTCTTGGCAGATAAAAATACATAATCCCTATATTTGGACTGATAGCCAGCCATATGCACTATACTACCAAATGGTCATTAAAAACTTGAAATGCTTTCTTACACCTTACGCCAAACAGCTGTTGCCCTTAAAACCTGTCCTCAGCCCCTACCTTAGGTTCTGCCTTTCGCAGTTCACCCACATTAGGTTCTTATTGGTCGGTTTCTATTACCAGTCAGTGTCAGAAGCTCTGCCTCCTACGCAGCCATTGGTTCCTCACAGTTCACACAGATTTTGTTCTGATTGGTTGGTTTCTATGCCAGTCAACGTCTCTGGGCCTATTTCCGAGCCTGATCAGAGAAGCGGGGCTGATCAGCAGCCCCCATGGAGGCCCACAGAGAAAGAGAGGCGTGGCTGCCTGCAAAGCCCGGAGAGAGAGAGACAATGGCTGATCAACAACTTCCAGCCTCCAAAGCTGAGCCGATAATATTTCTGTGCTAGCCACTCAGTCTGCAGCACGTCACGTCAGCCCCAGCACACTAACACAATGCCGCACATGCTCCCTCCCGAATGAAGTCAGGTCTGAAGAAGCTTGTGCAGATGTGCAATCACATCACAGGAAGCCTGGTGTGCCAGGTGAAGATTTTGGACTTGATCCAACTGATGATAACAGACATCCACTGAAGGTTTTAAGCAGATTAGTATTAGGTTTATTAAGTTCAAATAAACTTGTAACACATGCCAAACCACTTTCATTCAAGCAGGTGTACAGGTTCCTTTATGCCAGAATTCATTTTTCTTCATGCTAAAGCCTTCTTGCCCAGACGCCGCGCCCAGGATAAGGGGGCTTCCGAGTACACCTGCATTTTCATGTCCCAGCGGCCTAACGCACAGTGCCAGAGTTTTGTTAGCTTTATTTTAAAAAGGAAATGTTTGCCACCCATGAGCTTTCAATTAAGACTTTGAAACAATTCAGTCTCTAAACGGGTCGGAGACCAACCCCTCAGGAAAAACTCAGGAACTAACCGGGAGACGTGCTGGTAGCGCCTCCCTTCCTCTTTGAATAGGAACTTGAATCAAAGGAAAATTACCCACTAAGAAAACAGTTTTATGTTTTTGCTGCTTTTTTAGTAAAATTTTCATTGAAGTATCATAGCACACAGGAAAAAGTGCAAAGCATGAGAAATTCTCACAAAGTAGTGGCACCCACTCATGAGGCCAGCTCTGTCATCTCCAAACACACAGCGCCTGCTCCCTTCCAGACACCAGCACCTGAGTGTGGCCACTGTCCTGACTTCAAAACACTGAAGGTTAGTTCTGCCTGTTTTTAAAATGTACAGAAAAGGAACCATATAGTATTACACTCTTTTGTGCTTGAATAACCAGTCTACTTTTAACTTCAGTTTTGATGCAAACTAGATACCCAGGTTTCATTTTGTTTACTTTGGATTTTTTTCCCTCCTTAAATTCCATTTGCATAAAAAGAAATTAACACCTCAATCTTCAATGTATAATCAATTCTAGGTTCTAGGTCCTTTTTCAATTCAAGTCACCAATTCTTGACAACAATGCGGAAAATCTGGAAATAAAACGGAGACATGTTTATTTCACCTAAGATTTCATAAACAACAAACTTAAAAGTTCTTTGGCCCTTTCTGGTATTCTCAGTGGTTAGAGCAACAGCCTGCGAAGGGTCTTGGGTTTGATTCCCGACCAAGAGCAAGTACCTGGGTTATGAGTTCATTCCCTGCCCCCAACCAGTTGATGTGTCTCTCTCACATCAATGTTTCTCTCCCCGTCCCTGTCCACTCTCTCTGAAAAGAGATGGAAAAAATATCCTCACAACAACAAAAGGTTCATTGTCATTTATGTATAAAATTTATCTTCAAGCCGAAGATAAATATGCTATTATATGGTTTTGCTCAGTGGATAGAGCGTCGGCGTACGAACTGAGAGGTCCCAGGTTCGATTCCGGTCAGGGACATGTACCTTGGCTGTGGGCACATCCCTGGTGGGGATGTGCAGAAGGCGGCTGGTAGATGTTTCTCTCTCATCAATGTTTCTGGTTCTCTGTCCCTCTCCCTTCCTCTCTGTGATAAATCAATTATATATATATATATATATATATATATATATATATATATATATTAATTTATCTTCAAGTAAAATTTCACACTTGTTCAAAAAGACATATCAAACTTGAAAATCCTGAATCTTGATTTTCCCCCTCTCGCATGTGATGGAGATTTCTGTTACTTTAGAAATCAAATGCTAGCATCTTCATAATATACACAAAATCATCAGTTAATATAACAAAATACAAGAAATGACTGAAACCGGTTTGGCTCGGTGGATAGAGCATTAGCCTGTGGACTGAAGGGTACCAGGTTCGATTCTGGTCAAGGGCATGTACCTTGGTTGCGGGCACATCCCCAGTGGAGTGTGCAGGAGGCAGCTGATTGATGTTTCTCTCTCATCCATGTTTCTAACTCTCTCTCTCTCTCTCTTTCCCTTCCTCTCTGTAAAAAAATCAATAAAATATATTCTAAAAAATACAAGAAATAGATAATCAAACGAGAAAACAAAACTAATATACCAAAATGAAAATGTACCTCCCAATAATTTGAATTTTTTTTTACTGTTTACCTGATCAGGAATAAAGGAGCCACAGTATAGAACTGAAAATAGTGGATACATTGTTTGTGGGCATGCAAATTGGCACAGCCGCTATGGAAAATAGTATGGTGTTTCCTCAAGAAAATACACTACCACAGGATCCCGCAAGCGCCACTGGGCAAAGAGCTGAGGGAATAAAGCCCCGTCTCCAGGAGCTATTTGAGCTGGGTCCACTTTAGCATTGTTTACAATACCAAGACCCGGAGCAACCTCGGTGTCCGTCAAGGGGAGAATGAATGCAGAAAATGTAGTATATATACAATGGAATATATTCAGCCATAAAAAAAAAGAAGAAGAAAATCCCGTCATTTGTAACAACATGAATGAACCCTGATTGAAAAAGTCAGACAGGAAAGACAAACATTGTATGATCTCATTTATAAGTGGAATCTGGGCCGGGGGGGTGGGGGACCCGGAACAGATTAGTGATTTGGGGGGAGAAATAGAGGGGAAGGAAGGGATTGGTGAAAGTGGCCAAAGCATACAAACTTCCCATTATAAAATGAATCCATTCTGGGGACATATGTACAGCACATAACTATAATTAACAATACTGCACTGTGTATTGTATATTTAAAAGTTATGAGTAGATTTTAAAATCTCTCACCACAAAATAAACTGCAACCATGATGCTTGTGGTAATTATTTTGCAATATATACATATGTAAAATCACTGCATTGTACATATTAGTGTTATAAGTCAATTATATCTCAATAAAGCTGGGGCAGGGGACAGCAGAAAGAAATTTATATGCTACCCACAGCAAGCTTTAGAACTCAGTATGTTATGCTAAAGCAGCCCCAAAGGGAAATGTGGCTGCACACAGCTGTGTAATAAATCAATTTGTCACCGTGACAGTCATCTCAAAAGTAGAGTAACGGTTGATAGGCAACGAAGAAGTCAGATTAGACACAGGGGCAATATATAACAGAGTGCCACAAAGTTTGTTTTGTTTTTTATTTTAGAACAAGTCAGCTAAATCAATCATCAGGAAATAAATGATTCAAAATAGACTTTAAGGTGCATTTTTCTAATGTTGGCATCATTAATCAGTCCATAGATCTTTGGAAGGTTTTCAGGAATTCCTTCACTTGGCAAATATCATGGAATGCACACTATGTGTACACTACTGCCACAGACGCCAGGAATACAATGAAAAGCAGAAACGGAGCTGCTGCTTTTACGGAGGAGATATTAATCTTAATACGATAACAGAAAAAAGGTCGGAAAGTATTGTGCTGGAAGAAAAGCAGCACAGTGCTGTGCCAGTCCCTCTGAATGAGACCCGGGCGGCCTGGGGAGGAAAGGGAAAGGCAGTGGCCTGGAGTGAGGAGCGGAGAAAGGCTGGGGAGGAAGTCAGTGTGCCTGAGAAGATGGGCGCTGGGGGGCTCACTGGCCTGTGACAAGAGCAAGTACGGAGGCCCTGAAACAGCAGTAACTACACGTCCATATGCTGAGCTCCTATAAACAAAATAAAAGTAACGCCAGAAATAAGAGCTGGGCAGAACAAGCTGGTTTGGGCATGCATGAGGTTAAACCTCTGCTAGGGATACATTCTAAATAACACCCAATTTGTCAATAAAACCTTATTCTTCGCAGACCACAGAGTCTGATTATCGAGCTGTCCCCCTAGGACAGGGGTCGGAATATCCAGCCTGAGACCTATCATTCCGTCTGGCCCTGAGTTAATCACATGTCTGACCAATATAGCAAGCTAATTTTTAAAAATATGTATTTTATTGATTTTTTACAGAAAGGAAGGAAGAGGGATAGAAAGCTAGAAACATCGATGAGAGAGAAGCATCGATCAGCTGCCTCCTGCACACCCCCTACTGGGGACGTGCCCGCAACCAAGGCACATGCCCTTGACCGGAATTGAACCTGGGACCCTTCAGTCCACAGACTGATGCTCTATCCACTGAGCCAAACCGGTCTCGGCGCGAGCTAATTTGTAAGCTGATAATTTTGTATGGCCCACGAATGATGTCAGAAATATCCAAATAACCCGTGGCAGAGAAAAGGTCCCCAGCCCGGCCCCAGGCTAAATAGTACGGTTACATAACAGTCTGCTTTATCCTCGTGGTATCATCACTCACTGCTGGGCTCATTCCTAATGACATCGGAGAGGTACTTCTAATTTACACCGAATCTGAATACTAAAAGCAATCCAGAAGAGTACAGAGCCGAGAGAAAAATCTGTGCTTTATACCCTAGAAAACAAATGAGCATAAAAGATCTACTTTCAACAACTAATAACACACTGAAGAAATCCTGATGATGTCCCACAGAGTTCCCACCTACACGTTAGGATACCACCAAGCACACTAAGTCTCTGGCTGGGGAGGGTAACGGCCTTTCATCACTAACAAAAGGTGTCACTGCAGTACTCTGCACCAGGAATGAAAAGACCAGAAAGGAAGACAAAGGGAGAAAAAACCCAGACCCATCTGGGGATCTAATCACAGTGCCCGACTTCTGACTATTCAATTTAGGTAAGCCTAAGCATAGGCAATATTTGACATTTAGAAAGAAACTTTTTAAAGAAGGCAGCCAAGTCAGTCAGCTTCTAACGCATCCCCCAAAAAGAAAAGCAACCGCCGCGGAGGTCAGAGACAGTCCCTCACCAGAGGCAAGCACCCCCGGGACGTGGCAGGGCACGGCCCCACGCACAGCCCCACCAGCCGCCCAAGCACAAGGCCCCCCGCGCCCAGCGGTCACGCCCCGGATGCCCTCGGACCTTTCCAAGCCGCTCTGGTTCTATGACCCTCCACAGCCGCACATCGGCCCGGAGAGACACAGCTGTGTCCCTGTCCCACGTCGCCGGGGCCTCAGTTCCTCCCGAGCCCCACGCCGATGAGCCCCCAGCCCTCTTCTCAGCAGCAACATGAATGGGCCACAGTTCTCAAACAGTTTCCTCAAAACTGGCTTTTCTCGGGGAGACACGCGGAAGAAACGGGCCCTGGTCCCAGAAGCGGAGAAAGGGCGGCGTGGTTTTGTCTTGTTTTACTGCTGGAGGCCCCTGACCTGCAGGCCTTCTCTGGCGCCTCCTGAGGGGGCACGGGGTGCAGCACTGCCACACTTACCGGACTATAAACAAGGGGTGGGCAAACTTTCTGACTCGAGGGCCGCAATGGGTTCTTACACTGGACCGGAGGGAGGGCCGGACTAAAGCAACCTGACCATGCTGGCACTCTCCTCTTGGGCTGCTGGTGAGGGAGCGGAGGGGAGAGCAAGAGAGCCCTCCGCTCTTTCGGCTCCTGCGGGCCGTAGTTTGCCCACAGCTGCTCTAAACACTTAGGGAGGGGAGTATTACGTCTGCTGATAGAGATAACGCTCCACGGAAAGAGGCAGGCTTTCAACCCCGCACCAGGCAGCGATCCAAAGGGTTGCATTGCCACGCTGAGTTATTATGCATCAAGAGGAGGGATAACAAGTAAGTCTCACTTTACGTTCTCATACTACAATCAATAGCTGAGGGAGTTAACGCAGACTGCTCATCGCTTATGATCTAAAACTAAAGAGCAAGCCTTCTGTGGTAACTCTACTGAGACAGTCTTCAGTGGCTAAGAAATTCTTACTGTCCAATATCTAAGTCTAAATCAAAGATACTGACACAGAATCTACACACTCTCTACACCAGAGCTCTAATCTCTCTACAACCTGAACTTAGGTAATTTAATATTACATAAACATCTTTCTTCTCAGTTACAATTCACAGCTACAATTTCTTAGTAGAAATTTACGTGTTTCGTAAGTTTCTAAGCTAAGAAATTGTAGCTGTGAATAAAGTTTATCTATTTAAGTTCTAATATTGATTCTTCTGAAATTCAAAACTAATTCCTATATGGGAGGTAGGGGGGATGTGGTACTTTATGTGAGGTTCAAAACCGTTACACCACAGACTCCCTTCCTGGAAAAGCTTCGACCTGGGAGGTTTTTAATCTGTCAATTACAGCTTGTATAAAGTCCATGTCATTCCTCAGCACTATCAGTAATCCAAACAGAATGATTACTAGCTAGTTTTACTGATTTCTGTAAGAAAAGTATCTTCGTACACACAATATTTCAAAAGGAAAACAAAGCTTTGCTGGTGCCAACGGTTCTGCACCCTCTGAAACCGGCCTGTCCCTTCTCCAAACCATGCTAAAGCCTCGTGCACCGGTGAGCAGGGCAGACTGTCTGGAAAACTAAGCAGGTTACCTGGCTTCAGCTATTGTCATCGATTATTGTCATCGAATGAAGCTCACTCATTCTTTAGAAAAGGTTATCAGAAGAAATAAACCTCAATCAAAGGCCATTAAAAATACCTCCTTAGCTCTGGCCACTTCCGTAGCCAATGTAACATGTCCTGTTCCCAAGAATCTTAAGGTTTACTTGTCCCACCAGAGTCGCCAATCCTAATTTGTGTGAGGAAGTCAGAGGAAAGCCACTGGGCAGATGCAGGGAGGGAAGCAGCAGTGTGAGCACACAGGAGAGAACGCCATGGGCACAGGCCGGAGGGGACCGGGCTGAGGCGGGCACAGGCCGGAGGGGACCGGGCTGAGCGGGCACAGGCCGGAGGGAACCGGGCTGAGGCGGGCACAGGCCGGAGGGGACCGGGCTGAGGCGGGCACAGGCCGGAGGGGACCGGGCTGAGCGGGCACAGGCCGGAGGGAACCGTGCTGAGCGGGCACAGGCCGGAGGGGACCGGGCTGAGCGGGCACAGGCCGGAGGGGACCGGGCTGAGGGCCAGCGCGCTCCCTGCCGTGCGCTGTCCACCCAGCTACCACGGACCCGCTGGGCTCCATGCGGCTGATGCCATCCCCCCCACAAACACGTAAGGACCCACATGGACCGCTCCTCACCTCCTGGTCTGTACACAACGTCGTCCTCGGTGATGTAGGAGGTTATCTCGCCTGTGTCTGTCCTTTCATAGCGAGACTTCTTTTTCGGCGGCTTCTTTTTGTTCTTCTTCGTGGATTCCTCCGTGGTGGCACTGTTGTTGTCATTGTCCTCGTCTTCGCTGTGATCACTCTCGGCATAATTTTTGGCTCCTCCTTCCAAGGTACAGCTCCTGCGAGGCCGTGAATTCTCGCTCTCTCTTACTTTGTCTCTTTTGTCTCTCTCTCGGTCCCGATCTCGGTCCCGGTCCTTCTCTTTGTCTTTGTCTTTGTCTTTGTCAGCTGTCATGATTCGCCACGTGCCTTCTTCTGTCCTCTCACGGCTAGGCCTCCGTGAAAGGTAGACAGTAAGCCTGGGCTTCAGTCTTCTGAATTTCTCACTCAATTCCAGGGAAAATCCAACCACTCCAACAACCCCAACGTTTCAAAAATGCTAGAAGGAAAAAAAAGAAAAATTGATTTTACCTCATCACGTCCTCATATTTTTCCCCTAACATGTCTTCTTTTTTAATGTATTTTTATTGATTTTGATCGGCTGCCTCCTGCACGCCCCCTATTGGGGATCTCGCCAGCAACCCAGGCATGTGCCCTTGACCGGAATTGAACCTGGGACCCTTCAATCCACAGGCCAATGCTCTATCCACTGAGCCAAACCAGCCAGGGCTACCTGAAATACCTTGTTAAATAAATCTCTTACTCATACTTTAACCCTGAAAACTTCTCATGGGCCACGGGGGCGGGAGGGAGGGGAGAAGAGTACAAGTGAAAAAAAATTTAATTATATATAGTTTTGGCCTCAGCTGGCATACAGTTTGGGATTTTCTACAATAGCAATAAAGAAAAATGTCTGAATATATAAGATGAACTCTACTTTCTAGATACCAATTGTTTTTTCCTTTTTAAGGAAAAAGTGTACCTTAGTAGGCAACATATAATGGGTACAATTACATAAAAGACACTTACTTCATAGCCATCAAATTAATTCAAAAGAGAAAGAACCTATAATAAAAAATTATCTCCACTCAAAAAACAAAATTTGGATAGCCTTAGAAAATGTCCAAGGTGTTATAAACTTGTGATGACTCTTTCTATCCACTTCTCCAAATTTCCAGATGTCCTCCCAACAATAAACATAAGATTTCCAGAGTGCCTTCCAACAACAATAAACATAAGAGGTGACTCAAATAAAATGACTTCAAAGCAAGATTCCTTTGCCTTCTTTACAACTGTTCGCATCTTCTAAGTCTACTGTTCTAGTTATTTTCCAAGAAAAATTGTTTCTCTAAAGATATATTATCTCTGCCTTCACCAAACATAACAGCTCCTAAAAATAACCTTCATTAGGGACTATTAGATGGTTATTACAGTCTTCCAAATTTTTACTATTAATAACTTTCCTAATAAACTCCTCCTTAAAACTAAACCCAACAAGAAAAGTGTGAAGTTAAGGATTTTTTAAAATAAGAGTAAATACCAAACTTCAACCCAACACAATTCTAATAAAAATTTCTTAGGAGGGGAAAAAAATGTCAGTTTGGAACAGATATAACAACCAGTAATTTATCTTTTGCAATCTTTTACCATCTTCCCCAATATCTTATATAATGTGGCCAGCAATCTGTACCAGACATTATCTATGAGCCAGGTGCTAGGAACTACAGATACAATGAGGGGAAAGCTCAGAGTCCTGGCCTTCAATGCTCTAGGGGGGGGGGGGGGGGGGACAACTGATCAATATGAGACCATCTGTTTCTCTTTATTTAGGACCAAATAAACCAACATATGCAAACAAAAGATTGGTCCTCTTTATTTTGACAACACCAAACAAAGCATTTGCAATTATATGCTCATGAGCAGAGAAAATTCTCATTGGTCATGTCAAAAATCATAAAAATTATCACATACTTTTCCCCATTATCATATACCTTTATCGGGGGTCAAACCTGGTACCAGAAAAAATCTCCCTTTAAAAGCACTTCAAATAACCTTTTTGGCATTCAGGAAAATAAAAAATGTTAACAATTACCTTTGGGAGATAGACCAATGAAGCAATAATAATGCTGACAATCTATGAGCAAAGTCAGAAAGATGAAGCGCGTAGCACAAAACAAGATTACTTCCTTCTACATAGGAAATATGCTTTCAGATAGGATTTCAAATTTTTAAATATTTTTCAAGAAAAATTATTCTAGTGCCTGCAAAACTTCTGCCTAGACAAATCATCTGTTAAACAGACAGTAATAAACTTCCAAATCCCTGTAATCCACTGGTGATAGTAACAGAAAATCCAGAAACATGATTTTCTCCAGGCTTAAGCTCAGAGCATGAACAGGCCAATCATGCAAGAAGAAAGCTACCAGCTGACACCATTGTTAAGACATTCCTCTGCCACTGACCGGGTGCCCGGGGCTACCAGCGCTCCGAAAAGCACAAGGAGCTCAGGCTGAAAGCCTCTGGGATGCAATACCGACCTCTGATAAATTTAAGAAAAAGATCACTCTCCCTAGAGTAAATAAGATAAACGCTCCAGAAAATTTTGTACAAATGTTTTAGCACTTAAAAAGAAAGAAATCCAAATTTGTACTCAATAGTACTCCCTACAAAATAATATACTGTGTTTCTATTTATAAAGAAATCAGTCGTTTCTGCCAACAGTGAGTTAGAAAGAAAAATTTAAAGAACAATAGAGAAGGTGTCAACAAAATGTGTGTGTGTGTGTGTGTGTGTGTCCCCAACTTTCAGATAACTAAGAACAGTGATATTCCAAAGCAAACGGGAATCCAATTACCATTGACATTTGACTCTAACACATAGCTCAGTGAGGATATAAATATTTTCCTCTGCATTTCCTATAGCATTATAATTTTTTCTGAGCCTCATTATACAATGACCAACATAAATATTAATGTGACATTTGAAAAAAAGGGACCCATAGAGGAAGCAGATGGCACTGAGAAAGGCAGTTATCACTTCAATTTACTAGAAATCATCTACAAAGTAGACAATTCAACAGCATCTTTACAACTAGTTTCCAGCTCCCTATCACAATCCCACTGGATCCTTTCTCTCAGCAACGCAATGAAGGGAGCCGAACAGAAGCCACCAGGCCCACTCGCAGACCGCGGGAGGAACCAGAAGATGCGTCTGCCCACGGCCACGGCCAGTGGGCCTGAGCCAGGCCTGAGCCAGCTCCGAGGCGAACAGCACCTGCCCGATTCCTACCGCGGGAGGAACCAGCAGCTCCGAGGCGAACCGCGCGGCCGGGTCCCGCCTGCGGCTCGGTCACAGCTGCGCCGCGGTCAGTAGCTCTTCGCGGGGCCAGCCTTCCCCGCATGTACCGCGCTGGTCATTTGAACAACCAGATTTAGAAAAAGCACTCGCTTTGCCCTCTCCTCCCACATCCTGGGGAAAGGAACTGTAGTGACTCGGCTCTGGAAGGGGAAATGCACCTAAGGCTTGTTCTCCCTGGTAAGCGGTCCTTCTCATAGACAGCGACCTGCAGCGGGAACGCATCACACTGAGCCAGAGGAGCACGAACTGGGGGGTCGGCAGGTCTGAAACCCTTCAAGAGGGAAGACTGGGTTTTATCGGAAACTGCCGTGGTGCCCAGAATCATTCTTGCACGTAAAATAAATGGACTGTGAAGTCCCCCCACCGACATCCAACCCCGCAAGCAAGTGGCTGTGCGCTCCGCTGGCTCTCCACGCGCAGCGTTAGGAACGTGTGACCCGCCCGGTCCTGGTTTATAAGCTCACTCCCAGAGCACGTGTCTCACTGACAGTACCGAAATCACCACGACGGATGAGCTATCAAATTCAGAGAGGCCTTTGTGGGATCAGAACAGCAGCACCGAACGAACGCCCCTCGGTCAGAAGAGGGTTTCCGCTTCCTCCACCCCGAGTCGCTCTGGGGAACTGGGAGAACTCAGGTTGGTGGCTCTGACAAAAACTTAGTTTCTTCCAAAAAGACATAATAACAAAACACGGGACCTGCAAAAGGTGGAAGTATCCAAAACAGCAAAACTCTAGGTTACAATTAACAACTTAAAATTAAATAGCAAAAATACATAATCTTTTTATTTGAAGTAGGCGTAAGAAATTACCAAAGATGAGGAGGTGCAGAAAGAAATTTTAAAAATAAAAAACACAAAGTCCTCCTTTTCTTTAAAGAACACACACACACTCATTAATACAAGTAATTGCTTTCCCATACTGTTGGATCACATACAGAAGTTTTTACTTTCTGCACACTGCCTGCAGTGGTGTCTCTTCCCCGCGCTGGTGCACCGAACACTCTGGACCAAACGGGTGGGGGCGGGGCGCCTGCCCTGGGGATTAGCCTCGTTCTCTCTCCGTGTAGACTTAGTAGCTCAACCCACTAGCTCCCGTCAGGACCACAGAGCAGTATCTTCAAACACTGCCGCATACCCTCTGGGGAGCAAAACTGCTCACAGTTGAAACCAGAACTTAAAAAAATTTTTTTTTAAATATATTTTATTGATATTTTACAGAGAGGAAGGGAGAGAGATAGAGAGCTAGAAACGTCGATGAGAGAGAAACATCGACCAGCTGCCTCTTGCACACCCCCTACTGGGGATGTGCCCGCAGCCAATGTACATGCCCTTGACCGGAATCGAACCCAGGACCCTTCAGTCCGCAGACCGACGCTCTACCGCTGAGCTAAACTGGCTTCGGCTGAAACCAGAACTTTAAACAAATCGTCGATCACAGGGATTTCGAAGGGTTAAGCATCTGTGTCTATTCAAACTGTGATTGACCAATATGGAACCCATAACGCTAACGCCATTACAAAAACAATGTAGCATGTTCTTTGTTCTCCGAAATAAACTGGACTCATTAAAAAACACTGCCTGGAATGGTAATTACCCAGATGTATGACGCTGAGTGTGGGAAACAGATGTCAGTCTCCAGAAAACCGGGGTGCTTCCTGGCAGCCCTGAGGCGCTGTGCTCACTGCGGACCTGCGCCGTCAGGGGCCCAGCCTGGGGGAAGCTTCTGTCGTCACAAAACTAAAGAGGAATCCTGGTGTCCGCCATGCTGGGTACAAGGGAACCAAAGGCCTAAGAACCAAATCCCTCGTGTGAAAGGGGACAGAATGCCTCATCTCCCTCTCCCAAAACAGGGCTGTACATAGAAAACCAAGAGAAGAAAAAAAATAAAGACAAGAGCCAAACAAATGGGTAAATAAAAGATGTATATCCATACAATAAAATACAATTCAGCAATAAAAAGGAAGAAAATACTAATGTTACAAGCTGGCTGAAACTGGGAAATGTGCTATGTGAAAAAAGCCAGTCACAAACCACCACATACTGTATGGTTCCATCTATGTTAAATGTCCAGCACAGAAATCCTCAGAGACAGAAAGCAGATTGGAGGTTGCCTGGAGGGGGAGGGGGAGGCGGGGGAGTGACTGCTCTGGTGATGGGGTTTCTTTGGGGGATAATGCAAATGTTGTAGAACCGCGGTGGCGGTGGTGGTGGTGGTGGTGGCGGTGGCGGTGGTGGTGGCGGTGGCGGTGGTGGCTGCATGTATCTGTGAATATACTAAAAGCCATTGAATTGTACACTTTACATGCGCCAACTATAAAATATGTGAATTACATTTCAATAATGCTGTCAAAAAACACACAAAGCCCAGCCACCGGGGCTCAGTGGCTGATGAATCTATAAACCAGGAGATCATGACTCGATTCCCGGTCAGGGCACATGCCCAGGTTGTGGGCTCCATCCTCAGCAGGTGGCAGCCAATCAATGATTCTCATCACTGATGTTTCTATTTCTCTCTCCCTCTCCCTTCCTCTCTGAAATCAATAAAAAATAAATACACACACACACACACACACACACACAGCAACACTACAAACTAATCAGAAAAGCACAAGCTTTGCTACAGATAAAAAATAAAAAGCATCTGGCTATTCACTTCACAAGGATGAACTCTCTCTGCCATTGAGAAAACCACTTCTCAAAGCTGAAAAGGCACAGGGAACTAAGCACACAGAAGCTCCATTTCCACCGTTAACGTACAGCAGACCTGGCAGGCACGTCCAACAGTAAGGTGGCAGGGTTCTTTCCGTTACAGAGCTTCGTTATTGAAGGAATTTAGAACCGTGGCCACTAGCTCTGGCCACTTGGTGAAAGGAAATGACAGGCTGACTTTTACACTTAAGACAATTACACTTCATACACATTTGAAAAACCAAAAGCATTCATAAAGTACTTCTAATCCCTAGGTACAAGTAATACCAAGGGGAAAATGGAACCATAAAACTCACTGGAGCGGTCCTTCTAAAAACGCCTAGAATCTGCGGCAGACGAGAGGAAAGGTAGCTCTGACAAAAGGAAAGTCTCAGCCGAACTCCATGTGCCATTGCCCAGGCCTGAGCTGTCTAACGGGTGTGACCAAATGATTGCCCTGCCATCTTGGCCAGCCTGGCATCATTCAGAGAAAAGCAGAAGAGCCAAGAGAGCTACTCGGTGCCAGATGCCAGCACAGTGCGTGATGGCGGTGGGGGAGGGGACCCCCAGGACCGGGAACACACGTTGTAGGGGTACCCCTACATCACCAAACACCAACGTCCAGAGCACGGGCCCTGTAGATTCTTTCATAAGTTCAGCAAATATGTCGGTGCCAAGCAGTGCCCTGGGAGCTAAAGACACAGACATGCATGACAAGGATACACACAATCTCCACCCTTAGAGCAGCGCTCGCCAATCAGTGGTCCGTGAGGTCCGCAAAGTTGGCGACCACGGCCTCAGAGAGCTTATGGGCTAGCAGGGGAGAGGAGATAACAAACAAGTAAGGACGATACCGGAATATCAGCTGGCGATCGGTGCTATGGGGAAAATGAAGCTGGGCGAAGGGGGTGCAAGGGCTGTAACTCACCTAAGGTCATCGGTGAGGGGGGATCAGTGCACCTGACGGAGGGAGGGAAGGAGCGAGTTGTACGGATATCTGGGGAGAGCATTCCAGACAGAAAAAGCAATACCAAGCCTGAGGCACAGCACGCCCGGCACAGCCACACGGAAAGGGCAGAGCAGTGATGGCGGAGAAGAAGGTCGGAGGCAGGAGGCGGCAGGGGGCAGGGCCCGAAATAACAGGAAAGCCTTGGAGGGGTGAGAACTGAGAACTGAGCCAGGGAATCACTGGTTCGGGCAAGGAGGTGGTTGTGAGTGCTAAGCAGGGTCAGCCTGGGGGTTGGTTCTACAAACAGCCACGGAGTCTGCTGTCGGTGTGACGCCTGTGAGACGGAGGGAGTCAGAGGCCAGGTCTGGGCCGGAGCAGCTTACTGACAGGGAGGAGGAAAAGGACTTCTGTGTGGAACGTGTGAGGTCCGAGATGCCTCGATATCCGAAGCAGAGACGCATGAGTGGTGAGGCTAGAGAGATAAACCCAGGAGTCCTCCCGTATAAACAGTCCGGCAGCCACGGGCCGGATGTGCAGGAACCGGAGTGTGCTCCGGAGCAGGAAGGTCTGACGGGCCAGCGAAGCGCCAGCGGGACCGGATCGGTGTGGGCTAAAATAACACGCTGTTTAGTCACAGAGAAGCCCTCTACCTGTGTACGTTTCCCAGAGACAAATTCCATATTAATGTTACCAAATGCTGCGTTTAATAAAACCCAGGCGGCTCCGGTCGTGGCTGGTTTCCAATGGGAGACACACCGGTAAGATGGAAACGCCCTCCCCCCCACCTCCAGACTCAACAGGAAACACGCCCGCTGTCCAAATAACGCCCGGGGCGGGAGGCCACTGGAGAGCCTACCTTGCAAATTAGCAGAGCAACTGGGTTTAAAAACAGCTTTCCTAAGTAACATTTTTGAGGCCCTAAACTGAACACTGTATAAGGCTTACATGAAAGGAGAGAAAGAAAGCGTAACCAAGTATATGGATTTAAAACAAAAGCTCAATTCCAGAAAAATGGGATTTTAAAGGCTCACTAGTGATGTTTATTTGGTATCATAATTTGAATCCTAAAGAAGAATTAAGGCCAAAACCAGTTTGGCTCCATGGTAGAGCGTCGGCCTGCAGACTGAAGGGTCCCGGGTTCGATTCCAGTCAAGGGCATGTACCTTGGTTGCGGGCACATCCCCGGTAGGGGGTGTGCAGGAAGAAGCTGATTGATGTCTCTCTCTCTCATCGATGTTTCTAGCTCTCTATCCTTTCCCTTTCTCTCTGTAAAAAAAATCAATTAAAAAAAAGAAAGAAAAAGAAGAATTAAGTAAAATAGAGGGGAGGGAGAGCATATTGTTTTTAAAACCCTAATATGAAAAGTTTTAAATGGATTAAAAAATCTATGTGCATTATCAAGAAATTACAATTATATTTATCAATTAAAAAGGGGGAAAGTAGCTAGATTTAAAAAATCATCATACTCTGGAGATATAATTTAAAGCTATCAAAATACCAAATTCTGGCTAATAAGAAAGATGTCCCCAACAGCTAGAGAAAAATGCAATATTCTTCTACCATTTGCCACCTCCTCCTGTATGAACCAATTTCTTCCACTATTCTTCAAGAATTTGGTATGCTCATCAAAATGTCTTCTCCAGAAATTGCATGTAGCCGTTTTCCATGGTTAGTTTACAGAAGCACCCTCAAATTTCCCGTTAGAAAATTTGGAGGCATTACATTTAATATTTTAGGCAAATTCAATGTTTATTCTCTTCCCTTGTTGTATTTCTTGTCTTGAGTCATTAGAGAATATGTAAGGAGCTTTTCACAAAGTACCATCGGAGCGCCACCAACATGCCCAGTGTGCCCCTGTGCTGTACAAATGCCACCTCCCACGTGGGAGCGACAGGAAGTCTCCGCAGGCGCTCCTGGTCCACAGCTGGCTGTGGTAGGTTCCCTGTACTTGCCGGCACCAAATGACTGGTTCCGTTACCAGGCAGAGTAGGAAGAGCCATAAGAGGAGGGGAGGAGGTCGCTACCCAGTAAGAAAGTCTGGATTCAAAATGAGGGTTCCTACGTGTAATTATCCGGCTGCTAACAGCCATCAGCCATGAAAGAGGCATTACTCACTTCTTCTCAGGACTAGTCTCTCCGTGACCAGGAATGGCACTCAAGACTGCCAAGAGCTGCCAAGTGACATAGGATACATACAGCATGCAGCGGAAGACACAACAGCCACATTTGTAGGCACTAATAAGCTGAACGAACACTTTCCATTTGGAACTTGAAAGTGAGGAAATTGTAAGTGGAAAGACAGAAACTATGAGATGAAACATGGGACAGCACAGACCCACAGAATGTCACCTAAAGTTCCCACGGCAGGTGTCAGCTTCAGATATACCTGGCTTCTGGCCCCACTATGCTAATCCTATTGTACTGCAGCCATTTGTAGAGCCCTCTCACAAGACAAAAATAGCTCTTAAGAATATGCCAGTACCCTTCTAACAGGTGTTTACACAAAAAATCTTTAATACCATTTGCTCAAGGTAAAATACCAATTCTACCCACTTTAAAAAAAAAAAAAAAGCTTAATCCTATATAATAAAGCGGTAATATGCAAATTGATCATCATGTCCTCACAAGATGGCTGCCTACAACCAGGCCAGCAGGGGGTTAGGGTGGGATGACCAGGCCAGCAGGGGTGGGGCAGTTGGGGGCGACCAGGCTGGCGGAGGGAGGGAGGGAGACACCCAGTAAGGGCAACCAGGCCAGCAGAGAGAGCAATAAGGGGTGACCAGGCCAGCAGGAGGGGATGGTTGGGGCAACCTGGCTGGCAGCAGCAGGAAGTTAGAGGCAACCAGGCAGGCAAGCAGGCAGGTGAGCGATTAGGAGCCAGCAGTCCAGGATTGGAGAGGGTGGTATATGTTATGCTGTCAATCTTTTCTCCATTCCCAAGGGATCCCAGATTGGAGAGGGTGCAGGGTCGGCTGAGGGGATACCCTCCCCTCAGTGCATAAATTTCATGCACTGGGCCTCTAGTATATATATATATATATATATATATATATATATATATATATAATCAGCAATAAGCAGAATCAATTCATATGGAGGGCAGAATGTTCTTTTACATTTTTATCCTCTTGATAAGAGAAACAGCCATACATTCAAGAATAAAATAGTCCCTGTTATTACAGAGGAGCTTACTGGGTTTCTTATAGCAAGCTTTAGAGATGATATAATGGTCCCATATCACGGATAATATATCCCAGGCCTGCTCAGCATGGAGCGTTCTCTAATAAAAACATCATTTACCTCTGGCACCAGGGCACCTGAGAATGAGGAGAGAATAACCGCCAGGTCTACATCAGGGCTCTAACACAGACATGCACCGCTCCACAGCACGTGTCTATCAAGATCTTGGAAAGAAGATCATTCCTGAGAAATCATTAATTTGTGGAATATGATCCAAAATAAGAAAAACTGTCATGTTTTTCTAAAGAATCAGGTGAGAAAGCTTAACGCTATAGTTTATAGTAAACATACCCAAATGAAATCTATAGCATTACAGTTTAAAACACAGGTTTTATTAAATATTTGCAAAGTTGCAGCTTTTTCCAATAAATCTCATCTTGACATTTATAAATGATGAACACAGCCTTATACCACTAGATTAAAGGAGATCGTTTGATTTAAAGACCTGAACATTATCAACAGAAGGAAATACAGGGAAAGGGGGAAAGAAAAGCTATGTCTTCAGAATTTTTCAAAATAAGCTTTTTAAAATATGAAAGCAACTAAACAGAATGGCACCCATGAGCAGTAACTGTGTAACACTGAGCAGGACTGAGAGGTGGAGACTGCACTTCTTCCAGAAGCAGGTAAACCTACTACCAAGACTGTATTGGCACGTGTTGGCAGGGGTTGGGGTGGGTGGCCAGGCCAGCGGGGTATTCTTTTCTAATCTTCCATCTCCTACAGCGGGAGCTAAGAGGATGGCGAGCCATCGCCAGATTAAATAAGGTCTGATCCCTACAGCTCACAGTCAGTTCCCTTGACAGATTTTCTGTCTTATTGTTTTAAAAAAAATTAAACCTACAAGCAAAATACTCATTCCATACTGCACAACCACAAAAACACTGGCAGCTCCGTTTATTGACCAGTGCAAACGTGTACTGGAGAGCTCTGGTCTCTACTGACCTTTACGAACACCTGGAAAATGCAAGCACGGCAATATTCAACCCCAAGAACATAAACCTAAAAGGCAGCTGGCAAATGCGCCCTGGAAGGCTGGCATGTAATGGGGCCCGGGCACAGCAGCGTCCCCAAGACACCTGCTTCCGCACCTCAGGGAGCAGAGGCGTTCCTTCCCCAATGTTTTCAGTGGCACAACCGCCTCTTCTGATTGAAGGGGACGTGGCGCGCTCCACGGGGCCTGGGGGACGCACAGCTTCCTCCTCACACTCCTCCTGCTCCATCTTACAGCTGCAAATTGACTAGCAATACCACTACCTACCTAGAGACATGTGTGGCATTTTTAGCAACTGGTAATTTACAGTTTTATTTTGTGGTTGTTTTTAACCAGCTGGATATGATGCATTGCTTGTTCCCTGTAAATCTGTCACTTTTGATATTTTTTAAATAAGTGATATAAAATGAGCAGGTAAGAAACATTTTTAGAATATTACAGAAATTTAGAATTGTGTAGAAAAGGCCTAACAGTAAAAGGAAGCTCTTCTCACTATGAGGAACTCATGAGGGCCCCCAATAGATCGGGAGCCCCATTACCACCACATCCTCAACTAACCTAAGATCAAAATCAGTAGTGCCCATGTTTGTGGGTGATCCTGTTAACCCCACAAAGGGCAGGCTTGGGAATAACCAGGTGGGAACAAAGACAGAGAACTAAGAAGATGTCAGGGCTCTCTCCTGAGTTTCTACAAGGGGCACGTGTGTGGCGGGTGATACACATAATGGAACGGACAGGAGGTTTTTGAGTAGCTATACAGACTGCGTCAGCTACTAGGCAGCTGCGAATACAAAATGACACTCAGGAAAAAGACCAGGGCAAGAACGTGGACTTGGGAGTCATCCACATGAGGAGACACTAAGTGAGATGACACAGGAAAGAGCATTGGATGAAGAATGTAGGGGAAATGTAAAACCATAGCATTTTCCAAGCCATATTCCTTAAAAAGAAACACACACACACACACACACAAAACCTCTGTGTAAAGTAAGTGTAGGAAACACTGCTTATACTCTTAAAGTTTATAATCATTGTCACATTAAAGGGCCTAAGAAACCTGTGGGTAAGAAAACTGTTCAAGTTATTATCAACAGAATCGAATACTCACAGCACACTGCCCAGAGTAATTCATCTGCACATTACAAAACTTATAATGATCAATGCCAACCCTCATTCTTCCTTAGAACAGCATGTGAGTTTTGGACAATAACAACAGAAATTCTACAAGCTAACTAGTCTCAGAAGTTCCGGTGGGAATCTGACCACCCAAATACCTGACACATCAACACGCGTCTTAACCATTTGACCAACTGGAGAAAAGTAATCCAAACTATTCAAGTGGCCACTGTCTTCCCAAGTTAGACATCAACATCAACTTAAACTGCAGAAACACAAAAAGAATTATTTGCATCACAAAACATTCTTAGACAGCAAGTTGAAGAACTAAATAAAACAAATCAGGTATATTTTTACAAGAGAAAGGGGAGGGAGGGAAGAGGAGGGAGAGGAGAGGGAAGGAGGACGGAAGGGGAGGAGAGAGCATGCCACAAATCTGCCTGTCAGCAAAAGATGAATCACCTCCCTCAAGTGGGGCAGTAATTAAAACGTTAACAAACAGAAGGGGCCTATAAGAAACTCAAGATAAAAAAGACTCTTGAAACCTAAAATAACCTTAGGATAACCAAGCCAGTGGGAGTCTCTGGCCTCAGTGGGCCCCGCCCACACCAGGGTCCACGCCAGGAAGAGGGACAGACCCTCCCTGTGGGGCCCGCCAGGCCAGTAGAGCTCAGAGAGGAGCACCACCTAACGGGCGGAGACGGCGGCAGGACAGTGGGTGTCACCGGCCCTCCAAATCAGGAAAGCAGGGGACAGTGCTGTCAGTCTCTTCTCCATTCCCAGCGCCCTCACTTATCTTGGACCTCGTCTTACTTTCCATAAATATTGTACCTTTGTCTCCATTTTGAATAGCCGCAATCAAGACTTTTGAAGCATGCAAGAAGTAGGTCAAAAGGTACAACCTTTCAGTTATAAAATAAATGTCAAGGGGGATAATATAATAGTATGGTGACTACAGTTAACAGTACTGCAATGTATATGTGAAAGCTGCTAAGTGAGTGGATCTTAAAAGTTCTCATCACAAGAAAAATATGTAACTATGTGTAATGATGGTTGCTAAGTTGTATATATTGCAAAATATACAACTATCGCATCATTATGTTATACATCTACACTATTATGATGTTTTGTGTCGAATGTATCTTAAATTTTTTTTTAATTTGTTAAAAAGAGAACTTTCAAGGAAAGACTACATGCGGTCTAATTCCCTCCTTCACAAAACTGCCTCTCCGGCCCTCACCTCGTTCCCCAACACTCAATAGCAGCTCCTCCATGTGCCCCGACACTCGGGCTTACTCTCTTTCACCTTTGCTCGCCCTTTCTTTACTGTTACCTCATAAACCTTTGCTGAATAATTTTCATATATAATCTCTCATCCTTCTCTCATAAGTTCAGAAACATAGCCCGGCCCTTGCTAGCTGTATAACTGTGGGCAAGTCAATTCCTCTGCCTAAACTTGGGACTTTTCATCCACAAGCTGAAGAGAACAGTATGACAGTCCATGAGCTGCTGTGAGGAATAAGGAGCAGGTAGCCCTGAGAAGCACTGTCTCCACAGGCCTAGCGAACACAAGACACTCAGCACGTGTCCGTTAACCATGACAACGACAACATTCTACACAGACTCACACAACACAGAGGGAACCATCAACACTGTGCAGAAGGCTCCGTTAGGAGGTATGTGGCTGACGTAGAAGTATTGTGTAGTCTGTACAGCTGAAGAGGAGGAGTTGTCGGTTCTCAGAGGAGCTTGCTCTGGCTCCTCGAACCCTCTCAAGGGCGCTCAGGGCTCTCCGGGAGCCCGTTCTCCCTACCCCCACCCTTACTCTCTGGCTGCGGAAGTATGGTCTGCTGGTTTCTGCTTAGATTCCTGAGAGTAGGAATTGTACCATGTTTAACTTTGAAAACAATCAAATAATGGGTGAACAAAATATACTTATTAATTAAGCTTCATTTTTCATTATCCATCAACAAGCTTTCCTCTTATAATCGAAGTGCACAGATTCTTAAAGCAGATATTAAGGTTCTCATAAATCTTTCTCTTAAGTACATTAAAAAAGACCACCTTTGGGTTTTTTGTTTTAAAATTAAATTTAACTCTCCATATAATACACCACCAGTGCCCTATTCCCCCTTTCATTCCATTTTTCTCTAAAAGAAAATAAAGACCTAAAAGTACATGTCCACAGAATTATGACATGTCCGTATGTGAGAGAATACCTTGAGATGTTATTCCCATGGCCTGATAAATCACTTATGAGTTTTTATCTAGAGCTGTGCTGTCCAATATGGTAGCTACTGGCTACGTGTGACTGTTTAAAAATTCATTTAAATTAAATTAAATAAAAATTCATTTCCTTAGTCTCTGGCCAAATTTCAAGTGTTCACCAGACACATGTGGCTGGTAGCTCCCACGATGGACAGCACAGATTAAGAACATTTCCAACATCACAGAAAGTTCTATTAGACAGTTCCGATTTAGATTTAAATGTATATAAATAAAAACATTAAGAATCCCATTTCATCAGTAATCCCCTCCCTTTTAATCACAAGAACATACATAAATGTAAACCCAAGGACTCGATGCTTGACTTTCACAAGACAATAGAGGACAACTCTCAGAAAGACAGAGTGAGCGGCCCCATAACCATCTAGGATTTACTTCCTATTCTTTCAGCAATTGATACAATTTGACCTGAGGAAAAAAAAGAGCAAGAAAGCATTTTTCTCCACTAGACCTTGTAACACAGTCACACCTGCCAAGTTTTAGAATCACATGTCCCGTTACCTTACCCCATCAGCATTCCGCGGTAAATTCCCTTTCCACACAGACTCCTCCCCTCGCTCAGCACCTTACGCCAGCCAGCACTCTAAAATCAGCGCTGAGGCGCTGGCAGATAGGCTCTATGGATGACAGTCAGGATAAAACCATAAATCTGCTCTTAAAGGATTTTTCCAATCCTATGCAATTGCTGTGCATGTGGGAGGCTGCACATTTTCCTTCATAATAAAATAAAACCCCGGTTTCTATAAAGATGGTAAGTTACCTCTGTATTTACAACACAAAATGACAGGCAGAGTTCTGTTTTTCTACAAAGCTAGAGCTTTTAGGAGCATATGTTTTCAATCATTTAATTTCTCAATAATGACTGAAATATCCCAAAGCATCCCTGAGCTCTTCGCTGGCGTGTCTGCCACGGGACGCCTATAGGGAGAGAAGAGGCAAAGGTGAGGAAGAGCTCGTGGCTTTGGGTAAGGTATTTAATAAAATCCCAACCATAAACACCTTCCGTTATGCAACGCCACGGTATTGGCTTTAGAACAATAACCAGGGAACCCTGTTTTCCGGGTAATGGGGGGGGGGGCTGTTACACAACGAGTGTGGGGCGAAGGGACTTAATGAGCTGAGAACATGGCAGATACATAACGTCAGCACCTCTTATGAAGCTTGGGGAGCGTAGGGAAGGCCAGAGGAGCTTGTTCAGGCCTGCTTTTTGGCTGCCATTTCACTATAAAGCAGAAGAAAACCACACACCTAAGTGTGCCCGAGCTGCATTCCTCTGGAGGCCTCCCTCTCACCCTGCAAGTCCCGGTACCAGTGAGCTCTGAGGGCGAAGGCCAACCGTCTGCCAGGAGAGGATGCCAACACGTGAGCAACTACGCTTTCCCCTGAAAGCGCTCCTAACAAGGAAGCCAGCGAAGCAGGGAGAAGCAGGGAGGAGCAGGGAGAAGCAGGGAGAAGCAGGGAGAAGCAGGGAGGAGCAGGGAGAAGCCGGTGAAGCAGGGAGAAGCAGGGAGAAGCAGGGAGGAGCAGGGAGGAGCGGGGAGAAGCAGGGAGAAGCAGGGAGGAGCGGGGAGAAGCGGGGAGGAGCGGGGAGAAGCGGGGAGAAGCGGGGAGGAGCGGGGAGGAGCGAGGAGAAGCGGGGAGAAGCGGGGAGGAGCGGGGAGAAGCGGGGAGGAGCGGGGAGGAGCAGGGAGGAGCGGGGAGGAGCGGGGAGAAGCGGGGAGGAGCAGGGAGGAGCGGGGAGGAGCGGGGAGGAGCGGGGAGAAGCGGGGAGGAGCGGGGAGGAGCGGGGAGGAGCAGGGAGAAGCGGGGAGGAGCGGGGAGAAGCGGGGAGGAGCGGGGAGAAGCGGGGAGGAGCGGGGAGAAGCGGGGAGGAGCGGGGAGAAGCGGGGAGGAGCGGGGAGAAGCGGGGAGGAGCGGGGAGAAGCGGGGAGAAGCGGGGAGGAGCAGGGAGGAGCGAGGAGAAGCGGGGAGAAGCGGGGAGGAGCGGGGAGAAGCGGGGAGGAGCGGGGAGAAGCGGGGAGGAGCAGGGAGGAGCGGGGAGGAGCGGGGAGGAGCGGGGAGAAGCGGGGAGGAGCGGGGAGGAGCAGGGAGGAGCGGGGAGCATCAGGGAGGAGCGGGGAGAAGCGGGGAGGAGCGGGGAGGAGCGAGGAGAAGCGGGGAGAAGCGGGGAGGAGCGGGGAGAAGCGGGGAGGAGCGGGGAGAAGCGGGGAGGAGCAGGGAGGAGCGGGGAGGAGCGGGGAGGAGCGGGGAGAAGCGGGGAGGAGCAGGGAGGAGCAGGGAGGAGCGGGGAGGAGCAGGGAGGAGCAGGGAGGAGCAGGGAGGTGCTCTGGAAAGCACACTCTCTGGGGAGCAGAAGGTTCCCAGGACGCTGACAAAGGGGCAAGCCAGGAACAAGGGGACACAGTCATACGAGTAGGAAGGGGGAGTAAGGAGCAGAGATGAGTCTGAAAAACATCTTAGGTCTGAGGCATGAGAATCAGAACTGCAGGCTTCAAGGTAAAAAGCAGAGAGTGAAATATAACAACTATGCTTAAGTGGTCCTTGAGAGAACAGGAAGCACTCACTGTGATAAAAGGGAAGATTTACACACCTGAGCGCCCCGCCAATTGGAAATGAGGGAGCCCCCTGTCATTGTCCACGTCCAGCTCAGGTCAGGGCTTACAAACACCACAGCCCACGTCAAGGGCACAGGTAAACAAAGGGGGGGGGGGGGAGACATTGCTCCCCACTAACATGGGTCAATTTTTCAGGAATACATGTCAAGAGAGCATTCCATGTCATCTACAAATGGTAAATACGGGTCAAAATTTCCAACAGCTCAACCACCTGAATGAAAAGCCAGAAAAAGAAGTAGTAGGATAGCATATAAAACAAAAGAGAAAATGAAAATTCGAAAATTCATCATAATACAAGTTTAAGCACCAAAAGAAAAATGCTAAAAGAGGGCCTAGCTGGTTTGGCTTAATGGATAGAGAATCGGCCTGTAGGCTGAAGGGTCCTGGGTTCGATTCCGGTCAAGGGCACGTACCCAGGTTGTGGGCTTGATCCCCCTCGGGGTATGTGCAGGAGGCAGCCAATCAATGATTCTCATCACTGGTGTTTCTATCTCTCTCTCCCTCTCCCTTCCTCAGAAATACTAAAAATGGAAGGGGAGGTCCCTAAAAGGCATTTAAAACCACTAGTCTCTTCCTACAAAAAAAAGCTAACTGCCGAAACCGGTTTGGCTCAGTAGATAGAGCGTCGGCCTGCGGACTGAAAGGTCCCGGGTTCGATTCCGGTCAAGGGCATGTACCTTAGTTGCGGGCATATCCCCGGTGGGGGGTGTGCAAGAGGCAGCTGATCGATGACTCTCTCTCATCGATGTTTCTAACTCTCTATCCCTCTCTCTTCCTCTCTATAAAAAAAAAAAATCAATAAAAATATTTTTTTTTAAAAAAAGCTAACAGAAAATACCCAAAATTAAAAATAAAAAGGAGCAGCAAGAGAGAAGGGGAAAGGAGCAGCAAGAGATTATAACCACCAGTAAGATACACTGCTCTCAACTAGCTCTTACAATGATGCCAGCACTTTCAAACCAAACCAGACACTAATTTTATATAAAAGGAATAATTATAAGGATCTCATAGCTCACTGTTCATGTACTAAATTATTTATAGTGACTTGGGAGTGTTTAATATTTTTGTCAGGTGCTATGAAAATAAAGGTTTTGGAAGCCACATCTTACCAATCTTAAAAGGTACGACAGCTGGCTCTTTAGCTGAGCTAAGCTTTAATTTCCATAGCAATTATCTGACTTTAGAATACCTAACACTGTGGGCAAGTGCAAATATTAGCTTATCTTAATCATTATGTATTAGTCTACCTTCCCCTGTAACTATGAATTGTGAGATGAAACCGAAAATCATGAATGCCTAAATTTAAGCAACAGATTGAAAAGTGCTATTAGCCCTTGCCGGTTTGGCTCAGTGGATAGAGCATCGGCCTGCAGACTGAAGGGTCCCGGGTTCAATTCTGGCTAAGGGCACATGCCTAGGTTGCAGGCTCGATCCCCAATACGGGGCGTGCAGGAGGCAGCCTATCAATGATTCTCTCATCATTGATGTTTCTATCTCTCTAACCCTCCCTTTTCCTCTCTGAAATCATAAGAATACATTTAAAAGGAAAAATGTGTTACTAAACATAATCTGAGATTCAGCAACACTAAGTTCTGTACCACAGAAAATGAAATGTAATTTATCTCTAGTATAGAGAGACCAACACAGACAGAATTACCTAAAATGCATACTCATACAAACATCACAGCCCAGCTGGTGTGGCTCAGTGGCTGAGCATCGACCAATGAATCGGAGGCACGGTTAGGTTCCCAGTCAGAGCTATCATGCCAGGCTTGTGGGCTTGATCCCCAGTGTGGGGGATGCAGAAGGCAGCCGGTGAGTGGTCTCTCCCATAATTGATGTTTCTTTCTCTCTCCCCTTCTCCCTCCCTTTATAAAACCAATCCTATATAATAAAGGTTAATATGCAAATTGATGGAACAGCAGAACGACCGGTGGCTATGATGCGCACTGACCACCAGGGGGCAGACGCTCAACGCAGGAGCTGCCCCTAGTGGTCAGTGCGCTCCCACAGGGGCATGCTGCTCAGCCAGAAGCCGGCCCCCTGGCTGGCCGGTGCAATGGCAGAGGTGGAGGGGGTGTCTGTGGCAGTAAGACTGTGAGAGGGCACAGACAGGGTTGAGGGATCCCCCTCACCACCACCATGTACGAATTTCATGCACTGGACCTCTAGTAAAAATATATTTTTTAAAAATAAACATAGATTTTTCACAGATCCCAGAAAAATACAATCAGTCCATAGTTGCAATTTTCAGGGTAGTAGTAAGAAAGGACAGGAATGGGGGAAGGTAGAGCTGATTATTATATTTCCCAATATTCATATTGAGAAATCTGGACAAATAAAATAACTAACTTAGTTCTAAGTATGGAAGTAGGCACTTAAGTATAATAAACTCCAAACCAAATATATTTTTATATACTCTACTCTCATTTTAGCATAATCATAGAAAATCCTAATGAGACTGGGGCTTATTTTGGTCACAAGCCTCATTGGTTAACCTTTCCAACCAGAGGGACAAAGCTTTCTGCCTGCCTCCCCCCGGCTGTCCCTTGTACTGGAGCTGTCATACCAGGAGATTAAGTCTGTTCATTCGCACACGAAATAGGACTTGTTCCTGTTCTTACATTCTATAGGCTATCTATAATAATAAAGTCAGGCTCTACATTCTTCATAATTTCATGAGTAATAATTGCAAGTAAATTACAACTCACTTCCTATATAACAGTTAAGGACTACGACACAATATATTCTTCATATTTCAACATAATCTTGCTATCAAAAGCACAGCTCTTGAATTTGCTTCTTAAACCACACGATGGGTTTCTATTCTGGGGCATGAAAATTTATGTGGTTTCCTGGGTTTTGTTTTGTTTTGTTTTGTTTAAGTGAAACTTTCCAATTTGTTGTTGTACTGACTTTAATAATCTGTCCAACTGAGTCTGACCTCCATGAACTTTCACAAAATAACTGTGATCGTGCCTTGTTGTATGAGTATATTTCCTGGTTTCTTTGAGGTTGAAATGTTTGCTATGAATTGACAATGAGCCTTCCCATGTACAGATGATGAAATTAATGTCACCTACAAAACCAAGATAACAGTATACTAACTCACAAATGTCTCTATATTCAGGAATGTGAAGCATATAATGATTATTTAAGAAAAATGCTGGCTCTAGTAATGCAGCCTACAATAAAAATTATAGAGGCAAGTAATGACATGTATTTCACCAGTACACCAGCCTCAATCGGCTTTTTTGAACCAAGCCTTTATTAGAAATGACAAATAATTCTTTCACATGCCTTAATTCAATCCAAAGAGAAGCTGGGTCTCAGGAATGTAACAGATCAAAAGTGGGAATCAAACTGCCCGATGCTGTGAAGTGGAGGCTGAGCCTGGGGAAGCCCAAAGAGGCCAATGGAAATGAGGCTGTAATTTTCACCGACCCTGCGCGCCTCGCTTTCTTCACTTTAAAAGGGGGTGGGGGTGGGGAGGGAGGAATAAAGTTCTATTAGCATGACTCACCAATAGTCAATGGAGTAGCTCTGTGAACCAAACATAACAGATGTTATGAGTTATCAATATTTTAGGTGCCAGAGCCGGTAGGTTTAAGAACACCAAAGCTTGCACATTCTAGTGGGAGGCGGCGGCATGGGGGCCCTGAAGCCGGTGGCATCCCCCCCACAGCTCACCAGCTTCCCTCACAGCACCCGCCAGCGCAACACCTTTCCTCCCCTTCCTCCCGCCGGGCTTGCTCTCCGCTGGAGCAGCGTCAAAGGCACCCCCTTAGCTCCAATGGTTCCGTTTAAGGACCAGAGAAGTTAGCCGGCTACACCGTGCCAAAAGGGAAAGGGGAGCCACCAATTGCTACGCCGCCTCTTCAGTGGCCCACACAAACCCTGCAAGCTGCGCCTCGGGAACACCCCCCACCCCTACCCCCAGCTACTCACTGGTGCCGCTTGGCAGAGAATGCCAATGAAAGTAGAAAGTAAACAATACTCACTATGGCAGAAAAGAAAATATATGTTTCCTAATATCTGATTCTGTTTTTAAATAAAAAACATCTACAACTCCATGGGGCCATTAAACCTAATCTGAATTAAAAAACCTAATCTCTATAATTTTTATTGTAGGCTGTATTACTAGTCACGTTGATTCCATAGGCGAGGCTAACAACAGCCAAGCTCTAAGTTCGAGGTGTTTTTACACAGCTGGCCCTACTGGATCTTATTAATAAGAGGCAAATAGTGAATAAAATTTCCATTTATCATCATACTAACAAATTTAAATTTTTCCTGGTTCAAAGACTGCCAAAATAGCTTTGTCATTTTGTAAAATTTCTCTTGGTTGTGGAAATTATTATAGATGTTTCTCCTCTTTTCCCCATTGACCCCTACTAGCCCAAACCTGCCCCCACCCCAAGCCCTCACCACACTACAGTTAGTGCCCTGGCTTATGCACACGTGCATATAAATTATTTTGTTAATCTCTTCCCACCCACCCATCCCCCCCGCCTTCCCTCTGAGATTTCACAATCTGTTCCATGATTCTGTCTTCATTTTAAAGCAGACATCTGTGACCAGAGACCAGATACGTTTTCAATAAATCAATCTACCAAATAACACATTAGGCATATTATTAAAACTACTTCCTCTTCAATAATAGACAGTTTGTTAGAAAAGGAAGTATTATCAAACCAGTGTCATTAACAACGAATCATTTCTTATTTTTTAAAAACATCTTGGGCATAAACAAAAAGCCCTTCCTTTCGCATGATGGGATTAATGCTGAAACGTGCAGGCTTATGAAATCATTTGTTAAATTGCTTTGTTAGCACTAAGGGTCGGACTTTTTATTTTTAAGCACGTATTTCAAGTAGGGTTTTAAAAAACAACAATAAGACCATACAGGTTTTTAAATAAAATAAAAAATGAATAAATTAAATGTAAATAAATAGGAAAAAACCCACAAGAATGATGAATTAAGCAATAATCAAGTTCAAAAGTACTTGGTTAAATAATCTTCCTGACAGAAGACCATCAACATCCAGCGCAATCATACGCCCTGCACGGTCCCATCTCCCCCATTAACGCAGGTCTGCACACCCCTCCGCCTGGCCGCCTACACACAGTGAACATGGAAGACAAGTTGGCCACTTTCAAGGAGCTAAACACCAAGCGGGGTGAGAAACCCTTTGCTAGTCCATTGTATTCAGAGCTGAGGTCGCCAACCGGGGTTGTTGTTGGAAAGGTTGGCGACCACCGCTAACCCTCCTGAGTGCCAATACATAACTCACAGATGCCTTCAATTTAAGCAACCAGTCTTCAATTAAAAATCCTCATCAGATCCCAAGTGATAGGTCAAAGAACTATAAATGTAGTTTATTAGCTTCTGAGTTTCTACCAACCTGAAAACCAGGAAAATTTTCCCATCAATATTTTTTCAAGTGAGTGTTACAGAAGTTAAAGGAAATTGAAGTTAATTAATTATAAGGATACCTAAGTACTACATGTCAATATGGAAGCTTTTATTTTAATCTTAAAAGAAACAGTATTAAAAATGAAGGGGATGGTGATCCTATATGATATATCAACTAAAAAAAAACAATTTATTTTTCTATGTTTTCAGATTTGGCGAACAATTCATATGAATTAATGTAATCATTTGTAATTTGCTCTTAAATCCATCCACCAAGAACCTGGAAATGGTTTATTTTTCAAGGGAATATTAATTTCAACAAGTTAAATTAGTCCTATAGCACTGTGGCTAGAGCAAGCCTCTGCTTCCTTATGTTTTATTGTTAAATTAGTGGCCCCGTGCATGAAATTGGTACACGCAGGAGTTGGGGGGGAGGGGGATGTCCCTCAGCCTGGCCTGCACCCTCTCCAATCTGGAATCCCTCTTGAAATCCAGAACCACTGGCTCCTAAGCACTCATTTGCCTGTCTGCCTGATGCCCCTAACTGCTCCCCTGCCTGCCTGATGCCCCTAACTGCTCTCCCCTCCTTGTCTGATCCCCCTAACTGCATATCTGCTCTCCCCTCCTGGCCTAAACTCCCGGCCAATGTACTCTCCCTTCCTCTCTGTGCCTTCAGAGCCAGGCGCAGGAGTGCTGAGAGCTCTTGGACTAGGCCCCGCCCCAGTCCTGAAGCCCCCCAGGGTGAATGCCCCTGGCAGCAGCCTCATGGCGCAAGTCCCCGCCCTCACCCCTGCCCAGCAGTTCCTGCCTGTGCATGCCTCCATTGGGAGTGGCCTCTGCCTCTGGACAGGCCTGCCAGCGCCTGGGATGTGGGCGAAGTCCCCACCCCTGTCCCTGCCCACCAGCTCCGCCTGGTGACCAGTCGTGACTGGGACACAGTTAGGACCAATTAGCATGCATATTACCTCTCTCTCTCTCTCTCTGTCTGTCTCTCTCTAAAAAGAGAGACTTAAAAAAAGGGGGTGGGGTAGGGAGATCTGGGGGAGATAAGAGATCAACCAAAGGACTGGTATACATGCATATAAGTACAACCAATGGACACAAAACTCTGGGGAGGGAGGGCATGTATTGGGGGGGGGGGCAATGGTAAGCTATGTACACATATAATACCTTAATAAATTTTTTTTAAATGTCATTGTCTCACACACACACAAAAAAGACAGGTACCAAACATAAACACTCTCCCTGGTCCCTTATTTTAAAATTCAACCCCTAGCAGAACCAAAATGAGGTTATCCTGAAAATTAAAAAACTAAAATCAGATTAAATGTTTTCATTTTAAAGATTTATTTTTGGGAAAAGGCCAATAAGATGATCTTACCTCTCAAAACAATTCTCTAATACACCTCACCACAAAGTAGGGCTAGGTTTAGATGACCAAAATCCACCTTCCAAGGATGCTCTCTGAGGTTAAGTCATCTACCCAAATCCGCCATATTCAAAGTATGAGCTTCCTCCCTCACTCTCCACCTTGCACATTCCATCCCGTTTGGTCTACAGAAATCTCTCCCCAGAGGTCCACTTCTGCTCTTTCTCAACTCTCCCAACAAACCTGGAGGCTGCGGTGTAGTGGAGGCTGTGGCGTAGTGGAGGCTGCGGTGTAGTGGAGGCTGCGGTGTAGTGGAGGCTGCGGTGTAGTGGAGGCTGCGGTGTAGTGGAGGCTGTGGCCTAGTGGAGGCTGTGGCGTAGTGGAGGCTGCGGTGCAGTGGAGGCTGCGGTGCAGTGGAGGCTGCGGTGTAGTGGAGGCTGCGGTGTAGTGGAGGCTGCGGTGCAGTGGAGGCTGCATCAGACATGGAAAGCACACTAGATATGAAGGGGCAGTGAGTAAGGCAACTTGGCCTCTCAGCTACTTTCTCCTCTGTTAAGTAGGAATTATGGTCCTACCTCAAGACATTACACTGAGGATTAAGTTTTAAGTATTTTATAGTGTTATGAGACTTGTAAACCAATGATTGTACCTCTACCCTTATAGCTCATCATAGGCCTACCACATACTAAACTTTTTGCAAATAGCTATTAAAAACCGATCCTAACCCTACCTGGATTGGCTCAGTGGATAGAGTGAGTCAGCCTGTGGACTGAAAGGTCCCAGGTTCGATTCTAATAAAGGACACATGCCCGAATCACAGGCTCAATCCCCAGTAGGGGGCATGCAGAAGGCAGCCAATCAATGGTTCTCTCTTATCATTGATGTTTCTGTTTCTCTCTCTCTCTCTCTCTCTCTCGCTCGCTCGCTCTCCTTTCCTCTCTGAAGTCAATAAAAATATTTTTTAAATACATTTACAACAATAATTTAGTTGTAAAAAAGTAAATTAAAAAAATAAAAACAGATCCTACATTAATGCACTGGGTGCATAAGGAAAAAGCAATTGGTTAAAAAGCAAAAACTTCAGGCAAATTCCTTCTTTTTCCATCTAACAAATGCCAATCAACCTTTTACCAAATGCCAACCAACTTTTTCACTGATCCAGGGGTTGTCTTGGCATGTCCTGATTACAATCTGATTGCCTAATGATACTGCACTAAATGAGACTAAATGGGATTGTTCTGCTGGTTTACTGGTTCCAAAAAAGAGAGACCATTATTTCAAGTTCCTTTGATCTCTACCATCCAGAGAAATGTAAAACTAGATTAAATATGTGTGTGTTTGTTTATGTTTATCTAAAATAAATATTTATAATAAATCACTATTAATTTTTTTTTACCTAACAAGTCCACCTATACTGTCCAGGTAATGTCCTATAAATTATCAACATATATTAATCTACCAGGATAAGACTCCCTGAAGGAGTTTCATGGACAAAAATAAATAAAATTAACAATTTACCTGGGAGAGGGTAAATGTAATCGTCAGCTTACATAAAAATAAAAACCCCTGCCCTTCAGGACTTTACATTCTAGTGGGAGGAACAAGACAATAAGCAATGAAAATAAACACTTATGTAGCATGTGAAAAGACAATATTCTGTGGGGAGACTGAGCAGGGTGAGGGAAATCAGGAGCAGACACCAAGGGGCGAGGTAAGCCCTCTGCATCACAGACACCTGGGGGAATGTATCTCAGGCAGAAGGAATGTCTTCCTGCAAAGAGGAGCAGAGGAATAAGCAATAGGATCAGGCCAGTAGGGTCAAAAGGGGCTTTTGTTTTGTATTCGGGAGGAAAGCAGCACGTGTGTATGCTGTCGGCAAAGATCCGGTAGAGTCTGAAAATTAACAACATGAGAGACAGAAAATTACTGCCTGAGGGTAGGGGGAGGTGGAACGACCAGCGGGGCAGGGCGGGGCTGGGCGGGGCTGGCCTTGGAGGGAGCAGCACCCCCATCACCCTGTGCTGCAAGGCAGACCAAGGTGGCGGGAGTCTGTGACTTCTCTTCTGACTGCTTTATTTTTTCTCACTGACGCAGAAAGCCCAGGATAAAGACCAGAGGGGCCCAGCCAGTGTGGCTCAGTGGTGGATTGTCCATTACCGGGCAGGCCACATGACCAGATTGTGGGCTCAATCCCCATGTAGGAGGCGGCCAATCGATGATGTTTCTCTCTAATCAATATTTCTATTTATCTAACCCTCTTCCTTCCTCTCTCTCTAAAAATCAATAAAAACATATTTTTAAAAAACAGGGAGGAGGTGGAAAAGAAGCAAGCATGAAGCAGGCATCTAGGAAGCAGGGCGAGGAAAAGGACGAGGAAAATTGAGTATGATTACTCCACAGCCTTTCGGGCCTACTTGAATTTTATGAACCGTGGGAAGGAATCAACAATAAGAAATTCCCCTAATCTGAGACATATCCGCTGGCTGCCCTTTTACTAACAAATGAAAAATTCTTTATCACAAACTGCTGAAAATAGCAAATGTCTAACACATTTTGAGTACAGCAGATATAAAACAATGCTGTGGGAAAGTGCGATTTCCCCAGATAACGTGCTGAAAGAAGACAGCCATTTCACACCACATCCACCCCTGCCTGTCCCTGCAGGGGGGGCCGTGGCTGACTGTGGCTGACTGTGGCTGACTGTGGCTGACCTTAACTCCCTCACGTCAGGCCGCCTCAACAAAAGCTGGGTTTGAAAGCCTTGAACCAATTGTATGTTGTAGGATAAATGATTTATATAAATTATATTCTTACTCATAGAAGTACAAATTTACATATAATGACTATCTAGGAGCATTCAATTAATCACTAGAAACACCCATATAAAACTGTATTCTTAATGATAGCATGGTGATGATTTGCACAATGCTGAATATACTAAAAACCATTGATTGTACATTTGTATAATGGGTGAATTGTCTGTTATGAGAATCTTGTCTCAATAAAAAAATTTTAATCTAAGTTTTTAATCTCAAACAAATCATTTTCATCATCAGGAAGTAAATTTTATTTCTTTGTTAAAATAAAATGGGAAATGAAGCAAATACAGTACGTACTACAGCTCGTAAATACTAACTTTGTAGAGTTTCAGAATGAAGGGCAGAGTTTGGGTTAGGGTTTTGGGTTGAGATTTTTTTTTCCCTTTTAACTAATTAAAGTTTGTAGCTTCTCACTGCTATCATCCTTTTGAGCAAGACATAATCAAATCACCTTAACTAAAATAAATGATAATCTTTTGACTGTACATAGCTTCTAATAATGACTACATTCTAGACGCTCATCAGCCAGACTTCACGACAAACCAGTACCTGGACCAAAATAAGATAAAATGTTGTGAGTACAAATTCAGGTACTGTGACATTTCTTAGAATTATGATACCTCACAGAAATTTTACTCTTCAAATCTTATCAGCAAGTCAAAGAATTCAAAAATTCTATTTTCCCCCCTAAGAAAAATTCTACAATTTCACCACTGTTTGTTTCTATATCCAAAAGTAAAAAGTGAGCGATTTCTCCACTCTGAGAACAACATCCCCACAAAGACCAAAGATGAAGACTACGGTCTCCTGAGCGAAAGGGCTGGCCCGCTGAGCTGCCAACAGTAAGTGTCCACGGAAGACGGCGGGGAGAGAAGACAGAGCGCAGCTGGAAGAGGCTTAGCCCTTCTGACATGGAAGCTGGGTGTAGGCAACCCATTAGCTTCTCCCGCGGCTCCCCTTTGTCCCCCGAGGCCAGCGTGGGGAGAGGAGGCGCAAAGCCCGGGCCGGGAGGCGGCTGGGTAGAGGCAAAGCTTTCCGCGAACAGAAGCGTAAGCCCCACTGCACGTTCAGAAAGCTCAGGGCCCCGATGATAGGCTATCGACCACCGTCCATCCGCGTGTATGAAGCTCACTCTCCGCATCAGGCTGCTGTCGCAGACCGCCACAGACTGGGTGGCTTAAGAGGCAGACATTTATTTCCCCCGGTTCTGAGGCTGGGAAGCCCAAAATCAACGTTTTAGCCAATTCAGCTCCCTGCCTTCTCACTGTCCTGGAATGGGGGGGGGGGGGGGGGGGGACCCTATCTTGGGTCTTTCACTTCTATTCTCATCATGCTCCTCTCCCACCCCACCCCCAAACTCTCACCACCTCACCTAAGCCTAATTGCTGGCCTCACCCCCAAATAGCGACACGTGTGGGCTGGGGCTTCCACACCCGGGGCCGGGGCTCGGTCCACAGCACTCCCCCCATCATCTCTTCAATGGCTGTCTTCAGGCAAAAGCTACACGGGGGGGGGGGGGGGGATGTAAAGCAGGGGTTACTTTTCAAGGCCGCTTACTGAGCTTCCTCAGTACCCTGGGATGACACTGAAAATAAGTGGAGGCACTGGTCTGGTGACAACGGCTGAGATTTGTCAGCACGTAGATGCCCAGGTCCACTCAGGACCCCCCACGTCACCCCACACAGCGGCCACAGAGGCAGGAGCGGCTCAGAAGGGCCCCGGGCACTCGGGGAGGGGGGAGGGGACCCACCTGCTCCCGGGGCCGGGGCCTCGCCTCTCCGCGCTGCTGCTGCTCCGCTGGGACGAGGGGAAATCGCCGGGAAGAGGGGGGTTGAAAGATGAAACCACAGGAAGTATTCGGTTCATTTTAATATCTTTTTTTCAGGCGTGGCCAAAGCTGTATAAGCAAATACCTCCAGGAAAGCTTAACCAGTCACAGGAAGTAAATGCCAAGGTAAACACAGCCACATGCTCAGGAGGCGCTCTCTCTGCCAGAAGAGCCGAGAACCAATGTCTCTCCTGGATGCTCAGACAACCCGCACAGCCAACAGCAGCCTGGGCCCCCATACACCAGACACACCAGACACACCAGACACACCAGACACACCAGACACACCAGACACACCAGACACACCAGATACACCAGACAACACCAGACACCCCAGACACACCAGACACACCAGACACACCAGACACACCAGACACACCAGACAACACCAGACACACCAGACACACCAGACACCCCAGACACACCAGACACACCAGACACACCAGACACACCAGACAACACCAGACAACACCAGACACACCAGACAACACCAGACACACCAGACACACCAGACACACCAGACAACACCAGACAACACCAGACACACCAGACACACCAGACAACACCAGACACACCAGACAAACCAGACACACCAGACACACCAGACACACCAGACAACACCAGACACACCAGACAACACCAGACACACCAGACACACCAGACAACACCAGACACACCAGACAACACCAGACAACACCAGACAACACCAGACACACCAGACAACACCAGACACACCAGATACACCAGACAACACCAGACACACCAGACACACCAGACACACCAGACACACCAGACAACACCAGACAACACCAGACACACCAGACAACACCAGACACACCAGACAAACCAGACACACCAAACAACACCAGACAACACCAGACAACACCAGACAACACCAGACACACCAGACAAATCAGACACACCAGACACACCAGACACACCAGACAACACCAGACACACCAGACACACCAGACACACCAGACACACCAGACAACACCAGACACACCAGACAACACCAGACAACACCAGACACACCAGACACACCAGACACACCAGAAAACACCAGACAACACCAGACAACACCAGACACACCAGACAACACCAGACACACCAGACAACACCAGACAACACCAGACACACCAGACAACACCAGACACACCAGATACACCAGACAACACCAGACACACCAGACACACCAGACACACCAGACACACCAGACAACACCAGACAACACCAGACACACCAGACAACACCAGACACACCAGACAAACCAGACAACACCAGACACACCAGACACACCAGACACACCAGACAACACCAGACAACACCAGACACACCAGACACACCAGACAACACCAGACACACCAGACACACCAGACACACCAGACAACACCAGACACACCAGACAACACCAGACAACACCAGACACACCAGACACACCAGACACACCAGACAACACCAGACACACCAGACACACCAGACAACACCAGACACACCAGACACACCAGACACACCAGACAACACCAGACAACACCAGACAACACCAGACACACCAGACACACCAGACACACCAGACAACACCAGACACACCAGACACACCAGACACACCAGACAACACCAGACACACCAGACACACCAGATACACCAGACACACCAGACACACCAGGGCGCAGATGACAAGCGCCCCAGGCCCCATGCGACTCAGGGACCTCACACACACACACACACACACACACACACATACACATACACACACACACACACACACACACACACACACACACACACTGTGCGAGTGAGGCAAATCTGCACAAGGTAAGAACCACGAAGGTTTCCTAGTCATTTCCGCAGAGTTAGCTCCCTGGATCAGGGATCTCCCTGGATCAGGGGATCTCCCTGGATCAGGGATCTGCCTGGATCAGGGACCTCCGGGAGAGGTGGGGAGAGGTGGGGAGAGGTCGGGAGGTGCGGGAGTTCCATGAACCGCCGGCAATGGCGCCTTGTGACATGTGGCCGGTCCCAGGCGTGTGGAGGGGGCGCTGCGGGAGGGGGGAGACCATAGCCTGCACCAAGGTTCGATGGCGTGCTGATGAAGACAAAGCTAAGAACCCCTGGCAGGGGAATTACTGATCTGCACACCTATCAGGTTCCCAAGCGGGGCCGTGGGCAGGGCCAGGGCACAGTTAGGCGGATGGTGTAAATGTGAAGGCAGAATGCTCTCCGTAAGCACAGCTGCAAAGCACCTCATCTCAGACGCTTATTATTAGGTATAAAACCCCCAAGGACAGGGCCAAATCTTCTCTTCCCTGACTGCCTTGGCCACTCAATGATACAAACCTTCCCATCCATAAATATCTGGCAAACAAAGAGCTTTGACAGAATGAGCTTGTTTCAAAGCATTTCTTTCCCTTTATAAAGTGAAATCTATTGCAAAATGAGAAACACTGGGTAACTAAGGGGAACTAATATGTACATGGAAATGCTAAAAAGTCAACCTAAAATTATTATAGCAGAATTATGCCTGTTTTTTAAAGTGTAATCAGATTATGCTATTCCCAAATTTATCCTTTATGCCCTTTCCCCTACAGGATGGACATTGAGGCACAGAGAGACAATGCTTACAGGTCTCATTTATTCTCTATGGCAAATAGTAGACAAAGTCAAAACTGCAACATAGCTGACACCAGACATGAGCATTAAACTTTTTAATACATAAAAAGGGCTAAACTCCAAAATAATGACAACACCAAATATAGAAAGAATGTAGAGCAAAAGGAACTCTCATTCATTGAAATTGGGGACGCAAAATATGGTATGTCTCTCTCTCCCTCTCTTTCCTGTCCTCTCTGAAATCAATAAAAAAAAATTAAAAAATTTAAAAATGGTTAGTGAAACAAACAAACAAAAAACATTTTTTTTAAACGCAAGAACCATTCTTCAATCTACTCCTAAGAGTCCACATTTAATAAATAAATAAATAAAATTTTTAAAGCCTGGAGATCTACTTCCGAGTGTAAGAATTCTGGTTGTTTGTGCAAAGCATAAAATGGCCCACATAAGAAATCTTGAAAGCAATACAAAAAGTAAGTCATTTCAACTGGTGTTTTACTAAATGCATACAAATAAAGAAAGTTATTATTGGTGTTGAGGTTCTCCACCAGCGACGACTTGGATATACCACGGTTTCTACCCGCTATTTTTAAATTATTAGCAGATAATCTGGTGAGCTTGCAGTAAATACAGCTGTGAACACAGCAGCCCGCACCATCTGGAGGCTTTTGACTTAAGCAGTTTTTCAAATGCACAATATATTCACTCTATTTTGTTCCTCTGAAGCTCAGAAGTCCCATATAAACTGACCCTTTTTTTAAAACCACAATTACAAAAGCTCATTCACTGTGGAAAACAAGACACGAGAAACAGACCTAATTGTTCATCTTTAAAGCCCAGTGATTATTTCAAATGTCATTAGCATAAATACTTTAATTTTATAAAGTATTTCTTTCCCATACCTACCTACCATATTCTTAAAAACTCTTCAAACTTCTGATTGTCTATTTTAAAACGTTTTCTACTTTCTAAAGTGATGCACAATCACTACCTCATTTTAACCCCAAAACCTGAACAAAGTCCGGTTAATCAGCAAGCCTGCCTGCAGAATGCCACTGCCCTTCCCCTGATCATCAACTGTTCCTTTCATTAAGCCGCGGCCTCTTCAGCTGCCCCTCCCTGCCACGCTCCTACTGCCACGCCGCCAACAGCTCCCATCCCCGGCCGGCCGCCACACCGTGGCCGCTCTGCTTTCACCAGATTCTCAGGGGCTCCCTGCCCCTGGCCAAATACACTTTTTTCATAGAGTTCTTCTCCGTTCTCATTTTCCAGCCCACAGCCCAGAGCTGGTGGCACTGTCACTCCCCTGGAAGCTCTCCTCCCTGTATCCATCCGGTCATGTGGCTGTGCCTGGCAGGCCTTTTTCTCAAGTCCTTCTCATCCCTCCTCTGTCCACACACTGGCTTTTCTTTTCTTTCCGTGACTGTATGTACCCGCCTCACCTCACACCAGCCCCTCCATCTAAGCGCAGTGCGTGTCTCTGACTCACAAACAAATCCCAGCCACATGGCCCGGCTCGGCCAGGGTCACGGCTGCGGGATGGGAGGTGGAGGTGGAGGTGGAGGTGATCCAGTTAAGAACGGGGCCAGATGTGGCTCAGAATCCTGGCCTCGCCACTCACTAGCTGTGGGGCCGTGGCCTCTCTCTAAACCTGTTTCCTCCTTTGCACTCCAGAGGCATTAAAACCTGGGAGAATTAGGTAATTCCTGCAGAGACAGAACACTAGTAAGGCCATGAAACACCCACAACCCCACTGCACAGAGATGAGCACTACCGACGCCCTGTACCTTCTTTCCGGTGAGGGCGGGAGTGTGGACGTAGCCGGCGCCATGCTGCATACACAGATGGGCACCGACCGTGTTTGCCACTGAGCTTTACGTTAGGGTACATTTTAGACCATGGTTTTTAAAGGATGCACGATATTTCTTAAGGACAGGCCATGATTCAACATTTCCCTTCTGCTGCTGGGCTCTGAAACCAAGAAATCATCACCTTTAATGTTTTCTCTGTTCCTCTTTTCCTTTCCCAGAAAAAGCAGCTTCCTCCTTTCTAAGTCTACCTGCGAGCCAAAGGTGGTTACCAATGGCTAATAATTCACCCAGCAGCGTGAGAAACACATTTTTATCCAGGAAGAAGAAAAATTTGGCTTAAAGACCGATGCTAGCCCTGGCTGGTGTGGCTCAGTTGGTTGGGAGTCCTACTGTGCGCCAACGGGTGCGGGACCCACTTCCTGTCAGGGCCCCGCCCGGTGACAGGTGTCCCTGGTGGAGGGGCAGAGGCAGCCGATCCAGGTTCCACTCGCACATGGATGCCTCCCGTCTCTCTCCCTCTCCTTGCCTCTCTCTCTTAAAAAAAAAAGTTTTAATAAAAATATTTTTTAAAAATAAAAAAAGATGTTAAACTTGCCATATTATTAAATTTCTAAAAATTAATAATAATAAAAAAACTCACTGGCATGCCCAAAAGTTGTCTTAGCACAATTAGTGCTCACCACATTAAGTGTGAGCTGTCATTCCGTGCCAGGCACCCTCTGAGGTAGATGTATCATTTTCATCTCGGTCACGAAGAGGCTACGTAACTTACTCTAGGTGCACAGAAAATGGTGGAATAGGAGTAAACTCAGGCAGCCCCGTTATTTACCACCAACGTTACTGAATGAATTGATTAATTACACCACAGAGCTCCAGGTGATAGCATTAAAAATTGAGTATGATTATGCTAATTTCCCTGCTAATTAAATGCCAGCATTATTGTTTTACTGTTTTTCATTACAAATATGTAGTTATGTCAACTATGTCAAGAATTAGATAGATTTGAGGACAAGTCTACAATCATTAAAATCTGAGATCAAGAAATACAGTCTCAAAAAAAAAACCCTTATAAATGCACTTTTGAAATAACCTGTTTAGATATTTACTATTCTGTTTTTCCTTAGATTCAGCAGTCTCTGCTGCTAATCTAAATGTTATTTCTTTTCATTAGAGAAAACATTTTCTAGGTAAGTTACATTGAAATTATCAGATTTTTCTGAAAGATGTTGCACTCCCGCCCCGGCTGATGTGGCTCAGTTGGTAGAGCGTCATCCCATGAACAACCAAAAGGTTGCCAGTTTGATTCCTGGTCAAATCAGGGCACATGCTCGGGTTGCAGGCTCAATCCCTGGTGGGGGAGTGCAGGAGGCAGCCAATCAGTGTTTCTCCCTTTCTCTCTCTCTCTCTGCTTCTCTCTCCTCCCCCCTCCCCTTTATTTCCTCTCTCTCTCTAAAATCAATAAAAACACATTTTTTTAATGTTGCGTTTTCTTTCCTCATTCCAGGTTATTTTAAGAAGAACCTATATCTTCAATGAGTTAAAAGATGTCTCAACCTGCCCAGTGGTTGAGCATCGACCCGTGCCCCGGAGACCACAGTCAGCCCAGGCCAGGGTGTGGGCTCCCCCCCAGCGGGGGGTGTACGTGAGGAGCCAGCTGGCGGTTCTCGCTCACCATGACGTTTCTGTATCTCTCTCCCTCTCCCTTCCTCTTTCTGAAATCAACTTAAAAAAACAACTTTTTTTTTTAATTTTAAGGGATTTCTTAACCTAAACCAACCTCCCCTCCTCCCCCACCCCAGCAGAAAGTGGCCCCAACAACATCCCCACAGTCCATCAGTAAACCGGGCCTCTGCAAAAGGATTTTGTCATAGCTCTGTGTTCACACAAAGCTACTCAATCTTAAAGAAAATACTTTCCAACAACTTGGAGCCAAAAATACACTTTACAATTTAAAGGCGACCACACATTTCTAAACCCTCCCATTAGTCACCCGGCCTGCCCGGACTGCTATCGGGCGGGCTCGCTGACCTCCCTTTGGCGCGGTGCTAGAGCTAAGAGACAGGGAGAAACCTTTTATCCATGTTATCATCTCCTCTGAACTAACATTCATTTCTGTCTGAATTTCACAGACTAATCCTAGAATAGCAAACAAAGAACCAGTTTGGAAGGGGAAAATACTGGCTTCCTATATCATGTTATGGTCTGGCTACACAATAGCAAGCAAAACCCTTTGACCTTGGGAAAGCATAGTAAATGTAATGCCTAATAAATGAAACAAAAAAAACAGAACTCTCACAAGTGAACTACTGCATGGGTAAACAAAAGCTTGTCTTGTTCTATCACTTGCTTAAAAGCAGCCAGCGAGGCGGTGGGGGGGTTAGGCCCGGCGGGCCGTCCATAAGCCAGTGCGGGGCGGCCGCCGTCTGACCCCGCTCAGCTGCCGCGGTCGCAGAGTGAAACGAGAGGCTGGTCTGCAGAGCACAGGCTACCCACTGAGCTTTCCTGACAAGCTGGCGGGGCCACCATCGCTCTTCCCCGCCCCCGCAGACCTACAATGTAAACAATAAACTGGCACAAAGCTGAAAGTGCCCAGAAAAGATAGACACATTCAAACAATCGCAACCATGCAGAGTGGAGCATGTCCTATAGGCACACGGGCTATAAAAGCTCCAAACACACAAAGGAAGTGGTACGGTTACATTACGTCAGCTCCTGCCTCAATTCATAAATGCAAAACCACAAAACAAGACAAAAATCTAAACGGCCTTTTGCTGGAAGCCTTGGAGTGAATGAATGCAGGCCGGTCTGACACGTCCCCGCACGGCGCCCCGCGAGGCCCCTCCCCTCCCCTCCCCTCCCCTCCCCTCCCCTCCCCTCCCCAGCCGCGGGAGGCGGGAGTGCGCTCGAAGGCAATTCCATCCCATCCGAGCGGATCAAGTAACAGGGAGGCCGCCTGCCCAGGGCGCGGGCCCGCCAGAGTACAATGAGGCTCAAGTGCTCGGGACTGAAAACCACCTTTCACTGGCCCACAGATCTTTATAAAACAGTTTAAACACTGCTAAATTACAGTGGGGGGAAAACAACAAATACAAGCTTCTAACCGCTGCTCCCACACTATTGTGAAGTTACTGTGAAGCCTCTAAAATGTCTGCCTTGTGTTATTTTACTGGGCAATGTAAATACTCAGGAAGGCAATTGCCTCTTAGAGCCCAGATCGCACACAGAAAAGTGCAGCGATGGCTGTGCAGCTGGAAGTGACTGCCCACAGGCCGATGGGCGTGCGTGGGGCATTGTTCCCATCTGCAAGCCTTCTAATCACTGGTGTAAATTTGGCATTCCTGGAGGGAGGGAGGGAGGGAGGGAGGGAGGGAAGGAAGGAAGGAAGGAAGGAAGGAAGGAAGGAAGGAAGGAAGGAAGGAAGGAAGGAAGGCGACAGACAGACTCAATATAGTAATTGTGGCAGAGAATCGTAAGGAGTTTGTGAACTCTGTTCTCAACTTTCCCTGCCTCAATCTTAAAGCACACTGACACACAGTTTCAAAGGGGAAAATCCCTGTCTCTGCTGACCACTGTGTATGTTCATGCACATCCCTCCCCCCCACTTTTTTTTTTTTTTTTTTTTTAGTTTCCATGTGGCCGAAAGGAGGCCTCAGCGAACAATGCCCGGGAGGGAGAGCGCGGTGGCACACGTGCACAGGAGAGCAGAGCACAACCAGCCACCCACTGCGGACTTCCCTCAGCAGAGCGGCCAAGCAGGTCTGCCCACGGTTTCCAAGAGAGGGCAAGATGTGAGTAAACAAGGGGAAGGGGGCAGGGAAGCCACCGTCTCCAACCAAAAATATTTTTTACAATTTAAACTATAAGCAACCTTCTTCTGTCTCTGCATTCTAGCTACTCCAATAAAATAACCGAATTTTGATTTAAGAAATAACAGTATTTTGGCCTAAGAACTAAATTATTTGTAAGATACCCAGAAATCACGTCCATCAAATCCATTTTATTTTTAAATTTGCATTTTCTGCACAGTAAGCAATGAAGTTTCTGATCAGTGACTTTTGGATTACACATTGTTCATGTTCAATAAGGCTTTCCTTTCAGAGAAGACAAAAGTGCACACGCGTTCTTTAAAAATCCTGTTTTCATGCCCCAAAGAGGTCTACTTCACTTATTTGATTGGGACTAGACCATCCACAGCAATGCAATGGGACACAGCCAACACCGGTTCCTATTCCTGGAAAGCCACCACCACTCTTACCGACACCCAACTTGTCCATCTTTCCGGGGTCGCCGACAGCCCGCCCTCCACCCAGCTCCGAGCCCGCGCCCACACTACACCAACTTCCCGCCCGAGCCCCGCACCCGCACCCCGCACAGCACAGCACAGCACACGGCGCTGGCCACTTGCCTGGGCCGGGGCCGGTCCTCCTCCTCCTCCTCCTCCTCCTCCAGCGCGGGCCGCGAACAGGCCCACCGGCAGGGGCGGGCGGCGGGGGCTGGGGCACGGGACGCACTTGCTCAACAAAAGGAGGCCTGGGGCGCGGGGCGGCGCGGAGAGGCGGGCGCGGCGCCCACGGCGAGGTTCGGGCGGGGTCGGGGGCCACGCGGGCCGCCGCGCTGGGTGAGTGCGGCTCTTCAGCCCCCGCGGCCGGGCCAGCAGGGCCACATGCCGCCCGGACCAGAGAAAGAGCAGCTCCCGAGGCGGCGGCCCGCAAAACCCGGCCCGGAGCCCGGCCCGGGCGGCACACAAAGCCGCTGCGAGTCCCGCTTCCTGGCTGGGCGGCTAGCCCGCCCTCCCCCCGACAGCGGAGCGGGGAGGCTGCGTGATGGATGGCGGCTCTAACAGCCTGGTCAGCTAGAAAATGCATCTGCAAGCAAGATATTAAAGAGGCAGCACAGCCCGTGAGTGATCAGCAGTTCACACGTCCTAGAGTGCCTCTGCTTCTGCCAGGAATATTAATGCCAACTACCTCTGACGGCTAACAAAATGCAGATGAAATAGCCGACAATCATAGACACCCCAACATGTGTTTGAAAGATGCACAGGAGAGAGAATCGCTGTTTGGTGTCAAACAATAATTCTGACCCCAATTTTCCTTACAATTTAAGAATTTTCTAAGTCATTTGTTTAAAATGCTTCTCTCCAAACATTCTCCCCAAAACAATAAAAATAAATAAAATAAAAAATAAAGATCCATCTTTTATACAAGGCATACTTAAATTGGGCTTTATCCTTACTTGGTGTGGCTCAGTAGATGGAACGTCAGCCTGCGGACTGAAGGGTCCCAGGTTCGATTCCGGTCAAGGGCACATGCCCAGGTTGCGGGCTCGATCCCCAGAAGGCAGCCCATCAATGATTCTCTCTCATCACTGACGTGTCTCTCTCTCTCTCCCCCTCTCTGAAATCAATACAGATTTTTTAAATTGGGTTTTATTATCCATCTAATAAGGAAACAAAACAAATGTGCATTCCTGCCAAGTGGTCTTACATATATACATGTAACCCACAGGCTACCAGATTCCAGACCCCTGATTAATTCCATTGTATGTGCATCTACATAGAATTACCAACTGTTAATTTAAAATCAGTTTCTTCCCCACACCCAATGGTTAGCATACATCAACTTGCTGAAATTTATTAAAATTACACTACATTCATACCATGACTCTCTAGTAGTAGCAATCAAGATAAATTTTCCTATTAAATAAGGCATTCTATAGAAAATGTTTTAAAATATATTCCTATAGGATATGAATTCAAAGTATTAAGCTAGTGTCAACCGAAATTTGAAAGTCACAAGCTCAAAATTTAAATGATCACTTTTAGTATCTTTCATATTACACCTTTTAACCTTCCAGGCAAGTTTCACTGAACTCTCAAATAAATGCCATTGGGCCTTCCAAGGCCCACTAATGCCATTGAGTTAATAGGTGCCCTCTTACCAGCGGTCCAAGATTTAGACAAATAAGGGATTTGCACCCAGTCTCCCAGGGGGGGGGGGGGGGGACTGCAGCCTCACTGCACAGACAGCCAAGCTGACAGGCTGACATGAGTATTTGCTATTTAAACATCTTTCTCCTAATCACTTTTAAAGAAAAATCATCTTATTCTTCAGGAGATAGAAATAGCTATCTAAAACTACTAGCAGCACAGGCACTGAGAACAGAGTGGATGAAGCGTAAAGCTTTCGCCACCTAAACGGTGGCTGTGGTCTATAAACCAGAGGCGGTCTGGCCCGGCCCTGACGGGTGGCTCTGTTGGTTACACCATCAGCCTGACACACCAGTTGCAGGTTTGATCCCTGGTCAAGGCATATGCAAGAATCAACCAATGAACATATAAATAAATGGAACAACAAATCCCCCCTCCCTTCCCCCTCAAAAAACAATCAATTACTGGTGTAAAAAAAAAAATCAGATATGGTCTCCGGTGCAGGTGTGACTCTGCCGTGAGCTATGCCATAAGCCCCACTAAACACCCCTCCTCAATGAGTCCATCCTGAGGGACGTGGCGCTTGAAAACCTGCTTCATCCCCAAGTGGCTGGGCATCACTCCACCCATGGCAGGATGAATGCAACCCGAATGCCAGCTACACAAGCCTCGGGAACGGGGACACACTTCCATTTTCTAACCAGCTCCGTGCACACGGCAGAGGCTACACAGAGTGTTCCATGTTGTTTTCCTGCAGGCCTTTTTAAAAACGGGGGTTTCACGTGAACTGAAAAGGGCTGGTGAGAACCCCCGAACTGCTCTTCTGAATCCATTCTGTGCCTCGTCCCTTGGGGATGCTAAATGCTTCGACAGCGCTTTAGGACACTTACATACTTTTGTCCTTGTCTGGCATCCTTTCTGATAAGCCATCCGCACCCAGCCCCCACCTTCCAATCACACTCTCTCTCCACTTCCCCGAGGAATCAGGATTCCCACCGCAGACCACCACCGCTCCTTCCAAACTCCCTGCCGCCACCTCCCTGCCTGCGGCCACAGTGAAAGCCGGTACCCCTTCAGATCCCGGATCCAGCTCCCCTGAGACTCCCTCCCGGCCAGGTGCCTCTGCTGCAGGTCCTCAGGGGGCTGTGCTCCTTTCCTGGACAGCTTCAGCCCAGCCTGTGACTCACTGGCTGCTGCTGGGGTCAAGTCCACAGGCCCCTCAGGCAGCACTTCCATGAGAGGAAGCTCTGTTTTCTAGGTGTGCAGCAAGCTACACCATCTAGATTCAGGTTAAGTACATTATAGGATGTTCGTACCACAACAAAATCACAGACACCTTTCTCAAAACGTGCCTCCATCATAAGTGGCACCTAACTGTACCGGGTGTCAAGCAGAGACACGGAATGAATAAATGAATTGCTTTCCAGGACCCCGTTTCAGTCCTCGTGTATATTCTCTGCAAGTTCCTAGCACAAAGAAGCCTCTCCCAAATAAGCAGCATCTATCCAAATAAAGAGCATAAATTCATGTTTTATTAACCTTTCAAAGTCTGGTAAACTGAAGCTTTTCCTACCACGTTATAGATGTAAATAACCGCGCCAGGGGTTACCCAGAAAACCACTGAGTCCTAACCGGGATCCGACTGGCAAGCCACGCTTTTTTTAAGTTACTGAAGCTCAGAACCGTCACTAATTTATTCAGGCCAAGTTCCTCCTGCCCACCTGGCATCTATGCAAGAGGCAGACGGCCACGGGTGAACTGGACACACCACTAAATCTTGTGCACACACAAAGAGAAACATAAACAGAACATAAAAATTTGAGAGCAATTGTATACTAGTTTGTCTTCCAAGATTCTCTAAACGCAAAAGTACTATGAAATTCAAAATGCAGCTGTCAGTGAGGGGAGAGGAATAGTCCTTCACCTCCCTTTTACCACACACTCTTGCTTTCTTTTCAGCTTTTTCCTCTGTCAAAGACCTGTTTCCCTGGCAGGGAAGCCTCTGGAAGAGCAGTTGTGACACAGCATTTCAAAACCACCTCCCCAACTCCCCAAAGTGAAAAGTTAATTCTAAACCCCATTAATGTGAGCTTGTAAGTGAAGAGATCTGTAGATAAGAAATAGAGAAGTTATTACAAGACAGTTTCTCAGATGTTTTGCACATGAGCTCATGAAACGGTGAAAGAAATAGAAAGTTTGTGCGTGGAATGAAAAAAATTATGTATATATATCCCAAGCTCACTCCCAAATGAACGCCCACGGGTTTTCAATATTCCACACGGCCCCGCTCAGTCCCCACTCTCACCCTGGCCTTGCTGCGCCATGGCTTCCTGTTGTCCTAAGTGCCGTTCCACAGGAAATCCAGCGCCAGGTTTTATAACACCCTTCATTTATCAAAACAATCCTGTCAAGTTGAGTACCATTAACAGATAATGAGAGGAGACAACAGATGCGGTCAGAGGCAAAGCGCTCCATATTCTACAGGCCTCAGCATGCAGCCGAGAGAGCTGACATCTGACTGTACCTAACAGTTACAACTAAATACAAAGTCTAGGAAGCCAACATTAAGCTGTGACAGAAACGGTGCACTGGGAAATGGAAAGTCCACCTGAGCACAGGCTCAGCAGCACCCAAGTTGTTCCAGACCCGTAACCTCACACCCCACACACCCCACACTTACTGCATTTACCTTCCCCTCCCGCCCTGATGTGTCACAGCCAGGAAGACCTCCGGCCACATCTTCTAAGAACGGCGGCTTTGGCCCACTCCCCACAGCCACCAAAGGGAGGAGATTACATTTTTATGAACGTTTAAAGGTAACATTCACCTAACAATAACTAGTAAGGTCTGCCAAATTTATAACTATCAGGTTGAGATTATCAAAATTCTTTCTTAAGCATTATCTAGTAAAATCATTCAGATCAAGTAACTTAACTCACCCCAGTGTCAAAATGTAAAAAGAATGCCCAAGTCAAACACTTACTGAATCAATGATTGGGCTAGTATTAGTTAGCTATGTCTCCATAGTATCCTAAGATGGGGAGGTTTGGTTTTGTATGACTACGCAGAATACAGAGTTATGATTTTAAACTAACCATAACTTCTTTCCTTTTTCCAACTTGACAAAACCTCATTTTCAAAAAAATAATATATAGTTTTTTAAAGGCCTTTTGGGTTTTGAGGGACATACATTCCTATAGACAATCCAAACCTATTCAAGTTGAAGTGCATCTCTCCAGCCCTCTTCTAGAACTCGTGTATACAAATACACAAATACTTAAGGACATATATGTTTATTTGTCTGTGAAGGGGTGTCATTTCCTCAATTTTTATTTCATAAAAATGAAATCCTACTATTCATGCTATATGGCAACTTGCTTCTCTCACTATACAGCAGACCATTAACATTTGATTCCTTTATCTAGTTGCACAGAATTCTATAGTATGGGAATACCATAATTAAAAGGTGTCTGATTATGCCCTGCCCATGTGACTCGGCTGGTGGGTGTGGTCCAGTGCACTGAAATGTTGCCAATTGGCTTCTGGTCAGGGCACATTCCTGAGTTGTGGGTTTAATCCCCAGTAGAGGGCATGCAGGAGTCACCCAATCAATGTTCCCCTTTCATAGTGATGTTATTCCCTCTCTTTCTCTCTCTAAAAATCAATTAAATAAATACTTTTAAAAGTATTAATTATCGCCAAAGCCGGCGTGGCTCCGTGGATAGAAAGTCGGCCTGGGGACCGAAAAGTCCTGGGTTCGATTCCGGTCAAGGGCATGTACCTTGATTGATGATTCTCTCTCATCAATGTTTCTAACTCTCTATCCCTCTCTCTTCCTCTCTGTAAAAAATCAAAATATATATATATATTTTTAAAAAGTATTAATTATCATAACCAGGTTCTATGTGTATCCGTGCATATGAGTATTTCTATTCTGTTGGAATCTCTCATTCAGTGAATAGGCATTATTTAGTTCAAAGAGACTGAATCAAGCTACCTTCCGAGTGCTAAGGCCTGCTCCCACACTAGCATTCTGGTGCTTTGTTGAAGTTTTACATTCTGGTGGGAAATTTCCTGGATTTCCTACCCCCTGGCCATTGTCTACTTCTTCCCATGACTCCTCTCCTAAGAATTTGTAGCCAATGTCGAGCACCTCTTGTCACATTCCAGCATCTCTCCTGAGTGAGAAGATTCCTCAAGCTGCTCAGTGCTGATTGCAAAATCTTATCTCCCCTCCCCGGCCCGCCCAGAGCTTGCTTCTTAGTAACAGATCCCCGTTCCAAGTGCCCTCTGTGCTCCACCACATGGCATTCCACAGATACTCTCAAATCATCCTAAACCCAATCAATGTTCTTCCCGCGTGTCCTGGCTTCCCCCACATAGTCCCAGGAGACTCATTACCCTGGTATAAGTATTAATATCATGTCTTTTAAAAATAAGAAAATTAAGGCGGATATCCGAAAATGTATATGAAATCAGAATTAGCACATTAAATATAAAATATTTCTCAGCTTTTAGCACTACCCAATGAGTTTTATTATTTTAACTAGAGGCCCAGTGCATGAATTCATGCACAGGTGGGGTTCAGCCAGCCAGCCCCATGGGGGCCAATTGGGGGCAGGGTCGGATGGGGGGAGGGGCCACAGGAGGTTGGCTGGCTGACCCTGCCCCCAATTGCAGGACAGGAACCCTCGGGAAAGGGGCCATGGTGGTTGACTGGCCAGTCCTGCCCCCAATGGGGGGTGGCAATTGGGGGTGGGGCCAGCCAGCAGGGGCCTGGCCAGCCAACCCTACCCCCAATCGGGATGGGATGGGGTCGATCGGGACCCCGATTGCGCCAGTTGGCTGCTGCAGTTCGCATCATAGCAACTGGTCATTCTATCATCCCAGTTGCTTGGCTTTATATAGAGAGTTAATAGGTAACTATCATCTAATCTATAGTTTGCAAGTCTTAAAGGTAAATCAAGCTCAGGCATTTACAAATACGAATTTTTTTTAAAAACTTCCCTACATAATTACCTATCCGTTCACTTATCACGTCACTTTCTATTCAGCCAACATTCAATGATCAACTCACAGCTTCTTTGTAGTAAAGTTGCAGAACAGAAATATAAACATATCAATTTGGTCAGTGATAATTATATCCATAGAAAGAGACTTACCAGAAAACCATGAACATGTATGTTGTAATAATATTCCAAATTATTGAGGGTAAGTGAGTTTTTATGTCCTTTAATGCCAGACTCTTAATATTTACTTTTATATTTAACAGTAAAACTTTTGAGTTAATTTCAACCTTGATAATATTGGAATCTATATAAAACACTCTTAAAAATAACAAAAATAACATCAGATTCTAAAATTCAAGGAGCACCCTAGCTGGTTTGGCTCAGTGGATAGAATATCAGCCTGTGGACTGAAGGGTCCCGGGTTCAATTTCAGTAAAAGACACATGCTCAATCCCCAGTAGGGGGCGTGTAGGAGGCAGCCGATCTTTAATTCTCATCACTGATGTTTCTCTCTCTCTCCCTTCCTCTCTGAAATCAATAAAAATATATATTTAAAGAACTAAGTAAATAAAAAATAAAATTCCGAAATAGGCTAATTTTTAGTAAAAAAAAAAGCACATACTCCATACATAGGTAAAACATTCAAACTGGATGTTAGTTACAACTTTCCTCTTTTTTTTTTTTAACACTTTCCAACACAGCACAAACATATATTTGAGTGATAAACTCCTAATAAGTAGTGTGATTTCATGGTGTACAAAATTACTGACATTATTAAAATAAAATAAAATAACATGGCGGGAAGAGGGAAGGGGGAATCACAGCTTGCAGCACATCAGATCCCTCTTTTCTAAGAACAGAGCAGACGCGCGGTGTGCAGTCACAGCAAACTCATCTGACACGGCGTGTACGCCAATCAAGGCCAGGCCTGAGGCTTCAGTCTCTGGAAGTGGGTGTCCTCTTGGGAACGCAGGATGTGAAATAGCCGTAAAGCAACTAAGAATGTGAGATTTCTTAGATAGCATCTGTTTTTGACATATTTAAAGACATTTTTCATCAACTCAGTAAGTGATATCAGATTCTACAGATGAAATTATAATGCTCCAACAGAGTGATAGTTTGAAAAGGCAAAAAGACAGTTAAGAAGAGAGATTTCTCATGTGGAAAAGCATTACAGAGCGAGAGAGAGAGAGAGAGAGAGAGAGAGAGAGAGAGAGAGAGAGAGAGAGGGGTTTGTGGAAGAAATAGCTTAGGGACTCAGGACCTAATAGGATGTGTAGAATGAGGTCTGACAATATGTGATGAAATCGGTGGGGAGATCCAGTCGGGTTTATTGAAAGTCCATAACCTTATGACAACAAAAAAACCTCAACTATTATACCAAGAATTCAAAATTTCAAACACATGGATAGATATGTGTGCAACTAAAATAACACTTACAAATCCCAAACACTGCTTTGCTCTTTAAAAAAAAATTTAAGTATGTTTTGTCTGGTAATATATCTCCAATAAACTAAACTTTTTAAAATATAATCACAAACATCTATTTTAGGAAAAATATATTGGAATCTATATAAAACACTCTTTAAAATAACTAGAAATCTATATAAAACACTCTTAAAAATAACTAATTCTCAGTGATGAGAATTAAAGATTGGTTCCATTCCGGTCAAGGGCATGTACCTTGGTTGCGGGCACATCCCCGATGGGGAGTGTGCAGGAGGCAGCTGGTCGATGTTTCTAACTCTCTATCCCTCTCCTTTCCTCCCTTTAAAAAATCAATAAAATATATCTTCAAAAGATTAAACCAGTACCACTTGCCAGTTTCAACATCATAGGCAGTGTTAATGACCCGGTTTTTCTGCTTAAAATCCAACCACACTCCTCTCCAGAAAATGTCAAAAATTCTAGTTCAAAATATCCGCTCACACATGCAATGCGTTAGCAAAAACAGAAATCAAAAGCCACAGTCAAGGATGTTTGGCCTTTTCCGGGCAGGGTGGCTCTTTTGTTTTGGAGGAGGGAAGTGTTAGAGGCGACAGACTGTCATGAAGACAAATTCTGCACATCCTCTTTCCTTTCATTTTAACTGACTAGATAAAGCAAATATTTGGGATTCAGGAGACGAAACAGCACACACACACAAAAAAGACATTCTAACATTTTCATTATTTAACTCTAAAATGAATCCTAAACAATGACCACCCCTCCAATCTTTAGAGTAAGCTAACTCTGCAGGGAAAAATAGGAGAACCCAACCAGCAGGCTCTGGTATGTTTAAACAATTATAATGTAAAGCATGCTCATTCTCACAAGCGAAAGGAAATGACTGCCAAATGCTTCCTGAACAGCCTCCCAGAGTGAGCAGGTCTCTTTAATGGGAGGCTTCCCCGCGCCCCGATCGCCGAGCCAGTGAACACGGCCACAGTAAAGCTGCCCGGCGCTATTATCTTTTATTGAAGGCCTCGCGAGGATCAGACGTGAGTCCACTGCTATTTACATTTTTTGGTGCATTAATCATTTTTATACTCAAGGGCTCTGAAAAATGCAATAGATTTTTTTTTTATGACAATAACCACGGGATGTAACCATAGCGGAATTGGTCTTTTTCTCAGGAAGGTCAGAAAAGCTGTAAAAACAGGAAGTCTCTGCTATAAGGTTGAGGAATGTTTGTTTTAACAGTCTAAGGCTTTCTGTTTGCAGTCAGGTATTATGGAGAACTAGAGTTTATTCTCTCCAGCCAAGGATTAATGTCTGGGGGGAAGGCCAAAAAGGTGCCAAAACAACTTTGAAAAGCACATTACCCTAAAATAAGACTTCTTAAAAAATCTGAACTATCAATTTTCCTTGCTACCCTTCAACATTAAATGAGATCTAATTTAGAAAATGTAAAAGAAGATACAGTTTAATCTCTTGTAGTAATTTATAAAAGCTAAAGGAATACCATAGTAATCAATACTAAGACAGCCACCTAGTAACAATTAATAGATTAAGCCGAAACCGGTTTGGCTCAGTGGATAGAGCATTGGCCTGCGGACTGGAAGGTCCCGGGTTCTATTCCGGTCAAGGGCCTGTACCTTGGTTGCGGGCACATCCCCAGTAGGGGTGTGCACGAGGCAGCTGATCGATGATTCTCTCTCCTTGATGTTCTAACTCTCTATCCCTCTCTCTTCCTCTCTGTGAAAAAATCAATAAAATATATATTTTTTTAAATAGTTAGATTAGGAATTGAGCTGAAACCGGTGTGGCTCAGTGGATAGAGCGTCGTTCTGTGGACTGAAAGGTCCCAGGTTCCATTCCGGTCAAGGGCATGTACCTTGGTTGCGGGCACATCCCCAGTGGGGAGTGGTGCAGGAGGCAGCTGGTCGATGTTTCTCTCTCATCCATGTTTGTGCACCGGGCCTCTAGTGATATAATAAATTCAATGACTATAATTTTAGTATGCATAAATGAGAAAAATGGCACCACTAAATAGCTTTTAAAAGATAAATGGTATAAAAGCAGAAATATAAATATATTATCTAGCTTCAAAGAACTTAAATTTTTAAGGTAATATTTAGCATTTTACCCATTTGTTTATTCAAAGTTATGTTCCATAATCAGCTAAAGGTTTTTTTTTAAAGAGAATAAGATGGATAAAATAAATGAAAATTTAGGATATTTCCAAATACTAGCTAGAGGCGAAATTGTAAGCTTATCATTAGGTTAACAGTGGTGTTTTTCAGTATCTCCCAACCCCATGCCTTGTCTTTGTTTGAGAATACTGCTGAATTTTAATGCCATTGTTTTGTCAATAAACACTTCACAAGTTCATTAGTAATCCTCTAAGAAGACCAAAATTAAAGCTTGGCAAGCAGTTTCTCATAAAACAAAATTTGCTCTGATTTGTTAGAACTAAATGTGCCAAGTGGCAATTTAAGATGTGAGAACACACTTTAAAGGTTATGCTTTAAAAGCATTAAATGACTCAAATAGAGGTATCATTAGGCAGCAGCAAAACAAATACTATATTTATTTCATTTTCAATCTGTTAAATCTCAGATGGACTATTTTGTGATGACCACCAAGAGCTATTAAGATAAACTTTGACTGAAGACAGATATAACACTCCCTAAATTTTCCATTAAAGAACTGATAGGACCAGGATGGACCCAACTCCAATATTTAAAGTGACAGAAAGAGTCCAGTAATTCAAGTGAACCGGCCATTGTGCCGACAATACTGTGTGTTTAGCATCCATGGGAATGCTGACATGTGCACTGCGAGTGATGATTGAAGAGTCAATTAAGTAGTGGGAAAGGGCTTGCAGCAAAAACTCAAACTAAAAATAATCCATTTGCAGGAGAACAGTACAGGAAAAGCTGGCTAAACTATAATCAAAGTCTGTATTTCCAGTTTCAATAGTAAACACAGTTGTTAAGAGTGGTTAACACTCAAGACCATAAGTGCATGCAATTTCAAAGTAAAAAAACACATCTGTTTTATCAATAGTATCCTTGTTATATCCTCTATTATTTCGCTCAGAAACAACGTGAGAGTAAGAATAAGAGCAGGCATGACACATGAAAGAAAGAACAGTCAATTTACCTTAGGAAATACTGAGCCTTTCACATAAATTCCTAAAATTATAAGTTCTACAGCTGCTAGATTTCTAGAACTTTACAGATCTTCAGAAGAAATAACATCAGATGATAATGCACCTCTCCCGCTGCTGCTTTCCTGTGCCCACCAACTGAGGCACGCTGCCTGTTCCCACAAGGCAGAGTGGCAACTTCAGAAAACGAAGCAACTAGACAGGCCAAAGCAGAAATGTCTTTACGTTCATGACCCAAAAAAAAGGCAAGAGTGTCAGCCGATGACCTAGACACAGCTGAAATTTGTTCAGTTCTGGGGATAAAGCTGTTGTTTCATCTCACCCAAGCTGCAGTGCAGCCTGTGTGTCTTCCAAGGCCATTCTGCATGTGGGTGCCGCTCTCCTCGCCTGGTGCCCCCAGAGCAGGCACACCTCTGCATCCCCGGCTCCTGAATGGCTTCCCGGTCCTCGTGCAATTTTGCCAAGTGGTGAAGGGCACCAGCTCTGAGTCATGGCCAGGGCTGTCCGGCTCTCCAGTTCACTAACAGCAATCTTGGGCAAGTGTCATCGGTAAAATGTTGGCCAATAATTATGCCTTCCACTTCAGGCTCTCAGGACGATGGGGTGAAATTATCAGAGTGAAGCACTCAGTGCGGGGCCCACAGGAAACGCTCCATGGGCCACGGCCCATGTTCCCCGCGGTTAGAGCCCAGCCTCACACTGAAGTCCGGTTCTACCAAGGACAGGCAGCGGGGTTGCAGGGAGGAGCCAGGCCCTGGTGAGGGCGAGTGCAGGAGGCAGCCACTCCCGGTGAGTGTCTCACATCGCTCTCTCTCAAAATGCAATTGAAAAAAAAGAAAAAGAAATCCTCAGATGAGGACTAACGAAACAAGAAAGTAAAGAAAAAAAGAAATGCTCAATGCATGCTAGGTATTATTAGCACTGTGATCATGAGTTCCATCATGGGCTCTCTAAGAACCTGATTAAAGCAATCAGCCTGGGACTAAATTGCCCCATCAGCAAGGTTCCCAATTCATTATTTGTTTACAAAGCACGTCACTCTATAAAAGCGGGCGGGGGAGAGAGGGGGAAAAGCAGTACTTTGCTTTTCATCCTTGCTCCCAGCCACTGCTGCATTATTTATAGAGGGGGGGGGGGTGTCTGGACAGATGCTCGCCCGGCTCCGGCAAGCAGAGCCTCTGTCACAACGGCAATGCCCGTCCCTTCAGCAGCCACGGCCCCGGGTTGAGAGCAATGGAGACACACAGTGGCCACACAACGTCCAAGTGCTATTGTCTAAGCATTCTGGCCATAGATTTTGATTAAATGAAATGACCTATCACTAAATAATTCTTTTTATTCCCAATTTATGTCCTTAAGGTATTATTAAATATCCAAAGAGACCCAAGGTGTATTAGAAACAATAGGAGAAGGGGAGGGAGAGGAAGTAGGGAGGACAGATACATTTCCATTAGGCATTCTACTACATATTTACCAAAGCAGAACTAATGAAATTACTGAAATAACACCAATTAACATAATACAGAGAGAAGAACAAATGATAGATACATGCCATCTGCTTAACTCAAGTTAGAGGAAAGATGTGTCAAACAAAGAAAGGGTTCTATAAGGTCACAAGTACTGTATTCAAATAATTTTCCTCATTTCTATTTTCTCTGGACTAGTAAATGTAGGACTAACCACAGTTAATGAATTAAAAACTCACATTTTTCAAAACACTTAAATGACTTACTTATTTTATTTTACTTATTTATTTTTTTAAATATATTTTTAATTTATATTTTACAGAGAGGAAGGGAGAGAGATAGAGAGCTAGAAACGTCGATGAGAAAGAAACATCAACCAGTTGCCTCTTGCACACTCCCTACTGGGGATGTGTCTGCAACCAAGGTACATGCCCTTGACCGGAATCGAACCTGGGACCTTTCAGTCCGCAGACCAACGCTCTACCACTGAGCCAAACCGGTTTCAGCTTAAATGACTTATTTAAATGCTTACCATTGAGGAGGGGGGCATTAAATTGGCCAAGGAATAAGAGTTTGGGTTTTTTTAAACAGATCATTGTGTTTCTAGTAAGGAGTTGCCACCGCTACACATTTTCATACAGAGATGCTGCTCTTTATTTCCGTACAGTGCAGCTACATAGCAAGTTTTAAGAAATAAACACTCATGGGATGATCAACTGATTGAAGATAACTCAGACTTGCCTGAGGCATGGAAAGCACAGGGTGAACCAGAGGGAGGAAACTAGGAACTGGCGAATTAAGCCTGGAAAAGCACTTTCCTTTCTGGTTAATAGCTTGGGGGGGGGGGGGGGGGGGACTGGGAAGAGGGGGCTGAATTTGAAAATGTCCAAAAAATCTTTCTGTAAGAGCAGACTATTATTAATCTAATTCTTTAAAACAAACAAAAAATAAATAGTAATCTTGGTATTAAAAATCTTCCTTCTCTTTTCCAAGTCCACTGTACATACAAGATCCTATATAATAAAAGCCCAGCGACCGAAAAGGTGGAATGGGGCAATGGTAAACTATGTACACAGATAATACATTAATAAATTTAAAAAAAAAAAAGGAGGGGGGGGGGGGAAAGACATTGATTCCAGGAAGAAAATAAAAAGAAAAACAAAATAAATTTTAAAAAAAGAAAGAAAGAAAAGGTGGAATGACCAGAATGACCAGAATGACCATGCCCTGGCCGGCCCCACCCCCCAGCAGGGACCCTAACCCCGACCCGTGGCCCCATGCACCGGGCCTCTATCCTATATAACAACAGGGTAATATGCAAATCGGCCCTAACAGCAGAAGGACCACTCAACCAGTCACTATGAGATGCACTGACCGCTTCCAGGTCCCTTTGCCCAACCAGCAGGCTCCGATCGCCCAGTGCCGAACAGGGAGCCGGGGTGAATGGCAGCAGTGGGCAGGGCTGGCAAGCAGGCAGAACAGCCGACTTCTCGGTTCCTCCTCCCACCCCCTGCCAGCAGGCTCCGATCACCAATGGCAAACAGGGAACCGGGTTGGGTGGCAGTGGGTGGCAGGGCTGGCGGCGGGCAGCCGAGGAAGATGGTCCTGATCACAGGCCGGCCTAGGGACCGCACCGCGCAGGAATTGTGTGCTCCAGGCCGCTAGTTAACAGATTCAGGTTTGTGCAGGTTCTACATGTTTAGAGCTTTTACATTTAGACCATCCCTTTCAGACAGGCTTTAGAGTGCCTCCACACAGAACTATCCTACTCTTCACCCCACATAATTCTACTGCTGCAATTCTCACAGACTTAAAATTATTTTCTTATATATTGATCTCCATTATTACATGGAGTTATTTCAGGGCCAGGAAACAGGTTATTTTTGTATCTCCAATTTTCCTAAATGATTTATTCACTCATTAAAGGAAACTTACTGAGCCTGATGTGTGTCAGATGCTTTATTCATTGAACGAAAAATGTATTAACTAGGCACTGTTCTGAAGAATTTGGAACACCCCTATGAACAAAGTAAAAAGTCAGTCCTGGCCTCACAGATCGTATGTTCTGTAGGGGGAAACAAAAAATAACCAACAGATATAATACGTACTGACAGCTTACAGCATATCCCAAAGCAGTAAATGCTAAGAAAAAGCAGAGCACGATAAGGATGATTAAAAGTGTGTTAGGGGAGCCCTGGTCAGTGTTGCTCAGTGGTTAGGGTGTCAGCCCACACACCAAAGGATCCCGAGTTCTATTCCCGGTCAGGGGCACATACTTGGGTTGCAGGTTTGATTCCCAGCCGATAGGGGCCATGCAGGAGGCAACCAATTGATTTGTCTCTCACATCAATGTTTTCTTTGTCTCTCTCCCTCTTACCTTCCACTCTCTCTAAAAATTAATGAAAAAAAAGTATCCTCAGGTAAGGATTTTTTTTAAGAGTGTGCAAGGGCCAAAGCACATATTGACTTGGGTGGTCAAAATAAGACTCTTTGAAAAAACATTTTAGCAAACTCTTTAAGGAGATGAGGAAGTTAGCCAAGAGGGTCAAGTGGATCTCTGAGGAAGAGCATTCCAAGCAGAGGGAATCACCAGGGCAAAGGCTGGTGTTCTGCAGCCTTTCAGGAAACAGCAAAAAAGGCCAGAGGGACAGAAATAAAATTTGGGAGTAGTAGGAAAAGAGGTACTAGTAATAAGGTCAAAGGTTAGAGACAGCCTCAGAGATCATTTATAGGGATATACTTATAATTGTGTAATTCCAAGAGTAGACAAGAAGCACACATCTGCCAAAACCAGTTTTGCTCAGTGGATAGAGCGTCGGTCTGTGGACTGAAGGGTCCCAGGTTCAATTCCGGTCAAGAGCATGTACCTTGGTTGCGGGCACATCCCCTGTAGGGGGTGTGCAAGAAGCAGCTGATTGATGATTCTCTCTCATCGATGTTTCTAGCTCTCTATCTCTCTTCCTCTCTGTAAAAAAATCAATAAAATATATATTTTAAAAATATTTTTTTAAAAAACAAAACAAATAGAAGAAATGGAGGAAAGCAAACTACTGGATACAGAGTTCAAAACCATGGTTATAAGATGACTCAAGAATCTTCTAGAAACCTCCGAAAAATTTAGTGAGTCCCTCAAGGATATGAAAAAGGACCAACTAGAAATTAAACATACACTGACTGAAATAAAGAATAATATACAGAGATCCAACAGCAGACTAGAGGATCCCAAGAATCAATCCAAAGTTTTAAAATACAAAGAAGTAAAAAACACCCAACTGGAAAAGCAAAAAAAAAAAAAAAAATACAAAATTATGAAGATAGTTTAAGAAACCTCTGGGACAACTTCAAGCGTACCAACATCCGAATTATGGGCATGCCAGAAGAAGAGAGACAGCAAGACACTAAAAATCTATTTGAAGAAATGACAGAAAACTTCCCCTACCTGGTGAAATAGCCTTATAAGTCTAGGAAGCAACACAGAACCCCAAACAAAAGGAATTCAATGAGGACCACATCAAGACACATCATAATTAAAATGCCAAGGGCAAAAGACAAACAGAGAATATTAAAAGCAGCAAGAAAAACAGTTAATTACAAGGGAGTACCCATACAATTGTCAGCTGATTTCTCAACAGAAACTATGCAGGCCAGAGGGAGTGGCAAGAAATATTCAAAGCGATGAACAGCAAGAACCTACAACCAAAATTATTCTACCCAGCAAAGCTATCCTTTAGAATTGAAGGTCAGATTAAGAGCTTCACAGATAAGAAAAAGCTAAGAGTTCATTACCGCCAAACCAGTATTATATGAAACGAGAGGCTCAGTACACTAAGTTTGTGCACGGGATAAGGGTTTGTCCTTCAGCCTAGCCTGCACCCTCTCCAATCTGGGACACCTTGAGGGGTATCTTGGCTGCCTGTTTAGGCCCAAGTGAATAAAAAATCTGATGAACAGAATAAACTGGTGAATATAATAGAATCAGGGGCATGGGGAAAGGAAGTAGACTGGCAATTCTCGGAAGGGGGGAGAGGGAATGCAGGAAGAGAGTGGACAAAAATCATACACCTATGGATGAGTACAGTGGGGGGCGAGTAAGGGCAGAGGGTGCAGTGGGAACTGGGTGGAGGGGAGCTATGGGGGGAAAAAGAGGAACAGCTATAATATGAACAATAAAGATTTATTTTTTTAAAAAGAAAAAGAACATTTAAGGGAAAATGAATGAATATAGACATGTGTGAATAGTAATGTACCAATGCTGGTCACTAGCTGTGGCACATTTACCCTAGGATGGTCATGAAAGGAAAAATGGATGAATGGTATATGAAAACTTTTCTGTTAACCTAAAACTATTCTCAAATAAAGTTTACTTAAATAAATTTTAAAAAGAGAGAGCTCTAGTGTTTCTTCTGCACCTCAGTGGATCATCCTGCCCCTGAGTTCCTTGGAGAAGCACACACCCCCCTTTGAATACCACTGTTCTAAGCTGTCATAGCTTAGAAGGTTAACACTGTATTCTTCTAACAGTGGGGAGCATGCAGAGGTTCTGCTTTCCTAAGCCTGTCAACACAGCCTGAGACTTCCCTGCAGGACTTACAGAAAGTCCCAGGATGTGAGAGGACTGGCCTGGAAGGGTTCCCCTACCCACCCACCCAGAGATTCTTAAAACCTCTTTGCTGAGATAGAAGAGAGGCACCTGACCTTAGCCAATGGTGTTTGGCAAGTGGTCCCACACCTGTCTTCTTTCTGCTAGAAGAGCTGCTGACCTCTACTTGGAATTTTAATTACATTCTGGCAAATACATTGTTCTTTCTGACTGCTTAAACAGTCAGAAATGGGTCTCTCGGTAACACTTACTAGGAATATCAAAACTAAAAACTAAATCATCTTATTAATGCAGAACCCACATTTCTGTCTTAATAGCATGACATGGAGCTGGATAGTCATTGCTAAATTATCATAAATAGCTCTCCTTCTCACACAAAATAATTTACTTATATAAATACATTTTTATGAATGTACTAGAGGCCCGGTGCACGAAATTAATGCACTTGGGGGAGGGAGATCCCTCAGCCCAGCCTGCGCTCTCTTGCAATCTGGGACCCGCTCTGGGGATGTCCACCTGCCTGCTTAGGGAAGCGGGCCTAAGCTGGCAAGCGAACATCCCTCTCACAGTCCAGGAACCCTCACTCCTTACCGCCCACCTGCTCGCTGCTCCTTACTGCTCTGCCCACTGCTCCTTAGTGCTGCCACCGCCGCTGCACTTGCCAGCCATGAGCCCGGCTTCTGGTTGTGCAGCACTCCCCCTGTGAAAGTGCATTGACCACCAGGGGGCAGCTCCTGCATTGAGTGTCTGCCCTCTGGTGGTCGGTGCATATCATAGCAAATGGCCATCATTGTTCCACTGTTATCAGTCGTTTAGGCTTTTATTATATAAACTGTTTTAAGTTTATTTCTGTTGTATTCCTTACAGTTACCTTCTACTTATGGCTTTATTTTAATGCCGATATAAGGTTTCATTTTAAAGCAAGTACAGACAGTCCTCAGGTTACATCGGACTCGACATACGTGGTTTCGTGGTTACATTGCCATCTCCCATTTATTTCTAAAAAAAAGTTTCATCATTTTGACATATGTATATATGTGCTTTTATGTTTTTTATTATTTATTTATCACAAGGTCAGGAATTATTATCTTTTTTTAAAATTTTTCTCACTGTTTCACTTCATTACTGCTGTGTATGTGCTCTATGTGAGTGATGTAGGTGCTTATGTAAGTGGGTTCTGACTTACAGCGAAAATCACGTTACATCGCGTCATAGGAACAGATAGATCTCCAGACGTAACCCGAGGACCTACTGTATGTTTCAGTGCAAAAAGTTAGGTCTTTTAAGAGACTAAATGACAGTGCCTGTGGTATGTACACAACCAGCAAAAGCCACGAGGAGGTACCGAGTGGATGACTGATGGTAAGAGAACAATGCTGCAGCGGAAAGCTCTGAGGTGTGGCGGCACAGTACAAGCCATCTACCTAGTTCCTGCCCATACCCCTAGCCACTGAGCCTGGCACACAGCGCTCCACAAAGAGTTGAATAAATGAAAGTGGGGAAGCCAGAATTTGAGCCTGTGTCTCTCTGGTTCTCAAGTGCATCCTAGCCTTTCTTGGCTGCCAAGAGCTGTAGTGTTTTTAGAATTTAGGAAGCTCCTCAGGTGACTCTGAGGTGCCACCAGGAGTGCACCGCCTGCACTGGGCAGCACTGCCTTCCTAATTACACAGGCACTCACAGTCCAGAGTGGCCAGTGTTATGCTGGGCACGTACAGTCCTATAACCTAGTCTAAAGGCCACTGGGACAATTAACTGAGACCTGAAAGAATGAAAATCAATTAGCTAACTGTGTATTCTAGGTAGAAGGAATTGGGGTGCAAAGGCCCAGAGATAAGGGAGTGCAGGATACATTTAAAAATTCACATTCTTCCTCGCTCTCCCACCTCCGGTGACCAACTGTCCTTATTTCCCAGGACAGAAATGGTTCCCAGGACATAGGGATTTCCATTTTAAAACCAAGAAAGTCCCAGAGATGCGCTGGTCACCCTACCACGCTACTCCTGCCAGTGGGGAAAACCCTGATGACACCATATTTACTGGCCAGTTGGATGATTATTCTGCTTTAAAATGGCACATGTTTTTCTAAGCTAGGATTCCCAAAACATGACACACTAAGGTCCCTGCCATCCTGCATCCTCCCTGCTTCCCACATGTGTGCTCAAACACCATCAAAAGGCTTTAAGCAAAGCAGAGAGAATTAGACTTGTTTTATAAGGTCACCTTTGCTATTAAGTGTGGACAACAGACTGGAGGAGAGCATAGGTGGAAGCAACTAAGGTGTTTTTGAATCTAAGGCAGCATTTCCTTCCGTAGCAGATACGGGAGCCTGCTATTAGCTGCCCCCTGAGGATGGTAAGATCAAGAGAAGTTGAGGAAGCGAATCAACAGGACTAGTGATGATTAAAAGGGGGTGGGGGGCAAATCAGAAAAAGAAGAAAAACATGACTACTTTTTAGTGGAATTATAAAAACACTGGCTCAGTATGTTCTGAAACACTGTGAATTCATTATTGAACATTCACATTTCCACATTGTGAGAGTAAACAAGTAATCTTGCCGAGGTCGGTTTGGCTCAGTGGTAGAGCGTCAGTCTGCGGACTGAAAGGTCCCGGGTTCGATTCCGGTCAAGGGCATGTACATTGGTTGCGGGCACATCCCCGGTGGGGGGTGTGCAGGAGGCAGCTGGTCGATGTTTCTCTCTCATCGATGTTTCTAGCTCTCTATCTCTCTCCCTTCCTCTCTGTAAAATATCAATTAAAAAATATATTTTAAAAAAAAAACAAAAAACAAGTAATCTTTTCTGTCAAAGAACAGAGTTTAGGCAGCCACCATTTTGGCTCCAGTGACTCACCTGAGGGCCGCCATTTTGAAACAGCAAAGGTCAACCCCTTCCTTTAAATTAGCCAATCATGCAAGAGTGTGAGCGTAAGCTCTGTGACCAATCAAGAGTGAAGAACAGGTCACGTGCGTCAGGCACAAAAGCTGGGGCAGAATGTGCATGTGCTCCCAGACCATGTGCAAGCGCACCTCCTGCAGGAGCAAAGATACTGCCTTGCTGTGTGGCTCCCGAGTATGCTTTGTCTTCTGTCAGGACCTCTGATTTAGGGGGCTCGCCTTATTTCTAACAACATTAACAATAGTTTATTTCCAGGCTATGTCACTAAACTACTAAATCCATTAAGTGGTTCACATACATTTTCCAATGAAAAGTTGTAGAAAATAATATTGCTGAATATTTATAAAAGTCTAATTGTATAATTGAAAGGAATTAAGCATTTTCTATTTATTTTAAATGTTGGTATTCGAGGCCAAAAACATTTAATTGATGAAGGAGGAGATATTAGAGGCTTAAATGGATCTCCTGGGTATTTTCCAGGGCTGTGGAGAAGTTCATTCTGATAGCTGCTTTTACTTTCAAAATAACAGCTGCTCTCTTCCTTAGCGCAGGTACTCCTAGCTCCACGTTCTATACCTAACCAGCCACAATGAGGGTCAGTTTGGGAAGGAAGGATTTTCCTGAAACAACCAAGGAGGAACTGAAAGAGAAAGCATCAAGTCCAGCCTGAGGAGGAAAGAGCTGGGTAAGAAAAGAAGGAGGAGGGTAAGGAAGTCAGTGTGCCAAGCCCAGTTTGGGTCAAAGAAAGGGAACAGGGAGAAGCCAAATGTCCCGGGCAGTTTGTTCTGGGACGTAGCTGAGGACAGAGGTGACAAGGGAGCATGACAAAAGGCGTCATTAGTCAATTGTGTGTACAGCTCAGAGGGAATGAATAAGAGACCAACAAAGACTAAGTCCCTTACTTAAGTCTCAACAACCTTCATTTTTTGAAGTACACCCCATCCTCTGGACACTTTCCAACTGAGAACTGACTCGAAAGATTCAACTACTGCCATTAAATGCTCCTCACCCAGCAAAGGCAGCCATCTCTCAATGCTCACCAACCACTTCACAGCCTCCCCTCCTATCTTCCTCTGGAAGTTTAGTAGGCTTCTGCCTGGCTAACCGCCCCCCACGTGGGATGATTTTAAGGCTATCATAATTTTGGTGCAAATGCCTAAAGAAAACAAGAATTCTAATTGAGAAAGGGACTCAAGTTCTTTGTAGCAGACAGAGATGCAGTCTTCTGGGTATTCATAGTGCACTTACTAGTTCCAAAGGACTTTTATATATTTTAACTGACGAAATGAATTGAATGATAACAGACAAGCCCACAATTCACATACAAATAAAAAACATTTTTGAGGTACAACTTTCTCATCTACTCCTCTTGAAAGTTGCTAAAAGGAAACCAATTCCACAATTCAGTATGGAAATCATGAATTCTTTCAAAGGGGTATTTCATACTTCCTAACTTCAGAGACGTGTTACTGCCAAAAATGCAAATAGCAAGTGTTTTCACACATTTGCCTATTATTTGTACACAGTAGTCTTTATTATAATTGAACTATTTAAAACAAAACAAAAAACTTCCTACCATCAAAGTGAATGTTTTACAAGATAAAGTTTAGCAAATGGAAAACTTGATAAAATTTACTCCCTCCTCCTTTCTTCTTAAAAAGAGCCTTCGTTTTTCTTCTTTAAAAGAGCCTTCTTTTTAAGAAGACAGGCAAATCTTCTTAATGAATGCACTCTACACGGGCATAACCAGATGCACATGGATGGGAACTGTGGGCCACAGGACTGAACCACCCAGCTCACCGTCAGCCACTACATACTTCATAAATGTCTCCTGTACCCTGCAGGGCGCAGAAAGAAATAAAACCTGGGGAAGCAGGTATTTTGAGCTAACTGTTGCTCAGCATAGCCCAGGACAAGTAACATCCCCTTACTCCCCAAGCCTTCTAGGTAACCAGACTGTCATCAGGAAAGACACAAAGACAGAGCGAGAACCCATCGGTCAGTGGGTTCGTGACACCAGCTAGTACTGGGAACTCTTGGTTAAGTGTCACAGCAGTAGTCCTTGGTCCATGAATTGGCTAGTTTTAAATATAAGACAATGAGTTAGATGGGCTTAGCAAACTTCACCCAAATGAACTATTTCTGGAGAACGGTGCTGTCCTCTTGGAGACGAGACCATCCATTCTCCTGTCCACATCATAACAAGATTTAGCAGGAGTTTAATTTGCTATGAAACGAAGTGACCAAGATGCAATAGTCAGAGAACTGGCTAACTGGGAACCTTTCCTTCAGGAAATCTTCAAAGCTCGTCCTGATTTCAGTGAGAGCTCCACACGACGGCAGAGGAAAAGATATTTCTGTTAACAGAGGCCTTGCCAAAAAGGCAACTGATAGCCGAAACCGGTTTGGCTCAGTGGTAGAGCGTCGGTCTGCGGACTGAAGGGTCCCGGGTTTGATTCCGGTCAAGGGCATGTACATTGGTTGCGGGCACATCCCCAATAGGGGGTGTGCAAGAGGCAGCTGGTTGATGTTTCTTTCTCATCGACGTTTCTGGCTCTCTATCTCTCTCCCTTCCTCTCTGTAAAACATCAATAAAATATTTTTTAAAAAAAAAAGGCAACTGATAAAAGTCTCCATCAGAAAAATACCTCTTTACCATGATTTAAAAACTACATTTCAAGCCAGTACTCAATATCCTTAGAAATAAAAAATATTATGGGAATCCTGAATAAAACAAGGATGTATACTACTGCCACTTTTATTGAACATTAGTTTTGGAAGTTCCAGTTAATTAAAGAAAAACAAATGAGGTTTAAGCCCTAGATGGTTTGGCTCAGTGGATAGAGCGTCAGCCTATGGACTGAAGGGTCCCAAGTTCGATTCTGGTCAAGAGCATGTGCCTGGGTTGTGGGCTCAATCCCCAGGAGGGGGTGTGCAGGAGGCAGTCAATCAATGATTCTCTCTCATCATGGATGTTTCTCTCTCCCTCTCACTTTCTCTCTGAAATCAATAAAAATATATATTTTTTTAAAAGAAACAAGGTTTAAATCATGAAAAAGAGACTATTATATTTGTAGACAATATGACTGCCTAACTGGAAATAACCTAAGAGAATAAACTGGGCAAGTATCAGACTAATAGAAATTTAATAATGCTATTAGCAGTCAAGGAAAAGCAATTTTTTTTCTAATACTAAAGGATATAAACAAGTAAAACGTTATTTGTCTTATTAAAATAATTTTTCATTTATTATATTTATTTTATTGACGGCTTTAACATAGTAATATAATGTTCCTACCAGGAAAAGTCTTATGTCTTATTCCTCAAATTAATTAAAACTACTTCCTTTAAAATCTCAATAAGTTTTTACTTCGCTTTTAGAGGTTGAGGGGGTTGTTATAGAAAAATGACAAAGGGATCGAGTTCTCAGGAGTTCAGCTTCGGCATCAGTAGGAGAAGGTCCGTGTTCCCTGTGGACAGAACTCCCTCTTTCTGCCCAACTGCCTGTCACCCTCTCGGCTTTCAATGAGCATTACAGTCCACTGATCTGTTCCTTTTGTCCCAAATGAGCACTCCTGATACAGAACCGAACATTCCTTTTTCCTTCCACTGCTCTTTCTAGCACCTCATCCCTCAATTTCCTTTGTTCCTGCCTCATATCTACCCAGAAAATGGTCAAGCCTGCATTTGGGTTAGGAGGCATCCTGATACAGTCATTAAGAAGTCAGGCTCAGAAGTCAGCCCACCTGGTTTCAAATCCTGACTTGACGACTGCCTACTCACCGTGTATCTGAGGCAAGATACTTAATTTTTCCAAGCCTCAGTTTCCACATCTATAAGTAAATAATAGTGCCTTAGAATTGTGATCAGAGTTAAATAAGCTAATGCAAGTAAGACTTGACATAAAGCCTGACACTTAATAAGAACTAAAAATATGAGCACCTACACATGGGCTGCTGGCCCTTGTGACAAAAACACCTCAACATGTAAACTGGAAATGCTACTGGTCTAGATCTTCCAGTCTCAGCAGTCCTCAGCATGTGTGTGTGTGTGTGTGTGTGTGTGTGTGTGTGTGTGTGTGTTTGTGTGTGGTGTCAGATCCTATTTTCTGTTCCGCAACTACTCTCTCTTGCTGGCCACTTTTAAATAGGAATATTCGTCATATGGACGCCTAGTCACACACCACACACTCACTCTAAGCAATTTTGTCCTCCAATGTTCTCAACTCCTGCTCACATAATGGGTAATTAGTAATCTCCAGACTGACCTCCCTGGTGAGCTTCAGGTCCACAATGCCCGCCTCCAGGGCAGCACCTTCCCCACGCCGTTGCTCTTCATGCGTCTTCAGTATCCATCAACGGCACTACCACCGCTCAAGCCAGATAACCTGGATTCCTCCCGCCTCCTCACGGCCAACCATTACTGAATGGCTGGTTCTGCATTTTAAACATCTCTCCTTTCCTCAGTGCCACCACCCTGCTTCAGCTCTGAAACCTTTATCTCCTGCTGGTTGTAGTTTCCCGGGAAGCCCACAAGCTCAGGGGCTTAAACTATGGGAATGGTGGCTCACAGTTCTGGGGGCTGAACGCCTAGGATCAAGGTGGCCACAGAACTGGCTCCTGAGGGAGGTAAAGCGAGGATCAGTCCCGCCTCCTTCCTCAGCTTGGTGATGGCCATCTTCTCCCACATCGTGTCCCCTGTATGTGTCCCTCTGGGTCTAAACTCCCCACTGCGCCAGCGATGCCGGTGGGCCCATCCCCGTGACCTCATCTTCCTAACTGCGCTGCAATGGCCCGACGCCGAATAAGCCCCCAGCGCTGGGTCAGGAATTTGGGGAGACACACTGAACCTGAGCACTGGTCTTCCTGCCTCTGCTTTTGCTCCACGAGCCTAACCACATCTTCCCCTGAGTTTCAATTTCTATCTCCTTTTCGTGTTTAAGACCCACATTAGCTGTTTTTCATCCAAACTGTGAATGACAACGTTACATGTATTTTCTGGGTGGTGACAGTGTCCTGGTGCTCTTCTAAGTACTTGACATACAGGACACGACTTCTACAGAATGGGCACTACTATCACCTCCGTTTTATAAACCAACAAACCAAGCAACAAAGGTATTAAGTACTACCTGTTCAATAAAGCCAGTAAATCTTAGAACGAGGACTCAAACTTGGGCTCTGCACCCCAAAATAAAGAGGAGCTGACATGGAAAGCCAATTTATTAGTTAATTTGGTTTCCCATGTTGACCCTTTCCTTACCTTTCACAGACTAACCTCAGCACAACCCAATTAAAACTTTCACGGGAGCAAAGAGGAGGCTTGGAAGGCAATGCTGATGCTCACTCACACAGCTCCCGATCCTGAATACCCCACAAATACCAACTCACCCAGCACTGCCACAACACGGAGGTGGAGAAGGAAACGGGGTGAGAAGGCAGGGAAGGATGAAAATGCAGAATGACAACAGAAAGGAAGAAAATCTAACAACTCAGCCAGAATATACCCTCAGGTTAGAAATAAAGAAATAAACCAAGTGCTTTTCAGTGTCTGAGGGGGCTTTTTACCAAGAAGAAATTTGTAATCAGCTTGAATGGCCCTGGTTCAATGTAGAGCATACAAGTATAGGGGTTTTTCCTTTAACTATAACAGAGGAGCAACCCCAGAAGTTATGAAGGCTTTATAAAGGACAGTCATAAACTGTGAAACAAAAACCACTGTAAGTGCTAACCACACGTTTCCTTGAGAATGTTCTAGGCTCTAACTGACAGGTCTTTAAAGGGTCCCTGTTGATGACACCATTTCCGTGGCCTAATGAGTCTCAGCCCTATTAATTCAGACTGTGCTGTGCACATTGATTTTTGTCATGGCGAGGATCAACACAAGGAACAGCTCTTCAAATTAACCAACTGCTCACGACGTGGAGCACAAAGCGTGTCTGCTGTGAAATACGCGGTGTCCAAACACTGCTCCGTGCCAACAGAGGCTCACAAACAGCAGAGGAAAAGTAACCCTCCCTGTACAGAAGGCTTTTGGCCCTTCCGGTGTTTTAGATAAAAACTGCAATGCTAAGAAAGAGGCAACCTACTTTCCAGCTCTTAATCACCATTTTTACACAGCACAGCCCATCAGGTAGGGACAGAATGCACAGAAATAAAAATCACAACCTAAAAAGTCGTGAAGGCAGTTCTTTCCCTAAAAGGAAGCCTTTATACCAAACAAATCTATACAGCTTCTGTATATTCTAACCCTTTTACAATGTGTATATTAAAGATTTTTGTTCCTTAGCCTTTGGCAATTTTCCAAATTTAATGTCACCAAGAAAACCAACTTCAATCTGCTATATGACTTAACTTTAACCTTACCATGACAAATGGCATTTCTATCTCCTATCATATTGACATGTATTTCATTTTTTATAGTAACAAAAGAAGCGCTGAATATGTGTGTGCCCTGAAGCTGTCCATAAGGAGCCACTTCCTCCTACACCTCCTCCTGCAGGCTACTAGCTCAGGGTTTGGCACTACACGGGCTAATGGCCAACCAGCCACTGCTGCTTCTGTATGGCCCACAAGGGAAAGAATGGTTTCTATACTGGTAAATGGTTTGGGTGGAAAATGAATCAAAAGAAGAATAATATTCCATAACACATAAAAATCTTAAGAAATTCAAATTTTAGTGTCCATAAAGTTTTATTGGAAGCAGCCACACCCATTCAATTAAAAATTACCTTTGGCTGCTTCTGTGCTACAAAGGTAAGGTTGAATAGAGTCACAGAGACTGCCAGGCCCACAAAGCCCAAAACACTCACTACCTGGCCCTCCTGAGAAACAGCTTGTCCATCACGTGCTAGCTATTGTCAGAGACGTACAGACCATGTGACTAAGGAGCACTGGGCAGCAAAAATGACCAGAGGGGTGTAATTACTGAAAGAAAATACGTTCTGATGGCAAATCTGGAGCTGAGAGTAAATTCCTGCTGGCACTGATCAGCTGCCATCTCTGTTTCAGGAAATGCACCAGATCTGAAGTTGTCATAACATGTGGTACTCGCTAAGGCGTGTGTCCTATAAAAGAAGACATCTGGACAGACAACTCAAGACATTTTATCATCAGACTTAAGGAAAATTCTTCCCTAGAGCAAAAGAAGCTACTGCCATCAAAGAGAACAAATTGGAGAGCAAAACAGGTAAGCTGGGGAAAGCAAACAATGAGTTTGGGTAGACTGGGATAAATTGGAGGGAAATAAAAAGCCCCGTGGTCTGCAAAGTGCAGCTCACGAGCCACATGCAGCTCTTTGGCCCCTGAGTGTGGATCTTCCACAAAATACCACGGCCTGGGCGAGTCTATTTTGAAGAAGTGGCGTTAGAAGAAGTTGAAGTTTAAAATTTTTGGCTCTCCAAAGAAATTTCAATCGTTGTAATATTGATATTTGGCTCTGATGACTAATGAGTTGGCCGACCACTGGCCCAGCTGATGTGGGCCAGTGGTTGAGCATGGACCCATGAACCAATACTAATTCTTATAAAACTTTAAAGCACACAATTTCAGGTGAAAGCTCTGATGTGTTAAATGTATTAAAGTGTCCCCTCAGGAGTTCGGCAGGAGACCGGGAGTTTGATCGCTCGCTATGACATGTGCTGACCACCATGGGGCAGTGTGGAGCAAAGGCACGCCCCACCCGGCAGCCAGGGAAGGGGGGACCTGGCAGGCAGCCAGAAGGCCCTGATCAGCCTGCTCACCCGCCAGGCCTAGGGACCCTACCTGTGTACGAAGAATTTCGTGCTCTGGGCCTCTAGTTAAAAAATAATTCCTGATCTGTTTCTAAGCAAAGTATATCAAAGTAACTATTTTATTCAACCTGAGATTGATAGCAATATGGAGATAAATCGCTAGACAAAACAAAAAGAAGCTTCTTTAGTTGGTATCTATAAAGCGATGTACACACACACATACACACACACACACACACACACACACACACACACACACACACACGAAAACCAGGATCCCCATATAGTCTGTTGCTTAGTTTTGCACTATTTGCACTTTCATAGTGCCTTCATCCAGGAATTTCAGAATACTTTAAAAATACATTCGTTTGAATTATTCTTGATCCAATAAAGAAAACAAAAACCTTTAAAAAGTACACTTCAGCTGAAACTGGTTTGGCTCAGTGGATAGAGCGTCGGCCTGAGGATTGAAGGGTCCCAGGTTCGATTCCGGACAAGGGCATGTACCTTCATTGCAGGCACATCCCCAGTGGGGGGTGTGCAGGAGGCAGCTGGTTGATGTTTCTCTTTCATTGATGTTTCTACCTCTCTATCCCTCTCCCTTCCTCTCTGTAAAAAATTAATAAAATATATTATTTTTTAAAAGTACACTTTAGCTCTAGACAGTTTGGTTCAGTGGCTAGAGCACAGGCCATGGACTGAAGGGTTCTGTGTGGGTTCAACCCCTCTCTAGGGCACATACCTCAGTTGCCGGTTCCATCCCAGGCCTGTAGCCCCCGGTTGGGGTACGTGAAGGAGGCAACCAATCGATGTGTCTCTCTTTAATCGACATATCTCTCTCTGTCTCTCCCCATCCCTTCCACTCTCTCTAAAAATCAATGGGGGAAAATATCATTGGTGGGAATTAAAAAAAAGAAAATAAGAAAAAGAAAAGTACACATTACGTTATTCTATGAGGTCAAAATTAACATGAAATGTTCCTAACCCCAAAGGTCCATCTGTCGCACAACAGCAGACATGCCAGTTTTCATGCTGTAAGAACACCAGGAAACAACCACAAGAAATGTTCCCTAAATTAAAAATCTCAAACCAAAAATTCTAAGACGCTTATTAGTTTGTCCTTTGTAATCCCCAGTATGTGGTTTTAAAGGAGAAAAGGCTAAAAGACCCAAAAACTCCTTGGACTTCAAACTAGTTCTTTCCAAAACATATTTGATTATTTATGTGTAAATGAGTCATAAGCATACAGATTAGATTTCCCTGAAAATATAAAGGTCAAAAATTAGAAAAAGGAAATAATTGGCATAATATGAAACTCACATTTGAAAAGTTCTACACATACAGATATTCACCAAGCAAGCTTCTGGTTTGAACATTTCCAGTTCTGAAGAGATGTTAAAACGTGCCGTGCCTCTTTGTCCGGCATCTCATTAAGGCCGCAGTGGAGGCCGCAGCTTTTCAAGGCTTGCTCTGCTGTCCAGGGACAGCAAGAAAAAGAAAGATGCCAGAAATCCGGCCAAGATAGACATAATCCAGTGACAAATCTGAGGGCAAGGCGCCCCCTCCCCCTCCAAACAAAGACAAAGGCCAACAAAAGACGTGGTCCAAACGCAAAGTCCTGGACAAGCTCAATAACCTAGTTTTGTCTGACAAAGCAACATCTGACCAACTCAGTAAGGAAGCTCCCAAAGACCAGATAACCCAGCTGCTGCCTCTGAGACTGAAGACCCCCAGCCAGTTCCTTGGCGAGGGCGCCCTTCAGAAACTCCTCAGTAAAGCACTTACTAACTTGTTTCAGCCCCTAGCCGGTTTGGCTCAGTGGATAGAGCATCCGCCTGCAGACTGAAGGGTCCTGGGTTTGATTCCAGTCAAGGGCACATGCCCAGGAGGCAAGCTCAATTGCCAATAGGGGGCATGCAGGAGGCAACCGAGCAATGATTTTCTCTCATCACTGATGTTTCTCTCTCTCTCCCTCTGAAATCATTAAAAAATTTTTTAACAAACTAGTTTCAAAGCACAGAGCTCAAATAGTTCACACCAGAAACACCAAAGGTGGTAATGCCCAGCTGTAGTGAAGATGCATGAACAACAGGTCTCACCAGCTGTACATTTTGAAAAATAAAACTGCATTAAATAAATAATAAAATTTAAAGTGTCAGAATAAGTTCAACTCCCATTTGTCTGAATTCTCTATTAACGGTACATTTACTTCAGACCCCAAAACATCTGAAAACACAAGATATACCATTCCTTTTTCTTAATGTTCCACAAATGCTTGAAGAGCAAACTCTATTCTATTTAGTTGAATTAAAATATTCCAGGTTTTCTAAGCATGTTTTAAACTAAGTACGAATATTCCCTAGGGCCAATAATTATGATATATATCTAAGGACTTTTCTAAGCCAAACCAAAGCACTTCTTTCCAAAACACACATTCTCTACCAAACTGGGACACTCGCTGTGTAGTGGGAAGAGTTCAGAACACATGAATTATTCTTCCAAAGCCAGGAGCATGAACATACTGAGCTATACTGCCCTCTAGAGTCCCCTTCTGATATTCATTTTAGCTTGAAGTAGTTAAATTCTAATCATAAGACCCTCCTAATTAAGCAAGTTTTCCGTATTCTAATATTATAAATGAATATTTTTAATGGCTTGGTAGTTGTTATTGAAATCTATAATATTTTAATTACCTACCATTATGAAAGATTAGCCATACTTCCTAAAAGAGAATTTTATAATTTACATTTTCTTTGTTTTAAATAATGCCAGCTGCATAGATCTCTAAAACAAAGGTGACTTATAGCCTATAATAAATAACTCACGTGGCCAGAGTTCTCTCTAGCAAAACCCAGTTCATACATGTAACAGAACACACAAATATTGGCCCCAGACTGCCAGGGCTTCCCAGAGCTACCCCTCATCCTGCACATCGATGAGAGAGAAACATCCATTCAGTTGCCTCCTGCACACCCTCCACTGGGGATGTGCCCGCAATGTACATGCCCTTGACCGGAATCGAACCCGGGACCCTTCAGTCCGCAGACCGACGCTATACCACTGAGCCAAACCGGTTTTGGCCAGGATTTTTCTTTGACTTCAATAGCACCGCCCTAACTAGTTTGGCTCAGTGGATAGAGTGTCAGCCTGCGAACTGAAAGGTGCCAGGTTCGATTCCGGTCAAGGGCATGTGCCTTGGTTTCTGCACATCCCCAGTGGAGGGTGTGCAGGAGGCAACTGAATGGATGTTTCTCTCTCATCGATGTTTCTAACTCTCTATCCCTCTCCCTTCCTCTCTGTAAAAAAAAATCAATAAAACATGTGTGTGTGTTTTAAAATAGCACTATTGATGCAGTTTTCCCTACCTGCCGTCAAGTAGGTCAGCGCATAGAGACTCAGGTGTGTGCTGTCATGCTGGCCTCGCCACCCCAAGGCTATTTTAATTACTCCGTGGTTATATTTCCCATCTACTGATGCTTGGCATGTCCAGCTATTATTAAATACTTTCATTTCTATGCCCCAAATGTTTTCCAATCTGTTCCTTCTATACCACACCACCCTTGGCCTGGTTCGAAGCCCTCCTGATCGCTGGCTAATTCACTGTAAAGGAAAGTCTGCCGATTTTGCTCCCCTACTCAAAACTTGTCCTAGATTTCAACATCTACTCGATAAAGTCTAAACTAAACTCTCTAGCACTCTGATTTTAAGGATTAAACTTCTGATCTCAGCCCTTCTCCATGTTCCAACCACCATGCCTTGGTTCACACACGTTTCACCACCTACAGCACATTCCTTTTCTTTTGTATATTTCGACACCCCTCTAACTTTTCAAATACCTAGTTTACCTGTCACCTATGTGAAGACTCCTCTGCTCCTCACAATCAGAATTACCCGGTGCTTCCTGAGCATCATCGAAGTTTTCTGTTTGTACCTCTATTAAAATGGATGTTATTGGTGCTCATGTTAAGTTGAAGTCTGATAACAGTTTTCATCTGCCTGCCCCCCTTCCGGCCCCTTCGGAGGAAAGGAATCCCTCTTTTAGGGATCTGAGCCTGCAGCGCGGTGGACCCAGGCTGCACAGGGTGCCGAACCATCCTAGCACCACACTGGCTCAAGAATGGGCCTATGTCCCAAGCACAGCCAGCCGGAACCCTCCCCCAGACCTTGTGCTGGAACCATTAGGGGGGAAAGAAAAGAATTTCTTTTTGTTGGATCCCCGAGCCAAAGGGATGAGTCTAGAGCTGCACAAAGCCATGTGGCCATTTTTGCTACAACATGAGAACAGCCATGACAATGATGCCAACACAAAGGAGAACAGAGATGAAGGAGGAAGAGATTCTCAGTGCTTCTCTGAATTTCTGTATCTACCCAGGTTCACCCATAAAGCTTCCAAATCACAAAAACTCAAATTTCCCTTTTTGTTTGAACTGGATTTCTGCCAGTTGTCAACTAACAAAGTAATAATATAAGTTATGACCCTGGTCTGTTTTATATTATAATTAATAGTACTCAGGGCAGAAGGAAAAGATCATACCTGGCAGGTAAGAGAAATAACAAAAAGGTTCATGTCCCTGGAGTGGCTGGGCAAGCATGGAGTGATGGAAGGGGGGGGGTGAAAAGGCTGAACAGCATTGTAAGAATGTTGACTTTTAATGAGTGACAGACATATCAGGCCACTGCAAAGTCTCATGCAAAGGAAGGCTGGCACCTCACGTAGGTTTTGAAAAAATCACTGCCTTCCCTTTTAAAAGGATCACTTCCCATATTTGTCAGGGAAGGGGGAGAGGATGGGGATGTTAGAAGCACTGGACCTGTTAAGAGACTAGCAGAGCAACCACTCCAGAGAAGATGGTGTTCAAACCATGGTTTGCTAATTTTTCAAATATCCTATTTTTTGGTTACCAATTACAACTTTGGAAAGAGAGTTAAATCAACACACGGTATTCATGCTGGACTCGCTGAGTATCTACTATGTGTAAGACATTCTCTTTTAATTCACACCACCTTGTCAGATCTAGCTATTTAGCCCAGAAATCTTTCCTAAACTCAAGACCCATATAGAAGCAGCAAAATGGAATTGTAGTCCACACACACTTTAACCCCAAAACCTACTGCTCCCTTCCCCCATAATTTGACTGTCTCATTAGTAATATCCCAAATCATATTTGTTACTAAAGATAATAAGAAAGTACATTTACCTATTACTTAGAAATTACCATATAATTTACTATACACTAAACATCTCATTTAAACCTCAAGATAAGCCTGAGACAAATACCTTTATTTACCTCCTCCATTTTATAGACAATACAACTGAGCTCAGAAAAAGGTGAAGTAACTTGCCCAAGGTTACTTGCTGGGAAGTGGCAGAGCTGAGATTCAAACTTGTGCCCCTAATTCACCCAGTCACATCCGTCAGAAACCTGGGGATAATTTTAGACTCTCAGACTCTCTCTCAGCCCATTACTCACCGATTATGAACAACCAACCTCCATTCCTCTCTCCATTCTTACACCATCACCTCCTCCATTCAGAGCGTCCTCATATCCAACCTATTGCATCAGCAGTCTCAGAGGTAATGATGCTTTTTCTTGTACTGTCCTCCCATTCTTTCCCCATGTTGTCGGAAGATAATATTCTTCAATTCCAAAGTCAAACTTTGTGCTCCAATGCCAGTGTAAGATTGGGAACCCTATGGATTAGGCAAACATAGCTAAAAATTCAAAAGCGAGATTGCAACAAGATGGCGGCAGAGGTAACCACCTAACTGCAGCCTCACTCAACAATTTCAAAAAATACAACTAAAATATAAAGTGGACATTATCCAGAACTACAGGAAAGGTGACTGACTGGAAATTCTACAACCAGAAGGACAGAGAAAACCAGAAGGACAATCAGAGGAGCTGTAAAAGCCTAAGGTACAGAGACACGGTGCACGCGTGGGGAGAGGACGGAGCTGGAGAGGAGGGGCGGCTGAGTGCTTGGCTGGCCTTCCCTAGCGGAAAGGAGATAAAAGATCTGGACTGTGCTGAACCCCAACTCCGACTGCACTGAACCCCAGTGCTGGGCGAGACCCTCGGGCCCCAGCCTCATACAGAGGGAATCTGGGCTGTAAGGCGGAGGCTCAGAGGAGCGGTGAAAGACAGAGCCCCCGAGTCGAGCACATTGCAGGCAGAGGACAGAGGGTTGATTGGGCCGCTGGATTGCACTAGCGGGAAGGAGACATAAGCTCCGGACTGTTCTTAACCCCACTTCCAACTGCACTGAACCCCCAGTTGCAGGCTCATTGTGGGAGAGACTAGACTGTCTGGTATCAAGACATATATATTTTAAAGAGAAACTTACTAAACAAACTAGAGGCCCGGTGCATGAAATTCGTGCACTGGGATGGGGGAGGCCTTCAGCCCGGCCTGCACCCTCTCGCAGTCTGGAAGCCCTAGGGGATGTCCAACTGCTGCGGAGCTGCTGCACTCGCCAGCATGAGCCTGGCTCAGGGCTTCTGGCTGAGCGGCACCCCCCCTGTGGGAGCGCACTGACCACCAGGGGGCAGCTTCTGCATTGAGCGTTTGCCTCCTGGTGGTCAGTGTGCATCACAGCAACTAGTCATTCTACTATTTGGTCGATTTGCATATTAGCCTCTTATTATATAGGAAGGATGGGTCTCTATTCTGGCACATCACACACTCAAAAGACAGTGATGGTGATAATAATAATGGCTGGCAGTTACCAAGATCTAGCAAATTGTGTACCAGGCACTGTTTTACTTGCTTTACAAGTATTTAATAATCTACTCCTTTAATCATCATAACCACCTCATAAAGTGAGTACATTATATTACCATCATGATCATAATTTTTAGATAAAGCATGTGAGATTTGGAGGATTCAGAAGACATGTCATATATGTCCAAGGTCACACAGAAAGTAAATGGTGTCAGGATTAAAACCCTAGACCCAGTGCTCCCAACCACCTCATTACGTACAGCTTGACTACAGTAGCTGATCTAACAGAGATATGTGGAGGAAATGGTTGTAAGCTTACTCATTCATTTTTAAAATGTTTCTGAAGAGTTTATTACGTTCTCAGAATTATTCCTGGTACTGGGAATAGTTAGCAGAGGAGGTCAAACAATATATAAGTAAATAATCAAATAACATAATTCAGATGACAAATGACTTAAAAGAACAAAACAGGACGAGGTGATGTGGCACGATGGGCTGTTTCAGCCTGTGGCCAGGGAGCTGCCCTGAGGAGGAACACTGAAGGGAGACCTACATTCTCCAGTGGAGCAAGCGAAGCCAGCACACCTGAGCGAAGACCACTCGGGCTGGGGTCACCATAAATGCAATAGGCCGAGGGGGAGAGCAGGCAGGTCTCCAAACAATAGAAGAGACAGGCGGCCCTGTAACTGAAGCTAACGGAGCTAAGCAGAGAGAGGTCAGAGGTTACACCAGAGGCTTGGAAGAGCCAGGCTATGCTGGCATATGGTCATGGGAAGAAATCTGTTTCATTCCTAGTGGAATGAGGAACTCCTAAGGAGTTTTACTAGTAAGTAGGAGAATGATGTGATCTGTGTTTCTGAAAAAAAAGAAAGAAAAAAAACACTTCCGCTATCTTAAAAATGGATTTTAGAGTGGAAGGCTACAGAAGAATTAGGAGGCGATCGCCCCTAGAACCATGCCTGGCACCTTCAGCAGTCAGTGAAAATTTGCTGAGCGGACGAGTGCTGCAGTAGTCTGGCGAGAGAGGATGAGAGCCGAGGCAAGGGAGGTACACACAGTTCCACTTCCATGCAACAAATGCCGTGGGTGACAGAAACCTTGCCGTCTTCTAAGGACCAATCGGCGTTCTTTTACTGAGCAGGGTTCAGGCTCTCAGCGGCTTCCAGCTCTTTCAGGGCCTGGTGAAGGGCTTGGACTCTTGAATCAAATTGCCGAGATCCAAACCTTGGCTCCATCCTCTATAAGCAAGCTATTATTTCCTTCTCTGCACATCATCATCCTCAGTGGTTCCACTACAAGCCCAACTCCGCTCCCATCTCAGCCTTTTCCACATCTTCTCCTACCTTTACTGATTGCCACTTATAGCCAAAAGAACTCATAATTGTGGACAATAAATTTGCTTAGTGTGTAACTCTCCCTTCCACAAAGAGCAACCTACAGCAGTTCGTTCTTACACACACTACCAGTTTAGACTTTACATTTAATATTCTATAACATTCCTATGGCAATTTATTAATAAAATTAATAAAATTAGTCTACCAAGCCTAAAATGTATTGTCAAGGAAGGTACAGAGCTGAATTTTCTTCAAAATAACACTGACTGCCAACTTAAATCGTTGTTCTTTTTTTTTAGGTTCCCATGCTAACCAACTCTCGTGCCTTTCAGAACTACTACATACACCAATTAAACTCTAAAATGTTATATTGTTTTGTGTCCTCAATATATTTACTCTCAAAATAAGGTTCCCTCCTCACAAAAGCCAGGGGTTAAGAAAAACGTTTTTCTATCAAGCGTCGTAAGGAGTTATACTGGTAATGTACAAACAGCCACGGTGTCCCGGCAGCTCTGCCTCTGATTTGTGCTGGTCTGCGCTGTTTCCCTCTTTGCCATAAAACTTTATCATTTTAGCCACCAATACAGTCACACTCTTGCCACTGACTAACCCGTATTAAATAGCACAGATTTTTAAAGTGCCTTTAAAAATAGTTAGAACAAAAACACCTTTTACCTATTGCTGAAATCACATAATTTCTTTATATCAAATGCCTTAAAAGTTGTTACAAACAAATACTGTTGTTAGGCACAGAATCTTAGAACACTGTTTTCCTCTCCAGTGACAGCTGAAGCTATGTAGGAAGCAAACAGACAGTAAATGTAGCAAATACGCCTTTGAATAAACTGCCAAGAGAAAGAGCAGAGAAGTGCTTCACGCTGAGGCTAGAGCCCTCGGGCCCTGTGGCAGCTCTCGCTCTCTCTGCAGACTGATGCGCCTGCACAGCCAGGACCCATCAAAGGGCCACCCCAGGGGTTCCTGGGAGCATGGGATGCCGCGGACGGCTTCTGTACCTGTCAGGAGCTGCACATAATAGACAGAGAGAAAAAATACTAAGAAAATGTCATGCCAAGCCAATTACCAACAAGGTTTTCCCACTGGAGGAACATTTTTCTGAATAAGTGAATGAGAACTTAATCAGTTTTTTTAAATTAATTTAAATACTTCTGATTAATATATGAATAAACATGTTTCCATTCCTTAGTACATGCATAATATAATAAAATAAATGCTATCTTAAAATCTTTTGGCTCTTGAAAACTGTGTGTGAAAAAATCTTTACTATTACAGTTCTGAACGTAGAAGAAATGAGAAAGAGCAATTAAGGAAAAACTAAACATTTAAAATGGGAGTGGGATCTGCGAACTGCATTATAGAAAAGACACACTCAGTCTGTCTTTTGTAGATAATCCCTCCCACACACCTTCTCTATAGCGTCTGCACTGGCTTCTGAGCCTCCATCCTCTCAGAATTAATGGTTATATTAAACGGAGAACATCACACATTTTCATTGTTAAACAAAAAACTTAGAAATGCTTTAGAATTAGAAACTATTAGGCTTTTAAGGTCTCATTTAATTTTGGGAGTTTCTTTTTAAATATCACCTTTACTTTTATATGGGGGGAAAAGTCACAAATATTAATTCTAATATTAACACAGCCTAAGAGCTGAAAGCTTGTTTACAAACCCATTTTTAATTAGAAGAAATCATTGTAAGTACCTAGTAGTAAGATAAGAATCAAACAAGTGTTTTCTCACTTAGCTGTAAGATTGGGAAACGGTCCGCTATTTTAGGGTTTCTGGAAAAAGCAAACTTTATATCTTATTTAACTGGAGATTGGGGAAATGGGTACTAACACCACATAAAAATCATTTTTTTATATTCTGAATTCCTTCCTCTTGATATGTTTTAATATTTTTTAGTAATTATTTTTACTGATTTCAGAGAGGAAGGGAGAGGGAGAGATAGAAACACCAATGATCAGAATCATTGATTGGCTGCCTTCAGCACACCCCCTACTGGGGACTGAGTCTGAAGCCGGCATGTGCCCATCAAACCTCAAACTGTAACCTCCTGGCTCATAGGTCGATGGCTCAACCACTGAACCACACTGGCTGGGCTCTATTTATTTTTTTAACCCTCACCCAAGAATATGCTTTTCATTTATTCTAGAGTTGCCTCATATATGTGCCCCAACAGGGACCGAACCTGCAACCCGAGTACGTGCCCTGACCAGGAATTAAACCCGCAACCCTTCAACGCACAAGACAACACTGTAACTAACTGAGCCATGCCAGCCAAGGCACATATAGTATATTCCTATATCCAAATCCATTTGCCTCTTTTTCTATCTCTCTGGAATTACTAATAATCTCTACTACTTATCATCTATGGAAAACTCTTAGTAAGATTTTCCTTCACAGTTTGCCTTTCATCGCTTCAAACTATTACAGTTCTGAACATAGCATTTCAAAAGCTATTACTGCCTGTCTCCGTATGAACTGCCCCAAAGTACTGGAAACGCCAGACACACTTCCTGACCAGGTGTGTGCTTGCTCAACATGACCATCCTCGTGAACTCTGGACGGTACTGGTCCAGGCGGTCCCTGTCCACACACTCACCACCCGTCTCTGCCCACCCTGGTCACTTAGGGTGCTCCAGGATTACACCGAGCACTTTGCATCCATTTTCTCATTTATTCTTTACTACACTCTAAGAGTAGCTATTAGTGTTGTTATACCCATTTTAATTAAAGAAAGCCAGGATTTGCCGAAACCGGTTTGGCTCAGAGGATAGAGCGTCAGCCTGCGGACTGAAAGGTCCCGGGTTCGATTCCCATCAAGGGCATGGACCTTGGTTGCGGGTACATCCCCAGTGGGGGGTGTGCAGGAGGCAGCTGATCGATGTTTCTCTCTCATCGATGTTTCTAGCTCTCTATCCCTCTCCTTTCCTCTGTAAAAAAATCAATAAAATATATTTTTTAAATGTGTTAATAGTCAAAAGATAATGCACAGTTTAAAAAAAAAAGCCATGGTTTGAAGTGATTAAGTGTCTTGCTCAAATTTACACAGTCAGGATTTAAATGCAACACTTTCTCTAGAATTGATACTCTAACCAAACGCTTAGAAGAACAGGAAGGAAAGAATTGGGGCAAGCAGCTAAATGGTGGGAAAGCTGATTTCGGGCAGCTCCAGCCAGCCTGGGTAAAAGTGAAGGCGCAGAGAAGGTAAAAATGGCTCGCACCTCTCTCCCCACCCTCCGCAGTTCACACACACGGACGCAGGCGTGCACCTAGGTACCTGGCACTCGGCCACCTGGAAAGCCGCCCGCCCGGGCAGCTAGCTCAGCGGTGAGGCAGCAGCGGCTGCAGACCCGGCCGCCAGGGCTGGACCCTGCTCACCCCCCTGCGCGGCCGTGTGCACTGTTCTCTCTGCTCTGGCTCCCTGGGTGCAAAATGAGAGCCACGGCGTCTCCTTCTCAGTGCCGCTACAGTGACAGATTTCTGAGCACGCTGTCAAGAAGCTTGGGGCAGTGTGTGGCACACAGTAAGCACGCAATAAAGGCTACTTATTATTTGTTTTATCTTCCTTTAATACAAATAATTGGGGGTGAGTTGGGAGTAAAACATCTTAGTTGGTAACGGCTTAACCAGCTGGCTGAGAGCAGGAGCACCAAGTGCCACAGCCTCTCCTCCAGCAGCTGGGGGTGAGGGAGCTGCCTCCGAGGGGAGGGGAGGGGAGGGGAGGGGAGGGGAGGGGGGGTGTGGAGGAGGTAGGGTCACATACAGGGAAGCGGGAGAATAAGGACCCCCAGCGAACTGTCCATTTCCTAATCTGTCTCTGGTTCCCCGCCCGGGGCTGTGTAGGGAGCCGCACACCCGCTGGTCTGGAGCAGCAGGGGCCTGGTCTGGAGCAGCAGGCGCCTGCTCTGAGCACGCTGGTTCCCAAGGAGAAGAAATACTCTCTGTAATATTTCTTCGGACAAAGGCCACCAGACAAGCCTGCCAACGGATCAGGAAAGGACTAATGAAATAGGGACTCGACTAGAACGTTGTTTGATTGTCTGTAGCATCCTGTCCGCCCGTCCGTGGCCATGAGAAGACAACATGAAGAGCCAGTGGTGCTCCGCCCGGCTGTCTGGGGAGCACAGCCGCTGGGCTGGGGCAGCCGGGCGCCTGCTCCGAGCCAGCTGGTCCGCGTGCTACCCACCTGCCCACCGGGTCAGCAGTCAGCAGCCGGCGTTTCAGGAACAGTCAGCCTGACCCCATGTCGCTTAATATTTGTTTAAATTACACACAAAAAAGGGGGGGTGTCATTTTATCTCCAAATAAACAGCAATGTATGGCAATGACGGCAAAATTCTGACAGGAAGTATGTTTCCATACTCGGCACCAACCTGCACACCTCTGACAGAGAGTTTAAAGGTCAGCGTAAAGATGGGCAAACTTCCTGTCTCTGCCAGGGTTCCCGAACTATTCCAAAGTTAGACTCACGCTGGACTGGTTAGTTTGCTCTGCTGACTCAGGTGGAACAATGTGTGAAATATGTGTGGTTTCACTGGGAAGAGCCCAATACGGTGCATATTCCTGGCCAAGAGTGAACCCCGCAGACAGCCTCAGACAGGCCCTTCCTTTGCACTTTATATTATGATAATAAATCTTTAGCTGAGGGTCATTCATTTTATTTTTTTTTATTTTTATTTAAATATATTTTATTGATATTTTACAGAGAGGAAGGGAGAGAGATAGAGAACTAGAAACGTTGATGAGAGAGAAACATCGACCAGCTGCCTCCTGCACACCCCCCACCGGGGATGTGCCCGCAGCCAAGGCACATGCCCTTGACCGGAATCGAACCCGGGACCCTTCAGTCCGCAGGCTGACACTCTATCCACTGAGCCAAACCGGTTTCGGCGGATCATTCATTTTAAAAAGAAAAAAGAAAAGGTACCTAGGTAACTATACTATCAGAATCATCACCTGATGAAATAAAGCATTAAAGAGATATAAGGCAAACTGGGGGTAAAACCTGATTCCGCGAGTTATAATAGAATTTCTCCCACTTAATTACCATATTTGCCGGCGTATAAGACGACTTTTTGGCCCTGAAAAATATGCCTCCAAGTGGGGGGTAGTCTTATACGGCGAGTATATAACAAACTCTGTATTTTTAGTGGAAATGTTAGGGGGTCGTCTTATACGCCCAGTCGTCTTATACGCCGGCAAATTCGTATTTTTCAGGGCCAAAAAATCGTCTTATACGCCGGCAAATACGGTATACTTATAAGAGCATTCCCCAAATAATTATTTTCCTTAGCCACTGCAAAAAAAGTAAAAAAGACAAAATAAAAAATGAAAAATACAATAATAGCTACAACTTACTAGAATAAACAATTTAATCCTCACAGCAGCTCCTGAAGAGTCACGGTCAGTGCCCCTTTCCAGAAAGCAGACGCTGAGGCTGAATGACGTGCCCAGTGTCGCACAGCTAACGCGTGGCAGAGACAGGAGGAGAGCCAGGCACTCTGCCTCCTACATCTGTGCCCTTCATCACTACACTGTGCCACTTTTCAAGAGGAAAGAAATCAAACTGGCTGTCACCCAAAAGATTGTCATATGATGCTGAATTTTTACTTTGCTTTGTATTTTTAATCCTTCTACCTAAGAGAAGCACTTCCTTTGCAGTTTTATATTCTTGTACTAAATCTTTACCTTAGGAACATTTTCATTAAGAGAAGAAAGGAAAGGAAAGAAAGGAAAGTTAGAAAGGAGGAAGGAAGAAATGAGGGAGGGAGGGAGGGAGGGAGGGAGGGAGGGAGGGAGGGAGGGAGGGAGGGAGGGAGGCTAGCAGCAGCAGTTAAGTCAGACATGGAAAGGCGGGAACTACATGATTCCTACTGACCCTTGTTCACAGAAGAGTCTTCAAAATGATACACAACTGTAAAGTGATAATTCAGAAAATTTCAAGGTAACTTCACACGTATTTCATCTCACTGAGCGACGTATTTCAAAAGGAAGAGCGCTGACTGCTGACACATAATACGCCTCGCCCTCGGTTATAAGGGTTTAAGTCTTGAAGCCTAGCCAGTCCCCTTCCCTAGGCCACATTAAATGGGTCAAGTAATAAACCCATTTCCTCTGTAGGAAACTGATGTGATCAAAAGAAATAAAGAAAAACAAATGAAACTTGTTACCACAGATCATTTATGTTGAAAATAATTTAAAATGACAAACTTTAAACCATCTCATAATTTTAATTTTGCTCTCATGGCTATTTCTAAACATAGAAAAAATTTTTCCTAAAGCATTTTAATCGAAATCCTATTTAAAGAAATTTCTGATTAAAAATTAGTAAGCTGTGAATGTATTGTTTAAAATATTCATAAAATGTCCTAAGCAATTAGAAAGAGATGTATAGCATGCTATTTTAATAGGCCTAAATGAGGAAGGATCAATATTATTTTAATTTTTAAAGGTCTGTTTATGAAACGCAATCATCCTTCATTAAAAATGCAAGCTGTGCTTCAGCGAGAGGCCAGCCTGAATGATTCATAGAGCTCTCTCCCCGTATACCCTTCCTCTCCGGGGAGTCTCCCTCAGATGCTTTATCAAACCACTCAAGCTATTATTAAAAATGCTTCCCTGCGATAAGAGGGGAAAATATATCTTCACATTCCCATTCGCCATCGCTTCTTCCATATGAGTGATTCATATCTTTTCCATTTACAGGAAAATTATTTATTTTCACAAATTTTTGCAATCGTTTTAAGATTAGTTTATAATAAACAAAAAATGAAATCAGTATTTTTTTAAAATTAGAGGCTTTCATTCGCTTATGTATTCTGATATTTCAGTGAATATTGCTGTCTTTCAATAAAATTAAAGGGCATTTACCTTTTATTTGATGGATTTTTAAAGATTATAAAATGTTAACTCATCAAAGTCAACGCACTCCAAATTTACATTCAATTCTCTTCGATTTCAAAATGCTAATGAAAATGGCTGTTTCAATGCAGCAGCATCTGGCTCATTATAACTTAGTTTTAACTAATATATCCTTAATTATTAAATTCTGGTGTTCGATTCCTTTCATATGGATAAGCCAAACACATATTGCCAGCACTATAAATGCCTAGGATAAATGAGTTACACGGCCTGTCACGGAAAAGCCTTCCCTGTGCTTCTCTGGCTGTTCAATAACATCCCACGCATCTTATAAGGGTCACGCGTCGGAAAGGCCACTGGTAAACACTGGGCTCTGGTGTCCGTAGGTGCTGCGTTTATTGGCTAGCAAATATTAGCTCTGCTGGCTGGTCGAGCATAATGCAGGGAGCAATTTGTCTGCCTGTGCAAATGGGCCAGGCTTCTTCCAAGTGCTTTTTCACGTAAACGTGTCAAAACCGAATGCAGTCACATGCCCTAATTCTGGCTTTACAAGCCAGCGCTGCCTCCCCGGCTGGCTGTTTCCGCCGGGCGCGCTGAACCCGCTGGAGCTCCTCAGGGTGTCTGGGGGCTGAAATCCCGGAGAGTATGTTGGGTGTTAAGCCTCAGTGTATGTGAGGGAGTTTTCCTCTCCTTCCCCCAAGTCTTTTCTTCCTCTTTTTTTAATCAGCAGCATCGACAGCACTGACTGAACATTTCACAATGGAGTTGCAGAGTGTGTGTGTTCAATCGTTTGGCTCCCCAGAAGATTCATTACAGTTACATTAGAAAGTCAAATCAGGCAATTCTGCAGCCTGGTGAAAGCTGGCATATGAAAGGAGGTTAATACAAAAGAATTCATTTTAAATAGAGGACATTTAGGACTTTAAAAGGCAGCATTATAATAAAATTTCTAAGATATTTGTTCTAACGTTAGCATGCTTTAACGGTCTAATTTCAGAGATATCTAAATGCTTTTCCAGGAAACAGTGAGAGGAAACTGTCTGATCTGCAAGGGCTGCCATCTTAATGATCCTCGTGCTCACAACACTGCAGATGTTTGTTCTACCCTCACTCGGGGGGAAAATCCGTGCATTCTCCGATTACACTGATGGAGGAGGAATCAAGAAACGTCACAGTGTATTCATTTAAATCCTTATGAAGGTTCTGAGGGATTTTAATACTTCTTATTCTGAGTGTTATTAAAACTAAGAATTTTCAGATCTTAATATGTATTTATATGACAGAACAGTAAGTTAATTTTTCCCCAATTAGAAGCAGGTACAGAAAAACCTCCCCAGGAACACATATGTTTAACTGCACCTGTGTGTAATGGTTTCCCTCTCACTGGACCTCAGACCTCAGTGAACTCCTAACGAATGTCATTTATTTATCTCTACTGGTTTATAGATAAGGAAAAATTAAAAACGACTACCTATTGAAATGAAAAGAAAGATGCAAGCCTCCCATGCAGTGCAGCAGATTTACAGAATAGGAATCTCAAACACAAAGGCTCACTACGCATGAGCCAGGTGAAGCCTGCACACCGCGGCGAGGGGCAGAGCGGCCGCGGTGGCGAAAGGCAGGGCGGCGCTCTCCAGCGCTACCTTCGGGGCGCACAGACGGCGCTGGAGGCCACCAGCTCTGCTTAATTTAATACGAAGCTAAGTACAGCCAAGACATCTGGTGCTCTACTGATGGTTATCATGATAAATTAAATCTGACACGCACACAAACCATTCAAATATTCTATTTATGTCCTTTTTACCTAAAACACAAGCTAACAATCTACATTAACTTTGTTTTTCATCTCCTCTAACAGTCTTCTATTTTAGAAAAGGGAGGTTTTGTCTAAAGTTTATACAATTTTGGAGACTTCTTTAAGAAAAATACTACTCTTTAAAAAAAATGTATATAAAATGCCAAGGGTCTCATACAGTGAGGGTCCCTCTGGTTTAAGCTCCATTAGCTCCACGGACAACCTGCCTCCGGGGAGGACTTACAGACAGTGTAAAATAAAGAATAAACGGTACCCCAAGTGGCACATGGATGGAATTGGTACAAACATCTAAAAAACAGATGATTTAACTGACAACCTGCAAAAGAACAAAACAGACTTTCTAGACAGGCATATCAACAAAAACAAACTACATTCTTAGAATAGGTTTATAACATGTTCATAAAATACAGAACCCCAAATCTGTGACAGACTACTGGAACAAAAGTACTCTTATAAAGAGAAATGTTTATGGAGGGGAAAACAAATGATCAATTTTATGAAAACTACAGGACAAGAAATAATTATGAGTTTAATGAACTAACACCTATTTCATAAAACAATTAGAATATCTAACAATTTGGTTTTTTTAAATGCAGACCTCTTGTAAATCAAATAACTACTGCCTATAATATTGTATTCAAATTATTTCATTTTTATTACAAGCTTTGAATGATACATGGTGAAGAGGATTTTTTAATTCCCCTGCTATATCAAATTAGCCTCACCCACACTCTTAAACAAAACCCTGGTTCTGCATCTAAAGGGAGGATAATATTTCATATAATAAAGTCAGTACAATCAAAATGAGAACCATATTTCTGTTTAACATTTCTCATCTTGACTCAAGAGCTGCAGGGGAAGAGTTATTAAAATTAATGCATCAAACTATCAGAATTCTGCCCTTTTTATTATGGGTAAGATTCTTTCTAAAATATTAGTCTGCTTTGAGTACTAGTGTATTTTTTTGAAAGTTGCCTTTGACTATCAGGATCGCTTTCACATTAGGAGGAAAATGTGCACTGAAAATAATCTCTTTGGTTTTAGTGGATTTAAAATTTTGAAAATGATTTTTCTTCACTGCTTCCAATGGTGAAAAATAATGAAGCTACTTGCCATTCAACATAAAAAACAAACAAACCCACATACACAAAAAAACAAAGTGTCAACTGGCAGATGTCACAAAGGAAACATATTCCTTTTCCAGTTATAAAGAAGTTACTTCTAATAACCACCGTCCTAGGTTAGCAAGGTATTGCTCCATTTCTTCTTCACTAGATAACCAATTCTTTTCTGAAATTAGCAGTGAAGAAATATCACTAGAAACTGTGCTCCTCTACCCATGAGTAAGTGAATTAACTTCCCAGACTGCCAAAATCAAATTGTCTCTGCATCATTAATCCACTACCAAATATGAGGCTCTACCAAATGAGACCCGGGTTTTACGGAACTCCCCATAACCTTAACAGGAACAAATAGACAACAGTGAGGGGGAAATGCGATAATGCTGGTCTGTGTTTTCCTGTTATGCTCAACTCTCCCGACAACTGATCAAACTTTACAATTGGATTAAGAGAACTAGAAAAAAGTACTGACACTTTTCAGTTAGTTGGACTTTAGTTTTTCTTTTTTCCATTCTAAGGTGTTAAAGTTCGGCCAAAATACCATTTCATTTACTAAAGACACTCATCTTCCCCATCATAAAGATGTAGAATATTTAATATTCGCATAAGGATACAAAAAAACCAAGGGTCAGCTGGCAAATGTCACAAAGGAAATCAAGGTATCATCTGAGAAAGTCCTTAGTACAGACTGACAAATAAAACAATTAAATCACTAAAACACTATCATTTCCCCTCAGAAAAACTAAAAATCATTTTTTTACTTTCAATTATTACCTCTTTCTCACACATTAAATGTCAAAATCCTTTTATATGAGAAAATTATTAAAGCAGGCTCCTCCTCAGAATTTAGTAGCTGTAACGTGAAAAAGAGCATCAACCTTTGAGAAGGCAAGGATGAAGACTCTCAATAATTAGTCCGAAAAAGACGAAAGGCACACAGAACAAAGCAGGCGCCTTAGACCTTTTGTGGTACAGGCCAAGCCATAGCAAAACCACAAGTAGCAGACTTCTGCAGTTACTTTACAAAAATTAAAATTTTTCATATTATTCCTAAGGAAAGGAAAGTAGTAACAGAATCAAGACTACAAAATTATTTATCGTTTCCTTTGGAGAATACAGTTTAGTATAGTTGTGGGGGTTAATCAAAATCAAGAGGTTTGGGTTCCAATTCGATCCCAATAACTAACTTACTCTACTGTTTGATCACAGCTTTTGCACAATTATACACCCACCAGGCTTAATTGCAAAAGAGCCACAAAGAACTTAGAACATTAGCAAATTCAATATGGGGAAAGGGAGGACCTACAAAACTCCTCTGTGAGAGAAAAGCTTTCTGCTAACACCGGGATGGTCATCCCTAGTTGTTATTACACAGCTAAGATACGGTGATGATCAATGCATTGTTACACTGTGCAACTCTAATTAATCAAGCCAATTCCCCATAGGAGAAAAGGAAAATTTATCTGAGAAATGTTTCCAAATAAATTCCCCACAAGTAAATAGTCTTAGGTCTGTAATTTATATTTCACTGGACAGTTATAAAAATTAATCGCCACAGTCCAGTAAAGTCAGCCTAGGGCTAAGGCTGTCAAACAAAATCTGAGTTAAACAGCAACTGCTGGCAAGGATGTGGAGGCAAAAAACCCTACCACACTGCTGGTAGGAATGCAGACTGCTACAGCCACTGTGGAAGCCAGTGTGGAGTTTCCTCCAAAAGTAAAAAGCAGGACTGCCATCTGACCCAGTGACCCCACTTCTAGGCTGTACTTCATGCCAGGGTACCCGGGCATTTTAACCGCCTCGTCTTCATTTCTGTGGCTCAGCTTCTCCACAAGCCGTACCGTTAGGCCCTGCCACACACGGAGGAAACAGAGGAGCGGACTGGTGCGGTAGAAACCTCTACCTGTTTGCAGGAGAAGTTTGGGGGGATGTGCAGGGTGTTTTAAGCAGAGCAGTCCTCTGGAAGAATTCCGTGCCTTGTCCGAGAGGGCTCTCTTGAGATTTCCGCCAGAAGTACCAAAGCCGCGGCCTCACGAGCCATGCCCCGGCTCAGTGAGTGAATGGTCAGGCGGATCAGAAGTTGCCTGACCCAGCCGACACATGCTTTTTTCTGTCCGCAAATAAAACAAGCTGTTCCCCTGACTATTCTAGGAACCAAATAAAACTTTATAAAGAGCTGGTTTGCTGGAAATTATGATTATCTTTCAAGATTTGTATGTGTGTGTTTTTTAAATAAGTATATGGACACAGATTTTTGTTAGAAAATCTTGTTATATCCAGAATTTTTCATTCAATTATCAAATATTTGAGTAACTACCATGTCCACTGTATTTTTACCAGAATCTGTGGAAGACTCACAGAGGAATCAGACATTGATCTTACTACTGTGAAGCTTAGTAGGGAAGACACATGTATGTAATGTAAATACATATGCATACTTGTGACATGAAGTTCAGCAGAGGAAGCCATGAACTCTCAAGGGAAAAGTAATTAGACAAGATTGCATGAGGAAGGGGTGTTTTATTTGAATACTAGAGGCCCGACGCACGAAAATTCATGCAAGATTGGGCTTTCCTTCCCCTTGCTGCCAGCACCACCTTCGCTCCGGCCAGAGCCGCCTTTCTGCCTTCCTACGCTGCCCAGAGGCCTGGGTGGCTGGGGCAATGCGGAAAACCTGCGTCATTGCCATGACAACAATGCAAGCACCGCCCCACCCTCAGCCACTTGGCACCTGCATATGCAAATTTTTTTTAAAATATATTTTATTGATATTTTACAGAGAGGAGGGGAGAGAGATAGAGAGCTAGAAACGTCAATGAGAGAGAAACATCGACCAGCTGCCTCTTGCACACCCCCTTCCGGGGATGTGTCTGCAACCAATGTACATGCCCTTCACCGGAATCGAACCCGGGACCTTTCAGTCCGCAGGCCCATGCTCTACCACTGAGCCAAACCAGTTTCGTCTGCATATGCAAATTAACCTGCCGTCTTTGTTGGATTAATTTGTATACTCACTCCTGATTGGCTGGTGGGCATCACAAAGATACAGTCAGTTTGCATCTTACTCTTTTATTAGTGTAGATTGAAATAAAGTGGGAAATGAGCTTTTTATTTAAATTTTTATTTTGGAAATGAACTCTTTTGGAAGGTTTTCTAACACACGAGAGATATAGAGTTGCACTTTAGGAAAATAATTTCTAGGTGGTTAGGTGAAATGTAATGTGAAACTAACCCTTCCAAGTGGTAATGGAAATGGAGAAGTGAGATGGATGTTAATTGCAACATTGTTCATGATAGCAAAATACTAGAAAAGACTAAACATCCATGAACAGAGAAATGGCTAAATTGCAACGGTAATGTACTATACTATGAAATATAATTATTAAAAATAGACTGTGTCTACTGATATGGAAAAATATTCAGGACCTGTAGTTAGGTGAAAGAAGTAAGCTACAGTACAGTGTGTAGAGTATGACACTGTTTTTGTTCTTTAAAAAAGTAGAAAAGTCACCTATTATATATGTTTTTACAGAAAAAGTTAGGAATAACATATACCAACCTACTACTAACAATTACCATTTTGGAGGTCAAAAACTATTAGAGACTTTTCTTTGCCAAATTATACATTTTTATATATGTCAGGTTTATAATTAAGATAGTGTCAAAAAAGATAATAGTAAGAAGTGCTTTTTTATTTCTTTTTTTTAATATATATATTTTATTGATATTTTACGGAGAGGAAGGGAGAGAGATAGAGAGCTAGAAACGTCAATGAGAGAGAAACATCGACCAGCTGCCTCTTGCACACCCTCTACTGGGGATGTGCCCGCAACCAATATACATGCCTTTGACCGGAATCGAACCCAGGACCTTTCAGTCCGCAGACCGACGCTCTACCACTGTGCCAAACCGGTTTCGGCTGCTTTTTTATTTCTAAAATATATTTTAATTGATTTCAGAGAGGAAAGGAGAGAGAGAGAAATAGAAACATCAATGATGAGAGAGAATCATCAGGCTGCCTCCTGCATGCCCCCACTAGGGGGCGAGCCAGCAATCCAAGCATGTGCCCTTGACGGGAAATTGAACCCAGCACCCTTCAGAGGGTGGGCCAATGCTCCATCCACAGAGCCAAACTAGTTAGGGCCAAGAAGCACTTTAAAGGATGTTTGCAGCCCTCGTTGGTTTGGCTCAGTGGGTAGAGTGTCAGCTTGCAGACTGAAGGGTCCCAGGTTCGATTCTGACCAAGGGCACATGTCTGAGCTGTGGGCTCGATCTCCAGAGGGGGACATGCAGGAGGCAGCTAATCAATGATTCTCTCTCATCATTGATGTTTCTATCTCTCTTTCCCTCTCCCTTCCTCTCTGAAATCAATAAAAATATATTTTTAAAAGATGTTTGCAAAAGACTAATATTGTAAGAAATTGTTTATGTTGCAAATACTGGTTTAGGAAAAGCTATAAAAAATTTTCTAATACATATGATTAGAAAAAGATATTGAAAAACATCAAAAGGCAAACAGCTATTATCTCTATAAATTTCATGAAGGCAGAAGTTTCCATTATTTTATACTGAAATACGTACTCATTAACAAATAAATATTTGTCTAATGAAAAAATACTTCTACAAATGCACAACAATGTAACCATAGTTAACACTATTGTATATTGGAAATTTGCCAAGAGGATTATATCCTAAGTGTTCTCACTCCCCCCCCCCCCAAAAAAAAGTGTAACTACCTGAGGTGATGAGTTCATTAGCTTCAATGTAGTGATTACTTCACAATGTATATACATACCAAATCATCAAATTATACACCCTAAATATACATAACTCCTAATTATATCCCCAATAACCCCATTTCTACACTGGACTGAAACTTACTACTACTTCAAATATTTTATCCTCAATGTATGATACTGTTTTACCCTGTCTTCTCACAATGTCATAACAAATAAAATTTTACCAAGTACACTAGAGATTCTGTCAAAGAATCGCATACATATCCAGGCCTGTTCCCACTGACTAAATGAACATCTGATCTGCACCTTTAACCCAATATCAATTTTTTTAGACATTTGTTGACTGAATTATTTTTTTTACGTTTTTAAATAAGTCAAACTCCCAAAATGTCACAACTACTTGACATCTCAGTTTAAAAAACTACAAGTCAAACATCTGTCTAAATAGAGATGTCTACAAAATATTACATTCTTTGAAATGTTATAGCTGTAATGTGAAATTACATTAAATTATATCCAGATGGTGTAGCCTTCATACAAGTCTCATCCAAAAAAAGCAGTTACTGAAAATAAGTTACCCTTTTTCTGCAACTCACTAGTAATTGGAGACAAAGAAAGAACATGTCACTATGTGAAAGGACAAGCACGTCATTTCCAGAATATATAGCACAGCAAGTGATGTCCTCATTCACAGTTTAACTTTAATGAATCCAGTTTTTTACATCTTTACATTTTTTCATAAAATATAGCATGCAGGCAAGTATCAGAGAAGATAAGGGACACTGTTTTTACCACCCAGAGAAACAAATGTTAACCTTTTGCCACATATGCTTCAAAACTCTTTTCCCCTAAAGCAACTACTAAAATTAGAGATATAGTTAGATACTTTCTACCCCTTTTTAATATTTAAAAAGGAGGGACTAGAAGGGTTGCTGGATTTTTTAAAATCTGTAACACAATTTTATTATCCTAGTTAAACTCTTCACCAATTCAATGTATAAATTCCAGCCTACAGCAAAAACTATTATGTGAACTTATCTGTACCAAATAACCTTAAAGAAAAAAGAAACTATTAAAGCTATCCTCAGAAAGACTAAATGGATTATCTTTGCCATCACATACATTATTGGCATTTTGGTTCACAGTTTTGTTTTTAAATTCTTCTTAGAACGTCAGTGTCCAATACAGTAAACACTACCCACATGTGGCTACTGAGCTCTTAAAGGTGCTAATCCAAACAGACATATCAGTGTAAAATGCGCAATGGATTTCAAATGTTTAAAGTGAACGTTTTTAAGTTAATTTTTATATTAGGCACATGTTAAAATAATGTTTTGGACATACTGAGCTAAATAAAATATTGTTAAAATTAATTCCACCCTTTTATTGTTCATGTGGCTACTATAAAATGTGGCTTTTGCTAAAGCTCACCTTATAATTTCTATTACACAGTGCTGCCCTAAATACATCCAAGTAGCACCAGAATAAGAACTACTATTTCAGAACCAAGACTTAGAAAAATATGCGACGGTTGAAATGGTCAGAGTGGTAAAATTATGGTGGTTCCCTAGGAGATGTAGAAGGAAGAGCACTATTGAGGTAAAAGCAGGAGTCCCACATTACCCTCCTCTATCACCAGAACTCCGCAGACAAACTCTTGGCCTTCGTTTCATCTTACTGATGTGTATCTGGAAAATGACTCTTCTAAAGAAGCCAATAATCTATTTAGTAACTTAAATGTATTGAAAACAGATCCAATATAATTGATTCATTCATTTAACAATCTTTATTAACTGGGACTAGAGACACAGTGGTAAATATAACTGTGGCTTGCTTTCTGGTGTATGTGGGGAAGTCATAGGCAAATAATAAACAAGTTAACAAAAAAGTAAAAACTCATTACAGAATAGTGCTTTGAAGAAGTCATGTGAAGAAGTCAGTCATCAGTCTTCCGAGTACAATCCTATCTTTAGAATCAAAATTATTTTGAGCAATAAATTAGTTATGTCAATGTGTTCATTTTGTGTAAATATTTTCAATCAAAGCATTCTGCAAAACACACGTACTGTTCCCAAGGACATCACACAACACTGCAAGGCATCCTAGCCGGCTTGTCGCAATGGATAGGATGTCAGCCCTCAGACTGAAGGATCCTGGGTTTGATACCAGTCAAGGGCATGTGTCTCACTTACATCAATTTTTTTTCTCTCTGTCTCTCCCCCTCCTTTCAACTCTCTCTAAAAGTCAATGGGAAAACATGTTCAGGTAAGTATTAACAACAACAACAAAAGAGCCCGGCTGGCGAGGCTCAGTGGTTGAGCGTTGGCCTATACATAAATCAGGAGGTCACCGTTCAATTCCCTGTCAGGCACATGCCTCAGTTGTGGGCTCCATCCCCAGTGGGGAGTGTGTAGGAGCAGCTGATCAATGATTCTCTCATCATGGATGTTTCTCTCTCTCCCTCTCTGAAGAAAATAAAAAGCATATATATTTAAAAGAAAAAAGAAAACACAAGGCAATTTGTGTAATTGTCAAGACTCTACATGCCCAATTTGGCTTTTAATGCTTAACTAAGGAATAAAAGTCAACGACTATCCTTTTTCCTTAAAGAAAGGCAAATGAGGATATCTGGCTGTAAACATGGCAAAATAAATTCCAAATTGTTAAGCATCCAGCATTTTTAATATAAATCTTCTGGCCCAGGAAGGCACAAAAAACCCAAGCTGACATGGTCAACTTTCTCTCCTGCAAAAATATCAATTCCAAGAACCCTGGAAAGGTCATATTACAGGTAAAATGTTCATGTGTGTGGCCTTAACTACACAGTTGAATTGGCCTCCATAATTTATGTGTCAAATCAGGTCTTAAAAACAACTATTCAGTATTGTTGACTGTCAGTGCATCCATCCACCCACCAAAAACATCCACCCACATCATAAACCACATTAATTAAAGACACAATATACAACTCGGTGAAAAAAAAATACCAGATGTTAGAAATGCTTACTAAGAATTAGATTCAGTCAGTAAATTAGTCAATTCATATAAAAAATGACTTCCCCACATACACCATACAGCTGTCCCTCTAACAGCCAGATACAAAAATAACCCGGAAAGCATGTTTACTGACATGAATTACATGGAAACACTCATGTTTTACTGAATGAGCAGTAACTGTGAAATATATATATGTGAAACTATTTTTTGTTTGTTTGTTAATCCTTACCCAAGGATATTTTTCCATTGATTTTTAGAGAGAGGGAAAGACAGAGGGAAACATCGATGTGAGAGAAACACATCAATTGGCTGCCTCCTTCGGGAGCCCCGACCAGGGATCGGGCAGGGGAAGAGCCTGCAACAAAGGTATGAGCCCTCGAACAGAATCAGACCAGTACTCTCTATTTCGCAGGCCAACACTCGATCCACTGAGCCAAACCAGCTAGAGCAATGCGATACCATTTTTTAAATGGATTTATACAGCCTCTGTAGAAAAAAACGTCTGGAAGAGTATATCACAAATAGGTAACATTAGTATATATGGATGCTTTTTTAGTTTCTTCTTTTTAACCATATTTTCTGACTTTTATGCAATGAACATCTACTCCCACTTTATATAGTAAGAAAAGCATGCCTTGGTTGGTGTGGCTCAGTTGGTTGAGTGACATCCTATGCATGAAAGATGGCTGGTTTAATTCCAGGGCACGTAACCAGGTTGTAGGTTCAATCCCTAGTAGGGGTGCATACGGGAGGCAGCCAATCAATGTTTCTCTCTCCCTCTCCCTTCCTTTCTCTCTAAAAATTAATATTTTTTAAAAACATAAAAATAGTTTAAAGCCAATTATAAAATATATATCCATTTTTCAATGATATTCAAAGACAATGAAATAAAAAGAAAAGGAAATTACACAAAAGAAATACCAGAGTGTTAACAGAACAATCTCTGGGGGTCCTTTCCCCCATTTCTGGAAGGCTTTGACATCTGCTCAGTATCTTCCCTCTCACCTGGGTCCCACAGAACCAAGAGGGCAACAGGAAGGGAAGTCCCTCTGACAGCCAGATGCCCGGTGCTGGGCATGGTCATCGCCAATGACCTCTCCGTCACTCCAGGAAGCCATCATTCGCACAGCCGCGGCATGCTCCAGATATGAAGCCGCCAGGTTAGGGCTCCCATTCTTCACCACGGGCCGCAACCTGAATTCTCAATACGTTTGTCCTCCAGCCTCAGCAGAACCTCTGGTCCTTTGATCCTGTTTTCTTCCTGTCAGCAGCTTTTACATTTCAGTTCTTCTAACTCTGACTTGTACACTTACTAGCTGTAGGAACCTCACGTTTCTCCCTTCGTTTTAATAAACTACTTAAAGATTATACCCAACCTTCCTTACTTCAGTGACTTTCAGAAATATTATCACCTGGCCAATGTGGCTCAGTGCTTCAGCATCAACCAAAACCCAGGACATCGGGTGCCATTCCCAGTCAAGACACTGGCCGGCTTGATCTGCATTACGAGGCATGCAGGAAGTAGCTGGTCAATGCTTCTCTCTCATTGACGTTTCTTTCTATTCCTCTCTCTTCCTCTCTCTCTAAAATCAATAAAAACATTTTTTAAAACATTTCTCAGCCATGCCAAAAATTACAAGACCTATTTGTACTTTTTACCTGATGAATGAAAAAAAGCAATTAAACCACGTTCTCTAATTATCAAAAATGGATGATACTTAAAACACTTCCTTTAGAGGTCCCTACTTATTTTAATTTTGGATAGCACTTGTGTGGTAAGGGGGCAAACACTATCCATTTTAATAGAAGAAAATAAATACTGTAAAAGACTTCATTTTTTTATCATTTAAAAAAATTTTGTTTTAATGTTTAGAAATGCAGTTACTGAACAATTTTATTTGTAATATCAGAACTCATTTATACTTTTTCCTAAGGAAATAATTATAACTATGAGAAGATACTTATCTGTTATAAGCTCATTGAGAGCAGAATTTTTTTATTCATTACCGTATCTTCATTGCCTAGAACAATGACATTTGATATTTATAGGGGGCTGAGTGGGGCGATCCATACAGTGACTATTGACAATAGTAAAAAATTAAAAAACACGCATGAAACATTATACATTCGTTGTAATGATGAAAAGTATATAATTGCACGGAAGTACTTATACTGTTTAAAATAACTTTTTTTAAGCATTAGCCTAGAGAAAACTCATTAGTTAACAGAGCCAAATATCAACAGTAGAACGACTGAAATTTCTTCTGAGAGCCAAATTTTTAAACTGAAACTTCTTCTCATGCCACTTCTTCAAAATAGACTGGCCCAGGCCGTGGTATTTTGTGGAAGATCCACACTCAAGGAGCCAAAGAGATGCATGTGGCTCACGAGCCGCAGTTTGCCGACCACAGGCCTAGACATTAAAAGAAAGCTGGGTTCCATGTCATCTCACTCACTAATTTGGCTTGTGCCCTGGAATGCTCTACCCTCCTGTGTGCTCGGCTCTGGCAGGTCCGTTCTGGGTAGAGACTCCAGGGAAGAATACGCCTGAGGTACCTCAGGAAACGAAGACCGATGGCCTGGTAAAGAAAAGGAGACACAATCTACACCAAACGCAAGTGGAGTCTGCACTCCCCAGATGGACTAGGAGACCCGTACTAACCTGCTCTTCAAACCACACTGACTCACAAACATCCATTTTCACTCTAGATCCTAAAGGCACACTTGAACCACTCTATAATAAACAGTGAGAATCTAGGCCACCATATTCAAGAGAAGAGTGCTATCCACGGTACACCAAAATATCAAGCTTCACTGTCAAAGGACCCAAAAAAATAAAATAGAGGTGCATCGGACCTCTAGTCCTATATAATAAAAGCCCAGCAACCAAGCAGTGAAACAACCAGAATGACCAGTTGACCAGTGGCTCTGATGCACACTGACCACCAGGGGGTGGACGCTCAATGCAGGAGCTGCCCCCTGGTGGTCGGGGCACTCCCACAGTGGGAGCGCTGCTTGGCTGACCAGGATAAGCATCTGCTCACACTAGAACCCCGGGCCGATGGGCAGGACCCCGGCTGTGATCATCGCCTTCCTGCCCCAGACTCCTCCTCCTCACTCCCTGCCACCTCCTCCGGACACCCGCAGGCGGGTTTGTGGCCCATGGCACTGAGGCCTACTCTGCCACTTCTCAGTGCTCTTCCATTATCCCTGGGCCGGGTCCCTGGAGAGGCAAGTGCCCTGGCTCCCGGAGATGCCAGACCAGGGAACGGCCACTCAGAGGGCAGGTCCACAGCAACTCGGGTGACTGGGATGAGCGATGCTCCACAGCGGCCGATCCTGCAGGCCACACTCCCCACCAACACAGGAATCCTGTGCACGGGGCCTCTAGTCTTACTGTATCAATACATAGCACCCGGGACAATCCATGAAGCATACTGCAGTGGTTAGGAGACCAGACTCTGGAGTGAGACTGTCTGAGTTCAAAATGTGGCTCTGCCACTTCCTAGCTAAGTGTCTTTGGGTAAGTTACTGAATCTTTCAGTGCCTCCATTTCCCTACCACCGTAAAATGGGGAAAATACCTATTTCATAGGATTACTATAAAGATTAAGTTCATGTAGAATTAGTGCCTGAGCAAGTACTACGTCTAAAATAATCTTTTTTAGTATAAGATAATAAAATTGCACAAAGGCCTACTCCTTATTAAAAAAATTAAAGACATTTAGATTTTTCATTCCTTGTGGTCTAATTACCAGACCATGAAAACTCTTAATATGAAAAGAGAAATCTCCAGGGAAGAAATTAAGTTGCTGCCCCATGGTTTTACTGACAAGTTACAGGCCAAGAGTTCTAAATTGCAGGTTCACAAATGGATTCAGGGGGCCTGTTAATCCCCTGAAATTTAAAAAAAAAAAAAAAGTGGTAAGGTACTTCTATTATTTCTTATTTCTCCTGTCTTAAAATTATCTTCCCTAAGTTCCCACTAATACAGCCCTATTTCTCTATTCTCCTTTACAACAAATATCCTCCCTATATTCACTTTCTCAAATTATCCTTTCATTCTCTCTTAAGCCCAGCCAAACAGTCCCCTGAAACTAATCTTGTCAAGATCACCTCTGACCCACAGTGCTGAGTACAATAATCAATTCCCAGTCCTATTGTGACCTGGTTTAGGGATTTTTGAGACATTCATTTCCCCCTCTTGCTTGATACATTTTTCTCACTTGGGCCAACTACAATCATTCACTGTCTCTTGGGTTTTCTTTTTGCGCTGATCTCTTCTCAGCAGTTTTTGTTGCTGATTGTTCTTCTCTCAGACTTTTTAATGCCCTAGGGTGGGCCCTAAATCCAATGGCAGCCAGACAGAGATAAGACAGAGAAGATGTAAAAACAGAGTGACATGTCTACAAGCCAAGGAACACCAAGGATTGCTGCAGCCACCAGAAGCTTGGAGAGAAGCAAGGACTGTATTCTCCCTCAGAGCCTGCAGAAGAAAATCACCCTGCCAACACCTCCACCTTGTGGCCTCCAGACTAGCCTATCTAATAAAGCGGGAATATGCTCACTGACTGTCACACTCTCACAAAGCTGGAGGCACCCATAGGCAATAGGAGAGAATATGCTAATTGACTGTCACGCCCTCAAAGATGGAGGTGCCCACGGCTACAATATGGTGGTGCCCAGTTCCCTCAGCCCTGCCAGGCGGCAGGTGTGTGCCTATCTCTGGAGTCCCCCAGACCTCTCAGCCCCCCAGCCACCCAGGGCTGGCCCAAGGAACAATCAAATGACTGAACAACCAGGCTGAGTGGGGGCAACCAGGCCGGCGGGGGCAGGGGGCAGTTAGGGGTGACCAGGCAGGCAGGGAGGAGGCAGTTGAGGGCAACCTGGCCGGCAGCGGAGGCAACAAGAGGTGACCAGGCCAGCGGAGGGAGCGAAGGGAGAGGGCAGTTGGGGGCAACCAGGCCAGCAGGGGGGAGCAGTTAGGTGCGACCTGGCGGCAGCAGGGCATTTAGGGGTGACTAGGCCAGCAGTGGGAAACAGAGGCGATCAGGCCAGCATGCAGAGGAAGTGAAGGGTGATCAGGCCAGCAAGCGGGGGACAGTTAGGGGTGACCAGGCAGGCAGGCAGGTGAGCGATTAGGAGCCAGCAGTCCAGGATTGTGAGAGGGAAGTCCGGCTGCTGGTCTAGCCCGGCAGTCGGACATCTCCCAAGGGGTCCTGAATAGGAGAGGGTGCAGGCTGGGCCTCTAGTGAAAGAATTTCGTGCCCTGGGCCTCTAGTGGAAGAATAACTGTCTGTTGGTTTAAATCACCCGGTCCGTGGTGCTCTAAGGCTGCCCCAAGAAATGAACACGCCACTCTTCCCCTGGCTTGTCCTGTTCTGACTGTGTCTTCCTTGCCTCTGCTTTGTGCTGGCTGTTCCTCTCTGCCTGAAATGCTCAAACTCCACATGCCTCATTTTATCACCCTCTCTATGAAATTATCCTGACTCCCCTATTTAAATCACAACCACCGCCATCCTTCCCTTCCATATTCATTTTTCCATAACACTTATCACATCCTATATAAAGATGCAATATGCAAATTAACCCTCACACCCTGACAAGATGGCTGCCTACAACCAAGCCGGCAGGAGTGTTAGTGAAGGGTAACCAAACAACTGACCAGCAGGCTGCGTGGGGCGATCAGGCCAACAGGGGGGTTAGTGAGGGATAACCAAACGACTAAATAGCAGGCTGGCAGGGGGAGCAGTTGGGGGTGACCAGGCCAGCAGGGGGGGGAGTAGTTGAGAGCGATTAGGCTGGAGGAGGGAGGGGCAGTTAGCAGCACCCTGGCCAGCAGTGGGGGGCATTTAGGGGCAATCAGGCCAGCACAGAGAGGCAGTAAGGGGAGACCAGGAAGGCAAGCAGGTGAGCAATTAGGAGCCAGCAGTCCAGAATTGTGAGAGGGATGTCCAACTGGGATTGGGCCTAAGTTGGCAGTCAGACATCCCCCAAGGGGTCCCAGATTAGAGAAGGTGCAGGCTGGGCTGAGGGGCCACCCTTCGCCCATAAACAAATTTTGTGTACCGGGCCTCTAGTCCTATATAATAAAAGCCTAATATGCTAAGTATCCAGTCATCCGGTTGGCCATTCAACCAATCAAAGCATAATATTACTAATAATGGATAAATATGTAAATTGACCATCACTTCGTGATGCTCACAGCCAATCAGGAGTATGCAAATTAAGCGGACAAAGATGGTGGCAGCCCCATCCCCCCAGGGCCTCCCTGCCCCGCTCACACCTGTCAACCATCCTTGCAGCCTCCCTGTGGCCTGGTGCCTGAGGCCGTAGTTCCCGGTGTCTGGCGTCTCCCTCTACCCTACCCCTGCCCCACTGCTCTAGGAAACAAAACCCTAGCTTTGGGGCAGCCCCACGACACGGGCACAGTTATGTGCCCCGGGAGCCCTGGGCCAGCCAGCGGGGATAGTGGCAGTTGTAGCGGCAGCAGCAGGCGGCTCAGCTTTGTTCTGAATAGATGAAAGAGGCCACCTACACAGTAGTCCAAATTATCAGATATCCCTCCTCCCTATCTCACCAAATCAAGAGAGGAGGGGCAATTGGCGTGAAAGGAGGGTAGGTGGGCAGGCAGGCAGCAGGCGGAGGGCGGAGGAGGAAGAGGATGAGGAAGGGGCCCAGTTGCAGCCCACTTTCACAATGGGAAAGTGGAACGCACTAGCGCACCCAACCTCTCCAGTCCTCCCGCCTGCCTCGCTCCCCTCACCTCTTCCCCTCTGCGCCTCCCCAGGAGCGCCAGCACTGCACAGAGGAACTCTCTGGAGAAGGAGGGCGAGGAGGAAGATGCGCTAGAACGCACAGGACTTGCCATTGCCACTGCCACCGCCGCCGTGGCAGAGTGATTGAAATCTTATTTTGTATATGGCAAGAAATAAGGCAATCATAATAGCTATCTATCATTTACTGTATCTGGAAGGACCCTTCCTAGTCTAATTTCCAGCTTAATAATTCTTTTTTTAAATAAGTTTTTATTGAATTTATTTATTTATATATTTATTTATTTTGAAATAGCCCTGACCAGTTTGGCTCAGTGGATAGAGCATCAGCCTGCGGACTCAACAGTCCCAGGTTCGATTCCAGTCAAGGGCATATACCTTGGTTGTGCGCACATCTCAGTGGGAGGTGTGCAGGAGGCAAATGAATCGATGTTTCTTTCTCATTGATGTTTCTGGCTCTCTATCCCTCTCCCTTCCTCTCTGTAAAAAAAATCAACAAGCCAAAACCGGTTTAGCTCAGAGGTAGAGCATCGGTCTGCGGACTGAAAGGTTCCAGGTTCAATTCCGGTCAAGGGCATGTACATTGGTTGCGGGCACATCCCCGGTAGGGGGTGTGCAAGAGGCAGCTGGTCGATGTTTCTCTTTCATCAACATTTCTAGCTCTCTATCTCTCTCCCTTCCTCTCTGTAAAATATCAATAAAATATTTTTTTAAATCAACAAAAAAAAAATTTTTGGGGGGGTGGGGGGCAATAAGGGGATAAAGACACATATGTAATACCTTAATCAATAAAGAAAAAAATATTTTAAATATACCAACCCTAAAAAGAAAGCAAACGAAAAACAAGAAACACTCAACACTATGACTTAATAGCTTACATCTTGTGAATAGCACACATCATTAATTTTAAATTTTGTACTCCCAAAACCAAATTTTTTTTTTTTTAAATGACACTCCATTTCAATTTAGTGGCTTGAGAAGTACCTTCACCCACTTTTCACAGGATCTCCTAACTAAAGGATGTCCCTGGGTTAAGCTAATATCTTCCTTTCTTAAAAAAATATCTTTACTGGCCCGGCCTGCATGGCTCAGTAGTTGAGCACTGACCTTAAACTATGAGGTTACAGTTCAATCCCCTGCCAGGCTATATGACTGGGTTGTGCGATCGATCCTTAGTGTGGGGCATGCAGGAGGCAGCCGATCAATGATTCTCTCTCATTACTGATGTTTCTATCTCCCTCTCCTTTCCTCTCTGAAATCAATAAAAAACATCTTTAATATATATTTTTCCTTTAATTTATTTTACAGAGAGGGAGAGAGAAAAAACATTGATCAGTTGACTCCTGCACACTCCTACTGGGGAACTAACCCTCAACCTAGACATGTCCCCTAACGTGCCTGGAATCAAGCCAGCACCTCTTGGTGCATGGATGATGCTTAAGCAACTGAGCAACACCAGCCAGGACTAAGCTAATGGCTTTCTAGAGCTAAAACAATAAAGACAAGTAAGCATCTGTGTGAAGCATTCACACAGCCAATGTAGTTTCACAAAGCTCAACAGCATTGTCAAATACTTTTCTCTACCTGGCTAAAACCTTAAACAGAGTAGAACCAAAGCAAACCATAACCTGTCTAGCATCTATCATTATTATGGAGTAAACAGATGTTTACTCAAAATACAACCTCACTGTCTGTAAAGCCTTGAGAAAGCATTGTAGAATGGATGTCATCTACATCTACAGCTTTAATATAAACCATAAAGTGTAACAATGAAAAGCAGTCAAGCACAACAAAACTTGTTAGTGGATTTTGACAACAGCAGAAAGGCACTGACTGCATTCCTTATTACTGTTGCAATATATTTCACAGTTAATACTAAACAGGTATAGCATACACTCACACTAAGCGTCAGAATTCAGTATATAATTTATCCAAGCATACATTCTTCAGACATACCCTGTATGTTAAATAAATGGCCATTACAGATGAAAATTTGCACATCTGCTGCTATGGAATCTTCCCTGTTCCATCAGCAAATGGATTACCAATACAATCAAGCGCCAGCCCATACCTTTCCGGTTCCTTTCCTCACTTCGCCAATTTAGTAATGTCAAGGATATAAAATACACCAAATACTCTGGAAAAAATGGCATTTTGAACACTACTAATTGATATTCTCAACAAGAGGTTTGCCTTTCACTGTTTTTTGTTTTGTTTTTTTAACTAGTGGTAAAATTTTCTTCTCAGGATATAGCTTTTTACCAAATTCCAAACCTGACCACTCATCACCTGTGCCACCCCTACCTCCCCAAACCCGCCATGTCTCTCTCACCTGCATCCCTGCAATCAATAGCCTCCCCACCAGGCTCCCTGCTTTCACTCTGACTGGCCGCAACCTAAGTTCTGCGCAGCAGCCGGTGGGTTGGAGAAAATGAGAATCTGTAGACCCTGACCCAGGGGCCTCCCTTTACACTGAGAGGAACAGCCAGAGGCCTCACCCAGCGCTCTGTAAGGCCTGGCGCTTGGCCTCGCCGCGCACCACTCTCCGAGTCCCCGCTCCCTGACCGCAGCCTCCGCCCCAGGATGCATGCTAGCACAAAGTCCCTCTGCCCGGGATGCGCCATCCCCTATCTCTGCGGCTTCCTCAAATGTCACCTCTTCACAGAAGCTGTCCCTGAACGCCCTACTTAAAACCCCCAACAGTGTCTCTTCTCTCCTCTGTCTAAGCACCATAGTGGCTTCACTTTATAATTTGTTTAATTTGAATAAGAATAGAGGCATACTTTCTTTGAAAAAATGAAATCTGGACAAATGCTATTTTATAGGCTACTCACTATGAAGTCAAACACAATATATCTTAAGAATAAAATGTGCTTTATGTATAATTTTCCTTTATCATTTTTAATTTAAAGTATTAAAAAGAAGTGTTGGCCCTGGCCAGGTGGACAACTGAGTGTTGTCCCGTTCACCAAAGGTTGTGGGTTCAATTCCCAGGGTTGCAGATTTAATCCCAGGTCAGGGCTCATACAGGAGGCAATGCACTGATGTTTCTCTCTCTCTCCCACTTTCCTTTCTTCCTCTCTCTCTAAAATCAATAAAAAACATATCCTCGGGTGAGGATTGAAAAAAGAGAGAGAGAGAGAAGTGCTGTACATACAAGAAAGTTTATGGTAGCCCTAACTGCTTTGGGGATGTGCCCGCAACCAAGATACATGCCCTTGTCCAGAATCGAACCTGGGACCTGTCAGTCAGTAGGCCAATGCTCTATCCTCTGAGTCAAACCAGTCACACCTGTCAGAATGGCCAACATCAACAAAGCAACAACAAGTGTTGGTGAGGTTGCGGAGAAAAAGGAACCCTCGTGCACTGCTGGTGGGAATGCAGACTGGTGCAACCACTGTGGAGAATAGTATAGAATTTCCTCAAAAAACTGAAAATGGAACTCCCATTTGACCTAGTAATCCCACTCCTAGGAATATATCCCAAAAAACTAGAAACACCAATCAGAAAGGAAATATGTACCCCTATGTTCATAGCAGCACAATCTACCATAGCTAGGATTAGGAAACAGGCCAGGTGCCCGTCAGCAGATGATTGAATCAAAAAACTATGGTACATCTACACAATGGCATCTATGCTGCCATAAAAAAGAAGGAATTCTCAGCATTTGCAGCAACCTGGATGGAATTTGAGAACATCATGCTGAGTGAAATAAGCCAATCAATGAAAGAGAAACACCACATGACCTCACTCATTTATGGATAATAAAAAACATTATAAACTGATGAACCAAAATATAGATACAGAGACAGTAAAGCAACAAGCAGACTGTCAAATTACAGCGGGGAGGGTGGGAAGATCTGGGGGAGATAAGAGTAAGAGATCAACCGAAGGACTGGTATGCATGCATATAAGTACAACCAATGGACACAGAACTCTGGGGAGGGAGGGCATGTACGGGAGGAGGGGGCAATGGTAATATATGTACACAGATAATAATTTAATAAAAAAATTAAAAAAGAAGCAATTTTAACACAGCACACAAGTGCACATACATGTCTTTCCCAGGGCTAGCCAACACATCTCCTATCCTCTTATTACAAATCGGGGCCAAAAACACTGAGACCGCCACATCTCTAGCTACCTGCTCCTTCATTACTTCTCTCCGTGCTTTCAGTGCCAACAGGACTCCTGTGCTTGGCACCCCGGGCCTCCTCCTCTGGCCACCTACCTTCCCTCCCCTCATTCCTCATTCTTCACCCAACGAGGCTCTCCTTATTTGACCTTGTACATACACACTCATTCCTGCCTCGGGCTGACCCTTGCTTGGACTGTCCTAACTCGCTCCCCCAGTTCCTACTCAAACAGTACCCATTCCTCAGGGCCTACTCTTAGTTTCCCAATGAATCCTTAGTCAATTTCTCTAATCCACAATAAGCTCTAGTTAACCTGAATTTGATCTATATTTCTTTGTTATGCTAAACAATGAGTAGTTCCATTGTTTGGTTACAGTCCACTTTTGTTCTAGAAATCTCTAAATGTTGTATTCTTGCAAGGTTTGCCTCCTACTTGTGAGAGCAAACATAATAATTTTTATTTCTTTTTTATCCCACTTACATCAGTATTAAACTTGGAAAACACACACCCAAACCTGTTTGCCATCTGACAGATGCTGGGTGGAAGGTTAAGTCGGACAAAATTCAGTGCCAGCTGCTTCTCTCTGAAACTACAGGTTTAAGCACCAGGATCAGGACTGAATGTACATGCTTTTCTGGGACAGGCAACAGAACATGTATTCTGATAATGCAAGATACTTAAAGGCGCAAAAACAAACAACAAAAACAACCTAAGACTTTTCACTTATTTATTCCGAATGGAGGCAAACACCCCCACATTGCAAGACTCCCCATCATCCTGTACATTATCTAACAAATAATAAAAATACAAATAAATAACAAATCTATTTGACACCACAAATGAATGAATAAACTTAATACCAGTAAGAAAAAAAATGGAGGTAATAGTTATATGACTAACAGCTTAGATTTTAATTAATAAAGACCAAAGGTAATCCTTGTGTTGCTGTTGTTGTTGTTGTGTGTGTATTGATTTCAGAGCGGAAAGGAGAGAAAAAGAGAAATAGAAACGTCAATGATGAGAGAGAATCACTGATTGGCTGCCTCCTGCATGCCCCACACTGGGAATCTAGCCTACAACCCGGGCATCTGCCCTGACTGGAAATTAACCCAGGACCTCAACGCTCAACCACTGAGCCACACCAGCTGAGCTGTTCTCTTCTTTTGGTCATGAACTGTGAGAGCAGGGACACACCTTTCTCATTTTTATGTTCCCAGTGCCTAGTATATTGCCCTGCAAGAAACACTAAAAAAAATTACTGCCAAATGAATGGACAAGCCCCTTTATCACTCAGATGCTCCCTTATTTCTCTGGGCCAACTGCCCAGAGAAAAGAAGACTTAGATGAGAGGAGCCTCGAGAAGCTATTGCCTGAAATTAGACCATTTCTATAATAACTGTTACATTTCACTTATTAATCACCTGTTTATTCCTTTAAAAAAAAAAAAACACCAAGATTGAGAGCTGGCCAGTGTAGCTCAGTTGGTTGGGTGTCATCACATGCACTGGAAGGTTGCTGGTTCAATTCCTGGTCAGGCCACATGACCAGGCTGTGAGTTTGATCCCCGGTCAGGGTGCATGCAGAAGGCAACAGGTTGATGTGTCTCTCTCACAACATTGATGTTTCTCTATCTCTCTTCCTTTCTGTTTCTAACATCAATAAAAACATCTTAAAAATAAAGATTGAGTTTTCCTTTTCATAATTAGTATAGGTACATGAAAAGTATGATGCTTCTAAAATCTGCTCCAAATTAAACTCATCACTCCTAGCCATCCATAGGAACTAGAGAAGAAAAGGGAGAAGACTCCTATATTTGAGAAGAAAAGGACATGAGTTTCAACCTACAATTCTGTCAAAAATCAAGCAAAAAAAAAAAAAAAGAAGCAAAAAAACTTTGTTAGAAATGCTTTAAGGGTAAATAAAGTACATTATCATTATAAACTTAGAATAACCCACTCAGAATTTATCATCAACAGAACAGGTTAAGCATCACAGATAAACTAGAAGGGCACCTTTTTCACTTAATGAAGTCAACTTTTATCTTTCTGTAACCCATAAGTCTATAATTGAAAGAGTCCCAAGTGTGCATCTAAAAATAAACATCAGCCCTGCCAAAACCGGTTTGGCTCAGTGGATAGAGCGTCGGCCTGCAGACTCAAGGGTCCCAGGTTCGATTCCGGTCAATGGCATGTACCTTGGTTGCGGGCACATCCCCAGTAGGAGGTAGATGTGCAGGAGGCAAATGATCGATGTTTCTCTCTCATCCATGTTTCTAACTCTCTATTCCTCTCCCTTCCTCTCTATAAAAAATCAACAAAATTTTTGAAAAATAATAATAAACATCAGTAATTGATAGCAGAAACAGGTAGCAACAAGCACAACAGGTATATCTCATCTCTGAAATATACTTTTAACTTCATATCTGGCTAATTTCACAGTCATCCATTACTCTATGGACCGTCTTAAATATCCACAGAAACAGAAAAATTAGAGGTCACATACTGACCTCTAATTCAGTGTAATTCAAACAACAGGTCTCTGTCCAGAACCACATCAAATGGCCACAGTTTCTTTTCCAGTTAACACCATGAGCGGCGCCTAAAGCCCTTCTCCAATCATCTCTGCAAGTGCCTGGGAGGCGGTGCCACAGGTGCACATACAGTTACTCCGAGACAATCATCTCTGAAAGACAGACAACAATCACTGCATCTAAAATAAGGTGTCATCTAAAACTCAGTGTCACTGGAGTTTTTAGGTGTCACATATGAGCTCAAAATGGGTCAAACTCCGCCCTCCTCGGTGCTTTAGCACTCCCCCAGATGTTAGATTCTTTTCAGGGGTGTCTTGCACCGAGTGTTTTTTCTCAATTTCAAGGTTTAAAGAAGCTGTGAGGGGTGGGGAAAGAGAGTACATCACAGAAGCGCTGGCCTATTTTTATGGCTGAATCATCTCAGGACGATGCACAGACTGGGCGGAGGCCCACCTTGATGCAGCTGTATCAAAGACTCAAATTTCCAAAGATCATAAATCACTGTAGTAAGTGTATCAATAGCATGCTGTATTCTGTATTTTACAACCTTAACATTTGCCTCCTCTTCAGTCCTTTGATATCCTCAAAAGATGCTTAGATTTCAAAACCACACCCACATCAGCAAGGCTGGCAATCAGCATCCTAGGAAACTGCAAGAAGGCAGGCAAGACCAAGCAAAATGGAACGGGGGATGCGAAGTCTTTGCATACCTGTCCTCCCCTAAGACAGGGGTGGGAAGCGAATAAGGCCAGAGAAACCATTTAGTCTGGCCCTGCCAAGGCATTAGGGGTGAGTTAATTAACTGTTTGACCAAATATAGCAGGCTAATTTTTAAGTTAATAATTTTGTCTGGCCCGAGAATTATGTTATAAATAACCAAATGGCCCTGAGCAGAAAGGTTCCCCATCCCTGTATTCTAAGAAAATAAATACAAATATGGCTACTTCTTAATTTTTAAGAGGAGAAATTACCCCAAATATCCAAACCAAGTACACTTCATCGGAAGAGGCACTTACCAGATAACTGCCACCTGATTCAGGATAGATTTTTTTTTTAAAGGCCCATATTAAAAGTTTTAAAATTACAGATTAGCCAAAACCGGTTTGGCTCAGTGGTAGAGCATCGGTCTGCCATAAAAATGCCTCTTCAATGTCTTGTGTCATAAAATGAAAACAAAAGTCTATTTTATGACAAAACACCAAAGAACAAAAAACAGTTCTCTACTACAGCTGAACACTTACTGAGCACTTAATAGAATCTGCATCAAATTATGTGGAACGTATACATCTGCATGTAGTGTTGGTGTAAGAAACACATCAAGAAAACAGTGGAGTCCTGGCTGGGTAGCTCAGTTGGTTAGAGCACTGTCTAGATATTCCAAGGTTGCAGGTTCGATCTCCAGTCAAGGCACATACAAGAAGCAACCAAGGAATGTATTGTGGAACAACAAATCCATGTTTCTCTCTGTTTCTCTCACTCTCGCTCTCTCTCTCAACTCAGTAAATAAAAATTTAAAAAGAAAACAGTGGATTTCTCTAGGTAATGTTGCAGAGCATAAATATGGCTCGATTAAGGGTTGTTGGCTGCAACAGCCCTTAGTTCCTGAGAAAGAGACAGCTAAAATAGTTCACATTTGCAGACCATTTTCCGCCCAAGTATTTCCATATCTTTTTTTTTTTCTTTTCATTTCAGTATATATACCACAGTTGCCATCTGACAGCTAAGATAACAGGCACTTCATCATACTTCAAAACCATAGTACAGGTGTAATCAGGGTCCAAGTCTTCTTATGCTGAATAGGAGACATATATTGAGTTTACTTGTAATGCTCATATGCTATCATGGGTCAGGACATTTTGGTGAAGCAGGAAAAAAACATGAATTACATAGCACATACATAGTATGCTTAAAAGACCCTGCTATTCATTCAAATCAACATCACATTTCTTAGCAATACATTGTTTCTAGATTTATACTGCCCCTGATAAGTTACCCTATTCTCATATTTCACCTTGATTCAATTCAAGTGAATATATATATATATATATATATATATATATATATATAAACTTTATTTTGGTATTTTTTAGGACAGTGTCTCTAAGCCAGGAAAGAGCCCTCAAGTGTAAATGGAAATATCCACAAGCTGATCTAAATGCTATCTTCAAGCCACTCAATGATCATATTAGTCTCATCCTAAGTATTCATGCCACTGACCTAATCTCCCTAAGAGGAACTAAAGGGAAAGAAAATCTAATTAAAAACCCAAGGAAAAATCCACTTTAATAAAAATTACAGCCCAAAAGCCAGAGACTTTATAGTAGAAACAAAAAAACCCTGAAACATGAAAAAAAATTGGTAACAAGCGATGTCAAACGGGTAAGAAAGAGGAGACACTAATGTACAAGACTGAAACCAAACCAGTAAAAAATAAAGGGGGGGGGGGGCATAAAAAGATGAAGAAATGCTGAAACTGGTTTGACTCAGTGGGTAGAGCGGCGGTCTGTGGACTGAAAGGTCCCAGGTTCGATTCCGGACAAGGGCATGTACCTTGGTTGTGGGCACATCCCCAGTAGGGGGTGTGCAAGAGGCAGTTGATCGATGATTCTCTCTCATCGATGTTTCTAACTCTCTATCCCTCTCTCTTCCTCTCTGTAAAAAAAATCAATAAAAAATATTTTTTTTTAAAGATGAAGAAATAATGGAAGATGGGAGCTTAATAGACAGAAAATCACAAATTTAAGGATATCTTACTAAGAAGAACAGGAAACTACATGTTTAAAGCATTACTTTACAAAATCAGAGAAAAAGAATGAAACATTTGGTTCTATCAAAACCAAAAGAAAACCATCTACCGTATTTGCCGGCGTATAAGACGATTTTTTGGCCCTGAAAAATACCATATTTGCCGGCGTATAAGAGACTGGGCGTATAAGACGACCCCCTCACATTTCCACTCAAAATACAGAGTTTGTTATATACTTGCCCTATAAGACGACCCCCCACTTGGAGGCATATTTTTCAGGGCCAAAAGTCGTCTTATACGCCGGCAAATACGGTACTCTGAGCCTCTGCAGACCTCTTTTCCCAAGTGGAACAGCCAAACAGAGGAGGGTCCCAGACGTGGCCAGGAGCCGCTGGGGTCCCTGTTAGGTGGGAGCGATGCTAGAGGACTGTAAGAGCCTCCGTCTAAATTACCAGTATGCTTTTCCCCACACGAAAATATCAGTGAATCCTAAGTGAAACAAGTGCAGACCAGATCATTACTTCACTACTGTTTGTAAAGTTAAGCAATGTAATCATCACACACACACACAAACACACACACACACACACACACACACACACAAACACACACACACACACACTTTAGTAGATATTACGAAATCTCTGAAATAAAAAATGACCAGAGTAACTAACAAAGAAGTTGAATAACCCATCTTTTTAAAAACTACTTTTAAACCCTTATCACATTTTAAATTTTTCTTTACCTCAGAAGTCTTTTTTGTAATTAAAAATTTTCAGAAAAAGTCGAAAAGTTTGTATCACCTCTAGCAGTTGGAAATCAGTTTCAACTACAAATTATTTGAAAGAAATCACTCCCCAACAGTACCAGAGCACTGAGATTCCAAAGCAGTTGTCATGCATAATTCCATTTTAGAACCCAGCTAGCCTGCCTGCCTGGGACTGGTAAGAGGCCTACAGACTGGAAGACTAACAGAAAAAGGTGCATTTCATATCATGGATCTAATAGGCCAACGAGCTTAGAAAAACATAAGGACCTACAGCTCAACTTGATAGTTTTACTACATATAATAAAGCATATGGCCTGTGTGGCTTAGTGGTTGAGTGTCAACCCATGAACCAGGGGGTCAGGGTTTGATTCCAGGTCAGGGCACAAGCCGGTTTTGGACTCAATCCCCAGTGAGAGAGGGTAGGGAAAGGTACATGCAGGAGGTAATCAATCAATGATTCTCACAGCTGATGTTTCTATCCCTCTCTTGGGGGGGGGGGGGGGGGGAGAAGCAACAATGGTTAGCATTCAATTTTAAAATAAAAGACTAAAACCCACAAATTATATACTTTATAAGGGTAAATTATATGGAGAAACTATAGCTCAATAAAGCTGTCATTTTTAATAAGTAAATAAATAAATGATAATTAGAAAGAAGTACTACTTATAACATATAAATCACCTGGTCTATTACTGACAGATCACAAAATGTGTATTTTAAAAATCTGGTATATAAAAAGAACATCAACTTCACTCATGGTCAAAGAAATGCAAGTTAAGATAAGATACTGCACATTTGTCATCAGGTCAGCAAAAATTAAGAACTTTCATAATACCCAACCCTGGTCGTTGCTCAGTTCGTTGAGCATCATCCTGTGCACTGAAAGGCTGCCAGTTCAACTCCCAGTCAGGGCACATGTTTGGTTTGGTCCTCACTTGGGGTGCTTACAGGAGGCAACCAATCAATGTTTCTCTCTCACGTGGATGTTTCTCTCTCTTCTTCTCTAAAATCAATAAAAACATTTTTTTTAAAAGACTTAAAATACCCAGAATTGATGAGGATACATGGAAATTTAAACCCTAAAACATTCTTTGTACATTGGCATATCTTGAAGGGTAAGTTATTAACAGTTTCAAAATTTAAAATGTACATGCCTATTAATTCAGCATTTCCACTAAGAATTTACTGTACAGAAATACCTATACAATTGTACAGGTTCAAGGGATTAAAAAAAAAAAAAGAATCAAAACCAATTTAATTGTCCATCAACAGGAAATTAAAAGTATACACTGAGTTGCCAGATTATTATGATCTCTGAATGCATAATAATCTGGCCACTCAGTGTATATCCTATATAATAAAAGGCTAATATGCAAATTGTCCCCTGGATCAGGAGTTGAACCAGCAGGCAGGCCGGCCAACTACCCATGTCCCCTCTCCCTGGCCAGGCTGGCCGGACCACACCCATGCACAAATTCATGCACCGGGCCACACACACTGCACACACCGCCTCCTGCACACCCCCACTGGGGATATGTCCGCAACCAAGGTACATGCCCAAGACCAGAACCAAACCCGGGACCCTTCAGTCCACAGGCCAATGCTCTATCCACTTAGCCAAACTGGCTAGGGCCAGATTAATGCATTCAGAAATCATAATAATCTGGCCACTCAGTGTATATCCACACATTGTCCTATTATGCAGTAGTTAAAAAAAAAAAATGACCTGAAGTATAACTACAGGTATTAGCTTGAAAAATATGGACTTGAAATATTAAGTAAAAAACAATATTCAAGATAGTATGTATACTGTGTACAAACATGCTTATAAGTTTATAGAAAATGCCTGCAAGAATATTGCGGAGTGGGCATTACTCTTTTTAGAGAGTATAAATGTAATTGAGTGTAAGTTTTATAATTATAATTTGTATTTAATTTGAATGAATCAGACTCTCAAAGTCATACCGCAATGTCAAAATTCCCCATGCTATGACTCCACCTGTCTATCCAGTGCTGTCTGGCTCCAGCCAAATCAGTCTTCTTCCTGTGAGATATCAGCCCAAAGGACCCCTCTTCAAAAGCTGTTATAATTTTAATTTGATCACCTACCAAATATAAATTTCCTAACTTTAAAGAACTATGTCAGCATGTATCTGTTACAGAACATTTTAAAAGAATTTTTTGAAAAGGAAATTGAAGCACAATTTAATAATCTTCATCATAAAAGAAACAAAAGCACTGTACTCACCATTTCCCATGCTTTGCAACCTCTGTGCCTTTGCTCCAATTTCCTGCCTGAAATCCTCTTAGCTATTTATCACATGTCCAATTCTGTCATCCTTCAAAACATAGGTTAAACACCTTCTCCTACACCAAATCTCTCTAATGCCCCAGCCAGAGTTCATTCTTTCTTTCTTTTTTTTACTTTTTTTAAGCCTCACCTGAGGATATTGATTTTTTTTTAAGGGAGAGAGAAAGAAACATCAATGTGAGAAAGAAACATCGATCAGTTGCTTCCCATATGTATCCCAACTGGGGATCAAATACACAACCTAGTATGTGCCCTGACTGGGAATCTTTTTGGTATGTGAGACAACACTCCAAAAGAGCCACAAAGAGAGGGCAAATTCTCTTTTCTTTTTTTTTAAATATATTTTATTGATTTTTTACAGAGAGGAAGGGAGAGGGATAGAGAGTTAGAAACATCAATGAGAGAGAAACATCAATCAGCCGCCTCCTGCACACCCCCCACTGGGGATATGCCCACAACCAAGGTACATGCCCTAGACCAGAACCAAACCAGGACCCTTCAGTCCACAGGCCAATGCTCTATCCACTGAGCCAAACTGGCTAGGGCCAAATTCTCTTTCTTAAACTGTAGTACACCTCTTGAGGCACTCTCCTCTACCTATCACTCAACTGGGTACATGCCTCCGTCCCATTAGTGAAAAAATTCATCAACTGCACAATCTGTCTTGGTGGTTTTGTATGCCCCATTTCATACATAAATTTAACAGATATTTCACTAAAACTTATGAGGAAAAAATGGCAAGAATCTAAAATTTAAATAAAACAGGCTTTTCTTATGCATTTATTTTAATTAGGTAATATTTACATAAGACAAACAGTAGGATAATGAAAGGTTAGAATCCCTCTCTCTCCACCCTTTTCCTAGTGCCCTAGTATGTATAACTCCTGAAAAGGCAATTACTAATCAATTCATACACACACACACACACACACACACGCACGCACGCACGCACGCACACACACTCTAGTAGGCCTAGTGCATGAAATTCGTGCGGGGGGAGGGGGGTTGTCCCTCAGCCCAGGCTGCACCCTCTCCAATCTGGGACTACTCCAGGGATGTCTGACTATTTAGGCCCGATCCCACTAAACAGGCAGTCGGACATCCCTCTCACAATCCAGGACTGCTGGCTCCCAACTGTTTGTCTGCCTGCCTTCCTGATTGCCCCAATTCATTTCTGCCTGCCAGCCTGATCATCCCCCTAACCATTCCCATGCCAGCCTGATTGATGTCTAACTGCTCCCCTGCCAGCCCATTTGCCCCCAACTTTCCTCTTCTGCCAGCCTGGTCTCCCCTAACTGCCCTCCCCTGCAGAGTTAATCGCCTTCAACTGCCCTCCCTTGCAGGCCTGGTCCCTCTCAACTGCCCTCCCTTGCAGGCCTGGTCCATCTCAACTGCCCTCCCTTGGAGGCCTGATGCCTCCCAACTGTCCTCCCCTGCTGGCCATCTTGTGGTGGCCATGTTGTATCCACATAGGGGCAAGATCTTTGACCACATGGGGGCAGCCATATTGTGTTGGAGTGATGGTCAATCTGCATATTACTCTTTTATTAGATAGGATAGAGGCCTGGTGCACGGGTGGGGGCCAGCTGGTTTGCCTGAAGAGTGTCCCGGATCAGGGTGGGGGTTCCCTTGGGGCGTGGGGTGACCTGAGCGAGGGATCTGTGATGGTTTGCAGGCCAGCCATGCCCCTCAGCAACCCAAGCAGAGGCCCTGGTATCTGGGATATATTTACTTTCTACAATTGAAACTTTGTAGCCTGGAGTAGAGCCAAGCCTTCTGCTTGCTCAGTGGTGGCAGCCATTTCTGTTTGGATTTGTTTACCTTCTATAATTGAAACTTTGTAGCCTGAAGTGGAGACTTAGGCCTGCCAGGGCAGGCGGAAAGCTTGGCTTCTTCCATTGCCAGAGAAACCCAAGCCTCTGTGGCTGCAGCCATCTTGGTTGGGTTAATTTGCATAAGTGCTGATTGGCTTGTGGGCGTGACTTCTGAAGTAGAGTGGTGGTTAATTTGCATATTACTCTTTTATTAGGTAGAATACTAGAGGCCCGGTGCACAAAATTCATGCAGAGGTGGGAGGGGGGGTCTTTCAGCCCAGCCTGCACCCTCTCCAATCTGGGATCCCTCTCACAATCCAAGACTGCTGGCTCCAAACTTCTCACCTGCCTGCCTTCCTGACTGCTCCCTAACCACTTCTGCCTGCCAGCCTGATCACTCCCATGCCAGCCTGATTGATGCCTAATTGCTCCCCTGCCAGCCTGTCTGCCCCTAACTGCCCTCCCCTGCAGGCCTGGTTCCCCCAACTGCTCTCCCCTCTAGGTCTGGGTCCTCCCCCCCCCCCCAACTGCCCTTCCCTGCAGGTCCAGTTGCCCCCAACTGCCCTCCCTTGCAGGCCTAGTCCCTTTCAACTACCCTCTGCTGCTGGCCATCTTATGGTGGCCATCTTGTATCCACATGGGGGCAGGATCTTTGACCACATGGAGTCAGCCATTTTATAAGCTAGAGTGATGGTCAATCTTCATATTACTCTTTTATTAGATCGGATAGAGGCCTGCTGCAAGGGTGGGGGCTGGCTGGTTTGCCCTGAAGGATATCCCAGATCAGGGTGAGGGTTCCCTTGGGGCATGGGATGGCCTGGGCAAGGGGCCTGTGGTGATTTGCAGGCTGGCCACACCCCCCAGCGACCCAAGCGGTGGCCCTGGTATCTGGGATTTATCTTCTACAATTGAAACTTTGTAGCCTTGAATGGAGGCCTGGGCCAGCCAGGGTGTGCAGAAAGCAACTTTTTTAAAAATATATTTTATTGACATTTTACAGAGAGAAAGGGAGAGAGCTAGAGAGCTAGAAACGTAGATGAGAAAGATCGACCAGCTGCCTCTTGCACACCCCCTACCAGGGATGTGCCCGCAACCAATGTACATGCCCTTGACCGGAATCAAACCCGGGACCTTTTAGTCCGCAGACAGATGCTCTACCACTGAGCCAAACCGGTTTCGGCTGGCAGCATCTATTTTTATTATTCATTGGTTATAGTTTAGGTCTTCATGCAAAATCTTTAGGCAAGAATGCCACTTATATCACTGTTGCTAAAAAGAAAATAATCTGCTTTAAGATCTATCTTCAGACATGCTTTTCATGGAATATACAGTTGTAAAAAGAAAGATAACCTAAATGACCATATTTTAATGATTCTAAGATGTTTTACATTTGTATAGCATTGGAACTGGGAATGGGTCTTACAGTTTAATTGCAGCATCTTTTTCTCATTCTATGGTACATAAATAATGGTGCCTCTTACTACCGATGACATCTTAGATTCAATGAACTGTGACTTTCAGAAAACATCTAATTCCATGTATAAAAATACATATTAGTATAGTTAAAGAAAAATTTTCTGCCTTCAAGAGGTTTACAATTTAATAAAAAGAAAAAGATTAAAACTAAGATACAAATGCAAGTAAACATTTACACAAGATGGAAAGTGACAAAATGAGTGAGAAAGTGAAAGAACCAAAGAAAATGCACTGAACTGGTAGAAAATAAGAGTGGCCAAACTAAAACAGGCAGGCCGAGACCTGTTTGGCTCAGTGGATAGATCATCGGCCTATGGACTGAAGGGTCCCAGGTTCGATTCCGGTCAAGGACATGTATCTTGGTTGTACAGGAGGCAGCTGGTCAACATCTCTCTCTCATCGATGTTTCTAGCTATCTCTCTCCCTTCCTCTCTGTAAAAAATCAATTTAAAAAAAAATTTTTAAAGTAAGGCAGTATGTTCCAAGTACAGTTTTCATTAATGTTTCTCACTTCAGTGTTTCTCTCTTTCTCCCCGGCCCCCTTCTTCTCTCTAAGCATGTCCACAGGTGAGGATTAAAGAAAAGAAAAAAAAAAAAAAAAAGATAATGCACAGCAGCAAAGCGTGAGACTAACATTTGGAACTTCATTATTAAGAAGAAATGGACACACAAGAAAAAGAAGAAGAAGAAAAATGGACATGCCACTTGACAAAGGATTAATTTTACATGTTTTACAAACTGTTCTACAAAATATTAGTTTTTATAAGACGGTCACAGTATTCTTTGGAGAAGGAAAAAAAACAAGCAACACAAACAAATGTCCTCAGAACACTTAAAATACTTGTAGCATATTAGTATGCTATGAATATAGTTTGGGAATCAATGACTTAGATAAACAAGACGACAAGTAGTTGGATAGATTCACAGAAAATAAAAGGAGAACATCACCGGTTTGATTCGAGGTCAGGGCACATGCCCAGGTTTCGGGTTCAGTCGGGTGTATATGAGTAGCAACTTATCAATGTTTCACTCCCTCTCCCTCCCTCCCTCCCTCCCTCCCCCCTGCCTCCAAAATCAATAAAAACTTTTTTTACAGTCCGTGGAAATGGAAACAGAAGCATAGAGACAGAAGGACACCTTAGGAGATAAAACAGTGGAGTGAAAGTAGGAGGAGCAGATGGGCCGGCCCATCGGGAAAGTGGAGTTAGTGTATTCCTGCCCAACCTGAGCAGCGGTGGTGGCCCCGCCGGAGAGAGCAGATCACAGACTAATGATGCCCCTCCAGTCACAGCAGTGACCCACGCATAAAGGGGAGGGAAAGAGGAAGGAGGGGACCGTGAGGGCACAGGCTCTAGATTGAATAAGGAGCGTTCAATTTAAATTCACCTGAATGATGTTTTTATATATCAAACAATTTTTAAGTCAGTGGCCAGCGCCTATGTGTCCCACTAAGAGTCAAACTCCCCAGAGACCACAGCCCCCAAGCACAGCCAGGTTCTGCTCTGGGAGGGAGAGGTTCCAGAGCCTCCCCGGGCAGCTTCTCTGAACTCATACATGCAGACACCTGCCTACATCCCCACCTGTTCACACCCCGTGAACTGTATTCACCTCACACAAGTGCCGCCGCCACCACACACACACACACACACACACACACACACACACACACCCCTCCAGAAGTAACAGGGTCAGGAATCAGACCTCTAGGAGCCTGGGGGACATGCACAGGTCCATGCATGTACGTGTGCACGCTCTGCTGAGTGTGCGAGTGGCCGTGTGCTGGACTGGGGTTTTGTAGGCATGACTCTCCCCTGCCGTTCCAGGACTCTAGAGATGCTGCATGGCCGTGTTTGCTCACGAGCTCTCTTTCAGTAGCCCAGGCCCTTACTGTAAATACTGTCCCCTCTAGAGTGGTGTCCTTATGGCTCCACAGTCTTCCTGTTAAGGAGGGAACAGGTACTCTGGGCACTGGAGCTGGTGGGATCCTCACAGAACTGCGGTACCCACAAGTCTCCACTGAACCTGGGGTCCTTGTCTTGCTGTCAGGCCTGCCTCTCAGTTCACATTTCTGTTTCACTTTTCCCCAACACCTGAGATGACTTGGGAGATGTCCTATTCTTGGTAACAAAGAAGCCTAACCAAAACCCTTAGAACTCACACCTATAATTAGTTTAAAAACTGGTGCCTGACTGGTGGCTTCAACCTCTGATGCAAAGGCCCAAAGACAAATACGTAGGCCGTGAGGATTCCTCAAATACCAAGCGCTCTATGAATGAGAGGTCATATTGATGCGCTCTATGAATGAGAGGTCATATTGATGTGTAAATAATTTAACCACATACGGAAAATTTTTACAGTTAAATATATTGCTTATGGTTATTTTACCAAATTTTACCAAATAAAAATAATAATTTTACACTGGCACAAATAGTTCATTTATAGAAATAGTCCTTATATGAGTCATCCTATCTGATCTAATTACCTAATATACAGATACATGTTACACCTTACATTGCTTGGCATACCAAGTTAGTTATACAAATCACAATTCCAACCAAACTCCAAGCTAGTAAATATATTTAGTATTTGAGAATGTTTTAATTAGTAATCTAATATTCATTAAAACGGCTTATCTTAACAATTTTCTAATACATAAATGCTTTCTTCTCATTATTTAAGAAACACTAGGACTCTGATAAGAAACCAAGTACAAGCTAACAGGCTCACCAAAATCACGCTTAAATAAGACAAGCGAAACTATAAATTTGGAATAATTACCAAGATACTAATAATTAACAATCACTTAATTCAAGAGAAATTCCTGGTTATTGAAAACCCCTATGATCAACCAGAGCAAGCATTATCAGAAACTGATTATGTCAGACAACAGTGCATTGTTTCAGGGTGTATGAGTATATGTAATGAAGTTCACAGCAATGTTATACTAATGACTCAAACATCTCAATTTTCTGCTATCTTAATCTTTAAATCAACTGCACAAGAAGCTGCCAAAAGCAGTCAGTAGGAAAGCACACAATTCCCAAAAGAATTTTGTATATACAACTCGTTTTAATACTTAAATGATTTTTTAATTAATGAAATTTGGACAAGATGTTAAAGATTCAAAACTAATTTGAAAAGTAATGGGTGCTTACTAAGTCCCTAATAATACTCAACACACACTGATTTTTAGAAAATCACAGATCATATTTTTTTATTTTCATATTCTTATATGTACATTTTATAGCACCTGGCATATTCCTGTCCAATATTACATACAATTATGGCAGGACCTGACAGTGGTTACTGTCCCACTTTAAAAAAAAATTTTTTTTTATTATTGATTTCAGAGAGGGAGAGAGAGAGAGAGAGAGAAACATCAATGATGAGAAAGAATAATTGATCGGCTGACTCCTGCATGACACCTAATGGAGACCAAGCCCACAACCCAGGCATGTGGCCTTGACCTGGAATTGAACCCAGGACCTTTCGGTGAGCAGGCCTACAGTCTATTCACTGAGCCAAACCAGTTAGGACCTGTCCCACTTTTAAAAAGAGTTTTGACTGAACAATAAGTCAAGGTTGAAAAAGTAATTGGTGCATGTATTTCTTGATTTGGATTACGTTTTTGTTGGTAACTCTAGTTACCTTGAAACAAAACACTGGCAAAGACTATATTGGAATGAAATTACATGACTCTATTCCTACTGAATAAATAATACATCTCAACTGTTCATATTTCATTGTAAAAGATATACAACTTTAGAGATTTGCTCTAAGTTTTGAAAGCAAAGTGAATCAGAAATCACATGCTCTGAGGAAACAGTCTGGAAGAGAGATATTTATGCTACACTGAGTTCCCCTTGCCACAAACCTCTCTAACAGCTTATTACATTAAAACAATTGAGATGGGAAAGATGTGTGGTATAAAACCCTTTGAGGCATTTGCCAAGCAGATTATCTCTCAAACTATACCTTGGTTTAGAAACCTTTGAACAGGAATTTGGCGTTAATCTACGTGCACACTAGTTTCACATGTTCTCTTACCTCTGACTTTTTAAATCTAAACATACAGTAAGTCATTCTATCAGACGACTATATTTATGATTGCATGACTACTGAAAACATTATTGCAGTCAACGCCGTTACACATGCAAACCTGCTGGTTTTAGTGAGCTTCTCCCCTATCCCTCCACCTTCTACCTGCCTCACTCCACTCCCACATACACACACACACACACACACACACACACACACACACCACACACACACAAACCCCAGCCCCACCCCCCACTAAATCCCAAAGGAAACTCTGAGTCCAGTGCTAGGATTTTTCTTTTCTCAAGGGTAGGTCTATTTGACTTTTTATTGATGATACTGAAAACTTTGTAAACCCATGATGCAGACAGTGGGCTGGTGAGGGCCTGGGGTGGAGGGCAGGGGTGGGCTGGTGGGGGGTCGGTAGGGGGAAAAAGGGGACATATGTAATACTTGCAACAATAAAGATTTAAAAATTAAGTAAATAAAGAAAGCTTTTTTTGTTTGTTTGTTTTTAATATTTTATTGATTTTCCACAGAGAGGAAGGGGGAGGGATAGAGACCTAGAAACGTCAATGAGAGAGAAACATTGACCAGCTGCCTCCCACACACCCCCCACCAGGAATGTGCCTGCAACCAATGTACATGCCCTTGATCGGAATTGAACCCGGGACCCCCCAGTCCGAAGACCGTCGCTCTATCCACAGAGCCAAATCAGTTCGGCAAAGAAAGCTTTGTAAAGATTGCTAATGTATATATAGTTTTCCACACCAAAAACACAAATAAACCCCCTACTTTAATATTTTAAGACAAATTAAATTTCTCATATGAGAATATCAGTTCAAGAGTCCTTTAGAAGTCACAATGCGTAAATGCTTCTGATGATACAACAAATTAATGTCAAGGTACACAGCCAAAAACATAAAAAGCCTCCATGCAACACTGCCTGTCAAAGGGCATCTGCACAGCAGCCCAGAGGAGTGGCATTAGCCGAGGAGCACTACAGTGCGACCCAAAAAAACCATTAGGCCTCCACTGTTACTCCCCTCCCCCACCCTCATCTCCTCATCCTCCAGGCAGTTAAGCAGTAGAAGGTGCTATTCTGCAACCTCCCATTATACACACCAACCTCCGCCCTTGGCCCAGAGCGGGGTTCACCCCAGGCGGACCCCCTCAGCCTATCACTCCCTGTCCAATGTTCACGGAAGCTTCTACACTGGCGTCCGAAGCAGAAAACCAGATCTTGTCTCCTAACCCCGATTCATAACACGGAACAAAACACAATGACAGCTCAGGAGCAGGAGGACCTATCGAACCATCAGACCGCTAATATGTCAAAACACCCACACACACTTGGCTAAATGCTAACCTCAAGTGCGATCGTAAGCGTAACTGAGGCCGTCTACTTCTGAGACGACCCTGGTCACATTCAGCAAATACAATAAGCGAGAGTCAACCGAACCAATCCCGTCCCCAGGGAGGTCAGGGCAATGAGGAACGTGGCGGAGATGCCTACGGGGCCAGGACACAGGAACGGGCTTATCTTCACGTGCACAAAGAGCAAGAGCAGCAGACACCAGGTGTGCAAAGGGGAGAGAGAAGGTGGAGGAGTCTGAACAGGTTTTGAGTGCCCTTTCGTTTCCAATGTGCTCTCCTGCCTCTCACGAGGTGGCAGAGAAGGCCAGGCATGAGATGGTGGGAAGAAAGCTGAGAAAGCAATGCACGCACCCTTCCCCCACCTTCTCCTCTGTCCCCAGAAGAGCTGTGTTTGTCTGTGCAAACCTAGTCCCAAATATGGGAGAGAGAATGAATGTGTGTATGAAGAACAATGAGCCCTCAGCCTGGTGGGGGGGGAGAGAGAGAGAGAGAGAGAGAGAGAGAGAGAGAGAGAGAGAGAGAGATCAAGCTTCTGCCTCTTTCCCTGTGACCTCAACAACAGGGGAGAGCTGGAAGCCAGCTTTCCATCCAGCCTAGGCCATCAAAATCAGAACTGGTTTATAATTTTCGGGGGGATTAACTCCCCAAGCAAATCCAGGGGAGGAAATAGCTACCCAAAGATGGACTTTATTATCCTACATCCATCCTCTCTCCCCTCCCCCAACAGGCTGAGGCTAAAGCATCCAGTGTACACCAGACAAAAAAAAAAAAAAAAAAAAAAAAAAGCTCTCTCTTTAAATGGAAAGCAACTATCAAAACTGTTTCCAATCTAAGCCCAGGATGCATTCATTTGTGTTGCATTAAAATGTTGGTTTTATAATTCCCCAGGTGCTAGATATCTTTTACTAGATACCTTTTTGGGGGGTTAAAAAAAAAAATTTCCCCCCCTTCTGGAGAAAGCTATTTCAGGATTCACGCAAAACTACTTTCTAAATGTATCTTAAAATAGTAACACATCCTGAAACATTTAAGACACCCAGTTGTTTCCCAAGGACACATTTTGCTTACATCAATGTTTGAAGTCTGTAACCGGGGCGGGAATTGTAAGCAAACCCTTGGAGGGGAGGCAGAGGAAAATGACAATCCCACAATGAATCATTTTGTGTTCCTTTCAACAACTTCTCAAGCGGCCCGTTTCAAAGGAAACCTAAAACATAAAACACCCTCACCGCCCCCCCACCTCCCATCACACACCGTCCATGTAAAAACAACTTCCCTCGCTTCCAACGCCTTAAAAAAAAAATTTTTTTTTAAATAGGAGCCGCTCTCTTCCCGAGAGCAGAAGGAAGACACGAGCATGAGAACCTATTCCGCTGCAAGTTGCGTTTCTGGTCTCATAACGTGGTCATCGCAGAACTAGAGATCGGGAACAAAAACAAACAAAAAACAAATAACAAAAAAGAGCGAATCTCCTCCAGCGTGAAAAGGAAGACAAGCAGCCAAGTCCTCCCCCGAGACCCCCGAGCCCACCAACGGGCAGGAGATGCTCTGCTCAGCCCGGCCCGCCTCGCCGCCCCGGGTCCGGCCGGTGCCGGGGTCCCAGGACGGCCCAGCCCCCGCGGGCGAGCCCGGGGCGCGGGCACGGGCGGCCAGGCCGGGGGGCCGGGGGGCCGGCCAGCGGGAAGGGGCGTCACCGGCCGCCGGGCCGTCCCCCGCCCTCGCCTGGCCGGGCGTCCCCCGCCCGCACCGGCCTCGGCTCCCGGCTCCCGGCTCGCCCGGACCGGTCCACGCCCACCCCGCGCCGCCCGCCCCGCGCCCCGCACCGGGCGCCCGAGAGGCCGGCGCCCGCCCCGCGCGGGCAAGTTGGAGACTTACCTCCCCGAAGCGCTACACCATCAATGGAGGGGTGCTGGGCCGGCTCCGGGAAGGCGGGGGTCGGGGCGGGAGGCCCACGGACGCGGCGGGGCCGCGGGGCTCGGGCCGCGAGGGGCCGGCCGCGGGGGCGGGCGGGCGGGGCGGGCTGCGGGGCTGCCTCCCGTGACCTTCCGCGCGGCCTCCTCCCGCTCCGCTCCTCGCTCGGCGGCGCCTCAGCGGCGGGAGCCCAGGACCATGTCTGGTTTTGTGTTCCTGCGGGCGAGGGGCTCCCTGAGGGTGCCGGGGGCTGGGGGCTTCCCCTCCGCCGGGGGGGAAGACGCGGCGGAGACAATGTGGGAGGCGAGCGCGGGGAGGCGGAGGCGGCGGCGGGGAAGGGACCGAGCCGGGCGGGCGTCGCGGGCGGAGCGGGAGGAGGACGAAGCGGGGAGCGCGGGGGGCGGCTCGCGAGCGTCTGTGGGGGCAGCGGCGCCTCAGCGATGGAGGCCGAGCCGCGGCGGGGCTGCTGCACCGGCCCGCCGCCCACTCCGCGCTCGGGCCCGGCCCACCTCGCAGTATCGCGCCTCTCTATTGGCCCCTCGCGGCGTGACGCGAGCGGAGGCACGGCCAATGGGAGGCGGAGACCGGGCGGAGGGGGCGGGACTCCCCCCTTTTTTTTCTTTTTTTTCCCCTTTTTTCTTTCTCATGAAATGGGCAGCGGGGAAGGTGGGGAGCGGCCGCCGCGGGCGACGCCGCGGCCCGGCTGGAGCGCGCGCTGGGGCCGCGGCCGGGCGGGGGCCGGGCTCCGCGCGGGGCGGGGGCCGCGGCCGTCGGGGGCAGGTCCCGGGGGCTGGATGGGCCGCGCGATCCCGGTGCTCCGGCTCTCACCCGGGTCACCGTCTGCCTTTCCAGCCACGGACGACGCGGGTTCACATCCCCGGGGGTTCGAACAATCCGCTACGGACTCTCGAAATTCTGATGAGCATGAACGTTTTCAAAATAAGGCCATGGCAAAAGATTAAGAGAAAAACGAGACTGGCGGATCGAGTAAGGAAAAAACCTGAAAAATCTCATCAGGGAATAAAGAAGGTACTGTCACCACCGACAGGGGATTTGAGAGAGAGAGAGAGAGAGAGAGAGAGAGAGAGAGCAATGTACACAACTCTGTGCCGTAAGTTTGGGGGGTGGGGGGAACCCCCCCCAAAAAAAAAAATCTAAATATCACCTTTTTGCCTCTGAGAAATGTCTTCTCCCATTTCCCCGAAGGCTGAGAAATCACAGGGTCTACGATGCCATGAGGGGCAGACCAAATACACCCTATTTAATATAATTTATAGGATTGAGGGGCCTTAGTAATTTTAAGAATGATTAGCTGTTTTTGTAACGCACAGCCTGTTTATTGAGTTTTGTCACAGACCCGAGCATGCCTCCGAGGTGAACCATCCACCTATTGTTTGCTCCTTAATAGACTTTAAATGCTTTTGGGTGTCCTGATGCCACACTTTTCCATATATAAAAGAATGATTAAGGGATAGAGCATAGCACAAAATAACTAACTCGTTTTTTCGCATTTTTCTCTTTGGAATATCTATTCAGATTATAGTTTCACATCCAACATTTTTTGTAATGTTTTCATTGATTTCAGAGAGAGGAAGGAAGAGGAATTTTAACATCAGTGAGAGAATCATTGATCCGCGGCCTCCTAACCACCCTCTACTGGGGATCAAGCCCAAAACCCGCATGTGCCCTGACCAGGAATCCAAATGTGACCTCCCACAATCACTGGACCAACATTTTCTTTTAGGAAAAATTGAACCAGCAGATACTATTGGACAGTGACCCACAAGATCTAAAAACAAGTAGGACTTTGCCATTACCTATCCAAGTGATTTTTAAATGTTTTAATTGAATGTATTGGGGTGACGTTGGTTAATAAAGTTATACAGGTTTCAGGTGCACAATTCTATAATACATCATCTGTATATTGTATTTAGTGTGCTCAATGCCCGAAGTCAAGTCTCCTTCCATCATCATTTATCCCTCCGTACCCTCTTCTACCTCCGCTCCACCCCACCCCGGGAACTTTAAGGAAGGAAAATCCTGTCTGCTACAATTCCTTCAGCTGTGAAGTGGTTCCCAACTGGTTAATACAGCCTTACATACCTAATAATGTGAGAGCTGAATTCTCACAACATGATATATTCAATAAACATCTCTCTTCATCCTAGATATGGATGAAACCATTCAACATCCAATGGAAATAGTGAGGGGTGAAGTGTATTAGGTGGCTTTGGTTTCATTCAAAATCCACGTTTACAGGAGCGTGACCTCTAGTCAGGGGTCAGCGGGCAGTGGGCAAATGGACATGGCTTCCCCGATGAGCCTGTGGCTGCTGCAGGGGCATGGAGCAGTGACCAGGGGGGCTCTGACGGTCAGGAACCTACAGTTACTGTGGTTTTAGGGAGGGGCGTCCTTTTCATTTGTTTAAAACAATGTAAATTTAGAAACCTCAAAATTCCACCGAGCTGTAAAGCATAATAGTATGGTATCGGGCCATAAAATTAGCAAACTAGACCTGCTAACATTCCCACGCAGTCCAGCCATACAGCCAGAGAGTACAGACAGCCTTCCTTCTGAGGATCAGAGAGGCCGATGAGGTAATAATAATACATTTTAATAAGAACATCTATGAGCCGAAACCGGTTTGGCTCAATGGTAGAGCATCGGTCTGCGGACTGAAAGGTCCCGGGTTCGATTCCGGTCAAGGGAATGTACATTGGTTGCGGGCACATCCCCCGTAGGGGGTGTGCAAGAGGCAGCTGGTCGATGTTTCTCTCTCATCGATGTTTCTAGCTCTCTATCTCTTCCCCTTTCTCTCTCTAAAATATCAATAAAATATATTTTTTTTAAAAGAACATCTATAAAACCATTGATCAAAAGCATCAGGCCGTGCATGTTGCATCCCTTAGCCCAGTGGTCAGCACAAACTGCAGCTCGCGAGCCACATGTGGCTTGCGAGCCGAGGTTTGCCACTCTGTTGACTGATGAGTTTGTCGACCACTGGGATAGGGGCTTAATCACAAGGAACAACTTCAGCCTGTAATTATTGGAATGGAGAGTCTAGGTCATGTAGTCTTGACAACAGTCCATGAAGTGTTATTATTATCTCCATTTTAAAGGTCAAGAAACTGGTCTTCGAGGAGTTAAAATACTTGCTTACAGTAAAGAGGTCAGATGGGTTGTATTTCCATTATGAAATTAAGAGTTTCCTGACCTAGCCGGTTTGGCTCAGTGGATGAGCATTCAACCTTTCTAATGCCGAGACCCTTTAATATAGTTCCTCATGTTGTGGTGACCCCCAACCATAAAATTATTTTCGTTGCTGCTTCATAACTGTAATGTTGCTACTGTTAATGAATATCTGTGTTTTCCGATAGTCTTAGGCGACCCTGCTAGTGGTTCTCAGCCTGTGGGAACCGCTGCTATGGAGCCTAAGACCATCGGAAAACAGGGATATTTACATTATGATTCATTAACATTAGCAAAGTTATAAAATAGTAACGAAAATAATGTTATGGTTGGGGGTCACCACAACATGAGGAGCTGTGTTGAAGGGGTGCGGCGTTAGGAAGATTGAGAACCACTAGGATAGAGCATCTGTCCGCAGCCAGAAGGGTCCTGGATCCTTCCCGGGCCTGGTAAGGGTACACACAAGAGACAACTAATTGATGTGTTTCCTCACGTCGTTATTTCTCTCCGTCTTTCCTTCTCTCTTCTACTCTCTGTAAAAATCAAAGGAAAATATCCTCAGGTGAGGATTTAAAAAAAATAAAGTTTCCTATTCTCTTTCCAGCAAGCTTTAGAAAATGGAGATGACTTTGGTTATTGAATCTGAAAATATCAAGGACTTTGGTTGTTTTATGTATCTCACTACACATAGAAGTGGTTTTATTTTGTATACAGAGGTCTCAGAAGTGCAATACCAGCCCAGCCAGCATGGCTCAGTGGTTGAGTGTCGACCTGTGGACCAGGAGGTCATGGTCAAATCCCATTCAGGACACCTGCCTAGGTTGTGGGCTGATCCCCAGTGGGGGACATATAGTAAGCAGCCGATCAATCAATGATTCTCTCTCATCATCAATATTTCTATCTCTCTATCCTTCTCTCTTCCTCTCTGAAATCAATGAAAATATGTTTTAAAAAAGAAATGCAATACCATTATTTAAAAGAATGCAGGAGGAAAATTTAATAAATGATGTGACAACTGGATAGTGATATAGAAAAATATAATCAAGGCAGAACATTTTTTTTAAACTAGATCCCTATTATTCCTAAACTCTCCCCAAAATTACATTTGGATATTTTTAATGTAAAAACTGAATCACTAAACAACTATTTCTTAGGCTGAGTTTACTGGTGTTTATATTATTATTGTCCTCTATAACCTACATATAGAGTATGCTTTTTCTTTTTTTTCTCTTTTAAAAAAATATATTTTATTGATTTTTCACAGAGAGGAAGGGGGAGGGATAGAGAGCTAGAAACATCGATGAGAGAGCAACATCAACCAGCTGCCTCCTACACACCCCCCACCGGGGATGTGCCCGCAACCAATGTACATGCCCTTGACCAGAATCGAACCTGGGACCTTTCAATCCGCAGACCGACGCTCTATCCACTGAGCCAAACCGGTTTCAGCATGCTTTTTCTTTTGTATATGTTGGATATTTTATGATTTTTTTTAAAAATGAAACCATCAAAGTGTTAAAGGAATACTAAAACTTTTTCAATCATGATTGAGGAAGTTCTGTCTAAGCTTGACAGGAAACCCAGAATCTGTAAAGGAAAAACACCAATAAATTTTACTGCGTAAATATTTTACATCTCTGTAAGGCAGAAGAAACAACAAAGCAATGCAAGGAAGAAGCAGAGGGAAAATGTTTTTCACACATAAAATAAAGAGCTAACTTCCTTAACACAATATAATCGTCATGAAATAAATGCAAATTAAAATAATCTCTTAGATTAGAACTCGTTTATTTACTTCATAATATCCAGCATGATGGGGAGGTGGGAAAAGGGGCACTCTGATGCACTGTTGGTGAAAAAATAGAACCGTACCATTTTTTAGGACACAATTTGGCACTATCTCTGAAGATAGTACATAGCCATACCCTTTGGCCCAGCAATTCTAGAAAGCAATTCTACAAATAATTTTGCTTAATTATACACAAATATATACAAAAAGCTTGCAACATTATTTATCATAGTGAAAACCTGGAAAAGCCTAAACATCCACATGAATAATGTTTGAACATACAATGGCATACGTGACAAGAGTCAAAAAGAATTGGGTGAATCTGAATTGATATGGATGATAAGCAGGATTCAGAGTTAAGTGAAAAAAGCAAGTCACACCACAGTTATGTAAGTATAATTCTATTTGTGATTTTAAAAGGACAGATTTGTGTATGTGTCAAAAATGTCTAGAAACATAGCTACCAGGAGAACGTAGTCCACTGGGCACGGAATGGAGAGTGAGGAGGGAACACGAGACTCACTTATTCAGTCTACTGTTCTGTGTGATTTCCTTTCTCTTCACATACAGCATATATAATTTTTATAGTTAAAAAAAAAATAAAAAGAAATTTGCACTTCTGGTTTTGCTCAGTGGATACAGCATCAACGATAGGCCTGCAGACTTGAAAGGTCCTGAGTTCAATTCCGGTCAAGGGCACATGCCCAAGTTTTGGGCTCAATCCCCAGGGGGGGCGTGCAGGAGGCAGTCCATCAATGGTTCTCTCTCATCGTTGATGTTTCTCTCTCTCTTCTCCCTCTCTGAATCAATAAAAATATTTTAAAATAAATAATAAAAACTCACCAAAAAAAATTAAGTTCTATGAACATTTCACTGGCAACTGGTCTTCGTAATTCACCAGAAGTACTCAAGCTTTAGAATAAGTCAATTATTTTCCTCTAAAATGCTTTAAGATGCCCTGGCCCGGTGGCTCCGTTGGTTGGAACATCATACCGTTCACCAGAAAGGTTCCAGGTTTGATCCCATACCTAGGTTGTGATCCCAATGCATGCAGGAGGCAGCGGATCGATGTTTCTCTCTCTCATCAATGTTTTTCTCTATCTCCCTTCCTCTCTCTCTCTAAAAATCAGCAAAACAGAACCTCGAGTGAGGACTTTATTTATTTTTTTTTTATGAGAACAATTTTATTTTATTTTATTTTATTTTTTAATAAATCTTTATTGCTCAGATTATTACAATTGTTTCTCCTTTTTCTCCCCCATAGCTCCCTTCCACCTGATTCCCACCCCACCCTCTGCCCTTACCCCCTCCCCCCACTATTGTCCTCATCCATAGGTTATACAATTTTAATCCAGTCTCTGCACCCCACACCCCTTTCACCCTGATAATTATCTATCCACTCCCTTTCTTTGCCCCTAATTCTATTATATTCACCAGTTTATTCTATTCCTGAGATTTTTAATTCACTTGACCTTCCTCTTCTTAAGTAATACCTTTCAGCATTTCATATAATACTGGTTTGGTGGTGATGAACTCCTTTAGCTTTTTCTTATCTGTGAAGCTCTTTATCTGCCCTTCAATTCTGAATGATAACTTTGCTGGATACAGTAATCTTGGTTGTAGGTTCTCCCTATTCATCACTTTGAATATTTCTTGCCACTCCCTTCTGGCCTGCATGGTTTCTGTTGAGAAATCAGCTGACAGTCTTATGGGTGCTCCCTTATAGGTAACCAACTGCTTTTCTCTTGCTGCTTGTAAGATCCTCTTTTTGTCTTTTACCCTTGGCATATTGATGATGATGTGTCGAGAAGAATTTTTCTTTGGATTCCTCTTGTTTGGGGTTCTGTAGGCTTCCTGTACTTGTAAGTCTATTTCTTTCACCAGGTGAGGGAAGTTTTCTGATATTATTTCTTCAAATATGTTTTCAGTATTTTGCACTCCCTCTTCTTCTGGCACCCCCATAATTCTGATGTTGGTGCGCTTGCAGTTGTCCCAGAGGCTCCTTACACTATCTTCAACTTTCTGGATCCTCTTTTCTTCTTCCTTCTCCAGCGGAGTGTCTTTTGGCTCTTTGACCTGATTCTTGTGTTCTTCCATTCTGCTGTTGGATCTCTGCATAATATTTTCCAATTTAGTCAGTTTATCTATACTTTTTAGTTGGGTCTCATGAAGTTTATCGAGCTTTTCTAGGATATTGTTGCATAACCTTAGAACCGTAGTTCTGAACTCTATATCCTCCATCTCTTTTGTTTGAGATCTATTTCCTTGTCTCGGCATTTTCGCTGTTTTTCAGAGTTGGTAGGATGGCTTTGTGTGTTTGGTCTCCTATATGGCCCAGTGGGTCAGCCTCCTCAGTTACCTGAGGTAGACACTCTTGGTGATCCCCTTTGTGGACTGCGTGCACAGCCTTGTTGTAGCTAAGTCTCTATTGTTGTGAATTGACCTTCAGGCCAATTGGATGTGGGTATCAGCTGTGTCTACTCTGGGATAACTTCTGTATTGGAGACAGTCTTATAGGATCAGACTTGAAAAACTGCAGAAGCCTCTGCTCAGCTTGGATGGGGCGGAGTGTCAGGGCTGAACTGACAGTCTTGGCTTCTGCCCTGCCCTTGTGCACTCGCCTGAGTTTCCGCCTGACCGGCCCAATTTCCCCAAGCAAGAGCGTGGGTGCCCCAGGGGCTCCCCCGGACTTGGGCTGGTCTCTGTAGTCTGGAGCTTCCGACTCCTTCTGCTACAGAGAGGCCGCCACCTTGTACAGAGAGGCAGCGGCAGCCTCCGTGGTCAGACCTGGAGCTTTTGGCTCCTTCCGCTCCGGAGGGGCGGCGGTCAGACCTCAGCGCGTACTTGCTCGCGCGCGCGAGTCTGTCGACCCTGCCTGCTGCGACTGCGGCTCCCAGTCCCCGGTCTCCCAGTCTCCGAGTCTCTGAGTCTCTGGGTGCCTTTCTCTGCAGTCCAGACGCCACCCGTATGAGCCTGGGACCACGGGATTTCAGCCGGGGTTGGGTTCAGTACAGTTCGAAAGGGTTCCGTGCAATCGGGGATTCCTCCCCTCCCGCCAGGCAGGTATTCGGCGGCCGCGTGTGCGAGTGTCTCCCTACCTCAGTGCTTTTCGGCTCCCAGTCCGATCCGTGAGCCTCTCTCTTTCTTTCTAGTTGTAGCTATTCCACTCCGCCAGCTTTCCTGACATTTTGGTGAAGTCCTTTTTGATTTTAGTTGTTTTTTTAATTAAATTGTTGATGAGGCGGCAGCTTAGGAGACTGCCTAGGCCGCCATCTTGGATGTTCTCTCCTCAAGTGAGGACTTTAGAAAACGTCTTAAGGAGACCTGGGGTGCTTTATCAAGCCTGATGACAAATTGAAGCTTGTTTCTAGGCATTTTCTCTGAAATTGCCTCCCACGTTCATGTAGCGCAAATACAAGACAATAAAGCGCTTCCATGGCCTAGCAATTCCATTGCCAGTGAGCCAGAGGGGCTGGCTGCTCCCTCCCGCAGGGTCCTCTGCGGGTGCTCCCCACCTCGCACCTCGCCCTTACCCACAGCGGGTGTTTGCGTTATAATTTGTTGTAAATCAGAATTGCTCCCTCTCCAGTCTTTCCCCTCAGGTCACGTGAGTACCCTACATTGCCTTTCTCAAAGTCCCTGCACTGAATTGGTGGAGATCTCCCTTTTCCGCGTCCCGCAGGGAAAGAGAGATGAACGAACCGATTCTGAGTGAAGATGCCTAGGGATTGAGAAATGTTAGAAATAAAGAGAGAAGACACAGATAGATTTCAAGCTGGGAGCTGGGAGGGCCGCTGACCTCCCCTGCTGGAGAGGCAGACTGACGACCTCCTGAGCCACGCAGCACATCTATTTATACTCTGATCCACCAAGGGGGTTTCACAGAAAAACAAGGAGCCTGGGAGGGCCCAGGGCCCACCCACTCCTTCCTCCAGAACATCTCCGCACTCCCAGGGCGGGAGAACTGACATGATTCTGCCAATATCCGGGGCCCAGTCAGCAACAATCTAAAGACTGGCCAGGTATCTTCCCATTTGGCCCTCTACAAATTGGAATGGAGAATGGGTGATGATTGGGCCGATGGCAGGCGGCTGGGCCAATGCATGCAAACACACACCCAAGTGAAAGGGCTTTTCCCAAAAGGAGGATCACAAATCAGAAGCCTTTCTCCGTTGTTTGGACGTGACTACGCGCGGCCAGCAATCAAGGTTCCTGATTCAGCTCCAGACTCAGTGCCTCTTCTTTCCACCAGAGCAGGAGCGGGCCGGTGACCCACACACTGACGGGCAGGTTCAAGGAAAGGCCGCTCCGCGGAGCCACATCAGAGCCGCGCAGGGACGCCTCCTCTGAGGCACACGGAGCCAGCCAACGCCACAGCCTGCGGCCCAAGGCACTCGGCGGCCTTTGGATGAGGCCTAAACCCGGCATCTGACTCTGACCGCTAGTGGTTACGGAAAAGTCTCCTGGGGCCTTGTGGGAGAATGGGGGGGGGGGGGGAGATGCGGGTCCCCCTGTCCTGGCCCAGTCCCAGGGTGGTCATTAGCAGGCCTCCTCCTCTGCCAGCTCCGGCTGAGACCGCTCGCCTGCAGCCCCTGCTAAACAGCTGTCCGCTGGCAGCCGAGGAGCCACAGAGCCGGCAAGTTCCACCCGGGGGGACACTGGTAAACACGTCCTCCACTGCTATCGGTAAATTACTTACCTTTACGTTGGAGGAAAGGCGTGGTTTTCTAGGGGAAAATGGGGCGTTAAAAATTACCCACCAACGCAATTTTGTCTAAATGGTGAACAAAGAAAACAGGCATCGGTCACAAAGGGGCCCCCGGAAGGAGGAGTGCAGAGAAATGATTGTAGAGTCTCCCGTGTCGTTTGGGGGATCCAGAATTTAAACATGCAGCAAGGATGTGGCAGGTGCTGTGGCCACCAAAATTTGCTTCTTTGGTCCAAGCATGTTATACTCACAGCAAACAGGCAAGTAACTCTAACCCAGAGGGTCTCAGCCTCTGCACCCACATTGTGTGTGTTGGGCACGTCTGGGCACTCACTGGAATGCCTCCCTCCTTTGCATTCAACATGGAAGGCATTTTATTTTTTATTTTCTTAAATATATTTTATTGAATTTTCTTTACAGAGCCAAACCATTTAGGGCTCAATACATTTTTTTTTAATAGTTCTGGCTGGTTTGGCTCAGTGGATAGAGCGTCAGCCTGAGGAGCAAAGGGTCTCATGTTTGATTCAGGTCAAGGACATGTGCCTCGATTGCAGGCTCCTCCCCAACCTGGGTCCTGGTTGGGGTGCATACAGGAGGCAAACAACCGCTGTGTTTCTTTCACATCGATATTTCTGTCTTTTCCTCTCCCATTCTCTCTAAAAATCGATGGAAAAATACCTTTGGGTGAGGATTCAAAAAATAATAATTACTTTACAAAGGATATTTGGTCTCTCCTAAAGAGAAGACCCTTCTTCACCACCACCCCCAACAGACTCAGAGATCATGGCCAAGAGAGGTAAAGGCATACAGACTAACCCCCCACGGAGCGAGATGCTCTGATAGAGAAAAGCAAAGTTGATAGTCATCCCCCCCATAAAAAATAGTCCACAAGTTACAGAATGTTCATGTTCTCTTGATCAATAAAAATTATGTGAGATGCCCAACTGGCATGGCTCAGCGGTTGAGCATCAAACTATGAACCAGGAGGTCATGGTTTGATTCCCAGCCTGGGCACATGCCTGGGTTGCAGGCTGGATCCTCAGTAGGGGAGTGCAGGAGGCAGCCAATCAACCATTCTCTCTCATCATTAATGCTTCTATCTCTCCCTCCTGCTCTGAAATCAATAAAAATATATTTCTTTAAAATTCTTTAAGAATGATCCCTGAAACTCCTCCCCTCAAAAGGCCTTCCAGCCAACGTCCAGAAGAGTCCCCTTGCCTCCAGTCTAAAGCAGATTCTCACTAACCACCAGGAGAGGCGAGAGAAAGCCACAGAGAGGGTGTTCACCGCCCACTGAAGCACCCTCCACTCCTCTAACCTAGTAATAGGTGCCTCGTGTTAATCCCAGGGCGAAGGGAGAAATAGTCTGGAACCAGTGAGGTGACTAGAGTGACTTTCTCCCAGGACATAAAAACTTCCCTCGAGTTAATTACCACAAAGAAAGGAAATGCATGTCAGTCTCTATTATTAAGAACAAGAGGCCCGGTGCATGAAATCCGTGCACTGGGGGGTGGGGGTGACCTCAGCCTGGCCTGCGCCCTGTCGCAGTCCGGGAGCCTTTGGGGGATGTCGACTGATGGCTTAGGCCCACTGCCAGACATCCTTAGCGATGCCATAGAGGCGGGAGAAGCTCCAGCCACTGTCACTGTGCTTGCCAGCCATGAGCCCGGCTTCTGGCTGAGCGGCGCCCGGCTGTGGGAGCGCACTGATCACCAGGGGCAGCTCCTGTGTTGAGCATATGCCCCCTGGTGGCCACTGTGCGTCATAGTGACCCGTCATTCTGCCATTTGGTTGATTTGCATATTAGCCCTTTATTATAGAGAATAAAATAGAGGAACAAAGAAACTAGTGAGAACAACAGGCTCAGAGATCATGGCCAAGAGAGGTAAAGACATGCAGACTAACCCCCCACGGAGCAAGATGCTCTGATGGAGAAAAGCAAAGTTGATAGTCACCAGGTTGTATTTTACAAAATCTTATGTAAAATATAATCGCAAGCCCTGGCTGGTTTTGCTCAGTGGATAGAGCGTCGGCCTGCGGACTGAAGGATCCCCGGTTAGATTCCAGTCAAGGACACATGCTCAGTTGTGGGCTCAGTTCCCATCATTGATGTTTCTATCTCTCCCTCTCCCTTCATCTCTGAAATCAATATATATATATATATATATATATATATATATATATATATAATCACAATTAAAAAATAATGTTAAAATTTTACATGTTCTAAAACACTTCTTTAAGGCACTTGTGATAATATATTAATGGAGATACACTCTCAAACCCAGAATAGAAATTAAAAAGTATTGCCAAAACCGGTTTGGCTCAGTGGTAGAGCGTTGGTCTGTGGACCGAAAGGTCCCGGGTTTCAATTCCGGTCAAGGGCATGTACATTGGTTGTGGGCACATTCCCGGTGGGGGGTGTGCAGGAGGCAGCTGGTCGATGTTTCTCTCTCATCGACATTTCTAGCTCTCTATCTCTCTCCCTTCCTCTCTGTAAAAATATCAATTGAAAAAAAAAAGTGAAATGCAAAACTAAAGAAATTTTAGAGTTAAGATATAGAACTTGTTGAACAATACCCCAAAAGCACAAACTGTTCAAAGACACATTTGACTAATATTAAAGACTTCCTAGAAGTTACATCAAAATAAGTGAAAGTCACAAGTTGGGAAAAGATCATTGCAATTTCCATAAGCATGAAAGGATCAGGGATCAGAATAGAGAGAGAGCATGTACGCCTATGGGGAAAAGACAAGTAACCCAGGAAAAGGTGGGCAAAGAGTGAAGACTAGGCAATGGGTCAATAATCTGGATGCCCAGTAAACATAAAAGATCTCAGTTTTGTACTGGCAGGTGTGGCTCAGTGGTTGAGCTTGGATCCATGAACCCAGAGGTCACAGTTCGATTTTCGGTCAGGGCACATGCCCGGGTTTCAGGCTTGATCCCTAGTGTGGGGCATGTAGGAGGCAGCCGATCCATGTTTCTCTCTCTCCCTCTCCCTTCCTCTCTCCGAAATCAATAAACATATTTTTTTAAATATATATGTTATTGATTTTTTTACAGAGAGGAAGGGAAAGGCAAAGGAATAGAGAGTTAGAAACATCAATGAGAGAGAAACATCCGTCAGCTGCCTCCTGCACCCTCCTCCCCACTGGGGATGACCAGCAACCAAGTACATGCCATTGACCGGAATTGAACCTGGGACCTTTCAGTCTGCAGGCCGACGCTCTATCCACTGAGCCAAACCAGTTAGGGACAATAAACACATTTTTACAAAAGATGGTTAGTCTCTCATGTCTTCCTTCTAGACAATTTTAATATACACATAGATGACCCTTCTAACAACTTCGCTCGTGTGTGTGTGTGTGTGTGTGTGTGTGTGTGTGTGTGTGTATTTGTGTGTGTGTGTGTGTGTGTGTGTGTGTGTGTACTGTGGTAAAGCACCCGTAACATGAAATTTACCCACCGGACCATCTTTACATGCACAGCTCAGTGGCTGAGCAACCAATCTTCAGAACTTTTCATCTTGCAAAACTCTGCACCCATCCAATAACCACTCCTCATTCTCACTCCTCCCCCCGCGTCTGGCAGCTACCATTCTCTCTGTTTTTACGAGTTTGGCTTCTTTAGATGCCTCGAGTATGTGAAACTAAACAGTATTTGTCTTTTTGTGACTGATTTATTTCACTTAACGTAATGTCTGTGCAATAATTTCTTATGGCTGTCATAACAACATACCGCAGACTGATGGTTTAACAACAGACATGTGTCTTCTCACCGCTCTGGAGGCTGGAGGTCCAAGACCAAGGCGCCAGCGGGGCTGGTTCTCCCCGAGGGCCCCTCCTCGGTGTAAAGCAGGCCTCTTCTCTCCGTGGCCTCACGCGGCCTTTTCCGTGAGCTGCATCCACAGGGTCGCTTCCTCTTCTTATAAGGACACCAGTCCCATTGCATTAGGGCTCGTGTAAGGGAAGTGATTAAGGTTATCTCACCTCCCAAAAGAGACACCTGGGGTTAGGGCTTCAGCATGTGACTTTTGGGGGGATGCAATTCAGTTTGTAACAGCCTTCAAGGGTCATCCATGTTGTCACGTGCATTAGAATGTATTTCCTTTTTAAGTCTACATAGTACTCCGCTGTGTATGTATACACCACATTTTGTTTATCCAGTCACCTGTTGGTGGGTGTTTGGGTTTCTTCCCATGTGCAGCCATTATGAATAACGCTGTTACGAACATGAGGCACAAATGTCTCTTTGAGACCCTGCTTTCAATTCTTTTGGGTATAATTCCAGACGTGGAACTGCTGGATTCTGTGGTAGGTTTGTTTGTGGTTTGTTTGTTTGTTTGTTTGACTTTACAATTACAGTTTACATTCAATATTAATGTATTAGTCTCAGCTATACAATTTTTTAAAACATATTTTAATTGATTTTTTTTTTAATATATTTTATTGATTATTTTTACAGAGAGGAAGAGAGAGGGATAGAGAGTTAGAAACATCGATGAGAGAGAATCATTGATCAGCTGCCTCTTGCACACCCCCTACTGGGGATGTGCCCGCAACCAAGGTACATGCCCTTGACCGGAATCGAACCCGGGACCTTTCAGTCCGCAGGCCGATGCTCTATCCACTGAGCCAAACCGGTTTCGGCTTAATTGATTTTTTTACAGAGAGGAAGAGAGAGATATAGAGAGTTAGAAACATCAATGAGAGAGAAACATCAATCAGCCGTCTCCTGCACCCCCCCCCACTGGGAATGTGCCCACAACCAAGGCACATGCCCCTGACCGGAATCGAACCTAGGACCCCTCAGTCCGCAGGCCGACGACGACGCTCTATCCACTGAGCTAAACTGGTTTCAGTTCAGCTATACAATTTTTAATTTTTTGAGAAAATTCCATACTGTTTTCCTCAGCAGCTGCACCATTTTACATTCCCACCAACAGTGCACAAGGGTTCAAATTTCTCCACATTCTTATTTTCGGTTTGTTTGTCTCTTTTATAGCCATCATCCTAATGGGTGTGAGGTAACACCAACAACTTAGCTTTTTGAACTTGAAATTCTCTCCTCCAGTGATCTTAGTCCCTACCTTGACCCCAAAGTTTGTATTTCCCAAATCTTCCACCCTCCTAATTTCAATGGCAGGCACCCCATCCTCCCAGCACGGCCCTCTAGCTGCTGGGACAGTCTTGCAATTATACCAGTTACTAGAATATGTTCGCCCCCAGCGAAACATCTAACCCGTTGGTCTTTCTACCTTTTCACTTTTAAGGCCCAGTCCTTAAATTTGGAGGGGCTGACTTGAATGTAGAGAGATGACTCTAAGGCAGCCGTGGGCAAACTATGGCCCTTGGGCCAGATCCGGCCCGTGCGACTGTTCTGTCCAGCCCGCAGAGCCAAAAGAGCAGAGGGTTCTCTTGCTCTGCCCTCCGCTCCTTCACCAGCAGCCCAAGATGATAGTGCCAGCATGGTCAGGTTGCTTTTGTTCCGGCCCTCCGGTCCGGTGTAAGAACCCATTGTGGTCCTCGAGTTAAAAAGTTTGCCCACCTAAGGAGATGAACAGGCTATGCTCGCTTGGGTTTCCACTTGCCCACTTCTTCTGCCTTAACAACACTTTTACCTGCTTGAGTTAGCATGGCAGCACAAACATTAACTATTTAACATTATAAACTGATGAACAAAAAGATAGATACAGAGGCAGTAAAGCATCAAACAGACTGTCAAATTACAGCGGGGAGGGGAGGGAGATATGGGGGAGATAAGAGATCAACAGAAGGACTTCTATGCAGGCATGTAGAGTAGGGGTGGGCAAACTTTTTGACTCGAGGGCCACAATGGGTTCTTAAACTGGACAGGAGGGCCGGAACAAAAGCAACCTGACCATGCTGGCACTCTCATCTTGGGCTGCTGGTGAAGGAGCGGAGAACCCTCTGCTCTTTCAGCTCCTCGGGCTGGATAGAACAGCTGAACGAGCCAGATCTGGCCCGCGGGCCGTAGTTTGCCCATGGCTGCTCTAGAGGGACCCAGTCATGAGGGGCCCCATACTGTGTGAGTTTTACCTCTAGGAGTCCTACCATCTTCTCACAGTAAAGCTTTTAAAATTCCCCGTGTGCTGCCAGCAGGGGAGGCCATGAGCCCTTTCAGAATGCACCCTGAGCGTGCTAGTTCTTTTCCACATGCTGGGCCCTCAGGACAAAGTATTTTACCAGAACCTGATGGGGAAGGGAAATACCCACCTGCAGCCCCCTCCAGCCTTCCTGGTGCCACCAAAGGGCACCAGGAAGGTCACAGCCCACAGGCACAAGCTCACAAAAGAACCCAGACCTAACCACCCACACTACACAGATCGTACACTAGCTGCAGAAAATCAAAGACAAAGAAAAGTCTTGCAAAAAGCCAGAGGGGGGGGAAAAAACTTTGTGGATAGTGGAGGAAGGGGAGAACTACATGGAACTTCTCTTTGGAGACCATGCAGGCAAGAGGAGAATAGCGTGAACTATTTAAAGTGTTGAGAGAAAAAGCCCACCAACTCAGAATTCTATACCCAGCGAAATTCTCCTTCAAGGGTCTAGGACAGTGGTCGGCAAACTCATTAGTCAACGGAGCCAAATATCCACAGTACAACGATTGAAATTCCTTTGGAGAGGCACATTTTTAAAACTTAAACTTATTCTAATGCCACTTCTTCAAAGTAGACTTGCCCAGGCCATGGTATTTTGTGGAAGAGCCACATTCAAGTGGCCAGAGAGCCACATGTGGCTCTGAGCTAGTTTGCCAACCATGGGTCTAGGAGAAATAAAGACTTTCCTAGACAAACAAATATTGAAGGAATGTGTAGGCAAGTAGGCCTGCCTTGCAAGAAATGTTAAAAGAAATTCTTCAGGGGTCGGGGCAGCCAGGAGAGGTCAATGGAGGGAAAAGGAGACTTGTGTAATACTTTAAACAATAAAGAATTTAAATTTAAAAAAGAAAAAAATTCTTCAGAGGATAGGAAAACGATACTAGTCAGAAACACAAGTCTCCAAAGAAAGCAAGAGCTTTAGGAAAAACATTATACACGAAGGTAGAATAATTCACATGCAGTGATGCTCTCCCCGCCCCGGTTAGGGCGGGCCATTGCTTCCTGACTTCTCATTCTCCCTGTGCCTGTCCTGCTCTTGAAACCATGCGGATGCCTCTTCCTGAGGAGGAGCTGCAAAGGACGTGGGTAGAAAAGCACACATACAGTAATTCTTCCAGATGCGGCCTTGCTCCAGCAACTGGTGGCCGAGCACAGACCGACCCTTCCCTCGCTCCTTCCTGGGGGCTACCTCCACCCCCTCCTTTCCCCGCCTTCAGCTCCTCCAGCCATCCTCCAGGATAAAGGCCATCCAAAAATGGTCGAACCGGTGTGGCTCAGTGGATAGAGCGTTGGCCTGTGGATTTAAGGGTCCCAGTTTCGATTCTGGTCAAGGGCATGTACCTTGGTTGCGGGCACATCTCCAGTAGGGGGTGTGCAGGAGGCAGCTGATGGCTGTTTCCCTTTCATCGATGTTTCTAACTCTCTATCCCTCTCCCTTTCTCTCTGTAAAAACTCAATAAAATATATATTTTTAAAAAGCGGAAACGCCAGGAGCCCGTGATACCGATGGGATAAGCAACGCCAAGGTCTGAGCCAGCGAGTCAGGCCTGCTGCTGCCATGGGCATCATCATCGCAGCTCTGACTTTCACACGTCGGTGCTGGGGGTGAGGGGGAGGGGACGACGACGCCTGGCACACCCCAGCCGTGGGCTGATGGCTCAGGTGGCAGAGGGCTGAGGGGCAGGCAGAGGGCTGGGGGCAGAGGGCTGAGGGCAGAGGGCTGGGGGCTGGGGGCAGAGGGCTGGGGGCAGAGGGCTGAGGGGCAGAGGGCTGAGGGGCAGGCTGAGGGCAGAGGGCTGAGGGGCAGAGGACTGGGGGCAGAGGGCTGAGGGGCAGGCTGAGGGCTGAGGGGCTGAGGGCTGGGGGCAGAGGTCTGGGGGCAGAGGGCTGAGGGGGAGAGGGCTGGGGGCAGAGGGCTGAGGGCAGAGGGCTGGGGGCAGAGGGCTGAGGGCAGAGGGCTGAGGGGCAGGCAGAGGGCTGGGGGCAGGCAGAGGGCAGAGGGCTGGGGGCAGAGGGCTGAGGGGGAGAGGGCTGAGGGCAGAGGGCTGAGGGCAGAGGGCTGAGGGGCAGAGGGCTGGGGGCAGAGGGCTGAGGGCAGAGGGCTGAGGGGCAGGCAGAGGGCTGGGGGCAGGCAGAGGGCAGAGGGCTGGGGGCAGAGGGCTGGGGGCAGAGGGCTGGGGGCAGGCAGAGGGCTGAGGGGCAGAGGGCTGAGGGCAGAGGGCTGGGGGCAGAGGGCTGGGGGCAGAGGGCTGGGGCAGGCAGAGGGCTGAGGGCAGAGGGCTGGGGGCAGAGGGCTGGGGGCAGAGGGCTGGGGCAGGCATAGGGCTGGGGGCAGAGGGCTGGGGGCAGAGGGCTGGGGGCAGAGGGCTGGGGGGCAGGCAGAGGGCTGAGGGCAGAGGGCTGGGGGCAGAGGGCTGGGGGCAGAGGGCTGAGGGCAGAGGGCTGAGGGCTGGGGGCAGAGGGCTGGGGGCAGAGGGCTGAGGGCTGGGGGCAGAGGGCTGGGGGCAGAGGGCTGAGGGCAGAGGGCTGGGGGCAGAGGGCTGGGGGCAGAGGGCTGAGGGGCAGGCAGAGGGCTGGGGGCAGAGGGCTGGCAGAGGGCTGATGACTCAGGCGGCAGAGGGCTGGGGCAGGCAGCAGATGGAAAGCTGTGAGGACGTACTAAGACCAACAGAGGGACAGAGCCGAGTCCGGGGCGGATTCCGGGAGCGGGCACATGAGCTTAGAGCGAGGACCCTTTAGCGCTGCAAACGACCCGGTGGTCGGCTTCTCTTCCTGGGAAGCGGTTCCTAACGCTCAGAGGAAAGATGAGGCCCCAGCCCGCTGCGCCCGTGTCCGCACCGGCTGCCGTGGCCGTGGCGGCGCAGCTGCTGTGCGTGGGCTGCCGTGACAGGCCCCGTGTGTTTGGCAAGAGCTGCACCCGGGCACCGTGAGTGCCGTCTGGTGACCGGCCCCGCCACCCCGCCCGCGCCCTCCCCCGCCGGCGCCTGAGTGGCTGCTCAGACCCTCCGGTGCCAGCGCCCTCAGGGCTGCGCTGCTTTTTTTGGCCCAAACACTTGAGGTCAGTGCTCATGGCTCTCCTAGGCCCCGTACTCTGGGGCGGCCGGCCTTGGCGCTGGCGAAGCAGACAGCCCACCATTCCACGACCCAGGGAAGGCCGGGACAGCACGGGTGCCCCGAGGAGGGACCGGGACCGGCCCACGCCCCACCCGGCCTCCCGCAGGCCAGGCGTGCAGGGCCGGCCCCTCGTGGACTCGCCGATGCCCCCTGAGTGGACCCGGGGGAGGACAGAGCCGGGCACACGTGGGCTGCGGGGCCGGAGCAGCCCTGGCAGCTGGAGCTGCCACCAGGAGCTCCCGTGGGAATCCTCTCTGGAGGCCTGGGCACCGCGGCCTGCCGGGAGCCATGCTGCCCAGCGCCCGTGTCCTTCTGGGCAGGTGGCAGGGGCGTGTGCGCTGCCACGTGTCTGCTTGCGTTCCTGGCAATGCCAAAACCAGCCCCCTGCCCCGCTCAGCATTGCCACCTGGCTTCGTGTCCCCGAGGGCTGGGGCGGCCGGAGGGGGCCCCCTGCTGGAGACCCCGGGGCTGGTCTTCGGGCAGCCCAGCGAGGGTGGAAGGAAGGCACCTCCTTCTGCTCCTCTGCCTCAGTTTCCCTCTTTTTTTTAAATTAAAAAATATATTTTATTGATATTTTACAGAGAGGAAGGGAGAGGGATAGAGAGCTAGAAATGTCGATGAGAGAGAGGCATCGACCAGCCACCTCTTACACACCCCCCACCGGAGATGTGCCCGCAACCAAGGTACATGCCCTTGACCGGAATCGAACCTGGGACCTTTCAGTCCACAGACTGATGCTCTACCACTGAGCCACACCGGTTTCAACCCTCTTTGACTCTTGAAAGACTGAACAAAAGCCCTCAACATGGAGGACATGGGAGGGAGGGAGGCGCTCCCTCGAAGGATCCGAGAGCCGGGAGAGCGCTCTGACCCGGCCTCCGTGCGGTGGGGCCGGCCCTCAGCCACGGCATCTGGGTGACAGGGAGGTGCTGACAAGGCCTTGCTGTCCAGGAATCTCCCTTCATCCGGTGACAGCTCCTTTCATCTCACCGGCTGCGCCCAGAGCTCTGTCCTGGCCCCAGCCCCGTGCCACGGGGACAGTCAGCCGGAAGGCAGGCCCGTGCCAGCCAGCTGGGGTGGAGAGAAGGCCGGGGCAGGGCCCAGAGGCAGGGCCAGGGGCTCAGGGCGGCGCCCACAGTGCCCCCTGGTGGCCGAGGGAAACCCTAGGCCCCACCTCCCCCAGCCAGGATGAGCGGGAGGAGCTCACCTGCTGGCTGCGTGGGGAGGTGAGCCCAGAGGAGGCGCCTCCTCACCTGGCCTGCCCTGCCGGCCTCCCCGGCCCTCCCTGGCCCTGGCTCTGGCCCTGACTTTCACCCTAGGGTGGTGGAAGGAGGGGCACCTCGCTCTCATGCCCGGGTTGGGGTACGGGGGAGAAGGAGCAGCTGAAGCTGCACCAGCAGAAGCGGGAGGAGGCTTGGGGTCCTGCCCCCTGTGGCCCCAGGCATCACACAGCCTGGGGGCCTGGCTCCACATGGCAGACTGATGTCTTGCTGACTTGGGGGTTTTCCAGTCCTGGCAGGTTTAAGCTCGTTGAAGGCCTTACTGCCTCCTAAGGGCTCCTTTTTAAAGAACAGCTGAGGTCGGTTTGGCTCAGTGGTAGAGCGTCGGTCTGAGGACTGAAAAGTCCTGGGTTCGATTCCGGTCAGGGGCATGTGCATTGGTTGCGGGCACATCCCCGGTGGGGGGTGTGCAAGAGGCAGCTGGTCGATGTTTCTCTCTCATCGACATTTCTGGCTCTCTATCTCTCTCCCTTCCTCTCTATAAAATATCAATAAAATATATTTTTAAGAAAATAAAGAACAAGGAGACACAGGAGGGTGTGGCGGGTTGAAGGGAGGGGAGAAGGGGGACCTATTCTCTACAAACACCACCTTTCCAGCAGGTTTTTAAAAAAATGTATTTTTATTGAGTTCAGGGAGGAAGGGAGAGGGAGATAGAAACATCTATAATGAGAATCACTGATCGGTTGCCTCTTGCACATCTACTGGGGATCAAGCCCGCAACCCCAGCATATGCCCTGGACTGGAATCAAACCTAGGATCCTTCAAGTCCACAGGCCGACGCTCTATCCACTGAGCCAGACTGGCTAGGGTTTTCCAGCAGTGTTTAAGGTGACCTGTTGACAGAGGTTATGACTTAGGTAAAAATGACATCTTTTTAACAAATAATGCTAGGACCACGCTATGCACGAGCAACAGCTTACACAAAAGTGAACTCGAATAGCTCACAGACCTAAATGTAAGAGCCAAACAATTGAACTCTTAAAAAGAAATGTGCGTATAAATCTTCAAGATTTTGGAGTACACTTGAAAATGGTTAACAGGGTAAATTTTGCTATGTGTATGTTGCCACAATTAAAAACAAAAAGAGCTGAAACCGGTTTGGCTCAGTGGATAGAGCATTGGCCTGCGGACTGAAAGGTCCCAGGTTCGATTCCGGTCAAGGGCATGTGCCTTGGTTGCAGGCACATCCCCAGTAGGGGGTGTGCAGGAGGCAGCTGATCGATGTTTCTCTCTCGTCGAGTTTCTAGCTCTCTATCCTTCTCCCTTCCTCTCTGTAAAAAAATCAATAAAATATATTTAAATAAAAATAAAAACAAAAAGACTGGGGCACAGTCTTGTATAGTAGCTTCTCCATAGTAGGGTCAGGGGCCCTAGAGAAGTCTGAGCCAGGGAAGCCGCCCCCACCTAGGCCCACGCGTGCCCCCTGAAACGTGTGCAGTCACGGCCGCAGTCTGGTCGCTGAGAGGTGCTGGGAGGTGACTGTCAGCCTCGGAAGGGGTGGCTGTGTGCGGGTGATGTTGGAGGGTTTTAATTGCTCCTGAATTAATGTGCTTACTTCTCACCCCTGGGGCGCCTGGGTTTAATTACCGGCTTAGGTCACATATGCAAATGAGTCTGCAAGCATTGCTGGTCCCCACGGACAGCAGGCAGCCTGATTACCAAGCCCTCACACTTGGCAGGAGGAGGCAGGGTGCCGCTGGCCAGATGGCCTCCCATTAAGAACCGAGGGGAGTGATTAGAGGAAGGTGGCGCCTGCCTGCCCGTTGCCGAGCCCGGGTTGTGTCTGGGAGCCCACGCTGCCCAGACAGAGAGGCCCGGATGCCTGAGCTCCCGGCGCCCCCTGGGGCAGAGGACCTGATGGCAGAGGAGAGGAGCAGGCAGGCCGTTTGCAGGGGAGGCCGTGGACCCAGCTGAGGTTCAAAAGCTGAGAACGGGCCCCACGCGTAAGGAAGCCGCGGGTGGGACCACAGCAGCCGCCGGCAGGGAACAGACGCCCCGGGTCAACCATCTTCCAACGCCTTACAACCCAGAAATGGTAGTTTTTACAAGAAATCTGTGCTTTAGATTTTGACAATTAGACTTTCTTAAAAACTGAGTCTGGGGACGGGGGTGATTGATTGGGAAGGGGCTCCAGGCTGGAAATGCTGTCGTGTCTGTGAACACACACCACCCCGTACTAAACGGTGCCTGTTATTGCGTGTAATGACACTCCCAGCATGTAATGACACTCCATACATGTAACGACACTCCACACATGTAACGGCACTCCGCAGCTGTTACACACCTCGGTCAGTGGGTCCTAGCGCTCCCCCCAGGTTGCTGCGAACATGTCACTCCACACTCGCCCCCTTTCCTGTTTCATTGCGACCACGGGTGCCTGACATGCTCAGGCCTCCCTCCCCGTCCCCGTCCCCTGCTCCCGGGTCCCTGTACCTCGTGGGTGTGCCAGCACCTGGTGATGGGTTCACGTGCTCATTCACGTACTCACTGTCATAACCTGGGTTGTGCCATCTTCTAGCTCCGTCTCACAGGCGGGCAAACAAGTCAGAGCCGGGCTCCACTGGGCTCAGCCGCTACCGGGGCTGCTGGTGAGGGGCAGAGGGGGCAGATGTTGGCATTCCCGCTGCTGGTGAGGGGCAGAGGGGGATGTTGGCATTCCCGCTGCTTCTAAAGGCCTCAGCACGGGACTCGCCAGGAAGCAGGCCATGGCCCAGCCCCTCCGGCTGGTGGCGGGCTCAGCCGCCCTCATTTAAAGCACCAGGCTGGTGTTTCGGGGAAGCCTGGCGCCCGGGAGCAGCTGGGGAACTTAAACTGCTGCTTTCTTTGTTCCTCCCTGAGGCCGCGCTGCCTGGTCTGGGCCAGGGGCTCCGGAGCCCCCCTCCGGGGGAGGGAGTGCAGGCTGACTTAGACCGCCGTGCCGGTTCCCACCGGTGTTGTGGAATGGCAGATGTCGTCATTTGGAAGTTGGAGGACAAGAGATACACATTTTAAAAACTTTCTGGATTTGAGAGGGAGGGAAAGCAGCACCCATTTGGTGTTCCACTTATACATCCATTGGTCGGTTCTTGTATGTGCCCTGCCTGGATCAAACCCGCACCCATGGTGCGTCGGGAAGATGCTCTAACCCAGTGGTCGTCCGCGGACACTGATAGTCTGTGAGGTCCGGAAGGTTGGCCACCACTGCTCTCACCGCTGTGACCTGTGACCCAGTTAGGGCTGGGCTTGCTTTTTCTTTTTTTGGTTAATTCCCTCCTGAGGATATTTTCTCCATTGATTTTTAGAGAGCAGAGAGGAGGGGGAAGGGGAGAGGAGAGAGGAAAGGAGAAAGGAGAGAGGAAAAGGGCAGTAAGAAGAGAGAGAAATATGGATATGACACATGGCTGCTTCCCGCAGCACGCACCCTGACAGGAGCTGGGGATCTAACCTGAGACCCAGTGGTGCATGGGCCAATGCTCTAACCACCGAGCTCCACCCAGGGTTCTATGTCATTTTATTTCCCTCAAAGCATGTGTATCTGCCTGGCCAGGCATCAGCTGGTTAGTGTCCCAGTACATCCAGGTTGCGGTTCAATGCCTGGTCATGGGTAAGTGGAACAACAAATCTGTTTGTCTAAAAGTCAACTAAAAAAAGAAAAAGCAAACCCAGAGACTGCAAATATGTGCTCACGAAGATTTTATTTAAAAAACAAAGTTCCACTGAAACCGGTTTGGCTCAGTGGATAGAGCATCAGCCTGTGGACTGAAAGGTCCCAGGTTTGATTCCGGTCAAGGGCATGTACCTTGGTTGCTGGAACATCCCTGGTAGGGGGTGTGCTAGAGGCAGCTGACTGATGTTTCTAGCTTTCTATCCCTCTCTCTTTCTCTCTGTAAAAACTCAATTAAAATATATATAATAAGTTAAAAAAAAAAAAGTTCCTCGCTGGAACCGGTTTGGCTCAGTGGATAGTGTTGGCCTGCGGACTAAAGGGTCCCAGGTTCGATTTCGGTCAAGGGCATGTACGTTGGTTGCAGGCACATTCCCGGTGGGGTGTGCGCAGGAGGCAGCTGGTCGATGTTTCTCTCATCAATGTTCCTAGCTCTTTATCCCTCTCCCTTCCTCTAAGAAAAAAAAAAAAAAAAAAAAAAAAAAAAAGTTCCTGTAAACTCATGTTGTCCAGAGACACGCCAAGACCCCAGGCCACCATGGAGCCCAAAACCGGGTCCGTGAGTCCGTCCCAGGAACAGGTCCCTGGTCTGCAATGCTGCCGACTCAATGCAAGGAATGGCTTCGCTTCTGCCGCGTCAGCTGTCAGTCACCAGTGCTTACCTGGGCCTCACGTCAGCCCAGCCACGGCTTCTTCCAGAGGAGCTTCTTCCAGAGGAGCATGCCTGAAAGGGTTCCCACCTACACTTGCCCTGGAACCCGAGTGACATGATAAATGCTATTCGCCAGTCACTGGTTTAAAAACCAGCACCAGATTATCACAGCAAACTTAAAACCACCCAAGCCTATTTGCCGCTCTCGAGTTGGATAAACAGGCCAGTAAGACTGTCTGGCCATTAGCTCACTTCCCTCAGATCAGGTCTCAGAGGCAGTCACGCAGGCACGTTGGGGAGTGCGTGGGGCTGAGTTACGCCAGGAGCGGTGGAGGCAGGGCCGTATGCGGTGTTTGGAGGCGGTTTAAGATGTGCACGGGAGCAGCTAACGAGGGCTGGACTGTGGCGGCTGTGACGCCACCTTCACCGGAGTCGTTCTTCAGGTGCTCATCGAGGTATTACTGTAAAGCCACTTCCCAGACACGACTGCAGCCACCAATGGGCCGCCTTTAAGTAAGGAACCCCGGGGTGATGTGCACAGGCCTGACAGCTCGGACAGGTCTTAACCAGGGCTCCCGGCCCCGCCCCCTCCTCAAGGAGAAATCCCACCCATGAACTGGCACTTCACCGTGCCAGGTGTCCTGGTCACCCCCCTTCTGATGGACTGCCCTATGGATTCTGGGTTTGCTCAGCCTAATTCCTTGTGACAAATCTCTTCATAGAGATATCCTCACCTACTGGTGCTGCGGGTTAAATCCCGAGGTAAGCAATGAATAAGAATGTCTGACCACCAGGGGGCTCCGAGTCCCAAAGAAAGATTAAACACAACTCAATAGGGTGATCAAGTTATATGAGGGGAAGAAACAGCACACACTGAACTTTAAGGGACAGATGTCAATAAACTCGTTCCTTTACCCACAAAACACAGCTCCAACTCCTGCAGGCCTATGGCAATGCCCTGGAACACTCACGCCGCCGCAAGGACAGGACTCACAGACCTGTACACACAGTGTACTCCTAAGGACACGGAGACTTTATTTGCACACAAAACCACTGGGGATCGCGCCTGTGGGCACCTCGGAGATTACAATGCGATGCACTCGGCTGACACTTGAGAAGCGAGGTGAGGAGGACAGTGATTTGGACCAGTCACATGACTACAGGGCTAGGGTTTCCACCAGGGTTCCGATGTCAGGCTGGCTTTGTGGCAGCTCTAAGCAGCAGTGCGAACACCAAGGGGGGGGGGAGAGGCAGGGGCCCCACAGGGATGGGCTGGGGCCCTGGGCTGCCGTGCAGATGTCAGGAGCTGACTGTGACGGGGGCTCGGGCTGCCTTCCCAGAGCTTACTTGGCCAGGGGGTTTCGGAAGTTCCGGCCGGCAAACTTGGCCTTGCTGCCCAGCTCCTCCTCGATTCTTGGGAAGCAGATGGACAGGGGGGGAGAAACAGAAGTCAAATCTCAACTCAGCACGTTTCCTCACCCAGAAGTCGAGACAACTTATTCTCGAATCCTCTAAAATTGAGCGTCTCTGAGATGCTGAGAATAGAACATTCCGTTCCCTTCCGCCCAACCCACTCAGCAGACTGTCATCCATCTGCAGCCCCATCTTGTCTTCTCCATCCCCTCAATGTTTCAATTGTTATTTCTTTAAAAATGAAAGGCAAATCCAGTTTCCCTAACAAGTAGGAAGCATGGGGAAGTAGGAAAACTTAGTGTGAACACGGGACACTGAACAGATGAAAACATGGTGCTGACATTATAGACTTTCTACTAATTTGGGGCGCTATAACGATAGAGTGGTTATCTAAAAAACATCCTGATCTGAAAAAGATACACACTAAAGTACATGAAATCTTAAGTCATTTGGAATTTGCTTTAAAGTCACAAGCAGGGTGGAGAGACAAGCATGGAGGAACAGTGACAGCTGTCGAGTCTGGGTGATGGGAGTTATAAAATCATTAAGGCTTTTATAATTTTTCATGTGCAATGGGGAGCATGTTCCCTCTCCCACCAGCAGATGGCAGCATTGTGCTGACCAGGGCCTGCTATGGGGCAAGGCTATAAGGCACCTTGGGTTCCGCAGGCATCTGTTCTAGCCTAACCCTGCTCAGACCCCCTGAACTGCACATGGCCCAGAGCCTGGAGCGCCTAGTGGAGGGCAGTACCCACACTCAGGGCAGACATCCTCTTACCTGAGGATCTGGTTGTACTTGGCCAAGCGCTCAGATCGGCAAGGAGCGCCAGTCTTGATCTGGGGAGAAAACACAGGTCGTGCTTGCTTACAGGGGCACCGAGTCTTGGGAGACAGTGTGGGCAATGGGAGTGTGTTATGGCGAGAAAACTAATTCTTAAAGAGGATCTCTGACCCTAGAAGAAGGGGATAAAAGGGACCTACACACACACACACACACACACACACACACGGCTTCCAGGACCCCATTCGCCACCCCTTTCCCCTACAAGTCTGTGTTCAGGAAGTTGAGGTCAGAGGGAAGAAATGAGGATGTTTTCACTCCAGGGAGCTCCTTACCTGCCCAGTGCAGAGCCCCACCACCAGGTCGGCAATGAAGGTGTCTTCGGTCTCCCCGGAGCGATGGGACACCATGACACCCCACCCATTGGACTGGGCCAGCTTGCACCTAGAAGCCAGGAAACAACCCGGATGCCGCTGACTCCATTTCCCCCAGAGCCCTGGCCTTTTGATGGCACAGCTCACCACCCCTGGCAGGACACCGACACCGAGGGGGCCTGGGGAGATGATGACCCTCGCCCTCTGCACTCACGTGACCCCGGACCTCATCAGCCCTCTAGTCACATTGAAAAACCGGGGTTCAGCCCAAACCGGTTTGGCTCAGTGGTAGAGCATCAGTCTGCGGACTGAAAGGTCCCGGGTTCGATTCCGGTCAAGGGCATGTACATTGGTTGCGGGCACATCCCCGGTAGGGGGTGTGCAAGAGGCAGCTGGTCAATGTTTCTCATTGACGTTTCTAGCTCTCTATCTCTCTCCCTTCCTCTCTGTAAAATATCAATAAAATATTAAAAAAAAAGAAAAAAAAAAGAAAAACCGGGGTTCAGCCTTCCTGAGGGGAGCGAGACTTGTCTTCCCCGCTGCTCTCTGGGTGAAGTGAAATTACGAATCTGGGGCCATGTAGTGGGTCAGGGTTAGGCTACATTTAATTGCCTAATGCCCTAGCCCCTCGTTGGTGACACCGCTGTTTGCAAGCCCCTCCAAGTTCCCATGTGAAACCCGTTCCAGCCCCAGGCAGGAGGGCCCTACAGAGAGGAGCTCAGAGCGCGGACCCTGCCGCACAGGCTGCTCGGGCCACTCACGCCTGGATAGACTCGGTCACGGAGCCGATCTGGTTCACTTTGAGCAGGAGGCAGTTGCACGACTTCTCGCTCACGGCCTTGGCAATCCGCTTCGGGTTGGTCACTGTGAGGTCGTCCCCCACCACCTGGATCTCCGTGCTGGCGGTGAACTTGCGCCATGCCTCCCAGTCGTCCTGGTCGAAGGGGTCTTCGATCGACACCACTGGGGAGAGGAGGGCCGCCCATCAGTGTGAGCCCCCAGCCTCGCCTCCCTCCCACCGCGCAGCTCGTCCGGCCTCACCCCCGCCTGCAGGGCAGGAGGCTCCGGCTCACGTGAGAATACCGGCCTCCCCCACGCTCCTGGGACCTGCAGTCACTACGTGGGCGGGCACTTCCTGCCCACGGTGGGCTGCACCTGGGCTCGCCCTGACCAGGTTGCCTAGCTCCGCGGTTACACGCAGGGGGTTACCCGCAGGGACTGAAATCTCACCTCCCCATTCGCTGAGTGCCCCGGGCAACGTGCTGACGGCTGTGCCTCAGTCCCTCTCCTATAACACGGTGCGAGAGCCCCTGCCCACCCCGTGTACTAACACGTTAAGTGCCTGGCCGTTTGTCCTCCGGATGGGAAGTACGTGTCAGTCACCGGAGACCGACCGGGACTTAGTGTGCTGGTGAGCACAGGGCCGGCGGAGCGCCCGCCCACCAAAGTGTCAAGTATTTCACAGGCGTGACAAGCGTTTGCTCAGGAGGCTGCTGGGACAGTGACAGGAGGCAGCCCCACTGTGCTGTGCCATCGGAACCCGGCGCCCACCCGCTCTCACTGGCGCCGGTGGCCTCGCTGCGCGGCAGCGGCCGGAGGAGGGGCCGGAGCTCGGGAGCACTCACCCGGGTAGTCCTTGATGAAGGACTTGTACAGGTTGGCCAGCTCGTCGTGGGTGATGTACCGGCTGGGGTCATCGGGCGACTTGAAGTCCAGGTCATACTTCCCAGCCTTGAAGAACTCGGAGGCAGCCACGTCCATGCCGATGACCACCTTGTCGGTGTAGCCGGCTTTCCCGATGGCGTTCTTCAGCAGCTCCAGCGCTGGAGAGAGACGGCGGCGACAAGTTGGAAACCAGCCAGGGAGAGGCCAAGTTTTCTGACCCAGGGCCAATGGGAGCCGTCACAGAGGGGCCCTGGAAAACCAGCTTCAGGGATTCTGGTTCCCTTCTGCTGTGGCCAGCGCCCTAGTGCCCCACCGAGTGGGAAATCCAGTCCCCACGCAGAAAGAGGCGCTCACTGCCAGCCGCTCCGCGCTTAGCGCCGGGAATGCCATGCTGGCCGCGGCAGTGACAGCGAGACCAGCCGTCCCGGGGCCCGGGCTCTGCCTCACGTGGCAGCACCACCATAGGGAAACTGACCAACACATGCGGCCTCTGTCCCACAGCAAACACCCCCAGCAGGTGGTCAGGGTAAGCCACAGAAGGGCCGTTTTACAGTCAGATGGCCGATGCCGTCACTATCCATGGCTGCCCCGAGCAGGTGGACATTCTCTCTCAACAGCTGCCCTCGAAGGTGACCAGAGAAGCGCGAGCCCCACTTTCCTCCCCAAAACACTCAGTGTGACCTCCTGCGCTAGGACTCCCTGCACCCTCCACTCAATTCTCACACGAATTCTGTGCCTAAGGGTTCAGTGAGACAGCCGGCGTCTCCTTGAATACAGAGACTTTAAATTCTTGCCGTGGCCAGACAGAGCAGGAGAATAAGCTGCTTCCCTGCCCCCCAAGCCCAATTTAAACAAATCACCAGGCTATCAGAAGTCCAACTAATAAGCAAGTCCCTGCTGGTTTTTTGATGAAGTGCTAGTTCCCACATCCCCCCAAACCCTGCAGTTCTGCATGCTGATGCTTGCTGCCGGCAGGCAGAAGCCGCTCCCTGGAGGCAGGTGGCTGGTGGCAGGAGGGGTGGGGTGGGCGGGTGGGGCGGGGCAGTGGGACGGCCCTCCAGAGCCTCACCTTCCTTATTCTCCAGGATGTTGGGAGCAAAGCCACCTTCGTCCCCCACGTTGGTGGCGTCTTTCCCGTACTTCTCCTTGATGACGTTCTTCAGGTTGTGGTAAACCTCGGCCCCGATGCGCATGGCGTCCGTGAAGTTGGCGGCGCCGACCGGGAGGATCATGAACTCCTGCATGGCCAGCTTGTTGCCAGCGTGAGAACCCCCGTTGATGACGTTCAAAGCCTGAGGGGCAGAGAGTACAGGCTCAGTCCGGAGAAGCAGGCCACCAGCACCCAAATGCGCGGCCACGTGTGGCTCTGACCGCTCTGACACCAGCTGTTCCTCAGAAAGTGCACACAGAGCAGCAAGTGCGATTTCCCCCCATCCCATGTAATCCTGTGATAAAGAGCTAACGTGTGAATCAGACCGAACAGCAGAACGACCGTCCAGAAGGCTGTCTGGATGAAGCCAGGGCTGCGAGGGCCAGGCCCCTTGCAGGAATTTCATGCCTCGGGCCTCTAGTCACCAATAAAGGACTCGGGGACAGGGGAGCTGAGTGACCGGCTCACGTTCACGCTAACAAGCGGCAGAGGGGTTGCCTGTCGCTGAGACCGCCAGAGCCTGCTCGCACCATGTTGGGAGTCGCAGGCGGACAAGTTCATGATGTGGTGGTCTCGGGTCCCACCCGAAAGCCAACGCTCTCAACTCCCAAAGAAGCCACTCACCGGAACTGGCAGGACGACCTCGGAGTTGCCAGCCAGGTCAGCAATGTGGCGGTACAGGGGCACCCCCTTCTCAACAGCCCCAGCCTTGCAGACTGCCAGGGACACTCCCAGAATGGCGTTGGCACCGAATTTAGCTGGAAGAGAACAGAGTTAAATTGAGGGATTCTCACTTGTTAACCTTTCTCCTGCTGGCCTTCTGGCTGGGAGTGCTCCTTGGGTTGATCCTGAATCCTTTCCTCTCATCTTATTTCCTCCCCAAGTTCAAGTCAGAAATGCAAACTGCATCCCAGGGGGCCTCGCCTGCCTCTTCCCCTGAGAGAAAACCCCTCCTCTCCGGTATGTGGACCTGCATACAAAGGACTCCTCTCTGAGAAACGCTCAGCATGCTGCTGTCACCTGGTTATGCTCCTGACACTTGAAGCTGCGCCTGACGGAGGTGAGCGGGGAAACTGGGAGGGACCACAGATGTACTGTGTCCACTGTTAGGGACCACGTAACCTCTCCCCAAGGGCCGCACGGCCTTCCCTGGACCACTCACATTTATTTTCCGTGCCGTCCATCTCTATCATCAGCTTGTCAATCTTCTCCTGCTCCACGACGTTCAGCTTCTGCAGGGAGAGGCGGCGAGGTCACCCTACGGGCAGGCTTTGCACCGTCACGGGAGCGAGGAAGTGGGACTGTGCGAAGCCCACGTCAGTTGTACATTGTTTGGCAGGCCAAAAGGGGAGCTGCACAAAACCTCCTCTCGTTCCAGAGAAATCGGACACTGAACTGCCCTTCATTTGCTTTAATACCATCAGGCATTTCTCGAAGCACCAAGGAGCCAGCACAGAAACACCTAGTCTGGTCCTTGTGGCAAAGGCTATTCTGCTCAGGGAGTCGGAGTCACACTTCACACGAGAGTCAGCTTGTGATACCGAGTGAAGCGTTACTACCACAAGCAGTGTGACTTCCAGGCAATAATGGGCAACTCCCTGTGCTAACGAGCTGAGCCATTCAGAGGCAGTTCCGCCTGTGTGCCTCGTGGCAATCCGCACAACAGCGAAATGCAGCTGATGAATGATCAAGGTGAATACTTCTGGGGAGATTATAAAGTAATAAAACTGGTATCTGGAAACTGGCTCAATGTCAATTTTTAATAAAAATTACTTTAATTGAACCACAACAACGTATCATTTTATGTATAGTTCCTTTTAGGAAACTCTAACATAAAACTGGATGTAACTCATCACACCATGTGAACAATGTGGCACCTTTTGCTTTTTGATGAGACATCGGTGGGGAAAGTCAGCAGTTCCGTAAGCAGCCCTTCAGGGCCCAGCCCTCCCCAGGGGAACGGGGCCCAGGAAAGGCCCCTCAGTCAGCCATGCCAGGCGAGGGCACAGAGAACAGGGCGGTGACGCGGAGCGGGACCCATTACAGAGCTCCATGAAGGCCAGGCCAAAACAAGCCACAGCACAGAGGCCGATTCAGAGGGGCCAGACCAGGCGGCTGTGGAGGGTTTGGCCGGGAGAAAGCTCTCCAGCCGGGGCCTTAAACCATCCCTGCGGGCAAGGCCCCAGGGGCTCTGGGGGGAGAACTAAACCCGCGCACAGGTCGCCGGGCGTTTGGGTCCCAGCCCTAAGTCACCAGCAGCTCTACTTTCAATACGTCCACACACTGAGGTCCCAAGTAAGACTGAACAAGAGCCACTGGTAAGTCAGTAGAAATACAGTAATTCCACAGCTCATGAAAATGAGCCAGTCACCATGGACGCTGCTACGCCCAATACCCCCCACCCCCATGTTAGCTCCCCAACAGGCAGGAGAGCTGGGGGAAGTCAGGGCTGTAGGGCATGCCCCCCCCCCCCCCAATGCACTGTTAGACGTGGCCACGCAGGGAGTGGTTAGAAAGGCAGCTATCCTCCTGCTGACAGGGAGTCGACTGGCTTCAGCGCCCAGACGGTCCTCCGTAAGCAGGAGCCCGCCGGCCCGGGAGAGCCCTGGTGGCATCATCGTCATCAGTTAGCAGGAGGCAGTCCTACCTTGCTAACCAGGGCAGGCGCAATAGTTTTATTGATGTGCTCAACAGCCTTGGAGACACCTAGAAGGAGCAATCACATCAAATTACTGACGGTAACCAAGAGGCCTGAGCGGCGTTGCCGAGAACTGCGCTGCGGACCCAGCTAGTCCGAAGCCCACGAAGCCCTCCATCGGCACCTCCTTCGAGTCCCCTCTCTCTCTCCCCGCGAAATCTGGACTTTCCGCCCAGGCTCAGGCTCTCCCCTCGGACCCGGGTTAGAGCCGCACTCAGAGCAGACACCTCGGTGTCTGAGGGGCGGTTAGTTGGCAAGACCATGCACCGGAAACACCAGCTGCAAACCAAGGGCGTGCGAGGCGTTACCTGCGTGCACAAGGCAGGCGCCAGGAACTCATTGACATACTTAACGGGCCTGGAGACACCTGGCCAGTGGAGACGACAGGAGGAAGAAGAGGAGAGAAAGGCGGTGAAGGACAGTGAGGGGGAGAGGAAACAGAGGCGGGGAATGCTGCAGGGCCTGAGCTCACCCTCACTGCAATCAACGCCCAGCTCTGTCTGGTTCAGACGAGCACAGGTCTGGGCCCCGGGCCCGGTGACCCCGGGCCGGCTGAGAACACTGCCTGCCGACAGCGCTGCAGCCAGGTCACCCACCCCACAGCCTTCTTAGACTTTCATATCTGTTCTCTTCCAGGGCAAATGTGGATTTTTTTTGTCTCTCTAAGATTCTGTCTCTCTGGAAGAACCAATTTCCACCCCCTGGGGTGAGCGCCCCCCATTTGGTTCTATCCACAGAGCCCAGCCCTGCCGAGTGATGCTGTGATCAGTCCACAAAGGTCAGCTGCACACTGACCTGCAGGCCACCGTTAGCCAGACCTTCCAAATACTTCCCTCCCAGACCCTGCGGAGGGCGGACGGTCTGGAAGACCCTCAGAGCGCCCCCGGGAGATGGGCAAGGCTTTTTGTCAGGATTAATGAACATGTCTTCTCATCCAGAGGTTCCCTGACCTACCCAGGAGTTTTACAGACTGGGGATAAGCCACAATAGAAATAGCATGGTAAGGCGTGTCTCAGCCCTGGCCGGTGTTGTTCAGTGGTTGGAGAGTCAGCCCATGCACTAGAGGGTCACAGGTTCGATGCCCAGTCAGGGTGTATACGGGAGGCTGATGTTTCTTTCCCGCCACCCCACCCCCCTCTAAAATAAAAGAGGGCTAGGAGCACCACGCTCCAGGCAGGTTGTGGGCGCGGACTCTTACCCTTGCCCAGAAAGCGCGTCTTGTCATTGTCCCGAAGCTCTAGGGCCTCGTAGATGCCAGTTGAGGCCCCACTGGGCACAGCAGCTCTGAAGAGACCTGGGTGGGCAGGAAGAGAGAGGGAATGAAACAGTGATGGCTGAGAAACAGTCACAGCCGTACCCAGGCCCGCCCCCACCCACAGATGACCAGATGACGTGGTCATTAGGAAACACTGTTACTTCCTTCCCGGGCTGGGAGACTCAGACTGTCCTTCCCGCCTTGCAGTGTGCATGCTTCTGCAATGCAGAGCCTACAGCAAAGCCGATGAATTTCTCCAGGGTAAGAAAACGCTCCCGAGCAGAGCTTCGCACACCGCGCCGTGCACACGCATTCCCTGGGGATCTTGGAACAACGCAGACTGCCACCCGCGGCGCCGCGGGTCTGGGTCTGTAAGGAGCTGGCATGGCTGGTGCCCACAGCTGGTCGGAGGACCACGCCAGCAGCACTGCCCAATAGAACCCGTGAGCCACTGAGGGCTTTACGATTTTCTAGCAGCTGTGTTAAAGTTGAAAATTAAAAACAGGGAGTAAATTTAATGTATCTTATGTAGCCCAATGTCTCCAAGACCGCATCATTTCAACCATAATCAACAGCGACATTAGGAGGGATTCAGCCAGTGTCCTCCAGGCCGTTGCTAAGTCACCTTGGACAACCTTGAGTTCCGGCCAGCTTTCTAGTCTGAAAGTCTTGGCTTAAGAGGAAGCCCTGTGGCCTGGCCGTTCGTTTAAGCTACTTGGGGTTCTCTGCAGATCGGAGACCAGGAAGCAGGGCAGACCGGGGAAGAGGAATCCAGATACAAAGTGCAGAGGTTAGCACCAGAACACAACCAGGCCGGAACCACGCCTGCACACACAGCAGCCAGCCAGCCAGCCAGCCAGCAGTGTGGAGGGAAAAGGCACAGCCTGGCACAGTGCCCAGGTCGGCACTGAGGTCTGACCACACGGGCGGGCAGCCTCCTCAGCCTTCTTGAACGTGTAAGGCATTGCCCCAGGGGAGGTCTGCGAAGAACTGGCGGTGTGTGGGGGGGAAGTGAAGGCAAATGAACAAAGAAAAAAGTCAGCTGGGAACTGTAACCGAACTGTCTGTCTATTCGTATGCTGGTCGCTGCCATGGCTGTGCGAGCAGGACACACATGCTTCTCCACACGGGCCCGCTCCCTCTGTCCACCAGTTACTGGGCCAGGGGAAGCAGGGACGGAAGCAGGAGTGGCCCTAATGCGATCCAGGGACGTGGGGTGACGAGTGTCAGGGCAGGTTTGACTGGAAGCAATGGACCACTCGGGTGGGGGCAACTGGTTGGCTACACGGGAACGCTATACCTTCCACTCAATTCTGCTTTGCACGCAAAAGGCTCTACATTCTAAGGAAGGAAGAAGTGATGAAAGGCTAACAAATCTACTATTTCCTGTTTTATCTGAAGAGTTATGACACATAAGAAAGTTCTACTTATTTAAATTTTACTCATAAAATGTTTCAAAGAATATGGCCCCACTCCCAACATTCTTCTAGTGGCTTGGATCTTTTTTCATTTTTTTCAAGCCCATAAATTTCCAAGTGGAAAGTTCCACTGGCTGACTAAGCAAGCCAACCCCGCCAGATGCAAGGAAATCCTGGGCATCCTGGGGGCGCCCAAAGCCCCAGCTCAAGGGAACCTCACTGAGAGCGCCTCCCAGTGGGTAACAGGCAGAACGCAGGTGGACTTTGTCCAGTGCCGTGGAGACTCGGGCCTTTCTTTCCATGGACAAGGTGGAGGAGAGGAGGCAGGACAGGAAGGGCAGGGCCGGAGGCTCCTCGGCAGGCCTGTGAGTCACCCGGTGACTCAGCTCTGCCGGGCAGGTGCTCACGTGCTCAGCACACTGAGCGGTTCTGCCCACCCTCCCCTTCCATCCTCCCCCAGAAGGCCACTTAGAGGCCGGCTGACACTGGTGGAGGTAACACAGGCTGGCCTCAGAGGAGCTTTTAAGAGTCCCCATCCTATTTTTTCACGTGAGCAAACTCTTCCCAGCCCAACACCCCCCAAACCTGTCCCGATCCCCGGGTAGAGTGATTTCTGGAAACAAGTTGACAGTCTACTCCCATTTGCTTATTGGGTCACAGCAAGCCTGGAAGCAAACTACGGAAGGGCCTATTTAGGGTCAAGGGACACAGCAAGACCAGGACTCCTGCCTTACACCTCCCCCCCAGCATGTGCGGGCAAGAGAGGCGTTATTTCAGCAAGAGACCGTTTCCTGCCTCGGACTCTGTCACTTTAAGGAAGTTGGAGGGGGGAACTGGAGAAACAGGAGGCACGTACCTTTTTCGGTGTACAGATCCACCTCAACAGTGGGGTTCCCGCGGGAGTCGAAGATCTCCCTGGCGTGCACCTTCAGGATGGACATGGTGAAGTTCTGTGGGCAGAGGGCACAGTAAACCACAATGCAGCCCTGGGACCATTCACTCAAGGATCACTTCTGAGGATTCCTGGACCAGAAGGAGCCTGCACTGGACTGAACACGGGGCGCCTTCAGAAGGCCCCGGAACTGGGTGGGGAAAAGCCTGCTGGGAAGGCTCCTAAAAAAGCAGCAGCTCAGGCCTTGCCCTGTGAGCAAAGGAAGCCGAAGAGGTGTGGGCAGGGAAAAGCAAAGCCAGCAGGAATCACCTGTTGAGGGAGAAGGGCGAAGAGGGGACCGCTAGACCGATGATGGCCACTCAGGACCAATGAGGGCTGGCACTGCCCACGGAAAGGCACCAAGGGGACATGAAGGTCACAGGCCAAACCACTTAGGACGAAAGGGTGGGGCGGGGTGGAGACAGGAGGAAAATCTGATTTGTAGTGAAACCTTAGATTTGAGGCCTGGGCCAGATTTCACTAAGTTAAACTGGAGCAGCGGCCGTCCCACTGGTGGGCATTAGATAACCAGGGAGCCGAGGCCTCTGCACTGTGACCTTTGTCCTCCAGCTTCTGGGCTTCCAAAACTCACAGGACTTGGGTCTGTGCAAGATAAGGACACGTCAATAATGACACCCAATTAGCATTGCTTTCAAAGGGCATTTTACCCCATTTAAAAAGTAATTATGAGATGTTATGATTTCTAAATAGAAGGAAGATTCCATCTTTGAACATCAGGGCACTCCAAGGGAGGGGCCCTCCTTGAAAATCCATCAACATGGCAGCTGCCTTTCTCGCAGGCCTCTCCAAGGAAGAGGGCTGGTGTGGGCAGGAGCCATCATGGAGCCCGCGCCCTCCAATACACTCTCTGGAATGTTCCCAAGCAGCAAAGGGCATTTTTTCCTTTAACTTAGATCCTCAGTCACTTCTGGAAAACAAAGGGGCTTCACTCGTGAGCGGATGGAAAGGAATCTGGTTCTTATCTCACGTACAAAAAGGCAATTCGTTTATGCATGGGTTTTAGTCTGGATGCACTTAAAAAAAATATTTTATTGATTTTTTTACAGAGAGGAAAGGAGAGGGATAGAGAGTTAGAAATATCGATGAGAGGATAGAATCATTGATCAGCTGCCTCCTGCACACTTCCTACAGGGGATATGCCTGCAACCAGGTACATGCCCTTGACCTGAATCGAACCCGGGACCTTTCAGTCTGCAGGCCGACGCTCTACCCACTGAGCCAAACCGGTTTTGGCTGGATGCACTTTCAATCACATCTTCACTTCGCCTCCGCATCCGGGGGCGAGAGCTCATTTTTTCGCTTCATTTTAGGGGCAGGAAATCAACTTATTTCGTGACGGGAAAATAAAAACCCAATTCGTGCTTAAATGATGCGGGAAGGCGTTTGGGTTCGGGGAGCACAGGCAGGCAGGGAGACGGGTCTCAGCAGGGTCCCCACAGCTTTTCACCCACGGGGCCCGAACCCGGGCAGCGGGAGCGGACCGCGTGGTCGCGGCCGCCATGTGCCCCCCGGGGGGCGGCTCTACCCGCCGCCGCCGCCACCGGCCGGAGCGGAGGCCTCGGGGCGGGGAGCAGCGGGCCGGCGGCGGCCCTAGAGCCACACCCTCCGGCCGAGGACCGGGCGCCGGGCCGGCCGCCTGGGGGCCTCCCACCCCCCAACGGCTGAGGCCGCCCCAGGGTGAGCCTTCTGGGTTACAGTCCGGCAGCGGCGCGATGGCCGCCGGCCGCCAACTGCGGGCCGCGGGCCACTGCGGGCGGCCGGGGGGGGGGGGCAGCGGCCTCTCCCCGCCCCCCCCGCCCCCGGCCCCCCGCTCCATCTTAGGAGGGAAGGGCCCGGCCTGCGGCGCCCCGAACCGCCCGCTCCCATCGCCGGGTCCCGAGGGCCTGCGCGCTGGCTTCCCGACCTCCGTTAGGTGGCCTCGTCCCGCCCGCCCGGCCACAGGGCGACCCCTCCGGGAACGCCGGCGCCGCGCCCCGCCCCGCCGACCCCCGGCCCCGCGTGGGAAGGGCCGGAGCCCGCGAGGGCCGCGCTGGGCGGCCGGCGAGCCCTCACCTGGCCGCGGACGTCGCCGAGGAGGAGGGAGCTGCAGGCACGCGGGGCGGCGCTCGGTCACAATGCGCGGCGCGGCGAGGACGGAGCCGCCTCTGCCCTCACGGCCGGGACTTCCCGCCCGGCGCCGAGGCCCCGCCCACGCCCGCCCCTTCCGCGCCGCCTCGCCATTGGCCCGGCGCGCTGTCACTCGGACCCTCCCCTCCGGGAAACGGGGTCGACTCAGGCCCCTGGGGCTGCGGGGGAGACGGGGGGGGGGAGGGGGGCGACGACCCGCGGGGGGGGGCGCTGCGGGGCTGGGGGGCCTGGGCTCCCCGGCGGCTGGGTCGGGGTGCGGGCGAGGCCCCGCCCCACTTTACTCCCTTCCCCCGTGGGGACCCCCGGATCCGGGGCGCGGATACCCCAGGGAGGGGCGTGGCGCGCGGCCGGCATGAGGCGCCCGGGATCCGTCACGTACTCCGAGTCCCGCACGCACGCAGCGTCGCCCCGGCGCCGCACGTCGGCTCGACCTTGGGGACGACCTTCGCGGCCCCGCCCTTCCCTCTCCGCCGCTCCCCCCCCCCCCGCCGGATCCCCCCGCTGCGGGGCGAGGGAGACCCCGTGGCCTGGAGACGCGGTGGGCCGGGGGCTCGGGGCCGCGTCCTCCCGCCCCCGCCCCGAGGCCTGGTGCCCGCCGGCGCCCGCGCACTGGGCTCCCCGCCCCCGGCCTGGGTGACCCCGTCCCTTTGTCCTTGTGCCTGGGTCAGCCTTTGCCTTGAGTGTCCGGCCCGGCGGCCGAAAGGCGGTTCAATTTCCCCTCATTACAGCCGCTGCTGTGAGCGCTTCGCTTCCTGTGATCTGTGCGCGTGCCCAGAGGTGGTCCATTCTCTAGCGCTTGTTAATGTTGCATCTTTTATTATTTTTTAAAATGTTGCATCCTGCAAGGAGACGTCCTCTCCCTCCCTTCCCCACCTTTGGAGCAGAGCTACCTGCCGGATTTGCACACGGATGCGGGGGTTGTCTCAAAGCTGAGAGCAGGACACAGTCTACTGTAGAGTCTGGAAAATGAAAATGAAAAGCAGGGAGGTGTGAGCGCAGTGGCTTTGCATCTCTGATCCAAAAAGAACGGGACATTTCAAATCCGCCCTGCAGCACATGCCCCCGCCCCACGCCACGGGGGTGCCGAGGCCATGGCTGAGCTTTCTGGTGGAGTTATTTTTGTATTTCTCGGCATTCCTCTCGGTCTGTGAGTCTGAAGGCTATAAAACAAGGCCATTCATTCCCAATTGCCTTGCATAGAGACGTTCAGATATGTATTTGGATTTAATTATTATTTCTTCTGGTCAGCAGCCAAAACTGCCTTTCTTCCTTAATTCCTAGCATTTAAAAAAAAAAAAATCTCCCAGCGCTACTGGCTTACGTTTCTAAGACATCCAGTAAAGGTGAAAGTGAAGACATTTTGAATGCATGTATTTGTTTTCCACTAAGAAGCAAGAACTTTAGGATTAAATTAAGGGGGGAAAACACCCAAGGAAATTGTAAAATGTTTCCTAAAGCACCAGATGAATTTTGCAAGCAGAGTTTGTGATTTCACCAGCAATAAACTGATGTTCAGACTGCTTAACTCCCAAGATCCCAGGCCTGTGACTCAGCAGCTGAATCAACAGCCAGCACCTCTTAAATCGTCTCTACAGAAATCAGCTCTCATTTCAGGGCAATTTTAAGGTGTGGCCCTGGACAGGCGCCAACACAATCTTTTCTTTTACCTTAAAGTGATTAGAGAGAGAGAGAAACTGGCTCTCTGGCCAGAACCAGTGATTGCTCGCCGGAAATCAAACGTAGAACATGATCACAGATAGCTGCGGTTGCCAGATTCTGGGGACCACAGCACAGAACCCTGAGCCAGCCCTCGGACCTCAAATTGTAGTTCGCACGTTAATGATTGATGATGCCCTCGGATCTGTCCCAAACCCACCCGCTGCCCAGTGCCCTCCTCGTCTCCATGGCTCCTGACCTGAGGCCTTGTTAGCAGGCCGGGAGGGACATTGACCTTGTGACAGGCGTTTCTTTGTTCGTCAGCGCGGACTAATGTGCTAGCTGAGCAATCTCGTTGCAGTGGCATACCAATGGCCCTCCCCCCGCTGGTGGGCAGGGAGGGGTGACGAGTGCCCGAGGCTATTGGCAGAAGACTACACCTTGAAGCCCTGCAGGTGGCACCTGTGACACCACTGCAGCTGGACGCTGGGATTGAGAAGGTGAATTGGCAGCAGCCTCGGACCCACCTGTGGTGTGCGTGTCCCTGGCTGAAAAAGGGCCGGGTCTCCAGCCAGATAGGAATCTTCAGGGTTGCATACGTGGTTCAAGGAAGGAAAGGGATCAGAGGAGTTAGAGGAGTGGTTCTCAACCTTTCTAATGCCGCAGTGTAAATATCTGTGTTTTCCGATGGTCTTAGGTGACTCTGCTAGCGGTTCTCAATCTGTGGGTCGCGTGGATATTTACATTATACGATTCATAACTGAAGCAAAATTACAGTGATGAAGTAGCAATGAAAACAATTTTATAGTTGGGGGTCACCACAACAGGAGAAGCTGTATTAAAGGATTGAGGCATTAGGGAGGTGGAGAACCACTGCTTTAGAGGATCTAGGTCAGCCGTGGGCAAACTACGGCCCGTTCAGCTGTTCTATCCGGCCCGCGGAGCCGAAAGAGCGGAGGGTTCTCTTGCTCTCCCCTCCGCTCCTTCACCAGCAGCCCAAGAGGAGAGTGCCAGCATGGTCAGGTTGTTTTTGTTCCAGCCCTCTGATCCAGTTTAAGAACCCATTGTGGCCCTCGAGTCAGAAAGTTTGCCCACCCCTGATCTAGGTGGGTGGTTCTTCCACATAGCATACCATGAAGATGTGTGTGTGTTTCACTGTTTGGCACATACCAAAGGCTGCGTGAGCCCCGGATGGAAAAGCCTTCGGGAGGATGTGGCTCCTTGTGATTCACTGTCTGAGGGCAGGGTTTCCATGGAGGCTCCACATGGACCATGAGGTAATGAGAACACCCCTCCCCCACCTGTCACTAATTATAACAGTGCGAGGCCTGTTTTCTGCCAGCTGTCAGTCACTTAGCCCTGGCCACAAGGCTGTGACTGGGTTGCATGGATCATCTCCACGTCTCAGAGCACAGAGGCTAGCTAACCTGCCTACCCTGCAGCTAGTGAACGGAGGGGCCAGGGACCGACCCCAACCATTGAGCCTCCTGCTGCTCACGGTGAACTTCATCCCAGCATTGAGTTTGGGTGAGAGGCTGCAACCCTAAATTTTATCCCAGGAGCCTTCCCATCCTTTGCATGTCCAGACCATGGCTATAACCACAGACACAGCTGAACTGTAGCAGCTGCGGATTTGAGACACGTGGCTCAGGTTCGCTGGGTACTATAGTCTTTCTAGAACAACTGTGAGGAGAGAGCAGCTCCGAGTGGGAGAGGCGTTACATTGCATCACGAATTCCAGTTCCAATTCCAAAGTGCTCCCCACCCCACCCCCGTGAAGGCACTGTCTGGCACCTCCCAGCAGGAGGGCAGACAGTCTCTGGTTCTCCAGGAACCGGTCACAGTTCTCTTGAAGCGAAGTCCCTGCCCTCCCGCGTTGGAAGTGCTGACTGGTCTTGGTTTTGTTTGTGATGCTGAGGGGAGACTGGAACTCAGCCCCGCGCTCCTGAGAGCCCGTCCGCGTCCTCTGTGGCCAGGGAGCACTGCACACTGGGTCCTTTATTCCCGGCCCAGGGGGTCTCCTCAGAGCTGGTCCTGGGGCTCTAAGGCCGGAAATTCATTCTGGGTTCTGGAGTCCAGAGGTCTGAGGCAGCGTCTGTTCCTGGCCTCTGTCCACTTCTGGTGGTCGCTGGCCCTCCGTGCCCTGTAGATGTGTCCTTTAAACCGGCTGCGGTCACAGGCCTGTGACCCCCTGTGTCTCTCTCCAAGTTCTCCCTCCCTCTCTCCCGCTCTCTCTCTCTCCCTCTCTTTTTTTTTTCTCTCTCTCTCTCTAAACACACACACACACACACACACACACACACACACACACACATCTCCTTTGGCTAATTAAAAAAAAAAAAAGTTGCCGAAACCGGTTTGGCTCAGTGGTAGATCGTCAGTCTGCGGACTGAAAGGTCCCAGGTTCGATTCCGGTCAAGGGCATGTACCTTGGCTGCGGGCACATCTCCGGTAGGGGGTGTGCAAGAAGCAGCTGGTCGATGTTTCTCTCTCATCGATGTTTCTAGCTCTCTATCTCTCTCCCTTCCCCTCTGTAAAATATCAATAAAATATAATTTCTTAAAAAAAAAAAAAAAAGTTGTGCCAGAACTGGTTTGGCTCAGTGGATAGAGCGTCAGTCTGCGGATTGAAAGGTCCCAGGTTTGATTCCGGTCAGGGGCATGTGCATTGGTTGCGGGCACATCCCTGGTAGGGGGTGTGCAGGAGGCAGCTGGTCGATGTTTCTCTCTCATCGATGTTTCTAGCTCTCTATCCCTCTCCCTTCCTCTCTGTAAAAAAAAAAATCAAATAAAAATATGTATTAAAAAAAAAGTTGTACTCAGCTTTTTAAACTAAGAAAAAAGAAAGGGGGGGGGGCTCGACCCAATCCCTGGCCCAGGGGGACGGAGCCGCTGGACTGCAGCCGCACTATCAGCCCATTCCCGGCCGGCAGGTCCCGCTCAGGGAGGGAGCTCAGTTCTGCGTCAGGAGCCCGCGGAGGGCCCTTCTGGGGAGGCAGGAGGGCGGGTGCAGGACCATGCCCCCCCCCCCCCCCCCCCCCGGAGGAGACGGACTTCAGGGGACCTGGGAGCTGAGTACTGAAGATCACTCAGCAAAGGGAATGGTGTAACCTCGGTGGCCTCAGAAGCGAGTGCAATGACCACAGAGAGGAGGCTCCACAGGGGCCGAAGCAGCTCCATTTGAGAGAAAGAGAGAACGAACCTTTTACAAAATGGTTCGCAGTTCCCGCCATGCGGCCCTCAGTTGCTTCCTCTGCCAAAGGGTTTCTCGCTGTGTAAACACAGGCAGATTCAAGTGAAGTCACCTCTCAGGCCCTCAGAGAGCTTTAGGACATCTTTAAAAAAAAAAACATTTTAAAAACTATATTTCTATTGATTTCATAGATGAAAGGAGAGGGAGAGAGAGACAGAAAGATCAATGATGAGAGAGAATCATTGATCATTGATCGGCTGCCTCCTGCACGCCCCCCACCAGGGGTTGAGCCCACAACCTGGGCATGTGCCCTTGACCGGAACTGAACCTGGGACCTTTCAGTCCACAGGCCGACGCTCTATCCAATGAGCCACACCGGCCAGGGCTGGAACATCTCTCAGACCACTCATGAAACCCTGAGATTAAAATAAAGGGGAGGAAGCCACAGCCCCTCGGCTGAGCGTGGGCACCCGCCTCCTGGCTCCCGCCACCTCCTGCATTCACCACAAGCAGACCTCTGCATCCTGGAGGGACAAAGATGCCTCTGTTACTTCCCAGGGGAAGTCGCCTGGCTTGGACACCGCCCCGGTCTCGCTGGGGTGGCACCGACGAGAGAGGGACAGTCTGTGGCCAGCGCCAAGGTCTCTCTCTCAGCCTCACCCCTTGGGTTCCTGCCAGACCCACAGATGCCAGCTCCCTGAAGCAGGAGCTTCTCTCAGAGTTGGATTTATGCTCATCCCTCAGAGGAGTTGTCCCCCCCGTACCCCCCCCCCACACCCCCGTCCCATTCACGGAGAAGCATGGCTTCTGTATCCGGGCAGGAGTCTGTGCATGGACATTCAGAGGTGCAAGGAGCGCTTGGAACTTCCCCCAGTTAGCATTCTGTCTCCAGGGTTCATCTGTGTTAAGATGTGCAATGGATTTTCTAAATGTATTTTGATTGATTTCAGAGAGGAAGGGAGAGAGAGAAACATCAATGATGAGAGAGAGTCATCGATCGTCTGCTTCCTGAACGCCCCCCATTGGGGATGGAGCCTGCAACTGAGGCAGGTGTCTGACCGGGAACCGAACCGTGACCTCCTGGTTCACAGGTCACTGCTCAACCACTGGCCACGCTGCTGAGTCTGGGGTTCTCCCCCCACAGTGGGTAGATTCGCACAGAGTTTTGGGGTGTTCTTAGACACAGGTACGGGAGAGGCACCCCTCCTCTTTGCTTTCCCTCTGAGCTCTTCTGAAAATCCCTGTGCGCAGTGACGACTATGAAACACTTTCCACGGACAGACCCAGCCCGCCCTCCAGGCGTCCGGCGGGCAGACGCAGAAGCACACGCAGCCACGGTGCCACCTTGAACGCTGAAGGGCCTACATGCCCCCGGGCACGAGAATCCACCTGTGCCAAAGGTGTTTGAGAGCAGGATTCCCCCCGGACTGTTTTTTCTGTCCAAAAGCAGAACCTCCCACAGGACTCAGTTGTCATTAGCCCCCCCCCCACCCTGGCGGCCACCAGGGGAGACTGGCAGGCATGTGACAAAGCGGTCCCCTCCCTCATCTCTGCCTCAGGGCCCTCCCTCCGCGCCCCTCCTGTGAAGATGCATATAAACCCCGACCCTCATCACCCCCACGAGTCACGTTTTGTGTGGGCTCCCCGCATAATCTGTCCCTTCTCAGCGTAATTTGCAGGCCCACGGCCTGAACCCGGGAGAGCAGGGGGGAGGTTTTCCTCTCTGACAGTCTTCCCCGGGGGGCAGCGCCTCTGGTTTCTGATTTGTGGTGGAAGGTCCCCCGTGTTCCACCCTGGCTCTCCCTCCGCTGGTCAAGGTTCACTCAACAAACATTTCCTGGTGTCCGGCATTGTGCCAGGCACCCCGGGAGCTGCAGGCAGGGCAGAGAACGGGGCAAAGCTCTTGCAGCCGCGCCAGGTACCCGGGGCGCAGGGCGCAGGATGCAGCAGCGAGCAAGGAGACGCGGGCCTTGGCAGCCGCGGTCCTGAAGCGGTTCTCACGGGCAAGGGAGCGCTGGCGGAGCATGCGCGCGTGGATAATACGGTCTTTATTCTCAATGTAAAATTCCAGCAGCTGGTATCTTTACAGTGTCTTCCATTTGTTTATTTTTAAATAGGACAGGAAAGAAGCAGGTGTGTGTGTGTGGGTTGTTTTTTTTTTTACTACTTGCTTTAAAAATTATTAAAGTACTCTCTGCTGGTTATAAAAACTTCAAATGAAGCAGATATGCACTGCTGTCCTACTCCTCCGTGTTTTGCTTCCCACGGTTAACAGTCTGGCGTGTGACTCTCCGAGAGTTTTCCTGTCTCTGCCAAGAAACACACGTTCACACAGAGATGGAGACATACTTAAAAAAACAAACAAAATGGAACAATGCTGGATGTATCAGTCTGGGATTTCCCTTTTTCCTCACCCCACTGCACACTTTCTGAGTACACCAAAGGGCTTATCTGTCCCCGCTCTTCTTAAGGCTGCACGGAGTGTCATAGTTTAAATATCATGCATGATGTAATTAGTGTCCTGCTAATGGACATTTAAGTTGTTCCAAAAGTCTCACTCTTCTTTATTTACTTACTAGAGGCCCGGTGCACGGAATTTGTGCACTGGAGGGGAGGGTCTCTCAGCCCTGCCTGTGCCTTCTCAGGGAGGGAGCGGGCCTAAGCTGGCAGGTGGACATCCCCCTCCCAGTCCGGGGGCTCTTGTTCCTCGCCACCTGCCTGCTCACTGCTCCTTAGTGCTGCTGCGGAGGCAGGAGAGGCTCCCATCACTGCCGCTGTGCTTGCCAGCCGTGAGCCCAGCTCCACAGGACGAGCACACTGACCACCGGGGGGCAGTTCCTGCTTTGAGTACCTGCCCCTTGGTGGTCAGTGCACGTATGTGTTATGCCCAGACTTCGTGATCCCCAAGGACCACCAGGGAGCCGAGTCCGATGCAATAAACAAAAGAGCCTCTTCCATGCTAGCATGGGCTCTGTTCCACTCACACCGACAGCATGGTGGAAGAGAGAGAGAATGTAACATCTCAATGGGTTTTATACAGGGGGGGATATGACCCTGATTGGTTGGGTTAGGGCTAGGGTCCGGTCACAAAATGGAGGATAGCTCCGCCCTGTCCCACAAGGAGGCAGGGTTCTAGCCTCACCCTTTCATTCCCCCCTTGTCTTATGTGCACAGAGTCAAACCATTGACTCATCCGACCAAGACCTTTAATACCACAGATCCCATCAGTACTGTTCAGTTCCTCTCCTGCAGGCATCAAGTCTCCTCCTGGCCTGCGTGGAGCTCAGGCTAGGAATCCATGCCTCACAGGTGAAGCCACTAGCTGCCAGGATCCAGGCCATGCAGGAGCTGGGAGTCATGTAGTCAGGTCTGGGTGCCATCTACTTCAACAGCTGTGGGCGTGCTCAGGATCCTTTTGAGTCCTTGGGCCTTTATCCACACTGAGTTCCCAGGCTACAGGGTCTGCGGTGGGCACTGGCAGTGCATCTGGAACAAGCAAACTGCTGAGCCTGTAAGGACTTGAGCAAGGGAATGGTTCTCAAAAAGCAAGGAAATTATCCCAGTAAGGGTACACCTGGCCCAAAAAAGGGCAAAAGACAGAGGGTTGGTCCAATCTTCACCGATTTTAGTCAAACCTCTTTTCAGAGTCCTGCTCTACCAAAACTAGACCTAAATGCTAGTGGCTTATTCTCTGTGAAATTCATTTATTAATGCTCTCCTGGGAAAGTTTCCTGGGACCTGAATTCCTAGGAGGACCCATCGAACCCCTTACCTTGCTTAGCATTTACCTGTGCACAGACAGTACTTTTAGCAACTCTGGCCCACAGAAGGAAGCTCAGAAGTCTTGGTGACACTTAAGTGGGCAACCTGGTGTCACTGGGCAATTCTGACCTAGAGTCTCTGGGACCAATAGTTTGTCATCTGGAGGGTCCACCCATCATCTGGTCCTTCGGTGGCTCACTTCTGTTCAGCCAATTCCTTCCGGCTGCAGTCGGTAACTTTCTCTGTGGATGGCACAGTGTCTCTATGCTCAAATGGTATGGTCTAAGGTGACTACCTCTGCCTCTGATGATGGCAGTGCTGCGTCCATGCAGTCACAAATGGGCTCTTCTGGACCATCATCTGGAAGCAGGCCAGCAGGGCTGATGGCCAGTGTAGCTCCTAGCCCAGAGTCTGCTTATCTGCCTCCTTCACCAGCAATGCTGTGGTGGCCACTGCCCGGAGGCAAGCTGGCCACCCTGCTGCCCCAGGGTCTAGCCTCTTAGGCAACAGGTCTCTTCCAGGGACCTAGAGTCTGAGTGAGAATTCTTTTGGCAATGCTCCTTACCTCACTCACGTAAGGCTTCACGACGTCTGGCAAGGCTTATGGCAGGCGCTGAGTCTTGAACTTCAGTAGCTGCATTCCTCCAGCACGTGTTCTTTCCGAGGTTCACAGTCCTTTCTTGATGTCCAGTGGCTCCCTGAACGGATGTTTGGGTCCCATCGGCTCTGTCAGGACTGAATAGGCTGCCCCAGTGTCCACCAGGGAATTTCTAATTAACCTGTCAGGATATTCTCTCTACAACCTTTACAGAAATCTAACTTTTAAACCTTAAAATGCTACATTTTTCCTACAGATACAGGCCTATCTGCATCTCTAAGCGCTGCCCTCCCCAGAACATAGGTGAAGGTTGTCCACACAGTAGCAGGGGTTAAATACAAATAATCATTTCCACATTGTTTTAGCACAATTCTAAATAAATTATAAACAACTGAATGCACAAAATACAAAATGCAGGTATAAACCTAAATTCAAGCTTACAATGTGATTATAAATAAAGCAAAACAAACAAATTAAACTATTCACAAGAGGCATACTATACGTAGGTCTGTATAAAACAAACTGGATAGGGCTTAAGCATCACATAGATTATTGCTCTAATTCTATGTTTAGCATATTTTAATATACATCATCACGTAAAACTGGTTCATGTATCTGTTCTTTCAGAGTAATTCTGATTTTAATTAAACTTGGCTTTGTTAAATAAAATTACAAATTTTAAAATCAGTTGGTAAATAAATCACCTGTTGTAAAATTCCTAAAGAGGTAATTATTTAAGTTTCAAAAACAAGTTGCTATATTTTAAGCATTTAGTTATCATAATTATATAATTTTTCCCAATTCATTCTGAATTCCAAAATCTTTAGAGCTTGCAAGTCAAACATCCAGCAGCTCCCCATTAATAAACCTTTATAAAATCTAACAATTAATTTTAAACCACATTTTGTGTGTGTGTGTGTGTGTTTTTTCTGCTCTGGGAAACTGAGCAAAAGGCATTCAAAGCAAATGAGCATTCTATAAAGATAGCTGCTGGCTGGAATTGGATTACCTGTTCTGGGTGGGAAGAGTGGCCCACCCCTTTCTCTATTAAAAATAAGGTGTAGCTTTAAAACCTCTTCATAGCAAGGGAACTTAAACTTTCAGAACTTTAAATAAATTTTTCAGGTAGCAAATCAAATACTTAGCATTTCCCAAATCAATAATAATTATACATTTTAAAAGCAATTCTCTAGACTTCATGTGCCAGAAACTAACTGTTGTCTTGCTAATAGAATAGGCTGATCAACCTTGAAGCTCCGGAAGGTCAGAGCCAACCACTCCCTATTTAATTGAGGCAATGTTAATTGAGGCAACTTCTATTTCCTGCTGTTTACTTGCCTCAGGGAAGGAATTTCAAAAGTTGCTTAGCTTAAAATGCCTTGGGGAATCAGCTTTAATTTATCTCCCAGTTCACCTCTATCATCTTTTAAGCTCATTTTTGTATCCACAAAAGAGTTTAAGCTCGGCCCAAAACTATGCGCACTCGTTTTGAACCGGCCTTTTCTCTTTACATGAGCACAGAAATTCGTCTATGAAACCTCCTTGGTCCGCATCAGCTCTAGTCGTTCGCTAGGCGCCGGCAGAGGCGAGGCGCTGCGCGCGGAACCAGGGCCCGGAGGCGGCCAGGATGCCGGCCAAAGCCTGGTTGATCCACCAGAAGGGCCCGGCTCGCATCCAGAGCCGCTGCCGCCGCCACCCGGGTGTCTGGGCCCCTGTGGGCCCGCGGGAGACCTTCCCCCGGACCCGACACCACCAGGGGGCCTGCGCCAGCACGCCGGCCTCACACCCGCTTTGCCGGCTCCATCCTGGGACACCGCGCCGCCCGCCGGCTCCCAGTTCCATCGCCGAGGGTCCCACACCCCCGGCCGCGCTCCGCAGCCCCATCCGACATGGGGCCGCCTCACGCTGCTACCTGGGAAAAGTTCCAAACTTCTCCCGCATTTGAGACAGCCCACGCTGGTCTCCAGACTCAGGGAGGTCAGGGCGTCTCCACTAACCTCCACAACACAGAAAATCACAACAACCAACAAAGGGGAACTCCCCCATCAACATCTTCAGTGTTATACAAAGAACACAGGAACAGACGGGGGTGGGGCCCGACAAACAGCTTCCAACTCCCACCAAGTACGGCCTCACGCCGACCACCTCAGGAGGATCAAAACGTCTTTTGACCACTCCGGCCCAAGCCTTCTATAGTGCGTCCACTAGGCTGTTTGGGCACTTCCCACAGGGATCCCTTCAGAGCCAGCTAACAAACACACAGACACACACACACACTCACCGCGGCCAGTGAGGCTCTCCGGATCGGAGTCCCTTGGGGTCTTGGGAATCCCGGGCGAGCCCCCATATGTTATGCCCAGACTTCGTGATCCCCAAGGACCACCAGGGAGCCGAGTCCGATGCAATAAACAAAAGAGCCTCTTCCATGCTAGCATGGGCTCTGTTCCACTCACACCGACAGCATGGTGGAAGAGAGAGAGAATGTAACATCTCAATGGGTTTTATACAGGGGGGGATATGACCCTGATTGGTTGGGTTAGGGCTAGGGTCCGGCCACAAAATGGAGGATAGCTCCGCCCTGTCCCACAAGGAGGCAGGGTTCTAGCCTCACCCCTTCATATGGTGACCAGTTGTTCTGCCATTTGGTTGATTTGCATATTAGGCTTTTATTATATAGGATTGTTAACAGTATTACAGATGTTCCCCATTCCCCCCTCCCCCTTGGTCCTCCTCCACCCATACCCCTCACCTCCCCAGGCCTTTACCGCGCTCTTGTCTGTGTCCACACACTGTGCATTTTTGCATATATGTTCTTTGGTTAATCTCTTCCCATCTTCCCCACCCCCTTCCCCTCTGAGGGCTGTCGGTCTGTTCCATGCATCCATGCCTTGGGTCATATTTTGCTTGTCAATTTATTTTGTTCATTAGATTCCACAAACACGTGAGATCGTGTGATACTTGTCTTTCTCTGGCTGGCCATTTCACTCAGCATCATGTTCTCCAGGACCATCCATGCTGCCGCAAAGGGTGACCAATCCTTCCTTTGTCCAGCCACACAGCATTCCATGCTGTAAACGTGTTCCCAGCATTTGAGAACACCAGCATTTTAATTTCACTCATCTCTGGGGCGGAAAACATCATCTTGCTTTAATTTGCACTTTATGAGTGTCGGTTAAATTGAGCTTCTCTTTATGTTTATTCCTCAGCCCCTCCGGTCCTCTCACAGGCGTGCGGAGGCGTAAAGAAACCTGAGTGTGCTCTCCTGTGGCTTCCCTCAGGCTGGGGGGGTGGGGGTTCCTGGGGGATCCCTTTGCGTGCTGAGATGCCCTTCAAGATGGGAACAAACCCTGCAGGAAGCAGAGGTCTTCAAATATAAAAGTAAAAAATAAAATGCACCCCCCCCCCCCAATAAAAACACACACACAAGCTGAAACCGGTTTGGCTCAGTGGATACAGCGTCAGCCTGTGGACTGAAGGGTCCCGGGTTCGATTCCGGTCAAGGCACGTACCTTGGTTGCGGGCACATCCCCAGTAGGGGGAGTGCAGGAGGCAGTTGATCGATGATTCTTTCTCATCAATGTTTCTAACTCTCTATCCCTCTCTCTTCCTCTCTGTAAAAAATCAATAAGATATATTTAAAAAAAAAATAAAAAAATAAAAACACACACACAAGGACCATATCTCACCAGGTCACCATCGCCTGATACTGTTAAGTCTGCGCATATTGTTGGAATTGGCTAGAATAATAACATGTGAATTTCATTCTTTTAAAAGACAACAAAACCAAACCATCAAGCCACCCGTTGAGGTCTTTATGGGACAGCTCTACTGTCAGCTACAGACGGAGGTTTATGTCTCCAGCGAGCCTTGTGACAAGTGGAAACGAGAATTAGAGGCAAGTAAGACCCAACAGGACCTTCGTAAATGCTGATGGGTCGTATCAAACAATTCCCTTGTTTTCTGGAAGCAGCCTGAAGTTTGTGAACCCAGGTCAGAACAAAAGGAATAAAGTGGGAATATTCATATGCATAGTCATTGGGAAACATAATGTGTGTGTGTGCATGTGCACATGTGTGTCGTATGCGTGCATGTCTACAGCTGTGTGTGTGTGTGTGTGTGTGTGCACCCATGGGCTGGCTAGGAGGACACATACCACAAGGTCAGCCCGGGATGGACTCGGGGGAGGAAGGGGGGTGGAGGGTTTATTTTGTTCCTCAGCACACTGCCTGAATCCCTCATTATTTTATTCATCTCGTTTCTTTTTCTCCCAAGCACGGATTACTTGCATATTTTTGGAGCCCACCACACATCTGTCTGTGGGGGGACTCGGGCGGGTATAATAAAGGTGGCCAGGGCGGGAGGGGTGACATCCCGTGGGCCCGGAGGGCAGCTTCCAGGGGGGAAGGGCCCGGGAGAGGGAGGCCGGTGGGCCGCAGAGGGTGGGGAGGCAGCGGTGGCTAGTCCGCTGTGTCTTCATAGTCCCTTTCTCCCCGCACTGGGTGCCACAAGCGAGGCGGACCTCTTGGGGGCCGGGGCGGTGCACTCGGGCCCTGTCCACTTCCTCTGTCCGGGGAGGACTGACTGGTTTTCTTGCTGTGCAGGCTGCCCCGGCCCCAGAGGAAATGACAGCGACCGATTCCCTCAGCCTGTTTTTGCTTCGTCTCCCCTGTGGGTGCTAAGGACGCACAGGGCATGTTTCCAAAAGGGTCCTCTGATTACTCAGAGGAAGCCTCGGGAAATTGAACCGGAGGGACCCCAGGCGTTAGATGCACAGTTGCTGCAGGATAACGCCGCTGAGCAGAAAGTTCACATGTAGGACGAGGCTGGTCTTGGCTGATTAACTGCCTCACCTCCCAGGAAGGGTTCCTATGACTGTGGTGTCTCCTCTGGTCCTGGAGGGCCCCTCAGGTTAGCTTCTCCGTGAACACGGGCGGCTTAGGGAGTTCACGCTTAGGGCACTGCAGTGCCAGCCCAGGCGGCTGTGGTGGACTAGCCACTGTGGGAGGGTGACTCCTGGGTGACCCGGCCCTCCGGCTGGTCATTGGAGAGTCTCCCTGTTGAGATCTCTGATCTCGGAGGCTGAGCTGATTGAAAGTGACACAAAGACGTCAACGGATGCTTGATGGTTTGGTTTTGTTGTCTTTCAAAGGAATGAAATTCCCATGTTATTATTCTAGCAGATTCTAACAATGTGTGCAGGCTCAACAGTGTCAGTTGATGGTGACCTGGTGATTTAGTGGTTCTTGTGTGCGTTTTTATTGGAGGGGGGTGTTTTTATTTTTTACTTTTATATTTGAAGACGGGAGGACACTCAACCACTTGAGCCACAAGAAGGCTTCTTGAAAATTCTTGACCCTTTCTCTCTCCCTTTCTTTCCTCTCTTCCTTTCTTTCTTAAATATATTTTTATTGATTTCAGAGAGGGAGAGGGAGAAGAAGAGGGAGATAGAATCATCAATGATGAGAGAGAATCTTTGATCGGCTGCCTCCTGCGATCCCCAGCGTGGGGATCAAGCCCCCGACCTAGGCATGTGCCCTGACTAGGAATCAAACCATGACCTCCTGGTTCATAGGTCAACACTCAACCACTGAGCCACGCCAGCTGGGCGATTCTTGACATTTTCAACGAGTCTTTTAAAGATACATTTGTATTGCCTGGCCAGTGTGGCTCAATGGTTGAACATTGACCTATGAACCAGGAGGACATGGCTCATTTCCCGGTCAGGACACATGCCCAGGTTGCAGGCTTGATCCTTGGGGGGGGGGGGGGGGGGAAGAAGAGGGTGCGGGGGAGACGGATGTGCTGGACGCAGGTGATCAGTGATTCTCTCTTCCTCTCTGAAATCAATAAAAATATATTTTTTAAAAAGATCAAAGACCAAACTTTATTTTTTATTTAATTTTAAATGTGTTTCTATTGATCTCTTTAAAAATATATATTTTATTGATTTTTTACAGAGAGGAAGGAAGAGGGATAGAGTGTTAGAAATATCCATGAGAGAGAATCATTGATCAGCTGCCTCTTGCACACCCCCTACTGGGGATGTGCCTGCAACCAGGGTACATGCCCTTGACTGGAATTGAACCCAGGACCTTTCAGTCCCCAGGCCAACGCTCTATCCACTGAGCCAAACCAGTTTCAGCTTATTGATTTATTTTAGAGAGAGAGAGCAAGGGAGTGGGAGAGAGAGAGAGAGAGAGAGAGAGAAATATCGATGAGAGAGAAACTTTGGTTGGCTGAATCCTGCACACCCCTACCAGGGATGGAGCCCATAATCTGGGCATGTGCCCTGACTGGGAATGGACCGGGCAACCTCTTAGTGTGCGGGAGGACACTCAACCCCTGAGCCACAACTGGGCCGGAGTGAGCATTTGATGTCTTTCAAGTGTGGCTTCTAACGACCGGCGGAGCTGGCATTTCCGCTTTGGCAGAGCTCAGCTCCTCTGCTCTCAGAAGTCGATGGAAGCTAAGCCTCGTGTACAGATCATGCCGCAGGACTTAGAAGCCATTTGCAGGACCTCGAACGCCCTTGCCGCGCCCTTTGCTCCTGAGAAGACTTCTGTGTTGTAGCTCCAGCGTGGTCCCACAGAGGTTCATGGTCAGGCTCACCACCTTCTTTAAGAAGACAGGACATTGCTGAAACCGGTGTGGCTCAGTGGTAGAGCGTCGGTCTGCGGACTGGAGGGTCCCAGGCTCGATTCCGGCCAAGGGCATGTACCTTGGTTGCGGGCACATCCCCGGTAGGGGGTGTGCAAGAGGCAGCTGGTCGATGTTTCTCTCTCGACGTTTCTGGCTCTCTATCTCTCTCCCTTCCTCTCTGTAAAATATCAATAAAGTATATTAAAAAAAAAAAAAAGAAGACAGGATACTGAGCACTCATTTTAGGAAGCATTTCGTCCAAAATGGTTAACAGTCCTAGCCCGTTTGGCTCAGTTGGATAGAGCATCGGCCTGCGGACTAAAGGGTCCCAGGTTCGATTCCGGTCAAGGACACATGGGCTCGATCCCCAGTGGGGGGCATGCTGGAGGCAGCCAATCAATCCCAATCAATAGTTCTCTCTCATCATGGATGTTTCTATCTTTCTCTCCCTCTTCCTTCCTCCCTGAACTCAATAAAAATATATTTAAAAAACGGTTAACATATTTACGATGGACGCTTAGAGGGAACATTCACATATGCCCAGTGGCTCCTTCTTCAGAGATGCCAAATCAACACATTTTACTGTAGAGGGCACCAGCTCCCCTCCCCCCAACATTGTTTTCTCCTAAATTAGTGACCCGGAAGGCTTGAATAAAAATCACATCAGGGAAAACATTGTTTTGAGAGCTCCTTTCAGCTTAACTAATTCACTTTGGCTGTCCAAATTCATCCCGGCCTGCCAGCGATTTTCAAGCGCAGTGTTATGACAGCGCATACCAAAGGAGTGGGCACGGATTTCTGTTTGCTGAGCTAAACAAACGCCAGCAGAGGATTCGAAGGCAAATGCACTTCCCCCTGAGTGGGCTCTTTGCTCTCATCCGTCTGCATTCATTCCCACGGTCTCTGGGCTGAGGAGTTAGAGACACATGAATGAAGGGGGGAAAATTGGGTCACAGGGGAAATGTTGGTCCGGGTCCAAACAAACTTCTTCTCTATTCATTTCAGGAGTCTACCGGTTTGGCTCAGAGGATAGAACATCCGCCTGCAGACTGAAGGTCCCAGGTTCAATTCCAGTCAAGGGCATGTGCCTGGGTTGTGGGCTTGATCCCCAGTAAGGAGTGTACTAGAGGCAGCCAATCCATGATTCCCTCTCATCATGGATGTTTCTATCTCTCTCTCCCTCCCCCTTCCTCTCTGAAATTAAAAAATATTAAAAAATAAAAACTGCCAAAACTGGTTTGGCTCACTGGATAGAGTGTCGCCCTACAGACTGAAAGGTCCCGGGTTTGATTTTGGTCAAGGACATGTACCTTGGTTGTGGGCACATCACACAAGGGGGTGTGCAGGAGGCAGCTGGTCGATGTTTCTAATTCTCTATCCCTCTCTCTTCCTCTCTGTAAAAAGTCAATTAAAAAAAATATATATATTAAAAAAATAAAAACCTTTCCATTTCTTCTATCATATTTTAAGGAATCTAACAATTTTTCTTCAAAAAGCCAAGCAGGATCACCATGGGACCTAGCATCCCCACGCCTGAGAAGGAAATGGGCCATTCATACACTGATGCTCATAGCAGCACCATTAATAACCACAGGATGGACACCACCAAAATGCCCATCAACGGATGAATAGATTAACAAAATGGACACACACACACACACACACACACACACACACTGGAATATTACCAGCCAGAAAAAGGAATAAAGTATTGCCAAAACCGGTTTGGCTCAGTGGCTAGAGGGTCGGCCTTCGAACTGAAAGGTCCTGGGTTCGATTCCAGTCAAGGGCATGTTTCTGGGTTGCGGGCACATCCCCATTCCGGGGTGTGCAGGAGGCAGCTGGTCAATGTTTCTCTCTCATCGACGTTTCTAGCTCTCTATCCCTCTCTCTTCCTCTCTGTAAAAAATCAATAAAAAAATATATTTTTTAAAATTAAAAAATAAATAATCATGGGAACTCTTTGAATAACTGGCTTAAAAGTGCTTTCCCAAAAGGAATTACTAAAAAAAAAAAAAAAAAAGAATAAAGTACTAATACACTGCTACCACACAGGCGAACCTCAGGAAATTGTGCTAAGTGACAGTAGCCAGACATAAAGTGGCACACCCACTGCTTCCATTCACAGCCGCACCCAGGACAGGTGAGCCCACGGACACAGAAGCACATTGGTGGCTGCCAGGGACAGGAGGAAGGAAGGAGTAGGGAGTGATTGCTGAACAGATACGGATTTTTTTTGGGGGGGGGGTTTTGATGAAAATGCTTGGAACTAGATAAAGAGGGTGGTTGCACAACATTGTGAATATAAATACTACTAAACTGTACTCTTTAGAAAGAGTTAGTTTTGTGTTTTGTGAATTTCTCCTCGATTAAGAGAAATTCATCGTTTTTTCTGTACCCTGGGGAATGGGACTTTCTGGATATCCAAACAACCTTTTCTGGGCCTCTTCTCCTCTTCAAAGGGGTTGCCCAGGCCAGCCTGGACTGTCCTGGACATTCCAGAAGGGAGACACCAAATCCATGCCTGTCTCACTGCGGGCCCAGCCATACAGACTAGCTGTTTGCAATGGCACTGGGTTTTGTACAGAACTGAAACCAAAAGAACTTGTGCATGATATTTTTCTGGCCACTAGATGTCATGCGTGCACAGTCTATGCTTCAGCTCGAAACCCTGCATCCTTCCTTAGAGAGGCGCCTTGCAAAGTGCTTTGGTTTCTGCAAGAGGGTGCTGAGAAGCACAGCGTGCGGGCGATGGAAGAGAGTGAAGTGGCAACACTGGCTTCGTGGTGCTTCCCAAATATTTCTATTTTGTTTGGTTTTGTTAATCCTCGCCAGAGGATAATTTTCCATTGGTGTGCCTGCCTTCCTTCCTTCCTTCCTTCCTTCCTTCCTTCCTTCCTTCCTTCCTTCCGTCTTTTCCCACCCCCTTTTCATTGATTTTTTTAAGAGAGAGTGGAAGGGAGGGAAAGACGAGAGAAACATCAATGTATCGATTGGTTGCCTCCTGTATGAGCCTGATCAGGGCCTGGGCCAGGGAGGAACCTGCAACCCAGGTATGTGTCCTTGAGTGAAATCGAACCTGGGACCCTTTGATCCACAGGCTGATGCTCTATCCACTGAGCCAAACTGGCTAGGGCTTTTCCAGAACGTTCCAATGGGTCACCAGTTATAGGAGGAAACTCAAAATCTAGCACAAGGCATAGTTGGGGTCCCCACTCAAGTATTCTGACCAAGAAAGGGGAGTGATCTGGAGCCCTTTGGCCTTAGACAGTGAGGGATTCACCATTTTACAAACTAAAAGAAGACGGGTAGATGCTCACCGTCACTACCTTACCTCCCAACGACGGCCTTCTCCTTGGAGAGGGACCTCCTCGGACGCCACCTGACTCCCGCCTGACTGTGGCTCCCGGCCGTGCCCAGTTACGGCCCCAGGACCCGCCCAAACAGCACCTCCAATGACTCCTTGGGGCTGCGGGAAGTCATCTGGAATGAAAACATCATTAGCCTGCGTTCACAGGAGTGGATATTTGGGCTGTTTCCAGTTGGGGGCCATAATGAATAGGGCTGTTATGACTTCCTGCCCGTGCCTTTGGGTGCACAGAGGAGACTGGGTGAGCGTTCACATTGCTCTGTGGTCCTGGTGACAGCTGGCGTGGTCAGCCTTTACCTGTGTGCCATCAGGCTCAGGGTGACTCTGGGTGGCACCTCGCTGTGGTTTTGATGCTCATTTATTTTGTCACTAAAGAGTTTAACCTTCTCAGATGTTAATGGGCCACCTGGATATTTTTTTCTTGTGAGTGCCTATCTATATTAATAATAGGGTGATATGCAAATTGGCCAGGACGCCGTCACAGTAACGACCAATCAGCAGGCTGCGTGTACAGCAGGTACAGGTGGGTGGGGACTTGCAGCGTCAGGAACAGTGGTGGGTTGCAGCAGAATCCTCTCCACGCACCTGTGCCAGGTGTCCACAGGCATGCGGAGAGGCCCCTCTCTGCTGCGACCCCAGCTGAGGGTCAGCAGGTCTCCCCCAGTCCTGGCCTACCTCTTTGGGGCAATCCATTGAGGAGCCCCAGATGGGTGGAACAGGGTCTACCTCTTAGGGGCAATGGACCGTGGGGCTCCCGCACTGTGACAGGGCACAAACCAGGCTGGGGGACCCCTGCCCCCTGCCCCGAGTGCACGAATTTTGTGCACTGGGCCACTCTTTTGTCTATAAGCAGTTGAATGTTTTTCTTAGTAATTTGCAAGAGCTCTTCATATATTCTGGACATGAGTCCTTTGTTGGTTATGGGTGTCGAAAGTATCTTCTTCCACTCTGGGGCTTGAACCTTCACTAGGTATGGGGTGTCTTCATAAACTAAAGTTTCTAATCTTAATGATGTGCAAGTAATCTTTTTCTTTGACTTATTTAAGATATTCTTGCCTATCTTCCTATTTATTGATGTCTGTCATTTCTCTAAATAAACTCTTATTAGAATCATTTGAGGATATTTGATGTTTTCTGATGCCATTCTAAGTGATATAATCTTTTAAACGTACTTTTTATTTTAGAATAGTTTCAAATTTACATAAAAGTTACAAACATACAGAGAGTTCCTGTGATAGTATAGGTTTTAAAATTAAAAAAAATTGTTTCATTTTTATAATTGTTGCTGTTATATAGAAATATAATTGTATTTTGTTTATTGTCCTTGTATATATCAACTTTGTATATATACTTATTAACTGTAATAATTTATTTGATGATCTTTTTGGATTTTCTGTTTATCCAATTATGTCACCTGTGAACAAAACAGTTTTATTTCTTCCTTCCTAATCCCTAAAACTTTCCCTCCTTTATTATACTGGCTTGAACCTCCAGGAAAATGTCAAAGTAAATCATGGTATCAAGCATCTGAATCTCTTTCCCAAATTCAGGGGGAAACTTGCAATAGTTCACCATTAAGTATGATGTTTATTATAGAATTTTTGGTACATAGTCTTTATCAGATTAATAAAAATTTCCACCCTTTTTCTTAGAAATTTTCTTTGAAAATCATAAATGGATTTTGATTTTCTCTTGGATATTACATTTTCCCAATTGTTTTCCCTGCCTGTGCTAAAGTATCTTTTTAAAAAATATACATATTTTATTGATTTTTTACAGAGAGGAAGAGAGAGGGATAGAAAGTTAGAAACATCTATGAGAGAGAAACATCAATCAGCTGCCTCTTGCACACTCCCTACTGGGGATGTGCCCACAATCAAGGTACATGTCCTTGACCGGAATCGAACCTAGGACCCTGCAGTCCACAGGCTGATGCTCTATCCACTGAGCTAAATTGGTTTCGGCTAAAGTATCTTTTTCTCCTTTATTTTTGTTACATTAAATTTTATTTATTTTTTATTTTTTTAAAATATATATTTTATTGATATTTTACAGAGAGGAAGGGAGAGAGCTAGAGAGCTAGAAATGTCGATGAGAAAGAGAAACATCAACCAGCTGCCTCTTGCACACCCCCCTACAGGGGAATGTGCCCGCAACCAAGGTACATGCCCCTGACCGGAATCGAACTCGGGACCTTTCAGTTCGCAGACCGACGCTCTACCACTGAGCCAAACCAGTTTCGGCTTGTTACATTAAATTTTAAACATTAAGCCAACCTTGTATTCCAGTGGTAAACCCAACCTCTGGTGACATATTATTCTGTTTATATATATATCCCTGCTTTGGTGCTTTTTTATGCTTTCCAAGAAATTCTCAGAAAAAAAAATTGTCCAGCATTTCTAGTTTTCTCAGTGAAAGGTTTGGTATAAAATAAGCTAGACTGCCTTTACTGAAGTGGGAAAACATTACCTATTTTTAATTTCGGTGCATTTACGTTTTCCTTTTCACCGTAGATCAATATTGCAGAGAGTGCGTGGCCACAACGCTAAGGATCCTCCATCCTGCAGCAGAAGCTCCCCCTGCCTGCCCGGCTGTGACTCAGGCCGCATTCCGGGGTGTCGGGCCCGCCCATCCGGGCAGATTGACCCCACTGGGTCTCTGACCCCCTTTCCTGGTGCTCCTGCCACTTCTCCAGGCTACTAGGTTGCTGTTCCAGTCCAACCAGCTGACTGTGGTTCTATCACTGTGACCATGACCAGCTTAGAGCAGAGCCTGGCACTTGGGTGTTCTCCTATAGGCCCGCGGTGGTCCGCCTCTTCCCCCTGCGGCCCCTCCACCCCTGGTGCCATGACATGGCGGATCTGCTACTCTCTTTTTAAAATCTAAGCCCAAACTTCAGCAACCCATGCTCTACTTTAGCTTGGTGGTTCCGTGTCCTCATGATTGGCTGAATGAGAAACCGGCTTGGCTCAGTGGATAGAGCATCAGCCTGTGAACTAAAAGGTCCCAGGTTCGATTCCGGTCAAGGGCATGTACCTTGATTGCAGGCGCATCCCCATTAGGGGGTGTGCAAGAGGCTGCTGATTGATGATTCTCTCTCATTTATGTTTCTAACTCTTTATTTTTCTCTCTTCCTCTCTCTCTCTAAAAAAAAAAAAATCAATAAAAATATTAAAATTTTTTTTTTAAAAAAATAATGCATCCCCCTCCTTGCACCCCCCCTCCCGAGTTCCCCAATCCACTCCTAATCCCCAGAACCTGTGAACATCACACAGGCGACTTGCTCTGGTGTAAGTTAAAGTTAAGGATCTTGAGATGGGGAGGTTATTCTGGCTTATCTGCGTGGGCCTAATTGGAATCACAGGGAGCAGAGGGAGGCAAGGAGATCAATGGATGAAGTAGATGTGCTGATAAGCCGGAGCCTGGAGTGATTCGAGGAGGAGGCTGTGAGCCAGGGAGTGTCGGCGGCCCCTGGAGCTGAAAGGCTTCTCCCTCAGAGCCTCCTGAGGGAGCCCAGGGAGACCCAGCTGGCTTTCTGACGTCCACATCTGTGAGAGAGGAAGTCTGCGTTGTGTGAAGCACGGAGTTTGCGGCGATTCGTCTCAGTGGCGACATGAAATGAACCCAGTTCTCCACTTGCATAACCAGGGAAGAATTGGGACTCAATACACACTTGGGATTGCTTATTGACCAAGGAAGGGTGGAGCCCGAGACACATAACTTGTCCTACAAAAGCAAACCCGGGGTGGAGTCCCTAAGAGGGACATAAGCAGGACTCTGTCTACGCCAAGAGGCAGCAGGTGCAGCCGGCCGGAGACAGATGCCACATCCGACTCCAGCGGCAGGTCGTGCGGTGAGTTTGCACAGAGAAGGAGCATGGGGTGTTGATGGCGGTCTGAGCTGCACATATTTTTGGGTATTGGGTTCTTAGTTTGCTAATAAATAAACTGGTAATAGAGAACTTCCACCAGGGTTTTGAGCTGGGTGTTTCTGATGCGGGTGCCTGGAAGAAGGGTAGCTGTGATGGAGGTACCCTGTAAGATCGGGGAACTCACCACCAGGGATGCTGGGGAGAGAAGGCCTGGGCGTCCCTGGTCCCTGATGAATTGTGGCTGGATAATGTGGCTGGATGTTCCGCAAGTAAGTTACTTGATATCATTAGTTACTTACATGGACAGAACTGAAAGTCAGAAAGGAAGTAACATTTTTTGAGTAGTCAAAAAGATGTTTGGTTTTATTTATTGATTTAAAAAAATATTTTATTGATATTTTAAAGAAAGGAAGGGAGAGATAGAGAGCTAGAAATGTCGATGAGAGAGAAACACCGACCAGCTGCCTCTTGCACATCCCCTATTGGGGATATGCCCGCAACCAATGTACATGCCCTTGACCGGAATCGAACCCGGGACCTTTCAGTCCGCAGACCGACGCTCTACCACTGAGCCAAACCGGTTTCGGCTATTGATTTTTTAATTACATTTATTGGGGTGACAGTGGTTAACAACATTATATACGTTTCCGGTGCAACATCTGTATTCTGCACTGAACGCTCACCACCAGAGTCTAGTCTCCTCCCGTCATCATGTATTTGATTCGTTTTATCCTCTTCCACTTCCCTTCCCCTCTGATAACTGTTGTACTATGGTCTGTGTCTATGAGTTTGTTTGATGTTCGTTAGCTTGCTGCTTTTTGTTTTATAGCTCACCTATGAGTAAAATCATATGGTTCTTATCCTTTTCCACCTGACATTTCATTTAGCACGATACTCTCAAGATCCGTCTATGTTGATCAAATGACAATTATTTCATCCTTTTTTATGGCTGAGTAGCATTCTACTATCTATATGTACCACTTTATCCAATCATCCATTGGTTACTGTGCATAATGCTGCAATGAATATAGGGGGATATGTATTTTTACTAATAAATTAAAAAATTTGGGGTAGATACACAGAAGAGGGATTGTTCTGTCATATGGTAGGTAACTCTTTTCTTTTTATCTTTATAAAAAATATTTTATTGATTTTTTAGAGAAGAAGGGAGAGGGATAAAGAGTTAGAAATATCGATCAGTTAGCTCCTGCACACCCCCTGCTGGGGATGTGCCCGCAGCCAAGGTACATGCCCTTGACTGGAATCGAACCTGGACCTTTCAGTCCGCAGGCCGACTCTCTATCCACTGAGCCAAACCGGTTTTGGTGGTAGCTCTATTCTTAATTTTTTGAAGAACATACTTTTCCCCAAAGAGGCTGCACCAATTTACATTCCCACTAGCCAAGCACAAGGGTTCCCTTTTCTCCACAAACTCTTCAACCCTTGTGATTCCTTGTCTTCTTTATAGTTGGCATTCTAACAGGTGTGAGGTGGGACCTCATTTTGGTTTTGACTTGCATTTCCCTAAGAGCTAGTGAAGCTGAGCACCTTTCCCTATGTCGCTGGCCATCTGTATGTCCTCTTGGGAAAAGTGCCAGTTCAGGTCCTCTGCCCATTTTTAATTGGGTTGTTTGTTGTTTTTGTTGGTGAGCTGTATGAGTTGTTTATATATTTTGGATATTAGCACATCATTGAAGGTATTGTTTGCCAATATCTTCTCCCATTCAGTTGGTTGCCTTTTTGTTTTGTTGATGGTTTCTTGTGCTTTTTAGTTTGATGTAGTCCATTCATTTATTTTTGCTTTTACTTACCTTGTGTTAGGGGTCAAGTTCCCCTAAACTCTCTGGGACAAAGACCCGTAAGTTTGGTGCCTATGTTTTCTTGTATGTACTTGATTATTTCAGGTCTTATTGCCAAGGCTTTAATCCATTTTGAGCTAATTTTTGTGTGTGTGTCATTATTTTGCATGGCCTTCCAATTGTCCTAACACCCTTTATTGAAGCGGCTTTCCTTTCTTCATTGTGTGTGTGTATGTATATATACACACACATTTATATATACAGTTGATTTTTTACAGAGAGGAAGAGAGAGGGATAGAGAGTTAGAAACATCGATCAGCTGCCTCTTAAACATCCCCTACTGAGGATGTGCCAGCAACCAGGGTACATGCCCTTGACCAGAATCAAACCTGGGACCTTTCAGTCTGCAGGCCGACGCTCTATCCACTGAGCCAAACTGGTTTTGGCTCTTCATTATATTTTTTGACTACTTTGTAAAAATTAGTTGCCCCTATATGTGTGGGTTTATTTCTGGGCTCTCAATTCTATGCCATTGGTCTTTCTATTTTTCTACCAATACTCTAAAAAAAAAAAAATAATTGTAGCTTTGTGGTATAATTTGAAGTCAGGAAGTGTGATACCTGCTGCTTTGTTCTTTTTTCTCAGGTTTGTTTTGGCTATTTGGGGTCCTTTGCAGTTCCATACAAATTTGATGATTTTTTGGTTGTATTTCTTTAAAAAATGCCATTGGGATTTTGATGGGGATGCATTAAATCTGTATAGTGTTTTAGTTAATATGGCCATTTTAACTATGTTAATTCTTCCAATCCATGAACATGGCGTATCTTTCCATTTCTTTGTGTCTTTAATTTCTTTTAACAATGTCATATAGTTTTCAGTGTACAGACCTTCCACTTTCTTTGCTAAATTTATTCCTAGGGATTTGATTCTTTTTGTTGCAATTGCAAATGGGGATTCTTTTCTTTATTTACTTTTCCATTTTATTGTTAGTATATAGAAACACATCAGATTTAAAAAATATATATTTTATTGATTTTTTTTACAGAGAGGAAGAGAGAGAGACAGAGAGTTAGAAATATCAGTGAGAGAAAAAGATCCATCTGCTGCCTCCTGCACACTCCCCACTGGGGATGTGCCTGCAACCAATGTACATGCCCTTGACCGGAATCGAACCTGGGACACTTCAGTCTGCAGGCTGACACTCTATCCACCGAGCCAAACAGGTTTCGGCACACAACAGATTTTTGTACGTTGATTTTATATCTTGCTGCTTTTCCATATTTGTTTATTGTGTCTAATAGTCTTTTGGTGGAGTCTTTAGGGTTTTCTATCTATAGAATCATGTTATCTGCAAACAGTGACAGTTTTACTTCTTCATTCCCAGTTTGGATGCTTTCTATTTCTTTCTCTTGACTGATTGCTCTGGCTAGAAATTCCAGAACTATGTTGCATAATCATTCTTGTTCCTGATCTTAGAGGAAAAATGTACAGTTTTTCATCATTGGGCATAATATTAGCTGTGGGCTTGTCATATATGGCCTTTATTATGTTGAAGTACTTTCTTCTATACTCATTAAAAATAATACATGGATGTTATATCTTGTCAAGTGCTTTTTCTGCTTCTATTGATACAATCACATGGCTCTTATCTTTTATTTAGTTAATGTGGTATATCACATTAATTTGCATATGTTGAACCGCCTTTGTGTCCCTGGAATGAATCCCAGTTGGTGATGATGCACTATCTTTTGAATATTTTGCTGTATTCAATTTGCTAGTAGTTTGTTGAGGATTTTTGCAACTATCTTCATCAGAGATAAAGGCCTGTGATTTTGTTTTTTGTGTGTTGTCCTTGCCTGGTTATGGTATTAGGGTAATGTTGGCCTTGTAAAATGAGTTAGGAAGTATTCCCTCTTTTTGAATTTTTTGGAAGAGCTTGTAGAGGATAGGTATCACACATTCTTTGAATGTTTGGTAGAATTCACTAGTGAAGCCATCTGATCCTGAACTTTTACTACTTGGGAAGTTTTTTTTATGACTATTTTAATTTCCTTATTGCTGATCTATTTAGGTTTTCCAGTTCTTCGTGGTTCAGTCTAGAAAGATGGTACATTTCTAAGAATTTGCTCTGTCTTCCAGGCTATCAAATTTGGTGGAGGTAGCCCTTCATAGTATTCTTGTATAGTCTGTTGTATTTCTGTGGTGTCCACTGTAACTTCTCTTTTATTTCTGATAATATTTTAGTCATTCTTTTCTTTCCCAGACAGAGGTTTGTTAATTTTACTTATCTTTTTGAAGAACCAGCTCTTTGTTTCATTAACTTTTTCCATTGTCTTTTTCTTCTCTATTTCATTTAATTCTGCTGCAATTTTTGTTGTTAATTTCCACCCAAGTATATTTTTCCATTGATTTTTAGAAAGAGTGGAGGAGAGAGGGAAAGACAGAGAAATATCAGTGTGAGAGAAACACATCGATTGGTTGCCTTCTACATGGGCCTGGGATGGGGAGGAGCCCGCGCAACCAAGGTACATGCCGTTGACTAGAATTGAACCCAGGACTCTGGTCCACAGGTCAACACTCTATCCACTGAGCCAAACCGGCTAGGGCTCTGCTGTAATTTTAATTTCCCTTTTTTTCTTCTGACTTTGGGCTTTATTTGCTCTTTTTCTAGTTCTCTAAGGTGAATGTTAGATTGTTTATTTGGGATTTTTCTCCCCCTCCCTCCCAGTTTGTTACAATAGATTTAGTTTAAAAATATATCCCATAGCATGGAACAGAATGCCAATTTCAAAGGGAAGGCGGGAGAGGGAGGGTGGGTGGGAGTAATTAACCAAAGACCTTGTGTGCATATATGTATAGCTCATGGATGCAGAGAATAGAGTAGTGAGGACCTGGGATCGGGGCAGGAGTGGGCTGGAGGGGGTTGATGGGGGATAAAAGGGGACATATGTAATATTTTCAACACGGATTAAAAAAAATCCTCCTAAATAAAAAAACATATACATATGTTCTTTTATAAAAGGTTCATAGAACGTTGGCATGTTAACATGTGACAGGCTATCAAAGCATGTCACCAATTCTGTGAAAGCAAGAATGCTTCTAAGTGTTGTCAACGTCACAACCACAAGTCACCATCTGAGTTTTAAATATATACAAGTTTTAAAATAAAAAGTGAATGCAACAGTGGAAAGTTCCTGTAGCAATGCTTATTAGTTAATTAACATTAGTTAATTCATTATGTGTAGATGGTTAATAATCATTTACAATATCAACTTATCTGCCAAAAACATCCACAAAAAAACAAAAGACCTTTCGATAAGTTTCATAATCCAAAATTGCTTGCTCTTTGCTGTCATCTGCTTTTTCTTCTTTGTTGGCTCTCCTGATTCTACTCTGTGCTCTTATCATTATTATTACTAGAGGCCTGGTATAATAGGTCATTAGGCCTGGTCTGTGGGGATCGGGCCAAAACTGGCTCTCCGACATCCCCAGAGGGGTCCAGGATTGCGAGAGGGTGGTTCTCAGGTGATGCACCCTGGAATCGGGCTCTCTCCTCTCTGGTTCTGGATGTGTCACCCGAGAACTGCAGCTGCCAAGTCACCACAGCTCGGCAGCTCCTGCATTGAGCGTCTGCCCCCCGGTGGTCAGTGTGCATCATAGCTACTGGTTGCTTGGTTGAACAGTCGGCAGGTAGGCCAGTCGCTTAGGCTTTTATATATATATATATATATATATATATAAAATTGATTTCAGGGAGTAGGAGGGAGAGAGAAAGAGCGAGAAACATCAATGATGAGAGAGAATCATTGATCGGCTGCCTCCTGCATGCCTCCCACTGGGAACTGAGCCCATAACCAGCATGTGTCCTGACCAGGAATCAAACTGTGACATCTTGGTTCATAGGTTGATACTCAACCACTGAGCCACACCAGCCAGGCTCCTCTGTCGCTCTTTAGAAGTATGCTCATCTTTTTCTTTCTTTCTTTAAAAAAAATATTTTATTGATCTTAGGAAGAGGGAGGGAGAAATAGAAACATCAATGATGGGAGAAAATCATTGATGGGCTGCCTCCTGCACACCCCTTACTGGGGATGGAGCCCACAACCCAGGCATGTGCCCTTGACCGAATGGAACCGGGTACCCTTCAGTCCGCAGTCCGACGCTCTATCCACTGAGCTATGCTGGCAAGAGCCATGCTCATCTTTTGCACTATCTGATTCTACTGTCCCTCCTGGTGGCAGCCCGGCTTCCTCGGCGTTCTGTGCCGCGTCGCCACCTCTGTCTCCCTGCCTGTTAGGCCAGTCACGCCACAGCCAGCCGGAGGGAGGGCTCTGCTCCCGGGTGTGGGTCTCCAGAGGGGAGAGGGTTTCACTTCCAGGTTTTCAATGCTTTGGGAGGCTCCTCAGGCGCCGTGGCCACATGCCTTCCCAGGCTGCCTGTTTGCCAAGCGGACGGTAGAGAAAGGAGGAGGTCCCTGCCTGACCCCCATTGGTTTCCCCGCAATGAGCGGGGGTGGGGGGGTGGGGGTGGGTATGGATGGGTTCTCGCATCAGCCACTTTGTTCCACCGGGGTTAGCCGAAACGTGTACTGGCCACTCAGGCTAGAAGGGTGCTCCTGCCCCTTTGCAACCCGCTGAGCGAGGGCAATAACCCAACACCCCAACCTGCCCCTCAGCCCCATCACCCGCCCTGCGGCTCCGTCGTGACGTGTGCTGGCCGTCCAGGCTGCTGGCTGCTGAGTGGGCGCTGCAACCTCGCCCACCTCTGCTGGGCGCCTGCCAGGGCTGGGCTGTGCCCGTGCCTGTCCCCCCACCCCCACCCCCCGCCCCTGCTCCCCCGCAGACACCCACATCCAGGTGTCCCGGGCGCTGATCCCTCGGCAGGCTGTGTTGCAGGAAATTCTTTGTGGGATTGAAGTTGTGCAACTTGTTGTAACTCTCCGGGGAGAGGCCAGGAGGCCTCCCCACCTCGCCGTGCTGCGCGTGCCGCCCCGTGCGTGGGTGTTAGCCCAGGCTCGGGCCCTCCATGACCCCTCCGTCCACTCCCCTTGTGCCTGCAGCTCTAAGGACAGTCATCATCTGGTTTCTGGACAAACAGATAAAAATACAGCAAATGAGAAGCCAGGAGGGGAAGAGAGGCAGAGAGACGACCCTCAGAGGCCGCAGTTGCAGCCAGCACTGCTGTGCTATTAACAAATGAGCTCAGCACGTGGGTCTTCCAGGTGCCCTGCTGCCCAGCCCTGCCCGGCCCTGCGTGGGGCTCTCAGCCGCCCCCCAGCCCCAGCTGACTCTTGCCAGGCCGGGGCTCGTGGACCGTTTCTGTTCTGGTTGGCCATGGAGGTTAATAGTTTGATGTATATTGCTTTAATAGCTGGTGTATGTTGCTTTAATAGCTGAGTAAGCTACCTGACTGCCCACCCCCCATATCAGATATCCTATATATAAAAGGCTAATATGCAAATTGACCAAACCGAGGAGCAACGGGTTGCTATGACACACACTGACCACCAGGGGGCAGTCGCTCAACACAGGGTCAGTGTGTTACCACAGGGGAAGCACGGCTCGACTGGAAGCCCTGAGCCAGGAGCAGGGCGGGTGAGCGCAGCTGCTGGAGGTGGCACTGAGGGTGTCCAACTGCCAGCTTAGGCCAGCTCCCCACCGTGCAGAGGGACCCCCGGAGTGCACAGAGTTTGTGCTCCGGGCCCCCAGTAGGAAATAAAAAACAGTGAGTTAGGGTTCCTTTCATGTGGGGGGCACAGCCATAGACAGTTGTGGGCCCTGTGGGTATCCAGATATTACAATGCAGGATAATAATTTTCATATGAATGGGGCCTCTGTCCCTAAGTTTAATTACATTTACCGTTTTAAGAAAAGCGGGGAGGAGTGTGATGTGTTTTAGAAGTTTTGCTCCCAAATGGACCAAACGCCTGCTGCTTCAGTAGAACCGAGCCATAGCTGTCTCAAAACTCGCCTGCCCAGACGGCTGTTCTTATGATTCCAGAGCAGAAGCTCCTGAGGGGACAGAACAAGGTCCTGTCTGTGTTACTTACGGCCCAAATGACACATTCTCCTGTAGCCAGATCCCTCTCCCGGGCCAGGCCTGCACCAGCCTGAGCCTCCCTGAGCACCCGGGCCGGTCCCCTCCTTGTGCACCCCCACTGGTCCCCTCCCAGTGCACCCAGCCGGTCTCCTCCTGGTCCCTTCCCTGTGCACCCTGACCGATCCCCTCCCTGTGCACCCCACTGGTCCCCTCCCTGTCCCGGGTGCTTCCCTGTTTACCTTGGCTGACGGCACCTCCCCGCTCACCTGGGCGCACCGCACCCCCTGCCCCCTTCTCCTGGCCTTCGTCATGGCGCCGAGGAGGACCAAGGAAGAACAAAAGCTCCTTTCTCGCGCTGACATCATGTTGCGGTGAAAATGCCATGCCTGTCAGCTCATCTCCCAGCCGGGCTCCGGCTGAGGCCGCCTCGATGGGCCGGACGCGGGGGGCTGGGAGCGGCAGCCGGCCCAGAAACAGACCACAGACCACCCCACCCCCACCCCGAAACCGGCAACGCGCTTCACAAACACGAGGAGACTCGGCGAATGGAAAGGTTTAGGGCCAAAGACGACAGTGAGCTAGAAGGAAGGCGAAGGCGTGACGCTGCCCGCCTGAGGCTGACGCGGAGGGCACGGGTGTCCCGGAGACGAGGGGGCCCCTTTCCGAGCCACGCTCCCTACAACGATGGGCCTGGCTGGTCCGACGGCTCAGTGACCTCCGTGACCCGCCCGACCGCCCTTAGCGGGTCACCAGCCCCTCGGGCTCGCCCCCAGGACCGGAGACCCCCGAGCAGCCCGGCCCGATGGACCAAGACTCGCCAGGGCTCCACGCGGGGCCGCTCGGACCTCGGACCCAGAGGGAGCCGGGAGGACTTGGGGGGCAGTGAGGGCGCCGGGGCTCCCCGGGCTCCCCAGGGCCTGACCCCGGGCAGCGGGCCTCCGCGGGGAAGGGAGGCAGGAGCCCGGGCGTGGACACTCGCCCTCCCCCCAGCGAGGCCTGCGGGGGCCGGCTCCGAGCCCTCCCGTCTCTGAGTGTCCTCTCCTGGGTCCCCCCCTCCCCGCGGCCCCGCCCGCCCCCCGCTTTGTGCAGCGCCCCGGCCCCGTCCTGCACTGGCCCCGCGGCCGGCAGACCGCGGCTCGAGAGCCACCTGCGGCTCTTTGGCCCCCCGGGTGCGGCTCCTCCACAACATACCGCGGCCTGGGCGAGTCCAGTTTGGAGAAGCGGCGTTAGAAGGAGCTTACGTTTAAACAACGTGGCTCGCCAAAGGAACGTCAGGCGTCGTGCTGGTGGTGTTTGGCTCTGCGGGCTGATGAGTTTGCCGACCACGGCCCTCGCCGACTCTGAGCTCCGGTCCCTCCAGCACCCTCCGCCTCGGAGCGCCCAGGCCTCCCGCCTCCTCCACGCCGGGACCGGCCGCTCCAGCTCTCGTCCTGTCCGATCCCCAGGGAAACCCCGCGGCCCCATCGTGCTTTCCCGCCAGTGGGAGGCAGGTCCCTGGCCCGCGTCCGCGCTGCCCCAGCAGAGGCGGGATCTCGCGGGATCTCGCGGGATCTCGCGGGATCTCACGGGATCTGTGGTATCTCGCGGGATCTCGAGGGATCTGCGGGATCTGCGAGGTGGTCCCTGGGCAGGGCCGGGCCAGCGGGGTTCTCTGAGGTGCAGAGTGGGGGTTCTCTAAGGTGCAGAGCGGGGGTTCCCCCCACCCCCAAACGGGGAAAAGAGCTCCGTGGGCTGCAGGAGTCCTTCCCTGTTGCCGCTAGTCCCCCCACTAACAGGCTGGGAGCCAATGACAAGTCACACCAGACTGGGTGAGGGTCCGAGTAGGTAAAAGTGCCATTTGCACACACACACACACACACACACACACACACACACACACGCGCGTTCGCTGATCATCCCCGGGAGGGAGGTGCACCTCCGGACCCGGGAAACGCAGGCCCGGGCGGGGGCTGAAAAGCCCGCTACCCGTCCCACAGCCGCCGAGCGGCGGGCAGGGATCTGAGCTCCGTCTGGCGTCGGAGTCCTTGCCCTTCCCCATGCCCTTCACCGTCCTGAATTCATCTGTCTTTGCCCTTGGCACCCCTGGACTAGGGGGGTGGGGTTGGGAGTGGGGGAGTTGGCAGCGAGACATCGAGGCTGGGGCCTAGCTCTGGGCTCGGGAACAGGGGTCCTTTGTATGGGCCGGGGCACCAGCACCCTCCCGGGGCGCTGCCCTTGGCCTGTTCCCTCTCTGACGGACATGCGAAGAGCTGGCCGTCAGCAGGCGTCAATCAAAAGGCTCTCGCCGGCTCCGGTCAAGGGCAGGAGGTCAGGCCACGCATCGCTCTGGTGCCCGGCCAGGCATGGCTCCGAGCAGTCCGGTTGCATTGGGTGTGACGGAGCTCACCCCCGTGGTCGGGACAGATGCATTTCGTGGGGACACAAGCGCCCCGGCAGCTCGGTGGCCCGGAGGCACGCCCAGGGCCCTGAATGCAGAGTGAGGTGCAGACACGCGGTCTCCATCCCAGGCCCCTGCGTGGGGCAGGCCTTGCCCCGAGGTGCCGCAGGCGGCAGCGGTGGCTGGTGACAGTTGCCGAGACCCAGGAAATGCCAGGCGGGACCTGGCAAAGGTGCGCAGGCCCCAGCGGTGCCCCTGCCAGGCCCCTGGCGGGGCCCCAGCGCTGCTGGCCGGGAGCGAGGGGCCGGAAGCAGCTCCGTGCCTGCCCCCCGGGGTGTCCCCGTCCACAAAGGCCGCCCTTGTGGCCTTCATGTGAGTTCTCCCACATCAGGACACGGGGCGGCCTGCCCGATGGGCGACCTGGCCACGGGGGCTGCGCACCCCCCCGCCAGGTGAGCCCGGGGGGGCCTGTGGGAGGTGTCTTCGGGACCAGCCGGACGTGGGACTGTGACTTGCAGCTGGGCCCGGAGCCCTTAAAAGGCGAGCACCCCGAGCCGGCCCCAGTTCCAGACCTGCGGCGCCATGAGGTCTCTGGTCGTCCTGCCGTCCCTGCTGCTCGTGGGAGCCCTGGCCCAGCACCACTGGACGTACACAGGTGAGGCCCCCCCTGCCCCGGGCTGCGGGACCCGGGGCCCCCGAGGACCCCGCTGAGACCTCCCCACATGCGATGGGGTGAGCCCTCCGCTGCAGGCTGCAGGGCGCGGGGTGAGGAGCACGCACCGCACTGCAGCCGCCATGCCGGAAGGGGACGCTCGCCCTCCTCCGGCCCCGGCCGCCGGCCGCTCCTGGGCCCCCGCCCTGTCCCGCTGCAAAGCCCTCTGCTCTCCTGGTCTGTGGGTGGGAAATGAAGTTGTCACAGGGGCTGCCCGCTGGCCTGGAGCATCGTCCCCACTCCAAAAGGCTAGGGGTTCCACGGCTGGTCAGGGCACACACCTAGGTTGTGGGTTCGATCCCCAGTTGGGCTGCGTATGGAAGGTGACCAATAGCTGTTTCGCCCTTACATCAGTGTTCCGCCCTCCTCCCTCCCTCCCTCCCTGAAACCAATAAAAACACATGCTCTGGCGAGGATTTAAAACAAAACAAAAACAGAAACCGAGGGCTGCCCGCAGCCTCCAGGGCCCAGGAGCGTTCTTCTCAGCTGTCTGATGAGACGAGGCCGCCCCAGAACGTCCCAACGAGGGGACTGGGCCCCTCCCCAGCCTTTGGGGGCCCCCAGCTGCCCTCCCTCGGTTGCCAGGACCTTCTGACACCGAAATCTACACTTCACTGACCTCCGACTTTTACCTGTGAAACCAAAGCTCCCAAAGCCTTTAGCCCCGTGGGAGCCAAGGATAGCAGACCAGGCCCGCGGGGCGTGGACACAGACAGCTCTGCTCTGGGGCAGGGCTGAGAGCGCCTGCCTCCGCCCCATCTTTGCTGAGCTGCCCTGCGGCTCGGGCCCGACAGGACCCGGGAGCCACTGGCCGACACAGCACCAGGAGCGGACACGGTGTGGGGCCCACTGGGCACAGCCCGCCCCGACAGAGGGGAGCACCCCTTCGGAGGCCTGTGTCCCGTAGGCCAAGGGCAGAGGGGGACACTGCAGGGAGACCCGGGGGCCAGCCCTGGCTGCTGCTGGGTGCTGGGTGTGGGCTCAGGAGCCACGAGGCCGTGGCCCTGCTGGGAGGGCGAGGAAGAGAGGGAACGAACGCCAGCCGCCCGGCCGCAGGGACCATGGGCCTCAGACAGCCTCCAGGGGCGCAGAGAACCGGGGCAGCCACTGGGAGGCCCCCCGGGAATGCCGAGCCCTCCCCGCCCCATGCTGGCAGGGCCCGGGCCGGGGCCTTCTGTCTTGAGCTGTGCGTCCGCCTCCCGGAGAGAGCGGGTAAACCCGGTCTGCACGGCACGCGGAGAAGCGCAGAATGACTTTCTATGGCAAAGCCGAGAAGCTGGTCACGGCCGCGTCCGAAGTCCTCCTTAACCCAAGCTGTGCCCTTCCCCCGGGGGGGGGGGGGGGAGCTGGACCCACAGTTACATGGGGTGAGACCAGGACCCCCAACCCACAGCTGGTCTGAGGGCATCACTCTCCCCACTGTGGCCGTGAGAGATAAATTTCCTTACTTTGATACACACACACACACACACACACACACTCTGAGTGGCCAGATTATTATGATTTCTGACTGGCTGAACGGATAATAATCTGGCATATATATATATATATATATATATATATATATATATATATTCACACACACAGTGTATTGATTTCAGAGAGAAAGGGAGAGGGAGAGATAGATAGAAACATCAACGATGAGGATTATGGATCGGCTGCCTCCTGCACGCCCCACACTGGGGTGGAGCCCACAACTCGGGCATGTGCCCTGACCTGGAATTGAACTATGACCTCCTGGTTCATAGGTCACCGCTCAACCACTGAACCACACTGGCCGGGCTGCTCTGACATGCTTTACCAACTATTTGCTCACCTTTGGATCTGGTGCTTCCTTGCTTGCCCGAGTACCTGGCCGTCAGGTGACAGGACTGGGGCCAGGGAGCCGGCGGGAGGCCCTGCCGGCAGGAGAGGGGCCGTGTCACCGTCAGGGGTGGGGCACCCGAGGAAACGAGAAAAACCCACGCTCTCGTGTGCACAGGTCCTGGGCCCAGCGTGCCCTCGGAGGCCCTCACGGTTATCGGCTGCCCGTCCCTCAGAGGGAGACGGAGGCTGGGTAGTCACCACTGTTTTCAAAACACCAGGTGGTGCCCCAACCGGTGTGGCTCAGTGGATAGCACACCGGCCTGCAGAGTGGAGGGACCCATGTTTGATTCTGCCCAAGGGCACATGCCCGGGTTGTGGGCTTGATTCCCAGTGGGGGTCATGAAGGAGGCAGCTGATCGATGCTTCTCTCTCATCAGTGTTTCTAGCTCTCTATCCTTCTCCCTTCCTCTCTGTTAAAAAACATATTACACACACACACACACACACACACACACATGCTCTGGCGAGGTGTCCACAGGGCAGGCCAGACGCCGGGGCCCCTGAAGTGGGTTCAGATGCCCCGCCCACCCCTTCTGAGGCCCCACCCCTGCTTTCTGGAGGGCAGCCTGCCCTTGACCCTGGCACCTTCTGGCCCCTGGGGGCCCTGGCTGGGCAGGCCGTGCTGAGAGTGGCAGGCTCTGACCTTTGCCCTGACCGGTGCTCCCCTTTGCTCTCCCCAGAGGGGGAGATGGATGAGACACACTGGCACGAGGAGTACCCCACCTGCGGGGGGCACAGGCAGTCGCCCATCGACCTGCAGCGGAGGAAGGTGCGGTACAACCCCGGCATGCAGGCGCTGGGCCTCAGGGGCTACGACACGCAGGGCGGCGACTTCTCCATGACCAACAACGGCCACACCGGTAAGGGGGGGCGGGGCTGCGGACCGGGCGGCAACGGGGCGGCCGCTGACCTGTGCACAGCCTGAGGGTGACCGGCGTTAGGCCCGGAACGAAACGGGGAGGCTCTTCCGAAGGTGTGCGGCCTCTCCCTCAGTGCCTGTGAGCCGCTCACTCACTCAGGCCCAACTGGAGGCAAACCCAGGTGACAGCAAACCCAGGTGACAGAGACAAACCCAGGTGACAGGCAAACCCAGGTGACAGGCAAACCCAGGTGACAGAGACAAACCCAGGTGACAGGCAAACCCAGGTGACAGCAAACCCAGGTGACAGAGACAAACCCAGGTGACAGGCAAACCCAGGTGACAGGCAAACCCAGGTGACAGAGACAAACCCAGGTGACAGGCAAACCCAGGTGACACAGACAAACCCAGGTGACAGCAAACCCAGGTGACAGGCAAACCCAGGTGACACAGACAAACCCAGGTGACAGCAAACCCAGGTGACACAGACAAACCCAGGTGACAGCAGCAAACCCAGGTGACAGCAAACCCAGGTGACACAGACAAACCCAGGTGACACAGGCAAACCCAGGTGACACAGACAAACCCAGGTGACAGCAGCAAACCCATGTGACATAGACAAACCCAGGTGACACAGGCAAACCCAGGTGACACAGACAAACCCAGGTGACAGCAGCAAACCCATGTGACATAGACAAACCCAGGTGACACAGGCAAACCCAGGTGCAGGGGATGCTGCCGAAGCCACAGCCCCGCCCGGCTTTGCTCCGGGCCTGTGCCCGTCGGACGGCCCTCCTTTCCCTCTGGAGTCTGGTTAGCTCAGTGCCCACAGGAGGCCCAGTCCCCAGAGGCTGCGAGAAGCCTTGTTTTCCCTTCCCTCCGGGAAAGGGGGGGGGGGGGGGCGACAGGAAGAGCGGGTGTGGACGCCCCCACGTCGGAAGCCTGGACCAGACAGCGCAACAGCCTTCCCGGCGGCCAGTGGCCGAGCCTTTGGGCCCTCAGGTGTCCGCCGGAACACGCTCACGGCTCACGCACGTCCCTCCCGCCTCCCTCGTGCATTTTGAACGGGTTTCATACACCCGCTTTCAGGATGATTTGGCGACCCTTTAGAATGGCTCTGCTTCCAGCAAGCTCCACGCCCATGCAGGCGACCCTGCCGAGGTACGCTGAGCGAGCCTGTCCCGGCTCGTCGGGGACCAGGGAGGCCGCCTGCACCCTCACTGCCCCCCTCCCGGCCCCCGCTTTCTCCTCCAGTGCAGATCAGCCTGCCCCCCACCATGCGCATGACCGCGCCCGACGGCACGGAGTACGTCGCCCTGCAGATGCACTTCCACTGGGGCGGCGCCGCCTTGGAGATCAGCGGCTCCGAGCACACCGTCGACGGCGTCCGCTACGTGGCCGAGGTACGGAGGGTCCCCCCGGGACCCCTCCCGCAAACCCACAGTCACTTCTGCTTTCTTTTTAAAAAATGTTTTTGGGGAAAAAAAAAGAAAAAAAAATGTTTTTGGCCGAACCGGTTTGGCTCAGTGGATAGAGCGTCAGCCTGCGGACTGAAGGGTCCCAGGTTCGATTCTGGTCAAGGGCGTGTACCTTGGTTGCGGGCATATCCCCAGTGGGGGGCGTGCAGGAGGCAGCTGATCGGTGATTCTCTCTCATCGATGTTTCTAGATTTCTATCCCTCTCTCTTCCTCTCTGTAAAAAATCAATAAAATATATTTTTAAAAAAATGTTTTTGTTGATTTCAGAGAGGAAGGGAGGGGAGAGAGAAAAGCATCAGTGATGAGAGAGAATCACTGATCCGATGCCTCCTGCACGTCCCTCTTCCTGCCTCACACTGGGGACCAAGCCTGCAACCCGGACACGTGCCCTTGACCGGAATTGAACCTGGGACCCTTCGGTCCGCGGGCCGATGCTCTACCCGCTGAGCCAAACCAGCCAGGGCCATAGTCACTTTTCGTATTCAAACAGCCCCATGTCTCCGGAGGCTGTGTTTATTTCTCACTCCCTCGCTCCTCACTGATCAGGGCCGGGACCCCATCCTCAGGGAAGGCAGAGCTCACAGCCTCTCCACGCCGCGGGGGCTCTGGGTGCTGGGTTCTCTGGGTTTCCCGTCCTGCTCAGATCTGTCCTGAGGGTGACCACAGGGTCACCGTGGCCTCCCGGGCAAGGCGCTCACGTCCAGCCCACGGAGACCTCGGGAGAACCCGGGCCTCATGTGACCGGGCCGACCCTGCCAGCTTGTCTGCCGGGAGGGAGGTGGGGCCAGGGAAATGCCCTTGGATTGCCACATCCCCAGACTCCCACTCATGCTCTTTCCATTCTTGGAGAACTTTCTGGTCTTTTGTTTTCCCCATTAATTTTCTTTTTTAAAGAGAGTGAAAGGGAGGGTGAGAGAGAGAGACACATTGATTGGTTGCCTCCTGCACACGCCCCAAACAGGGCCAGGGTCACGCCTGCAACCCAGGTTTGTGCTCTTGACTGGAATTGAACCCGTGACCCTTCAGTCCTTGGGCCAATGTTCTAACCACTGAGCAGAACCGGCCAGGGTGAACTTTTCTGGACTCGACAGGTCTCGTGGCCTAGAGGGAGGGAGACAGAGGGCGGCGTTGTCCGAGGCCTCAGTGGAGCCTCTGCTTCCCTCCTCCCTGCAAACCCGAAGCCTTCGGAGTCGGCACGACGCCCCTTGACCCACCTTGTCTTGCCCCCCAGATGCACGTCGTTCACTACAATTCCAAATACAGAAGCTTCGACGTAGCCAAGGATGCCCCCGACGGCCTGGCCGTGCTGGCGGCCCTCATCGAGGTAGGCGTGGGCACGACCGCGTGGCCGGCGCAGACCGGGGTCCACACGGGGCTCCTTCCTGTCCCTGCTCCCCCGGCCCTGAGCCCCCGGCCCTTGGACGTGCTGCCTCGGGGAAGATTCTAGCGCGTGTTCCTTCTGCGTCATCAAACTCGGGACCTGGGGCGAGGTGACCTGGGAGAGCTGGGGTCGCAGGGGGCTGATGGACCTCAGCGGGCCGGGGGTCAGGGGAGGCTGCGGCCGCCGGGTGCCGGCAACACCTCTGAGTCTCTGCGGAAGTCCGGAGGGCGGACTTGGGGCCCCGTGGCAGGGAGTAGCCGCTGGGTCCGTGCCCTCAAAGGAGTATTAAGTTGGATAAAATGGTCACAAGCAACCACATACGTAAGCGCTCTGGAAGCGGGCCAAAGGCAACAGCAGACGGAGGCATTTACTTGTGGAAAGTAGCTAGACTTTTAAAAAACATATATTTTTATTGGTTTCAGGGAGGAAGGGAGACGGAGAGAGAGATAGAAACATCAGTGATGCGAGAGAATCACAGACCGGCTGCCTCCTGCCCGCCCCACACCAGGGATCGCGCCCACAGCCGGGCACGTGCCCCGACCGGGTATCGAACCCTGACCTCCTGCCTCATAGTTTGAAGCTCAAACACTGGCCATGCTGCCGCTGGGCTAGAATTTTGAGCAAGAGCAGTGGTATCGGGGGCTTCCCATCCCACCCCTAACTCGGTCAGCAAGGTGGCTTATGGCGGGGGTTTTGGGGGTGGACAGGAGCGCCAGTAGCTGCACTGCCTGGGGGCAGGGGGCTGAGTGGATTCGGGGTACAAGCTGAACACTCATGGTTGGGAGGGGGCTGTCAGTGTAAGTAGCAAATGTGAAAGAAAAGACAGAAACCAGAGAGAAGGCGCAGTTCTGGCAGCCTGCGGAGCGGTCCCCGCTGGGGTGAGCGGCAGAGCCATCAGAAGTGTGTGGAAGATGTCCTGGGAGCGAGAGCCACAGAGGCACCGCCAGCTCCGAAGAGGCGGGAGCAAACGCTGCGGCAGCCTGCGACCTGGCTGGGCTTCGTGCTTCTCGGCCCTCAGCAGCCCCGCCAGGCCGGCAGAGGGTGAAGTCTAGGGAAGGCTCCGGGCTTTTAGCATGGCCTCTGCTCAGAGCCAGACTGACCACAGCTCCGCTGACCCTCGGAGGCCCCCTGAATCCAGGCTACAACGTAAACCCAACACTGGAGAACTGAGCAGAGACAGGCACACGTGGACGCAGAGGGAAGAGGGCCGTCTGACGGCGGGTGCGGACTGGAGAGAGGCCGAGGGCTGCTCACAACACCCAGGAGCTGGGAGAGGCCAGGAGGCATCTCCCCTGCAGCCTTCAGAGGGGGCGTCTAGCCCCCAGAACTGGGAGGGATGCCTTCCTGTTCTTTTAGGAAAAAAAGAAAACCAAACAAAACACCAAAAAACGGAGCAGAGCAAAGACATCAGCTGCTACCTCCTGCTGGGGAGATGTATCATGCAACAAAGCCCGACAACTTACTAAGCAGACAGACAGATAAACGAAAGACATACCCTTAGCACAATTTTTAAAAATCGGAATTCATATTTGCTACTAATGCATTATCTAAAATGTCCAGTTTTCAACCAAAAAAAAAAAAAAAAAGTTGGGCATGCAAAGAAATCGGAAAATGTGATCCATGTTTTAGAGAAGAGAAAGCAGTCAATAGAACTGAGGCTGAGTGGACCCAGAGTGGTTTAGCAGACAGCACTTGAAAACAGCTATCATAGATATGTTTAAAGGACTTTTGAAAAACTACGTTCAAATCATTAAAGGGAAATTATGACAATGATCCCAAAAGGTAAGTCTCAATAGATAAACAGAGATTATAATTATGCAACAAATAGAAAGTCGAGAGCTGAAGAGTATAATGAACAAAATGGAAAAGTTCACAAGAGCTCAAAGCAAGATTTGAGGCAGCAAAAGAATCCATGCATTTGAAGACAGAACAAATACATTATTCATCTTGAAGACCAAAGAGAAAAGATTGAAGAAAACAAACATAGCCCTGGAGACTCATGGGGACAAGACCACATGTCCCAGCACACATACAATGGGAGTCCCCGAAGGGAAGGAGACAGAGAAAGTGGCAGGAAAAAAGTGGGAGAGACAATGGCCTCCAATTCTCCAAATTCAATGAAAAACATTAATTGACCAGCCCAAGAAACTCAACAAACCCCACTTCTGATCAAGGAAAGGACAAAAAAGTCAGACCCATCAAAGTCAAACTGCTGAAAGCAACAAGAGGAAAAGAACTTGTTATAGACACAGGCTGGCGGTACAACTAACGGCCGACATCTCACGGAAACTAGTCCTCAAAAGGCAGTGGAGCGACAGTCCACCAGGAAGCCACGTCCTAAACCACTCTTCAAAAATGAGGTGAAATAAAGACATCCCCAGATAAAAAACAAAGCAAAAAAACAATGAGATAATTGCTAGCAGACCTTCTTGTAGGTATGAAAGGAAATCCTTGGGCCGACAGAAAATGACACCAGACAGTAACCCAGATCCATAGAAAGCAACACAGAGGCCCAGAAATGGCAGCTAGATCAGTGGGTACAGACAAAAGAGCATCTACAGATACTATTTTGTTTTGTCTCAACCCCACCCCCCCGCCCAAAACACCAAATAGCTTCAAAGAATAATAATGCCACTGTATTTATTATTTGTCTCAAGCTGAGACGAAGCTCTGTATTGTTGGATTTATAATATATGTAGATGTAATTAAAGATGGGGAAGAAATAGAGCTACACTGAGGAAAGTTGCTATATTTTATTTATTATTATTATTTTTAAAAATATATTTTTATTGATTTCAGAGAGGAAGAGGGAGGGAGAGATAGAAACATCAATGATGAGAAAGATTCATCGATCAGCTGCCTCCTGCATGCCCCCTACTGAGGATAGAAGCCGAAATCCAGGCATGTGCCCATGACTGGTATCAAACCCAGGACTCTTCAGTCTGCAGGCCAGCACTCGATCTACTGAGCCAAACGGGCTAGGACGAAAGTTGCTATGTTTTACTGGAATTAAGTTAGTATCAACCTAAGTTAAGTTGTATATTGTAATCACTACAGCAACCACCAAGCACATAACTAAACGTGGTTGCATGGCACATGGGAAGTATTTGTTGAGCACAGAAGGTGGAACAGAGGGACAAAAAAAAAAAAAAAAAGACACGACACATTCATTATTTTTTATATTTATTTTTAAAATATATTTTTATTGATTTCAGAGAGGAAGGAAGTGGGAGAGACAGAAACATCCACGATGAGAGAGAATCACGGATCGGCTGCTTCCTGCAGGTCTCCACTGGGGATTGAGCCCACAACCCGGGCATGTGCCCTTGGCCGGAATCGAACCTGGGACCTTTCAGTCTGCAGGCCCGATGCTCTATCCACTGAGCCAAACCGGCTATGGCAAGACACAGCACATTTAGAGAGCCAACAGCAGGGGCGGTGATAAACCTCAGAAATCTGGATTTATACGCTGTGGAAGAGGACGTGGACCAACCCCACGGACTGGAAAGAACCGTTGAAAGTAGACCTTTTCCACCCAAAGCAGCTCTCTGACTTTAAGAAAGTCGACACTCGTCTGAAAACAGAAGAGGCCTGGTGGCGGGCGGGACAGGTCGCGGGGATAGTCCGGCGTGGCTTGGGGCCCTTCCCACGGGGTGGCCCAAAAGCTTCAGAGCTTGTCCGCCTGGGAGAGACCGGGGAGCCCAGGCAGTCGTGGCAAAGCCAGACGGTGCCCCCCTCAGCCCTCGCGGCTCTGCCGGCCAGCCAGGGGCCCGGGAGGCGGGCCGGGGGGGACAGGGCGGTCTCCCCACCGAGGTCACTGCTGCTGCCCCTGCAGGTCAAGGAATATGAGGAAAACACCTACTACAGCGACTTCATCGCCCACCTGGAGAAGGTCAGGTACACAGGTAAGGGAGGCCAGCGGCGGCGGGAGGGAGGGGGAGGGAGGGTGAGGTGGGGGCGGGGCTGGGGTGGGGGAGGGCAGGAAAGGGTGGCCCTGGTGGGGCGGGTGGCAGATGCGCCCTGTGAAGGGAGAGCACCCTCCCTGTGCGAGGTCTCCTCTTCCGGCAACTCCTGCCGTTCCGGGCCTCGAACCCGCTGAGCGCCTGGTCATACACTACCTGTCCAGCCCCACAGCTGGCCCCGCTGGCCCCCTGGGGAGCGGCTTCCCAGGATTGAGCGTCTGCCCCTCCGTGTGGGCCAGGGGGTATGATGGGGGTGAGCTCCGGGCCGGGCACCCTCCCACGGGCCGCAGCAGCCCTCACGCTGTCTGCGGGCCCCTCTGTTAGGACAAAGCACCGTCCTGCGCGGCCTTAACGTCCAGGACATGCTGCCGGCGAACCTCCGCCAGTACTACACCTACTGGGGCTCCCTCACCACGCCGCCCTGCACGGAGAACGTCCGCTGGTTCCTGCTGGCCGACACCGTGCAGCTCTCCCGGGCTCAGGTACGCGTGCAGCCCTCCCCCGGCTCCCCCTGACCGCCTGGCCAACGAGGGTGCGCCCCGAACCCCACACGGGGCCAACGCCTGGCTCCGGGGTGCTTCCCATGGGCAGGGCTGCTGGCCGCCCTCTGTTGCCGCGTGATCTTCCCAGCGCCGTGGCAGAGACGGGCAGGCAGGCATCACGCACCCAAGGAGCCATACATCGCTCAGGCAGCAAAAGGACGGGCTGGCCCAGGCCAGGGGAGGGAAGTCGCCCAGTGAAGGGGAATACGCATCGGGGTCGCTCTCAGAGGCCCTGGAAGTACAAAACCCCGTCCCCCCCCGGGGCCTGCATTCTGGCTTCGTGCAGGACAGCGTCCCTGCAGGTCATTTCCCTCCTCCAGGGAAGGCGGAGGGACCCACATTCAGAGAGACCCATCCCCACACACAAACATGTCGCCAGCCTAAAATTGGAAGTGGCCCAGGTACCTAACAGACCCAAATGTAACTTATCTCTGGAAAAGTGCACCTTGAATCCATATGTTGACGAGTTTCTAGCAAGTTACCAGAAATGAGCTTAATTAGAAACAAAATCACACATTACACAAGGAATAAGACACTTCGAGTGAGCGCCCACAGAAAGAGAGCCTCGCAAGTTTCAGGTGGCAAAGTTATCAGTTAACATAACATAAGAATGTTTATGTATGTAAAACTGCATAATAGGTAGAAGCATGTTTAATATGTTTTAAAAAAATATATTTTATTGATTTTTTACAGAGAGGAAGGGAGAAGGATAGAGAGCTAGAAACGTCGATGAGAGAGAATCATCGACCAGCCGTCTCCTGCACACCCCTCGCTGGGGACGTGCCTACAACCAATGTACATGCCCCCGACTGAAATCGAACTTGGGACTCTTCAGTCCACAGACAGACGCTCTATCCACTGAGCCACACCGGTTTAGGCATGTTTAATATGTTTAATATGAGTTTTAAATGTGATAAGAGAACAAAAGGTATAAAAATGACCACATAGACTTGAAAAAACACACACACCCAAATAGAATTTCTAGAATTGAAAAGATAGTAAAAAGAGAGCAAATGCATTTAACAGACGGAGCTGAGAAAATTATCTAAAATGAAACACAAAGAGAAAAAGAGGTAAAAAAGAAGTAGAGAGACAGAGAATAGAGTGGGAAAATCTAACAAATATCCAGTTGAAACTCTAGGAGAAGGAAGGTGGCATGCAGAGGAGGTACAATTTGAGGAATATCCACTGACAAATTTCCAGAAGAGTTGAAAGACACCAAGTCATAGACCTATTCAGTTAGCCCCATGAGTCAATGTAAATTTTACTCATTTTATTTTAAAAAATATTTTTATTGATTTCAGAGAAGAAGGAAGAGGGAGAGAGAGATAGAAATATCAATATTGTGAGAGAATCATTGATTGGCTGCCTCCTGCACGCCCCACACTGGGGATTAAGCCCACAATCCGGGCATGTGCCCTTGACCAGAATCAAAACTGGGACCCTTCAGTCCGCAGACTGACACTCTATCCACTGAGCCAAACCAGCTCAAGCTCAATGTAAAATTTAAAACACACACACAATAAACATATCAGAGTGAAATCAAAGACAAAGGAAACAATTTAAAGATCAGCCAGAGGGGGAAAGAACAGATTACCGTGAAGAGGGCAGGATTACACTGACAGCAGACTCCACACAGCGGCAGTGAGAGTCGGAAAGCAGTGGAATCATCTTTCCAAAGCACCAAGAGAAAGGAACAGCTGACCTAGAACTATACACGCAGCAAAAATGCCTTTTGAGGCTGTAGATGGAATACAGATATTTTCAGGAAAAATGACCATCGAGCTTGCTGTCTGTCACGTCTCTGTTTTCTTTTCTTTCTTTTTAAAAAATATATTTTATTGATTTTACACAGAGGTGAATTGAGAGGGATAGAGAGTTAGAAACATCGATGAGAGAGATACATCGACCAGCTGCCTCTTGCACAATCCCCACCAGGGATGTGCCCGCAACCAAGGTACATGCCCTTGACCGGAATCGAACCCGGGACCTTTCGGTCTGCAGGCCGACGTTCTATCCACTGAGCCAAACCAATTTCGGCACGTCTCTGTTTTCTTCTTCCTCCCCTTTCTACTGTTGACCCAAGACGAGTAGAAAAGGATTAAGAGAGACTTTAGGAGGAATAAAGGGATGTGTGTCCGGAGCCTGGCAGGCAGCACCGGGACCTGCTCTGGGCTTGAGCTCTCACAGCTGTTATATGCGAGTTGCCCAAGTCCAAGACTGAGTCCCATTTCTTTCTTTCTTTTTAAAAAAAATACATTTTATTGTTTTTTCACAGAGAAGAAGAGAGAGGGATAGAGAGTTAGAAACATCGATGACAGAGAATCATCGATCAGCTGCCTCCTGCACACTCCCTACCGGGGATGTGCCCGCAACCAAGGTACATGCCCTTGACCGGAATCGAACCCGGGACCTTTCAGTCCGCAGGCCGGCGCTCTATCCACTGAGCCACACCAGTTTCGGCCTGAGTCCCATTTCTAACGAAACTTTCACATCGCCCCTGTGTCCCTGCCTCCCCATAAGCCACTCCTTGTTGCCTGCAGATTTGGAAGCTGGAGACTTCCTTATTGGACAGCCACAACAGGACCATCCGCAATATTTACCGCAGGACCCAGCCCCTGAACAACCGCTTGGTGGAAGCCAACTTCGCCTATCACCCTCGTTACCGTAAGATCAACTCTCGTTCCTTCCTGGCCACGTGGTGGCTGCTGTGTCCCCCCCCTTCTCTGGGGGACCCCTCTCTCCCGGCCACCGAAAGGGGAGGAGCGTCGTCTGAGGGGCAGGAGGCTCGGACGGACCGACGTGTGCCGGGGTGGCAAAGGGGGTGGCAGCGAGGCGGGGAACGGAGCCGGGGGCCCATGAGGATGGGCGGCTGTGTGACTGCCTGCCTGCCAGCTCCTGGCCACAGAGCAAGGGAGAAGCAAGATGCCAGCAATATCCAGACGCTCCCGTCCGAGTGTAGGCCCCCGTTAACCTCATGTGACCCAACCTTAATCACCCCCACACACTTCTTTGTGTGTATATGTATTGATTTTTTTACCGAGAAGAAGGGAGAGGGATAGAGAGTTAGAAACACTGATAAGAGAGAAACATGGATCAGCTGCCTCCTGCACACCCCCCACCGGGGATGTGCCACAACCAAGGTACATGCCCCTGACCGGAATGGAACCTGGGACCCTTCAGTCCGCAGACCGACGCTCTATCCACTGAGCCAAACCAGTTTTGCACCCCCCCACACCACATACACACACACACTTCTATCTGAGCCCGTAGCCCAAGCCACCCCTTTTCTTGGGGGTGCAGCTGCCCCCTTTTCTTGGGGACCACGCCCTGACACCGGGGTGCTGGGTGGAGGCCGCCCGACTCCCCTGGAATCGCTAATGCCTGGGTCACGCTCTGACGTCGGTTCTGTGGTTGTAAGAATGTAAATGTTCTGCACTTCTCCCATCTTTATTATTATTTTTTTACTTTTTGAAAGCTCTTTTAAAAGATATTTTATTGACAGAGAGGAAGGGAGAGGAATAGAGAGCTAGAAACATCAATGAGAGAGAAACATCGACCAGCTGCCTCCTGCACACCCCTCACTAGGGACGTGCCCGCAACCAAGGCGCATGCCCCCGACCGGAACCGAACCTGGGTCCCCTCAGTCCGCAGGCTGGCGCTCCATCCACTGAGCCACACCGGTTTCGGCTCCCATCTTTATTTTTGTCTGCTCTGTCTCTACAGTCTATTTCTGTCTACCATTCCTGACACCTTTACATCCTCTACCACAATGGGATCGGTTTCCAGTCAATATTACCCCGTCTTCACCTGTCTCTTCTAAGGTTTTTAAATCTCCGTACCTAGCCCCTCCGCAAAATACGCTTTCTTCCCCATCTTTCCTCCCTGGTTCACTCACTGTCTCCCTCGCACCAGTGTGCTCCTCCCACATGATTCTAAGAGAGGAAACCGCGATGCCAGCGATCGTGACCATTTCCCCGTTTTATGCTGCAGGCCGGCGGCCGCCCTCCTCCGGACCTCACGGACCACCAGGGGTCCCGGGCCACCGGGCGGCGCCCGCTGCTCTGGGCCGTGCTGGCAGGAACGCTTCCCTTTTCAGAAAGCGGGCGCTTCCCCCAGCAGGCCGGTGCCAGCAGCCCGCCACAGGGCGCTCAGACCCCACCTGACTCCTTGTTCTGGTTTCCCAGGCTCCCCAGTTTTCCCAACTCAAAATTGACACTGTTTTCCCCCAATCCTCACCTGAGTATATGTGTTTATTGGTTTTACTTTTTAAAATATATATTTTATTTATTTTTTTTTTACAGAGAGGAAGAGAGAGGGATAGAGAGTTAGAAACATTGATGAGAGAGAAACATCCACAAGCCGCCTCCTGCACACCCCCCCACTGGGGATGTGCCCGCAACCAAGGTGCATGTCCTTGACCGGAATCGAACCTGGGACCTTTCAGTCCGCAGACTGACGCTCTATCCACTGAGCCAAACCGGTTTCGGCTGTGTTTACTGATTTTAGAGGGAGAGGAAGAGAGAGAAACATCAATGTGAAGGAGTAACTTCAATTGGTTGCCTCCTGTATGCGCCCTGACCGGGAATTGAACCTGCAGCCTCTGGTGCACGGATGATGCGCGAACCGCTGAGCCGCCCGGCCAGGGCCACACTCGTCCTGCCCCAGGGACAGACCATGGGCCCGTCGCAGATGCTGCGTCTGCTCGGCAGAGGCAGGGATGTCACCCTGGCGTACCCTGATGTCACGAAGGAGCTCAGACGTCCCTGATCCTGGGGCCCTTGCTGTCTGCCTCCCCTCGCCCGGGCGGCTGCCGTGGCTCCCGGGAGAGAGTCGGAGGCCTCTTCCCATCCCGCCCGGAGGGGCTGCGTGCTGGGCCGCTGGGTGACCCCGCTCCTCCCGGTTCTCACCTCCCGGGTCCAGAGTAGGACCGGCCCGTGGTGAGGAAGGGCCTGGAGCCGGGAGTGCCCTGGCCAGGCGCTGGTCAGACACGGGCCGCGGGCAGCTTCCCGGAAAACACCTACGTACCCCACGGCGAGGCCGGCCCGCTGGGCACCGCAGGGAAACTGAGGTGCAGGAGTACGGACCCGCCTTCCGCATGCCACCCCGGCAGCCGGGCAGCCGGCCAGCTGGATTCAGACCCAGAGAGGAGGCCGGGAGCCAGCGGGACGGGCACGTGGGCACAGGGGGGGGGGGGCACCTGCCGCCCCGCGTCCTCCGGCTTCACGGGGACCTCCGAGTCCCCGACTCCTCCGGTGGCCCCCTCTTTTCACAGAACACGCCCTCGGCTCCGAGCTCCTGTTCTACACGCGCAGTGTGGACAAGAAGCTGGACGATCTGATCCGCTTCATATTGAACCCGGTGAGGAGAGGCGGGTTCCCCTGAGCGGCCCGCCCGGCCCCCCGCTCCCCGATGCGCCTGTGCGACCCCTGATTCGAACCCGAGACCATCCTCCCGGAGGCAGCGAGCTGGCGGGACGTCTGAGGAGGGATGTGAGGCGACACCGTGGGAACGAGAGGGCTGGCTCGCCCGCCGAGCTTTCTAAACAACAAGCAGCTCCCACTGCCCCGTAGCGTTTAGATGCAATAAATGACTGTGGAAATGTGTCTCTCTGCTCCTCCTCTGTCACACGCCACGTGCCCTCCTCGTCCCGCCCGGAGGGCCCCGGTCACGCTGGGGGGGGGGGGTCCGGGACCGAGGTTAAGACACAGGAGAGAGCCCTGCCCGGCCGGAGCATGGGCAGAGCATCAGCCCACCGACTGCAGGCTCCCGGGTTCGATTCCGGTCAAGGGCACGCACCTCGATTGCAGGCTCGGTCCCTGGCCCTGGTCGGGGCTTGTGTGGGAGGCAACCATCTCTCTGTCCCCCCTCTCCCTTCCACTCTCTCTAAAAATCAATGGGAAATGGCCTCGGGTGAGGAGGAAAACAAAACAGAAAATCACAATAAATATTCTCACACACACACACACACACACACACACACACGCATGCACACACACATGCGCACACACACTCACACACACACGCACACACACACACACACACACACACACAAAAAAAGAAAGAGGGGAGCCACTTCTCGGGGAGCCTGCGGCGGGAGGTGGGGCGCAGGCCGGGCCCTGTGAGGGGGAGAAAAGCGGGGAGCTGGAGGGAGCGGGCAGGGCTCGGCCCTGCGAGTGGCGTCGCCTTGTCCTAGTCCCTGGACCCAGGTTCAAGTGCGACTCCACTGTGGACGGGCCTCGGGGGTAAGTGACGGTGCTTTCGGGCAGCGGGCGGTGCAGTGAGACAAAGTGGACACGTGCCAGCAGAGTGGCCGTTCCCGTTGCTTCATTCGGGGTACACTCCCGGAGGCTCCTTCCTTCCCCGCTCCGCTTCCTCCTGAGTCAGTGCTGCCCCCCCCTCCACCCTTCCCTAGGGGGCATGGGGTCCCTCCTTCCAGTTTATGAAAAGGAACCGGAGGCGGCGGACGGCCAGCTGACCGCCCCGAGGCGGACCACGGAGCTCGGATTGGAACCCAGGCCTTTGGCCGCCACGTTCTTCCGCCTCCAGAGTCCGCCTCTGCTCCTCAACCAGCTCGGGAGGAGCGGCCGGGGCGAGCCGGGCCCGGGGCGCTTCCGGAGAGGCTCCGCACTGACCCTGTGCTTCCGAGGTCCCCGTCTGCAGCCGCGCGGCGGGGCCGAGGTGGGGACTCTGGAGGGGAAACTGAGGCCGGAGTCCCTCAGGGCAGAGCTGACACCCCCTCTGGAGAGGAAGGAGCCGGGCAACGCACCCCCAGGATGACAGAGGGGTCCCTAAAGGCCCGGCTCTCGGCTCTTGTAAGACCACGAGGGCAGTGCCGTCTGCACTGCTCCCGGAGCCGGAGGACGGCACCCAGCTCAGGCCCCCGGGCTCCCAGCACAGGCCCCCGGGCCCCCGGGCTCCCGGGCTTTCTCCCTGAGGACGGAGGCTTGGCAGAGAGGCTGAGGCAGCCCGCCCCGAGCCACTGGTGTTCCTGCCGCCCTTCCGCCGGGCGGTGCCTGGAGGGCCTGGCGGGTCGCGGCAGGGGCACCTGCTGCATCGGGTGAGCGGGGGGGTCAGGGGTCAGGGGTGAGCAGGAGCTTGCTGGGCACGGAGGCAGGAGCCGAGGAAGGTGGGGGGGGGGATGCCAGGGCAGGCGGGGCAGAGCTGGAGGACTGTCTGTTTAGAGGCGTGTTTGTAGCTGCCCACCTCCCGCTGGCTCGCTGAGCGGCCTGGCCTCCATCACTGCCCAGGGCCGCTCCCGGCTGCCTGCTGGACACGGGGTGGGACAGTGGACCTGAAAGGAAGTGAGTCCCCCCTGAGGAGGAGGGGGAAGAGGAGGAGGAGGAAGAGGAGGAGGAGGAAGAGGAGGAAGAAGAGGAGGAAGAGAAGGAGGAGGAGGAAGATGAGGAGGAGGAGGAGGAGGACAGCACCAGGGAGGTGCAGCACCAGGGAGAGTGACTGGCCACCTGCAGCTCCTGAGGGTATAGAGTTGGGTTAGAGTCGGGGCTCTGTAGAACATTTAGCCATTGTTCTAGCCCAGCTTTGGAGTAACAGAGAGCTGTGACTTTTGTTAATGCCTCACCCTGGAGAGTGAGTTTGGAGATGAGGCTGGTATGAGTGTGTGTGTGTGTGTGTGTGCGTGTGTGCGCGCGTGTGCGGGCATGAATGTGTGTGTGAGTGTGTGTGAATATGTGTGTGAGTGTGTATGTATGTGTGTGAATGTGTGTGTGTATGTGTGTGTGAGTGTGTGTATGTGAGTGTGTGAGTGAGTGTGTGTGTTTGTGTGAATGTGAGTGTGTGTGGATGTGTGTGTGAGTGTGTGTGTGTGTGAATGTGTGTGTGAGTGTGTGTGGATACAAAGAAATCTGGAAGGTTTCATTCCAAGGATTTAAACGATCCTTTTCTAAGTGGCTTAGATTATACTTTTTTTAAATTTAAATAAACAAGCTTGGCTTCTATAAAAAGAGAAAAAGAAAAAATATAACAAAACAAAAGAAAGAATGAAGGAAAAAGATCTAGAATCTTCTAACATTTAAAATTTTTAACTTTTTTTTGTAGCCAATCGCCTTGTTTTAATATTGAAAAGCTAAAAAATGAAAGTTTCCACCCACCAATGGACATTTTAATAATTTTTGTGGAAAGTGCCAATATTACTGCTGCCTTGTGTTATTGGTTACTGGTAATTTTTCATTTCAGCTTTTCACTACCACACACAACACAGAGCAGGAATCTGGGTGAATTCAGTTTAAAAACTAAAAACAAACATCGAAGAAGAACGAAGCCAAGACATCAGTGATGCTAGTTTGGGGCTAATCTGAGGTCCCCAGGTTGGCCTTGGGAACACTTTTCTAACTGAATTCCTGAAGTCAAGTTTGTTTTCCAGAAGTTTCCTCGTGGGAGCCGCGGAGGGCGGAGGGCGGAGGGCACACCGCAGGGAGAGCAGGAAGAATCTGCCTTTACTCAGCCCGGAGCAGACTGCTGGGAGGGAAGCCAGCCCTGCCGCCCCCGGGCCTCTGGGGGCCGGGCTGACCGGACTCTCGCAGGCCCGGATCCCGTGTCCAAGGCCGGTGCCCACAGGTGCGTGGTCCCCAGAAAAGGTCTGAGAAACAAAATTCCCGGTAGAAACAGCCCATCAGCTGGTCCCTGGTGCTCTCTGGGTGTTCCTCTCTCTCTCCAGTGCCAGGAATTTCTCCAAAGGCAGGTCCTGGTGGTCCCTTCAGGGAAATGTAACTAAAGGCAGGGTTCTGCAGAGGACTGACCGAGGGCTGCGCTGACGGCAGCGCTGACGGCTGCGCTTGGAGAGGAGGTGCTGCCCTCCAGTGGCCGCTGGGAGGATGGCGGGGCCTGTGCCCAGGGGATTGTATTGTATGTATGTATGCATGCACGCACGCATGCATTTATTTAGTTTTATTGATTTCGGAGAGGGAGCGAGAGACAGAAACATTAATGATGAGAGAGAATCACTTATCGGCTGCCTCCTGCACGCCCCTTACTGGGGATCCAGCTGGCAACCCCAGCATGTGCCCTAAACCAGGAATCAAACCGTGAATTCCTGATTCATAGGTCCACACTCACTCAGCCACTGAGCCATGATGGCTGGGCCCAGGGGACCTGACAGATCTACCCATCCCCTCTCATTTTTCCATATTGGTAAACTGAGGCATGTAACAGGACCTGTAAAGGTCGCATGATAAGCTACAGGCGAATCAGGGACTAGCAGCACCTGGGTGTTTCTGGGCCGGTCCTTCTCAGCAGGAAGACGGGACTGCACTGGGCGGTGGCCCTCTTGCCTCGGGGGTCCACTTGAAAGCACCTTCACACCCGGGGGACAGCTGCCCAGCCCTTCCTGTGCGCCCCCTGTCACCGGGGCCTGACCCGCCCCCAGCTGGATGGGCACAGCCTCCAAATAAGACGCCACAGAAACAACCGGAGACTGGGTCCGAACTACCAGCCGGCCCAGCACGTGGCTCAGTGGTTGAGCATCGGCCTGGGTAGTGGTCGGCAAACTCATTAGTCAACAGAGCCAACTATCAATAGTATATCAATAGGACAACGATTGAAATTTCTTTTGAGAGCCAAATTTCTTAAACTTCTTCTAACGCCAGCTCTTCAACATAGACTCGCCCAGGCCGTGGTATTTTGTGGAAGAGCCACGCTCAAGGGGCCAAAGAGCCGCATGCGGCTCGCAAGCCACCGTTTGCTGACCACAGAACGAGGAGGTCACGGTTGGATTCCCAATCAGGGCACAAGTCCAGGTCACAGTTCCATCCCCAGTAGGGGGCATGCAGGAGGTCACTGATCCCCAACTCTCTCATCATTGATGTTTCTCTTTCTCCCCCCTCTCCCTTCCTCTCTGAAATCAATAAAAATATATATATTAAAATACCAGAAGGGGCAGCCAGCCCTTTCAAAGCTTCGTGTTGTAAAGGCATACACTGCAGGGAGGGGTCATAGGTTAGGTCATCGCCGGTCATTGGAATCTTCGTGTGAATGACATGCACTGCACGTGCCAGTAAATGTCCGCAGAGAATCGAGGCCCCTGCCTGGAGCGGGACCCAAAGAGGGTGCCTGCGGCCAGAGGGAGGGGGGGGAGAGGGAGAGAGAGAGGGAGAACCCAGGGGGGGAAGGGGGGGGGGAGCTGGGCCTGCAGCGTCACAGGCACCAGGGCTCCAATTCACATCACCCGCCTGTTAAGGCAGAGGCACATGAGGTGGTGGCAGTGGGAACTGAATGGAAAGCTCCATGGCGTCTCCTGGTGCCCGAAAGGAGCAGTGCAAACACACCTGGGGGCGATGCAGGTAGTGCATGTGTCAGGACTATCGGGTGGTATGTAGGGATTGAATTTTTTTTTTTTTGTATGTGAAATAAAGGTATTATACCAAAACATGACTTTATTTTTTAAAATTCCAAAGTAAGATATTTAGGGGTGAAATGTCATGTCTCTAATTAACCTCAAAATATTTTAGCAAAGAAGAGGAGCAGGAGGAGAAGTAATACGGGACATTTATGTATTTTTTAAAGAATCCTAACTGGGACACATCTAAGACTCTGAGGAGACAGGAGACCGCGCCCCCCGCCCCCCCGACAGTGAGGCGAAGGGTGTAACTAGTGGAAACGGGAAACCAGGAGCAGAGCCCGGCCCTCAGGGGGCCACCCTGTCCCCCCAGGGAAGAAGGCCGGACTACAGGGGCCTGCCGCCCACTGCTGCCCGGCCGCCCCTCGCAGAGACCGAGCGAGAGCCCAGCGCCCGGCCCGGCTCCGGCTCCGTCGCTGAGCCCCCAGGACGGGGAGGAAGGCGAGCGCGCCCCTGACCACGGGACTCTGGGGGAGGAAGGTGAGCCCGCCCCTGACCACGGGACTCCCTCCTGCATCGGGGCCCGGCCTTGGGCCAGGCTCTGCAGCGTCTCCCTGGACATGAAACCTGCCGGGCGGGCGTAGCTCAGTGGCCCAAGACACTCGCAGACGGGGCCCACAGGGTCGGGGAACCGGCGCCCGCACACCAGCTCCAGCAGCCGCAGGAGCGGGCGGCGGCCCCCTCCCCACTCTCCGGCTCAGCCTGGGCTCAGAAATGCCTTCGGCGGAAGGGTAGGCGGGCAGGCAGGACCCCAAGCCCACCAGAGCAGTTGGAGGGTGTCTGCCCACATGTACCGACGCCTGTCAGCCCCCAACCATCCCGCGAGCAGGCAGGAAGCAGCAGGGTTCCCGTTCTCAGACGGGGAGGGAGCGGGAGCTGCTTACCCGAGGGCGGGGCAGGCGTGCAGGCCCGGCCGGCTCCAGCGTCCGTGCGGGCGGCGCTGGGCTGGCCACGAGGCGTCCAGGCCGAGGCCGAGCGCTGCGGGCTGTCCCGGGAGCTGCCGAGGGGCCTTCTGGGGTCAGGGACTGAGCGACCGCTCACCAAGGTCCTGGTCAACGGAAACCCATGGTCTTAGGAAGAGGACGGAGGAGCGTCCGAAACACTGGACCAGCAGCCACGGCTCTGAGGCCGCGGCTGGGGGCGGGCGGGGGCGGGGCTGGAGCCGGGCTGGGTTGAGTGGGTTTTACCGGGGACACCTGACCCCACACCTGGAGCCAGTCTCTCTCCCAGGGGCCGCCCATCAGAGCCAGACCTTGCCGGCTGTGTACGCGGCCGGCCTGAGCCCCCGCCCATCCCTCCCTCCTGCCCCCCTTCCCCTCTCCCCATTCCTGAAGACCAGGAGCTGAATCAGCCGCAGGGTCACTCCCGGCCGTCCAGGGGACAGGCCGGCTCCACCCCCACCTCCCGGCCCAGGGGCCTCTGCAAAATGACGGAGGTTTGGGGACCCGTCTTAAGGGCCCCCCGATGCCCAAGCTCTATGACGGGGGTCCAGGTGAGGAGGCCAAGCCTGGGCTTCTAGAACAGTCCAGCCGCTCCCGGTGTGGCTGAGAACAGCCCGGTCCGGATGACCAGAAGCCTGGCCAGGGCCTCATGACCACACACTGAGTGTTTCCTCATTCCCGTGGGCGGCAGGTGGCAAATGCCAATCCAGCACCAGGAGAAGAGGGCCTGTGGGCCTGTGTCTCCCATCACTGGGGCCAGTCGCCGGGAGTGTCTCCCGGGCGGGGGGCCTGAGCCCCGGGGTGCTTCACAAGTTCTTTCCTGTAGGGGGCTCTCCACTCACACCCCAAAGCTGCCCTCTCAGCTACCAAGCCCGAGCGTCACTGCGAGTTCCTCGGAATGAAATGTGGCCGGAGGGCATCCCGCTGCCTCACCCTGAGGCCGCACCCCACCCTCCGGCCTGGGGACCTTGGCCCGGGCACCCCGCTTATCTGGGGAGTCACCTCTTTGCAGCTCCCGGGCGCAGGCCCCCGATTAGGGAGCCCGGGCGAGCCCGGCAAAGGACACGGCCACTGGGCATCTCAGAGGAGAGCCGGCACAGGCCCGGGGGTGACTCAGCCTGAGCCCGGCCTCAGACCAGCCGCCGGGGGGAGGCCGTGCGGGGCGAGGCCGCTGTGGTTGTCCCGGAGCCGCGGGTCATCTGGCCACGAGGCAGGCCCGTGGGCACGCACCCCGGAGCACCTGCTGCGGGTGCTGACAGGCACCAGGGGAACCACGTCTGGGACTTTGCCCTCAGGCTGTGCCGTCCGCGGGGCTGGGCACAGCGGGCCTGCGGGTCCCGGGCCAGGACAAGGGAAGGGTCCCGGAACCTCAGGGCCTGGCGTCAGGGCATCGTGTCTGTGGCACCGCGGGGACGGGGCTCTCCGAGGCCACAGCAAGCCCCCGCCTTGTGCAAACCTCCCAGAGACAGTGCAACTCATTAACGAGGCATTGAAAATATTTTTAATTAATCATTTCTTATTAAAAGCTGGTGACCCGGTGCACAGTTTCATGCACATTGAAAGAAAATCAATTAGAAGGTGGCCGGCAGGGTGGGACTGGGCGTGATGGGCCGGACGTGCCCTGGAGCCAATCTCCCGTGGTCCCTTCCTGGCCGCCTGTTCCTGGGGTGGCGCCGTGGCTCAAAGGGTGTCTGCTGAGTGAGCGGGGTCCCTCCAGCAGGTGAGGTCCCTCAGGGATCTGGCAGCAACGGGCTCTCCGACATCCCCCGAGGGGTCCCGGAGTGCGAGAGGGCTCTCTGCAAAGCTGCTGTCCGCAGGATGCAGAACGCAAACACACGTGGGCAGTAAACCAGATTCGGGCGACAGTACCCCAGCAACAACATAACCCACGGCCGAAGGTGGAATCGTGCAGCCCTGCGAGGAATCGGGCTCCCTCCTCTCTGGTTTTGGGGTGCATCACCCCAGAACCGCCTCTGCCAAGTCACTGCAGCTGGGCAGCTCCTGCGTTGAGCGTCTGCCCCCTGGTGGTCAGTGCGCATCATAGCTACCAGTTGGTCTGACACTGGCACATTAGCCATATTACATATGTACAGTTTGATGTCCTGACACATGTGCACTTCTGTATTATCACCACGATGAAGATAGTACACATGTCCATCATTCAAAAAGTTTCCCCCCAGTAACTGCTGACCCGTTTTCTGTCACTATCGTTGAGTTGGCAAAATTTTGTGCAACTTCGTATAAAGTCACACAGCGTGTGTGTTTTGGTCTGTCTGGTGCCAGGAGGAGAATGTCGTGTGGTTCACATGTGTTGTGGCAGGCGGCAGGCGTTCCCATCCTCACACTGACTGCTGGGAAGTGTGCTGCTGTGTGGGTCGACCGCAGTCCGTTCACGCACCCACCTGGGGATGCACTTCTGTAATGTGTCCAGCATGGGGCTGTCACACGTACACCTGCTGTGGGCATTGGTGGACAAGTGTTTGAGTGGACGTGGGGATAAATTCTCCGGAGTGGACTGCTGGGTCACGTGGCAGACGTTTAACTCCCCGAGAGACTGGGAAACATTTTTATTTTTTAAAAATATGTTTTATTGATTTTTTTACAGAGAGGAAGAGAGAGGGATAGAGAGTTAGAAACATGGATGAGAGAGAATCATCCATCAGTTGCCTCTTGCACACCCCCCACTGGGGATCGTCTGCAACCAAGGTACATGCCCTTGACGGGAATTGAACCCGGGGCCTTTCAGTCCGCAGGCCGACACTCTATCCACTGAGCCACACCGGTTTTGGCCTGGGGAATGTTTTTAAACTGGCCGCACCGTTTCACATTCCTGCCAGCAGGACCCAAGCGTTCCATGTTCTCCACGTCCTTGTCAACACTGACGTAGCCTTTTTAACTTCAGGCACTCCAACAGGCGCGCAGTGGTACCTTATCCTGGTTTTAATTTGCATTTCCCTAATTACTAATGATACTGAGCATCTTTTCATGTGCTTATTTACCACCATGTGTCTTCTTTGGTGACGTAGCCATTCAACTCTTTTGCCCAGTTTAAAGCTTGGATTGCTTGTTTTCTTATTTGAGTTCTGAGAGTTCTTTATTTATTACACATGTGCTCATTTAGATACACGTCTTTCTCAGATATTTGGTTTGCGTGTGTGTGTGTGTGTGTGTGTGTGTGTGTGTGAGTCTGTGGTTATCTTTTCATTCTCATAATAGTGTCTTACAAATAGCAGTTCTTAATTGTGTCAAAGTCCAATTTAGTAATATTTTCTTTTGTGGGCTGTGCTTTTGGTATTGTTTTTGTGTAATCCAAGCTCACAAATATTTATCTCCTGTGCTCAATTCTAGAAGTTTTGTGAAGTCTTAATTTAGGCCTGTGACCCATTTTGAGTTAATGTAAGGTCTGGGTAAAAGTTATTTTCCCCATGTATGGATATAATCACCCCAGGGCATTTGTTGGAAATACTATCCTGTCACCATTCAAATTGCTTTAGACAAAAGTCAGTTCTCTCTGGATGCAGAGATTCATCTCTGGCTGCTTTCTTGTACGCCATTGACCTCCCTGCTATACGAACCGGGCTGTTTTTGTTTTTTAAAATATATCTTATTGAGTTTTTACAGAGAGGAAGAGAGAGAGGGATAGAGAGTTAGAAACACCCATCAGCTGCCTCTTGCACACCCCCTCCTGGGGATGTGCCCACAACCAAGGTACATGCCCTTGACCGGAATCGAACCTGGGACCATTCGTCCGCAGACCGATGCTCTATCCACTGAGCCAAACCAGTTTTGGCCCAACCATACTGTTTTGATATCTGTAGTTTTATATGAGTGTTGACACGAGGTATTAAGTCCTCCAACTTCATCTTTCTTAAAGTTGGTTTGGTTATTTAGGTTTATTTGTTTTGTTTTGTGTGTTTGTGGGTTTTTTTTTGTTGTTGTTGTTGTTTTGCATTTCCACATGAATTGTAGAATGGGCTTGTCAATTTCTACTCTCCCCGCCCAAAAAAAAGCCTGCTGCAATTTTGGTTCTAATTGTGTTGAATCTATAGGTAATTTTGGGGAGGATTAAGCCAACCTTGCATTCCTAGAATAAGCCCCACTTGGTCAGGATATACAATCATCCTTATATTATTGTATTCTATTTGCTAAAATGTGGTTAATAATTTTTGCATCTATGTTCACGAGGGGTGTTAATCTGTACTTTTCTTGTAAGATCCTTAGTTTGGTTTTGAAATCGGAATAATGATGACTTTTTCATACAAGGAGTTGAGAAGTATTCCTTCCTCCTCTTTAATTTTCTGGAAGACTTTGTGTCAAATTGGTATTATTTCTCCCTGAAATATCTGGTAGAATTCACCAAGGAACCCATTTGGGCCTGGGGTTTTCTTTGTGGGAAGGTTTTTGGCTACCAATTCAATTTCTTCCGTTGCTGTAGGACTATACAGGCTGTCTATTTCTTACTGAGTGAGCTTTCGGACTTTGTATCTTTCGATACAGCAGCTCTCCTGTTTCCAAGGCAGATGTCAGCTGACCAACCCACAGAGGGTGTTTTTCGAAACAGTCCACGAGCCTCTGACTCATGCACCCACAGAATCAGAGTGCTGCCCGTCACTGCTCAGGACCTGCCCATTCTCCGGAAGTCACACCGTCCAGACGTGGTAGGTGGCCAGCCACGTCTCCACCAGATCAGTTCCTTCCAAAGCCTTCCAGTTGCCTCCGGGGCCACATCAGGCTCGGAGCCGGGACCCTCCGGTGAGGCTGGGCAGGAGTCCCTGTCTCGGGGACGGAGGCCGTGGGGTGGCGCCGGCAGGGCCGTCAGAAGGGCGTCTCCCTGGCGGGCGGAGGCGCCTGCGGCTCGGCACCTGCGGCTTCCTCCCCCGGCTCTGGAATCTCCACTCCGTTTCTCTTGGCAAAAACTCGGTTTATCTCCACAAATGTCTGGCCCTTGGTCTCGGGAATCACCACGTAGATGTACACGGCGGTGAGGAGGCAGATCCCGGCAAACGGGAGGAAACTGTAGGCCCCCATGGCCTCCTGGGCGAGAGAGGAGAAGGCAGGAGGGAGGAGGGGAGCGGGCAGGGCCGCTCCTGGGAGGCCCCTGGGAGCCTCTCGGTGGCCAGGTGGTGTGACTCCCCGAGGAGTGAGAGGCTGGAACGTCAGGTCCCCCCAGCTTTTTCACCATAGGAACCCGATGTCCCCCAGCCTTGGGGTGTGGGAAAGGGGGAGCCCAGGTGCTTGCCTTCAGGAAGGAGGCAGCAGCAAGGAGCCCTGTCCCCAGCCCCGGCTCCTGGGCGCTGCCGACTGCCTTTGACCCCGGCGGGCGGACGGGAGCCCCTGGTCATCAGCCGTCAGGACCAGGCGAGGGGCGCCCGCCGCACGTGGGAACGGGCACGTTCGCCCAGTTTGGCCAGGAAGGTGCCACGCTTGTCGAAATAGCTGACGTTCTTGGTAGAAGGCACCTGTGCTCGGCTCCTGAGGGCTCTCTGCCTCGGGGTGGGAGGGGGAAGGGCCACCCACCGGGCTCCCCACCCGCCACATGCTCACCTGGACGGAGGGGAACACGAAGCCCACGATGAAGTTGGTGAGCCAGTGCACAGCCCCATCCACCGCGAAGGCGGCCGGCCGGGAGGACTGCAGGAAGATCTCGGTCCTCACCACAGAGGGCACGGGACCTCGGGGCAGAGAGCACGGGGCTTTACAGAAATCGGGACTTTTTTATTTTATTTTTTATTTAAAAAAATATATATTTTATTGATATTTTACAGAGAGGAAGGGAGAGATAGAGAGCTAGAAACATCAATGAGAGAGAACCGCAACCAATGTACATGCCCTTGGCCGGAATCGAACCGGGGACCTTTCAGTCCGCAGACCGACGCTCTACCGCTGAGCCAAACCGGTTTCGGCAAAATCGGGACTTTTTTAAAACGGCCATGGGACGCGGGACAAATGGTTAAAAACCGGGACCGTCCCGCCCAAAGCGGGACGCCTGGTCGCCGTAGGCTACAGGGCTGAGGGCTTGGACGGGAGGCCGGGTGCCCTGCCCTGTCCCCCCCCCTCCTCTGGGGGCTGGCCAGCGGGAGCTCCCTCCGCAGAGGCCCAGTCCACGCTGGGTGCTGGACCTGAGCCGGACTCTCCGGGAGCCACAGGAGGGGGCGGGGGAGGCTGTGGCATGGCTGGCACTCGGTGAGTGTCTGTTGAATGGATGAGGGTGAACGGGAATGGCCTCAAGGAAAAGGTAGAGAGCCCTAGCTGGTTTGGCTCAGTGGCTAGAGCCCTGGCCTGTGGACTGAGGGGTCCTGGGTTCGATTCTGGTCAAGGGCACGTGCCTGGGTTGCAGTAGGGCGCGAGCAGGAGGCAGCTGGTCAATGACTCTCTCTCACCATTGATGTCTCTCTCTCTCTCTCTCCCTCTCCCTTCCTCTCCGAAATCAATTAAAAATATTTTGACAAGAAGGTAAATTGAGGCTGGCCTCCGAGTGCGGGTGGGGCTGTGCAGGAGGAGAGGAGACCGTCAGAGCAGACAGACAGAGCAGACAGACAGACTCCCCCGGTGCCCGGGCCGGCCGGGGGCCTGGGGGCGGTACTCACTGGGCCCAATGGAGTGGCCCGCGATGTAGGAGAAGACGCAGATGACGCCGAGGTAGGACAGCCCGGAGACCTGGCTCTGTGGGGAGAGCAGGGCTGAGGGGGCCTGACGGGCCGGCCCGGGGCCCGGGGCGCTCGGGGCCAAGAGCGTGCGGGCAGCTGAGTCCCCGCACCGGCCCTCCCGCCGCAGGAGGAGCCTGGATTCTGGTCGCCCACGGGGTGGGCCTCGAGGGCGCGGGGCAAGAGGAGGGTGGGCGGAGGGAGAGGAAACCAGGAGCCAGCGGTCCAGCTCACAGGGGCTCCCTCCCGCCCTCCCTCTCCCCGTCACCACGGTACCCATCAATCCCCACGACACCCCGTGAGCGTGGCGTTATTGTGCCGATCCCTGAGATGGGGGCCCCCCCGCACTGAGGGCCTGGACTCGGCCAGGGGGCACGGGCCCTCGGGGGCCAAGCAGCAGCCCGGGTCAGACCATCAGCAGGATGGCGCCGGGACCGGGACCCCACTCTAGCTGAGAGGATCCTTCTAGAAGCCAGGAGAGCTGGTGGGCCATCTCCCCACTGACAGGACGATGGCCGGCACAAAACCAGGGGACAGACCTCGACCCACCCAGCCGCACTGGCCACTGTCACCACTCTAGCTAGAAAACCAACGGGAGAGCTTCCTTGGGCGAGGATTAAACAAACAAACCAACAAAAATAAAACCAAACAACACAAAATACCAGCATTGAAGGGGTGTGCAGCGGGACCGGCTGAGACCCTGGTCTCTTGGAGCCGGCCTGTTACCCCCTCCTGAAGCTCTAGCTCCCTCCTCCCCCCCACCCCGCCTGCAGCTCCGGGTCCCCCCAGGTTGGGAGGGGGTGCCGGGTCTGGGTTTGGGGAAGGGAGCCAGACCTGGAAGAGGAGCGCCAGCGTCAGCACGAGGCAGGCCGAGCCGCAGATGCCGTAGCCGGCCAGCAGGAGGAGCCGTCTGCCCAGCCACTCCACGGTGCCCGCCTGGGGGAGGGAGGACGTGAGGGGCCTGCAGCGCCCAGGGCGCCCAGAACTCTCAGCCACCACCCCTTCTACTTTTCTAGTTTCTGCATTGGATGCTGTGACACCTTGGGGCCCTACGTTGGTTGGCCAATTTCTAGAGAGAGCAAACATCGCCTTGAACGTGCTTTTCCTGTGAAACTAACCCATCCAGAGCCTGCACCTCCGACCTCCTCCTCCTCCAGGGGGCGCTCACACACAGGACCGCTGTCCCCTGCCCTGATCACCCAGGGCAGGTACCAGACACCAAGGGGGCAGCCCCTGCACCCCAAACCACTGACACTGTTCACAGGGCCGGGCCTGAGCCTGCTCACCCCGTCTCCCCACAGAAACCGCAATGCAGGCTCCAGCCCGCGTCCCCCGCTCCCTCTGCCTCGGGGCTGACCCTGTGCCTCCCCGGGGGCCCTGTGTGGCGTGGCCTGGAACTATGAGTGACTGACTGTCTTTCCCACACAGTCGCCTCCTGCTAGGCCAGCCTCCCCGTCCTGACCGATAATAATCCTACGTGTTAGATCGCACCCCTGTCACCGGCGGCTCCACGCCGGCAGTGAGCACCCAGGATCTGACCTCCCGCCTCGAGGCCCAGCCACCCGCGCCCTTCCTCCCCACTTCCCGGGCACCCACCCTCTCTCAGCCCGAACCCTCTCGGATGTTCCCAACGTGGCCACGCTGCTGGCTGGCCTTCCTTCCTCTCTCCTAGTTCTACCGCATCCCTGCCGCCAGCACCGGCACCGGCACCAGCACCGGCACCGGGCCACACCGAAGCCAACGCGGTGGCGGGCCCAATCCGGCCACTGCGTGCCCCTCCCTTCCGGCCCTGCAGGCGAGGCCCACAGGAGGGCCGACACCGCGCAGGTGAGAGAGAGAGAGGCCACCTTCTCTTTGTGCCGGGACCACCTCAGCCCCTGGGCACCGCGGCCACTGTGACCATTTCACACAGGAAGACACGTGTGTGCACGCGTGTACCCCAAAGTCCGTGTCCCACAGCGACCTAGGACCGGGTCACCAGCCCCACAGTGGACCCCGAGGGGCCCCTGTCGGCCTGGGGGCCCCCGCCGGGCCCCCCCCGGGGGAAGGGTAATCCCGGGCGCTCACCGAGACGCCGGTCATGACGATGTTGACCACGCCGGCGCCCACGGTCACGTACTGGGACTGAGCGGCCGCCACGCCAGCCGCCGCGTAGATGGTGTCCGCGTAGTAGTTGATCTGGAACAGAGGCCCAGGGCTGCCAGGACGGCCACGGCCACGGCCACCGGCCCCCCTGTCCTGGCCCTACAGCCCGGGGCCCTGGGACAGGAGGGAGGGGCGGGTGGGGAAGAGCTGGGACGAGGCGTAGGAGGCTGGGCTGCAGCCGGAGCCCCGGGGGGTGATTGCCGTCTCCCTGAGTCCAGCGGCTTCCGAACAGACCAGCAGTTCTGAGGGAGACCTGGCCCGGCGCCCCTGCCGCCGCCTGCGGGGCGATCACCCACCACAGCCCCCCGTTTCCCCCCGCCCACCCCTGCTGGGCACACAGGGGCCCGCTGCCCCCACCCACCCCTGCCGGGCACACGGGCCCGCGGCCCCGTACCGCGTTGACCCCGGACAGCTGCTGGCCGGCCATGAGCACGACCACGGAGACGAGCTGCCAGCGCAGCGGCCGGAAGGTGAACAGGTTGAGCACGGACAGGCGGCCCTCGGCCCGCTCGGCCCGGTCCTCCTCGCGCATCTCCTCCATCTCGTCCTCCACGTCGGCCCGGCCCCGCAGTTTCCGCAGAGCTGCGGGGAGCAGAGCGGCCCCGTGGCGGGCCCCACTCACCGGGGCTCCGGGAAGAGGGCAGCGGCCCTCCGGCTCGGCCCACCCCTGGCCACCGGGTCCCCCTTCCCCCAGTGCAGAGAGCCCAGGACCCCAGCCAGGACCCCAACCAGGACCCCAACAACCAGGTGATGGTGATGACGTCCCCAACCCCAGCCTCATCCCACGCTGGTCAGGCTCTCAGGTCCGCCTGGGTGGGCTGTGGCTGTGACCTTGTCTGTGCTCCTCCCTGGACCTCACCCCGAGCTGCCTGGCTCCTCCAAGCCCAGCCGCCGGCCCCTCGGGGCCCTCTCCCCTCGGCCACCGCCTGCCCCGGGGGTCAGGGGCCAGGGAGGGACGTCCCGGGGCGTGGGGGGCGGCGGCAGCCTGCGCCGGTACCTCGCCGAGCCGCGTCCTCGTCCCCCCTCTGGATGAGGGTGTAGCGCGGGCTCTCGGGGAAGAAGGGCAGCGACAGGAGCTGCAGCAGCGCGGGGACCCCCGTGAGCGCCAGGAGCACGGGCCAGCCTGCAAGGGACCGGCACCGAGAACTTGGCCCCGACCCGCAGGGGCCCTGGGGGCCCTGGCTCCCTCCGGCCGGCCCTCCCCAGGGCCTGGCTCTCTCCTGTAACAAGCTCACTCGCCCGCGACCTTCCGGCCCTCAGTAGAGCCACGGCCAGCAGGGGCCTAGCTCCTGCCGCCATGCGGCTGCCCACGGCCCGCCTACACAGGGGCTCACATTAACGAGCGGAGGGAATAATTATCGTTTTAAAGAGAAGTGTCATTCGTCCCTTTTGCTCGGCCCAGCACCGCGGCTGGCTGAGCTCCTTCTGAAGGTCTGTGTGAGGCGGGCGGTGCTGACTCTCAAGTGACCCTGCCAGCGACGGCGGGAACTGTTATTTAGCCTCGCCAAGCCTCGGTTTCTCATCAGTAAAGATGACGGTACAACTGGAGGCCCGGGGCGTGAAATTCGGGCCCAGGCAGGGCCCCTAGGCCTGGCCGGCGATCAGAGCAGTCCGGGGCCTTCTGGCTGCCGGCTGGGGCCTTCCTTCGTTTTGCACCACCCCCTGGTGGTCAGCACATGTCATAGCAAGTGACTGAACTCCCAGTCTCCTGGTCAAACTCCTGAGGGAACACTGCATATTAGCCTTTTATATATATGGTGATGATGATGATGATGGTGATGATGATGATGGTAAAGCACCACGCAAAGGGTGGGGACGGTTGTAAGAGACTGTAAGAGCCAGGCCAGGCACTCAAGGTGGCTCTGGGCAGCCGCCGGCCAGCGTGGCCTCCCCTCAGGACCCTTCCTGTGACAAGTGTTCACCGTTCGGCCGCCCGGGGCTGCCTGGGAATCGCTGACACTAAAGACCTTTCACGGAGCACCTGCCGGGTCCCGAGTCCCTGCAAGGCTCCATGGGAATGCAGAGACTACATCCACCCTCAGGAATGCCTGACTGGGAACCGTGTAAAACGAAAACCCAAAAACAACCCCCCTGCACCTGCGGCCGAGACGCGGCCCCACCCTCGCCCTCCCCTAACCCCCCACCACCCCCACCCCCTCAGGCAATGGCCTTGCCTCCTCTGCCACTGAGGAGAGGGACGGAGCCAGGAGAAAACGCCTACCAGGGCCGTGCCCGCCCACAGACGGTGACCATGGCCAGCCCCGTGCATGCTGGTCCCACCGCCTTCCCGCTCCCCGGCCAGCGAGCAGCCAGGTGCGTGGTTCTTCTTCCCAGGGGGCAACCTCCCCTCCAGCGCACCCCCAACAGCGACCGCCAGCTCTCTCCTCCGGCTCCCAAGCACAACCTGTCCCGTGGCTCACACGGTGTCCTCATCGAGGTCACCTGCGCAGCCTGAAGGTCACCCCTCGGCCTCAACGGGCTCGATCCACCGATAACCTGGGCACAGCTGAGCGGACCACTGGACCCAGCGCCCACGGCCCCACCCGACCCCCAGGCCCTCCTCCCTCTGACCTTGGCGTGCCCGGCGTGGGTACCTGTGGGGTTGCCCAGGATTGCCTGCAGGCTGAAGATCTGCGCCAGGAAGACGCCCACGATGACGAAGACCTCGGTCATCGTCCCCAGCGTGCCCCTGAGGTTCTTGGGAGCCAGCTCCCCCAGGTACATGGGCAGGGCGCTGTAGGAGATGCCTGGTTCCGGCAAAACAAAATCAGGGAGAAGGGCAGTCCCAGCCTCCGGACCTGGACCCGGAGGTAAGTCAGCTCCTTCCATAATCTCCCAGCTTCTCCTGGGGGTCCAGGCCACTGACAGGTGGCTGGCACAGCCCCGCCCCCGAAAGACCCTGCCTCCCACACAGCCCCGCCCCAAAGCCCGCCCCCACAATACCCCGCTTCCCTACACACCCCTGTCCCCACACAGCCCTGCCCCCACAAAGCCCCGCCTCCCTATACAAGCCCCGCCCTGACACAAAGCCCCGCCCCTTGACACAAGCCCCACCCACAACAGCCCCTTGCAAGACCCTGCCTCCCCACACAGCCCCGCCCCAAACCCAAGCCCCGCCTCCTTGCACAAAGCCCCACCTCCCGACACAAGCCCCGCCCCTGAAAGCCCCGCCCCCCGCCAGGAGATGGAACCGGCCTGGGGCTGCTTGGTTTGCTCAGCTGAGGGGACCCTTCCCGCACCCTCAGGCCCCAGGGCACCTGCAGGGCATGGTGCCAGCTCCTCTCCGTCCTACTTGCAGAGCCGGGGCCCTGGATAGCGGGACTTTGGGGCGATTCCCTTGCTTTGACCTATTTTCTGACTTTTCTAAAGCACAGATAGCTTGTGTCACTTTTTAAAGAAAAAAACAGGAGAAACCACTGTGGTTAAGGAGTCTGGCTCCCCTGCTGACCGAGGCCCCAACGTTTTGTTTCTTTTGCTCGAAGCCCCTCCCGCTCCCCTCCGTGCACACTGGACATCCCCCCGGAACATGCCTTGTAAAGCCTTTCATTTAGCTGTCCTTCGAGGCAGAGGCGGGGGGGGGGGGGGTTAAAAAGTTTTACAATTAAACTTATTGGGGTAGCGCTGGTTAATAACGTCATATGAACTTAGGATGGGACATCTGCGTGCTCTGCTGTGGGCTCACCGCCATAAAGCCGGTCCCCAAGAGCTTTGGCCAGGGCAGGGGAGGGAGAGCACGGCTTTGCAGGGTCTGGGGAGGGGCCCAGAAGGGACAGAGCCAGGCCGGGCCAGGGGGACCCCCTCTCCCCGGCGCCCAGCCCCGGCCCCTGTGCTGGGCACGTCGGCCTCAGGGCCTCCCCCGTCGGGGACCCTGAGCGCGGCCTGGGGCCTCCGCGGTCGCGCCGGGTACCTGCGCAGACTCCCAGCAGCACCCGGGACAGGATGATGAGCTCGAAGGCCTTGGCCACTTTGCTGACGCCCATCAGGATGGCGGGGACGATGGCGAAGATGTTATTGATCAGCAGCGTTCCCTTCCTGGAGGGCAGCGGCCGGGGGCGGGCTGAGCTCGGGCTGTCCGCCCGGACCCTGCTCTGCCGGCGCTGGCACCGGACCCTGCTCTGCCGGCGCTGGCACCGGACCCTGCTCTGCCGGCCGCTGGCACCGGACCCTGCTCTGCCGGCCGCTGGCACCGGACCCTGCTCTGCCGGCGCTGGCACCGCCGGGCATGCGTGCGGGAATGTGCCCGGAGGACCGCTGGCAGGAAGGACGGGGAGCTGGGGCCAGGAGGAAGGTCTGGGCCAGCAGGGGCGGAGGGCGTGCTGACCGGCGGGGCTGGCCGAGGACAGCAGGGAAGGGACAGGAGTGGCTGCCGCCCCGGGAGGGAGCTTCTGGTCCCTGGTGGTATTCAAGCCGAGGCCAGACTAGTGAAGACCCTTAGGAGTGCTGAACAGCGGCTTCCCACCACAGGCCGGACTCAGGGTTAGACTAGGGCAGTGGTGGGCAAACTGCGGCTCTTTGGCCCCTTGAGTGTGGCTCTCCCACAAAACACCACGGCCTGGGCGAGTCCATTTTGAAGAGGTGGCGTTAGAAGAAGAAGTTTAAGTTTAAAAAATTTGGCTCTCCAAAGGAGTTTCAGTCGTGGTCCTGTTGACGTTTGGCTCTGCGGACTGATGAGTTTGCCGACCACTGACCTGGGAGGAGAGGCCTGTGGGCCCGTGTCTCCCATCACTGGGGCCAGTCGCCAGGAGCGTCTCCCGGGCGTGGGCCTGAGCGCCGGGTGCTTCACAAGTTCTTTCCTGTAGGGGGCTCTCCACTCACACCCCAAAACTGCCCTCAGCGTACCGAGCCCAGCGTCACTGAGAGTTCCTCGGAATGAAATGTGGCCGGAGGGCATCCGGCTGCCTCATCCTGAGGCCGCGCCCCACCCTCCCGGCCTGGGGACCTTGGCCCGGGCACCCCGCTTATCTGGGGAGTCACCTCTTTGCAGCTCCCGGGCGTAGGCCCCCGATTAGGGAGCCCGGGCGAGCCCAGCAAAGGACCCGGCCGCCGGGCATCTCAGAGGAGAGCCGGCACAGGCGCGGGGTGACTCAGCCCGAGCCCGGCCTCAGACCAGCAGCGGGGGGAGGCCGTGCGGGGCGAGGCCGCCGAGGTTGTCCCGGAGCCGCGGGTCACCCGGCCACGAGGCAGGCCCGTGGGCACGCACCCCGGAGCACCTGCCGAGGGTGCTGACAGGCACCCAGGGAGCCGCGTCCGGGACTTTGCCCTCAGGCTGTGCCGTCCGCGGGGCTGGGCACAGCGGGCCTGCGGGTCCCGGGCCAGGACAAGGGAAGGGTCCCGGAACCTCAGGGCCTGGCGTCAGGGCATCGTGTCTGTGGCACCGCGGGGACGGGGCTCTCCAAGGCCACAGCAAGTCCCCGGCTCCTGCAAACCCCCCGGAGACGGCGCGGTTCCCCCGGGACCCCCGCGCCCTGCGAGCGGGCCGCGCTCGGGAGTACCTGCCGCACGTGTCCAGCAGCCCGCCGGCCAGCAGCGCGCCCAGCAGGCCGCCCAGCGGGAACATGGCCACGGTGCAGGACCACAGCAGCAGCAGCGGCGCCTCGCCCAGGGCCGCCCCGTGCCGCTCGAAGTACGTGTCGTTGTAAAACGCCTTCAGGACCTGGAGGACACGGCAGTCAGCCCGGGGCGCCCCGGATCGGGCCCCCCCGCGCCCCGCGCCCACCTTGTGCGGCGTGTTGACCACGGCGATGTTGTAGCCGTACTGGAAGGCCGAGCCGAAGGCCGCGCTGAGGGTGGCCAGCGCCAGCGTGGGCTGCAGCCTCTGCGGGCGGGCGTGAGGGCGGTCCATGCTCCGAGGCCCCGGGGTGGGTCCTTGGACCTGGAGAGGTGGGGTCCCACCAGCTGGGCCAGGTGTCGGGGGCCCCAGGACCCGCCCAGGGAAGGTGGGGCGGAGGCTGGCTGGGGGTGGGGTTCTCAGGGCTCTGAGACGTGGGGGGCACCGTGGAGGGCATGGTTTCTGCTCCTGGCACGCAGTCATCCCTCCTTAAAGACATAGCTGAGCCCCCACTGCGTGCTGGCGTGGGGTGGGTGGGGGCAGCGCCCGATGGCCTCCCGGAGTTTACATTTCGGGGAGGGGAGGCCACACAGGAAAAGGAGGCACAGACACCACATACCAACGATGCTATGAGGACCAGCAGGGGTACAGGGGAGAAGATGGGGGAGGGGGGGACGGGGGAGAGGGGGGAGAGGAGGGGGTGTCCCTCAGGAGGGGGTGTCCCTCTGAGGAGGGCCTCGGAGCTGAGCCGGAGAGGCTGAGCCCTGGGCCGGGGGAGGAGGGTCCAGGTGGAGGGAGCCAGGGGCAGAGGCTGGAGAGCCCTGAGGTTGTCCTTCACTCCGGCCACCACATCCCACCACATCCCGTTCCCTGGCCACCTCTGAGCCCTGGGCAGCTGGAGGGGGTGGAGAGGGAGCGGGGAGACTGCCTCAGAGCCCCAGGCAGATGGAGGGGGGGTGGCTGGGGAGACTGCCTCAGAGCCCGGGAGGTGGCAGACTTGAGGCGGTGCTTCCCAGGACTCCAGCAAACCAGCGGGCCCAGAGCCACCACCCCGGCCCACAGCCCACGCTCCACCCTCTGCTAGCCTGCTAACTGCACCCCGAGCTCCACCCGCCGCCAGCTGTGTGGCACCGCAGACAGACCTCAGCCCTGCTGGCCTGGGATCCAGCCTGCCGAGGAGGGCGGGCGGGCGCAGGGCTCCGGCACCGCCAGAGGCTGCGAGGAGGGTGGCATCCCCAACGCCCTCCCTCGCCTCCTTAGCGCCGGCTCAGCCTGCCCGCCCGCGTCTGAGCTGGCGCCTGAGGAAGCAGCTGTCCCCACACTGACCCCCGGTGCTGTCCTCACCCCTGCAGGCTTTCAGGAGCCGGCCCCTCCCTCCTGGGTCCCCTCTTCTGGGGGGAAAGGGCCAGTGGCGGGGCCTCCCTAGCCTGGCACTTACCCCCTCCCGGGGTGCGCTGGGCCCCGCCATGCCGCTCCGGGGAGAAGCAGTGCGCCCGGCCTCGGAGCCACACCGGTCTGTCCCGGGCAGCAGCTTCGCCCCGGCCCGGGTGCCCCGATTGCCTTTGGCCTCTGGACCCTGCCCCCTTCCCGAGCGAGCGCACTCTCCGGGGACGTCTGATAAGATGGGGTTCACACAGCGCGGGCTTTGTCTGCGCCTCCGCCAAGCCCCCGGCCAGACGCTCCCGGTGCCCCAAGGAGTGCCCCGTGCCCGCCACCACGGGCCGGGCGGGAGCAGGCCTGGGAGTCCGCCCGGGTCTCGGCGGCTTCCCCCCGGGGGTTCTCTGTGCTTCCCTCCCCTCAGCGACGGGGACTGACGGTCCGATGGGGGGAAGAGCAAACAGAACACTCTCACAGGCAGGCGACGCGGCCATTCCCAAGCACGCCCACACGTTCAGCAAAGGTGCTCATTCCAGAGCGACCTCCGCTGGGAAAACGCGGAGCGGGGAGCGACGGAGTAACGGTGGAGGCTGACCAGGAAACCACGGTCAGAGGGCAGGAGCCGTGGTCAGAGGGCAGGAGCCGTGGTCAGAGGGCAGGAGCCGTGGTCAGAGGGCAGGAGCCGTGGTCAGAGGGCCTCCTGGAAATCGCCTAAGCACGTGGCAGCTCGTTACGAGCGTGCTGTGAGGTCACCAGGGCGGGATGTACCAGGGCCCCGGGCGCACGGTGCTGCGGGTGGGCGGCAGCCCGAGGGCGCCGCACACGCGAAGAACGTGAGGTCCTTATTGCTCCCGCCCACCGGCCCCGACGGGCGGGTTCTCTTGTAGAGGCCGCCCAAGAAGGCACATGGACACCCTTTCAATGGCCAGCTGAGCCGGAGGGCGGGGGTGTTACTCATTTTCTGACTTACCTTTGTCCAGGCGTCGGCAGGGGCTGGTCTAGATGTGTAAATCCAGTGATGCCAGGGCCTGGTGAAGAATGTAAACAAGCTCCTTTGGCCCTCTACATTACGCCTGCTGCGTGCGTGGCTCGGGGCTCGCTGCCTCTCCATCAGAGAGAGGGCGCCCACCTGGCTCCCAGCGTGATGGTCTGTGTCTGCCTCCTGGTCTCCTTCTTTAATCTCTTAATCCCCAGCTCCTCCACCCAGGAGCCTGACGGTTTCCTTCTCCGTGGTGGAGATGGACGCGGGAAACAGAGAAACAGCCCCCGCATTCTCTAAAGCAGTGTTTCCCAAAGTGCGGTACGTGTACCCCCAGGGGCACGGGAGGAGTTTGGTGGGGGTACGCGTTGCACCGGAGTTTGGTGGGGGTATGCACTGCACCGTGCTTAGCTGCGCCTAATTCTAAGTTCTCATGAGTCAAGCCAAGACAGTCTTGTGAGGCGTGAGATGGTCCGGTGTGCAAATAAATGTTATTTATAATATAACTTTTATTTATATTTTATTATGAATAATTTTATTTTTCATTTATTATTATTTTGTGTATGTACCCCCCAAAAATAAAAAATAAATATATTTTGATTGTTCTTAAAATACCTTTTTTTTTTTTTGACGAGGGGTACTCAGCGTTACGGAGATTGTAGAAGGGGTACCCATATGTCAGAAGTTTGGGGAACACTGCTCTAGAGCAGGGGCTCCCACCCTCTTTATCGCCGGCACCCGGAGACCGATCACTGCCATTCGGCAGCACACCACACACTGGTCCTGCCGTCTTTGGGGTATAACTGTGACTCTGGTGCCGGCTGCTGGCGTCTTAGGGAGAAGAGGCTGCGCCCCTCACTACATGGTCGGCGATCGCACGTCTGGAGAATTCTCGGGGTGCACGGTTTACACGCTGCTGCGTGTCTCTGCGGTGCCCCTCGCTGCTTCTGGGGCCTGGCCAGCCGAGCGGCCGGCGGTTAGGAAGGGAAGGCATGTGTCCCTCGCCCCGCCGGCTCTGCCACGTGAGAACGGGCCCTGGGCTGGGGCAGTGTGAGCTCCGGGGCTCTGCTTACAGCCAGTGAGGCAAGGGCCTCGGGCGCACCCAGCCTTCCGGTCCCAGACCCCCTGGGGAGGGCAGGGTCCTCTCACAGCGCTGCAGCCACGCTGCCCACCTCAGCCACACGGTGTGTGTGGGGGGGACCCACACCCTGCAAGGGACTGGTTCTGTGCAGGCCCTCTCCCCTTTTAAAAAATATGTTCTTTTCTTTTCTTTAAAATATATTTTTCATTGATTTTTTTTTTTACAGAGAGGAACAGAGAGAGAGAGCCAGAAATATCGATGAGAGAGAATCATTGATCAGCTGCCTCCTGCACACCTCCCACTGGGGATGTGCCCGCAACCCAGGCACATGCCTTTGACCGAAATCAAACCCGGGACCCCTCAGTCCGCAGACCGACGCTCTATCCACTGAGCCACACCAGTCTCGGCTAAAAATATGTTCTTATTGATTTCAGAGAGAGGAAGGGAGAGGGAGAGAGAGAAACATCAACGATGAGAGAGAATCACTGATCGGCTGCCTCCTGCACACCTTCTACTGGGGACGGAGCCGCAGATTGGGCGTGTGCCCTGACTGGGGGTCGAACCGCAGCCTCTCAGTGCGCAGGACACGGCTCCCACGGCTGAGCACAGGCCACGGCCCTCGCCCTCTTCTACTGGAAGTCCATGCTGCACTAGTGGACTCTCTGTTCCCGTTGACCTTGGCGCATACACTGGTCTCTCCCCGAGGTGGCACTCTACTGCCTTTAGCCCAGAGGGCAGTGAGCTGTCCTATCTCTGTGAACAGTCCGTCCGAGGCGATCTGGGCGTTGTCTACCACGCCCTCCACATTCCCCAGCCTCCTACCCCGCTGCCCGGGACCAAGGGCTGCACGAGTTTCCTGTGGCTGCTGTAACAAGTCCTACCGCGAGCTCAGTGACCTAGAACGACACACGTTTATGACCTTATCGTTCTGGAGGTCGTGACTGTGGCCCGGGCTCACGGGGCTGCGGTCGGGTGTCAGCAGCGCCGCGGAGGCCACAGGGAGAATCTGTCCACTTGCCTCTCCGGCTCCGGGAGGCCGCCCGCCCTCCTTGCTCGCGGCCCCTTCCCCGTCTTCAAAGCCGGCACCGAGACTGAGTCTTTCTTGTGCTGCTGTCTTCCTGCTCCTCCCTCGTCAGCGTGGTTGCTCGAATAATCCAGTGGAATCTCCCATCTCCGAGTCACATGATTAGCAACCTGAACGCCATCTGCAATCCCCGCCCCGCCCCCCCTGCCCTGTGACATAACACGGTTGGAGGTTCTGGGGTTTAGGACGTGGACAGGTGGGTGGGTGGGGGGGGTGTGTGAATTATTCTGCGACCATAGCTCTCTCTCTGTTTGCTCCTGCAGACCCAGGAGAGCTGGTCCAGCAGGCCTTTCCGCTCCCCGAGGAGTGGGCTCTGTGTACCCCAGTCGGAGTTGGATAACCCTGATCCACGCTGGATGTCTCTCTTGCCTTCCAAAGTCAAGCTGATGGCAAAACCGAGCTCCTTCCTACCTACTGTTCCTTCTGCCCGAACCTCCTCCCCCAGGTCTCAGCTGCAATGCCACCTCCGTGGGGAGGGCCTCCGTGGAGGAGAGACTGCTCCAGGAGGTGACCGCTGCCCAACCCAAGCGTGGACCTGAGCCAGTGGGGGAGACAGCTTACTGCACCCCCACCTCCACCCCGAGGCCATGTGATCATAGCTGATGTTCATTCGGGCATACACAGCCCCCTTCCCTTGTCTCCTGCTCTGTGCTGGTCCCTGAAGAGACCGCTGTCCTCACCTGCTCCAGCCCGTCATTTCCCGGACCTGGTGGCATTCATAGACTAGCACCCGTGACTACTCAACCCCACCCCCATCCTATCTAATGAAAGGGCAGTATGCAAATTAACCGTCACTCTGTCACAAATATGGCGGCGCCCATGGCCACAAGATGGTGGCGTCCAGTCCTCTCAGCCCCCCGGAGTCCCCCAGTCCCAGAGGGGCGGCCCCTGAGAGCAGGCAACGTAAGCCACCCAGGACATGCCTCGGATGTGAGTTCCCTTTAACGGAGCCTATGAATGACCAGACTGGAGTGGCCGGACCCCGTCCTCCGAGTATGGGGGTGGCTTTTCAGTCTCAGGGCCTTACCATTGTGGTACAGACACCCTCCCTGCAGCCACCCTTTTTAAAGTACCGTATTTGCCGGTGTATAAGACGATTTTTTGGCCCTGAAAAATACCGTATTTGCCGGCGTATAAGAGACTGGGCGTATAAGATGACCCCCTAACATTTCCACTCAAAATACAGAGTTTGTTATATACTCGCCGTATAAGACTACCCCCCACTTGGAGGCATATTTTTCAGGGCCAAAAAATCGTCTTATACGCCGGCAAATAAGCCCACTCTCGCCCGGCGTTCTCTAACGCTTCACCCCGAGCACCATCCGAAATGATCTTAAGTGTCTGTTTGCTTGTGTTTTTGACTGTTAGATCCAGCGTAGCCACTGCCAGCCACGTAGGAGGTGCTCAAAACTATTGGTTGAATGAAGGACACCTCACCTGTGCTGGCCTAGCGGTCACTGCATCCTACCGAGTTTCTCTCTGGATCCCCCCTCCCCGCCGGGCCTGACCACTGCTGGCTTCGCAGGGCCGGCGTTACTTCTTATCTACCGGTCGCCCTACCCAAGTTCCACCCCGTCCTCACGCTCGGCAACTCAGAGAACACGAAAACATCGGCATTATCTAGAGGTCAAAGTTCTGACTCAATTTGGCTCCTAAGGACCCACAGACTCTAGGTGAGCGCTTCCCACATCTTTCTGGCTTTACTTTCAGACCAACCCAGAGTGCCCCTAAACGCCACCCGTCTCACCTGGAATGGCCACCCTGCACTGCCCAGCTGCATCTCCTCCAGCTGGAGAGGCCCTTTCTGCCTTTCCTAACTCCACATCCTCCTCCAGTGCCACCATGGCATGAGGGCCATCCCTTTCTCTTCCGGTTGGGTTTTACCGGCCGGGGAAATATATACCCATCTCCAAATACTCCCATGTGAGCCACCCGAGTCTACAGGAAGCTGAACATGAGCTCATACCACCATCTCCAGGTCTACTCGAATACTACGTGAATCATCCTAGACACTTACCACTGTAACAATCCATTTACTTAGTGGTTAGATCTCAGTGTCCATGGATAGTACAGGTTTCTCACTGTATTTCACCCGTGAGTTTATTTGCCCTCAAGGCCCAAGCTCATTCCCAAGCATATAACAATAACTAAGTGCTTCATGATCTTGTTCATATGTGGAATCTGATGAACAAGATAAACTGATGAACAAAAAACAGACCCAGAGACATGGAAGCATGGAACAGTCTGAGGCACCTCAGAGGGAAGGCGGGGGAGGGTCGGTGGGAAGAGATCAAAGAACTTAAATGCTTATATGTATAACCCATGGACACACACGATAGGGTGGTGAAGGCCTGGGGAGGGCAGTGGGAGTGGGCTAAAAGGGGTCAATGGAGGGAAAAGGAGGGCAGATGTAATACTTTCAACAACAATGATTTAATTTAAAAAAATAGACTAAAAAATAAATGTGTTTAATATACCCCAGGCATTGATCGAAACACTAAAAACACATCATTGAATCCTCATAACCAACCACGAGAGACGTTTATTATGACTCCCATTTAACAGAAGAGGACACAGGTACAGAAAAGCCAGAAGGTACAGAAAAGTTCAAGCCAAGAGATGCAATTACGGAGTGGCAGAACCAAGGTTGGCCTGAGGGAGAAGACCTCCAGAGACGGACCGCACAGCCTTCCTGTGTGTGAGACGCTGCGGGTAACCTGAACTGAATTAGTGACACCGCAGCTCCCTGACTTTTCACCTGCCAGCCTTCCTGCTGCTCAGGGTGGAGAGCTTCCATCCGTGGCTGTTTTTGTGGCCCCGCCACACCGTAGATCCCTTGCTGCAGAAGGTCAAGGATGGTTCAACCCCAGCATGTTGCTTTTTACTTTGTCTGTGTCTTCAACACTCTTGTAAGTTATTTATCCTTCTCCCCCCACAAAAGCTGTTCCCAATCCCACTTCCCAAAACCAGATTTCCTATTCAGTAGGTGTTCTCTCCACTGCACTTTCCCAGGCCTCAAAATTTCCTCCGTCTTCTTGCACATGCCCTCTTCACACACACACACACACACACACACACACACACACACATGCGCGCGCGCCTCTAGGCAAAGCTTCTAGCTCTGTTGCATCTGTGGGGGGGACACACCCACTTACCTCCCTCCTTCCCACCCTCCTTCCCTCTTTCCCTCCCCATCTCACCTTTAGGACCTCTCAGTGTTCCCTATGTACCCGAAGACATGCAGACGATCCCCCAATCTCAGATTTAAAAGCCCACAACGCCGCAACCACCTCACCTCTCATCGCTCCCCCTCTTTCAGAAGACATTGCCTGGGCGCCTCCTTCACGCCTGCTCCAGGCAGTGGGGATCCTGGGACAAACCCGTGTTCGCAGTGGGCTTACGCTCCAGCGCAGTCGGACGGCTTGAATGCCCGCCTCCTCCCAGAGAAGAAGCACGTCTTGGTGAAAAAATGATCGCATGTGTTTTATTGAGTATACCGAGGCACAATCCCATTGTCCTCTCACAATGTAATTTAGGATTAAGAGTCCCTGACTTGGTTCAAGTCTCCGCAGGGACCTGCCCTCCAGCTTCCTGGACATGGTCACTCATGACCCCCCACTCTCCGAGAGTGGCCGTTCCGGAGATGGATGCGACAGGAGGACGGATTCTGCTCTGAACACGGGCCCCCAGAAGACCCGTGGGACTGGAGAAAGGGCTGCTTCTCTGGCCAGATGTGACTCCTCCTATCCCGCCGCCACACGGGTGCGTTTTGTCCCGAGAGCTGGTGTTCCGGCAGCCACACCATGGCGGGCCCGGCCACGGCGGGAGGGCGGCTGCTCCTGTGACCTGGGCCCGGGGATGGGTCCGCGGCCTGTGGGCAGCCCACCCCGGCCGTCCCAGCTCTGGATGTTCCCAGACAACGAGGGCTCAGAGAAACACCCCCAGGAGGGAGCTCCCCCCGGACCACGCAGCAGGCTGCTCCCCCCGCGTCACAGCCTCGTCGTGGGGGCCGGCGGCTGCTTGGCATCCTCCGGGAGGTCCTCCGACACGGCCCTGAGCGCCTCGGAGACCGCCTTCAGGTCCTTGGACACCAAACTGAGCTTCTGGGGCAGCTGCCTCAGGCCCTCCGACACCGACTGCAGCTCCACCGACACCGACCGGAGCTTGCCCGGGAGCTCCTCCGCCGGGGGCTCCGTCTCCTCCGCCGGGGGCTCCGTCTCCTCCTCCTCCGGGGTCCCCTTCAGCTCCTTGCCTTCGGGGAACACCTCGGACACGTGGTTCATCTTGGCGAAGGCCTGGTTGATCTCCATGAACGTCTTGCCCTTGGTCTCGGGGATCACGAGGTAGATGAAGATGGTGGTGAAGAGGCACACGCCGGCGAAGATGATGAAGCTGTACGCCCCGAGGCCCACCTGCGGGGAAGGGCGCGGGCTCACGTCCTGGGAGAGGCGCCCCCTTCTCCCCGCGGGGGGGGGGTCCCCGCGGGCCACACTCACCTGAATGAAGGGGAAGAGCAGGCCCACGGTGAAGTTAGAGAGCCAGTGCACGCTGCCCCCCACCATGAAGGCCGAGGACCGGGAGGACTGCAGGAAGATCTCCGTGATGATGAGCGAGGGGATGGGGCCTGCGGTGAGGGGAGGAGGGAGAGCGGCGCTCGCTGAGGGCAGAGCGAGCCCACCCGGGGTCCTGGGGCCCCTGCTGGGTGCCAGGGGCCTCAGGGTGTGGTGCAGGGCGGGCCGTGGCCAGTCTCCGCGACCCCAGGGGCTGCAGCCGGGGGAGGAGGCCAGAAGCCAGAATTGGGCACCACGCCCTACGAGGTCCCTAAGGGGCTGGCCACCCGTAAGGCTCTCAACCCCACTCCCACGGGGCAGCGTGCTTCAGCCTCCCTGGCCGCCGGGCTGCTTCCGCGCTCAATGAGCTCTGCCCAGCCCCCCTGCAGCGGGGACAGGGCCCCCCAGACCCCCCCAGAAACCCCCCAGGGGGCTCAAGCCGGGAGCTCCCAGGGCGGGCGGTGCGGGAGGCAGGACCAGCCCCGGGTACATACTGGGCCCCAGGGCGTGTCCTATGACGTAGACGAGGACACAGCCGATGCTGAGGTAAGGCATCCAGGAGATGGTGGTCTGGGGGGGGGAAGCAGAGTGGGGTCACAGGGCCAGCCTGGGACGGGGAGCCCCAGGAACCTCGGCTCCCGGAGGGCCGGCTGCTCTGCCCGGCCGAGCAGGGATGGCATCGGGCTCCTCCTTCAGCAGGAAGGGCCACCTCTTGCCCACTGGACAATGGGCAGGAAGTGGGCCGTGGGCTGCCGGGGCGGGGCGTGGGGCCGCACCCGCTCACCTGCAGAACCAGCGCGGCCGTGAGCACGCAGCAGGCCAGGAAGCAGATGGAGAAGCCCAGGAGCAGCAGGACCCTCCTCCCCAGGAACTCCACCACGAACACCTAGAGGGGAGGGACCGGCAAAGTGGGGGCTCGGGAGCCGGGAGCCGTCCCCCCAAACCCCGGCCCGGAGCGGCCTCTGCAGGAAGCTCCTCGCCTGCCCAATGCGCCCGCCCCCGGGCGATGCCCCCAAATGGCCAGCGGGCCCAGCGCCGTGCAGCCCCGGGGTCCCCTTTGCTCCCTCCCTGGGGAGGGCAGGGCCTCTGGCCCAGGGAACGCTGGGGCTGAGGGCGGGGTGCTGCCGGCCTCTGGGGGCCGCCTCCGGGAGAGACAGGCCCCAGGGGAGCAGAGCCCAGAGGCGCACGGGGAGGGACCGAGCGCTCCTTCCCGGGCAGGCCCGTCTCAGGCGCCCTCCCTCCTGGGCGGCCGAGGGCCTCAGCTCCCGACACTCACGGCTAGAATGGATATCGCCACGTTGACCGCCCCCGTGCCCGCCGTCACATACTGGATGTTTTCTTCCTCCACCCCCGCACCCTTGTAGATCTGGTCCGCGTAGTAGTAGATCTGGGGGCAACCGCGAGGCTGGGTCTGCTGGGCTGGCCAGGCCACGCCTGCCCGGAGCCCTGGCCCAGCCTGCTCCCCTCCCTCCCCCACCCCAGGCCTCCCCACCCCAGGCCTCCCCCACCCCAGGCCTCCCCACCCCAGGCCTCCCCACCCCAGGCCTCCCCACCCCAGGCCTCCCCACCCCAGGCCGCCCCCACCCCAGGCGGCCCCCACCCCAGGCGGCCCCCACCCCAGGCCTCCCCACCCCAGGCCTCCCCCACCCCAGGCGGCCCCCACCCCAGGCCTCCCCCACCCCAGGCCGCCCCCACCCCAGGCGGCCCCCACCCCCGCCCGCCGCCCGTACCGCGTTCACTCCGGACAGCTGCTGGCCGCCCATGAGCACGATGATGGAGAAGAGCTGCCAGCGCAGCGAGCGGATGTGGAAGAGCTTCACCACGGAGATGGAGCCGGCGGCCTTCTCCGCCTCGTCCTCCCGCCGGATCTCCTCCATCTCGTCCTCCACGAAGTCCCAGCCGCGCACCCGCTGCAGGGCTGAGGGAGGGGACCGGGGCGGCATTGGGGGGCCCGCCGCTTCCCCGGAGCACGGACACTGCGGCCCTGACCCCCCGCCGCCCGTCCCCCCCACCCCCCGCCCCCCGGGAGAGCCTCACCTTTCCGGGCCTCCTCCTGGTTCTTCCTCTGCACCAGCAGGTACCGGGGGCTCTCGGGGAAGAAGGGCAGCAGCAGGAGCTGCACCACCGCGGGGATCCCCGTCACCCCCAGGAGGATGGGCCAGCCTGCACGGGGGATGGGCGCCACGCTCAGGCCCCAGCCACGGACCCTCCTCCCGCCCCCAGCCCCCCGCACGCCGCAGCCACGCCGCCCCATCGCCCGGATGGTTCTCCGGGGAGCGGCTTTCTCGCCCCGGGTCCCCAGCACCCAGGAGGGCGTCACCCAGCTCCCTGCGGGCGCGGACAAGAGGGTGGTGATGGCCTGCCCGCGCCCACCTGCCGGGGGCAGAGGGAAAGGCCACCGCCAAGTGCTGGCCAGGATGTGGGCAACTGGCAGGTCCCCATGGTCGTGTCCCCGGGGGACAGGCCGGCAGGAGCTGGGGTGCTGGGCCTTCAGCTCTGACCCCGCCGTCCTGCTCAGGGTAGCCCCCCCCCCGCCCCGGCACGCAAACTGGACTGGTCAGAGCGTCGCCGGCCTGTGCGGCAGAACGGAATCACACGTCGCGTCGTGGTGAGTTCACACCGTGGGTGCCACGCGGCACCGGCAAGGAGGCCAGACTCAGGCGCCCGTCTCACCAGGGCCACGCTGGGCGCCGTCGCCTACCCCCGTGGTCGGCAAACCGCGGCTCGAGAGCCACTGAGCTCTTTGGCCCCTTGAGTGTGTCTCTTCCACAGAATACCACGGCCCGGGCGAGCTTATGTTGAAGAATTGGCGTTAGAAGAAGTTTACGTCTAAAAAATGTGGCTCTCCAAAGAAATGTCAATCGTTGTGCTGCTGGCATTTGGCTCTGCGGACTGATGAGTTTGCCGACCGCTGGCCTAGCCGGTGGGCCCCGGTGCAGGAAGTCCAGAAACGGAACACGAACTCCGTCTCGGCCCCGGGATGGACGCCACCATCGGGCCAGGAGCAAGTCGGGGGCTTCGTGCTCCCTCAAAGCCACCTCGCCGGGTCCTAAGAGGGACTGGACCGTGCCAGCCGGTCTGTCACCAGCACCTCTGGGGCCAGGGCGGCGTGGGGGCCGGAGGGACAGCGGCCGAGCGGAGAGGAAGGCCCGGCTCGCAGAGTGCCGTCCACCGGGCGGAGGGGGCGCCGAGGCCCGGGCGGCCGCACTTACCATCTTTGTTGGCGAGGATGCTCCGGAGGCCCAGGATCTGGGCCATGAGGATGCCCACGGTGATGAAGAGCTGGGGCACCACCCCCAGGGCCCCCCTCAGGTTCTTGGGGGCCAGCTCCCCCAGGTACATGGGGACGACGTTGGAAGACAGACCTGGAGGAGGGGGGAGAGGACGCGCGGTCAGGGAGGCCTGGGTGGCGGGGCCTCCAGCACGCGTGCTCTTCCTCGGCAGCCACGTGATTGGGCTGAAACTTTCCGAAAACCGCCCACGTGAGCACACGCCCCTTCCGATCCTTGGTCCTCGGAACGTGGAGGGAGGAGAATGCTTCAGGCCTCCCCCTAACTGGCGTGGTGTCCCCCTGCTCGGGTAACTCCAGGTGAGGGGTTCTCGGACATCGGCCACAGGGTCTGCCCCTGTCCCCGTGTTTGGAAGGAGAAACAGTGACCTGGCAGAGCCAGGGCGGATGGAGCAGGTGCCTCTTCACTTTACCCCTTGAGTAAGGTGACCAGACGTCCCGCTTTCTAACAATTTGTCCCGTGTCCCAAAGTCCCGATTTTTTAAAACGCCGCGGGACGCGGGACAAATTGTCAAAAAGCGGGACGTCTGGTCACCTTACCCTTGAGCGGCCCGGCAAACCCTGCCTACGGGAGAGCATGGGCCCGCGGGAGACCGCGGGCTCTTCCCCCCCTCCTCAGTGGGGAGCCACCAAGGGAGCCCCCCAGAGCCGCCCGCAGGAGAGCCTGGGCGGCCGGCTCTGCGGGTTACAGAGCAGCTCCAGGGTCCCCACGGCAGGAGCCCGGGAGCCAGGAGCCAGGCCGGCCCTTCCCCGGCCCAGCAGGTGGGCGTGAAGGGAAGGAGGGAGGGAGGGAGGGAGGGAGGGAGGAAGGAAGGGAGGGAGAACGCTCAGTTCTTGATAAAAGTGGAGAGGCGGCTGCATTAACTCCCCCGTTAGAGGCACCCAGGCACTGGGTCGTTCCTCAGGCTGTCTTGGCCACAACCCACAGTCAACGCCACAGAAACGCAGTTCACGTGGCAGCCTGGGCCTCTCCTGCGGGCGCAGGTGGATAGCTGGGACCAACGTTCCAGAAGGCAGCGAGCCAGCAGACTCCAGTTAAAAAACAAAACGCCGCTCTCTTCCCCAGCCGCTGTGGCTCGGTGGACAGAGCGTCGCCCCTCAGACCGAAGGGTCCCGGGTTCGATCCTGGTCAAGGGCACACACCTGGGTTGCAGGCTCTATCCTCTGGTCGGGGCCACGTGTGGGAGGCAACCCATCGATGTGTCTCTCTCACACTGATGTTTTGCCCCATCTCTCCCCCTCCCTCCCACTCTCTCTAAAAATCAAAGGAAAGATATCCCTGGGTGAGGATTGACAATCACACACGCGCGCACACACACACGCACACGCACAGGAACATTGCTCTTTCCACAGCTGTCATCACCCACTCGCTGGTCCCCCTGCTGCCGAGAACACACCAGGATAAAGGACTGGATGGGAGGACCCTCTGGAAGCTAAGACCCGGTGCCTCCGTCTTCCGAAGACCAGCTTGCTTCGCAGGAAACATCACGGGGAGGCCTGCCCACTGTCCGCACCGGAGCCGGACGTCAGTGCCGGGCGGGCGGGCGGAGGGGTTCGAGCCCGGCTCACAGGGCACCGGGGATGGTGGCGGCGGCTGGCCGCAGAGACCCCCGGGTTGGGCCCGTGCTCCCGCCTCGGGGCGTGGTCAGTCACCGCTGGGCAGCGCCGCCCCCTGGCTTACCCGCACAGATGCCCACCAGCAGCCTGGCCAGGATGATGATCTCAAATAAGCCGGCAGCCTCGCTGGCCCCCATCAGGATGGCGGGCACGATGGAGAAGACGTTGTTCAGCAGCAAGGTCCCTTTCCTGCGGAGGGCAGCGCGTCAGCCGGGCCGGGCCTGCCGGCCGCGCAGGGGGGAGAGCAGGGTCCTGATGCACCAGGGCTGTGGGCCCGACTCCGGTCAAGGCACATGCAAGCAGCACCCGGTGAATGCATCAATAAATGGGGGAAAAAAATCAGTGTCTCTCTCTCTCTCTCTCTCTCTCTCTCTCCCCCTCCTTCCTCTCTCTTTCTAAAAATCAATACATTAACAACGAAACAAAAGTAAAAACCAGTTTGCGCTAAGGCTCACCAAGTGTGTGCCCGGTGACAGCAGTATCCAGAGTCCAGGAATACGGTAAAGGTTCTGCAATCATAGGCTGACATGATTTGGGTATAATCTGAAAGCCCAACTGGGTACGAACATTAGAAGAAAAGTATGAGCCAACCTCACTTGTCAGCACAGATGCAGAAGTCCTCAATGGGATTCTTTGGCACACATAAACACCACAGTAAAGATTATACCGGAGCCCTAGCTGGTTCGGCTCAGTGGGTAGAGTGTCAGCCTGCAGACTTACGGGCCCCGGGTTCAATTCCGGTCAAGGGCACATGCCTGGGTTGCGGGCTCAATCCCCAATAGGGGGCGTGCGGGAGGCAGCCGATCAATGCTTCTCTCTCATCATTAGTGTTTCTCTCCCCCCTTCCTCTCTGAGATCAATAAAAAATACATTTTTTGAAAAGGTTATACTGGGGAAAATATAAGATTATCCATTGAAACTGCAACAGAAGTCCTTAAAATTTGATATAATAATGATAATAATAATAACAAAACAGCTGAAAACCGGTTTGGCTCAGTGGATAGAGCGTCATCCTTCAGACTCAAGGGTCCCATATTGGATTTCGGTTGAGGGCATGTACCTTGGTTGTGGGCACATCCCCAGTAGGAGGCGTGGAGGAGGCAGTTGGATGCCTTAAGGACCTTCCTTAGATTTTAATTACAGAATTTCCAACGCTTCCAGAATCAGGGGCGACGGTACAGGCTCCCCCAGACAGCCACTGCTCTGGCAGCACCAGGGCCCCGGGGCCGCACGGCGTCTCAGGAAGTGCCTGATGATCCCAGCCATTCAGTTCCACAGGCACTGAATTTGGGCTAAAATCTTTTTTTTTAATATATATATTTTATTGATATTTTACAGAGAGGAAGGGAGAGAGATAGAGAGCTAGAAACGTTGATGAGAAACATCAACCAGCTGCCTCTTGCACACCCCCTACCGGGGATGTGCCCGCAACCAAGGCACATGCCCTTGACCGGAATCGAACCCGGGACCTTTCAGTCCGCAGATCGACGCTCTACCACTGAGCCAAACCGGTTTCAGCTGGGCTAAATTCTGCATATTCCCTGGTCTCACGGGGGCAGAGTTCAAGAACCCCGAGCTGTACATTGGGACTGAGCTCTCGGCCATGTCATCTGAGGTTTGACTCTTCCAAAGGCAAAAATAAATTTTTTTTTTTTTAAAAAAGAAGAGGTATCTCGGTTTGGGTTGTGGTACAAAACCGACAAACGACATAAAAACCACCAAGCAAGCAAACACAAAGCCTTCCAGGCCAGGGAGCAGAGACAGCGGGAGGAGGCCTGGCCCCGAAGCTCTGCTCGCTCCATGTCCGCCCCGGGCCGGGGACCTGCCGCCTCCTCTTCAGCCCCAAGGCCGTGCTCCGGCCCCACGTGTGGCCCATGTCCAGTCTAGAGACCGCGCCGGAAGACAGACGTCCCCTCCGTGGCCTCGCCCCCCGTACAGTAAGGGTGTCCGCGTGAGGCCGGGTCTTAAGCTCCGACAGGGAGTACGCGTTCTGCGGAGGTGGAAGGTCACCTCCCCTTACCTCCCGAATTTATTCACCAGGAAGCCGACCATGAGGGAGCCGATGAGGCCTCCGAAGGGGAACATGGACACGGAGAGAGCCCACAGCAGCGTCAGCGAGAAGTCCGTCAGGTAGTAGCTGTTCCGATCGTAGTAGGTCTCGTTGTAAAACTCTTTCATGAGCTGCAGAGGGAAGCAGAACGGGAGGACCACGTAGTTTGACCTGGTTTTGCAGAGAGAGCCACGTACGCTGTGGGGCCCGCAGGGGCCGGCCTGGCGCACTGGTAAGGGCACTGGTCGGTGCAGGAAAGTGGGGAGGAGCTGGGGCCCCCTGGGAAGGGCTCGAGGCCTCTGGGAGGCAAACTGCCCGGATGTTTCTAACACCAGAGAGGAGGGCCTCTGGTCCTCCAGCTCAGTGGGTGATCCCTGCCCCCCCCCCCCAGCCACCCATGGACTCCTCTGTAGATGGCAAGGCTGCGGGAGATCAAGGCCAGCCCCCCACCCCCCCACCCCGAGGGTCCAGCCAGGGGGGTCCTCTCCTCCGGGACCCAGTGTGTGCCCTCCACGTGTGTGCAGTCCCACCCTGGTGCCCCCCCCCGCCCCCCGGGGCCCGGACTGCTCCAACCCTCCTCGTTGGGTCATGGGGGCCGGAGTCGCTCCCGCAGAGACCTACCTGGGAAGGGGAGTTGATCACGGCCACATTGTACCCGTACTGGAAGGAGGACCCGAAAGCCGAGATCAGCGTGGCCAATGAGAGCACCATCGTCAGCTTCTGCGGGAGGAGAGGTCACGGTGGGGTCAGGGGGCCGAGGGGTCCCGATTCGCTTCCACGTCTTGCAGGGAGACGGGATGGCACCGGAAGATCTGCGTCTTTCACCGGCTCCCTGGTCCTGAAACCCGCCCTCTGCCCCCCCGGGAAGTGTCAGCCAGTTCCCCGCAAGATCAGACCTCGTGTCACCAAATGACTCAGCGACTCCGCTCCTCCGCGTGGACCCCAGAGAAACGAAGACATGCGCAAACCAATCTGAACGTGGACGTCCACACAGCATGATTTATAACCGCCCAAAGCGGGAACCCGCTGATGACCGGATCAACCAAACGGGGTCTCTCCACACAATGGAGTATTATCGGGCCGTGAAAAGGCGCGACACACTGATACACGCTACAACACGGACAAACCTTCGATCCGTGATGAACGGGAGAGGCCAGGCACAGAAGGACCTGGTTCTCACTCTGTGACTGCCCGGAAGAGGCACGTCCACAGACACAGGAGAGAAACCAGCGGTCGCTTAGGGCTGGCGAGCGGAGGAAGGGATGGTGGGGAATATGGGGTGGCTGAAAATGCATGTAAGGGTTTCAGGATTGATCAAAAGATGTTCTGAAGCTGCTTGTGGCGGTGGTTGCACAGTTCTGAGAGGCTACGCCGAGTTGTCTACCTTAGACCAGGAGCCAGATATCAACAGGATGACAACTGAAATCTCTTTGGAGAGCCACATTTTTCAAACGTAAACTCCTTCTAACGCCACTTCTTCCAAAGGGACTCGCCCAGGCCGTGGTGTTTTGCGGAAGAGCCACACTCAAGGGGCCAAAGAGCCGCATGTGGCTCGAGAGCCGCGGTTTGCCGACCGCCGCTTTGAACGATGAATTGTACGTTATCTTCTTACTAGTGTCTTTGGAATGCAGGTGGAAGGGAGCCGGGGCTTACAGTCCTTTTCTCTCTTCTCGTCCTCTTCCTTCCCTTTGGGGTTTGGGAGGAGCTGGGGACCACCTCCCTCAGGCCCACGCCCCACGGGCTCCCCGCGCGGCCTCTCGCCGAGGACACTGAGACCCCAGGGACACCATCCCGGGCCGGCCCTCCGGAGGTGCGGGTGGAGGCGGGAAGGAAGCCTGCTCGGGTCAGCTCCGTAGGCACCTGCACCCCTCCCCACACCCCTCCCCACCATCGCAGACGCTCCGCCTGAGCCTCTCCTCGCCGGGGATCTCCCGGCAGAATGCAAAGGCCCTGGAAAAGCGAGTATTGTCAGCACTTGGCGTCATTTTGCTGCTCTGTGGCTCGAGAGTGCGGTAAAACTTGTGGAACCCCAAGTCTTACAAAGAGACAGTGAGGTCCTGGGGGGGGGGTGTGGAGGGTACTGGCGGTGCCCTGTCCTGTCACTGGGCTTCAGAGCACAGCGGCTGCAGCCCAAGAGCGTGAGGTCGAAGCCCCGTCTCCTGCTGCTGGCTGCATGGCCTTGGGCCAGTTGCCGAGCTTCTCCGGGTCCCAGTTCCTTCGCCTCTAAAATGGGGGCAACGAGCCCTGGCCAGTTTGGCCCGGTGGATCGAGCACTGGCCTGTGGATGGAAGGGCCCCAGGTTCGATTCCAGTCGAGGGCATACCCAGTGTGGGGCGTGCAGGAGGCAGCCGGTCAATGATTCTCACCAATGATGTTTCTCTCTCTCTCTCTCTTTCTCTCTCTTCCTTTCTGAAATCAATTATATATATATATATATATATATATATATATATATATATATATATATTAAAAACGGGGACAATGACACTACCTTCCTCACAAGGTTGATGTGAAGAATAAATGCGTCTGTCCCTGTTCGGTTTGCTCAGTGGTCAGAGCGTCAGCCTGTGGCCCGCAGGGTCTCGGCTTAGGTTCCCTGTCAAGGGCACGTGCCTCGATCGCAGGTTCCCCATGTCCGTGTTTCTCTCTCCACACCCCCCTCCCTTCATTCCACTCTCTCTAGAACTCTCGGGGGAATGTCCTCAGGTGAGAGTTAAGAAGAAGAAGGAAGGAGATCAGACACGGGAGGGGCCACAGGAGGCTGCGGTGTTGGTACGGAGAGCGGCCTGCGGCTGTGAGGACGCCAGAGCCTGGCTAACCAGGGCACGGCGCGGTGGCACGGGGCACCGGGCGCGATCTCGCAGTGCTCACGCGGCCCGCTTGCTGTGCCCGGCACGCCTGGCAGGGAGTTCTTTATTGCCAGCAGTAACCCGCCTCGCCCACCCGGCGTATAAGACACTCAGAGCCACACCTGTGCCGCTAATTATTAACCCGGGGACCGGAGGGAAAGCTGCTTGCTCAAAGCCATCGAACCACGGTGGTTGGTGGGGGGGAGGAGGGTGGGGGAAGGGGGGAAGGGGGGGAGCCCTCCACACAAAAAAATATGCACTCTCGTTTCCAAAGCACTTAGGCATTTCTTTTCTAACCCACTTTATTGCTTTCTTTTGGCTAAAAGTCCCTTTCCTGGCAGGAAGTGCTTGAGGCTCATCAGAGGGATGCTTTTATCGTCCCACACGAGGACACAGAGGCCAGGAGGCCGGGGTCACGGGTCACGTAGCCACCGGGACAGAGAGCCGGCGGGGCCGCCCGGCAGCCCGGCCCGCTCCCTGCAGCCTCCGCCGGGCCCTCCCCTGCTCCTCGGCTCCCCAACCTCCCCTCCGCTGGGCTTAATCATTGGCAGGCTCTTACAATGAGTCACCCCCGGGAGAGCTTTGCTTTGATTTCTTCCCAGGAAGCTCAGCACGTGCCCAACGGGGCAGGTCCACCCTCAGGCGGCGGCCCCGGGGGACGCTGCTCTGCCCTGGGGGTGGAGGGAGAACTGGAGAAAGAACAGAGGGGGCGGGAAGCTGTGATTGGCCAATGCCTTTAGCCTGTGGACGTGTTAATTATTTCTCGCTATGTATTATTCACTTTCAGGCACCACCCAGTGGGGGCGTTTCCATGTTGGGCTCTCACGGGGGAGGGGGGGGGCACGCCTGGGCGGGGCCTTGCTCTTGGAAGAGGGGACAGAGGCCAGTCCAGGGCCTCCCGGGACCTCCCCAGACCTCCCAATCCTCGTGGCCCCCAGTCCCCTTTGGTAGAGCAGCGGGCTCACGCTCGGCCGGCACCGTCCTAGATGTGGGAATCAAACAAGACGATCCAGGAGCCGCTGCTCTTCGGTCTCGGAAGCAGTGATTCTCCTTGGGATGCCAGTGCCACCCGCAGCCGGGGAGGGAGACCAGGGGTGCCCCTCCCCCGCCCCCCGCCCCCAGCACACAGGGCAGCCCCCACAGCGGGGAATCGCCGGCCCAGAGGGCCACAGAGCCCTGCTCTACACGACGACCAGACAGTCAGGACACTTGTGGGGAACTCACGGTGTGACAGGTCATTCACATGCACCTTGCCACTCAGTGGTTCCCGCAGCCCCAGGGGATGGCGTGGTTTTACACCCACTTTATAGACGAGGAAACTGGGGTGCAGAGCAGTGACAGAACTTGCCCAAGCCCCCACTCGGAGCAGGAATGGATTCCAGGCACCTCTACCTCCCCGCACAGAGCATGCACCAAGCCTGCCTGAGGCCGGGTCTCAGCCCATAACGGAATGAGCGACAGTCTGCCCAGGTATGGATGTCTCCTCCCGTAAATATAAGCATATGCTGCTGTGACCAACAAAATACAAGCCCTGAAAAGCATTCATAAATGTGTGTTATCTGTCTGCCTCTGCATTTTCCTCCAGCAAGAGGCCAGAAAGCAGTGGTCTTGGGCTCCACAGCAGCGGTTCTCCGCCTGTGGGTCGCGACCTGATAGCAGGGTCGCCGCCTAAGACCACCGGAAAACACAGAGCTATTTAGATTACGATTCATTAACGTTAGCAAAACTACAGTGAGGAAGTAGCAACGAAAATGATGTTATGGCTGGGGGTCACCGCCACACGCGGAGCTGTGTGAAAGGGCCGCGGCATTGGGAAGGTGGGGAACCCCTGCTCTGAAGGTCGAACAGCAGGTCCAGAAAAACCTTGGTCTCTCTAAAAAGAAGGGGGGGTCGGTTCTCATCATCTAAAAGGTGGGGAGTCCCCGCTGCAGGTGTGAATTACATTCAACTCTCACAGCATCTTCCCTGCACCTTTCCGTTACCTGCTGAAAAGGTTCACTGTAAACGTCTGACGCCAAAGTCAAAACAAAAGAGGACAACCCCTCACCAGCCATGTCTAAGAGTTTGTGGCTGGTTTTGGGGTCCCTTCACCTCAGGTTCTTTTGGTGAAGGGAGTTGGGGCAAGCGAACCCCCCCACCCCCCGCGTCCCTTCCGTGTGGCTGCAGGTACTTGTCAAGGCTGCTCCAGCGGCACCATTCCCAAAGGATCGCAGATCCCAGCGCCCCAAACGCCTCCCTTCTCCAGCCCCCGAACAAGCCCGGGTGCTGGGTGACCGGTGAGGGCAGGTCCCCCGAAACAGGGCGCCCCCGGCCCGAGCTCCCAGGAGCCCCCCCTGCAAGGCTGCCGGCCGGGGGCTGCTCCCCGCCCTTGCCCGGAGCCACTTACCCCTTCCCTCCTGGCCTTGTCCGGCGCCTCCATCCTGGCTCGCCCGGGAAGACGCGCCGCTCACTTGCTTTCTGCCCGGAGAGCGGGGCGCTGCTGGGAGACAGAGAACCGGCTGCACTTTGGCCCAGCGGGAGTCCCGGCCAAGCCAAGCGAGATTTTACAGCCCGAGGGCGAGCCTCCTCTCACTTCTCCTTTCACATGCCCGGCAAGTGGGCACGTGGCCACACACACAGCCACCCAGCGCCTGCCTTCCTGGTGGACACACCGTCTGCGGTCCCCACGGCGAGAGCCTCGCCAGCCAGGCCCGGGGCGAGTGCTGGGAGGGTTATTTCTGCCTCAAACGCACGGGGAGAAAGCAAGAGCTGCCACCCCCTCAGCACTGGGTCCAGGGAGCCAGAGTGGCTCCAGGAAGTGGTCCCTGCCAGACAGCCATCCCCCTTCCCTCCTCTCCCCCGTCTCCCCGCCCTGTCCTGTCTCTTCCTCCCCCCCCCCCCAACCGCCCCCTGTCTCTACCCGAGGCTCAGCGTGTGCCCTTCTACCCACACAGCACTTCCTCGGAGGGTTTATTTTCCTCCCGAAGCGGCCCAGAGCCGTTACTCCCCGTGTAATGATGGCTACTGAAAGCGCAGTCCATCTCCCCAAGCCCTTTATCAGCAGGGCAAGGAGGGCGAGTCGCGGCTGCTGGCCTGGGTGCTCCACGCGTGGCCAGGCCCCCTGCGGGCACGTGCTCAGCGGCCCCGGGCCACAATCCGGGGCAAAGTCCCGGGCGGCCCTCGCACCGGCATCTGCCAGGACAGGCGCCCGCTGAGTGTGCCGAGGCACAACGCCCATTCCTTTGGCCACGTCTTCGCCTCCTTCGCCTTCCAGCGAATTAGTTACCTGGCGGCGTGCGCAGCTCCGGCCTCAGCAGCTCCGGCCTCAGCAGCAACCTTGGGGGTTGTGGTCGGGCTCTGCCGTGTAGGGGACTGCAAAGAGGGTGCCGGTGTAATAACTCCCGTGCCTGTGTGTGCTTGATGTGTGCCTGTGTATGCGTGCCTGTGTATGCGTGTGTGTGTGTGTGTGTGTGTGTGTGTGCCTTTATGCGTGCCTGTGTGTGCAAGTGCGTGTGCGTGTGTTGCAGGGGTAGGTGGCCCCTACGTCCCTATTTAACAGGGAGGACTGGCCGGCCGGGGGGCTCAGTGGGTGAGCATCAGCCTATGAACCAGGAGGTCACAGTCTGATCCCCAGGCGGGGACATGCTGGGGCTGCAGACCCATCCCCAGTGTGGGGCGTGAGAGGCAGCGGATCCATGAATGATTCTCTCTCATCACTGATGTTTCTCTCTCTCTCTCCCTCCCTCTCCCTTCCCCTGGGAAACCAATAAACATATGCCTAATAAACAAACAAAAGGGAGGATGGATCAGCCTGGAGATGATTTCCACCTAAAGCTGGGGAAGGCCAGAGGCTCCGGTGGTTTGGAAGAGCCATGAAAACTCCTCCAGGGAAAATGAACTTCCGGTGGGAGGAGGGGGTCAGCAGGGGCGGCATCAGGGGGTGCAAACAAAAATAAATGTCATGAGTTTGCAGAAGTCAGGCGGGGCCGGGGGCAGGGGCAGGAGGGGGGGGGGACCGGAACACCCGCCTCCACCCACGTCCTCCGCCCGCCCCCCTCCCGCGCCGCGGGCCACTGGGGAGCCGCGCCCGCCCGCCTGGGGTGGGGGACCGGGTGCAGACCCTCCCCGCCCCTCCCCGCCCGGCCTCCCTTCCCCGACGGGAGGCCCGGCCCACGGGAGTCCCCCCGGGCGGGCGGGTGGGCGGCGGTACCCGGCTCCTGCCGTCCGGGGGACCCACGCGCGTCACCAACGCCTGCGGCCAGCGCGGCGCGAGGCGGGCGGGCGGTGATGCGGTCACGGCTCCTCGGGCCCAGCGCCCTCGAGGGGAGCCCGCAGCCCCCGGCGGTCCGGGCGCAGGAGGCCTGGCGGGGCCGGGAGGCTCGGGGCGGGGGCAGGAGGCCTGGCGGGGGCAGCAGGCTCGGGCGGGGTGTGTGTGGGGGCGGGCGGGGGACGGGAGGCTGGGGTAAGGGGAGAGGATGGGGTGGGACGGGGATAGGAGGGGAGGGCGGGGTGGCCCCTGGTCGGCGGCGGGGAGGTCCCCACCGGGTCCTCCCAGGCCCCGCGGCCGGCCGGCCTGGGCGTGTGCCCGGTTCGGCCCCGGCACATGGTGCTTTCCTTTCCGGAGCTTTCATGCTCGGTTAGTGCCCGCGGGAGCCGGGGCCGGGGCCGGGGCGGCGTGGTCTCTGAGCCCCGCCCGCGGACTGGCCTCGGCCCGGTCCCCCGCCCCCGCCCCCGCCGCCCGCGCCCCCGTCCAGCTGGGACCAGACCGGACCGGACGGGCGGGGAGGGATTCTCGCCTCGCGGTTTCCAGGGCCTCAGACTGCAGCCATCAGCCCGGGGCTGTGTGGCGGCCCAGAGCAGGCTCAGGGTGTCCCTGGAACGCGTGTTCATATTTCCAGGGAACTGACTGTTGCTTTGAAACGACCTCTGATGGGAGCCAAAGGACCATTTTTATTTTTTTTATTTTAAAATATATTTTATTGATTTTTTTTTTTTACAGAGAGGAAGGGAGAGGGATAGTCAGAAACATCAATGAGAGAGAAGCACCAATCAGCCGCCTCCTGCTACAGGGACGCGCCCGCAACCAAGGTACATGCCCTTGACAAGAATCGAACCCGGGACCTTTCAGTCCGCAGGCCGACGCTCTATGCACTGAGCCACACCGGCGAGGGCCACAGAATCATTTTCCAAGTTCAGGGGACAGTGACAGCTGCGGGGGCCACATCCGGTTCCAGCAAGGCCTTCTGGGACTTTCCCTTCCCCGCCCCCGGCAGTGTGGTCCATCCCAGGGACACCATCTTCGGGTTCCACCATCTCAGGCTCCCCTTTCCCCGAGGGCCCCGCCTTTGGTCCCCTCGCTGACCCCCCACCGCGGGGAAAGCCTGGCCACGCACCCTTGCTCGCCAGGATTCTGACCCAAAGTCAGAAAAGTCCCAGAAGGCCTTGCTGGAACCGGATGTGGACTCTTTCGACTTAACTCCGGGTGAGGAGACATTACTCGGTCAACAAGCACATTGATGAATTTGTAACTACACACGGGCTCTGAGGCCGGGGAGCAGGCGGGGTGGTCAAGAAAGGCTTCCTTAAAAAAGCGAGCTTGAGGGGGAAGGGGGGGTCAGGGCAGGGGTCAGACGTGTTTCTAGGGTGCTGCGGGGACTGGGTCATCACCAGGATTTCCCCATGGCGGATGTTTTGGAATAGAAAGGAGTAGGGGGAGAGCAAGCGCCGTCAGCTCCGCGGGAAATTCCCCGCTTCTCCCCCGCGCCTCAGGCTCAGCGGAACCTACGACGGAAGGAGGCGGGTCCCCCAGTCGCAGCTGCCAATCACGAAGGGCTTGGAGCCCACCTTAGCCAATCAGAAGGAGCCAGGCTCCGAGGGCTCCACGAGCAGGCGGGTGACGCAGAAAACGAGACTACGGCACGCCCGTGGGGACAAATGTCGTCAGGATCCAGCCCCAGTCGATGTTGTTAAAAAGTAACCCCTTGTCTTTTCACACTTCTTGGAGCAAAACTGGAGGACGCCGGTTCTGAATCAGAACTCCCCTGCTCCCTATAACCTAGGAAACTATCATCAGGAACGCCAAGGCGAAGCCCTGGGAATCGGCTGCCGGGCCCACCCCCTCTTTCTCAGGGTGCCTGCGAACTCAGCCCCCCATGACCCGGTGGCCCCCGAAACTCGCCGGCATTTCCTGCCATTTCCAGATGCGGGAGAGAGAAAAGGAAGCCGGAGACCCCCGCTCCTAACAGGACCAAGGAGCTGCATCTTGTGAGATTGTGAAGGCGTCCACCTGAAACCCCGTCTGCGGGCCTGACCTTCCCTGAGGCCCGGTGACCTTCCCGGGGAGCCGGGCCCCTCAGCTAGCAAATTCCCCAGAGAGGAAGGGAGAGGAAAAAAGTTAGAAACATCGATCAGAAATTGGGAAACAAGATGGCGGCCTAGGTAGTCTCCTAAGCTGCCACCTCATCAGCAATTTGGAAAAAAAACAACAGCTAAAATCGAAAGGGATCGCACCAGACAAAAAAGGAAAGCTGGCGGAATGGGAAGGCTACAACTAGACACAAAGCAGGGCGCCGCTGCTGCCATGTGGAGTTTAAAACTACGGTGGAACTGGACCCGCCGGAGCCGCTGCCACCGGGAATGAGGGAAGCCAGACCTCGCTCCGCCCGGCCCCGGGCCCAGGGAGTGGGCCATCCTGGCTGGCCCGCCGTGGGAGCCAGGGAGCCGATGCCGGGCCTCCGCCGCGCCTTGGGCTCCTGCCCGGAACGAGATGCCTTTGAGCAGTCTTCCCGCCCTCGGCCATTTCAGCCCGCAGCTGTCCCAGCCCGCTGTGCTGGTGAGGTGATGGCACGGCGTCTCCCCGCCCGCAGCCATCTCAGCCCGGCCTCCACGCACGCTGTGCTGGTGAGGAGCTGGCGCAGTGCCTTTGGTTCGCGGCCCCGGTGAGTCCTTCCTCTGCTGTCGCATGGCCGGGCTGAAGCTTCTGCCATTGCTGCCATGTGGATTTTAAAACTACAGGAGAAATTGAACCACAGGAGTGACTGTCGCTGTCACTGCTGCACCTACTGCCGCCGCAGCCGCCGCCGCGAATGAGGGAAACCCGCCGAGAACAGAGCTCTGCCCCAGACTCAGGGAGTGGGTGGCTTCAGAACTTGGCCCCCGTGTCCTCAGCTGTTCCGCTTCTGCCCCGAGCAGTCTCCCTGCCCGCAGTCATCTTAGCCCTCCTGCAGCCCTCCCAGCCTGGCTGCCGTGCTGGTGGGGAGATGGTGCGGCGCCTTCCATTTGAGGCCCCAGCGAGCCTTCACCAGTTGGGCCCGAGGCCGAAAGGCCAAGCCGGAGCCTCGGCAGGGACCCCAGGGAGGGGTGCCGCTGCCACCATGTGGATTATAAAAATACAGTGGAAATTGAGCCACAAAAGCCACTACCTCGGCCGCGCCTGCCAATGCCATGAGTGAGGGAAGCCCACTGAGAACAGAGCTCACTCCACCCAGGGAGTGGGCAGCTTCAGAGCTTAGCCTCTGAGTCTGCAGCCATTCCGCTGAGACTCCTTGGAGCCCAGTCTCCTCGCCCGCAGCCGTCAAAACCCACCCGCCGTGCTAGGGAGGAGCTAGCGCGGCGCCTCCAGTTCGCGACCCCAGCGCCCCAGGGGGGCTGTGTGCCCCGGGCGAGCCGTGTTCCCCGGGTGAGCCTCGTGTCCCAGGGGGCCGTGTTCCCCGGGTAAGCCGTGTGTCCCAGGAGAGCCGTGTGCCCTGGGGAGGCAGTGGGACCCGGGGGGAGGGGCGGTGTGAACCAGAGGAGGAGTGGACTTTATTCGTGTGGTCCTGAGATAGTCACCATAAAACAAGCAGATTGTCAAATGACAGCGGGGAGGGGAAGGAGACCTGGGGGGAGATAAGTGAACAACCGAAGGACTGATATGCATGCATATAAGTACAACCAACGAACACAGAACTCTGGGGAGGGAGGGCATGAATGGGAGGTGGGGGGGGGGGGGAGAATGGTAAGCTATGCACACAAATAATACCTTAATAAATTAAAAAAAAAAAAAAAGCGAGCTTGAGCCCTAACTGGTTAGGCTCAGTGGATAGAACGTCGGCCTGGCCTGCGAACTGAAAGGTCCCAGGTTCGATTCCGGTCAAGGGCATACCTTGGTTGCAGGCACATCCCCAGTAGGGGGTGTGCAGGAGGCAGCTGATGGATGATTCTCTCACATCGATGTTTCTAACTCTCTCCTCCTCTTTGTAAAAAATCATATATATATATATATATATATATATATATATATATATATATATGCAAGCTTGAGGTGAGATAGGAAGGAAAGATGGAGAGAGCTTATACAGGCAAAGGGGGTAGGGATAGGGCGGTAGAGAGAGCCTCCCAGACAGGGAACAGTTGGTGCCAAGGCCCTCTGGTGGAAGAGAGTATGATGCCGTCAAGAGATTGTAAGGCCAGCCCAGCCGGTGTGGCTCAATGGTTGAGCTTCTTCTACCTATGAACCAGGAGGTCACGGTTTGATTCCCAGTCAGGGCCCAGGCCCCGGTTGCGCACTGGATCCCCAGTAGGAGGCAGCCGGTCTGATTCTCTCTCATCGTTGATGCTTCTCTCTCTCTCTTCCTCTCTGAAATCAATAAAAATGTGTTGAAGAAATTGTAAGGTCAGTGTGGTTCAAGAACACAGAGCAGAGGGGAAGAGTGGAGGGAGGAGGTAGCTGGTGAGTTGGGCGGGGCCAGACTGTAGTTAGCCCTTGTGGGTCTTGTTGAGGAGGTTGGTTTCTGTTCTGGGAGCAGAGAGAAGGCGTGAAGAGCTCTGGAGAGTGCTCGGGTGTGTGTGTTTTTAAGGTTAACCAGCCCTTGAGGGGGACAAGAGGCCGACGACGGGTGTGGGGAAGAGGAATGGGGGCAGTTCTTTGCTGTAGAAGAGCTGGAAGGTGATGGTGCAGGAGATGAGAGGACGCATTTGAGAGAGAGTTAGGATGTAAAGTTGATGGAACTTGGTGACTGACAGAATGATGCGGGGGGGGGGATTAGATAATTTCTTGATTAGTGCTGGAATAAAATGAAAAAAAAAATGGTTTTTTTGGGGAAGCTTTTTCAGAATTGAAAAAAATTTACCTAGGAAAACGTAACCAGAACGTAACATGTTGAATCAGCACCTCAAAGCAGACTGGCAATCCCTGGGTTGTTTTGAGAACAGACAATGGGGGTATCAGAACTTCAGGTCACTGGCGGTCTCACCTCTACTTAGGAATGTTCTGGAATTTTAACGTTTTGCCATGGGCTTCCATTGTAGGCTGCTGTGGCTCAGCCCCTCTCCAGTAGTAACGGAATTATCTGGGGCAGAACCTGCGGCTGCCCGAAATAAAGACTGCCTCTCCCCATCATCCGGGGACTTGGGTGGACCCATGACTTGGTTCTGTCTAATGCCACGTATGCCACGTATGTGGAGGCTTCCAGGAACCTTGCTCTCTGACCCTTTCTCCACCCCTGCTGCCTAAAGTGAGGGTGCCCCAGGCATTGACCATGTGGTTGAGGCCACAGGGAACAGAGCAACAAGAGGGTAGGAACCTGGATCCCTTGCCATAGGGGGCATTGTGTCAGCCCAGGACCACTGCCTGAACTCAGCGAGAAATGCTCCTCCATTTTGTTTCCTGTCGCTTGCAGCTGAGCCTGATTCTCACGGATAGAACCATCAAACATTTGCCTGAAAACCTGTTAGGACAGAAAACAGGGAGGGAGCCTAACCCTTGAAGAAGCTGTGAAGACATTTTCATTGACTATGGCCTGGGTCATGTTTCACTTAAAAATATATATATTTTATTGATTTTTCACAGAGAGGAAGAGAGAGGGATAGGGAATTAGAAACATCGATGAGAGAGAATCATTGATCAGCTGGCTCCTGCACACCCCCTACTGGGGATGTGCCCGCAACCAAGGTACATGCCCTTGACCGGAATTGAACCTGGGACCTCTCAGTCTGCAGGCTGATGCTCTATCCATTGAGCTAAACCGGTTTCGGCTCATGTTTCACTTTTTGATGAAAGTGCCAGGAGCCAATTCCAGCGTGTCATAATTGCAAGAGTGTTAACAAAAGGTTGGTGAAACTTGGGGGCTCAACAAGGGCTGAGTCACATGTGTAATTACCTGCTGGAAAAGCGCTTCCCCAAACCTGAATAGGATGATTGTCTGCTACCAGGCTGCTCAGGTCACCTTAATCTACACGTTACTGCCTCCTCCTGGCCAGACACCTGAACAGCCGTAGGCTATTCCCCAGTCTGACAATGGACTCTGTAGACAGAAACCCTACCCTTTGAAGTGTATGTCTCCACCTTGCCTTAGGACGAATGGTGTTAATAAAAAGCAAGGGTCCTGAGTCAAGGGAAATCTTTAGCTCCTTTTTCTAAAAATATATTTTATTCATTTTTTACAGAGAGTAAGGGAGAGGGATAGAAAGCTAGAAACATCAATGAGAGAGAATCATCGATCAGCTGCCTCCTGCACACCCCCTACTGGGAATGTACCCGCAACCAAGGCACATGCCCTTGACCGGAATCGAACCTGGGACCTTTCAGTCCTTAGACCAACGCTCTATCCACTGGGAGGGAACATCAGCGGAGACTTCCCCAGGCTGCTGGCTTCGTTGAACGGCACTTACTTTTGTGTGTGTTCTCGTTAAGAACGTGCACGGATCTGAGTGGCCTGCCTCAGCCCGTTTCCCCTGCGTCCCTGCTGTTTCTATGCGCCACCTGGGAGGACGCAGGGCTCTCCGGGGACACGTGTGCCACATCAGAGCTGAGCCTGCGTGTGCCTCAGAGGGCACAGGAGGAGGCTGCTGCCCGGGCACCCTCTCGGGGAGACGCGCTGCTGTGTCTTTTGCAAATATTTCCTCCGTCGGTGGCCTGTCTTCTCCTTCTCTTGACAGTTAATGTATTTTTAACTTCACAAAGCCTAGCAAGTAGAACAAATAACCAAGCAGCATTTTGGAGGAGTGAAGTTCCCAGGACATAGCAGAAGAGGAGGAGAAGGAGGAGGAGGAGGAGGAAGAGGAAGAAGAGGAGGAGAAGGAGGAGGAGAAGGGGGAGGAGGAGAAGAAGAAGGAGGAGGAGGAGAAGGAAGAGGAGGAGGAGACGGAGGAGGAGGAGGAGGAGACTCAAAGGCAGGGCTGTGTGGGCTGGGCAGACCGGCTTAGAACAGGCCGCTGCCCTCAGGGAAGAGCCGTGTGGCCCGCTGCCCCTGACCCCCAAGCCTGGAGCTGCCGCAGCAGCGGGCAGAGGCATGCTGGGAGGACTCAGCGCTGGGGTGTCCCCCTCATGGGAGTCTGGCCCCAAGCCGTGGGTCCCTGGAACTCGGACCTGCTGGTGCCCTAGGGGACCGGGCCTGGGCCTCTGTGTCCTAAAGCCGTGGTCCCCCACAGGGAAGGGTCCGAGCGCCATCTCCAGGTCCCCCGTGGAAGGCTGTGGGGAGCCCCCCGTAGCACGGGTCCGCAGGAGCCCCCCGGGCCCTCCCCCATCACAGGCAAACACGCAAATCCTCTACCAAACACGCAAAGGGAACAGAATTATTTTATTTCGTTTAAAACAGCAGGACTTTGGCCTCAATCTAAATGGTCAGGGTGCTCAGTGCAGCTTTGCATGTGCAAGGAAACCCCCCCCCCCCCCGCCGTGTTGCGATGCCACAAAAGGGACGTTGGTAAAACAGTCCTCCTTGTCGTGGCCGTGAGGGGGGCTCTGTTTGTAACCTCAGTCCGGGCCAAGTAACAATCTTTATTAAAAAGTCACACCAAACAAACAAAAACAACAACTCTGAAGCGAAAAGAGGCAGAGAGTGCCTGGTAAACCTGATTGAAAGACCAGGGGTCAGTCAGCCCTGGCCGGTGTGGCTCAGCGGGTGGAGCGTCATCCCGTGCACCTGAGGGTCTCGGGTCAGAGCACATACCCGTTTTGCAGGTTCAGTCCCGTACTAGGGTGTGTGCGGAAGGCAGCCAGTTCATGTTCCTCCCCCTCCCTCTCTAAAAACTAATAAAAATATATATAGTTGGGAGAGGATTAAAATAATAATAATAATAAAGACCAAGGTTCCGAGAGTGTCTGAGTCTATAGCACCTGTTCCAGCTGAGGACACGTCTGTCCCTAGGGGTGAAGGTGGACCAACTTGAGGGACACGGACGAGGAGCGAGTGTCAAAGGAACACACACAGACACACACACACACACACACACACACACACACACACACACTGTGTGCTCCTGCCTCCCCCCCCCCCCCCGGGGCTCTCCCCTGCCCCGTGTGACCTCATTCCCGCAGCCTCACACCCTCCAGTTCCCAACGCCCTCCCAGCTGTCGATGCTGCTTCCCAGGCCTCAGGCCCCGGCCCTCGGACAAGCCCCTCGCCCGCCCACAGCGCCCACCGCCCACAGCCACACCTTCACCAGCTGCCGCGGCAGGTGGGCAGCGGGGACGGAGATGCCCAGTGCGGGGTTGGCAGAAGCAGCAGCACCGCGGGGCTCCACACGCTGGGATGAGAACTTGGGGGTGCACAGGGCACCCAGCCGTGTCTCCTGAGCCTCTGGCTCCCCCTGCCGGCCGTTCTGCCTGCAGCCTGTCTGGGTAAACTCCCGGCTGAGCCCGGGACTGGGATGGGGATGGGGGGTAGTTCTGAGCCGGACTTGTTCCAGCCCCAGCCCCAGCCTCGGCTGCGAACCGCCTCTTTTTTGCGGCGAGCAGCCCCCTGCCCTGCTCCCTCCTGGAAGCCAACGTGCGGGTCTGGACGGGCTGGGGCGTGACCTGTGACATCCTCGGGGGACCCCGAGCGCCCCTAGCAGGCCCTTTCTGTCAGGGGCTGCCCAGCGCGCCCTCGGATCCTGCGGGGTGTGTGCCTCCGGCTGATTTTCATAACGGAACTTAAAGGAGCCGGAAAAGGAGCGCTTTGGACCAGTTCTGCACACGGCCTGGCTTTCGGGTTCTCTTCCCGTTACACACGTTGCTTTTCGGAGTGAAACAGGAACCCTGAGTGGAGGGCTTTGGTTTTAATCCAGAACCGTTTATAGGCTCCGAACTCATTCCGTGCGGTGGAGTCCTCACGGAGCCCCAGGGGGGAACACCTGTGGGGTAACAGCGTCTTCATGCTGGCCCACCAAGGCTCCGCCCCCACCAAGGCCCCGCCCCATCGAGGCCCCGCCCTCCCCAAAGCTCCGCCCCACTGAGGCTTCGCCCTCACAAGACTCTGCCCCCAAGGCTCCGCCCCCACCTAGGCTCCACCCACTAAGGCTCCGCCCCTAAGGCTTCACCCCCACTAACGCTCTGCCCTCCACTAAGGCTCCAGCCCCCCCTAAGGCTCTGTCCCCCCACCAAGGCTCCCTTAGCCAATGGCTTCTGTGACTTCAGAGAAAGTTAAAGGGCTGGCAGGCGAGCCACAGAACATAGAGATACAGGTGCTCATTTAAGTTCTTTTTCTATTAAAACGAAAGTTACCACCTGTGACCCATGTGTCACTTTCCCCAACCAGCTCCCCAGCCTGCGCCCTAGGGCGGGAGGGATGGTCCCCCTTCCTGTAAAGACTGACCTGGGAGGTGAGCAGACCCCTCCGACTCGGCCCGGCCGGTGCTCACAGCACAGACCTGGACCCCGGGCACCCCCGGGAGCCCCGCCGCGGCCTTCCTCACCCCGCCCTGGAGGAGGGAGCCGCGTTTGACGTGACCCGCGGAGGCCGGAGTGCCGGCTCTGGCCTGTGCTGGAGACTCAGGTGCCACCTAACCAAAGGCTGGCACCCCGAGAGGCTGGGAGGGCCCCAGGAGGCCGGCCGTGGGCTGCGCGCAGGGCATCACCAGGGAACCTGGTTCAAGGTGCCCGGCTCTTGTTGGCTGGCAAAGCCCCCCAAGAACAGCCACGCTCTGGGGGCAGGTCCACGCCCTGACCAGCCAGGAATCTGCTCCACGATATGCAGGTGGGGGGGCTCCCCTAGCGTTTGACTTGGGAGGGTCAATGGTGCACGTGGCTCTTCCCGCTTTTCCCACGGGGCTGGGTCCTCAAACTGTAAACAGTGCCATGTGGTCCAGAGGCGCTGACCTGGCAGCGATCGCGCCCCTGGGGTCCCTGAGTCTCCCTGCCACCCTCGGCGGACCGACGCCGAGCACAGCGGACACGGTGTGGACACCTGCCGCCGCAGGGCCCAGGAGGTAGAAGAAGCTGAGCTGCGGCCTCAGGAGTCCGACCGCGGAGGGCAGGCCTCCGGCTGCAGAGTGCCCGCTCTCTGCAGCGGGTCAGAGCCCGCACAGACCCGGGAGGGAGGGCTCAGGTGTGTGGAAGTCCGTCGGAGTCCACCTGGGTGCCCGAGTCCCCCGTCCTGGAGGGCGCGGAGGCCTTGGGCGGGCCGGCCGGGCTCTCGGCGGGAGGCGGGGACGGGCAGCAGCAGCAGCAGAGGGAGAAGAGCCGGGTGCGGACGGCGCGGGTGCAGAGGACGAACATGATGCAGTTGGCACCTCCCTGAAACGTGTTCCCGATGCCCTGCAGGGGCGAGAGGAGGGGCGGGAGTGCCAGGACTGCAGGGGGTCTTCGGCACATAGGCGGGGGGGGGGGGGGCTGGCAGGTGCTGCGGACCCCAGACCTTGCCCAGCACCCTGGGGCCGGCTGCCAGGTCCCTGCGTGTGGGCCGGCGGCAGGCAGCGCCCCGGGCGGGTCTGAGCGTGCAGCCCCGGTCCACCCCCATTTCCAGGTGTCCTGGGCCGGGAAGGACCCAGGAGCGTCCCCTCTCCTGGGGCTCCTCCAAGGCCGCTGGGCAGCACCCGGGCACACGCGAGGGGGCTGCACTGGAGCCGTGCTGACCTTCCACCTCTCTCACCCAGGCTCCGTCTCGGGCCGGCAGGCAGGCACCGTGGAGCCGAGCCCCTGGCAGCCCTGCAGTGGCTGGTACATTGGGATGTGCCCACTCTGCAGGGGGAGCGATCTGGCACTGCCGCCAGGAGCAACAGGGCGGGGGTGGGGGGGGCACTCGGGGAGGGAGGGGGGCGGGCAGAGCTACGTACGTGCAGGACGACCAGCACCGGGGCCCGCACGGCCGGGGAGCCGCAGAGGGTGAGCACGAAGCGCACGGTGCTCCAGACCCGAAGGCAGATGAAGATGAGCGGGATGAGGACCAGCTTCTTATCCGCCATGGAGCCGTGGTGCTGCAGCCGGTGCGCCTCGGACAGGATGGGCCGGTACTCGGAGAGCGCCTGGTGCTGCGAGGGAACGCCCAGAGCGGCGTGAGCGGACGGGGTGCCCGCGGCTGCCCAGGGGCTGCTGTCCTCCCGGGCCTCAGACTGGCAGGAGAGGGAGCAGTGCGACCAGGAACACCTTCCCCGGCACGCTGGAGCCAGGCTCACCCACTAGCTCCCGCCTGCACCAGCCCCAGGCTCCCCTCTGCAGCCCACATTCTCCCCTGAGCGCCATTCTCCTTGATCCACGGCCTGTGCCACCCTCCATCCCATACTTGGGCACCGGCCCAGGGTTCCCGACTTCCTGCCCTTACAGGAAGGGCAGGGAGGGAGAGACGCAGAAGGCCAGCTCCGGAGCCTGGTGGAGCCCCCCAAGGGCAGCGGGAAGAGGAGGAGGAGGTGGGAGGGCACCCCCTGGCCCAGGCAAGAACAGAGGGCTTCAGGCTGGAGGGTTAGCCCTGGGGCATCACTCCAGCTGAGCCAGAAGGGGGTGGGGGGCAGGAGGGACGAGAATCCGGTCAGGTCAGAGTGCAATGAGAACCCGGAGTCTCCGTGCGGGTGGGAATCCGGGATGACGATCAGGTGTCACACAGCTGCCGGGAGCACCCCACAAACCCAGAAAGGGCTGCCAGGGCAACCGTCCGCCCCCAGGCTGCGCGTCCCGCCAAGAGCACTCAGACTCTTGCAGCGGGAGCTGGGGAGGGGGCCATGTTCGGAGTGTCCCGGGCCCCTGCCTTCCTGCTCTGGCCTCTGGGGGCCCACTGTGCATCTTCTTTTATCACAAGGAGTATCGTTATCGTAGTGACTCACACTCCTGCCTCTCCCCCGGGCAGGATCCGCCTGGTCCTCACTGAGGGTGCACTGAGCGCGTGGCCGAGCCGATCGGCGGGCAGACACCGAGGCCCCGTGGCGGCCGTCTGCCCGGGGCCGGGGGAAGCCCGTCCTTACACCCAGAACCCGCAGCTCAGCACACGGAGCAGCGTGGCCAGCCCGTCACAGGAAAACCACGCTTCCCTGGAACCTGCGGCCAGCCCCCGGGGTCAGCGGTCTCCGAGGCGTCCAGCCAGCTGGCCCAGCCTGTGGGTTTACGGACGCCTGCGTGCCTGGAAGGTGGGCCGGCCGTGACGTGACCCGACTCCCCAAGGGTAAACGAGGCGAGTGATGGGTTCACTAGGGTGAGACCCGTGGCCTCCCTTCCAGTTCACTCACCTCACGGGGACACCTCTCACTGTCATCTCACGTCCTCTCATGGCTGAGCCACCCTCTCTCTACCAGGAGGGGGCAGTAGAGGGCTGTGGCCGGGCACCCAGGCTGGTGCCCTCTCCCTGGGAGCTCAGTGGGTTTGGGGAGCCCTTCACCTCTGGGCCCCCCTTTCCTCACCCACAGAGGAGGAGTCCCAGGACCCACTCCTGACAGGACCGTGTGGACAGCAAACCAGACAAGCCATGACGTGTGTAACTCACAGGGACTGACGCCTCCCAAGCTCTCCATTATTAACTAGTCTTGTTGTTCATCCTCACCCCAGGATATTTTTCCACTCATTTTTAGAGAGTGGAAGGGGGAGGGAGGGACAGAGAGAAATACCGATGTGAGAGAGACACATCGACTGGTTGCCTCCTGCACGTACCCGCCCAGGGCCGGGGAACCTGCAACCGGGTATGTGCCCTGGACTGGGATCGAACCCGGGACCCTTCAGTCCAGGAGCCAGCGCTCTATCCACTGAGCCACACCGGCTAGGGCTCTCCATTACTGGTTCTGTCCCCTAAGGTGGCCGAGCCCAATGCCAGAACTCAGGGCGAGCCCGCAGCAGGCACAGGGGGCCTCGGGGGAGTGGGCTGGGGCGCGGGGGAAGAGGGGACGGGCGCGGGCGCGGGCACCTACCGCCCTGTTGATGTGCTTCCGGATGAGGAGGTAGAGCACGGGCAGCGTGACGTAGGCCAGCAGCTCCCACAGCTTCCCGGTCAGCAGCATCCACAGCACTCGGTCCTTCGCCTCCAGGTCGATCCAGCACCAGCCCACGGACACGTCCGAGGCGTCATAGCCGATCTTCTTCAGGGCGACGGCGGCCACGGTGATGGCCAGTGGGACCCCCCAGCTGAGGACGCGGAGCAAAGGGCGCGGCATCAGGCCCCGGCTCCCGGCACAGCCAGCCGGGGGATGACTGGACGCGCTCAGACAAGGACAATCACCCTCGCCCAGTGTCCCGGGAGAAAAGGGGGGCGAGAGGCCTCAGAGCCCCGTCCAGCCCGCTCTGCCCACCCCGACGCCCAACAGCCAGCCCCTGACCAGCCCGGGTGTAGACGCACACACTGATGGCTGGGGTGGCCCGGCAGGGAGGATCTGGAGGGGGACCTGGGCTTTGCGGGGACCTGGGGCCTCTGTGGGGAGGGGAGGGCCTATGAGGGTCAAAGGGGCCTCTGAGGAGCTGGGGCAGAGCCAGGCTCACGTTTCTGGAGCTGAATTCATGTCCCCACAGCAATGCGCAGGGATGACCCTGAGCCTGAGGCCCTTCCCGACCCTCCCTCCCCCGTCCATGCCCCCAAGGGGAGGCAGGAGGGAGCGTGACCTCCCAGCGGTCACAAAGGCCCAAAAGGGGCAAAGCCCCACAAGCGTTAAAGGGTCCGACGAAGTATCAAGGAGTTTGCCCATTTTAAATGATTCTCCACCCAGTTATTTCTCTGGGAAGCTAACACACAGGGTGGGGCAAAAGTAGACTTACAGCTATGCCTATGGAGAGTGATACAATGATTAACACATAATGATACAAGAATAAACTGGTTCGCATACTCACAACTGTAAGCCTACTTTTGTCCCACCCCTCCCCCCAATATTAGTGTCAAGCTGTTTTGTCATAATAAAGGGTTACCTTTTAAAAATATATATACATTTTATCGATTTTTTAAAGAGAGGAAGGGAGAAGGGGAGAGAGTTAGAAACATCATGAGAGAGAAATATCGATCGGCTGCCTCCTGCACACCCCCCTACTGGGGATGTGCCCACAACCAAGGTATACAAGCCCTTGACCGGAATCGAACCCGGGACCTTTCATTTTTAAAAAAATATATTTTATTGATATTTTACAGAGAGGAAGGGAGAGAGATAGAGAGCTAGAAACGTCAATGAGAGAGGAACATCGACCAGCTGCCTCTTGCACACCTCCTACTGGGGATGTGCCCACAACCAAGGTACATGCCCTTGACCAGAATCGAACCCGGGACCTTTCAGTCCGCAGACCGACGCTCTACCACTGAGCCAAACCGGTTTCGGCATGACTTCTGTTTTTAATACCTTAATTTTACTTTTGTATAATCACTTAAATTTGGGTTGGTATAATCTAATTTTCGGTAACGGCTGGATGTCACAATCAGCCCACAAAACGCCCTCCGATGTGACCCCTGGACACTCGTGCGGACGGAGAAGCAGGGCACAGGGGCTGAAGAGGCCTGTCCTCCCGAGGTCATGTGACCTGGAAGGCCCTCCACAGACCCGGGTGACACATTCCTGCACTTGCGGTTTCTGACATGTGCCACCTAACGGTTCTTTATTCCTCCACAGAAAGGCAGTCACCCCCCAAACCACGCACCAGAACACTGGGACGTTGTGGCAGACCAGCACCGGGAAGCACCAGGGGCTTACGTTGGTTTTGACCTAAAAACCCATGGCAGGAGGGCTTCGGGGGGAGGGGGGGTAGACGGGGTTCAGAATGGCCAGCAAAAGGTCCTGCCTCCTCGAGACACCTGCGACCCACATTTAAATATATATATATATATATATATATATATATATATATATATTTGATTTTTGATTTTTTATGAAGAGGGATAGAGAGTTAGAAACATCGATTAGAGAGAAACATCAATCAGCTGCCTCCTGCACCCCCCGCCCCCCCTCCCCCCCCCAACACACACACACACACTGGGGATGTGCCTGCAACCAAGGTACATGCCCTTGACCGGAATCGAATCCGGGACCTTTCAGTCCCCAGACTGACGCTCTATCCACTGAGCCACACCGGTCAGGGCTGCCACCCACATTTTGACCCTGAGGTTGTGAGGCTGGCACCAGAGCTGGGCCGGGAGGAGAAGGCCCAGAAGCCAAGGCCAGGTGCAGGGGTGCAGAGGAAGGCGCTGGGGCGGGGGGCGTGGCTGAAGCCGGGACTGATGAGGCCCCTCCTCTCCAAGCCCGGGACCCAGGGGGAGGGGAAGCAGGCCCGGCCCCTGGATGGAAGGAGCCTGAAGAACCCCCTCAGCAGAACCCCATGTGGAGGGGCACTGACCCCCCCCCAGGTGCCTGGTCCCAGCTCTCATTGTGTTTGCCTCACCACTGAGGTCCAAGTCAGCGGTCCCCCCCTACCCCCACCCCCACCCCGAGGCTATTAGGGGCTGAGCTGTGTCACCCCAGAACTCCCGTGTTGCAGAGCTAAGCGCCAGGACCTGGGGGGGCGGCTGTGGTCGGAGAGAGGGTCTTTAAAGAGGTGAGGGGGTGGAAACGGTCACCAGGGTGACCCTAAGCCCATCCGACTGGTGTCCTTACGAGGAGACAGGGAGGACCCAGACAGGCAGAAAGACAGCACACGCAGCCAGCCATCTGCCAGGCGAGGGCAGAAGCCTCAGGCAAACCCCGCGGCACCCCCCTCACGTCCAGCCGCCAGGACTGAGGGTCCTTTTTGTTGTTTAAGATGCCGGACAGCCGAAACCAGTTTGGCTCAGTGGATAGAGCATCGGCCTGCGAACTGAAGGGTCCTGGGTTCGATTCCAATCAAGGCCATGTATCTTAGTTGTGGGCACATCCCCAGTGGGAGGTGTGCAAGAGGCAGCTGATGGATGATTCTCTCTCATTGATGTTTCTAACTCTCTGTCCCTCTCTCTCTTCCTCTCTGTAAAAAAATCAATAAAATATATTAAAAAAAAAAAAAAAAAGATGCCCGGACATGGATTAGGCAGACCCAGGACACTAACACAGAGGTTTCCTGAGACAGGCTTGGGGCGGAGTCAGCCTGGGGACCCACCTCCCACGTCCAGAGGGGGAAGGGGTGGATGGAAAACACCCTCTCCCCTTCCCCACCCAGGCTGCCGGACTGGGGGCGGGAATGGTGGTAAACTGGCCAAAGGTGCCGGGATCTGTGGGGGGAGCTTCGCTCTTCTCAGTATTGGCGGAGGCAGTGGCCTTTTTGCTGTGGGATCTCCGGGGAAGTGAAACTCACGAGCCAGGTGGGGATCAGCCGTCCCGGCCCCTGGCATTTGTCAGCGTCCCAGTCCCTCCATTGGTCAGCCGACCTCCAGGCGCCGGTCCCAGAACAGCCAGTGCTCTGGGCTTCCCTCCGAGTTCCCGCTCTGCCCCCGAGGGACCTTCCCAAAGCTGGCCACCAGAGCCAGGGTGGGGGCACCTGGGTGACAGAGCCACTTCCACTTTCCTTCCCGGGCAGAGCGAGACCCGCCCCCTGCCTGCGGGTCAGCCGGCAGGGCTCAGGGTCAGCCTGCAGGGCTCGGGGTCGCTCAGTAGCGGGCCCCACGCTGAGCCCCCGCACGGCTCCCTCCACCCAGGCCTCGCCTCCTGCAGACCCTGCAGAGGGGTGGGGGGTGGGGGGCAGGGAAACAAAGGCGCCTTCTCCCCTCCCGGCCTCGGAGCCTTGAATGTTAGCGTCACTCAGAAAGGGCTCTGAGAGCCGGGAGGCCACAATGTGCTGATTTAGCAGCTGGGAGCGGGACGAGGGCCGGGGAAAGGCAGCTGCCGTGGGAGGCCGGTGGAGGGGGTCATGACCGTGGCCTCTCTGGGGAACAATGGGCACCAGTTGTTGGTGTGGAGCGGGGTGGGATGTGGGAGAGGGCCAGGGAGTCAGCCCGGCCAGGCCACCACGAGGCCACTGCAGGGGGAGGGGCGCCCAAAGGAAGTCTTACACACCCGCCGGCACCGCCTGCGGCCCAGGTTCTGGCGGGCACCCATCTGTCCTGTGCTGGGGTAGGGATGGGCACGTCTGACCTTGGCCCCGGGGGTGGGGGAAGGGGGTTATGGGGGGGAGGGTGGTGCCTCCACCGTCAGCCTGCGGAGGGCCGTCAGGGGCCAACAGAAAAGCCAGGTCCGCGCCAGGGGCACCCCATCCACAGGCCGCCTGCCTGGCCCCCGGGGGCCCCACCGCGGCCGGCTTCCCGTCAGAGGGCTCGGAGGACCTTCCCTGTCAGGGTCCCGTTTCCCCTTTTCTCCGATCAGCACTTCCCGCTCCCCGGGCAGGAGTTTCGATGGTGGACTTGGGGCGCCCCAGCCTCCTCCTTCCTCCAGCACGGCCAAGGTGGCGGCCGTGGGCCGGGCACAGGCGGCTGTCCCTGCCAGGGCCGGGCCGCACCCACGCCCACCTCAGTGGGGCCGGCAGAAGTCCTGGGAGCGCTCGAGGCGGCGGCCTGGCCAGGACCCTCGTACCCCTGCCGTGGTGAGGAGAGGCACCCGCCGCCCCTCCTGCAGGCTCACAGGGGGGCACGGGGGCGGCTGGGGCAGGCCGGGGGGGCGGCTCCCTCACCCAGGCGGACCCAGCCCCCCGTCCCTCGGGAGCAGCCCGCCCGGCGGGTGGGGGCTGGGGCTGCGTTAGAAAGGAGGCCACCTCCTGGGGCCACGGGGATGGGCCAGGCCAACGTGGCTGATCTGATGGGAAGGGAACTGACCCCACACACAGCAGCTGCGGCCCGAGCTTCTAGCACTTTCTTTTTTAAAATATATATTTTACTGATTTCAGAGAGTGAGGGAGAGGGAGAGAGAGAGATAGAAACATCCATGATGAGAGAGAATCATTGATTGGCTGCCTCCTGCACGCCCCCTCCTTGGGACCAAGCTCGCAACCCGGGCATGTGCCCTTTGATCGAAATCGAACCCAGGACCCTTCAGTCCACAGGCTGATGCTCTATCCGCTGAGCCACACTGGCCAGGGCCTGCCCGGCACTTCCTCGGGTGAGGACTGCAGCCCGTGGCCACAGGTGCACATGAGCGTGCAATGCAGGGGTCTGCACCAGGCCCCTCAGCACGGCGGGGAGGACTGACTTCGGGGCTCCCGGACCGGATCGTCTCCCCGGCAGCCGGGAGTGCTCCCCGGGCTGCCGTGACGGGAGCCTGAGAGCGGCAGACGTTCCCTCCGCAGGCGTTTCTTCCCGACAGGGGACACAGAGCCTGCAGCGAGGCCGGGCCGGTGGCGCCTTGGCCAAGCGGTCACAGGGTCACAGGAGCCAGGCGGGAAGGCACCGGCCCGAGCCGCCCAGGAGGCAGAGAGACCGCTCCTGTGAGGTCCTGCCAGCAGGGCAGCCCGGACCCGGACCCGGACCAGGACCCGCCGGCGTCCAGAAGCCAGCGCAGGGGACCCTGACGGGCTGAGGGGAAGTCCGCACACCGGCCAGACCCCCTTTGCTGCCAGGGACAGGGTGACAGGACTGGAGTCTCAGCGAGGTCCGAAACCCAACAGCACGCTGCCGGCTCCCTCTTGCCTAGCTGGTCCTAAATATATATATATATATCCCTAACCAGTTTGGCTCAGTGGATAGAGCGTCGGCCTGTGGACTGAAAGGTCCCAGGTTCAATTCTGGTCAAGAGCATGTACCTTGGTTTCGGGCACGTCCCCAGTGGGGGTGTGTGGGAGGCAGCTGATCGATGTTTCTCTCTCATCGATGTTTCTCTCTATCCCTCTCTCTTCCTCTCTGTAAAAACACCAATAAAATATATTAAAACAAAACACAAAACAAAACTGAAAGGTTCTCCCCCTCCCAAACTGGTGGGCGGAGTTTGACACATGACCCCTTAGGGCTAACCCCCTCCCAGACTGGTGGGTGGAGCTAACAACATGACTGACACCTGCCAAGGAGACATCTCCAAGACAGTGAACCACCAATTAACGGGCCATGGTGCCCTTGGGCCCATCCTTTCCTGTTCCACCCTGGGCCCAACCCCCTCCCTTTAAAAGGAACTCCAGACCGGCCACGTGCGTTCTTTGGAGGGGCACCTCCATTGGCCCGGCTCGGGTCCGATCTCCTGTCCCCTCTCCCCTAATTCTGATCTTTACCTCGGTGATGGCTTCCGCCCATTACCGGGGAATAAACTCTCTTAAAACTCCCTGTTGTTCTGTTTCCTGTTTCCTTTCAAACCTAACAAAAACAAAACACATCAACGATGGGCTGCCTCTTGCACGCCCCACACTGGGGATGGAGCCCACCATCCAGGCATGTGCTCTGACTAGGAATCAAACCCTGACCTCCTGGCTGAGCCATACCACTGAGCCACACCAGCCGGGCCCTATGTGGTCCTTAGAGACTGTCCTTGTCTTCCAGAAACACACGCTCAGGGGCATCAGGGCCGAGACTGACTTACTCTCAAATGTTTCCAGAAACAGAAGAAGAAGAAGAAAAGAAGAAATAACTGGAGAGGATAGAGGTGACAAGCTAAAATGTTAATAACGGGGGAAATCTGGAACGTTAAAAATATCTCATTGCCAGATTTCACCTCAGAGTAAAAAATCAGTGTCAAGGCCCAGAGACAGGATGGAATTGTAACAGGAGGACTGACTTTGGCCCTGGGCAAGTGCCCTGGACCAGAATCGAACCTGGGACCCTTCAGTCCACAGGCTGATGCTCTATCCACTGAGGCAAACCGACTAGTGCTATCAAACCATTAAAAAAAAAGGTGTACAGAGTTCACAGCCGGTATTGGCCATATTACACTTCCCGCGGGCTGTCGGCTGTAACTCACTGTGCCCTCTTGTACACATTGAGGTGGCTTCTGAATTCTGCCCGTGAGAACAGCGTCTCGCCAGCTCCCCTGCGCATGCAGCTTTGCGTGCGTTCGGGACGATCTCCATATATAGGATTACCGGATTCAGAGGTATGAGCCGAGTGCTTTCTACAGACTTGCTCCGAATTACATCGCCAAGAGCAATGTAGGGAAATACCAGTTTCATCGGCATTTAATGCGTCCCTATTCTGCCTTAGTATACTTTCCTTAATTCAGTGAGAAAATGAGACCTCAAATGTTGTACCTTGCATTGCTCTGAGTACTCACTGATGGGGTTACATGTCCCCCATGTATTTACCAACCTTTACAGTTTGTCTGAATGTGGCTTTTGTCAGGATATTTGTCCGTTTAAAAATAATCAATTCATAAACACTCTTTTACAGAATATAGTTAACAGCCTGGTGTGTTGTCATTATTTTAGTTTTCAAGGCCAGAGGTTTGAAGTGGACTGACTGGGTTATCCGAAATGGTAACATGTGGTGACAGATAGCCCAGTGGTTGGCAAACTGCGGCTCTCGAGCCACATGCGGCTCTTTGGCCCCTTGAGTGTGGGTCGGTGTTAGGACCACTTCTTCACAATAGACTCGCCCAGGCCGAAAACCGACGTCTGCGCGTGGGCCACGAAGTTTCCATCGCACTGTATGTGGGGTGCGCACGTGGTGTTTTGTGGAAGAGCCACACTCAAGGGGCCAAACGAGAGCCACAGTTTGCTGACCACTGGTCTAGCGGACGTCCGAAGATGGCATTTCTCACACCAAAGGGGAATGAAGCAGCAATCCACTGCTGCTCCAAGAAGGACTGAGGAGGAGAGTGCTCAGTAGGGTCCTTAGCCTCCAGGCTGGGAGGATCTCGGTCAACAGATGAACCTGTTAGACCGGTTTTACCGCCTCTCAGTCCAGTAACCTTGCTCCCGCCTCCGAGGGAGGAAACACGGGCGTCCCTTTCTAGCTTGGACACTGTTTTCTCTCCTCTTATTCTTTTAAGAAGCAGGTGGATCCCATTCAACAAACTGGACGAACAGGGTCCACCTTTTCATGGCCAGAAGGGGACACACCGACCTCCTCAGGAGGCTTTGCCCAAGCATCACAGGGAACCCCTGAAGTGAACAGAAAGAACTCCCGACTCGGGTTCCTTAGGAAAATTGTCTTTTCTATAGGAACTGCTGCATGCATCCGGTTTATCTTTCAATATACACACACACACACACACACACACACACACCCCAAGTAGCCAGATTATTATGATCTCTGAATGCATAATAATCTGGCCACTCAGTGTGTGTGTGTGTGTGTGTGTGTGTGTGTGTGTGTATTAGAGGCCTGGAGCACAAATTCGTGCATGGGTGGGGTCCGGCCAGACTGGCCAGGGGGAGGGGACATGGGCAGTTGGCAGGCCTGCCTGCTGGTCGAACTCCTTAGGAATCAGGGGCTTAGGGTATTAGGCAGGTGCTGATGGTGGTTCAGAGCTCAGGAATGTCTGGCTGCAGGTGGGGTTTGCGTCTGTCCATCAACTGGAGGAAGGGAGGATCTATCATTGCATATTAGCCTTTTATTATATATGATGACATAACACTGAGTGGCCAGATGATTGTGCGCCCAGAGAGCATAATGATCTGGCCACTCAGAGTGTGTGTGTGTGTGTGTGTGTGTGTGTGTGTGGTGATAAAGATAAACCGGGTGCAGCAGTTCCTACAGAAAAGACAACTCTCCTAAGGAACCCATATCTGGTTCAATATTTTTAAAAAGAGGGAGAGAGAAGAGACTCTTGCCCAGAAAGCCTTGGGTGCCTTCTCAGGTCCATGTGAACTCTGGCGTATGCACTGCCCCCGCCCACCCAGCCGGCTGGCCGGCCACGGCCTCGGTCTGTGAAATGGACGCGGGGGGAGGCCGGCGGGATGCTGTGAGGGGCGGGAGACCCCTGTCTGCTGTCCCTGCAGCCTCCGGCACCGTCTGAATGGCAGCTGGGCTGGGGCTGGAACAGCTGAGCAGCGGGACATTCGTTTCCCCGAGAACGGGCTGGCCTCCAGCCAGCAGCTCTGAGAAGAGGTCAAGTGACTCTTGCAGTCTTGTGACCTCGCTGCCGTGACCCCCAGGTGTCTCTGCCTGTGCTGACTCTCCTCCTCGGGGCGTTGGGAAGCACCCAAGCACCTCGCAGAGAGGACCTATAATTAGGGCAGTCGTTCGGGCTCTTATCTGGGGAGGGAGGAGAGGAAGTGCCTGTCTCCCTCTGGGGCAGGACGGCCAGGTGTCTGCGCTGGGAATGACGGGAGGGAGCGGGGGAGGGGACTCCCCCTCAGGGGGGCCAGGGGTACGTGATGAGATGCCTCCACACCCCGCAGGGCGAGGCGCCCCTCCCTAGTCTCAGACACTCTGACGGCCGTGGCCCTCCTCCAGGCCGGCCGCTGCCGCTGACCTCAACCTCAGAGTTGCTCAACTCAGCCAGGCAAGACCGTCCGGGACAGAGATAACAACAGACAGCGGCCCGAGGCCCAGCGATGAGCCGAGAGGAAAGGCAGCAGAGTCTTTCACAAACGGAGACACCGCACTGGGCAGAGGCTGGCTGGCCCCGCAGCCTGGGAGCGGCCGAAGGCACCGCTCCCGAGGGTCAGGGCGCAGAGAGGCGGCATGGGACGGGGAGGGAGCTGGCAGGCTCTGCCACCGCGGCAGCCACCTAGCCCATCTCCCAGCCTGGGGTCCAGGGCTCCCCCCGTACCCCTCTCGGGCAGTGCAGGGGTCAGAACGCCGGGAGGCGGGAGCCAAGGACCCAGAGTGGCCTCGGCTCTCCAGGTGCCTCTCCGTTCCCAGGGCGGCCCTCCTCCCTCCGGGTGCTGAGCCCAGGGGCCACCTGAGGGGTCCCCAGGCGAGGCAAGCAGAAAGGGGGGCTCACACAGGCGCCCCCCTCGGACATGCCTGACCCGTCCCGCTGGCCGCGGGCCGCCCGGGAGGAGCGCACCCACCGCACGCTGCCTGCGGGCGCCCCCCGGGACCCCACCCAGACCAGGGCCCGGGCGGCCACCCACCTGACGACGTGGAAGGCCAGGAGCAGGCGGCCGGCGCGGGGCCCGCGCGCGGGGCGGACGATGCTGAGGTACAGGTAGAGCGCGATGGCCACGGTCCAGAAGAAGGAGCTGGTGTTGGCGAAGGTGGAGAGCGCGCCCTGCAGCACGCAGTCCCACGAGGGGCCGGCGAAGTCGCGCAGCGCCCCGTAGAAGTAGGAGGCGGCCGACAGCAGGTCGGCCAGCGACAGGAAGAGCAGCAGGCGCCGCGCCCGGCTGCGCAGGTCGGGCCACAGGGCGTGCGTGGCCACCAGCAGGCCCGAGCCCAGCGCGGACAGCACGCACGACAGCAGCACCACCGCCTGCTCCGACGGCACCAGCACGGTGGGCGGCGCGGGCGGCGGCATGGCCGGCCGGGCGGCCGGGCGGCCGGGCGGGCGGGGACGGGGCCGAAGGCGAGGGCGCCGAGCACAGAGGCCGCGCCGCCAGTGCGGCCACCGCCGCCGCCGCCGACTCTGCACGGACCCGCCGGCGGCTCCAGTCCCGGCCCCTCGCCCCGCCCCGGGCTGCTGGGCCCCGCCCCTGGCCCCGCCCCTGTCCTTAAGCCACGCCCCCGTTCCATTAGCAAAACTGTTCCACGCCCCGCCCCCGGCGCCGGGCCCCGCCCCCTGACTCAGCCCTTAGCCCCGCCCCTACGTGCCAGTCCCGCCCCTGGCCCCGCCCACGTGCCCCTCGAACAATTTCACACCACGCCCCTCCGGCGCCCAAGTCCGGCGGGTGGTTGGGCTTCCGGACCTGGAGCCCCGCCCCCTGCGAGGCTGTCCCTGCTCTCACCGGATGGCTAGGACGTCTGTCCTGGGAACCAAGGACTTGCATTTTCAGGGCTAATGTTACCTCCCATCCTTCCAGCCAGCGTGTGTGTGTGTGTGTGTGTGTGTGTGTGTGTGTGTGTGCTGGGCGGGGACGGAGGCATTCCTTCCACTGGTAACAAAAATACACTTAGGATCCTCCTCCCCTAAGCAGGGTACAGAGTGTCCACAGGGTGTGGTGGCTACTCCCGGGAGGGGGTGTCACCATTTTTCTTACAATGAGCACACTATCTTTAAAAAAAAAATTAGTCGTATTACTAGGTGTAATTTTTAAAACAAAGAAGCCATTCCAATTTATTTTTTCCCCAAAATTTCATATTTTAAAAAATTAGTCGTATTAGGTGTAATTTTTTAAAGAAGCCATTCCAATTTTTTTCCATAATTTCCTATTTTTAATTGAGATATACCTTACCATAAAATGGGCATTTTTCAGTGTACAATTCAGTAGCTCTTCGTGTGTTCACAGATGTGTGTGACCATCGTCATTGCCTCAGTCCACAACATAGTCACCACCCCAAGGAGAAGCCCGGTTGGTGGTCACTGCCCGTCTTTCTCCCCTTCTCCCCCCCAGCTCTTGGCAATCTACCTCCCATGTCTACGGACTCGCCTGTCCCAGACCGCTCTCAGAGATGGAATCAGACCCGTCACAGGCCTCTTTCGTGTAGTCTGTGTTCAAGGTCCCTCCACGCTGTGGCACGTCTCAGTGCTTCATTCCTTTTTACGGCCGGACAATATTCCCACGTGTGGACAGAATACATTTGTTTTCCCACTCATCAGCTGGTAGACATTTGGACACTTTTTTGCTGTCACAAATAATGCTGTTTGTGTGGACAGACGTTTTCAGTTCTCATGGAGTGACGTTGCTGGGTCCTGTGGCTTCTCCATGCTGAACGTGGTGTGGCAGCCCCACTTACATTACCACAGCAGTGTGGGAGGGTTCCCGTGTCTTCACTCTCCGAACACTGGACTATCTGCTTTTTTATTCCCGACATCCTAGTGGGTGTCAAGTGGTGTTACAGTGTGGCTTTGATGTGCATGTCTCTAATCATGAAACGGAACTTCTTTTCATATGCGTATTGGTCATTTGCATATCCTCTTTGGAGAAAGGCCCATTCAATTCCCTTGCCTATTTTTATTTTTTTAAAAATGTCTTTAATAAATTTTTATTGATTTTAGAGAGGAAGGGAGAGGGTGAGGGAAAGAGAGACAGAAACATCAATGACGAGAGACACTCATTGATCGGTAGCCTTCCATATGCCCCCACTGGGGATCGAGCCTCAACCCCGGCATGTGCCCTGACCAGGGATCTAACCGTGACCTCCGGGTTCAAAGGTCGAAGCTCAACCACTGAGTTGCCTATTTTTTTAAATTGAGTTTCTCTTTTTGATATGGAGTCGAGTTGTAAGAGCTCTTTAGATATGCTGGACGCTGGAAACTTACCAGGTTAACTTACAGAATCTCCCTCCCATTCTGTGGGCCGCCTTATCACTTTCTTGGTGGTGCCCTGTGACGTACAGATGTTTTCATTTTGTCCGTGTCCACAAGACCTGCTCTTTCTCTTTGGTTGCTGGGCTGGTTGGGGTTATTTCTAAGAAACCATTGCCTCATCCAGACTCGTGAAGATGTACCACCAAGTTTCCTTTCTTGCCAGCACCACGTGGCCTGGGTTCCTGTCGCGCCGGAGCACGTTTTGAAATCGGGAACCGACATTGCTTTTCTTTCTCAGTATTGTTTTGGCTGTTTGGAGTCCCTGGCAAGGCCGTGTCAGTTCCAGGATCAGCATGTCCATGTCCGAGAACAGAGCCTGCCGGGACTCTGACCGGGGTTGAGGTCCATCTGCGGGTAAATTGGGGGAATAATGCTATCCTAATGGAGTTGCACCTTCTTATCCATGGACATGGGATGTCTTCCCCGTCTGATGAGGTCATCTTTCATTTCTTTCAACGATGCTGGCAGTTTCCCATGAACACTAGATTTGATTTTGCATTTGAGTCAGAAAAGGCAGATCATCGAGGGCATAGGTTATCCTTTTGTATCTGACTTTTAAAATCCTTGATTATGGCCGAAACCGGTTTGGCTCAGTGGATAGAGCGTCGGCCTACGGACTTAAAGGTCCCAGGTTCGATCCCGGTCAAGGGCATGTACCTTGGTTGCGGGCACATCCCCAGTAGAGGGTGTGCAAGAGGCAGCTGGTCGATGTTTCTCTCTCATCGATGTTTCCAACTCTCTGTCCCTCTACCTTCCTCTCTGTGAAAAATCAATAAAATATATTTTTTTAAAAATCATTGATTATGAAATATGCCTGCTGCAAAGTGCCTACCGTACAGCCATGTGACTTAATGAGTAGTTATAAAGCGAATACCCATCCAGCGCAGGAAATAGTAATATTACCAGAAGCCTTTCCCCAAACTTCTCTCTTCTTCCTCTGTCATTCTCCTGCCTTCTCTTTAACCATTCGTGGGTGCATCCCTAAACAAGACAGTAGTTTGCTGTCACTGAACTTCTCACCGGTGGAATCACACTCTCTGTTACCTCCTGAATGTTCCGATTTCGGCTCCACGTTCTTATCGTGAGATTCACCCACGTCCTTTCGTGAAGCTGCGGCTCACCCGTTTTCCTTGGTGTAACCATTTGTGGCGTTTTCCACGAAACAAGTCGTGTATTTATCCGTTGCACTGCGTTCCGACACTTGGCTTGTTTCCGGCTTTGAGCTAGGACACGCCGTGCTGGAAGGAGCACGTATTCTTTCTGAATCGGGAAGATAGCTACTAAGGACAGTTCCCGAGGGCGGCTGGGGCAAGGATTTGGGGGGTCGGCCCCGCGGAGAGCCGAGGAGCAGCTGCGTTCCTTCCAGCCACGTCGGAAGCTGCTGGCCTCCTCCCGGGAGGCCCCGGCCGCACACGGCCTGGCTGTCGGGGAGGCCTCCCAGCTTCCCTGGGGGTGGACAGGCTCGGGCGTGGATTGTGCAACGAGCCCCGGGCTCTGGAACACAGCCGGGCAGGAGCGTGCTGTGGACTTTCTCCCCAGCTCATGGCCATTCGGTCCTGAGGGTTTTGGGGGGCAGAAAGGACAGCAGAGGTCTCCTGGCAAGCTGACCAGCCTGACAGGACCTTCCCTGCTCACGACGAAAGCACCCCCACCCCCTTCTAGGTCAGAGGCCGGCTGAGTAGCAGGCAGGTGTGGTCAGGAGACTGCCTGGTTTTCCTCGCCCTGGAAAATGGCATTCTAAGAACATCCCCGCGGGGGGCAAAGGGGAAGACGTGTGATGATGATACAGCCTCTGGTCACTCAGCTCTAAGCTGGACGCTGACTTTCCGAGGCCCGAGCTCCCAGGTGCTGCCCTGATGGGTCCCGGCACTCCAATGAGCAGGGGGCAAGAATCACGACTCTTACATGGCCGGGTGATCCAAAGCCACCCGGTGTGGCCTCCGCCCAAGGAGCCCGTGGCTGTGGCTCTCAGCGTGTCACAGAGCCCTGGGCTCTGCTTGAGAACCCAGGCTCTGAGCTGCCTGCGGTGGGACCCACCTGCGTCCTCCTGGTCCCCTTTCTCCTCCCCTCCCCTCCCCTCCCCTCCCCTCCCCTCCAGGGAATCAGTAAGGAACTCAGATGGCGTCTTATTTTGACCCCGAGTTGTTTCTCTAGCATCCATGCCAAGCCAGCTGGTGGTTGTCTTGTGGCTCCATGACCGACGTCCAAAGGGGCCAGGTCCCAGGTCTCGACACACAGCAGCAGTCTCCCCATCCTCCCTGTCCCCCCCCTCTCTCCCCCCGCCCCGGTTCCAGAGCCTCTTTCTCTGACAGTGGCAACAGGGGGCCCTAGCTGCTCTCCTGAGCTCAACTCCGACCCGAGGAACAGGCCCCGCCTATGACCCCTAACTCCCCCTAGCAGGAGGGGGGCTCGGTAGGAATGTGGGCGCTCTCATTCCTTAGTGAAAGGCCATGGGAGGAGAGCCCAGCCCGTGGGAGCCGCTCTGCATCCTCCCACCCCCACTCCCAGCAGCCCCTGGGCAGGCTCCTGTGACCTGCGGCCTCGGCACCATCGGAAAGGCCGGGACAGCCCCCGCCAGCCGCATCTCAGAGGTCATGGGCCTCCCTTCACGGCACACCATCTGGAGGGTGTATTTTCCTGCAGGGGGAGCCCTCAGGAGCTGGTGGGGATGTGCTCAAACTCTTCTCCTTTGCCCCTGCCCACCCCAAACGCTGAAGGCTTTGCCCCAGCTGGCTGTGCGCCTGGGCCTGCCGCCCTCGGAAACCCTGAATCTGCCGTTCTGATGGGCGAAGGGCTTTGCACCAGCCCTGGGGGCGGCCACGGCACCATCGTCCCAGCCACGTGGGCCCAAGAAGGCAGAGCTAAGGCACGAAGGGAAGCCTCTTTTCCTCGGGGCCTCTCCTCCGAGCCCCTCTGCAGGCGGGCTGGTGTAGGGGCGCTGCGGCCAGCAGAGTAATCCAGGGGTGGGCCAGGCCCCCCCTGCACCTCTGTCCGACCACGTCTGTCTGCTGGGCGGAATTCTATAGACACCCCCCAACTCAATCCAGCCCGGGCTTGTTCAGTCAGACACGGAGCCAGGCTCTACGTGAGGGGATCTGACGCTGGGATTCAAGGCCTGCTGCAGATGGAATGTTGGCCATCCCCTTCCCCAAACCTGCGTGTCGGAGCACCGGCCGGCCGCGTGATGGCGTGAGGAGGCGGGGCCTGTGCAGAGGGCTTCCGGCCAGAAGAGGTCACGGATGGAGCCCTGTGATGGGAGTGGGGCCCGAGTAAGGAGGGGAGGCACCACCAGCCTCCCGTGCCCTCTGCCAGGGAGGAGACAGCGAGAAGGTGGCTGTCTGTCTGGCCTGCACGCCAGGGTGTGGGATCCAGGAACCTTGAGCGTGGGCCTGTGGCGATGCTGGTGTAAACAAACCTATAAAAGCTCATGGAGGTTCAGCACATGTAATTACGGGCAGCATGTAACACTGAGTAATGGCAATGAAGGACGAGGTTGCTGCTTTCTGTCGTGGCTCTACCATTTTATCGTTATTTTAGAGTATTCTCTTTATTTACAAAAAAACTTTGCTGCAAAACAGCCTCTCACGGCTCATTTTTACCACGCCTCTCCATCGCATCATCTTCTCTTGTGCTTGACTGAACCGCGTGTGGCTGTGCAAATGTAGTGTATCCCACCGAAACCTGTTTGGCTCAATGGATAGAGCGTCGGCCTGGGGACTGAAAGGCCCTGGGTTCGATTCCGGTCAAGGGCACGTACCTTGGTTGCAGGCACATCCCCAGTAGGAGGTGTGCAGGAGGCAGCCGATCGATGATTCTCTCATCGATGTTTCTAGCTCCCTATCACTCTCTCTTCCTCTCTGTAAGAAATCAATAAAATATATTTTAAAAAATAAAAATATAAATATAAATGTAGTGTATCCTAAGTGTGCGAGGTTTATGAAGCCCTGGTGGAGGGCTTCAGGAAGCCGGTTCCAGCGTGTCATAATTGCAAGGGTTTCATCAAAAGGCGGATGGAACTTGGGACTCGACGAGGGCTGAGTCACACATGTTGTCATCTGCTGGGAATGGCTGAGGGCATTTCCCCAAACCTGAAAGGGGTGCATGAAATGGACTGTCTGCTGCCAGGCAGCTCAGGGCATCTTAATCTACATGTTACTGGCCAAACACCTGAACAGCCGTAGGCTATTCCCCAGTCTGACAATGGACTCTGTAGATGGAAACCCCACCCTTGGAAGTGTATGTCTCCACCTTGCATTAGGACAAATGGTGTTAATAAAAAGCAAGGGTCCTGAGAGAAGGAGAACTTAGCTCCTCTCTGACCCCCAATGCCTTTCAAAACCATCTTTCATCCTTTGACTCCTACTTCATCTACGCACAGCCTTTCTCCAGACTGCTGATCCCTTCTCAATGCTGGGACAAGAACTCGGCCAGTGGACTCTGCAGACACGCCCCACTCACTGACTCACCCAGAGCAGTGTCCTGCCAACTCAATTCACACGCAGCGCCCTGCACGCGTGTTCCATTTTTCATCCCTTATATCATATTTTAAAAATATATATATTTTATTGATATTTTACAGAGAGGAAGGGAGAGAGATAGAGAGCTAGAAACCAGCCGCCTCCCGCACACCCCCCACCGGGGATGTGCCCGCAACCAATGCACATGCCCCCGATCGGAATCGAACCCGGGACCCCCCAGTCCGCAGACCAACGCTCTACCACTGAGCCAAACCGGTTTTATATCATATTTTTAACTACATTTTTATTGATTCCAGAGAGGAAGGGAGAGGGAGAGAGAGACAAGAAACATCAATGATGAGAGAGAATCATTGATCAACTACGTCCTACATGCCCCCCCACTGGGGATCAAGCCCACAACCCAGGCATGTGCCCTTGACCGGGACCAAACCCGGAACCCTTCAGCCTGTAGGCCGATGCTCTATTCACTGAGCCCAAACCAGCTACGGCCCTTATAGCATATTTTTACAGCATGTGCAAAGGCCCCGAGGGGAAGGACAGCCAGTGCTTTCAGCAAACAGCAAGAGCCACTGTGGCGGGAGCCGTGGGGGAGGCGGGCAGAGGGGCGGGAGGTCACGCGAGGCCCCCCTGTCACCAGGAGGCCCTGAGCTTTTACACAGCGACATGGGAACCCCTGAGGCGGGCAGAGGGGCGGGAGGTCACGCGAGGCCCCCCCCCCCCCATCACCAGGAGGACCTGAGCTTTTGCACAGTGACATGGGAACCCCTGAGGCCGGCAGAGGGGCGGGAGGTCACGCGAGGCCCCCGTCACCAGGAGGACCTGAGCTTTTACACAGCGACATGGGAACCCCTGAGGCGGGCAGAGGCGGCCCGGAAGGAACACAGCCGCTCAGAGGCGTCTGTGCCACTAGGTGAGGGGTCATGGCTGTGTTCCCGGGGCCGGGATGACTGACGGATTCTCAGAAAGGTCAGGTGTCAGTGTGAGCAAACGGTGAGTCGAGGGAGCACCTAGATCTCTAAGCTGGAGGGGCAGAGCGGCCTCTTGGGGAGGGTGGGGGGGGGGGGGAGGAGGGTGTCACGGGGAGGCAGCCGCAGGAGCTCAGCTCTGGGCCTGTGGTCAGATTCCTGTTGGACAAGCCCAGTGGGGCAGCTTGGACTTCTGGGGAGGTCCTTTCTAGAGACAGAAATTGGGAGGCAGTCAGCTTACAGGTGGCGTTTAAGCCAGGAGGCTGAGACCTCCCAGAGCCCAGCGTGGGGAGGGACGCCAGCAAAGGGGGCCCCGGGCATCGCGGTGACCAGGGCTGGGGCCCAGTCGATGTCTCCAGCCAGAAAGATGTCTCAAAAAAGTGACCCTAGTGTGCAAATGGTGGTAAAACGTCTTATCCTATAACCGATGGTCATTTCGGCCATTTTAAAGTACGTAATGCAGTGGTAGTCACAAGGTTGTGTAACCATCACTGCTATTTCCAACACCTTCTCATCACCCCAAACAGAAACTCTGCACCCCTTATGCAATAACTCCCATCGCCTCCACACACACACACACACACACACACACACAGCCTCTGGCAGCTGCTCACCTGCTTCCTCTCTCGGTGGGCGTGCCTGTTCTCGGCATTTCACATTCGTGGGATCGGACAACAAGTGGCAGCTTGTGTCTGGCCTCTTCCATTTCCCGCAGTGCCTTGAGGTTCGAGCCCGTGGCAGCAGTGGGCTCTTCCTGCCCTGCTACGGCCAAAGGACATTGCATAGCACGGGCATGTGTGCACCCACGCACCCGGCCATGGGCACCTGGGCTGCTTCCACCTTTGACTCTTGCGGATAACGCTGCTATGAAGAACAGTGATTCTTTATATATATATTATTGATTTTTACAGAGAGGAAGAGAGAGGGATAGAGAGTTAGAAACATCGATGAGAGAGAAACATCGATCAGCTGCCTCTTGCACACCACCTACTGGGGATGTGCCCGCAACCATGGTACATGCCCTTGACTGGATTCAAACCTGGGACCTTTCAGTCCACAGGCCTAAGCTCTATCCACTGAGTCACACCCCTTTTGGCCTCTGAGGCAGGTTCTTATCTGCCGGCCGTGCACCCAGAGGGCAACTGGGTGCATCTGTTCTCACCGACGCCCCACCGGAATCCGGCATCTCCTCGGCCTGGGAAGGCGAGCTACGCGCCCCGGAGGGCTTTCGGCAGAGCACCCGACTCTGCCAACAACCGAAATCGCAGGCATTTTCATGTCATAGCTCAGAGTCCTCCAAATGCCATTCATGCTCAGGACTGCTTTTACAGCCGTCCTGGGACCAGCTGCCGCTGGATCTTCCGTAAGGTGCTCACACGGGGCACGCGTGCCACCCTAAAACAAACGTGCTTTTATCAGCTATTTGACCTTTATGTTATACTATAATTATGCCGCTTTGGAAATTTGCCTTTATCCTCTGGGCCCCAGGCCTGGCTAGAGGGCAGAGGGGCCCGTAGCGTAGCCAAGGCAAGGAGCTTGCCTCGCTTTCACCTGGACCACCATCCCAGGGGCACGCCCTGTCCTGGTCTCAGTTCACACCCGGCCCCGGGTCACGCACAGTGCGTGTGCAGTTGCCCACTGCTCACCACCAGGAGGCACTGCTCCTCCTAAGTCAGAGGAAGCCCAGGGCCAGGTTCTAGCCTAGCCTCCTGCCTCCCACCTGTGTCCTAACCAGGGTTGGCCTCAGAACCTCCCGGGAGCTCTTCCCCCTTTTCCCCATCTCTCTCTCCTTAAGCCTCTTGTGCTGAAAAAGCGCACAGACCCCCAGGGAGTCATCAGCCAGTTCCCATGATCACGGCACACGACCAATCGCGTGTCATCACGCCCTGCCCGGGAACTCTCTAAGAGCACGGATCCCGGGCCCCGCCCCCGTGGCGGATTGAGGGTTAAGGCTTGTTATGAACCCGGCACGGACTCCTGGACACCCAGGTGGCCGAGTACAGGTCTCCCGACATCACTACTCCGGGCTCTCAGGACCCTGACCCTGCCCACCCCTGCCGACCCGAAGGTCCTTTGCCATCTCCGAACCCCAATCTCCGGTTCATGCCCATTTCCTCTCGCCCCGGCTCCGCGGGCCTTGGGGAGCAGCTGGCTCCTGTCCTCGGCACCCTCGCTCTTCCTGTGTGGCCCTGAAAGCCGGTATGCAGTAACCCGTGCCTCGTGCCCTTGAGCAACCACCCCCAGCCACACTCTGCTGGCGGCCAGTCTCACGGAGCCTCTTCCTGTGGACGGAGAACAAACTGGGGAGATATTGTTAAGCATTAACCCTCGATTTTGAAACCCAGAAAAATCCCCGTGAAAGGCTGAGTTGTGATCATGCCGTCCCCGCTGTCCCCTGTCCCCCCTCCCCCCAATTCGTATGTTGAAGCGGTGACACCGCAGTGACTCAAAGTGTGGCTGCGTTTGGAAACCGGGTCTTGAAGATTAGGCTGAGGTCACTGGGGTGGGCTCCTGGGTCCCCCAAGGCCCAGGCAGGTGCTCCAAGGAGCAAACCCACCCAGCGCCCACCAGTCCTCGGGCATTCCGGAAGCACCCTCGCTGCAAGGCGCAGACCAGGTGCCGGCTCTGTGTTTTCATGTTGACCGGATTCCCCACCAAACGTAGCCACTGGTCCTACCGTGTATAGATTACTTTGTATGTTTGCAAGCACAAGCTTAGAAAACAGTAAAGAATTTGAATCTGAATATTCCAGGAAGTCACAATCTGGTTACCTCAGTTCTTGTCGGTACCTGTTTCTGGTCTGGAAAATGGGATTGTATCACCTTGAGCTCTCCCTATGGTTGGAGGAGAGGATTCAGGGCTTCTAGTGGGTTTTCAGAGCTCTGCAGGGTTCCTTCTGGCCATACAGCCAAACGAGGGAACAAGGTTATACATATGCTAGAGGCCAAGTGCATGGATTCGGGTACCAGTGGGTCCCACGGGCTGGCCTGTGGGGATTGGGCCGAAATCAGCTCTCCAACATCCCCAAGGGGTCCCTGATTGCGAGAGGATGGTTCTCGGGCGACTGGCCCTGGAATTTGCTTCTTCCTCTCTGGTTCTGGTGCGTCACCTGAGAACCGCACTGCCAGGTCACGGCAGCTCGGCATCATAGCTACTGGCCCGGCAGACAAATGGTCACTTAGGCTTTTATATATATAGATACTGTGAACCCCAAGGGGGGGAAAGGACACCCACTAAGAAGGGCTCCTTGTGGCTAAATGGGTTCAGAAAAGAAAAGCAAAACAAAAACAGCCTCACAGCCATTTCTGCTCAGGGGCCTCCCAGGCGCACCGCACTTCATGGGGAGCTGGGGAACTCTCCGCTGCCCTACCTGCACTGTTTCTGCCCTCTGAGCCAGTGCTGATGAAGAGTCCCTGGAGTCCTATTTTAACCAATGGGACCGAGGCTTTCTCCACCCAATCAGAGCTACGCAGCTCTGACCAATCAGAGCAGCTCTATTCTGGACAATCAGGAATCTGTGGTCAGGATTTCCTTGTATATAAGACATCTCCCTCCCCTCCCTAACTTCCCCCCCACCCCCCATCCATAGGTCTGAGAGTGCATTTTCCCCACGTCTCATGGCAGTGTCACAGGCCAAGGGCAGGGGCAGGGGCAGAGTGAACGGTTGGGTGGTTGGGGAGCTGCCGAGCTGAGGGGGGCTGGTCCTGGGCGGCCTTGTGGTGGCGCCATTTCACGGCAGCCGCCGCAGGGTCGCCCTGTGGGATGTCTCCACTGCCACGCTGTGCTCCTGCCAGCTGTTGGCACTCAGCCAGGTTTCCTTCCTTTACCACACCCCAACTGGGCACTCCTGTTGGCATCTGAATTTGACAGTACATATGCACACAGACTTTTGTTTTTCTAACCTTCTTTATTTTGGAATAATTTTAGATTTACAGAACAGTTGTAAAAGGACAGGAGATTCCCTCAGATCCTTCCCCCCGTTTCTTTCAACGGCACATTTGTGAATGCTGAGGCGTGAACACTGACAGATTAATGTTAACTAGAGACCTCTTTTAGATTCTACCTGTTTTTTTCTACTCATGTCCTTTTTCTGTTCCAGGATACCACACAGCATCCAATCAAATAGAAACATATATGCTCTAGTTTTTTATGTTGAAATAACAGATATACAGGACATTTTTTTTTTAAAGGGGATGTACAGGGAGATCCCGTGTATCCTTCACCCAGTCCCCCCCCCCCACCCCACCCCCCCGGCGGTTACATCTTGTGAAACTACAGAACCATAACGAAACCAGGAAACTGACAGGATAACCCACAGAGCTTATTAAATATGTATGCACACTCATATCTAACGAAATGCTTTAAAACCCCACTTTGCCTCTCAACCAAGGTCAAATGCTTTTCCTCGGAATATGAAAGGCGCCCTACCCCAGTCACTCTATGGAGTTCCCGATCTCTCTGTCCAGCCCACCAGCTGCCGACCACGGCGGCCTGCAGTCCTGAAAGCAGATGTGCGCTCTGCCCGGCGTGTGCACATCCTCCATGTCCCGGCTCCTGACCTTCCCCAGTCATGGCCCGTGTGTGGGGGGCGGGGTGGAGGGGTGAGGAGGGGGCTTGGGGATGAGGGGGGTAACACCTCTTTGTTTCAATCCCTTTCTAAACTCACTCCCACGCGGCCGAGACAGCTTCTGGTGCCTCCTAGACCTCGGAAGATAAAGCATTAGACCAGGGGTGGGCAAACTTTTTGACTCGAGGGCCACAATGGGTTCTTAAACTGGACCGGAGGGCCGGAACAAAAGCATGGATGGAGTGTTTGTGTGAACTAATATAAATTCAAAGTAAACATCGTTACATAAAAGGGTACCACCTGCTCTTTCGGCTCTGCATGGCCCGAGGGCTGTAGTTTGCCCATGCCTGCATTAGACGGCATTAGATGCCCAAGGACCTTTCTCCTGCCAGGCAGACCCGGAGCACACACCCTGTCCACGGGGCACACACCCTGTACCCGGGGCACACACCCTGTCCATGGGGCACACACCCTGCACACGGAGAACACACCCTGCACATGGGGCACACACCCTGTCCACCTGCTCTGAAGGCGGCCCTGGTAAATTCATCTGCCGCCGAGACACCCGCTTCATCGGAGCGCTGGACAGACGCCGAGACGGCTGCTCCCTCGTCCTCACTCACTCCGGGGCGCCTGCGGGGAACTCCCCCCGAGGGGGACCCTCCCTCTCGCCGCGGTGGCACGGCCTAAACACCACAGGAGAGACAGGAGGCTGCTTGCAAACGGTTTTACCTGAACTCGGAGTCGTAGGCTCCTGAGGTCAGAACCCTTTCGTTTAAAAGCTCAGGACCCAGCCCAGCTGGGTGCGTGGCTCAGTGGTTGAGCGTCGACCCAGGAACCAAGAGGTCACTGGTTCGATGCCCAGTCAGGGCACATGCCCGGAGTTGTGGGCTCTATCCCCAGTGCGGGGAGTGCAGGAGGCCAATCAGTGATTCTCTCTCATCACTGATGTTTCTGTCTCTCTCTCCCTCTCCCTTCCTCTCTGAAATCAATTAAAAAATATTTTTAAAAATTAATAAAAATAAAATAAAAGTTCAGGACCTCGAGTCAATCGGTGGCTGGGAGAGGGCAGACCGGCTTTACTTCTGCCGGCAGCTGGGAAAAATGCGAAGACTTTGGCTCAGAAACCATCCCAAAGGCCGCCCTGGTCAGAGCTCCTCCCGCGAGGGATCCGGACCGGAGCCTCTGTCACTGCCGCTGGCATTCCCGGCATTCCACGGCCCACTTCAGCCCACACCGCGGCTCCCTCCCTCCCTCCGAGGCTGGGAGCCCTAGGAACCGGTGGCCCTGTGGGCCTGGGCGAGGCTGTCACTGTGAGAGGCCGGCCCTCGGGCGCTGAGGAGGAGGAGAGTGATTCCCGCAGGAAGGCTGAGGGCAAGGCTGGACTCCGGATCCCAGAAATCCTCTCAGAGGCCTCTGACCTCCACACGGTGGTCAGAACAGAACAGGCTCCTCCGCCACCACCAGAGGCAGCAAGACGGACCAGGCGGAGCAGGGGGTCCACCGGGTGGGCAGGGACGGGCAGGTGCCAGGCAGCAGCAGGGGCATGTGGAAGCCGGGGCCACGGCAGGAGCTGTCCTTGGCCGGTGTCGGAGGCACAGACGGTCCACCATCTCCCAGACCCTGCCGGTCTGATTCAGTCCGCGGGCTGGAGGAGAAGCCCCGACCCCCAGCCTCACCTCCCAAACCTGGGCGAGTTTCCGTGGGCGCCAGACTGGAGACCCGTGGGACCTACTGGAGGACGGAGACCGGGAGTCCTCAGGGCCACAGAGCGCAGGGACACAGGCGGGAGAGTGGCAGGGACGAGGCGGGCGGGAGCTGTCGAAACCCAGGGCCCGCTGGCAGCCCTGGGTGAGCCTGGTGCTCCGAGACCTGGAGGGGCCGCCACGGCCTTCCTTCCCCATCCCCCGGTGGCGGGTCCGGTGCCCACGGCCACGGCCTCAGCCCACTGGAGCGGAGCTTGCCTCTGGCGAGCCCCTGGGAGCTGAACCGTGTCGGCCGCTGGGCTGCCTGGGAGGAGCCACTCTCATCAGCCCACGAGACAGCACCCCGCGTCCTGGGCCTCCGGCGGGCACCCGGGCAGTGCCCACGGCGCATTCTCCACAAAGACTGCCCTCGGAATGTGTCTCCCGGCGGCGGCGGCAGAGAGGGCGCGAATGGGTGTGTGCTCACGCCCAGGTCACCGCCGAGCGGGTCCACGGGGGGCGCACGGCTGCCCCAGGCCCGTCCCCGAGGACATGAGCCGATGGTCAAAGTGCAGAGTCCCGAGCCCGGCGGCTTGGGTTCAAATCCCGGCCCCGCTTCCTCCCAGCGGCATCCTGAGCTGCTGCTGCTGCCTTCTGCACGGCCTCTCGCCCGGGAGGCCATGCATGTCGAGTGCTGAGAGCAGGGCTCCCGCATGCTGACCGCCCCACAAATGCTGGCGGCTGTTATCCCCGCATGCCCACCTCCCCGCCAGCCCCCCCTGCAGGGAGCCCTCCCCGGCATGCTGCCTTCTTCCTTCAGCACCCTGAGCCGGCAGCCCCAGGGCCCCCCGAGCTGGTCCCCCAGCGCCCCTCACCCGCCGGCAAGACGAGCCACGTTTCCCGCATCCTGGCGCCTCGCCGGCCGCGGCCTCTCCTCTCAGCCCAACAGCGTGCGGCATTTCTAGGGCAGTATACTTGCTGATTGCTTCCCTCACTATTGCTCACAACAACCAGCTAAGACACTGCCAAAGAAACACCCACAGCGGGCGCTGCGGCCTCCCGGGGTCTGTGGAGGAGAAGGCCTGGGGAGGAAAGAGAGGACGGGGAGAGAGCCGAGACTGGCGGCGGCCCCTCCAGGCCGGCCCACCGCTGCCGGCAAGGAGAAACACGAGCCCGCGCTTCTGGGAGAAAGGGGAGAGATGTCCACATCCACATGGAAGGCCAGCGCAGCATACAGCAGCCCCCCAACACCCCACACACCCCCTCCCCAGCCCATGCTGAGCACTGTGTATCAGTCAGAGAGTTCTGCTGGACAAACAGCCCGCAGGAGGTGGAGATGGAAAGATCCGTTTCAAGGCAATGGCTAACGTGGCCCGGGGCCGGAGGGCAGCCACACTGGGTCCCCTGGCGGAGCTGCTTCTCCCCCAAAGAAACCCCAGCTCTGCCCCTAAAGGCCCTCCACCCACCAGGCCAGGCCCACCCACGCCACACTCCGAGTCAGACTCTCCCAGGGAGTCCCAGCCCGAGGCCCAGGGAAGGTTACACTTACCCAACGGCTCCTTCTGACAGAGGGCCCCGGTCCGTCCCTCAGGGCGAGCGCCGGCGGCAGTAACCGGCGGTTCAAGGCCTGCATCCAGGGTGCAGCCTGCCTTGGCCTTCCCTTCTCACAGGGCCCCGGGGCCCCGGGCCCCACGCGTCTTGCTGCGGGGTCGGCGCTGCGGGTCTGGGGAACCTGGTGGTGGTGGGGGGGGGAATGCAAGGGAACCAGAAGTCATCGCCACCAGCGCAGTTTTCAGTTCCTGGCACGGAAGCTTTATGAGCTGGCCCGGCCGGCGAGGCTGAGTGGTTGAACATCGACCTGTGAACCAGGAGGTCAGGGTTCGCTTCCCCGGCAGGGCACGTGCTCGGGTTTCGGGCTTGATACCCAGCGGGGAGTGTGCAGGAGGCAGCTGACCAATGATTCGCTCTCATCACTGATGTTTCTCTCTCTCACCCTCTCTCTTCCTGTCTAAACTCAATAAAAATATATTTTAAGAAAAGAGCGAAAGAAAAGGTGATTCCGGTAACAAGGCCCTCGGAGGTCCCGCCTCCTGGGGGGCAGGCGCCCTCTCCCTGGCGTGTGGAGGTGCACCCGGGAGCCCGCCCACAGCGCGTCCTTCAGAGAGCTGCGGACCCGCACCCACCGCCACCTACCGTGATGGCCACACCGTGCTGGGAGGCCTCGTCCGGGACAGTGACGTCCTGGCCATGGGGAGCCACGGGGAGGGGAGCAGGGCAGGAAGGGGGCACGGACGTGGGCAATGAGCCGAGAACAGTGCTTCTCCGGGGCCACCTGGAGGAAGAGGCGGGTCCTTGGCATCACCCACGCCCTGTGCACCCGTGGGAGCCCGTGGGTGTGGTACCAGCCAGCAGTGTCCTCCCTCTCACATTCCACAGGGACACCCAAAGCTGGACAGAATGTTCCGGCTCTTGCATTGCTCTCATCCGGTGACCTGGTAACCTGACCCGGTCACCCTGACCCGGTAATGGTGACCCAGTGGCCCTGACCCGGTAACCCTGGTGGCAGGAGGTGAGCAGGCTCAGTACAGCCCGAGGCCGCCCCATCCGCAGGCCGGAGCCGGGCGGGGAGAAACCTGCCCTCAGAGCGGAGGTCTCAGGGACCAAGAAGGGACCGGCGTGATGTTTTCAGTCTCAACAAGGACACCAGGCCTGAGCCGGCCGGACCAGCTCCCCCCGGGGGGCAGCCAGCGCCTTCGTCCCCTCGAGTTTCAGGAGGAAAGAGAGAACTCAGCGTGTTCCCGGCAGGTGAGCTTGGTGGCGCCTGTCCCCCCCGCCGGGCCCGCAGGTCAGCGTCCCTGGGCGGATGGCAGGCTTGCTCACTGGTTCTTGTGGGGAGAGAAGGGTGTGTGTGTGTGTGGGGGGGAGTCTGCCCTTTACAGAACCAGAAGACTTGTTCTGTTCATCTAACGCCTCTGAATAGTCAGAACCCTTACCCCCCAAACCTCCCATCCTAGCTCTCAGCGATGGAGCCTTGAGCAGCCGACCTGGGAGGCGGAGGGTCACGGGAGGGAGTAAAGCTCAGAGGCCAGAGAGCCGCCAGCCTCGATGCCTGAGGAGGAAGCCTTCCTGGGGTGACGGGCTCAGGGAGGACATGTGACTGCCTGAAGCTGCCCTGTGTTAAGAACTGAATGTGGAGCCCTGGATTTATATATATTTTTATAAATATATATATTTTTAAAAGAATTGAATATGGCTCAGGGGTTGAGCATCGACCTATGAACCAGGAGGCCATGTTCCATTCCTGGTCAGGGCACAGGCCGGGGTTGTGGGCTTGAACCCCAGTGGGGGGCGTGCAGGAGCCGCCTGTGCATGAGTCTCTCTCATCATTGATGTTCCCCCCTCTCTCCCTCTCTCTTCTTCTCGGAGATCAATAAAAACATATATATTTTCAAATGAGTTGAGTATAACATACATGTGTTTTAGGAGCAAGAGCTATTGCATTTCCCCAAATCAGTTAGAATCAGAGTGGTTTACACTTTCTGATGTGGCGGACACTGTTGGTCGCCTGGCCAACGTCCACGCCCCTTCTCCTCACAGGCCCTGACCTTCTCCTCACAGGCCCTGACTGGGCTCAGGTGAGGCTTCCCGGCTCCCGAGTCCGGCGTCTCACCAATTCCACCACAACAGCCCCGTCTCTTGCCTCCCATGGGTTGGGCTGGGCACGAGGCATCGCTCTGGCCAATGCGGTGTGTGGGAAAGCCAGCAGGGGGTTGGGAGATTTCCTCGCTCCTCAGGAGAGACCCCAGGAGGGGAGCTGGCCGGTACTCGGAGGGCGCAGAGCAAATGACAGAGAACCTGACCCCACGTGGCTGAGCTGCTGGAGGTGCCCACCACGGCGGAGGGTCCTGGGTCTATTCCTCAGACCTGTGCTCCCTCCCTTCCTGTGCACCCCCTCCCCCCTCATCCCTTACATCCCCGGGAGACGGGGAAGGGGTGTTCACTGGCGGGACAGTCGGGGTGAAAGGCTGGAGCCTTCTCCCCAGGAGGGGTGATGTCAGACCCTCAGGGCCGCACAAAACCCAGCCCACGGGCCGGCCCGTCAACGTGAGCCTCAGCAGAGGCCCAGCAACCCCGTGGTCTCTGCGTGGGGACCCTGGGTGCCCTGGAGAAAGCTGAGCCCCACCCAACCCCCTGCCACACGGAACAGGTAAACGGCCCCACCATCGGCACCACGAGTGCTCTGACCGCTCCGGCTGGCCCTCCCCGCGGGCCGCGGGCCATGCCCAGCCCGGTGACGGATCTGCTTTTCAGAACCAAGGACCAGGCGATGGTGAGCGCTTCGCTTTTCTAACATCAAAGCCAAATTTCCTGTGCGAAACTGCAGCAAACCCCGGCCAAAGTCACACTGTCCCCCACGAATCCCAAAGGCCTTTCCCTCCCTCGAGCTGACGGAGAACTAACAGGCAGAACACAGCAGACGGTGTGTTACCTGCTCTGTGGGTGCGGGAGGCAGGGATCGGCCCTCGGCGGTGGCCCCGGGGCTGTGGGGCCGGCTCCACCTGCCCGACTCGCCTGGCCTGCCGCTGCCACCTCGGGGACTGGCGCTGCCGCCAGGGCAGGGCCGCCACAGGGGTGCGCTCACCTGCGGAGGTCATGGCCCGCGGCTCCCCTCTCCTCTGCGCTCCCATCCTGTGCCCGCCCCAGCCAGTGGCCGGGCCCTCTCTCCTGAGTCATCTGGACTCGACACCTAACGCTGGAGAGAGAGAGAGGACACACGGGAAGAGGAGGAGGAGGGTGGGGGCGAGAGGAAAAACCCGGCCCCACGCCCGCCAGCAGCCCCTCGCGGACGGGACTGTTGGGTGGGGCTGGGCGGGCCCCGGGCCCCGCGAGGCCGCCAGGGTGGCCATCGGGTCAGATTCCAGGGCGGCCCTTCCCCGCGGTGGCTATTTTGGGAAAGTGCTTCGCTCCAGCCGTCACCAGACCCGCTACCGCGGTCCTGGAATCCGGAAGGCACGGCGGGCGCTCTGCCAGGCCGGGCGGGCGCAGGTGAAGGCAGGGGAGCAGCCCCGAGGGCAGGGGGGACCCGGGAGCCCTGAACCCTGCTCTGAGCGCACGCAGGCCCCCACCCCCCTGTCCTCACCCCGACCTCCAGAGACCTCACCCCGAACTCCAGAGACAAAGTGTGCATGGGGTGGGGGGGGCGCTGAGGACAGGATCTGAGGAGGCGGGGGCTCCGGAACTAAGGGAGCCCCTGGAAATCCAATCGGGGGCCTTTGCTGGTCGCCCCGAGGCCCAGCAGAACCCACAGAAACTGCCATAGCCGGGTGGCCGGCCCGGGGCAGACCCAGGCCCAGGGCTCACGGGCCGCGTAGGGAGCTGGGAGTTGGGGAAGATGCAGACCAGAAATGGGCCCAACCCATTCACTTCGCCCCCTCTGGACCATTTGACTCTTTATGAGCTTTACTGCTCATTTGTAATTTTAAAAGAACCTTAAAATAAGAAGAAAAGTGAGGGCAAATACCTCGTATCCACACCTACTGTCCTGGGAGCACACTCCCTGCTCAGAAAACTTTCCACTGAGTCTCCCACGGCTGCCGATCAGGGTCACCGGGCCCCCGACAACTTCCCTGATTAGGGTCACCGGACCGCTGACAACTGCCTGATCAGGGTCACGGACCCCTACAACTGCCCCATCAATTTCACCGGACTCCCCACAACTGCCCCGAGTGAGACTCCTTGAGGCAGAAGCGAAGGGTAGAGGCAGGTGAGAGCACCTCCTCCGGCTAATCTGAGGAAACGGGAAAAACCAGCTCCTGTGCCGGAACAGGCCCCACATCCCCTCCTGCCAACACCCAGCAGGTGGCCGGACCAGGAGGGCCCCTGGGGCCACAACGGGCTCTAGAGCATCACCCTGAGGAAGAGCGTCATGGGTGCTAGCATGCACCCCTCCCCCCCCAGCACCCGGAAGCGTTGCGCCTGCTTCTCCCCCGAGCTGCCATGCCGGCCCCCCTCCCCGCCCTCGGAACCGCCACGAGGTGCTCCAGGCCTGAGACTCGGCGTTGTCACGGCCGCCACCTGTGACCTCCCTCCGAGGTGCAGGAAAGTGTCCCCCATTCCTCCCCCTCCCCCGGTGCCTGTCCTGCCAGAGGAGCCCAGGCACCCGGAGGCCTCCACGCACTCCTCCCACAACTGCACAGGAGGGGGCAGCGGGGTTTGGGGGAGCGGGGTGGGGGGGTGGGGGGTGGAGGGGTGGGAGAGGGGGAGGGGTGGGTAGGGGAGAACGAAGGAGTGAGTAAGAACAAGGCCTCTGGGCAGCCCACCGCCAGCATTTGCTGCCCTTCCTGAGATCGCACTGGGACCCCCCCAATGCTGTGTCCCGGTCGCCTTCCCGTTGTCTGTCCGTCTGTCGTCCCCTTGAGTAACAACACCTCACCTCGGCGTCACGGCGACATCCAAAGGCAAGCACGTCGACGACGGGCTGACCGGGAACTAAAGCAGCGGATCAGCGACGCCGTGTTCCAGGTGAAGTCCTCTCCGTGACACTGGGGAGAGGGCAGGCTTGCACCCCCCCCCCCCGTATTAACTCGGTCCCTCCACACAGGCTACCTGACAGTGGGGGCGGCGGGGTTCTGACTCCCAGTAATTTAGGACCAGCAACTCAGAAGGAGGAGGTGTGCTGGAACCAGAGTCGCTGACAGACTGAGAGGAGAGCGAGGGGCGGAGGACAGACACGGAAAGCCGTGGAACACACCGACCGCCTGCCGACCACACGGAGGCCCCGTGCGCTGAGGCTGGGCCTCCGGGCCCCCGAGGTTCGGCGCGGCCCTGACTCGGCAGAAGAGGCAAACTGTGTCTGCTGTGGTGCAGGCAGGCACACGGCCCCCTTTGTCCGCCTGGCCCAGCTGTGACCTCCAGGGTGGTCCCCGCGCCCACTGAGCACAGAGCCGCCCGTGGCGCCCCAGACCGAGGGCGTGCCCTCTCCTGTTACTCTGCCTGGGGTGCGGGGGTGGGGGTGGGGGAAAGGCTGGGGGGGGAGGGGTCGAGGGTGTGTGTGGCCACGTCTCTCAGCACCCAGCACACAGAAGATGCCCACAGAGTGGGGACACGTGCACACAGGCCTGCGTGGGTAAAGGAATAAATAAAACAGTGGGGGGATGTGCAAGTTTTGACTCACAGTCTGAACTCTTCACGGGGCGCTCTCTCTGCTGACTTGGCCTCAGTCTTCTATGGGTCCGATTTTCTCAAAATGTTCCTGGGGCTGTTTACCCGAGGGAGGGAGGTCGTAGCCCCGATGGTACCAACTCCCCAGAGGGCAGGGGGCCGGGGGAAATGCCGGAAATGCTCACAAAAACTGTAAAACAATAAAAATAGAAACGACATCAATGCCGCCGGCGTCCTTACTTTATTTGTGCAGCTAACCCTCCCCCGACGACAGTCCTCCATTGACTGTAGACAGCGGGGCAGGAAGGAGGGAGGAAGGGACAGAGAGAAGCATCGGTGGGAGAGAGACACGTCGATTGGTTGCCTCCCACCTGCGCCCCGACCCGGGCCGGGGATGGAACCTGCAACCCAGGTACGTGCCCTCGACCAGAAATCGAACCCGAAACCTTTTGGGGCGCGGGCCGATGTTCTAACCACTGAGATACCCCGCCCGGGCCTTACTCTTTTTTTTTAGGTTGTAAACTGCTGACAGAACAAGACACGATGAGGACACACGGTCCACAAACAGAGTTAGAAATGGTGGGGACAGACCTGCGGTGGCCCCAGGTGGTGCCCAGCCCTGATGCCGGCCCCAGCCCCGGAGTGTGGGGGCGGGACCCACACTTACCTCTCAGCAGCAGAGGGTGGCTCAGGTGGGAGGCGCTAGGCCCACAGACACGGTTCCCAAAGGGCTTCAGATCGCGTCAGTCCTGGGCGAGGCCTCATGCCCCCACGGAGGTCGCCGTGGAGGGCCGGTCATGCCACGCGCGCTCGAACCCTGGCTCTGCTGTCAACGACACGTGGGCCCAGCGACAGCCCCCAGGCTCAGTCTCCTCGTCTGTAAAATGGACACAGCAGCAGCGTCGGCACCGGGAAGGCCACAGGGAGAGCCCCCTGAGGGCGCGCTACCCCCCCGGCTCCCCCCTCTGTGGCCGCTGGGCGGTGGCGGTGGGGGCAGAGGCGGCCGTGATGGTCCGTGTGGCCCGCGGTGCAGAGCCCGGCCTGGAGGCAGACCGAGGAGCGCCGTGGAGGCGGCCCGTCTCACCACCCGCCGGCAAAGCATCACCTATTCCCGGTGGGCAGGCGGTGCAGAGTGTGCAGTCCTCGCCCAGCACCCCGAGGAAATGGGGGTGAAACGAGGGCCATCTCACTCCCAATCACCCTTCCTCCTGCTTCTCCCCGCTTCCGAGGCAACGCCGGCCAAAGCTCATGCGACGCGGGCTCCAGGCAGAGCTGGGGGCAGCGACCAGGCGGAGCTGGCACAACGCACAGGAGTGGACGGAATGAGCTGGGGGTGCGCCCTTCGTTCCGGGGAGCATCTGGGAGCCGGTGCGATGCTCCGGGAAGGGGAGAGAGGAGGCCGGCAGGGAAGTGTTCGCCTTTAGAACAACAGCCAGTGCGGAACGCCTCGGCTTAGGAGGGGAAGTTGGAAGCGTCCTGGGTCAGATGGGTTTTGAGGGGCCAGGGCAGTCCTCGGCCGGTGCCAGAGTGGGGGGCTGGGGAGCCGTGGTCGCCCCCCACAGGCTCAGGCTGAACTACGTATGACTCTGCCCGCCTTTCCCGGCTAGAAGGCCAGCCCGCTGCCCCGTCCTCGCTGCCCTCCACCTCCGGCCACGGCCCTCCCGGCCGCTCAGCCCTGAGCGGGGAGGTGGCGGGCGGGGCAGGGAGCCGCGGGGGTGTGTGCGGGGGCACCCAGGCCCCGGAGCAGCTGCTGCCCTGCCTCTCGGGGCTGCAGGCAGCGATGCGAATGTGGTTTGGGGTTTGGGCAGACCCTTCTGAGAACCAGCACAGCCGTGGTGACCCTGGAGGAGGAGGCATCGATCCGTGGTCGGTCACAGGGTCCAGGACTTTACAAAACCTGCTTCCCCGGGCTGGGCGTGGTTTCAGAAGGAGAGGGGGCAATAGCGACAGCAGCCGCCCCCCCCCCCCCCTCCACGGCCCAGTCCTCCTCAGCCATTCCTCTGGTTGTGAGATGGTGTGACTTCCTCAGGACATGCTTAACGTCAGGGTTAGCGATCCATTCTGCTCCCGTCAGCTGACACCCCTCCCCCAAGGGGACCTCCCTGCCCCCACCCAGCTCCTCCTTCTCCTCCTCCTCCTCCTCCTCCTCCTCCTCCTCCTCCTCCTCCGAGGGACCCTCCCTTTCTCCGCCTGCTTTTCCGAGTGCTGAAACTCCGCTTTCTTCCGAGGGCAGGGGGGGGGGGGGGGAGTGTAGCACCCGGCCCCAGGCTGATCCGCTCAGAGGAAGGGGAGGACCCTATGGGAATCAGGAGGGGGAGGAGGGGAGGCTGGGAGGAGTGGGTCACCCAATGACAGTGAGGTCAGGGGGCATCAGGTCTAGGCTGGGAGATGTTGGGCTCTACCCATTGGGGTCAGCTACCACCTGCCCACAGCCAGGGCCTGGGATGGGAGAAGGGGTGGGGGGTGGGGGGTTCAGGGTGCTTTTTTGCACCCACCCAAGGCACTTTACTCCCCTAAGTATCTGCAGTGCTAGCTAAGGACAACAACAAAAGAAAGCGCCATTTTTAGGAAGTGGAGAGAGGGAGATTTGCAATGCAAAAGCGGACTGACCAAACAAAAATCTCCAAAGCCTCCCGGATTGCGTGGATTGCGTGGATTGCAGGGGTGGGGAAGGGTCTCCCGGCTTCACGAAATCATTACGCACCTGGGAAAGCAAGACCCTTCACCACGGGGAGGCCTCGTGGCAGCCACGGCCTGCTGCAGCGTCTGTGCATCACCAAACTCTCCGGAGGGTCCCCCGTGAGCCCAGCCTGGGGGATGAGGAAGCAAACCCAGGAGGTTAGTCATCCTTCCCGATCACCAGCCAGAGCCCGCGGCCTGGGCAGAGGCCTCTGACTCCGCGCCAGGCGCCTAAGGACGCGGGAGCGCGGCGGGCACTTCCAGGGGAGGAAACACTGCCAGACCCGGGCACCCAGCAGCCTCCCGTGGCCTCGCAGCCAGGCCCGGGCTGCGGGAGACAGCCCATGGCGGGCCACCAACCGCCTCCATCGCTGAGGACGCCAATCACTGAGGCTGGATTTAAGTGCCCCTGCCAGTCCTCCCTGACTGGACACACACACACACACACACACACACACACACGTGTGCGCACGCAAGAAGACGCCACTTCTGATGTCTCTGGGGCCGGCGCCCCTCATCTCGGTGTGGAACAAACGAGTGATCTGCCTGCCTCCCTAACACCTGACACAGCAAAGGCCATGGGTGCAACCTGGGCAAGAACAGCTGGAGGGCCCAGCGGGTGGGGGCGTGGGGGAGACTGCACCCACGTCACCCCCTAAGAGGTGGCACCAGCCTCCCAGCACCTCCCTCTTCTCCTATCAAAGAGGAGGATCATGCCCTGGCCGGGTGGCTCAGTTGGCTGGAGTGCCATCCCCTACACCCAAAGGTTGCGGGTTTGATTCTCAGTCGGGGCACATACCCAGGTTGTGGGTCTCATTCCCCCGTCGGGGTGTGTACAGTAGGTCCTCGGGTCACGGTGGAGATCCGCTCCCACGGCGCGATGTAATGCGGTTTTCACCGGGAGCCGGAACCCACCGACAGAAGCAGCCGGTCACTCACATGGAGCACAGACACTGCGGTGATAAAGCGAAACAGCAAAAAGGATCTAAAAGAAAGATAACAATTCCTGACTTTTACTTGTGGCGAATAAAGAATAAAAAACATAAAACACATACGTACAGACGTCGAAATGAAAGAAATTTTTAAAAAAATAAATAAATGGGAGATAGTGATGTAACCACGAAACGATGTACATCGAGTCGGATGTAACCTGAGGACTGTCTGTACAGGATGTTTCTCTCTCCCTCCCTGTGTCTCTAAAATCAATAAAAACGTATCCTCAGGTGAGGCTTAAAAAAAAAATGAAGGTCATAATCCTCACCATCCCTCCCTCCAGAGACCAGAGAACAGACCGAGAGGTGCCACCGGGCTCCCCAAGGTGGCGGCAGGAGTGGCAGGATCCGAGAGGGTGGAGGCCAGGGCGTGAGGACAGGCCTCTGGGGCAGGCGCTCTCTCCCCGGCGAATCCCCTGCCCTCGGACTGAGGGTCCTCAGCCATTCCGACCCCCTCCATAAGAGCCCTGCCTCCACCCAGCCCCACCCCTGGCCTGGAACACACAGCTACACCGTAAGGAGGCCTCCGGCGTTCCCGTCTGTCCGTCCGTCCGTCCGTATTCCTTCCCCTTCTCTACACTTGTCTCTGAATCCTGGCTGCTCTCCCAGGCTCAGCCCAAATCCTTTCTACTTTCCCCAAACTGCCTTGGCCTCTCCCCAGTCCTGTGTGCCCCTGAAATCCCAGAGCACTTACTGTTTCCTTACATTCCCGTACTCACTGCTAGAATCTGGCAGCCAGCCGTCTCTGCATGGCCGTTAGATCCACAGCAGTCCTACACTTCATGCCTGGAACTGTCCACCACCACCCATCCACCCAACTACCCACCCATCCATCCACTCACCCACCCACTCACCCATCCACTCACCCACCCACCCATCCTCCCACCCACAAATTCACCCACAGCCACCCACCCACCCATCCTCCCATCCACAAATTCACCCACAGCCACCCATCCACCCACTCACCCACATACCACCCAGCCATCCATCCAACTACCCACCCATTCTCCCACCCACAAATTCACCCACACCCACCCATCCACCCACTCATCCATCCGTCCATCCACCCATCCATCCAATCAACCCACCAATCCAACCCATCCAACCAACCAATATTGATCAAGCACTGTCATACGTCAGGCGCTGTTCTGTCACTGTCCTTGCCCATCCTCTCCCTGTTCTCCAAGATGACTATTTCCCACCTTCTGCTCCACCCCCCCCCCCTGCCCTTGGCAATCCCATCCAGCCCATGGCATGGATACCATCTTAGCGAGACCTCTCTCCTTCACTCCAGGTTCCAACACCCAAAACCGTCTCCATGTGGGCAACTCACTAGCCAAACCAGAACGCCAGATCTCCCAGAAAACCCTGCAGCCTGCTCCCCCAGGCCTCCCCACCCCAGTGAACAGTCCATCCATCTGTGCAAGGCACAGTCGGTACAGCCATCATTGTTTTTTGTTTGTTTGCTAATCTTCACACGAGGATATTTTCCCATTGATTTTCAGAGAGGGTGGAAGGGAGAGGTAGAGACTGAGAGAAACATCGATGTGAGAGACACATCAGTTGGTTGCCTCCTGCATGCACTCTGACCAGGGCTGGGGAACCTGCATCCAAGGATGTGCCCTTGACCGGAATCAAACCTGGGGCCCTTCAGTCCGAAGGCCAATGCTCCAACCACTGAGCAAAATTGACTAGGGTATATGCGGTCATCTTTGTGTCCTCCCCTCCCCCCCTCCTACCCTCCCCGCCCTCCCCTCCATGCTACAGCCGCAGTCCAGGCGCTGTGGTTTCCAGCGGACCGAGGAATAGCCTCCAGGGCGTCCCTGCTGCCCTCTTGGCTCAGTATTCCCTCTACACAACAGCCAGAGGGATGGTTTGAAGACCTAAGATCGTGAGGGGAGCAGCTCAAAACCCTCCAAAGACCGCTGCCCTCACTGCCTGCTGGGTTTCCTTGCTAAGTCCTCGGCCTGCAAAGCCCTGCCTGGCTCCACCGGGGACCTGTTAGCCCGCCCCCCGCCTCGCCGACGTCCTGGCCGATGTCTCCGGTGCACCAGGCACAGGGTCGGCTCTGCTGGCCCCGCTGCCCGGAAAGCCCTCCCCTCCCTCGATGACTTAACCCCCCACCCCACCCCACCCCACCCAAAACAACACCCCCCCCACCCCCCACCCCCCCGCACACGCCACCCTCCTCCGGCTCAGCGCGGATCACAACCTCACAGTTCCAAATGTCACTCCGACCGTGCGTCTCCCGCTTCCCCCACTGAAGACCGGCTCCCCACGTGCCGAGACGTGCCCGTTTGTTCTACTGCCGCCGCCTCAGCGCTGAAGGGACGCCAGCGCATGGCGAGGGCTCGATAAACATTTGCTTTACGAATGGACGGTGGACGAAGGCAGGAAGGAATCCCGTCTGTCTCCCCATTGCTGCGATTTTCAGCCTTTCTCACCTCATGGCGCACACACTAATTCCTACAGCACACCAAAAATATATCTATTTTTGCCAAACTGACAAAAAAAAAGGTATAATTTTGATTCACCCACACCGGATGGCTATTGTTGCATTGGCCGTTTTTACTTGGCAGGGGTGGGGAACGTCCGGCCCCCGGGGGCCAGAGAAGGCCCGAGAAATCATTAGGCCTGGCCCTGCCAAGGCATTCGGGGTGAGTCAATCAAATGTTTGCCCAAATACGGCGGGCTCGATGTTAAGTGGATAATTCTGTATGGCCCTCGGGCAACAGTAAACATAGCCAAAGGGCCCTCGGCGGAAAAAGGTTCCCAACTGACTGTGATCCCCGACTAACTGGCTGGGTGTCACGAAACGTTGGATCTGCCCTAACCCGAGGCCGAGCAGCCTGTGACCGGGTCGCTAGCCTGTCCTCCCATCTTCCCTCGTCGCCTAGCCGGGCGGCCAGGGACGAGGCCGGTTCGGGGCGGGGATGGCCCTCCGGTGGCGCGGTCCGGGGAGGTCCCGCCTGCGGTGCGGGGTGGAGAAGGACCCAGGCCGGGCGAGTTTCACGTTATGGATCTGTGGTGTGTGCCAGGAAGGAAACCTGCAGTGTGGCCCGGGATCCATGACGCCGGAGAGAGCTGACAGGCGGGGCAGAGCGGCCAGTCCGGCCCGCGCTCAGGCTGGGACAGTCAGGAGACAGGCCACCACCCCGGATGGCAGCAGATGCCAACGGCCCCGGGGTCCCTGCGGGTGCTGCCCCACCGGCGCTCCACCCAGGGACAGACGCGAGGGAGCCTCCCGGGCCGCTCAGCCCTCATCCCGCCCGGCCGCACAGCCCTGGGGGCTCCTGGGGGACACTGAGGCCCAGAGGAAAGGCCCGATGTCCCAGAGCTGGGACCGGAGCCAGACGCAGAGCCCGAACACCTGTCGGTAACCTCCAGGGGGCCTTACGTGCCCCCTGACACGAGGGCATCTATTACAGAGGCCCCCCCCCCGCCACTCCAGGAGGTCCAGCCCCCCTGGCTGCAGGAGGCCGGCGAGGGTGGACCAGGAGGGCGAAGACCCTGGCTCCTCGGCTCCACCAGGCACAGGAACCGTGAAGGGGCCTGGCCATGGCCACCTCACCTGGGGAAGCCACCGCCCACCTCCACCCACCCCAGCCTCAGCCAGAGCGGGGACTATGAGAAGCGCCCTCCCTCCAGTTCCCAGGCGGGCGGGGCGCGGGGCGCTAGAGAGGGTGACGCTCACATTCCCCTGGGCCAGTGGTCGGCAAACTGCGGCTCGCGAGCCACACGCGGCTCTCTGGCCCCTCGAGGGTGGCTCTTCCACAAAGTACCTCGGCTCTGGGCGAGTCTATGTTGGCAAAGCGGGCGCTGGAAGGAGTTTTAGGTTTAAATAATGTGGCTCTCCAAAGAAAGTCCCACCGCTGCACTGGTGATGTTTGGCCCTGCGGACTGCTGAGTTTGCCGGCCCCTGGCCTGGGGGACTGGAAGCCTGGACCCCTCTCCTGGGCCGCTCCTTGGCGCAGAGCGGGGCGGCTCGCCCTCTCCATCGCGTTACGGCGGCCGCGTTGGGGGTCCGTCTCCAGGCGCCGCCCCGGCCCCGCCGCAGGGGGTGAGGGTTTGCCGGCCCCGCGGGTGGCAGCGTTGGGGGGTCGGTCTCCAGGCCCCCCCCGCCCCCGCCGCAGGGGTGAGGGTTTGCCCGGCCCCGCGGGTGGCAGCGTTGGGGGGTCCGTCTCCAGGCCCCCGCCGCAGGGGTGAGGGTTTGCCGGCCCCGCCGCAGGGGTGAGGGTTTGCCGGCCCCGCGGGTGGCAGCGTTGGGGGGTCCGTCTCCAGGCCCCCTCGGGTGAAGGGTTTGCCGGCCCCGCGGGTGGCAGCGGCGGGGAGACCGGGGCCCCTCCGCGCCCGGGGCAGCCGCGGAGGCCGGGGCGGCGGCGGCCGGGGAAGGAGCCTTCCCTCCGGAGGCCGGGCAGTCACAGGGCATCCGTCCTGCTGCCTCTGGAAGTTCCCCCTTCGCGACGCGGGGCCACAGCTCGGCGGGTTTCCGTGCCGCTCACCACCATAGTGCCCGGTCCAGCCCGGCCAGCCCCGCTCCGTCCGCTCCACTTCCCGCGGGCGGGCGGCGCGCCCGGCGTTACCTGCGCGCTCCCCTCGGACGGACGGTCGGACGGACGGACGGGCGCGGGGCGCGGGGCACGATCTCCGCCCCCTCCTCCCGGGCTGGGCGGCGAGGCTCCGGCACAGCCTCCGGGTCCCCGGCCGCGCGGCCGCGGAGGGAGGCGGCGCCCCGAACAAGCCCAGGCAAGCCCGGCGCCGGCCCGGGCGGGGCGCGGCCCGGTCCTCCCTCCTGCGCGCGCCGCCTTCGTCCCCGCCGCCCGAGGTCCGGCCGGCAGGCGGCGCCCCGGAGCCCGGGCCCGGCCCCGCCTCCACCTGGAAAGGAGGAGCCGGGGGGCCGGAGGGGCGGGTGGGGCGGCACGTCGGGTGGGCTGGGCGCACTGCCCCGGGCGCCCGGCAGGGGGCGGCGCGCCGGGCGGTGAGGCGGGGCCCTGGCCGCCGGCTGGGCTCCCGGGTGGGAGCTCAGACTGCGCTGCGCCCCCGCCTCCCCGGCCGGAGCGCCAGGGCGCGCGCCCCAGGGACCGCGTCCCCGCCCCAAGGCGCCCAGACCCTCCGGGGGCTCCTCGTCCTCCGAGGCGGGCGGAGAGGGCCTGCAAGAAGCCGAGAAGAACCTGGGGGTCTGGGGGCGGGGGTGGGCGGCACGAGGCCTCTCCCCTAGAGGAGGGAAAAGACACCGTGTCCGGCGCGGCTGAGGGCGGCGGCCCGGGTCTGGACCTGCAGTCCCCAGGACACGGCCCGCCGGAGGGCTGGGAGGTCCACGCCGCCCGGGCCCCAGGAGCCGGGAAGGGGTCGTGGCGCCAGGAGCGGGCACCGGGGTGACCCGGCCGGCGCGCCCCAGGGCGCAGGAGGTGGCTGGGGTCCCGCAAGGCGCAGCGCTCCGGGTGGAGCCGGGGGCCCCGGGGTCAGCTCGGGGCGCCGGCTGCAGCCCCTTCCCCGCACCCGCCACAATGTTCCCGAGACGCAAACGCTAATGCGGGTCCCGGTCCAGAGCACGGAGCCGGGGAAGGCGGGGACAGCCCACAACGGGGAGGGCACACCGCTCTACCTGGCCACAGCCCGCCCCCAGCCCCGAACCCGGGCCCCAGGGCCCCTGCGTGGCCCTTCCCAGGGCAGAGGGGCTCCCTTGGGACTCCACGGCCTCTGGCCGGGCCCCCAGCTCCTCTCCCCTCAGCGCAGCGTCCTCTCCCGCCACCTGGCCCGGCGCAGCTGGTTCGAGCACCGTCTGGATACGCCAAGGTCGCCAAGGTCGCGGCTTCCACCCCCGGTCGGGGCACTCTCGAGAACCAACCAGCGAGTGCGTGGCCAAGTGGAACAGCGACTCCATCTCTCTCTCCTTTCCTCTCTCTCAATAAAAAAAATAAATAAATAAATAAATTACATTCTGTCTCACCAGGTGCTTGCTACCCCACAACATACATGTAATCTACATTATGTCATACATGTAGATAATATATGTCTCACTATGTATATAATCTATTACTCCAGATTGATGGTTCTTCACCTTTTGGGGGAGTCACAGGATCCTTTGAGAATCTGACGAAAGCCATCAACCATTTTCTAGAAAAACAAAACAAAACAAAAAAACCTAAAGCAAAACCAAAAAAACACAACTAGCGTCTCGCAGAATTTTACAGTTTAGACTAAAACAGTGGGTGCTGCCGGTAGAGCTGCCTGCGAGGGTGGCACAGCCCCGAGTCCCTGCTGTCTGCCCGGGAGCCACTGGCCACTGCGACTACTGGAATTTATCACCTAAACCCAATGTCCGAGGCAGTTCCTCCCTCATGGCATCAGCTCGTGCGGCCGGTGGGTCCTGGATTGGACAGCGCTGCTCTGACGTCCACCCGGCAGGAAGCGGGAGCGTCGGAGAACGGCGAGCCGGGGCCGTGGCCCCGCTGGCGGCCTGATGAGAAAGAGCCCAAGACGCCGCTCCCCACGCATGATGCTCGAGCCATGGCACTGTCAGCACGGAGGCATACTAGGTGTTGACAGGCGTCTCCATGACAACTCACACTGGGGGGCCGAGACCCCAAGCGCAACCCGGGAAAGGGGCTCTTCGTGGGCACCCAACGTGTCCTTTACGCTCCTTGCCTGCTGGGGGCCCCTCATTCCGCCAGCGGGCGCTCTGACCATGACGCCACGTCTGCAGACGATGGTGTTTGAGACAGAGCTGGGCAGCTGCCGGGAGGACCGAGCTCGTGTGGCTGGCCCTGCGGACCAGGGGCCAGAGGCTGCCTCCCGGCCATCCCGGGGACAAGAGCCGCCCCGGCCCGGCGGCGGCCTCCGGTGGCGGATGGCCTCCAGGACTGGCCGTGCCCACCGCTGAGCTGCCCGCCCGCCTCACAGACCGCTCCCTGCCCGCCGGCCTCTGTCCTCCTCCCGCGTTGTCAAGGTCACCGGTGACCTCCGCGTTGCCAAAGCCAATGGCCAGCTCCAAGTTCCCGTTTGGCTCGGCCATCGGCCTCCGCCGACCCAGCGGGTCCCTCCTGGACTCTGAAGCCGTTTTCCTTTCTACGTGGTTTTGGGGTTCTACTCTCTCCGTTCTCGCCTCCCTCACCGGCCTCGCCCTCAGCCTCCTCTGCCGGTTCCTCCGCCCCACCCCAGCCCCTCTGTCTGTGTTGGGGGACCCAGGGCCCAGTCCACCTGCACTCCCCCCTCCCCCCAGGGATCTCATCCAGCTTGTCAATCAGACGCCGCCCACGGCCCCACCTGCAGCCACGGCCCCTCCACGACCACAGACTCTGACAGCCGAGTCTCACGATGTGACGGGACCCTGAGCACGTGATCGCTCCCAAACCCAAGTCCTGGTGGCGGTGACCCCTGATTGCCCTTCGGAAGTCCCCCATCTCCACGCACACAGCCCGTCCTCCTGGCATCCTCCCACGTGCTGACAACGGTCCCTGCAGCCCGACCTTGCCCACCAGCACGGCCCGCCGGCTCCGCCGTGGAGGCCCAGCCAGACGCAGACCCTCCTCTGCTTTCCTGTCGCCCGCGCTGCCTCCGCTCCGGGTCCGGCCGCCCTCACGGTCCCGCCCGCTGCCGCCCAGCCTCCCGCGCTTCCTCTCCGCCTGCCCCACGCCTGTCCTCACAGCACCCGGGAGAGGCCTGACCTCTGATCACAGCACTGCGCTGCTCACACCCCTCCAGACACCCCTCCCCAAGGCAGAGCCAGAGGCCCCGCCGCAGCTAAAAGCTCCGGTGAACCAGCCCCCACTGGCCTGGACCTCACTTACCCTGCTCTCTCTCGCTCACTCCGTTCCAGCCACACCGCCCCCTAGCTGCCTTGGGACAGCGAGACGGTCTCTCCTGCCACGGGACCAGGTGCTGGGCCAACAGTCACCACCCTCGGCACCACCTTCCTCGGCCCCAACGGGCGGGAGAGCCAGAGGCTGCACCCGAGGCTGCACCCGCGGGGCCTTTCCCGGAGAGGAGAAGAGAAGAGGAGGGGAGGGGAGGGGAGGGGAGGGGAGGGGAGGGGAGAAGAGGAGAGGAGGGGAGGGGAGGGGAGGGGAGGGGAGGGGAGGGGAAGGAATGGAGGAAGGGAGAGAGAGAAAGAAAGAAAAAGGAGAGGGAGAGAGAGAAGAGAGAAAGAAGGGAAGGAAGGAGAAAAGAAAGAAAGGAAGGAAAGGAACCCCCTGCAGAAACGCTAAGGGCAGGTGGGCCTGGGGAAGCAGGCAGTGTCAGACAGTAATTGGTGGATGGGCGCCCGCCTACGGCGCGGCCACGCTAAGGACAGGCGAGGTCATCAGAGGGGCACCGTCCCTCCCTCCACACGTCGGTGGGCTGTGGCCACGGGGCTGACTCCCACCAACGACGCCGGCCTTGGCCTAGCGACCCTTTCTCTCTGTCCAGCCACGCCCCTTCCCGTGCCGGTAGCCGCGGACCAGCACCCCCAGATCTTTCTAGAAATGAAGGCCCGCGGGGCCCGGCCCTCAGGAGACCACGCTGCTCGCAGACGGGAGCCGGCTGGCCCATCCGGGGACCAGGACAGCATTTGGGCTGTGGGGCGAGGGGGCCGCCGGGGAGAGGCAGGTGGGGAGAATGAGCCCCGACCCCGTGGCTGGTCCACGTGGCCGGACTTGCTGCCGCCGCTCTGTAAGGTTTCCGGAGCCAGGGGTGGGCTCGGGGCCCCCGAGACCCACGGGCGGCCCCAGGGCTCAGCTTAGCGAGCTGGTGGGTTGTTCCACCTGACCTTTGATCCCCCCATTCAAAGACAGGCAGCCACCCCGGGAATATGCTAATGTCCTCAGGGAACAGGTCCATGAGCAACTAGCCCAGCCTGCTCTGAGAAACGAGAGCGACCGTGAGCGCCCGTGCACCCTCGCTGGACGGAGCTCTGTGAGGAGCCCCAGGGACAGGTGGGTGGCCCAGGGGATGGCACGGATGCTGAGCGGCGGGGGATTTCTAGGTGGACTTCCCAAGTTTTATTAGCTGACACAAAATCTTGAAAACCTCTCCTGCCTGCCTGCACGGGGACATGTAACACTAAAGCACCTCATCCACCCCGAAAACCGCCCCTCCCCGGCGGGCTGGGTTTGCTTCCCTCGTCCTCGAGAGCCCTCTGCTGGGGGAAGTCTGAATTACAACTACAGCGACCTGGCTGGGAGCCGCCAGACTCCAGTGGCCCCGATTGATTTCCCAGCAGTGAAGGAGGAGGAACCATAAAAGCCCGGGTTCCTCCCCAGGCCCTTACCCCATCCCCTCTATCCTCCCCCACACCCCCCTGCCGAATCCCCTCCTCCTGCCCCTGGCACTTTGCCCGCCCAGAGCTGCAAATCCGAGGCACTGCAGACCTGCTTGGAGGCAGCGTCCTGTCCCATCCCCGGAGCAGCACGGCCTGAGGCTCAGGAAGTTCTGCCCATAGTTCTTGGGACCCCAGGTCTGCCTGTGTCCCCTCCCGGCCCCCCACTTCCTTACCTGGTTCTGTGTCGCAGAGACAGGGTGCCTGGCGGGTGCAGCGCCGACGGCTCCATCCTTGTCCCAGGTGTCAGGTCAGGACGTGTCCCGGGGGCTCCCAGGTCTGCCCTGGGCTCCCCGAGTCCTGGGGCGCCTCGGTCCCGCTCTGGGCCTCACCGCGCCCCTCTCTGAGCCTGGTGCTGAGCCAGACCGCTCCCGAGCGTCCTTCACTCTCGGGGCAAAAGTTCACGGGCGTCGGGGAGCGGCCTCCCGCAGACCTGCAGGGGAGCGCGGCTGAGAAACGGCTGACGCTGCTGCATCGTGTACGCAGAGCAAAGCCAGCCAGCGGGAAGGGGGGGGGGGCAGGGCTTGGGGTCTGGCCCTGGCGCCCTGGGACCCCAGCTGCACCGGGGACCCTTTCCCGCTGCCCCCGCCTGCCTCCCTGGTAGCCCCCTGCCTCCCGCTGGGCACCACCCATGCCCCGTCTCCTGCCGAAGACCAGGCCCACCATCTGTTCTCCGGGCCCCCTGCCCCTGCGACCCCTGTCCTCCGGGGCTGCCCGCGGCCCTGCCTGGAGGGACCAGGCCTCCTCGGGAGCCGCCTGTCCCCGTGTCCTTGGCGGAGTCTGCAGGGCCGTGACTGGCCGTCCGGGCTGAGCAGGGGCTCCTGGTGCGCGTCCTGGGGCAGCCCCGGGCCCGGATGACACCAGCCCAGAGCAGGGTCTGCAGTCCCCGAGACGCCTCCTCTCTGCCCACCTCCCACCTCCCTCCGGGGGCAATGCAGGCCCTGAGGGCAGCCTCCTCCGCGGCGGGGACACTCGGGGAGACACTCGGGCGAGTGATGGGGTGATGGAAGTCCGGGTCCGGGCAGGAGAGGCAGCGGGCCCCGAGCCGCCTGTGCACAGCGTGACATCACTCCCCATCTCGCCAGGAGACAAGGCTCCTGCCAGGAACGGGCCCCTGGGGACACGGCGGGCAGCGTTTTCATGACGCTGGCACAAACGAAGCCTGCACCACAGGCTGCTATTCTGGGCAGAGACGGTGCTGTCTGGGCAGAGACGCCCTGGGACTGTCCTCTCCGTCCCCGGCCCCCGGCTCCCGCCTGCCACTCGGCCCTCGCGTCATCTGGGGGGGCAGGGGGGGCTGCGGCAGGACCCGCCCCCATTGGCTGCTCAGCTGCCCTCTGCAGGGGGAGCTGGGGGCCTCCACATCCAACTTCAACCTCTGCCACCAACTCCATGGCGAGGGGGGGACCCCCTTCTCCCACCTCCGTGCCTTAACCAGGCTGCCCTAGACACCCCGAGGGGGGGTGTTCGAGACTGGGGGGCCGAGAAGACCCCTTTGCCCTCACCCCAGAGGCTGCCTGTGCCCGGGGTCCCCTCCTTACCCGCCAACTGGAGAGGCAGCGTCTCCTTCCAAACTGGCCTCCGTGGTCCGAAGGAGAGCCGGGCCTGGGGGGGACCCAGCAGCCCGGGCACGGCTCCCTGGCTCCCCGGCTCCTCTCACCTCCACCTCCGGGGCTGCACACGGAGGCTCCCCGCGGGTCACACGCCTGGAGGGAGCCTGAGAGGAGGATGCACGAGCCGCGCCGGTTGCTGCAAGAGCCGGTTCACCACCCTCCCTGCCCGCGGTTCACCATCCTCCCAGCCCGCGGGGAAGGCTGCCTCCCGTCTGGTCCTCAACTCCCGGGAGCAGAGTGGGGAGAACGGTTGCATCCCTCCAACCCGAGGCTCCCTCGCTCCCTGCGCCAATCAGGGCGTCCCGGCTCCGGCGGCGGCGCGCGGCCGCCAGGGGGCGCCGTGGGGGCGCGGCCGGGCGCCAGGAGGTGGTGCAGCGCCTCCGCGCCCGCTGCAGCCGCAGCCGCTCTGCTGACTTAGCCGCGGCGCCCGCTCGCGGAGGGGGGAGGTTGGAGGGGGGGCTGCAGCAGCCCGGCTCCCTCTGCCCTGCGCAAGGAGACCCAGAGCCCGGGGCCGCCAGGCCGGGGCAGTTGGGGGGGCGGGGGGAGGGGGAAGAGCGGAGAGGCCCTGAGTCAGCACGGAGCATTGGTGCATCGCCAGGCGCCCTGAGCCTGGGACCAAGACGCGCACCCGCGGCCAACGTGCTCCTGCAGGCACCCCCCCCCCCCCCGTTTTAACTGCAGGCACCCCCCCCCGTTTTAACTGCAGGCGCCCCCCCCCTGTTTTAACTGCAGGCGCCCCACCTCGCTCAGGGACCGGCTCCAGCCTCACCTCCCCATCAGCCATTCCCGGGCCCTGATGCACCTGCCCTGAGCGCTCTGGGGATGGAGACCCGGGGCGATCTTCGTGGAGACCAGCCCAGACCCGGGTCACGCTCTGGGTGCTACTGCGGGGCCAGCACGGGCCCTGGGGAGCCGACCTGGGGGCAGGAGGGGAGGTGTTGGCCTCACTCCCGTCCCCCTGCAGCCCGACAGAGCCTGGGAAGCCGGCCCCTCTGTGGCCAGGCCAGCTCTGCCCTCCCGGCTCTGGGCAGCTGGCTTCTCTGTCCTGCCCCGGGGAGGAGGGCGTGGAGGGGCGCCCCCTGCCTGCCTACCCCTGAGGGTGCCGTGTCACCTTGCCGCTCATCCCCAGCAGCCCCGCTGGGTGAGGCCACTAGAATCCGCCTTCCTGCTCGGGAGGGAGGGGGCGCGTGCAGCCCATGCCACAGCCCCCGCGAGGCCAGAGCCCCGGCTCAGGGTCACCCACTCCCTCTCGGAGCAGCCTGTGACCTTCCCGACTCCCCGGACCTCCCAAAGGGAGCCAGAGACGTGGGGGCCTGGGCGGGCGCTGGGGCCAGCGGCTCCATTGCTTTTCGGTCCCCGACAAGAGGACCATGGCTCGGCCGATTCCAGGGACAAAGGAACCAATTCTGGGAATGGAGGGAGCCCCTCTGTCCTCCAGGCTGGGCGGTCCCCCGCACTCCCCCCACCCCGGGGGGGGGCACCTGCAGAACCGTCCCGTGTGCCAGGCACTGGGGTGTGGGCTGGGCCGGTGCCACCTGATGCACGGGCTGCTGACCTCAGACACCGGCACGCGGCACCCAAGGGCTCCCGGGCCCCGAGCCTTTCTGATCCGGGGTGCCGGGTGCCGGCCCAGAGCCATCCAGCGGCTGGTGCCGCTCGGGGGTCCTGCAGACACCGCGGACGGGGCCAGAGGTCAGAGAGGGCCTTAAAGACACGTAGGGGATGCGGGGCCGGGTGGGGGGTTTGAGGGTCCAGATGCAGGAAGGCACCCCAGTGTGGGGGAGGGGCTGCTTCACCCGCAGAGCTGTCCAGGCTCAGACCCCCTGACAGATCTGTCTGGGGGCCCGCTCCCCTCCGACAGAAGGCCTGACGGGAGCCCCGAGCCCCCAGCTGCAGCGGGGCAGGGCTCTCTCACCAGGACCCTCCCCTCGGGGGCTCCTGCCTGTGAGAGCAGAGCCCAGACCGAGGCAGGAGGTCTTGGGGTCCGGGCCCCGGCAGCCTGGGTCCGGCTGTTGGGGGGCTGCCGGGGTCATTTCTACCCGAGCGGGTTGCTGCCCCCGAGAGGCAGGGCCCAGGGCCACCTGGGCAGATGCCACCATCAGCCCCGCATGGCGTCAGCCCCAATGCAGACCCCGGTCCAAGCACGTCTGTCTGGGGCGGCCATGCGAGCAGTGCAGCCTGGGGGACCTCCACCGGCACCCACTGAGGCAGCAGCTGGCCAGGGGGTGCCCTTGGCTGGAGGGGAGGCGTCTGGCCTGAGACCACCGAGCCCCGGGCTTAGGTGCCAGGGCTGCGAGCGTTTCCCCAGCCAGAGCCCGGCCGAGAGAGAGAGAGAGAGAGAGAGAGAGAGAGAGAGAGAGCGCTGTCTGCTGCTTCCGTGGGATCCCCGCCTCGGCGAGCCCCTTCTGGAGCCTCCTGCCCCTCCAACCCCCCCTCCCCGCCCCCGCAAACTGCCGGCACCCCGCACAGCATCACTCGGCACCCACAGACGCAGAGGGGGCTCATCCCTGTCCATGCGGCAGCCTGCGCCCCTGCAGTCACAATCACGCTTTCGAGTTTCCCTCCAAAGCTCATCCCGGTAAACCCCCAAGAATGAAAGCTCCACCCCCGGGTACCAGGGCCGCCGGCTGCGGCTGTGTCCCCAGGGCGCAGCCAGGCCGGAGAGAGAGATCGCGCCGAGCCGATCGCCTTGGAGGGTCCGCCGGGGGAACGCACGTACCCAGGCGAGGACTCATCGTAAAACTCATCGTAAGTCTGCGGGTCCCCCGGCCCAAGCGGGGGAGGGCCATCCACCAGGTGAGGTCCTGATTCTGCTTCGGGTTCTGCAGGGGGCTCCGCGCTCCCAGACCCAGACACCCAGGCACCCAACCCGGAGGCTGACTGAGAGTGGGTGTCCCTCCCCCTGCCCCCTCATCCTCCTCCCCGCCTCCCCTCTCCCCCCTCCCCTCCCCTCCCCTCTCCCCCCTCGGCCGCCGCCGCCGCCGCCGCTGCGGTTCTGCAGTCACTTGAAGGAGAAAGATTTCGCAGTACGGCATTCTTAAAGCTGCAGTGTCCACATTCTCCTTCAACCCCCGCGTGTCAGGGACGCCCGCTCACTTACCGGGGTCGTTGGCGGAGGGCGGGTGGGCAGGCCGGCGGAGGGCGGGGGAGAGGCCGGGGTGGGCACGGAGGCCCGGGCTCCCGGCGGCGGCGGGGTGAGGCCAGGCCGCCCGCACCGCCCGCACCGCGGCTGCCTCTGCGGAGAGCCAGGTGGCCGGCCGCCGCCGCGGGCTGCAGTGGAGAAGGGTTTCTTCCAACCTCCTCCCCCCCCCCCCCAATTTCTGCCACTAACTTGGATTCTTTGCAGCTTCATTCAAATGCAAAGTGCAACCCCCCCCCCCCAAACCCACAAGCAAGAAAACCCGTTTGAAAACAACACCGCGAGCGGCGTTTTGCAATGATGTGGAGATTGGGCTCCCGTGAACTGACTCAGCTCTCCGGCCGGAGCCGGCGGGGAGCCGGCGGGGAAGGGCCCCGGGGAAGTTCCCGGAGCCCCGAGTTTGTGCAAAGTGCGGGCAGAGGGCTCCGGCGGCTCGGTGGAGAGCGCGGTTCAAACCCCCCAGGCAAGGCGTCCTTCCGCCGGCCTGTCCGCGGGGAGCCCGCAGGCCCTCCCGCCGCCCCCAAAGTTACCTCTCTCCTCCGCGCCGAGTGGCAGACTGCAGCTGGGGAGGCAGCCGGTCCCGGGTGTCCGCGGGCTCCTGCACCCAGAGGCTGCGGGAGTCTCTGCTGCAGCCAGCCAGCAGAGCGGGGACGGCTCCCCCCCCCCCCCGCCCGCCCCCGGTTTAATTTAAACCCCTGACACTGCAGGACGCCGGCTCCAGCCTGCTCCGGCCTCCTCCCCCTCCCGCCTCCCGCTCTCCCTCACCGCCAGGTCCAAGCCTCGCTCCACCTCCCGCAGCGGCTCACCTAGGATGCTTTTCTGGCAGGAGAGGGAGGGGAGGGGGGCGGGGGCGCTGGGACTGCAGAATCCGCAGTTCTGTCCCTCCGGAGCCGGAGCCCACGCTTCGGAGAAGGTGGCACTTGTTTGGAAGTTTGAGGATTGCAGCCTGACGCCGGGGAGGGAACCGAGAGAGGAAAGGCGCGGTGGTCTGATGCAGACGATCCCACACCATCACTTTCCATTAAAAAAAAAAAAAAGGACAGTGGTGGACCCCCAGGGCAGAGAGAATAGGACGACTCCTCTCTGTCCTCTCTGCCCGCATTCCCGCAGTGTGGGGAATGGGCCTTTGCCGCTTCCCCTTCCCGGAAAACGCCTCTGAAAAACGCGGCATGCATGCCACACACACAAGATGGCCACAAAGTGAGTTTTGTCCCCATGTGCCTGGGGTTCTGGAAGTTCTGGCCCCTGCCTCCACCGAGGGAGCAGCGCTGGCGGAAACAGTGCCTCCTGACATAACGCACGCCGGGGAGAGGGTGCAAGACAGAGAAGCCGAGAGGCAGGCGAGGGTATGGGGGGGAGGGCACCCCAGACTCCGAGTGCAATGGGAGCTGGGATTGTGAGAAAGGACCATAAAGGGGAGACTGGGGGGGCACCCACGACGGAGGCCCCTCGGTACCTTGCTCAGGGGGACCCCCTGCATCCACTGCAGGTGCATCCCATCCCCGGAGCGAGCGCTGGGCTGCTGTGTGTCTGGCATCTGAGCAGGACCGGGAGGGGCGGCTCTGGGCCGGCCGGGCCGGCTGCAATGCACCAGGCCGGCTGACGGGCACCGCGCCAGCGCTGCACCCAGCAGCCGGAGGCTGTGCCGGGGGACGGAGCCCCGGGCAGGCCGTGCCGCACCCCTCGCGGTGGCCGGGGTGGCCGTGCACCCACGGAGGAGTGTCACCGGGGGAAGGGACCCCGCAGAGTGCGTGGCCACATCCCTCCATTTCACAGACAGGAACACCGAGGCCGGGGCGCGGCAGGGCCTGGCCCAAGGTCGCCCGGCGGGGGAGGTGCTCCGTCCGGCGGGTCCTCTGCACCTGTCACAGCCCCGGTGAGACGGGCAGTCTGCCCCTGCGGCTTCCACCCACGACCTTGAGGGTGACCTCTCTGCTGGGCGACTCGGCTTCCCCTCCACAGGTGATGCCAAGTCTCTGGCTGAGGAACTCCAGCTCTCAGAGAGCAGAGGGGACGCCGAGTCGTGTTCCTGGGGGCAGAGGCCGGACCACACACGCAGGCCCGGGGAGCAAAGCCAGCTCTCCGTCCCCTCCAATGGGGAGGCTCAGATTGCCACCCGCATCCGGCGCCTGGGGCTGCTCCCCCGAACGGCCACACGCCTGGAGGCCTCAGACAGCAGACACTCGCCCAGGCTGGAGTGGCTCAGTTGGTGGGAGCGTCACCCCATACACCGCAAGGTCGCGGGTTCGGTTCCCGGTCAGGGCACATACCTAGGCTGCGGGTATCGGGGTGCATACGGGAGGCAACCGATCGGTACTCTCTTTCATATCAACATTTCTCTCTCTCTCCCTAAAAAAAATTTTGAATAAATAAAAAAAAAAACCAATAACCATATCCTCGGGTGAAGATTAAAAAAAAAAGAGGGCTCAGCACCTTTCCCGGCGCTTTAGTCGTGTTGGCTTATTGAGGTCTGCCCGTGGCCTCTGAGGCAGGCGCCGCGTGGGCACCGCCGCGTACCATCCGGGGCCTCAGGCGCACGGGGGTTGGGTGGCACGGCTCGGTGCCAGGATCAGGGCGGCTGGCTTGGGAGTCCGTGCTCTCAGCCGCACTCCTCTCCGTGGAGCTGGGCGTGGGGGGGTGTTGGGGGGTTGGGAAGGTTGGAGGGGTGTTAGGGGGTGTTGGGGGGGTGGTCTCTCCCAGCCTGACAGCTGGTGTGCTGTCCAGCCCACAGCCTCAGTGCTTCTTGGACAGACACTCACGGGGCGCTTGTGACCGGTGCTCCGTAGTGATGCCATGTCACGGGCCGTCCGCGATGCCCCCGGAGGGGCCCAGCGGAGCTCACCGCGCAGGTAAGCGTACAAGGTCACCCTGAGCGTGGGGGGGGGGGCGATGGCGCAGCACCCCTCAGCGTGTCACCAGGGGCTAGTGAGACACCTGCCCGGCCAACAATGAGCATGGCACGAGCACTCGTTCTGAAATCAGTAAGAAAGAAGGGCCCGGCCGGAGTGGCTCAGTGGCCGAGCGTCAACCTATGAATCAGGAGGTCAGGGTTCGATTCCCGGTCAGGGCACGTGCCGAATTGCAGGCTCCATCCCCAGGATGGGGCGTGCAGGAGGCAGCCGATCGGTGGTTCTCTCTCATCACTGGTATTTCTCCCTCTCTCCCTCTCTCTTCCTCTCTGACATCAACAAAAATGTATTTTAAAAAAGAAAGAGGGGCCGAAGCCGGTTTGGCTCAGTGGTAGAGCGTCGATCTGCGGACTGAAGGGTCCCGGGTTTGATTCCGGTCAAGGGCATGTACATTGGTTGCGGGCACATCCCCGGTGGGGGGTGTGCAAGAGGCAGCTGGTGGATGTTTCTCTCTCATTGACGTTTCTAGCTCTCTCTCTCTCTCTCTCCCTTTCTCTCTGTAAAATATCAATAAAATATATTTTAAAAAAAAGAAAGAAAGAGGGAACTTGAGAACAATGATCATCTTTCGGGAACTGCCCACGCTGTGGGTGCTTAGTTCCCCCTTCTCTCCCCCTGCTGTTCGAGAACAAGTTCCAACTCGTGTTGGGTGTCCCTTTGGCCCCGAATCCTCGGCGCTTTGCCGCCCAAATGGCCCCGTGACAGAGGCTTTGACAAGTAACGCGTCCAGCCCAGTTCCCTATCGGCCTCCTCCCCGGGCAGCGAGCAGTTCGCCCACACGGGTGGGGTGGGCAGGGTCCCGTTTGTCCCCACTGGCGGCCCACGTGGGGTTACTTTGCGATAGCCCCACTGCTCCGTTTAGGGTGGTAACAGCCGCAGAGGACTAGGTTAGTCTAGCCCAGCCGTGGGCAAACTATCGCCCACGGGCCGGATCCGGCCCGTTCGGCTGTTCTATCCGGCCCGCGGAGCCCAAAGAGCGGAGGGTTCTCTTGCTCTCCCCTCCGCTCCTTCACCAGCAGCCCAGATGAGAGTGCCAGCATGGTCAGGTTGCTTTTGTTCCGGCCCTCCGGTCCAGTTTAAGAGCCCATTGTGGCCCTCGAGTCAAAAAGTTTGCCCACCCCTGGGCTAGTCCTACCTGATGTTGACATACAACAGTGTCTCTCAAACTTCTCTCGTGATAAGAATCACCTGGTGGAGTTGTTAAAATACAGATTCCTGAATCCCAACTAAGAAGTGCTAAACTAGGATTTTTGGGAACATATAGGTATAGCTTAGAGCACTAGTTAAGTATACAATTTTACCCATATGTTCCCCAAAATCCTAGTTTAGCGCTTCTTAGTTGGGATTCAGGAACCTGTATGTTAACACCTCCACCAGGGGATTCTCATCACCAGAGGAGTTTGGGAAACACGGACCTACAAGATTACTCTAGAGGTGATGTCAGGGTGTTCCCCTCTTAGGGTGAGGCCGGGGCCCCGAGATGAGCTCGAGGTGGCCGCCTGCCTCTTCGGGGGCAGCACTCGGGGCTGGGGCTGGAGAGCGTGGGGGTCGCCGCACGGCCCCTCTTCCGGAGCCAGGCCTCTGCGGTGACCTTTGGGGGGTCAGCTGGCCTCTTCTCCCGGGGAGGGGCCGAGGAGGCTCCGTCTCCACGGGGAGAGGAGGCTTTCCCGCCGGACCACCTGCGTGGCCTGTGTGGGTAACTGCGCCCCGTCCTGCCCCGTCCAGTCTGCTCTGAGCACTGCCCGGAGGGCGCCGGTGACAAGGCCAACCGCGTCTCACAGGAGCGAGAGCCCTTCCACGGGCAGCCGAGGTGTTGCTGCTTCTGCTCCTCCATCACCTGCTATGGTGAAGCCCCCTACCCCTACCCACCCCCCTGCCTCTCAGTGCGTTTCCCCAGAGCCACACCCACGCCGACGTGCACGCTCTGGGGGCGCTCTCCCTCGCTCGTGCAGAAGGTGTTTATTGAGCACCTACTGTGTGTGGGCGGTGGGGAGACGCACACGGGTCCACGCTGGGCTAGCCGTGGGCCCACCCTCCCTGATGGCTCCTCTCTCTGAGGTGCTGGCGTTCCCTGCCTCCGCTGACATTCTTCCCAAGGGGCTGTGTTTGGACGAGGGAAGACACTGCCCCCGGGGGCGGAGGGCAGCAGCTCCAGGCCTGGCTGTGTGATGAAAGGTGGGGACCTTGCCTGGGGCCCTGGGACCGGCCGCCTGGGCTGTGGAGCCCACCTCGCCGGGGCTGTGGCCTCATCGGAGTCCTCCCGCCTCCCCATCGGCACCCCAGCGCCCCTCACTCTCCTCCGACCCGGCTGCGCAGGGTCAGCACTGGGCGGGTGTCAGCACTGGGGGGGGTGTCAGCACTGGGGGGTGTCAGCACTGGGGGGGGTTGTCAGCACTGGCCGGGTGTCAGCACCGGGTCACTGTGTACAGTTCTTGGTGGGTTTGTACACGTGGCCCCTGCAGCGAGTGCGGCTTCCCCAGCGCAGAGCCGTTGGCCCTTTCATTCACGGCATGTCCCCCGCGTCAGAGCAGCGCTCAGCACACAGTAGGGCCCCAGAAGTATTTGTAAAAGGAAGAATGACTGGAAGAACGGGCACATCCCTCCCTTCCCGCCTGTGCCTGGTGGGACTCTCCCTCAGTTCCCGGCAAACCTCCCTCCTCCGTCCTCTGGGCCTCCCAATCCCCCTGCAGCGACAGCGGCTCCCGCGGCCCACGGCGGCTCCCGCGGCCCACGGCGGCTGCGCAGACCCCCGTGGGGAAGCCGGGGACACGGGGGAAGTCGCGCTGCGGGCCTGGCCGAGGCGGGCGGGCGGGGTGGCTAGCGCTGACCTGCAGCCGAGCCCTGGGGAGCTGGCCCTCGCCGGGAACAAAATGCAAATGCTCAGGCCGGGAGGCTGAGGGGTCCCGCCTTCCTCGTCCACCCCCAGCCTCCTCTGACCTCTCTCTCCTCTCCCTGCTCAGCCCTGCAGCTCTGGCCTCCTTGGGGGTGGGGGGTGGGGGTAGGGGTGCCTCTAAAATGCCCCCCCCCATTCCCTGCCCCTGGAGACTCCCTGAGAGCCGGCTGCTCACCTTCACCGGCAGGCCAGCTGGTCCCCCTCTGGCAGCCTCTTTGGTAGCCCCCTGTCTCCATGCCCCCCTCCCCCCTCCCCCCGGGTTCCCACAGTCCCCGGCCCGGCATCCGCTCTGCCTCCCGTCCGGCCCCCTGGTTCCCCGGGCCCGGCACGGCGGATTCTGTCTGCTCTCGGGCCCATGGCGTCCGTCACGCGGCTGCCTGTGCTCGGAAGAGCCCGGCGCATCAATAACAACAGTGACTGTGGGGAAGGGGTGGCGGCTGCCCGCAGACGCTCCTTCCAGAGCCTTCCGCGCTGACACCTGCATCAATCTGCCCGGCTGCCGTGACGAAGCACCGCAGACGCTGGCACCGGCGGCAGAAGCGCGTCCCGGCGCGGGGCTGGCGCCGGCGCCCGGGCTGGCAGGAACCTCCTCCCGGGGCCTCTCGCCTGGCCCGGCCCTCGTGTCCTCACACGGCCGGCCCTCCCTGTGTCCTCTTCTTATAGGATGCCGGCGGGACTGGCTGGGGGCCCACCCGCTGAGCTCATTCCAACGGAATGCAGTCCTCCTGAGGTGCTGGGGGCTGGGGCCTCGGCATGTGGAATCGGGGGACACATGCCGACACCTGCACTGGCCACCGACACTCCCACCCGTCACCGGCCGAGCCCCCTGCGTCCTGGGACTCAGTTTACTCCCAGGTCCTTGCTGCTCAGGCTGCTTATCCGACCGCGGAGCCCTCCCGCTGAGCAGCTGCCCCATGTGACTGCAGGCGGGGCCACGCTCACAGGTCACAGGAGTGGCCCGAGGTTATGGAGCTGAGGGTGGGGGTCCTGGAGGGGGACCCAGCCTGCACCCCCTGGGCACGCACACTGAACACCGTGTGTGCCCCCAGATCCTGAGGGCACAGCACCAACAGGGTGGGGGCTAGGACAGACAGACAAAACAGACAGACAGACAGACAAACTGGCAGGGCCACTGACAGACTGACCGCCATCGAGACAGAGCCTTCTGGGTTGCGGGAGAGCCGTAAAGAGCACGGCGGTGAGTCCGGCTCACAGAGCGGCTGGCAGCTCCCCTGCCCCGCCGGGCCCACTGGCCACCGCTCGCCTGTTCCAGCGGGCGGCGGGACGAGGGTGCCGAGTCCGGGCAGACAGGGTTAGGAAGCAAATCACAGGACTGACTCCTCGATAAATCTGAGTTTCAGACAAACAAAGATTACCCTTTTTATATATATATATTTTATTGATTTTTTTACAGAGAGGAAGAGAGAGGGACAGAGAGCTAGAAACATCGATGAGAGAGAAACATCCATCAGCTGCCTCCTGCACACCCCCCAATGGGGATGTGCCCGCAACCAAGGCCCATGCCCTTGACCGGAATCGAACCCGGAACCTTTCAGTCCGCAGGCTGGCGCTCTATCCACTGAGCCAAGCCGGTTTCAGCATGTCCCGTGCATGATTTGGAATATTTATTTGTTGCTCGCCTAAAATGCAAATGTACTGGGCGCCGCCTAGTTCACCTAGCCGCCCCCTGCTCATCGCACGGCCGGTCTGAAAAGGCGAGAGAGGACACAGTGCGCTCCGGGGAGAGTTCCCTCCAAAGCGGGAACAGAAAGAGGGGCGCTTAAGCGACGCTTTGCAATGGATGCAGCAGGCGAGAACCAGATACATGACATAAGCCATACACACAGAGACTTAAACAAATACAAGTTTATTTCTCTTTCACGTGAAAACCCCGGAGGTGGGAGGCCCTGGGTGTCACGGTGCTGCCTCAGCAGGAACCCGGGCTCCTCCTGCCTTTCTCCTCTGCTGTCCTTGGCAGCCAACCTCTGGTCTCACGGTGGCCTCAGGGGCCAACAGAGTTGCTGGAGCCCCAGCTGTCACATCAGCATTCCAGGAGCAGACAGGGAACGCTACGACAAAAGCACGTGCCCGCGCTCTACCCCCCCCCCCCCACCTCACTGGCCAGAGCGTGGCCACGTGGCCACATGGAGCTGCAAGAGAAGCTCGGAACATGGTGTGACAACTGTGCGTCGCCGCATTGAACGAGGTCGAGGGTCCGTGACCAGAAAGGAGGCGGGGGACTGGGGAGGCAGAGAGACCTAACAGAACACTGTCTTCTTCGTGCGTGAGGACACCTGGCCTTTCCTGCAGGGGATGCTGGGAACACACTTTTCAAAAACATAGGCAGCTTAATGAGCCTGCTATTTTGTTTTATAGACTTCACTTGTTATGGTGCTAAGCCACCAAGGGCACCATTTAATATAATAAAAGAGTAATAAAATAAAGCGGCAGATTATTTTTTTTCTTATATACCTAAGATCTAATTTTAAAAAGTACGTTTTTAAGGACAAGAGTAAAGTCCTTGAAGAATAAATTCCTAGTCTCGGTGGATCTCCGTAGAGATTCTAACTCAATTCCGGCTTCGTCTAGAGCAGTGGTTCTCAACCTTCCTAATGCCTCGGCCCTTTAATACAGCTCCTCATGTGGTGGTGACCCCCAACCATAAAATTATTTTCTTTGCTACTTCATAACTGTAATGTTGCTACTGTTATGAATTGTCATGTAAATATCTGTGTTTTCCAATGGTCTTAGGCTCCACAGCAGCATAGAGAATCACTAGCAGGGTCACCTAAGACCACCGGAAAACACAGATATTTACAATATGATTCATTACAGTAGCAAAATTAATTATGAAGTAGCAACAAAAATAATTTTATGGCTGGGGGTTACCACAACATGAGAAGCTGTATTAAAGGGTGGAGGCATTAGAAAGGTTGAGAACCACTGGTCTAGATCCTACTCTGTGCCAGGCACACAGTAGGACCAGGGGACAGATGATGGGTGTGGGGGCCCGCCAATGGGGTGGTTGGCCAAGGACATTATAACTGTGTGTGGAACGGCCTGAGGAGGTGCCCGGGTTCTTTCCCAGGTGGGTGAGGTGAGGAAGGAGGCGGCCCTGGAGACATCTCTCACATTCCTGACCAAACTCATCCAACGAGAATTCCCGTTCGATGAGGCTGAGGCTGCCCCGTCTGGGCCATGAAGACCCTCACTGACGTCTGGCTGGCATAGCTTAACCATTTGAGTGTCGACCTATAAACCGGGAGGTCACAGTTCAATTCAGATTCAAGGGCACATGCCCAGGGTTGGGGGCTCAATCCTCAGTAGGGGGCGTGCAGGAGGCAGCTGATCCATGATTCTCTGTCATCATGAATGCTTCTCTCTCTCTCTCTCCCTTCCTCTCTGAAAACTATAAAAACGTGTGTGTGTGTGTGTGTGTGTGTGTGTGTGTGTGTGTTTAAAAAAAAGACCTCACTGACTGTGAGCACTCCTATAGGGGACTCAGGTTTGGGGGCAATTCTCTGAGCTCCTGAAGTCCTTCAATGGTTCACTCGGGTCCCCTGAGTTCTGCTGGGAACATTTCTTCTTTCAGGTTTAGTATCAAGCCCACCTCTGAACCGAGCGAGGAAAAGAAAGTCTTGCTCTTTGTCAATCCCATTGTTATTTAACAGGATGCTAACAGGGACTCGGGCTCCGTGTCAGCTGCAGGCCCAGGCCACCATTCCCAGCCCCAGGGTGAGCGGGACACGCGGGCACGCATGCACAGGACTGGCCTTCGCCATCCTTAGCTCAGTAACTACTTTGAGGAGGGAGAGAGGCAGCACGTTTGCCGTGGGAGAGCTTCCCAGAGCCAGTGGCTGGCAGCAGGAGCGCCCCCACGTGGAGGAGCGGGGGCTTGCCTCCATCACCTCCTGCTGACCCAGAGGATCTGTAGGGAGAGGATCCAGAGGCCGGGCTCCTGCTCCCAGAACCCCGATATGGCACTCCCAGGCGAGAAAGCTTCTGGGGACGAGGTGTGGGTCTGGAGTCTTAGATTTCCCAGCGGACCACCTGGAGGGGAGGGAGGTCGGGAGGAAGAGTGGCCTCCAGGGGCTGAGGGTAGCACGAGAAGTAACAAAAGAGCCAGCTGGAGAGGTTGTTTTCTTTTCTTTTAAAAATATGTTTTATTGGTTTTTGTTTTTTTTTTACAGAGAGGAAGGGAGAGGGATAGAGAGTTAGAAACATCGATGAGTGCACCAGGCCACTAGTCTATGTAATGAAAGCCTAAGCGACCATTACAGCAGAACAACCAGAACAACCAGTTCCTATGATGTGCACTGACCACCAGGAAGCAGACACTCAATGCAGGAGCTTCCCCTGGTGGTCAGTGCCAGAAGCCGGCTCACCGCTGGTGAGCCCAGCAGTGGTGGCAGGAGCTTCTCCTGCCTCCATGGCAGCACGAAGGAGCGGCAGGCCGAGCAGTGAGGAGCAGTGAGAAGGTGGGCGGTAAGGAGCAAGTGCCCCCAGACTGCAAGAGGGATGCCCCACTGTCAGCGTAGGCCCAATCCCCACGGGGAGCGGGCCTAACCCAGCAGGCAGACATCCCCCGAGGGGTCCCAGACTGCGAAAGAGTGCAGACCAGGCTGGGGGACCCTCCTGCCCCAGTGCATGAATTTTGTGCACCGAGCCTCTAATTAGTAACTGAAAGGAGCAAAGGGAAGCGGCTTATCTGTCAGTCACACCTGGAAGCAGTTCATTGGCCAGAACAGCGTGGCCACTGCAAGGGTCAGATACCTGAGATGCACAAGCTCCTAGACCAGCCGTGGGCAAACTACAGCCCGCGGGCCGGATCCCGCCCGTTCGGCTGTTCTATCCGGCCTGCGGAGCCGAAAGAGCGGAGGGTTCTCTTGCTCTCCCCTCCGCTCCTTCACCAGCAGCCCAAGATGAGAGTGCCAGCATGGTCAGGTTGCTTTTGTTCTGGCCCTCCGATCCAGTTTAAGAACCCATTGTGGCCCTCGAGTCAAAAAGTTTGCCCACCCCTGTCCTAGACAAAGGGAGTCCTCTCTGGCCCTCGGGGGGCCCCGGCACTCCTGGCTTGTGGAATGCACGTGCACAGCCCTCACACACGTGCCCATGGCCTGGGATCCACACAATGGACCACGGACTTGAGCTGCTGCATCAGGCCCCACGCCACCGCGAAGTGGAAACTCTGGACGCTGGCTTTGCTTCTAGCTTTACTGACGCCCCAGCTACACATTTCCCCGAACTGGATTACAATTCCACGCAAATAAAACCCATTCATTAGCCCGTGGGAGGCTTAGAAAATTTTTTTTCTCAGGATATCGCAAGAACCCCGCTCCCACCAGCCACAGAACTTCCCCGTGCAATCCCCCCAAACAGCATGGCTTCTAACTGGCTGGTGCCCACGTTGGCACCATGCCCTGCTGCCGAGCGACATGTCTGGTACTGAAGGCAAAGTGCACCTATGCTTCGGGGAGCCTCGCTGACCAGCGTGGCCAGCTCTCCCTACTTGAAGCCGGTTCTCCAGTCTAAACCAGTGGTCGGCAAACTGCGGCTCACAAACCACATGTGGCTCTTTGGCCCCTTGAGTGTGGCTCTTCCACAAAATGCCACGTGCAGGCACGCATGTGCATTGCGATGGAAACTTCGTGGCCCATGCGCAGAAGTCGGTTTTCGGCCTGGGCGAGTCTATTTTGAAGAAGTGGCGTTAGAACACTCAAGGGGCCAAAGAGCCACAGGTGGTTCGAGAGCCTCGGTTTGCCGACCACTGGCCCACACTCCCTGTGGGCGGCCACGTCTCCTGGCCCCAAAGACTCGCTTTGAGAGTGAGGGGCCCCACCTGTGTAAGCCGAAAGCCCGGACAGAATCTTTGATTCTTCCTCTTCCCTGTCACCCCATCTAACACATCGACAAACTGTTCATTTCCTTCCTTGAGCCTCTCTCTGCGGAATTCAGGTGCCTCCTGGGTGTTAACCACGTGTTTCTGAGGCTTTGGCATCGGGGCCTGGCTGACCCTGGAGGAGGTGCCCCCCTCAAGGACAGCCAATTCCTACCGTGTTTCCCCGAAAATAAGACATCCTCCGAAAATAAGACCTACTTCATGGAAACATAAGACATCCCCTGAAAATAAGACCTAGCGCATCTTTGGGAGCAAAAATTAATATATGACACTGTCTTATTTTCAGGGAAACAGGGTAGAAATAATAAACCATTTCCCCTGGAGGGCACATTTCACTTACAAACCAACCCATAGGAAGCCCACACCTCCAACCTCCTCCAGGGGGCGCTCACACCCAGGGCAGGTACCAGACACCAAGGAGGGCAGCTCCTGCACCCCAGAACCACTGACACTGCCTGCTCACCCCGTCTTCCCACAGAAACCGCAATGCAGGCTCCAGCCGCCGTTCCCCGCTCCCTCTGCCTCCGGGCTGACCCTGGTGACATGTGACCTGTGGCCTGCCCCCTCCTCTTGGGGACAGTAACAAACCCTCCTCCCAATGGCAGTCACCTCCTGGTCGGCTGGCCTTGCCGCACCTTTCCAAACAGCCCGGAGGTGTCTCCCACCTGTCTGGACCCTTCGGAAACCTCCCACCCACGCTGTGTGCTCTCCCTGAGGCCCGAGGCCCAGGGACCCGGGGCTTTTTCCGAAGGAAAACGATTATTTCATACCCTCCAGAGCCCTCCACGACACGTGGGAAGAGACCCACATCCTCCACGGCCGCTGAGCCGGTGCGCCCAGCTCCTGCCTCTGGCTCAGTATCCCGGCCACACGGCTTCCTTCCCGTCCTCAGAGATGCCGGCGGGCTCCTGCCTCAGGCCTGTGCCCGCGCCATTCTCCGCCCCGGACCTCCCCGCCATGCGGGCCGGCCTCTCCCCTCTCCGCCCAGCCAGAGGTCACCTCTGGGGTGGGCTTCCTTAACCCGGCGGTCAGCCACCCCGTTCCGAGTTCCTGCTGTATTCTCTTCACCACACCTGTCATTCTGCCATGGTCTTTACCTGTTTGTTGTCCATCTCCCCACCCCCCACTCCCCACCAGGAGTCAAACATAAGCTCCTTGAGACCAGGGGCCTTGTTCACAGCTGTGTCCCCAAGCCTACACAGCCTGGCGTGTAGCACTGGACAGATTCATGCTTTGGGGTTGAGGGGGATCTTACCTGTACTTCCAGGACCGGAGAGGGGAGGGGTGGAAGGAGCTGAGGGGTGCAGAGTTGTCCCAGGCTGTGGCCCTGCAGCCCCCAGGGGGTGCTGGCTCACCGGAGGCTGCCACACTCCTGGCCGGGGCCGGGCCGCCGCAGTGCCAGGGCTGGGAAGGGCAGACGGGAAGCACCAGCCCATGACGGGAAGCGCCTCTGTCTGGTGAGGTCCTGCTGGCCATCGCATTTCCCCCGAGAGCGAGCCGGAGCCACCCCGGACCCCAGCTCCCTGGCCGCCGGCTCCGCAGCTGGGCCATCCCCGGCCGCATGCACGGAGCTGCGCTGGGCCCGCAGGATGCAATGCAGCGCTGCTGGTGCAGACACGGCTGGGGTGGCTGCCAGCGCTTTATCTTTCCGTTTCATCTGCCAGCCAAGAGCTTTCCCCTGCTTTTGCCTCTGAGAGCTTAAAGCAAGGAATGCTGACCTTGAGTACAGGTGCCTCGTGCTTTGTTACTCAAGGTCCGCGTCCCGGTTCACATCTGGGCCAGCTGCTCCGTCTTCTTTTTTTTTTTTTTTGCTGGACCCCCTCCCCCCCCACCTTCCCAGGCAGCCTGAAAGCAAAATTTTGCACTTCCCGCCCTGAGATCTGGCTCAGGCAGTAGCAGCATCTCTCTCTTTCCCCAAGGGCACTGGGGCACCTCTTCAGACTGGGGCCCAGGGGCCACTCAAGTTCCCAGAGTCACTCAGCCAGGTGCAGACCAAAGGGGACCAGGCACCCAGCCTCGGAGGCTCTGGCTCCCCACCTGGCATCACACTCATTTGACAAGCACTTTTGGAGGGTCTATCACTTGCCAGACAGAGGTCTGCCAGGGCCTGCCTCGCTGGACCCGGAAGGACTGTGGTCACGTCAGTGTGGTGTAGCTATCCAAGCAGATGCTCCTGGAGCTCGTTCTGTGACCGTTCTACAAAGCATCCTGGGACAACTGGATACCCGAATGCAAGGGACTGAACTTGAACCCACTACTTCTCCCTTCAAATATAAAAACTAACAGAAAATGGATTAAAAGTCTAAGTATAAGAGCTAAACCTATTTGCCGGGAACCAATTCCAGCATGTAATAATTACAAGAGTTTCACCACAAGGTTGGTGAAGCTTGGGCGGCTCAACAAGGTGAGCCACACATGTAGTTTACCTGTTGGAAACGGCTCAATAGCACTTCCCCCAAACCTGAATAGGATTGTTAACTGCCGGACAGCTCAGGGCATTTGATTGGCCAAACACCTGAACAGCTGTAGGCTACTCCCCAAACTGACAATGCTTTTGTACTCTACCCTTTAACACCCTACCCTTTGAAGTGTGTAACTCCACCTTGCCTTAGGACAAATTGTGTTGAATAAAAGCAGGGGTTCTTGGTCAAGGTAAGAGTCTTTTAGCTCCTTCAGCTGAAGATCCTCTGACCCCCCAATGCCTTTCAAAACTATCTTTCATCTCCGGACTCTTTAATCATCCACGCACAGCCCCGCTCTCCAGCATGCTGAACCCTTTGTAAGGCTGGGACAAGAACCCCAGCACCCATTGAACGCTCATAAGAAAACTCAAGCGTCAATTTTCATGACATTGGATTCGGCAAAACCTTTGTAGCTATGACACCAAAAGCACAAGCAACAAAAGGAAAAAGAGGTAAGTTGCACATCAACAGAATTAAAAACTCCTGTGCCTCAAAGGACACCATTGAGACAGTGGAAAGACAACTCACAGAGCAGGAGAAAAATCTTCGCAAATCCTACATATATCTGGGAATATATAAGAAATTCTAACAACTTGATAATAAAAAGACAACCCAACTGAAAAGTGGACCAAGACTCTGACGTGATTTCTCCAAAGAAGACATACAGATGGCCAATAAGCGCATGAAAGGATGCTCAACATCACCAGAAAAATGCACATAAAACCATAGTCAGGTCCCACTTCACACCCGTGAGGGTGGCTAGAATGAAAGAGTCAGGTAACAGCAGGTGCTGGCAGGGACGTGGGGAAATAGAACCCCTGGTAGATGGTTGGTGGGAACATGGAATGGCGCAGCTGCTGGGAACAAGTCTGGCAGCTTCCTAAAAAAATAAACAAACATAGAGGAATCACATGACCTAGCAATTCCGCTCCTATGAATGAAAACATGTCTGCACAAAAACACGCCCACACATGTTCACAGCAGCAGTATTTACAGTAGCTAAAAAGTGGAAATGTCGTGAGTTAATGAATGGGTGAATAAAATGTGGTGAATGTTGGGTTTGAAAGGAAGCAGGAAACAGACCACCAGGGAATTTTAAAGTAAAGTTTATTCCCCAGTAATGGGCGGAACCCATCATGGAGGTAGAGAAATCAGAATTAAAGTGGGGAGGGAGCAGGAAGGTACAGGACCCAGCTGGGCTGATGCCTCTTGGACATGGAGGACAAGCAACACGTGTCTTGCCTGTGGGTCCCTTTTAAAGGCCGGAACGGAAGGGGGTTGGGCCCAGGGCGGAACAGGAAGGGGTGGGTTCTAAGGACACTCTGGCATGTGCTGATTGGTGGTTCAATGTCTTGGAGATGTCTCTGTGACAGGTGCCAGTCATGTCTTAAACTCCGCCCACCAGTTGGGCAGTTGGGCGAGGAGAACCTTACACCCATCTTGTGTTAAACTCCGCCCAACAGTTGGGCAGGGGGGATAACCTTTCATTCCAGACTCTTTGATTTAGAAAAAATTGAAAGTCTGGGCAGGGATTCAGGGACTTTGCATTGCTTGGAAATTCTGGGCAGGGGTTCAGGGGCTTTGGGCTTCCCCCCACTGCCTCCACCTAACAGTGAATCCATACAATTGAGTATTATGTAGCAATGAAAAGGAACGAAGCATACTACAACATGGATGACCCTTGAAGGCATTATGTAGATACACATAGATGTGTCTATACAACCTATATGTAGACAAGGCACATACTGTATGGTTCCTTTTAAAAAAATACATTTTATAGATTTTTTTTTTTTAATAGAGAGGAAGGGAGAGGGACAGAGAGCTAAAACATCAATGAGAGAGAAACATCAACCAGCTGCCTCCTACACACCCACTACCGGGGATGTGCCCGCAGCCAAGGTACATGCCCTTGACCGGAATTGAACCTGGGACCTTTCAGTCTGCAGGCCTACACTCTATCCACTGAGCCAAACCAGTTTCAGCTGTATGGTTCCTTTTTAATGAGAAGACCGGAGTAGGCAAATTCACAGAGAGCAAATCAGTGGCTCAGGGGGAACTGGGGAGTGACTGCTAATGTGGACGGGGCTATAAAAAACGTATCACATCGATTGTGGTGATGGCTGCACAACGCTGTGACCGTACTAGAACCCAGCGAACTGTACACTCTAACCGGGTGAATGGCATCGCATGTGAATTACGTTTCGGTGAAGTTGTTATTAAAGAAATCAGGTGCCTGGCTGGTGTGGCTCAGTGGTGGAGCGCCGGCCTATGAACCAGGAGGTCACAGTTCGATTCCCGGTCAGGGCACAGGCCTGGGTTGTGGGCTCCATCTCCAGTAGGAGGAGGCATGCCGGAGGCAGCCAATCAATGATTCTCTCTCATCATTGGTGTGTTTATCCCTTTTCCCTTCTCTCTTCCTCTCTGAAATAAATTTAAAAAATTAAAAAATTAAAAAAAAACATTTTTAATAAAGTAACCATGTGATAAATGTCCTGGAGGGCTTGAGAATCTGCAAACGTATGATCCCTGGTGCACAGAATAACGACTCTAAAGCAGCTGTGGGCAAACTACGGTCCGTGGGCCAGATCCGGCCCGTTCGGCTGTTCTGTCCGGCCCGCGGAGCCGAAAGAGTGGAGGGTTCTCTTGCTCTCCCCTCCGCTCCTTCACCAGCAGCCCAAGATGAGAGTGCCAGCATGGTCAGGTTGCTTTTGTTCCGGCCCTCCGGTCCAGTTGAAGAACCCATTGTGGCCCTCGAGTCAAAAAGTTTGCCCACCCTGCTCTAAAGACATGCAAGCTTTAACATCCAGAACCCGTGTGTCACCTTACCGGGCAAACGGGACTTTGCAGGTGTGACCAAAGGTAAAGACTCTGACACGGGGAGAGTCAAAGCACGCGACGGTCTGTTGTGGCTTTGACATTGGAGCTTGGGGGCCACAAGCTGGGCATGTGGTGTCCCTGGGCGCTGGGAATGGCCTTTGCTGACAGTCGGTAAGGACGCGTGGATCTCGGTCCCAAACCACAAGGAACTAAATCCTGCCAGCATCCAACCGAGCAAGAGAAGGGCTCCCCGAGGAAGGGCCGCAGCCCACGGAGACCCGCGTGGGACTTCTGACCGAGGGGACTGGAAGAGTCTGTGTCTGTGTGGTTTAAGCCACTAAATGGTGGCAAGTTGAGCGGACACACAGCTATTCGTGGAGACTCTAGAAGCCACCCTTTACAAAGCAGGGTGCTGGTGTTCTCATGCCTGAGGAGGGAAATACCTCCCGTGTCTGAAAACCCATGACATCTGTTAATCCCCCCTCCACCGGCCTCCCCCCAGGAAAGCCAAGAGTGACTGGGCAGGGCTCACTAGGGAGCACTGCCCGAAAACAGAAAGTCCAGACATCCTCACGAGTCACCCCTAGTCTCTGTCCGTGTCTGCGTCTGCGAAGCTGCCTGTGACCCTGACTTCTGCCCACCCGAGACTGAGGAAGACAGGCAAAGCCTGCTGACAGCGCCCCAGGGCGCCCCCCCCCCCACCTGCAGGCCCAGCTCAGGTCCGGGGACCCTGTGGGGGGCAGGGCAGCACCTCCTCCCTCAGGCTCCCTCCAGTGTCCCCCACACCTGGCGGCAGGTGGTGCGGCCCCGAGTGTCTGCCCTGCGAACAGAAATGAGAATAGCTTCAGGTCGGCAGTGGTGCTGATGGCGGGGGATTGGGCCCAGCGACGAGGTGTTAGATGTTTGCTTTGGGGCCGTACTCTCACACCGGGATGAGACCAAACCGTTTGCAGATGGAAAGAAAGCGAAGCAGTGATCCAGCTCAGACGAGGAGGTGCTGAGAGGGGAGAGACGGAGGTAAGCAGAAAAGGTGAGCGAGGAGGGCGGAGAGATGGAGAGGCCTCCGTGCCGGGTGGGGGTGGACACACCCCCGGGACACCAGATGGGACATCCTAGGCTCGTTGCCATCACTCCTCAGACCCCACCCCACAATATGCAGCCGGACACACACTTTCTTTTTTTTTTTTTTTAATTATTTTTTTATTAAGGTATTATCTGTATACATAGCTTATCATTGCCCCCCCCCCCCATAGATGCCCTCCCTCCCCAGAGTTTTGTGTCCATTGGTTATTCTTATATGCAAGCATACCAGTCCTTTGGTTGATCTCTTATCTCCCCCAGATCTCCCTACCCTCCCCCCCCCCCCGCTGTCATTTGACAGACTGCCTGTTGTTTTACTGTCACTATATCAATCTTTCTGTTCATTCGTTTATAATGATCTTTAATATCCATAAATGAGTGAGGTCATGTAGTGTTTCTCTTTCATTGACTGGCTTATTTCACTCAGCTGCACTTTCTTAATAAACCGGTTACAACTGACCAGTTTTCGGGGTATTTTTATTTATTTTTAAAATATAGTTTTATTGATTTTTTTTACAGAGAGGAAGGGAGAGAGATATAGAGCTAGAAACATCTATGAGAGAGAAACATCGACCAGCTGCCTCTTGCACACCCCCTACCGGGGATGTGCCTGCAACCAATGTACATGCCCTTGACCGGAATCGAACCTGGGACCTTTCAGTCCGCAGACTGACGCTCTATCCACTGAGCCAAATCGGTTTCGGCTTTGGGGGTATTTTTAAAGATGCCTTCAACGTACCTGACGATCCCCCTCGTGATGGCTGCAGAGGGGTCTGGGAATGGTCCCCTCCGCTCACCTGCCTCTGGGCACCTGGCCTCTCCCGTCTGTGCCTGCCTTGGCCCGGGTTTACATGGCTGTGCGGGTGCATGGTGCACCCAGGGTTACAGAGCATGGGAAAGGCTCCCACCAGGAGTCCGGGTATCGCCCAGTCCGGTTTGGCTGGTCCCTGCCCAGACGCTACGGCCCATGTCCAGCTGTGGAGGCAGCCGGTGGGTACCTGGCTCCTTGGCCCTCTGCACAAGCCCCACCCAGGATGGCTGAAATCCCCACTGAGTTTCAGCGGCCCAGTGCAGGCCCCCGGATGGCTCGGGCCTTGGTGACGCTGGGGTCCAGCCCCCCTGGCCTCCCCAGCTTTCCTGGAACCCTCTTGCCCAACATCCTGTGTGGCAATTCTGCCTGTTGGCCCTACTTCGTCCTGCTGGCCACTGCCAAGTTCCCTCTGCTGGTTCCCGACCAGCTACCTCCACCAGACCCTTCAAGAAGTAGAAAGCTGCCTCCAGTTCTCCCGCTGGGGTCAGACCCCCTCTCTCAGGGGGTCCGGGGTCCAGCGTCCTTCAGCCAGACGGCCAGGCACTCTCCCGTGTCAGAGGTGGGAGGAAGGTGGGTCTGGAGACGGGACGGAGTGGGAAAGGGGGTCTACGTCCATGAGGTGGTCCTGGAGGGTCCGGCTGGCCACTGTGGCAGTGTCCCCTGCCTTCGTCAGCCCAAGGTCACTGGGGGCCTGCTGAGAAGCGGGGAGGAGCAGCCGAATCTGAAATGCCAGGGGGCCCCCTGGGTGCACCCACAGCGTGGTGGGGCTGGGAGACAAGTGGGCACAGGGCTGCTCCAGGCCGAGGGGGGTGGGGGGTTCTGCATGATAACATAACGGTGAGGAGTCGGGTAGAGGACTCTACCATTCACTGGATGGCGAGCCAGGCGGCTGGCCAGGCGACCTCACTACCGTACCCCTCGCGTCACTCCACGGAGAGGGCAGGGCCTTCCTCCCACTTACTGTCTCCCCAACCAAGCCCCCCACGGGGAGGCCACCGTTCACTGGGCACGTGCCACAGGGAAACTGGGGCCCAGGTCACCGTCTTCAAGGTCAGGCGGGTGTCAACAGAGAACAAGGCTGCCTGGCGGAGGCCTGGGAACAGCGGGCTCTCCGGCCCCTCGGTCGGTACCTCCGGATGCCGGACGGACACGGGAGGGGCCCAGCCGCGCATCGGACCACCCGGACCGAGAAAAGCGAGGCCCGGCGGGGAGGGGGGCGGGTACCCCGGTCCCAAAGCGCGTGGCAGATTCTGGGGAGGAGCCAGCGAGCAGCCTCTTCCCGCGGCCCCTCCGCTCAGAGGCGGCTCCTCCGCCCCCAGCAGGGCCCGGCGCCGCCGCGGGAAACGTCCCCGAGGCCCCGCCCCTCTCGACCCCTGACCCCGGGCCGGGGGGCGTGGCCTCGCCTGCGCCTCCGCTGCCTTCGCGCGCGCCGCCGGCTCAGTCCCACTGCGCGTGCGCGCGCCCCTGACCCCCCCCGGGGGCCCTTTGCGCGCGCGCGCGCCCCCGACGCGGGGGTTCCCCCCCCACCCCTGACGCGGGGACCCCCGGCGCGCGCGCCGAGGACGCCTGGGTCTCCGCGCTTCCGGGCCGGGCGGGGGCGGCGGGGCTGACCTTGGCCTCGCGCCCTCCCCGCTCCGCTGGGGAAGCGTACACCTGTCGGGCCGCCCGGCCGTGACGCACACCCGCCGGCCCGCGGACGAGGGTGCCCAGCCGGAGCCGGGTCTGCAGCGCCCCGCGCCTCGCCACCTCCCCGGAGTCAGACGCAGTAAGCTCCTCCCCGCTCCCCCGCGGCTCCGGGGCCGCCGCCTCGCCTGCCTTCGGGGCCCGCCCGGCCGAACCGGAGGTCGGAGGGTCGGCCGCCGGCCACGCGCGGCTGCGACACCCTCGGGCCTTTTGCCGGGGCGTCCCCTTCGCCACCCCGCCAGCCTGCCTGCCGCCGGGAAGCAGGCGGGGCCGGAGCTTGCCGGGATTCCCCTCGCACCCTCCTCGCTGCAAATAACTGACTTGTCTGCGCCCTGCCCCTGGGCGGAGTATGTCTGTCCGCTGGTGGGTCTGCAGCTGGCAGCCGGGCCCCTGCGGGGCTAGTCCTGGGGACCACGGCCCTTCCCCAGGCTCCCTGGAGTGCGGTTCAATGGGAGGAGGAATTCTGCTTTTTCCCTGGGATCTGCTTCATCTTTGGCCTTAGCCCTCGGCTTTCGACCCCCGTTTCCAGTGCATCCATACAAGGACTAGTTTTCCAGAAGTAAACCAGCCCAGAGCTCTGAAAACCAGCTCACCCAAATTGGAAAGTTTTGCCAGAAATGAGAACTCATGGGAAGATCATAAGCCTCGGTTCCTTGCTCCCCTCTCCACCCCCGTTATCCTCCCCCCTCCCCCAGGGGGAAAGGGGGCAGATGAGGGAATGCTGGTGTAGCGTGGGCATCCTGTAAGCCATGCCCTGCACCCTGCAGCAATGAACGGCTGATTGGCTATTGGAGCGTGGAGGCTCAGTGTGTAAGCTTTAGGAGCACCTGAGGCAAAAATGCTCCATGTTTGGCATAGACAGAACTCATTTTCCTGGCAGCTTTTTTTGTGTAACTTTCTTAGAGGTACATGAATGCACATCAGTAACCGCTCCAGGCCACACGCAAGTCGTTTGTACCCAAACGCTGGAGTTTACTAAGTTACTCTTTTTAAAAAATGGTTTTTAAACAATGATATGTGAGAGGAACAGAGAGAGGATCACTGACTGATATGTTGTCCTGCTTGTCTATGCATTCATTGTATGATGTTTACGCGTGCCCTGACGGGACCAAACCCACAACCGTGGTGTTTCTTGGTGTTTCAGGATTACGCTCTAACCAATAGACCACCCAGCCAGAGCTGCTGAGTTCCCGTCGGATGGTTTTAGGTCATTGCAAAGGAAAACAGTTACATCTGCGGGGAAGGAAAGGGAAGCCGAGAGGCACGCTGGTCACCTGTGGCCCGGCCACGTCTCACTCTGCGGACGGGATTGTCATCCCTGGTTGGCAAACTGCACTGGGGTGTGTCGGACCCTCACCCGGGGCAGAGCAGGGAGTCTGGTTTTACTTCTTGCTGCCCCCCGCCCCGTTGGGAGCCAGGAGGCTCTTGGGGAGAGTTCTCACTTCCGTTGCCTCCCATCGAATTTCTGGGGGTTTTGGCCAGGGGTTAAAGTGAGGTGATGATCCCCATTTTACAGCTGGGGAGAAAGCCCTCGGCAGTGGAGCGAACGCCTATAGCAGCGGTCGGCAAACTCATTCGTCCACAGAGCCAAATATCAACAGCACGATTGACATTTCTTGGGAGAGCCCACATTTTTTTAAACTTAAACTTCTTCTAACGCCACGTCTTCAACATAGACTCGCCCAGGCCGTGGTATTTTGTGGAAGAGCCACACTCAAGGGGCCAGAGAGCCGCAGGTGGCTCTCGAGCCGCAGTTTGCCGACCACTGGCCTAGGGCTAGGGAGTTAGAGGGTTACTCTCCTGTGCTTTCTAGGCCCAATGTTAACCCCCCTCTCGGGCTGGGGGGAGCTTTTAACCACCTCAGCATCGTTTCCCGTTGCTTTTCCATCTGGGTGGCAGGAAGGTCAGGAAGCTGTGATGCGCTAGCTTAGTCGTTCCTTGGCATTTTCTGCCGCGAGGCGGTTAATGGGTCTGGTGGCCGTTCCAGGAAGCTAGCGAGAAAAGTCCCTGGACTCGTGACGCCGCTGGTTTCACAATAATTCCCTTTACTGATGGCGCTGCCGGTTGCGTAACGGTGGGGCTAACGTTCCTTGGGTGCCTGCTGTGTGCCAAGCTTCTTCATACGGAGCGTCCCGTTTTGTTCTATCGGCTCGCTGTCCCCCTCGGTGGAGGAGCGCGGGGAGGCTGACCGGCGTGCCAGGGCCACAGCTGTTGTGGGCCGGGCCGGGCCGGAACCCAGAGTTCCCACCCTCCAGAAACTGGAGGACCTTCCTGGTTTTAACAGAGCAACTCGGGCTTAACCACACTGCCCTCCTGGCGTCAGGAGGAGGGAGGAGGGTGAATCACGGGCAGGCAGCGTGGGCCGAGGCCGACTACAGCGCCTGGTGCTCAGGCCTCCTTGACCTCAGGGAGTGGAGCTGCCGCCCTGTGTGGGTAGCGGACGCTGGAGAAATACCATACAGCTCACTCGTGTCCTGGCTGTTAGAGGAGCAGGACCCACGTCCACCCTAGTGCAGTGCATGCGTGTCGCCGTTTGGGGGCTGGAGTCACGCATTCTTACAGGGAGGGGGCGGCAGGGCTGGCGCCAGTCCGCCTGCATTCAGATCCTGCCGCCTCTGAGCTGCCTGACCTTCTGAGTTACTTCACCTCTCCCCACCTCAGCTTCCTTCTCCTCATTCTAGAAATGGGGCAGTCAGTACTTCTTTTTAGGTTGTGGCGTGATGCATGGCCAGCTCTCAGCCTCGCATCGGACACACGATTAAATACCCTAGGAAGAGCTCTTTTATTAGTCATGGTATTGGCACAAGTAGTAAGTTGCTGCTAATGTGTTTCGTGCCACGGTGCTTGGCCTCACCGCTAGAGACTGGTTCCTGTGTGCCACCGCTCACGCAGAGAGCTCACACGCAGGCGGCGGGGGGGTCTCGTGCAGGTGGAATGTATTTGTTCATTCGGCAGATGTTTATGGCTCACCCTCTGAGCGCCAGGCCCCTGTTTTGGATACTGGAGACATGCAGTGAACCACCACAGAAACCTCTGTCCCCACTGGCACGTATATAATAAAAGGCTAATATGCAAATTGACCGAACAGTGGAACAACCGGTCGCAGTGACACTCACTGGCCACTAGGGGGGCAGACACTCAACACAGAAGCTGCTTCCGGGTGGTCAGTGCGCTCCCACAGGGGGAATGCCACTCAGCCAGAAGCCCTGAGCTCACGGCTGGTGAGCACAGCAGTGAGCAGCACTAAGGATGTCCGACTGCTGGCTTAGGCCTGCTTCCTATTGTTAGTCAGTTGGACATCCCCTGAGGGCTCCCGGACTGCGAGAGGGCTCAGGCCAGGCTGAGGGACCCCCCCTTTCCCCCAGTGCATGAATTTCGTGCACCAAGTCTCTAGTCACAAAATAAACACACTTATTACACATTATAAAGTGACATGTAGCCAAAACCGGTTTGGCTCAGTGGATAGAGCGTCGGTCTGCGGACTGAAGGGTCCCAGGTTTGATTCCGGTCAAGGGCACGTACATTGGTTGTGGGCACCTCCCCAGTAGGGGGTGTGCAAGAGGCAGCTGGTCAATGTTTCTCTCTCATCGATGTTTCTAGCTCTCTACCCCTCTCTGTAAAAAAAATCAATAATAATAATAATAAAGAAAAGTGACCTATACCCTGGAGAGAAATGAAACGGATTGACTTGGAGACGAGAGGTTTCTGGTTTTACATGGTCGGCTGAGGCAGCCTCACTGAGGTGACATTTCAGCAGAGAATGGAAGGTGCTGAGGGTGAACCAAGTGGATATCTATGGGAAGAAGTGGGTGAGGCAGCGGGACCAGCAGGGACAGAGGCCCGGGGGCAGGAGAACGGGTGGCTGGAGCCTCCAGCAGGGCAGGGAAGTGGGGAAGAGATCAAAGAGCTAACAGCTGGGAGGCCAGAATGTCAGACCCAGGAGAACACGGTGATCTGACCCGCCTGAGAAAGATCACTGCCCGCTGTGCTCCGGGAGGAGGGAGGCGGAGGAGGGAGGAGGGAGGCCAATTAGCAGGTCTCTGCGGCAGCCAGACAGGTGACGGGGCGGCCGGACCGGCGTGGAGCTGGAAGGTGAAGAGAGGTGGGTGTTTTTACAAAGCTGGCGGATTTGCTGACTCACTGATGACCCAAAGTTTCCCGGCCTGAGCACGGGAAGGGGAGGGGTGCCTTTTACTGAGCAGGGGAGTGCATTGGAGCAGGCTGGGAGAGAAGCCCGTTTGGTTGTAAGCGTGGGAAGTCGTGTAGACAACAACTAACGGTGTCGGAGTAGCAGTGGGTTGTCTGAGGGTGCAGCTTAGGGGGGAAAGTCCAGCCTGGGAATACAGACTCGGCAGAGAGAGCAGGCCGGGCGTGCTGGTAAATGTGTGACGACCTCCTGGGCGGGGGGCCGGCTGGTGGGGAGCTGGTGTGTCGTGTTGGCCAATGTCTGCTGTGCAAACACTCCTGGCTGGCCAGGTTCAAGCACTTGCTACAGAATATTTTCCCTTGCCGATGCAACAGATGGAACTAATGTCAAGAGCACAGACAATAGTAAAATGCAGTCTCACCTGTGTTTTTATTATAGTTGGTCTGGTTCTGAGTTTGTTATTAACAATGGCTGTGCTTAACAACTGGCTTGAAAAATTCCTGGAAGCTTAGCGTTTGAATCTTGTGTGGAGGTACAAGGGGGCTCTGTCCGGCACAGCGTTTGGGTCGTGGGGACCCCAGACTGGTGCCTAAAGAGGTGAGGGGAATCAGGACTCTCGGAGAGTAGGAAAAATGGCCCGAGTTTAACGTGCATGTGCGAGGGCGGGGGAGGTGGCACAGACGGGCCCCGGAGGAGGAAAGAGCACAGGGAAAATCGAGTTGGCACTCACAGAAGGGACTGGGCACGGCCCCTTGTACTGCAGTTGAAAAGGATCTTTAGTTTCACTTGTTTTCCTTTTAAAGATTCCAAAGTCCTGGGCTGTGGTTTGAGAAAACCTTCCTCCTTCCTGCCTGGCACACAGAAAGTGGGTGCCAGGTGTGGGTGCCATGCCGTGCGGGGGAGGGGCAGGGCAGCAGCGGCCTCTGACCTTCACCTCCTGCTCCTCTCCGCCCTCGGCTGCTGGGCCCAGGGGACCAGAGCTGCCTCCTCCCGGGCTTCACCGACACCGCCGGGCGCAGCACGCGCCGGTCTGTGCGGGCCTGGGCAGGCTCGGTGTGCGGCCCCCTTAGCCGCCTCTTTTGCTTGGGCAGGAGCAAAGACTGGAACCCCGACTCTGACCCAAACCCTCTGGCCGGCCAGTGCCCACACTTTGCGATGTTAGCAGAGCTGTGCTGTGAAAGGTGAGTCCCCAGGATGCCTGTAGACCCCCTCAGTCTGGAGCTGGGGTGCCTGGACCCTGGGCATGTGCCCGGTCAGCCCCAAAGCCCCGATGAGCCACCAGAAGACCTCCTGTCATCTCCCCACCCCCTCCAGGCGGCCTCGGGCCTGCCCTGTGCTCTGCAGGGTGTTTCTGGTGAGTGTCTCTAATAATAATTGTTGTAAATGAACTTGTATCTTTTGTGCATGTAACATACAGCTTCAGAGTTTTATCTTAACTTCTGAATGACACTCATTGCTTCATATTTTATATTATTATTATGTTTTTATTGCTTCATATTTTAGTTGTGCATTTCCACCTGCTACTTTGGCCCCTGCGTCTCTCTCCTTTCTGTGGAGAGTGTAGGACTGAGGACTGGAGAGTGTGTGGGTCCTGGAGCTCAGACCTGGGTGGGAGGCTGGGGCCAGCCGGATAGAAGTCCCATTCGAGGTGGTGTGGTCATTATCAGCAGGCCCTGGGCCACAATCACCACGTGTTCCGGCCGTCCTGCGCTGTGGCTTCACGATCTTTTCACTGAGGGTTTTCTTGTTTATTAATGATGAAGGGAAGAGATTCAGAGCAGGGTCAGCGGTCAGAATGCCCCCTCCATGCTCTCGCATGAGCTTCAGGGATGTAACTTTATTTTATAAAATATATTTTATTGATTTTAGAGAGAAAGGGAGAGGGAGAGAGAGATAGAAACATCAATGATGAGAGAGAATCGATTGGCTACCTCCTGCACGCCCCCCACTGGGGACTGAGCCCGCCACCCAGGCACACGTGCCCTTGGCCGGTATCGAACCGGGGACCCTTCAGTCTGCAGGCTGACGCTCTATCTAGTGAGCCAAACCAGCCAGGGCTGGGGTGTAACTTTAGATTTCTTCCACAACCGTCCCTCTCAGAGCAGGCAGGGAGGCAGGAGGACGAGCTTCAGCGGAACCTCCGAATGGAGAGCCTTGAGCAGAGCGGGCTCAGGCCACAGGAGCGTGCGGGGCCACCAGGGCCCCTGTTTTCAGTGAGGAGACGTGGACACTAGCTGTTGAGGTGACTTAGTGTGGGCCAAGCCGGGGTCGTGTGGCCGAGCCCGAGGTGGCTTTGAGCCAGGCCCTCCGATTGCAATGCCCTGCGCTGTCCGCACAGGGATGGAGGCTCAGGCCCACAGCTGCCGCACCTACCGTTTCCTCCGCTGTCCGACGGCCTCGGCGCTGAGCTCCTCCACAGGCGCCCGGAGGAAGGCCGGCACTCAGCCCTCGGCACACACCGCTGCTCGGGCACCTCGGTGCTAGCGTCGGGCTCCCGGGGTCAGCAGCCGGCTGGACGGGCAGGTCTAAGCCCGCCGTGGGTGCGGAGGCACCCATGGCCGCGGTGAAGGGAGCAGGAGGCAGGGTGTGTGTTTGGACCTGCGGCCCCTCTGCTGAGAGCTGTCGGTCTAGACTCAGTTTTCCGTATTACAGTCTCGCTATCCTAAGTGTGCTCTTTGGACCAGCTGTCGGCATCTCTGGCCCCTCCCTGGGCCCTCTGCACCGGAATCTGCATTTTAAAAAGATCCTCAGGAGACCCAGATGCACATTAAAGTTTGAGAAACACTGTTAAGGTTAGACAAACATGGCAATCAGCAATCCAAACACACAAACACACACACACACACACACACACACACACACACACACACACACGCCCACACTGGATCGGGGAGGAGCAGTTCCCGGTGTTTAGCAACCACAGATAGGCACACTTGCTGCAATCACGGGCAGCTCTGACTGTGCTTGTTTCACGGAGTTCTGGGGACATACACAAGAGGTAAGGGGGCAAACTGGGAACGGGGCTGGTCAGGGGAGGCTGCTGCAACAGCTCTGAGTCAGACCGGATCTCAGCGGGCCGGGGAGGCGGGCAGGCCACCCATTGCAGCTTTCTGCAGTCTTCTGGGGCCCGGCAGCGGCTCTGGCCCGTGGGCTCCTCTCCTGCCCACCCAGACCCCGGAGGTTCTTGAGCTCCTTCCCCTGCGTGTACCGGCACTTCCCGAACCCTGGCCGCCACTCGGATCAGGAGCCCCGAGACGCAGCCTGCCAGCTGGCGGCTGCAGGCTTCACCTTCCTCCTGCTCTGACCTTGCAGCTCTTCCGCCCTCCCCGCAGGGGCATGCCACTTACGTAGGGAATGCTCGAAGGGCCAGGGCCGGGAGCTGGAGAGCAGGGGGAAAGTAGAGGGGCCTGTGGCTCCTCTGCATTGGGGCGGGGAGGGGGGGCGCGGGGTGCAGGTGAAGGAGAGGGGAGCCCCTGGTCCTCCAGTTAAAGCTGCAGTAGGGAAATGTGGTGGTCCTGTGCACACTGGTGCCACTCTGTGGTTGGATCCTCCTCTTCGTTTGGCTGCTGACGGTGCCGTCTCAGACGAGGGATGGGTCCCCAGAGAGTTAAGGACGAGGCACAAGGCAAGTGGAGAAGGAGGCCAGATGCCTGAGTCAGGAGGCCGATCCCGGGCCCCGATCCAGGGGCGATGCAGGTCTGCGGAAGGTCAGCTGGCCGGGGCTGCAGGGCTTCTGTCACTTCCTGTGGTTTCTTTCAGCCTCAGTTTCCCTCTCTGTAGACCAGATTACAGACTCGTGGTGGAGGAGTCCATTCACCCTTTATCTGCCTGCCATATAATAGGTGCTAATCAGCCATTGTGGTTCCTACTAAATAAATAAATATTTACATGGTATTGATTTCAGAGAGGAAGGGCGAGGGAGAGAGAGAGAGAAACGTCAATGATGGGAGAATCATCGGTCAGCTACCTCCCACAGGGCACGCACCAGGGATCGAAGTCCACAACCCGGGCATGGCCCCAATTAGGAATCGAACCGTGATCTCCTGGTTCATAGGTCAATGCTCAACCACTGAGCCACACTGGCCGGGCCTAATTCCTTCCTCATTAGCACACCCAGGCTGGGCCCGTTCCCCCACCTGTTTCTGAGACCCAGCTGCTGGCGGGACCCTCCTTCCTTCCTCACGCCTGCCTCCCCCGGAGCGCCGCCCTGGTGGAAACGGAAGGGTGGGGCACCGCGGAGTAAAATGGAGCCCATTGAGCTTCACAGCCTCCGTTCGAACAGAGGCCAGAGAAGTCGACTCCCCTGGTGCGTTTGTGGCGGGTCTGAGGCCTCCCGCCCTTCCTACATGTCAGCTGCGCCAAGTTAGGCTGCAGCCAGCCAAGTGTTAGGCCGCCTGGGGAGGCCGCAGCGTGCCCTTGCTGAGCAGTCAGCCCAGCCCCCCACCTCTCACCTCTCACCTCTCACCTCTCACCTGGGACCTTCAGCTGCCTCGACGCGGTGGGACCCACCACTGGTCTTCTCGGGTTCAGGTCCACATTCCGTGAGCTCTAATGCTCACCCGCATCACGTTCATGCTTGGGACATGTTAGCCTTCAGTGTTTGCTGCTCTTGTTAATATATACCACGATAATTATACAGCACTGACCCCGGCACCATAGAAACATTACCTCACTGTAATCTTTAACAACCCTGTGATGTAGGTACCTCTAATACCCCATTGCAAGTGAGGAACCGAGGACCAGAGGTAGTATAATTGTCCACGGTGAGGGCTTGAGCTGAGATTCGAACTCCGTCCTTTGGATCCAGTCTGTGCTTTTATCACCCGGTGTATTCGCGGTGTGCTGGAGCCAGGGCACGTGGGAGAAGCCAGGGGAGAGGTGAGAGGAGTGGCATCTCTCACAGCTCCAGCACCAGCTAAGGCCCTGCCACCTTCCTGAGCTACCCCGATGGCGCAGGCAGCCTGCGCGCCGGGCAGAGACTGGCTGTGGTCATGAGGTGGACAGCTCCGATCCCCTGGCGGCCCTGGGCCTCCCTCACGGCTGTGCCACCTTCCCATGCTCCCGAGCAAAACGTCCAGCCTCCGCCCGGCTGCCCCCTTCCCGGCAGAGTCCTGTTGGCAGAGCACGCTGCCGACCCGCCGGCTTCCTGGCACTGACACAGCAGGGAGGAGGAGCAGGGGGGAGGGGGGAGGGGGATGGCTGGGACTAGCCGTTTCCTGAGAAACACGTGGCTGTTTCTTGCCAGGCAGGAAATGTCCGATGGCCTGGAATCGTGTGCGCCCCGCACCACGCCACCTGAGCGTGTCTGACCCTTCCTTGTTCTCGTGTCTCCCCAGGCGCCCGCGCTTCTGGAGGATGCTCGTGGCGGTGGTGTGCGTGGCCCTTCTGGGCTGCCTGCGGGCCCAGGGCCTCCAGGGGCACGTCTCCGTGGTCCTGCTGGGGGCCACGGGGGACCTGGCCAAGAAGTACCTGTGGCAGGGGCTGTTCCAGCTCTACCTGGAGGAGGCGGGGCAGGGCCACAACTTCAGCTTCCACGGCGCTGCTCTGACGGCCACCGAGCAGGGCCAGGAGGTTGTGGCCAAGGTCTTGGAGTCCCTTTCCTGCCCCAAGGATGTGACACCGGCTCGCTGTGCCGAGCTCAAGGACCAGTTCCAGCGGCTGAGCCAGTACCGCCAGCTGAAGACCACGGAGGACTATGTGGCCCTGAGCAGGGACATCGAGGCGCGGGTGCAGCGCGAGGGCCTCTGGGAGGCGGGCCGCATCTTCTACTTCTCCGTGCCGCCCTTCGCCTACGTGGACATCGCCCGCAGCATCAACAGCAGCTGCCGCCCGGGCCCCGGCGCCTGGCTGCGTGTGGCCCTGGAGAAGCCCTTCGGCCACAACCTCCAGTCTGCCCAGCAGCTGGCCGCCGACCTCGGGAGCTTTTTCCACGAGGAGGAGATGTACCGGGTGGACCACTACCTGGGCAAGCAGGTGAGCCTGCCAGGCCGGAGCGAGCTGGGCGCAGGGGACCGTGGGCGGGGCCACACACTGACGGTGGGCCTGGCCTGAAGGCGCGTGAGACCCGGCTCGGTGGGCGGGAGGTGAGGGGCGAAGGGCAGATGGTGAGCCGTTCTGTGTGGCCCTTGTCCACATGTCCTGTCCTGTTTCCTCACAGGGGCCGGGCTCTGATCTCTCAGCGGTGCCCCGTGCCCCCTCCGGAGGTGGCCCGAGACACCGGGCTCTGAGCCCGGCTTCTGGCTAGGAATTAGAATTGATCACCTTATTCCACACCCAGTGCCTGGTTTTCAGTATTTTTTTCTTCCTGGCTTCTGTTTCGAGCCAGAAGGCCAGCAACAAGATCTTAAAACGGATGAGGGATCCGAGGCCCCTGCTTCTCAATCGGGCCCTGTGGCAGAGCCTGGGCCAACCCGAGGGACACACCTTGGCTGACTGCGCTCTCAGAGCCCCTTTAGGACACTTCCCCCCCGAAAACGCCAGCAGGGAGCGGGCCTGTGTGCCCGGCGCTGACCAGGCGGCCAGCGCAGGCCTCAGGTGTGGCTCTCCGTCCGGCCCATTGAGTTTCAGTATCCCAGAGGGGTCCTCAGGCCAGGCCTGTCCCGGGGGATTTCACTTGTTTATGAGAAAATGAAAAAAATAACACTGAATGCCAACTTAAAGCTTTCCTTATTCCATTTTTGGCGTTGTAGTATCTTTCTGTTATTTAATGTTGATGGTAAGAGGCAAAAGATCATCTTAACTCTTTCCTTTCCTCCCGGAAGGAAAACTAAAAGGCTGGTGGCCCGGTGGAGGTCACCTAAAGTGACCTGGCCGGGAAGCCGACGGCACGGCCATCGCTCTGATGGCCTCTCGAGTCAGGAAGAGGGTGGGCCCTCCTGGGAGCCAGGCCTCCTCCTCGGTCCCCAGGAGACCCCGCAGCACCCCGTCTGCTTCCCCGCCAGGCCGTGGCCCAGATCCTGCCTTTCCGAGACCAGAACCGCAAGGCCCTGGACGGCCTGTGGAGCCGGCACCACGTGGAGCGGGTGGAGATCGTCATGAAGGAGACGGTGGATGCCGAAGGTGCGTGGATGGTCCGCTCTCGCCTCCTCGTCCTTCCGCCCCGTGTCCGCTGGGCGCTGGCTGACCCCTGCCTCCGCCGGCGCCTCTCAGAGGGCCGCTCTCGCTGGTGTGTGGACCCCTAGCCCCAGGCCCGCAGGCAGACCTGAGTGGTCAGCGCTGCCCTCAGAGCGTGGGGTCTCCTCAGGTCAGTGTGGCTCTGATGCTGAGCGGTTGGCCAGCAGTAAGTGCCAGAAGGTACCCCGAGTTCTCTGGGGGATGTGGGGGACCATCGGGTCTCATGAGGCTTCCTCAAACTTTAATGCTCGTCTGAGTGGCAACCTCTGCCTGGAAGGCTTCTCGTCCTCTCCTCGCCTTCCGGCCCCGCCGCGCCTGGTCCTCAGCTCAGGTGTCACTCTCCTGGGAGCCTCTGCAGAACGTCTCAACCAGATCCACTCCCCCGCCACAGCCTCCTTCACTCCCCCTGCTGGGGGCGGGAGGGAGAGAGAGAGAAACATTGATGTGGGAGAGAAACAATGAATGATGTGGGAGAGAAACATCGATCAGTCACCTCCCTCATGCACCTGACCGGGCATCAAACCCTCGGCCTTTTGGTGTATGGGACAGCGTTCCAATCAGCTGAGCCACTGGCGGGCTGCCCTCCCATTCCTTTCCTCGTCATGTCCCTGTCCCTGCAGCCTGCAGGGTCCAGGCCCCCTGCTCTGGCACCCGGCACCCTCCTGGGAGGTGTGGGATGAGCGAGCAGGCTGAGCTGGGGAGGAGACCTGCGTGTGAGCCCGTCTCTGCCTCACCTGGGTGACCTCAGCTCGCCACTCCCCGCGTTTGGGAGATGAGCAGGTTGTGTAGGTGACCGTGGCCGAGGCCCCTTGAGCTCTGGCATTCTGGGAGCTCATCACATTTTTTGAGCTTGGATATGTTCAAAGCGCTGGTTCTCACCTGAAACAATAGAAGCTAATTCTTGGCGTGTCCTCAACCCTCCGTTAGCCAAATGAGGTGGGTGCTGTTACTCCCTGCACTGCAGGTGAGGTTCGGGGTGCGACCGAGGTCACACCGGAAGTGGTGGGGCCGGGTCCTGTCTTCCACACCGGCTTCCAGCTCACGCTGACCTTGCTTCTCGGCCCGGGCGGGAGCCCAGGGCCCGTCCCTGCCCCGCACTGTGCGCCCGGACGGAGCGGGGCCAGACCCTCGGGCCGGGTGGGGACGAGGAGGCCTGCCTCTTGTTCTTTGCCTTCTCCTCTTTTTCTTTCTCTGCCCCTGGCTGCTCTCTCCAGCTTGCTCTCCCTCCTCTTCGGATGTGTGTGTAGAGCTAGAAGTCTGGTGACACGGGGAGCAGTGAGATGCAGCCTCTGTCCCCCAATACCTCACACATTCATGGGGGGACAGACTCCAAACTGGATGAGGCAGGCAGGGGTGCCGTGTGCAGGGGCGGGAGGCACGGTGGGCTGAGGCCCGAAGGGCACTGCTGTCCTTCAGAGGAGCTGGGTTTCTCCAGCCTGGACCCCCAGCAGAAGAGAGGTCCCCACGCAGTGAGCTTTCCGGGGTCTCGGGATCCCCCAGCCCTGCCAGATCCCCCTGCAGGCCTTAGCGAGGGCTCAGGCCGGGGCTCCCTCCGGGGCCTGTGTGTGTCTGATGTCCCGGCAGCATGAGTGCTGGCCTCCGCTTGCTCTGTCTGCAGAGGATGCGCGCAGGCCCCGTGCGAGGGCGGGCGGGCCGAGGGCAGCGGATGGGGGGGGGGGGCGGCGGCCGCACCTGCTGCGGGACCAGCACCTGCACTGCTCTGCCTGGACCCAGCTCCTCGCCGCCGCAGGGCTGGGACGCAGGACCCCCCTTCCCCCCTCCCCCCCCCTCCCCACGCCTGTCTGGCAGCTGCTGCGGTGCCCGCGCCGGGCGGGGGAGAGCGGCACTGTCTGGAGGCTGCGGTGGGCGCCATGGCCTCTTACTTCTGGGCCCCGTTGTCATTTGTGGGTTTCTTTGCAGGATCCCCATGGAGCCAGGGCCTAGACAAAGTGCATTTTGAAGGAAGTGAGTTCTCTGTCTCTGTGTCTCTCTCCTCTGTGTGTGTGTGTGTGTGTGTGTGTGTGTGTGTCTCTCCTTGTGTGTGTCTCTCTCTGTCTTTCTCTGTCTCTCTCCCTCCAACCCCACTGGGACTTAGGACACGCATTCTTCACATCCAGGAAGTGGCCTGTGCAGCTCTGGTGCCCGAGCACGGAGCCTCGCTGTCCCCTCTGGGTCCTGCTTTGGAGCCCGGACCCTGCAGGCCCCTCCCCCCATCCCCCCACAACCACCATGGCCAGGAAGCCCTGTGTCCAGCGTGTCAGGGCCGAGGCTCACCTTCTCCGGGTTGGGTAGGAAACAAGCAGGCAGTCTTTCCCCTGCTCTGGGGGTCACCGCCCGCTGCCGGGGGTCACCACCTGCTGCCAGGGGTCACCGCCTGCTGCAGTGGGCCTGAGCGTGGCCAGCAGGCAGCTCTGAGCCCGGCGCTCTGCTCTGCCCATTATGCCAGAGGGCAAAGTGGGCCTTCTCCCTCCAGCACCCCAACACTCAGCCCCTGGCTTTTCTCCTTCTCCTGCAGGTGCTCACCCCTCGCTGAGCCCTGAGAGGGAGGCGGGGATGGGCCCTGGTGGCAGCCTGGACCACCACCCGCGCGCTGGCAGGGGCGGGGTTTGAGCTGTTCCGGTCTGAGGCCCAGAAGAGGGACTTGTGAACTGCAAGGTCAGGGACTTGTGAGCTGCAAGGTCATTGCGATGTCCCCACCCCACTCACTCACACCCCCAGGGACGGGTTGGCTGCCCCAGCTCCCTCCCTCCACGGCTGCGGTGGTTTTTTCCTTCCTTTTCTGCCTCAGCTTCTGGCCCAGAGGAGTTTGCTGCAGCGTCAAGGCCGCTGCATAGACAGCAGGGAGGGGGTGGAGGGAGAGAGAGAGAGAGAGAGACGCCGAGAGAGACAGACATGGGAGGAGGGAAGGGAGACGCGGTCCTCCCTCCATCTGCAGTGCAGCTCCCTCTTCTCATCTGGGTGCCCTCCCGAGGGGTCCCCATCCAGTGAGCCCCTGAGAGTCGCAGGAACCTGGCCCCGGGTCCCCTGAAGCAGCCCGGTGGGCCACTTCGCTTCTGTGGAAATGACGCCTGCGGGTCCCCGTCCGGGCTGCTGGGAACGGCTCTGTGGAAGGAGGCTGGGCCAGGGAGGGTCCCGGCCTGACCCTGGGGACGGAGCGTGACGCATGCCCACGGCTGAGGGCGGAGTAGCCGCTCAGCGCCTCTCACTGCGGACGGGCAGCCGGGGTCCTCCCAGAACCAGCCGGTGTGCCAGAGGGGCCGGGGCGCACCCCGCGGTGCATTCCCTCCTCTCCCCGCCCCCGCCTCCATCTGCAGAGCGGCCAACGTGAGCCGGGCGGTGCCGGGCGGTGCCGGGCTCCCTGACCAGGGGCCGCTCGCTCCGGGCCCGGCCCCCGCTTTGTCTGCAGTGACCCCAGAAGGCACTGGTGCGGTCTCGGCTGGCTTTTCGTTTCTTGTGTTCTTAAAGCCCTGTTTGTACGGGAAATTGGGATCTCCTGTAACGTGGAGGCAACAGACCTGTTTCAGGTGCCAGCAGTCTCTACGTGGTGACGGTGACCCAGGGTCTGTCTGTCTCTGTCCCTCCCTCTCTGCCTCTCCGTCTCTCTGAGTGTCTTGAGGGTAAAATCTGATGGTGTGTGTACATGGGAATACTTTACAACTGGAAATGCTGCTCTCTCTATACGTTGGCAAGGACAGGAAGTGGGCATGGCCTCAGGACCTTGGCTCCACCTGACGTATTTATTTTTATTTTTAAAATGTGTTTTTATTGATTTCAGAGAGGAAGAGGGAGCGAGAGCGAGAGAAACATGAATAATGGGAGAGAATCACTGTTTGGCTGCCTCCTGGGGATGGAGCCCGAAACCCGGGCACATGTCCTGAATGGGAATCCAGCTGTGCCCTCCTGTTCATAGGGCGGTGCTCACCCACTGAGCCGCACCAGCCAGGCTAATATTTACCTTTTAGTACAGGGGTGGGCAAACTTTTTGACTCGAGGGCCACAATGGGTTCTTAAACTGGCCCGGAGGGCCGGAACAAAAGCAACCTGACCATGCTGGCACTCTCCTCTTGGGCTGCTGGTGAAGGAGCGGAGGGGAGAGCAAGAGAACCCTCCGGCTCTTTCGGCTCCGCGGGCCGGATAGAACAGCCGAACGTCCGGCCCGCGGGCCGTAGTTTGCCCATGGCTGTTTTAGTAGCTCTATACTTCTGTTCAATTCTGTTTATGCCACAGAGTACGGATTGTTCTATTATTAGGCATTTTGGTTGTTTCAGTGTTTTGCTAATTTAAATAGTCCTTTGTGAGCTTTCAAAAATATTAAGATATAATTCACATGCCCTTTAGCCCTAGCTGGTTTGGCTCAGTGGATAGAGCATCGGACTACAGACTGAAGGTTCCCAGGTTTGATTCTGGTCAAGGGCACACGCCTGGGTTGCAGTCTCCATCCCCAGTTGGGGGCATGCAGGAAGCAGCTGATCCGTGATTCTCTCTCATCATTGATGTTTCTCTCTCTTCTTCTCTGAAATAATAAAAAAATATTTTTATAAAATTTACCCCTTTAAAATGTACAATTCACTAGTTCTTAATATATTCACAAAGTTGTGCAACCACTCTCTAATTCTAGAACACTTGTGAGTATTACGCTTATTTTCCCTCTAAGCGTACTTCCAAAGTGGAATGAATAGGCCAAAGGAGAAAGTCTCCTTTGCTATTCTGTCTCCCTGGACGTCTCCTGCCTCCCCTGGGATGCACCCCTTGAGGTTTCGAGGGGCAGCGCAGTCGGGGGCAAAGCGGTGGCTCTGTCCAGCTTGTGAGTGTGGACGAGCCCTGGCCTCGGGCAGGATGGAAGCCAAGTGTATTGGGCCTTCCCTCCACCGTCCGTCCCACTGTGCCGTGGTCCATCCTGTTCACCTAGATGGACTTGAACCCTCACCTTTCAACCCAGGAAAGGATGCTAGGGTCAATATAGATCATTTTCAGAAAAAACAAAACAAAACTAAACCCAGAAGAGTCCACAACAGCTGCTGGCAGCTAGAAAACCCAGCTTGTTGGCATCTTCCGGAGGCCTAGCCCTCCCTTCCCTGGGCCTGTGCTTAGCTGCAGGCCTCCCCCCGAGAGGCGCAGGTTCTGGTCACTGCACTTGAACTCTGAGAAGACAGAGCCAGCAGGAGAGGATCAGAGTCTGCAGTCTGTGGGCTGTGCTGCACGCCGGCACCCCCTGAAGCTTGAAATTAGGAAGAAAGGAAGCTCTCTCTTACACAGCGGGCAGTACGCCTGGCAAGTGCGCTCTCCCCCACGGATCGAGAGGGGATAAAAATAGGAAAGGGCCACTGAGGGATTTGCTCAACTAATGAATAGTAAGCAGATAACAGGGCTTTTAAGGACTCTGCTGTGTTCTCGCCATCAAAAATGCCTCTGTTTGCAAAGCTTTATTCTCTTTACGCTCTTAAGTCTGCTGCGATTCATTGATTCTGAGACACGTTTTCCCCATCTCTGAAGTTGGGTTTCCCGCTGGCGAAGGGACAGTTGACTTGGCACTCCTTGTCTTCAGGTTATAAAAAATGATTCGCCATCGATGGCAGTTCTGATTTGACGAAATCCAGCATGTCCCTCCCATCATTGCCTCCCCAGGCCCGTCTCAGACCACCAGCTACCTGTTAGGATTTTTTTATTAGAAGAAGGGGGGGAGGGAGAAAGAGAAACATCAATGACAAGAGAGAATCATTGATTGGTTGCCTCCTACATGCTCCACACCCAGGATCGAGCCTGCAACTGGGGCCTGTGCCCTGACCCGGAATCGAACCAGGACTCCTGGGTTCATAGGTGGATGCTGAACCGCTGAGCCACACTAGCCGGGCACTGTTAGATTTTTTTCACTGGAGGCCACACTACTCTTCAGACTCAGCAGCGTTAGGACTAAAACCATCCTTGCATTTTTCTCATGAAACATAACTACTCTTTCTAACTCTTTATTCCCACGTGGTGACTGCGGTCTGTCTTGCCTGGCCGGGCCCCTCTCATGCCGCCCTGAGCAGTGCCAGTACCAGCTGGTGTTCATGGTGCTGCCTGTGTGCCAGGCGCGGTGCCCAGGCCTGCGTGTGTGCGGGCTCATAACCTTCCACAGCCCCACTGGGAGGCACGTGGGAGACAGCCGCTCCCCGGGCCACAGGCTAAGGCAGGGCTGGGCAAACTACGGCCCTCGGGCTGGATCCGGTGAATAAAACTATTTAAAAAAAAACACCCCAAAAAGACCGTACCCTTTTATGTAATGATGTTTACTTTGAATTTATATTAGTTCACACAAACACTCCATCCATGCTTTTGTTCCAGCCCTCCGGTCCAGTTTCAGAACCCATTGTGGCCCTCGAGTCAAAAAGTTTGCCCACCCCTGGGCCAAGGCATGGCCGAGCGGAGACCCCACTCCAGGTCCCCACCCTGAGCTGCTCTCGCCCCTCCAGCCCGCCTCCACCCAGTGTTCCCCTCACCCACAGAATATCGTCCGCGTCGCTGCTGCTCCCCGGCCCCGCCCTGCTCCCCGCACCCTGCTTGATGTCATTCCGCGGCCCCTCTGACAGGTCACCGCGGGCCCTGGCCGGCTGGTCTCCCCACAGCGCCTGTCACGTCTCCACTTTGTAAAACACAGTTCTGTGGAGAGGTGACTATGTGTCACACCGTTCACTCCTTCGAGGTGTGCAGTTCAGCGGCTCCCGTATGTTCCTGGGGTGGGACAGCCATCCCACGACCCACTTCAGAGCATTCTCGTCACCCCCAAAGGCGCCTCTGACTCCCCCCTCTCCCAGCCCCCGCAGCCCCTGGCCTCTCTGTCTCCGTGGGTTTGCCTGTTCTGAACATTTCACATCAATGACTGATACGATCCGTGGCCTGTTGTGTTTGGCTTATTTCACTTAGCGAGATGTGTCCAAGGTTCTCCCACGTTGTAGCGGTTGTCAGAGCGACCCTTTTCGTCGCTGCCTAATACTCCGTTCTGTGGTGGACCACATGTTAGCCCTGCATTCGCCAGCTGGTGGACATGCAGGACGTTGCTCTTTTGTGGCTGCTGTGAACAACGTGGCCATGAGCATCCGTGTACACGTTTTTGGGTGGACGTACGCTTTCCCTTCTCTTGTGACAGTAGGATTGCTGGGTCACATGGTGGCTCTTTAACTAGTTGTGGTCAAGAGCTTACTGGCCCCTCAGGCTCCTCAGTCTAGTTCCCAAGGCCCTTCCCATCCGTCCTGGATGCCTGCTGTTCCAGCCACAACTGCTGCTGCCGCCGCCGGGCCAGGCGCTGCCTCTGAGCGGTGTGCTAGGGCCTCTGCCCTCTGCCTCGTGCTGTCCACCCCACCTGGGATGTGGCTCAGGGACAGTCAGCCCAGCATTTTAAGCAATCTGAATTATGTGTGCACATTAGAAAACCATGCGATTACACTCATTGGCCCAAATGCTTATGTTCTCCAAAACAATGAGAAGACTTGGTCACCCCGAGCCCACACTCCAGTGAGGCACCACCTGCTGGCAGCGGGCATTTAACTGTCCCGGGGGACGTAAGCGCTGCCCCATTCCCCTCACCCCCGCACTGGGCCCCAGGCACGGGCTCCCCGACCTTTGACCTATCCCGTTCTCTGGATCCCTTCTCAGCTGGCTCCTCTGACCACGGTGCTCCGTTCTGAAGTCCGTGGTGCTTGGGCCACCGAGTGCCACACTGAGTGCCGTGTTCTGTGGTCGTTTCAGTGGGGTGGAGGAAGTTGAAAGGGAGGTATTTGGTGGCAAGAACTGCAGGTGCTGGGGCCAACTGCCTGGTTCAAACCTTAGCCAGCAAGTTACCTAACTTCTGTGGGCCCAGGGGTCACAGCAGGAGGTACGTGGATATCAATATGTAGGGAGTAAGCGGGCTGATGCCCATACGTTGTTACCGTCATAGTTTTTCCCTGGTGCCTTCTCAGCAATGTTGTAGGAGCAATGTTGACGGTCAGAACGCTGTGGGGCGGGCTCGGCCATTGTCTTTTCAGTGGGGGTATCCGAGTACGCGGCTCTATGGCTCTGGACAGGGCTGGACGGTCTGCCGTCCCAGGGTTTCCGCTCGGCAGGGCTGCTGAACTCTCAGTGAGAAGTCAGCGCGCCACCACGGGGACACGGGGCCTTCCTGCTGGTGGGCTGCTGCTTCCCCTCGCCCCGCAGCCCGGCCCCGCATCGGGCGTGGCTGGCGGGCTGCATTCAGGGCGGCTGTTCCCTTGCTCAGTGGTCCTGCTCGCCCCCAGCTGGCCGGAGCCGCCTGGGAGCCGGGCAGGCAGGTGGCCCGGGCCCTCACGCAGGCCCCGGGGGCTGAAAGCAGGGTGCTGGCTACGCCGCCCGAACAAGGAGGCCTCCTGGCTGGTTGTGGGAATTAGATATTGGCTCCATAAAAAGGAATGCTTACAGAACACACACGCGATCTACAGGACTGTGGCACAGCAAATGCACGTGCCCCCAGCCCGACGCTGAAACGGCTCTCCTGTCTCCGGGTCCCCGGGTCCCCCCCAAACTGCCTCCCGCCTTAGACCCGCCCTGCTCTGCCGCTGCTGCCACGCTGTCTGAGCCTGACTCGGCTGTGGCGTTTGAAGGGCGCCGTGCTGGGTGTGGGCTGAGGTGGCCGTCTGTCCCTTCGTCCTGCATTCAGACAGTCTGAGGTCTGGCTCCCAGTAACTGACTGACTTCTCCCTGGTGGTGACACGGAAAGCCATCCCAAGTTCCAGGAGCCGTTTCCTGTCGAGGTTCTCCATCCTGTGTTCAGAATTAATTTTGGGGGGAAGCATACATGTTTCTGTCGACACGTTTTTTGCAGTTGATCCGTGGCGACATGTGTCTATGCGTTTTCTCCGCCGCTCAGTGTCCGTGGCTGCGGGCGGCGCTCCCAGGCGCCAGGGCAGCGGCACTGAGCAGAGACCAGCCCTGCTCCGACCGAGCTCCGGGTGTCGCCGGCAGCGCCAGGCGGGCACGGAGTCAGGCAGGGGCGGGCAGGAGGCAGGGGGTGCGGAGGTCAGGGACATCGCCCGAAGCTGACCCCGCCCGAGTGGCACTGCTGGGTAAGAAGCAGTCTCACCGTGGACAGGGCACGCGAAGCCCCCACCCGCATCGCCCTCCTGTCATGATGTGAGGCTTCCTCTGTGTGTCCTCAGCTGCGGACAGGAGCCCTGCCACGCGGGGAGTGTGCGCTGGCACCTCGCTCGCAGACAGCTGAGCGTCTGCACTTGACAGTCATAGCTCACGCCGAGCTCTGGAGGAGGTGTGTGTGTGTGTGTGTGTGTGTGTGTGTGTGTGTGTGAGTGAGAACCGCCCTGCGCTGCTGTCCTCCCATGGGCAAGCCCGCTCCGCCCCGGGGAGCAGGGACGGCCGTGGTGGCTGCGCGGGTCTTGCGGTGTGACCAGAGGGCACGGGAGCCGTGCCCAGCCTGCTCCTGCCTTCACCCCGTCCACTGCCAACGGGACGTCTCCACAGGCATGTCCCTCGGAACTCACCTGAGAAGAAACTCGTGTTTCCCCGCCCAGCTCCCCCCCCCCTCCCCCCGGTCTCCTCACCTTGGCAGAGGGCTCACCGCCCTCCTTCGCTTAGGCCTCGGTTCTGGGAGTCACTTGGGCTCCTCCTCCTCGTTCAGCAGCCCAGTAGGGGTCTAGGTGCCTCTGAACTTGGCCCTTCCGGCTTGAAGCCCTCCAGGCGCTCCCCCTGAGCTCCGAAACAGGTCCCGCCCCTTTCCTGGGCTCCGGGCCCTGCCCGCCTGCCCGCCTGCCCGCCTGCCCGCCCTCTGGCGCCTGAGCAGCCCGGCTCCGTCTGCCTCAGGCTTCGCTCTCCACTGCTCTCCGTGCCGCAGAGCTGATGCTCTCAGGGCCTTCCCTGCTTCTGTCACATCTCCAAGTTTCTCTACTGACTTACTTTGTCTCCCTCCACCTCCCTCCCCGGAAGCCGAGGACAAGGCCTGCATGTGTCCTTGGCGCCTGCACGTTGCTGGCACCTCGGTGCACTTGGTAACGGTGGCAGGGTCAGCCGCTGGTTGGCGGGAGGCAGACACAGGCACTCAGGTCACAGCAGTCAGCGGCCCTCAGACCCCAGAGCCCAGGCCCTCCGTGAAGCCGGGGGGCCGGGCCGGGGCCAGAGCCTTCCCCCCACTTCCTGGAGAAGCCCGAGAGTGACACGTCTCTGAAAGGGCCCTGGAGGGTTTCCGCATAAGCCGTGTTTGTGGGCTCCGCGGACCGGGCGTGGGGTGCGGACAGGCACGGGGCTGGGGTCTCGGTGCGCCTCGGGGCGTTGGTGCTGCCACCTTCACGGCCTCCGGTCCTCCCGCAGGTCGCACCAGCTTCTACGAGGAGTACGGCGTCATCCGCGACATGCTGCAGAACCACCTGACGGAGATCCTCACGCTGGTGGCCATGGAGCTGCCCCCGGACGTGGGCCACGCGGAGGCCGTGCTGCGGCACAAGCTGCAGGTCTTCCAGGCGCTGCGGGGCCTGCGCAGGGGCAGCGCCGTCCTGGGCCAGTACCAGGCCTACAGCGAGCAGGTGCGCCGGGAGCTGCACAAGCCGGCCGGCTTCCTCAGCCTCACGCCGACCTTCGCAGGTGGGCCCCGGCCCGGGCGCGGGCTCCCCCCACACACACCCCATTCCACCCCCCGCCAGTGAGGCCGCAAGCCTGTCCGCCACTGCCCAGAGCACCGCCCGGGGAGGACCGCTGGGCAGGCAGGGCCCCAGAGCAGCCTCTGGGCATCCCCGAGGCTCAGGGCCTTCTGGGGGGTGCCCCTCAGACGGCAGATAACACCCCCACAGGCGCAGCACCTGCTGAGTGCAGGCTCTCCGACACATCACCCCATGGAGCCCCTGAGGCCCACGAGGCGGACGTGTGATCGCCCGCTTAGAGGAGGAAACGTGGGGTTCAGTGACGGCGGGAAGCCTGCCCAGGCCCGCGGGCAGAGGGTGGGACACGGGCAGGGAGCGGAGCCCGGAGGACCCTCAGCCTGGCCCTAGTACCCCCACCCGCCCTCGAAGTCCTCCTCCCTTCTGCACCTGACCTGGCTCAGGCAGACCTGAGCCCCCCGCCCCCCGCCAGCCCAGCCCCCCAGCAGTCAGCATCCCCATCCTGGGACTCCGAGGCTCTGGGTCTGACTCAGCCCAGCTCCCCTTCCTCGGGGTCGGTGAATCTCGGAGAGGCCGTGTCTGCAGTGGTTCCAGGGCTGTTTTTCTTGCTCCTTTTTCTTCTTTTTTGGTTGATCCTCACCTGAGCATATTTTTTCATTGATTTTTAGAGAGAGGGGAAGGGAGGAGGAGGGACAGAGAGAAAGGTTGATGTGAGAGAGACTTGATTGGTTGCCTCCCGTACAAGCCCCGACCAGAGCCAAGGATCGAGCCTGTAACTGAGGAATGTGCCTATAACCAGAATTGAACCCGGGACCCTTCAGTCTACAGGCCGACACTATCTACTGAGCCAAACTGGGTAGGGCTGCTTTTCTTTCTTTTTTAAAAAAAATATATATTTTTATTGATTTCCGAGAGAGAGATAGAAACATCAATGATGAAGGGAATCATGGATCGGCTGCCTCCTGCACGCCCCCCACTGGGGATTGAGCCCATAACCCAGGCATGTGCCCTTGACCGGGAATTGAACTGTAACCTTCTGGATCATAGGTTGATGCTCAACCACTGAGCCACACTGGCCTGGCAAGGCTGCTCTTTGAGCACCGCTGGAGGGAAGATCCTGGGAGGGGTGAAGGGGGGAGGGTGGTGAGCCCAGCAAGGCCGTGGGTGCCCAGAGCGGGGCTGGGGGGAGGGCTGGCTGGCAGGGAGGCAGGAAGGCGAGGCGAGTGGGCGGGAGGCCCGTTTCGGTGCTGGGTGTCACCTCCCCTGTCCTCGTCCCCGCAGGTGTCCTCGTCCACCTGGACAACCTCCGCTGGGAGGGCGTCCCTTTCCTCCTGATGTCGGGCAAAGCCCTGGACGAGCGGGTGGGCTACGTCCGGGTCCTGTTCCAGAACCGGGCGTGCTGCGCGCAGAGCGAGCGGCACTGGGCCGCCGAGCAGAGCGCGTGCCTGCCGCGCCAGGTGGTCTTCCACCTCGGGCACGGCGCGCTGGGCGGCCCCGCGCTGCTGGTGAGCCGCAACCTGTTCCGGCCCGCGCCGCCCGCCGGCTGGGAGGAGCTGGGGGGCCCGCCGGACCTCCGCCTCTTCGGCCGCCCCCTGTCCGACTTCCACGCCTTCCGCCCCGCGCGGGAGCGGGACGCCTACTCCGTCCTCATCTCACGCATCTTCCACGGCCGCAAGGACTCCTTCGTCACCACGGAGAACCTGCTGGCCTCCTGGGCCTTCTGGACGCCCCTGCTGGACAGCCTGGCCCGCGAGGCCCCCCGCCCCTACCCCGGCGGGGCGGGCAACGCCCACCTGCTGGACTTTGAGTTCCGTGGCGGCCAGCTGTCCTTCTCGGCGCAGCAGCCGGAGCAGCTGGTGCCGGGGCCCGGCCCTGCTCCCGCGCCCAGCGACTTCCAGGTCCTCCGGGCCACGTACCGAGACGGCCCGCTGGTCACCGCCTGGGCCGAGGAGCTGATCGCAAAGCTGGCCGCCGACGTGGAGGCGGCCGCCGTGAGGGCCGTGCGGCGCTCCGGCCAGTTCCACCTGGCGCTCTCGGGCGGCTCCAGCCCCGTGGCCCTGTTCCAGCAGCTGGCCACGGGCCACTACGCCTTCCCCTGGGCCCGCACGCACCTGTGGCTGGTGGACGAGCGCTGCGTGCCGCTCTGGGACCCCGAGTCCAACTTCCAGGGGCTGCAGACGCACCTGCTGCAGCACGTGCGGGTGCCGCATTACAACGTGCACCCCATGCCCGTGCACCTGCGCCGGCGGCTCTGCGCCGAGGAGGACGGGGGCGCCCAGGCCTACGCCGAGGAGATCGCCGCCCTGGTGGCCAACAGCAGCTTCGACCTGGTGCTGCTGGGCATGGGCGCCGACGGGCACACGGCCTCCCTCTTCCCGCAGTCGCCCGCCGGCCTGGAGGGCGAGCCGCCGGTGGTGCTGACCGAGAGCCCCTCGGGGCCGCGCCGCCGCATGAGCCTCAGCCTGCCCCTCATCAACCGCGCCCGGCGGGTGGCGGTGCTGGTCATGGGCCGGCTCAAGCGCGAGATCACCCTGCTGGTGAGCCGCGTCGGCCACGAGCCCAGCAAGTGGCCCATCTCGGGCGTCCAGCCCGCCTCAGGCCAGCTGGTGTGGTACATGGACTACGAGGCGTTTCTGGGGTGACGGGGCCTCGCCCTCTGCCCACTCCCGGGCTGCCTCGCCCCTGTGCTCCCCCCTCCCAAGTCCTGCCCCCTGCCCGGCGCCCGGCTCTCTGGCCCCGGGCACCCAGGGTCAGCCCCGGGGGAGGCCCCGTCCCAACCCCTTTGGTCGCTCCTGTCCAGAGTGGTCAGACCCAGAGACAGGAGGAGATGGAGGCTCGTGAGCAGCTTCAGATCCAGGTCAGGAGGGAGGCACCCCCGAGCGGGGAGACCGGGGCTTCCATGTCAGCATAGCCCGCCTCGGGGCCAGGTGGGCCGGGTGCTCCCGGCGTCAGCAGGAGCCTGGCACCGGGGGCAGGGCTGTGCCAGGCTGGTGCTGGGGCTGCCCGGAGCCTGCCAGGTGCAGCCCCTGCTTCCCTTTCCTCCCGAGCCCCTGCCGCTCGGCTGCCTCCTGCCCCTGCTGGCTGCCTCCTTGTCCGAGTGCCTGGTCCTTCCTCCTCCTCCTGACTCGGGGGCGTCCACCCCTCCTTGGCATGGTGGCTGTCCCCAGACTCTCCAGGTATGGACGGGAGGATGGTGCCCAGAACATGGCCACAAATACCGGGTGCTACGACGGTGCCAAAGACCTCAAGACCCATTTGGGGCCTTCCTCAGTAATGACCTTCTCTGGGTCATGGGGGCCCCGCCCGCTGGGCACAGCCTCAGCCATCCCAGGACCCCTCCTCCGAGGGCTCTTTCCATCTCAGGACCTCCCAGGGGGGGTTGCGCTCAGGGTCCTCCCTGGTTTTCCAGGAAAGATCTCGGCGATCTCTTTGAGGGGACAGCTCGAGGGGGGGAGAGGGGAGACCATCAGACGATGCACCATCAGACGCTCTGATCGGACCAGACAGGAGCCAGGCCCTCTGCCGCGGCTCCGGCAGCCGGGGCTCAGCCCCTCCTCACGCTGCCTCTCCGGCACCCAGCCCACGACCTCCTGCCGCTCCCCGCACCACTGCATTACTGCATTGTGGGGGGCTCGGGAGCAAGGCGCAGCGTCCCCTTGGGAATAGGTGAAGTGCTCGCTCTCGAGAAGCGGGGCCCACGGGCCTGTTCTCCCAAGACCCCAGGGGTGTCCGAAATGCCTTTAAAATCACCAGTGACGGGACGCAGTATTTCAGCTTTCCACCTGGGCACGCCCCGGCGGTGCCGTCAGGAATAAGATGCTTCATGGGACTGTACCGCCCGCGGCCTCACTGAGGCAGACCCGCCATCAGATGGCTCTCCTTGGGAGGAGGCCCCCCGAGATCCACTTCTCTGCCTTTGACTGTTCCCGGCGGCGATGTAAAGGACTGTGGCCTCCGTGTGGGGTGGGAGCCCGGGAGGTGGTGCCTGTCCAGGGCGCCCCGTTAAAACTCCGCTTCCGCTGGCAGGCCGGCCGCTGCCCTGACCTCTGACCTCTGACCTCGGCAGCACAGTCAGTGCCGGTGGGAGTCTCCTCCCTTTCTGGGTCAGCATCTCGGCCATTTGGCTCTACAGATGCTGGTGGCCACAGGTGGTTGCAGGTCGGTGGCCACGAGGGGGCGCTCAGGCACCATCCCTGCCCTGTTTTGCGGTCTGAGTCCCAGGCATTCCCGGGTCCTGCTTCCCGCTTTGCACTCTGCCTCCCTGGGCCCCGGCCCCAGCTGCCCCAGCTGCTCCTGGGAAACTCGTTCCCCTGGGGTTGCAGCACCGGAGAGGACGGGACCTCCACGTGCCCGCGCCTCCGTCTGGGATAAAGGGTGAGCTGTCGCCACTTCTGAATAATCGTGAGTCACTGCAGGCCTGAGCCGAGCATGTCCTGTTCTTAGAGGGCTGCCTGCCCCGAGTGCGCCCTTTGTCGGGGGGGGGGGGGTGTTGCATACGGGGTTGGGATGGGGCAAGAATGCCAAAGGTTTCCTTTCCACAATCAGCTGCTGTGTTAAAAGTCCCCTGGGGGCACTGTCAGGCTCACTCTCCCCTTCCCTTCCCCTTCCCCTTCCCCTCCCCTCCCCTGCCCCTCCCCTCCCCCCTGCCCTGAGCAGGAAGCTCAGCTGGTGGTTTCCAGACGTTTGGGCCAGAGCCCGTCTGCAGCCCGGCGTGGTCAGGGCCGCCTGGGAGCATGGGCCTCTCCTCTGTCTCCTTAAGAAAGTGCTGCTCGTCGTCTGCTCACTCGAGCTGATCCATAGTTTGAAAAATGCTGCTGGAATCCAGCTTTACCCCGTTCCACCGAGGACCCAGGCTTGGGAGGGAGCAAGCCTGCTCGGCTCCCACGGGGTCACTGCCACCATGCTGGGCCTCGAACCCGGCTTCCCGGTCCTGCAGTCTCACGCCTGGGCCCACCCAGCACAGCGGGGCTGCTGGGGGGGGGGGGTCATGATGGGGGTGAGCAGTGGGTGGTGAGGAAGCTCTTCCCAGAAGCCCGGGAGCGATTGTGACGGGGGAGGGGGGCTAAGTCCGGGGCTAAAGACTAAACATTCTGCACAGTGTGGTCTCGGCTGACCCCTGGGAGGTGGGGCGGAGCCTCCTCCGCTGGTGGCTTTGGGACTGACAGGCGCTCCTTAGCGGGTCCTGAGGATTTCGGACGGGCCTCCCGGCCCCCGCGGGGCCGCCTCCCCCGGGCCCGGTGCTGGTGCGGCCGCCTCAGCGGACCCTGCACAGGCCGGCCTGGCCCTGCCGGGGGCATCTCCGGAGAAGCCTGGCTGCCGTGAGTGTCTGGAGGGAGGAGGGACTTTCCCGGCTGCTGTGAGCGGGAATCTGTGATCCGGGAGCCGCTCTCTGCTAACCGCAGGCAAACAGCCTCAGCCCGTCCGGGTGCTCCTGCCGCGTCTGCAGACGGCGCTTCGAGGCCGCGGACCGCGCTCTGCCGGGCGCCCTTCCAGAATGCGCCTAGGCCCTCGTCCTCCCTGCCCCCCAGGGATGGCGTGTAGGAAGGAGGAGAGTGCCTGTCAGACCTTCTGCAGTTCAGTTTTCAGAAAGTTTTTCAGTGGAAACACCCACAGCCTCGTCAGCATCGGCCTTCAGCACGTCTTTATCTTCAGCCGGCGGCCGCAGGCCTCTGCACGGAGAGGCGGCCTGGCACGGGTCGGGGGTCAGCCCCGGGTCAGGGGTCAGCCCCGGAAAGGCCTGTGGTGCAGGCCCCGGGCCCAGTGACTGGCCAGTGCGGTCAGCACCTGCCGCCCGGGAAAGAGACCCCAGAGGGCAGCCCGGTCCCCTGGGTCACTTGCTGAAGTGAATGTGGGCTGAGTGTGCCCCAACCCCCTCCCTCGCCCGCACACACACGCACACACACACCCCTCCCCTATGCTCTGCTGGCACCTCAGGCCTCAGGGTGCCACCAGCTTTTCTAGGTGACGATTCCATGAGAAGGAGGGCACCCCCCGAGCCCCGGCTTCTGCATGGGGAAGAACCGGGTGAGAAGGTGCCAGCTGGGCCCCAGGGCTGTTGGCACCTGGGCCTGGCTTACACCCGGGAAGGCCAGGCTGTCGGTGCTCCGGGCAGTTGCCAGCAAGACGCCTGGAGGAGCTGGGGCATGGACACAGGTGTTGGGTCTGGATGGCGTCCCTGCCCTCCACACGGGACTGGGCTTCTGACCAGGAGCGGGGAGCCGGGGAGACCCCTGGGCAGTGGGGGGGGGCGGTGGGCATGACACCCCCTGCCAAGCAGCAAGACTGCGGTGCCTTTTTGCCAAGAGAACTGCCCGTTTTTATGGGAAAACTGGGCCCTTAAAGAGGCCTCAAACAGACACATTCAGTTTCTAAATGATCTTTTCTATATCAGATGCAACATTTATTTTTTTAAACAATAAAATTGTTTTGCCAAAACTCCTGTTTTCCTCCTTTCTGTGGGAGCTGGAGGGTGCGGGCTGTGTCCTCGGAGGAGGGGCAGGGAAGCCTGGAGGGCCCAGGGCAGCCGCGGCCGCAGAGAGCCCAGCAGCCGCATCCCGCGCCCGAGGTCGCTGAGCCTCCTGGCTGCTCACGGACTCCCCATCTTCCCGGCAGCCCTCGGGATGGGGAGGGTCCGCGGGATGGGGAGGATGCCCCGAGGGCGGGGTGCTTTGTCATGTCCTCTGCCTGATGCTCGCTCCCAACCTGTGCCAGGCTCCAGGAATGTGAGGGTTGTGGGCGGTCCAATACAACTGCAGAACCCCGGGGGCGGGGGCGGGGGGTGGAGAGGGGCGAGAGCCTGAGCGGCGTGCACACCAGCAGGGTCTCTGCCCACCCTCCGCCTCCTCTCCCCTCTCCCCAAACCTGGGCCCGGAACCTCGGTCTGCACGGCGCGTCCCCCCCCCTCCCCCCCCCCCCCCGCTCCTGTCAGACCCGCCGATGGGAGCGTGTGAGTGGAAATCCGTCACCCAGCTGCCCCGGCCGGTCCCCAGGAAGGACATGCGCTCATGGGGCCATCGAGCCTTCCTCCGGCCCCGCTGGTCTGGGCTGTGGCTCTGCCCGCCCGGCCACTGCCGCCCGCAGAGGGCCCTGGTGAGAGCCATCTGCTCTCAGACCCGAGGCCGTCCAGGCGGCAGGGACGCTCCCCCGGCCGATGGCACAGTTCCCGCCCTCGGGGGGATCAGGGCCCGGGGCTCGGGTCCCCGCTGCTCTCGGCCTTGGCAGGACCGCGTGCTGGGAGGGTCAGAGCTGGGCTCTGGGTTCACATCCTGGCCGTGCTGGTTCGCCGGGGCGCCAGGGGCCTGGTTTACCACTGAGCTGGCTCTCCTCCTCTGGTACCCGGGAAGGGGCTGCTTCCCGGGAGGGCGGTCAGCGTGGCCCTCACTCTGGCTCCCTTGGCGCTGGGGGCACCACGGGGACTGTGTCCACTCACCGGGCCCTCCATCTGACACTGCAGGCCTCTCGTGTCCCAGGGGCTGTGACAGAGGGGACGAGCCCGGCGCGCAGGAAAGGACAGTCTAACCGGGCGCTGAGCGGCCGACAGGGCCGGCCCCAGGTGCTGTGCCATCCTCGGTGGGCACCAGAGGGCTGGGGGGGGCAGTATTTATTCAGTACCTACTACGCGCCAAGCACTGTAGTAGGGGCCCAGGACAGAGGAGGACCCAGCCCACCCGTAGCTCCTAGTCTGGTGGGGAAGAGACAGGACCAGGTGGTTGCAGGCTGGCTGGAGCTGCGGGGTGCCTGGTGGGGGCACTGCCCACCGTGGGGCACCACAGACGTTCTCCGGGGGGGTACTACAGCGGGGAGCCCTGGTGCGGGCCATGGGCTCAGCCCGCCCCCTCCAGGCCTGGGCCTCACCATAGAGAGCCGAGGGCTGCAGGTGTGGGGGCTGCCGCAGTGGGTTCTGGGGGCTGATAGGATGCAACTCCCAGGCCCCCTGGCCCGGAGGATCTGCTCCTACTCAGTGACCTGGGAGCCCCCCCCCCCCCCCAAGGACTCGCTCAGCTGTCAGGATCGCGGCTGTGGAGGCAGATTGGTCCACAGAGCTGTCCATCAGCAGCCCAGCCGGGCAGGGCCCCGCCTCTGCGCCTGCTTTGCCCACATGCCCAGGTCCCAGTAGATCCGCATGCCCCCCTCCCCCAGCCACACCCGGAACCCGGAGCCCCTGATGGTCTCTGGGCCTTTGCTGCCATCGCTGCGTCCTTCCCAGCTGCCCTGGGAGACAGGGCGACCCCCTCCCAGGCCAGCGGCAGGGTCGCCTGGAGCCCCTCCGTGCCGGGGCCCTGCGGGGCAGAGACGCACAGGTTGACAGACGGCTTCAGGCATCTGCTGCAGAGCGTCTCCCAGATGCGGCTCCCAGACGGAGCTCAGCCCGCTCTGGTGGCGTGCCAGCCACCTGGGTGGTCTGGGAGCCGAATGGAATCCAGAGGCCGGAGGAGCCGGGTTCCGATTGCCACCAATTTCCTGAAAAGTTCCTTCTGGAGCTGGCTGCGTGGGGAAAGCAGACCCTCACTGAAACCAGATGTCAGCATCTGTCCCACCAGCCCAGCCGACAAGCAAGGCCCCGAGGAGAGGAAGCCGCTTCTTAGCCGGCACCTAAAAATATTGGCTTGGGTTTTCCCCTTAAATTAAAAAAAAAAAAAAAATTAACCCCCTCCACCCTAGCCCTTCCCCTCCTGGGTTCAGAGGGGGCACCCTGGGGACCTCACCCAGACTCGCCTTCCCCGTGGGACTGGAGCAAGGACGGCGTGGAGGACAGGAAGGGGCATTCCTGGGGGAGGTGGGGAGGGACCCAATCTCCCAGAGCTCCATTCATCTCTGTGGAACACAGAAATCAGAGGACAAGGGGACCAGGAGACTCAGAACTTGAGAAAGGGGCAGGGAGGTGCTAATGCCCAGAGCCACGTGGCTCCTGACGGCGCCTCCGCCTAGATCCTCCACGGGCCTGTGCCAACGGGGTGGCGGCTGGGGCAGAGCCAGTCCCTCCGGGTCGGGTGCGAGCGCTCTGCCGGGGCTGAAGGCTCTGCTCCCACATCTTGGTAGCTGCCTGCATGGGGGTCCTCAGTGTTTGGCTGAAATCATGACTGGCACAAGCCCAAGGTCACCTCTTTATTGATTTATTTTCAAGGTTTTTATGGGAACTTTCCTCAAGCCTGGCTGTCACCCAGCATCTCATTGAAAGCCATGAAACTGCCTGATTCCTTTATTCTGAGGAGTGGCCACGTCTGAGAGCGCTACGCTGCAATGTCGCGTGTTGCCAGCAGGTGGCGCTGTCCAACGTGTGATCCTTCGTGAAACCCACAGAAGTTGAAGGCCAGAGTCCATGACTTGAACCGGGGTACTAATTCAGGAAATGCTGTAAGATCACAGTTCTGTAAGATAAGGCCCACTCTGATCTTCAGTGTCACTGCCTGAGATAAGGAAACCTTTAGTCAGAGCTGCAGAATGGGTCCAAATTGTGTTAATGCTCTTCCGTGTTCTTTTTGTTCTGGTGGACCTGGCCACACTTCTGTATCACGGATTCCATGCTCTTCTCTTTTAAAAAAGACGAATCTTTATGGACTTCAGAGAGGAAGGGAGAGGGAGAGAGAGAGAAACATCAATGATGAGGATCGCTGATTGGCTGCTTCCTGCACGCGCCCACACCGGAACTGAGCCTGCAACCCCGGGAATCGAACTGGGATTCTCTGTTCATCGGTGGATGCTCAACCACTGAGCCACGGCCGAGCAAGGAAACCTCTTCTTATTCTTGTCAATAATAATAATATGTAACGTGTCCATTATCTGGAAAGTCCTCAAAACCCTAGGATTTCATTTTAACACATGTGGTGCTCGATTAATATTTGCTGAATGACTGTCCCTCACCCCACACATTCTGGGAAGCGTGTGGAGCTATGCGACAGGCGGGGAAACTGAGTCTCAGAGAGGTTAAGGGACTTGCTCAAGGCCGCACAGCTGGTGAATGGCAGAGCTGGGTTTGGGTTGGGTGTGTCTAGTTCCAAGTTCCTTGCCCATTCACTCCAATCAGCAAAGGGACTTGGAGAAAATGGAGTCCCTCGTGCTTATGGAAATAGTAGGGGCCCGGCCGGTGTGGCTCAGCGGTTGAGCATTAACCTATGAACCAGGAGGTCATGGTTTGATTCCCGGTTGGGCACATGTCTGGTTGCGGGCTCCAATAGGGATGTGCAGGGGGCAGCCGATCAATAATTCCCTTTCATCATTGATGTCTCTCTCTCTCTCTCTCTCTCTCTCCCCCCCCCCTTTCTCTCTGAAATCAATAAAATATATTTTAAAAAATAAAGAAGCGCCGAAACCGGTTTGGCTCAGTGGTAGAGCATCGGTCTGCGGACTGAGAGGTCCCAGGTTCGATTCTGGTCAAGGGCATGTACATTGGTTGTGGGCACATCCCCAGTAGGGGGTGTGCAAGAGGCAGCTGGTCAATGTTTCTCTCTCATCGATGTTTCTAGCTCTCTATCTCTCTCCCTTCCTCTCTGTAAAATATCAATGGTGAGCCGAGTGTCCCAGGGGGCCGAGTGCCCCGGGTGAGCCGAGTGTCCCAGGGGGCCGAGTGCCCCGGGTGAGCCGAGTGTCCCAGGGGGCCGAGTGCCCCGGGTGAGCCGAGTGTCCTAGGGGGCCGAGTGCCCCGGGTGATCCGAGTGTCCCAGGGGGCCGAGTGCCCCGGGTGAGCCGAGTGTCCCAGGGGGCCGAGTGCCCCGGGTGAGCCGAGTGTCCCAGGGGGCCGAGTGCCCCGGGTGAGCCGAGTGTCCTAGGGGGCCGAGTGCCCCGGGTGATCCGAGTGTCCCAGTGGGCCGAGTGCCCCGGGTGAGCCGAGTGTCCCAGGAGGCCATGTGCCCCGGGTAAGCCGTACCCCCCAAAGGGGAAGGGGGAAGGGTGTCCCGGGTGAGCCGTGTGTCCCATGGGGTCGAGTGCCCCGGGTGAGCCGAGTGTCCTAAGGGAAGCAGTGGGTCCCAGGGGAAGGGGCGGTGAAAACCAGAGGAGGAGCGGACTCTATTCATATGAGCCTGAGATGGTCACCATAAAACAAGCAGATTGTCAAATGACAGGGGGGAGGGGAAGGAGACCTGGGGGGAGACAGGAGAACAACCGAGGGACTGGTATCCATGAACATAAGTACAACCAATGAACACAAAACTCTGGGGAGGGAGGGCATAAATGGGTGGTGAGGGGGGGCAATGGTAAACTATGTACACAGAAAATACCTTAATAAAATAAAATGAAAAAAAAAAAATTATATAGTCCCTGAATTCAAGCAAAAAAAAAATAAATAAAATAAAGAAAGAAGGAAGGAAGGAAGGAAGGAAGGAAGGAAGGAAGGAAGGAAGGAAACAGTAGAATTCTGCTCTGGGGCCCCCAAGAAGGCATGAGACATCCCTGGACAGACTCTTCGGCATCAAGAAAAGCAGCTGCTGTTCATTCTGCTCTCTTCTAATTTCTCCCCGTCCTCTTCCCGAGACAGATTAGAGACGTGAGCAGATTGTACTGATGAAAGTGATGAAATGTGTGTGTGGGCGGGGGCGGCACCACCGGGATCCCAGTCACCCTCCTGCCTCCCCACCCCTGTGGGACCCAGATACTTAGCTGAGGACTCTGAGTCCGTCTGCAGATTCCTGGATGGTGCTTATCAGCTGATGTCACGGCGCTGCAAGATTATCTGTCTTCTAACCAACAACAGTATCGGCACTGATAAGAGGAGCACACAGGGGCACCCTTTGGTCTCCTGGATTGCTCACACCGCTCCCTGCGGGCCTGCGGGAGGACCGGCTTCCCAGCTCTTCTGGGCCCCCAGCCCAGGGTCCGGGCTGGTGGGAGAGGGGGGGGGGTCCCCAGCCCAGGGTCCGGGCTGGTGGGAGAGGGGGCCCCCGCCCAGGGTCCTGGCTGGGGCTGGCAGGAGAGCCCCCCCCCCCCCCCAAGAACGACTCTGGGAAATCCAGGTCAACGGGATCTAATTACCTGCGGATCAGAGCTGGATTTTTAGCTTGGCGCTGCAGGAGGGCGGGGCGAGAGTGCCGAGGGCGTCCCACGGGGAGCCATCTGTCGGGGTTCCCAGCAAAGGCGGGGTCTCTGGCCCCGGACAAACAGACCCTGCCCCCTGAATGAGGTGCACGCAGTCTGCATTGTCCAGAAGACAGTGTTCCGGAAGATGCCCCGGGATGAGAAGTGAGCCCTCACCGTGAGAGGGCGGCCCGATGGGGGTGCACCCTTGGCACTGGGATCACGGTGACCTCTTTGGATTCAATGACCCCCCCCGCAGGCAGCTTGAACCCAGAGGTCAGCTGAGCGGCCAGGGTGCCCACACAGGCCCGTCCACCCCACTGCAGCCAGTTGAGCCACAATATTTTTTAAAAATTCAAAACAAAAGCCAAACGGATTCATAGCGGGAGGTGGGAGGGCATCAGGCTTTGGGAGCTAAGGGAGTCGGTCTGGGCTCCAAGCTTTGCGAGGCCAGGGCCCCGGCCACGTGCGGCTTCCTCGTCTTTGCAAGGAGTTCAGCAGCCCTGCCCCTCCCGGCTCCTGTGCAGAGGAAACACCCAGAAACCGCACTGTGCGTAATGGCTCCTCCGGCAACGACGATGCCCCATACCCTTCAACGACACTGCTCACAGCGCGGGCCGGAGGCCTGTAAAATTTTGTTCTTAAACCAGCAATTTCTTGTAAAACGTCCCAGCTCTAGGGTGCGAGTGGCTGCCTTGTACGGGACGGGGAGCAAAATGCCTCCGATGAGCGAGAGCCACAGGACACCGTGGGGACCTCCTGGGCAACTGCTCGCTCATTCACTCATCCATCCATCCATCCATCCATCCATCCATCCATCCACCCACCCATCCATCCATCCACCCATCCATCCATCGTCACGCATGGAACGCAGCCTGTGTTTGCCTGGAGCCACCAGGCGCTGGGGTGCCCGGTGCCCAGGCCCTGGGGTCTGAGAGTCCTGAGACCCCCCCTCCCGCCCCTCCTTTGGGTACCGGGCTCCCGAATGGACGCGCATCGGGACGCCGGAGGGGGCTCACCCTGCCCACGCCCCTCGCCGGTGCCCAGGATTCCGGAGCTTCTAGCCGCCGGGAGAGTCAGATGGGGCCGGCGAGGCTGCTGGTCCCCGCTCCCCGGGGACCGGGAATTATTATTAGCGACACCCGCCCCCGCCCGCCCCCCGGCTCCCCCCGGTCCCCCCGCCCGCCCCCGGGCTGGCACCACGCGCTCCGGCGCGTGTGGCAACTCCGGCCTCTGGCCGGCGCTCCCCGAAGACCCGCCTCCGGAGGGACCGGGCCCCGGCGGCCTCGGAGGGCGCGGAGGGAGCGGAGGGGCGGCCCGGAGGGCGCGGGGCCCGGGGAGCGCGGCCCGCCCCGCACCCCGTCCCGCGGGGACCCCGGCGCCCGTCCCTCCGCCGCCGGCCGCACGGAGCCCGGGGCGGGGCCGGACGGTCGGGGGCGGGGCCGGACGGTTGGGGCTAGGGGGCGGGGCCAGGGGCGGGACTGACAGGGAGGGCGTGGTCGGGGGCGTGGTCAGCCCCTCCCCCCGCCCCCGTCCCCCGGTCCCCGCACTTAAAGCCCCGCCGCCCCGCTCTGCCCCGAAGTCCGCTCGGCGGCCCGCGCTCCCCGGATCCGGGCTCCGGGCTCCAGGCTCCAGGCGCCGGCGCCGGCCGCGCGGAGGAGGCGGCTGGGTCCCTGCGCCCCGGCCTCGCGGCCCCGGAGGGCGGCGGCGGCGGCGGCCTCCGGCGCGGTAGGCAGGCAGGGCAGGGCCGGGCGGGGCGGGGCGGGGCGGGTGGGCTCGGGCCGCGCCCGTGGGGGCCGCGTGGGTGGGCGCGGGCGGCGGTCCGGGGCGGGAGCCGGCTGTGGCCGCGGGTCCCTCCCGGGAGGGGCGGCGGCGCCCGGCTGGCCCCGGCGGCTGCAGCCCCGGTGGAGGGGCCTCGGCGCGCGCCCCACGCCGCTTCCAGGTGCCCGGACCCCGGCCTCCGCTCCCGGGTCCGAGGCGGGGGCGCCCGGCCCGCCCGCGCCGCGCAGTTGGTTTCGCTTTTCCCGCCATCCGCCGCTCCCGCTCCCGCTCCCGCTCCCGCTCTCGTACCCGCTCCGGCTCCCGCAGCGCCGCCGGCCGGAGCGCCTCCCGGGCCGCTGGGCGCCACCCGCCGGCGCCGCCGCCCCTCCCGGCCGCCGCGGCGGAGGGAGCCGGTGCCGGGCCTTGGGACCGGAAGGCGGGCAGCCGGTCCGCGGGCAGCCGGGGGGCGCCGGCCCGGGGAGCACCGGGCGGGAAACGGTCACGTTCAGGGCAGAGGCTCCGGGGACGGGGAGAGGCTGCAAGTGTGTGAGCGTGTGAGGGAGGTGTGTGTGTGTGTGAGGGAGGGAGGGAGGGAGGGAGGTGTGTGTGTGCCTGAGCTGTGGTGCCCTGAGAGCGGGTCCCTCTGAGCCCGTCTGTGTGCGTGTGTGACAAGGTGTGTAAATGTATGTGAGAGTGTATATGTGAGGCTCAGGTCTGAGTGTGCTTCTGCATACGTTGTCTCTGAGAGTGTGTGTCTCTGAGTGCATGTGTGTGTGTGAGCCCATCTGTGTGTCTCTGAGTGCATCTGTGTGAGTGTCTGTGAGTGCATCTGTATGTGAGTGCATCTGTGTGTGTTTCTGAGTGCATCTTTGTGTGTGTGAGTGCATCTGTATGTTGTGAATGCATCTGTGAGTGTGAGTGCATGTGTGTGTGTCTCTGAGTGCATCTGTGTGTGTGTGAATCCATCTGAGTGCATCTGTGTGTGTGTGTGAGTGCATCTGTGTGTGTGTGAGTGCATCTGTGTGAGTGTGTGTGAGTGCATCTGTGTGTGTGTGAGTGCATCTGTGTGTGTGTGAGTGCATCTGTGTGAGTGTGTGTGAGTGCATCTGTGTGTGTGTGTGAATGCATCTGTGTGAGTGTGTGAATGCATCTGTGTGAGTGTGTGTGAGTGCATCTGTGTGTGTTTGTGTGTGTGAGTGCATCTGTGTGAGTGTGAATGCATCTCCCACTCTGGACGGGGGGCCCTGCAGTGCCAGCTGAGGCGGGTGCAGATGCCTCCCCCTCCCCCTCTCTCTTTCTCTGAAAACGAACCGTGCGCTGTGGGGTGAGCTGGCAGGGGCTGCTTCCTGAGTGAGTAATATTTAATTAAACACCAGCGGTAGCATCAGAAACTGGTCATGAGTGAGTTTTAACAGGTGCTGGTGGGAAAAGCGCCGTCGGGTGACTAAGGCTTGGTGCCCCTGCAGGAAGCCTCGCTGGGGCCGGAGGGGAGGGCTGTGGGGGTGAGGAGAGCAGCAGGCCAGGATGGGGGTGACCCTCCCTCCCCTGCCTGCTCCCTGCCCCCTCCCACCCCGAGTGGTGGGAGCGCTGGGTGAAGCCCGGGGCAGAGGCTGCTCCCAGGAGCTGGGAAGTCCTGTCTCTCGGGCCCAGAGAGGGTGGCTGACTGACCCAGCGGGCACAGCCAGGGCCATGGGCCAAGCCTCCGGAGTCCTAGCTGTTGCCACTGGTTACTGTCCCCGGGCTGAGGTCATGGGCCAGGCACTCATGTCTCCCCAGCTGCGAAGTGATGGGTGGATTAGATCATTGTAAGCACTTCCCTGACTGCTGTTCTGCTGCCGAGAGTGCTTACCAGGAGATGGAGAGAGAGAGAGAGAGAGAGAGAGAGAGAGACCGTTCATGGATGGGTGTGGCATGACCTAGTGCAATAACTTTATTAAGTCTTCCTTTTCTCTCCCCGGGAAGCACAGAGACAAAAAAAGCAATGACACGTTGACTGCCTTGGCCCCGACAGCCATGAGCCAGGACGGATGTGGCTTTGGGGAGGTCAAGGGTCAGGGGAGAATCGTGGGCCCTGGGGGTGCCAGGAGGGAGAGGTCCTGTTGGGGGCGCCGTGATGTCACTCGGAGCTGGGTGGGGCTGCATTCCGCGGGCTGGTGCAGGCTGAAGCCACCCTCCCGGCTCCCCAGGGGGGCCTCGCGGAACCCCAACGCCCGCACGGCCTCAGGTGCCGGATTCCTCTGAGGTCAGGACCCGCTGGTGGGGGCCAAGCAGGTGGAGGACAGGGCTGTGCTCCCCGGCTGCGCCTGGTCCTGGCACCCCTCCTCCTGGGGGAGCAGACCCGTGCCTGCTGAGGCACCTTCCTATGGAGCCAAGCCCCCAATCTCAGAGCGTTCCCCAGCTTAGCCTGAGAACCGAGCGCCGTCCTTCTCCAGACGCGGTGGTGGCACAATTGTCTCTTTGTTCCTGAAAAGTTTGCAAAGGAGTGTCTTTTTTAAATAGATATATCTTTCATTGATTTCAGAGAGGAAGGGAGAGGGAAAGGGAGAGACATCAACAATGAGAGAGAATCATCGACTGGCTGCCTCCTGCACGCCCCCCACTGGGGACCAAGCCTGGAACCCGGGCACCTGCCCTTCACCGGGAATCGAACCCTCGCCTCCTGGTTCACAGGCCGATGCTCAACCCCTGAGCCAGGCGGGCTGGGCTGGAACAGATCAAGGTGCAGGGCAGGGACACGGGCCGGGTCTCCCTCCGCAGAGGCCGCATCACCTGCTGCCGTCCTTCCCCCCGGGCCTGGCCGACAAAGCCACACTCAGAGGACTTCTCTCGTGGACGTTCCACCTCGTTCTCACCCTGGTCCCGGGAGTGGTCTCGTCTCCCCCACCTGTGAGGAAAAGCCCGCCCTCCGCCCTCTGACCTCCACCCTCTGCCCTCTGCCCTCCGCCTTCTGCTCTCTGCCCTCCGCCCTCTGCCCTCTGTCTCTGCCCTCCGCCCTCTGCTATCCGCCCTCCACCCTCTGCCCTCCGCCCTCCGCCCTCCGCCCTCTGCCCTCCGCCCTCCGCCCTCCGCCCTCCGCCCTCCGCCCGGGGCCAGGCTCAGGCAGGAGGTGCAAGTGCCCCATGGGAGACCTTGATTGATGATGATGGTGATGGTGATGATGATGATGAGGAGGAGGACGAGAAGGACGATGATGACAGTAACATTAATGCTGGGGAACGGTGTTATGTGGGTGCTAGGCCCAGGCTCTGGTCTGAGGCCTTGACCCATTCACCCTTGTTCTCTGCTCGAACCCTGGGCACCAGCCGGGCTGGCGACGGGGCCTGTGGAGAAATGGTTTGTCACAAGCTCTGGACCCGGCGGTGGGCAGGGCGTGTGGAGCATCTGCGGGCGCCTCGGGGAACGTGGGGGGGTGGGCAGTGGGTGATGGGGGCCAAGTCCAAGGGCGTGTGGATGGCAGTGGCGCCGGGATCAGGGTTCTGGGAAGGTCCTGGTGACAGGTCCGGGTGCCTGGGCCCGCTCAGGCCAACAGGAGGGTGTATGGGGGTCTCTGCAGTGGGAAGGCTCTCTGGTTTAGGGTTTTCTACGTCTCTTTTAAAAAGAAATTACAGCCGATACTGGTGTGGCTCAATGGATAGAGCGTTGGCCTGCGGACTGGAAGGTCCCAGGTTCGATTCCGGTCAAGGGCATGTACATTGGTTGCAGGCACATCCCCAGTGGAGGGTGTGCAAGAGGCAGCTGATCGATGATTCTCTCATCTATGTTTCTAACTCTCTATCCCTCTCCCTTCCTCTCTATAAAAATCAATAAAATATATTTTAAAAAATGAAATCACAATAATGCCCGCATAACACCTGACTTACGTGTTCACCATTTCTGAGTGGGCCATGCGGGCCAGTTAAGCACACTCACTCACTGCTGTGCGGCCATCACCTCCGTCCCCTCCAGGATCTTCTTCCTGCCAATCTGAGTCTAACACCCCCTCCCCTCCCTCCCCCAGGCCCGGCACCCATTTTCAGGGTCTGTGCGGGTGACCACTCGAGGTCCCTCGGAGACGTGGAGGCACCCAGGCCGTTGGTCCCCCTGTGGCTGGCTCATTCCATCCGCATGGTGTCCCTTTGTCCCCGCGTCCTTCCTCTGTGACCCGCACGGCGGTCCGGGTGTGGACGGAGCGCACTGACTCCATCCGTCCACCCCCCGGGGGGGGGGGGCAGTTGGTCTCTGGAGTCCTGTTGCTCTCCCTGAGTTAAGGCTCCAGGGAGGGGCCCCGTGGTGAGCCTTTGGGGTGCTGTGGGGGTGCAGGGGCTCTGGTGGTGGACTTCTGGGGCTCCTGCCTTGCCCTGAGGGGACCGGCCCAGCCTCACAGCCGCTGGCTGCCCCTCTGGCTGCTGGGAGAAGAGCTGAGGCTGCTGGGGGAACTGGGGGGGCTGGGGGGGGGGGCTGGGAGCAGGGTCTCAGGCCTGGACCCGGGGTTCTGGCTTCAGGCGGCCACTGCACCCCCAGGGCTGCTGCGGGGGTGAGAGGAGTGGCCTCCAGCTGAGGCCAGCCTCCTTCCCTGGTCCCCACGTCCTGGCTTCCTTCCTGGCTTCCTGCAGGGGAGGTCCCCTCCTGCCGCCATATGCACAGCTTCCCAGTTCGCCCCCCTCACCCGCTCTGGGCAGGTGCTGCTCCCCGCCCCCTCCTTTCTGCTGAGAGAGGCCCCCCCTCCTCACCCCCTCCTGTAATGTTGCTACTGTTGTGAATCGTCATGTAAGTATCTGTGTTTTCCGATGGTCTTAGGCGACCCTGCTAGTGGTTCTCAACCTGTGGGCCGCATAATCACAGTGAGGAAGTAGCAACGAAAGTGATGTTATGGCTGGGGTCACCGCAACGTGAGGAGCCGTGTGACAGGGCCGCGGCGTCAGGAAGGTGGAGAACCGCTGGCCTGGGGCATCATGGGACGGTGGCAGGAGAGTGAGAGGCCGGGCAGGAGGCATGTCTGGTGGAGGGAAGGCAGGTGTAGACGGTGAGCACGGGCTGCTCAGAGGCTGGAGAGGAGCTGAGTCAGGACAGACAGGCAGGAGGACGGCAGGGGATGGACTGTGGGGGAGGGCTGTGGACCTGGGGGAGGGCTGTGGACCTGGGGGAGGGCTGTGGACTGTGGGGGAGGGCTGTGGACTGTGGGGGAGGGCTGTGGACCTGGGGGAGGGCTGTGGACCTGTGGGGGGGCTGTGGACCTGTGGGGGAGGGCTGTGGACCTGGGGGGAGGGCTGTGGACCTGGGGGGGGAGGGCTGTGGACTGTGGGGGGAGGGCTGTGGACTGTGGGGGAGGGCTGTGGACCCGTGGGGGGAGGGGCTGTGGACTGTGGGGGGGGCTGTGGACTGGGGGGGAGGGCTGTGGACTGTGGGGGGAGGGGCTGTGGACTGTGGGGGGGGGCTGTGGATCCGTGGGGGAGGGCTGTGGATCCGTGGGGGAGGGCTGTGGACCCATGGGGGGAGGTGCTGGGGACCTGGGAGGAGGGCTGGGGACCTGGGAGGAGGGGCTGTGGACCTGTGGGGGGAGGGGCTGTGGACTGGGGGGGAGGGCTGTGGATCTGGGGGGAGGGGCTGTGGACCTGGGAGGAGGGCTGGGGAGCTGTGGGGGAGGGGCTCCAGGAGGGTGAGCTCTGACCTGACTCCTCAGGCAATGGCCCAGGGCCTCGGGGTGATTACTTTTCCTGTCAACGGCCCCCCTTGGCCTTGGGTCCCGGGGTCCATGGTCCCGGGGTTCCTGGGCGCCTTCTCCCTGGAAACAGCAGGCTTTGGCGGGGAGCACTCTGGGCACAGAAGAGGGAAGGGGCGGGGAGGGGGGGTGCCGGTCTCCTGGGGGGGGTTAATTGGATGTATGGGGCGAGGACCGAGGCCGGGTGTGTGAGGACATGGGCTCCCAGCGGCCACGGGAGCGGGCGGCTCAGTGGAAATCAGCTCCAGGCGGGCTCTGAGCCTCTCGGTATGCCGATGGCTCAGGGACGTGGCTCCTTAGGGTGGGTTTTAAAATTGAGGTGACTTTCATGTAACATGACCATTAGCCTTTTAAAGGGGACAACTCGGTGGCATTGAGTGCACTCGGCCCTCTGTCTCCCGGGGTCCGCATCCGTGGATTCAGCAGGCTGCATGGGGCGAGAAGGCCAGCAGGGAGGGACAGTTAGGGTTCGATCAGGCAGGCAGAGGAGGGCATTTAGGGGCGGTCGGTCAGGCAGGCAGGTGAGCAGTTAGGAGCTAGCGGTCCCAGATTGGAGAGGGTGCAGGCTGGGCTGAGGGAACCCCCTCCCCTGTGCATGAATTTCATGCACCGGGCCTCTAGTATATAAAATAAGTAAAACAAAGTAGACAGGAGGCTGTGTGTAGGTTATATGCAAATACTGCGTAGTTTTACATCAGGGACTGGAGCCCCCGGGGATCGTGGCATCCGCAGGGGGTCCTGGAGCCGATCCCCTGCAGACGTGGAGGGACAGCTGGGCGTGCAGGGTGCTGTGCGTCCACCTCTCTCCAGTTCCAAAATGAACCCTATGCCCAGTGAGCAGCCTCCCCCGCCTGCCCGAGCGCCCGCAGCCACCCCCTGCCGTCAGCCTGTGGACGTGCGTTCCCTGGACGTGTCCGAGGCCTGGGTGCGCCCACCCTGTGACCTCTGGGCCGGCTTCGGATTACGGTGTTTCCCAGGAGGAAGCTGGACTTCCCTTCCTGGTTCGCTGGCGGGTGCCCGGGAGGCGGGACCAGCGTGGTTCGGACAGCCTGCCAGGCACCTGCCCGCCTCTCCCCTCCACTGCCAGAGCCCCGGCCCCTGACCCCCAGGGTGGGTGTGCAGGAGGCGGCCAGTCAATGATTCCCTCTCATCGTTGATGTTTCTGTCTCTCCCTCCCTCTCCCTTCCTCTCTGAAGTCAATACAAATATAAAAAATAAAAATGAACACTTGGGAGCCCTGGCCGGGTAGCTCAGTTGGTTAGAGCGCTGCCCCCGTATGCCAAGGTTGTGGGTTCAGTTCCCCATCAGGGCACATACAGGAGGCAACCAATGAATGCATAAATAAGTGAAAAAACAAATCTCTCTCTCTCTCTCTCTCTCTCTCTCTCCTCCTCCTCCTCCTCCTCCTCCTCTTCCTCCTCCTCTTCCTCCTCCTCCTCTCCTCTCTCCCTTAAATCAATCCATCAACAATAACAATAATAAAGAATACCTGGCAATGTCAACTCCCTTCTTGAGGCTCATCTGCATGACCATTGCTTTCAGGGCACACCCCAAACCTGCTTTCTGAGACCGGACAGGCCCTGAAGGGGTGGGCTGTCTGGACGTCCTGACAGTGTCCACCAGCAACCCTGCCACTTGCCCTCTGCCCGCCCTGACCGGTCACCAGCATTCTAGCCGGGAGCCCTGGCCCGGGGCCCAGAGCCACGCCACCATGACTGCGGGCTGGGGGCAGCTTGTGGGAAGGAGACGGGGGTCACCCCAGGCCTGCGAGGAGACCTGCTGTTCCCCCCCCACCCCCCCGGAACACTGGCCCCTGGGCCATTGGAGCCCCGACGTCTTCTTCCTGCCTTTCCCCTCCACCCTCCGGCTGCCGTGCAGCTCAGGGTCTCCGCTCCCATCCGCTCTGAGGAGGATGCTTAGCCTCTCTCTGGTGCCCACCGCGTGCCAGGCCCAGGGCTCACCCCGTCGATGGCTTCTAGTCCTTCCAGCGGCCCTGGGCATCAGGTAGTGCCTCTCCACGTGTGGACGAGGAAGGAGTGAGCTGCAGGGGAGGTGACTGTGGACGATGTAGTTGGCCTGTGACCCTTCTACTGTGAATATCGAACACCTGCCATTTATTGGGCGCCTACTGTCTACTAGCCTGACTCTGGAGGCGTGTGAAGCAGCCTTGGCCCTGAGGGTCTGTAGTGGAGCCGGAGTGTGTGTGTGTGTGTGTGTGTGTGTCAGGGTGTGCAGAACACGCTGGCTGCCCGCCAGGAGTGCCGGTGGGCACGGCGGGCCCCGAGGGCCTCGGGTGGCTGTCCGGAGGGCATGTTCTAGGCTGGGGTTTTCATGGTGGGGGCAGGGAGGCTGCCACATGCAGGGGCACCTCGAATGCCAGGTCCAGGGGCTGTCTGTGGGCACAGGGCTGTCCTGGCATTCCTCTCTCACCCCAAAAGTTGCTCCTGAGAGTGGGGATCACCTCCATCTGCCTGTGCCGCCTCCTCTAACCCTCTGGCTGTCTCCCTAGGCAACCCCAGCCAACTCCCCCGACCTTTTGCCCGGACGCTCCAGGGCCTTCCTGGCGGATCCGTAACCGTCCACGTGGTGATTTGGCTGCGGGTCTGACCGAGGCCAGGGTGTCTGGCTGGGGTGGTGCCAGCCTGCAGCTCTGAGTCTTTGCAGGGTCGGGGGGTGCTGGGGAGGGTCAGCGATGGTCCCGCCCCCGCTTCGGGAGGGCCAGGCAGGAAACGGCCGTGCGGGAGGGTCTGCCCCTGAGGTGGACCCCAGGAGCCCCAGCAACCCCGTGGCTAAACACGGGGTTCAGGGAACGGTGAGCTTTGTGCAAGGCCAGTTCTTTTTTTTTTTTTTTAATATATTTTATTGATTTTTTTTATTTTATTGATTTTTTTTTTACAGAGAGGAAAGGAGAGGGATAGAGAGCTAGAAACATCGATGAAAGAGAAACATTGATCAGCTGCCTCCTGCACATCCCCCACCGGGGATGTGCCTACAACCAAGGTACATGCCCTTGACGGGAATCGAACCTGGGACCCTTCAGTCCACAGGCCGACGCTCTATCCACTGAGGCAAAGCAGTTAGGTAGGGTGCAAAGCCAGTCCTTGAGGGCCCCCCCGTGGATTTCTGAGGGAGGGACCCCTGGCTAGGACCGGAGGACCCGGGGATCGGAGCCTCGCTGCTTGCTTACCCTGAAGATGGGGGTGGGGTGGGGGAGGGTGGGGAATCGTGAGGGGGTCTGCCTCCCAGTTTGGAGGCTTTGGGAAGCTGTACTGAGAAAGTCCGCTCCGGTGTGATGCTCGGAAAGCCATCCTCAGGGCCAGCGTGGGGGTGGAACGTGGGGTGATGGCGTCAGCTCTGAGCCGATGTCAGGCCCTGCCTCTGAGGGAGGCGGTGTGCAGGGGCGGGTCCCCTCCTCCCGCTGCCCGGGGCCGATGCTGAGCCCATTGGTGCGGACGGCCCCTCTGCCCTGCCTGCCCCCGGCCCAGCGAGCCCGTGGCCCTCACTGTGGAGTCACACTCAGGGGTGTCTAGACAGCCCGGCGGGCGGGGGGGGGGGGCGGGGAGCGGGGTGTCTTTAATTCCTCCGCCGCTCAGCCAGTCCTCCGTGAATGCCCGCTCTGTCTGCTGTCCCGTGCCCGGCTGAGCCGCCCAGACAGCCGGCCCGGAGGCCACGTCTGAGCGAGGCCACGTCTGAGCGAGGCCGGGGCCACGGCCGCCCTCCTCCCCGCCCCGGGGGGTCTCACCCCTCGGAGGCTGTGCTCTGCTGTAGTGTTTACATGCATTTTTTTTCTCTTTCATGGAAAATGCTGAGCCCCTGCGAGAGCCCAGAGCAGTCTGGGAGCCGCACGCTGTCCCTGCCTCCTCGACGCCCAGGGGGGCTCCTCTCCGGGAAGATGGGACTCGGGGGCGGCATCGCGGCCAGGGAGGGGCAGCTGGGGCTCCTGCTCCCGGCTTTTGTTTAAAATATTTGTATGGGTTTCAGAGAGCAAGGGAGAGAATGATGAGAGAGGATTATGGGTTGGCTGCCTCCTGCACTCTTGGGGATTCGGCGTGTATACAGCAGGTGCTAATGTAGGATTTCTTTCTGGCGTTGCGTTCACATGCCTCCGTTGTACATGTCCACCGTGTACAGCTGGGCAGCCCTAACACCGTCAGAACCCATTTCTCCTCGGCACTGAAGCCTGCCGGGCAGGTGGGCCCAGGGCCGGGGTGCAGCCCTCCCGGGACCCCGAAGTGCCGGTGGCCACGTAGGCGGGCGCAGCCACGGAGTTTCTGGGGAGCAGCCCCCGCGCTGCGTTCTGTGAGGCCTGAGCCATCTCGCGCTGCCGCCACATTGGAGCGGGCCGTGTGGGCAGCGCAGGCGGAGGGTGTGGCGTTGCGGTGTTAGTGACAGCGCGTGCCGATGGTCCCCGGCCGGCCCGAGGCCGCGGTGCCCACGCTGCTGGTCCCCCCGGGCGGGGTCTAGGGCACTGGAGATTCCTTGGGCGCCTGAATGCACCGGGCACTGCTCCTTACCTTATGTATTGCTGCCAGGAGCTACTCACGCCCATTTTAAAGGTGGGCAAACGGAAGCACAAAAGTGAGATCGCTAGTCGGGGTCACACAGCCGCGAGGGGAAGCTGGACGAAGACCCAGTCGCTCCCCACACGGCCGCGGAGCGCCGGGAGGCTCGCCCTGTGGTGGGGGCGGGTGGGTCAAAGCAGCAGTTCTGTGATCAGGTGTGCCGGTGCCATGGGTGTGTGTGTGTGTGTGTGTGTGTGTGTGTGTGTGTGTGTGCCGAGTGCTAAGCGGGGGATATTCTGGGTGCCACGGGATGTTTGCTGGGTGCCACGGGTGTGTGTGTGTGTGTGTGTGTGTGTGTGTGTGTGTGTCGGGTGCCACGGGGTGGTGTGCCCTGCCTTTCTCGGTGGCCGGCCCAGCGTGCTCCGTGGAGGGGATGGGCTCAGGGTGCAGCGGAGACAAGATGGAGGAGGCTCTGCGTCCCGTGCTGTCCCCTTCGGGAGGGACCGCGCCAACTTGGAAATGACACACTTCAGTCTGCTGGGCTGCGCGTAGACCAGCTGTGTTCCCCTGGACCCTGCCTCCCCGGCCCCCCCCCCCCCACAAAACAGCCGGGGCTCCCGTCTGTGAGCAGCTGTCCTGGACCCCCCCTGCCCCCCGCTACCTCCTGTGTGTCCGGAGGGGCTCACCGGCCGGAGGAGGGGGCGGGGGGGGGCAGGCTGAGGGCGGGGGGGGGCAGGCTGAGAGGGAGGGAGGGGGCAGGCTGCACACCTGCTGCCGCTCCTCGGCCGTGAACCACGGGAGGACGTCAGAGAAGGAGGCTTCCCTCGGCCAGGCCCGGCGCGGCCTTCTCCCGCCGTCTGTTTTTCTGCAAGAAAAGTCAGCGTCGCCATTGGCCTCAGCCCCGTCCCGGGGGTGCGTCCCGTGAGCGTTTGCAGGGGAAAGTGGTTCATGTCGCGCTTCTGAGTAAAACTGGGGCTTTAAACTGGGCCGCACGCTCGGGGCCCCGGGGCCGGGAGGAGGTGCAGCGGGCGGGGGGTGAGGCTGTGGGGGCGGGGGGGGGGAAGGTAGTCGGGGCGGGGGGTGAGACTGTGGAGGGGGGGACCACGGCAAAGTGGAACCCTGTGTCCGGTGGGGGGCAGCCTTGCTGACCGGCAGGCGTGGCGTCCGGGGTCGGCCTGCAGACTGAACGATCCCAGGTTCGATTCCAGGCAAGGCAGGGGGTGTGCAGGAGGCGGTCGATGCTTCTCTCTCATGGATGTTTCTGGTCCTCTATCCCTCTCCCTTCCTCTCTGTAAAAAAAAAAAAAAAAAAAAATCAATAAAATATACATTTTTTTAAAAATAAAAGAAACAACACAAAATAAACTCTCCAGACCCTCCCTGTACAGACGAGGAGGGCAAGGAGCCCCGAGGGTCACAGGGCCTGGGGCTCAGGGCGCTGGGGCTCGACCGGTACCCGCGGGCGCCTGGCCCGGGCTGCCCCCCCCCCCCCCCCCCCGCTGTGCTCGGGCGAGCAGGAGGGCTGGGCCCTCACTCAGCAAATCCCCTGGCACCCGGGGGACAGGGCTCGGGGGGACAGAGCCCCCAGACGGGGACCCCCCACCTGAGCTCCCTCGGAGTCAGCGCTCAGGGCTGCTGCTGGGGGCCGGGCACGCAGGGCTTTGTGGGTGTCTCTGGGACCCCAACAAGGCCCCTGTGGGCTCTGGCGCCCCGTCTTCCCAGTGAGGAAACCGAGGCCCCGGGAGGCCCCGCGCCCTGGCCGGCCTGGGTGTATTCAGACGAGGGGCCGGCTCCTGAGCCTCAGCTGTTCAGCCCGGGCCCTTGGGCAGTGCCCCCGCGACCCGTGCGGGTGAACTTGCCACCCCTTCTCCTTTGGGCCCCCGCCCGGGGCAGGCCCTGCCGTTCGGGGCGGAGGTCGGGGGCACCCCACCGCACTCTGGGGTGGGTGCGTGGGAACCTCGAGAGCCCGGAGGCCCCGCCCCCCGGGGGCCGCCCGGGGCTCCCCGCGGCCGCTGACTGAGTTCTCGGTGCCCACGGCTCGGTTTCACATGCTCAAGTTTCCAGTAACGGCGTGGGCGGATTTGTTTCACTTAAGGGGAAAGCAAAACAAAACAAACCAAACCGTGGAGGGGGTTTTCTTTCCCAAGAAGAGGGCCCGCCAATGACGGTTCTGGTTCTGGTTCTGGCGTGCGCGGCCCGGGCACCGGGGCGGCCTCGGCAGCCGGCGGGCTCTTGGCAGGCGGCGGGCGGGCTCCGAGGTGGAAATCGCTTAGTCATTTCAGCGGGGCCGGAGCGGGAGGTCAGGGAGGTGCGCGGCCACCGCCACCGGCTCCTGCGGAGGGAGGTGGCCGGCTCTTCCCCGCCAGCCTCCTCGCCGCCGGGCCGGGGGGCCGGGGGGCCGGGGGGCTGGGCCAGGAAGGAGACCCTTCCCAGCTGGTGGCCTGCTGCAGGTGAGTTGGAGATGGGGGTGCACCCGGCACCTTACCTTCTCCGGCGGGGGTGGGGGTGGGGGTGGGGGGTGGGGTGGGGTGGGGCGGGGGAGGCAGTCCCCCAGGGGACAGCGCAGGGCTGCGGGCATGCGTGTGCGCGCACATGCGTGTCTTCCCAGGTCATGTTAGCACGCCGGTCTGGTGGGTGCTGGCCGCGCAGAGCAGACTTTGGAGTCGGGGTTGGGCAGGGTCCTGGGGCCTCGGTGGTGCCGGCATCTGGGTGTGGGGGTTGGGGGGGCCGGGGGGCTCGGGGCCGACGCTCTTCACCAGCACCCCCGGGAGAGCTCGGGCACCTCAGGGCCCTGCACCCCTTGGGAGCCCAGCAGACAGACGCGGGTGGCGCCCTGGCTAGCGGCTTCCTCTCGGCGGGAGGCCGCCCAGGAGCTGTATTTAGCCGAGGTGCGCTGGCGGCCGGGTGCCGCCTGGCGGGGAGGCAGGCGGGGTGGCTGGAGGGCGGTCCTGGTCCTTCCTTCCTACTTCTGTGACCCGGGCCCCAGGTCCCCCCCCCCCCGAGAAAGGGGGGAGGCGAGAGCGCCCCACGGAGGGAAGGGGCCGATGGGGGCGGGCTGTCCGGGGCAGCCCCTCCCGCCACGGGGATCCGTGGAGCCTTCCCCTGCCACCTTCCCTTCTGCTCTGGGGAGGGACCATGCTTCCCAGTCCTTCATCCTGAGCTTTCTGGGAGGGACGAGGGCAGATCTGCTGCCGGCCCTCACGCGGGACCACCTTGGGCTCCACCCGCCCCGAGGCCGGCGAGAGGGGAGGCGGGCGGAGGGTCTGGAGGGTCTCCGTGGGAATAAGGGTTTGCGCTCGGCGGGGGAGCCCAGGAGGACTTCCGGGAAGAGGTGACCGTGGGGTGTGTGAGCTGAGGGGGAGGCGGAAGGGGAGAGGTCTGTCGCTGGCGGAAGGGTGTGTGGGCATGTGGGCATGTGGGCATGCAAGGTCGCTAGGGGCTTGGCGGGCGCCTGGCACGGAGTGAGCACTGAGTAAGGATCGTGGTCAAACTTGGCATGCCTCCAGGAGTTTCAGTTTAGGTGTCTGGGGGAACTGTGTGTGCGTGTGTGTGTGTGTGTGTGTGTGTGTGTGTCAGAGAGGTGGGGAGGAGAGAGCTAGTTTCAGGCCACCGGGTCGGGGGAGTTTCAGATTGTATGCCCCTGATTTCCTGAGGCGTGGGAACCGATTTCTGTCTTTTTTCAGCCTGCCGTTGCTCGGCTCCTCCGTGGCACTTTCATTCTTTACCGCTCCCCCCCCCTCCCGTCCCACATGTGCACGAGCCTCCGAGGGCCCCGTGGGGCGCCCCCGGGAACAGGGCCGCCAGGCCCAGGGGAGCCCGCCTGGCCGCTGCTCGTGGCGTGGACAGGCCTGCTCTTGTGGGACTTCCCGGGCCGGGCCGGCCGGCTCTCGGGCCCCTGGGAGCCGGGGGACGGGTGGGGGCGCGGGCGCCTGGGCTCCAGGACGAGCCAGGTGGGGCCGCAGGAAACAGCTGGGCGCTCCCTTTCCGGGCAGGTTGGACGTGGTGTTCGTTCTGGGAAGCTCCAGCCGGGACCGAGGGCACTTCCTGTGGCCTGACCCGGGGGGGGGGGGTCCCTGTGCTCAGTGGCTCCGAGGACATCTGGGTGGGGGGGGCACTAGGAGTCGCTGGAGCGTCCTGCAGGGCAGAGGCCTGGGCTGTCCCTGTGGGCCCTGTGCCCGCCTGGCACAGCGGCCGGGACACCGGGCTCCGTGGGGCTCGCTGGATGGACGGACAGATGGATGGATGGACGGATGGACAGATGGATGGATGGATGGATGGATGGACGGACGGACGCATGAATGGATGGATGAATACCAGCCTCTTCAGCACACGGAAGAGTCCACCTCCTTTATCCGGCAGCTCAGCTTTCACGGCCTCCACGAAGGCAGGCGCCCTCTGCCTTGTCCGGCCGCGCTGAGCCTGGGGCGGGGCCTGGCCCTCCGGGGACTGGGTCAGCCCCTTCAGCGTCAGTTACCGGCGTCAGGGTCTGACCACAGCTCCCCAGGGGCTCCCCTCCGGCTGACCAGGACCTTCCTCTGGACGGTGCCCTGGAGGTGGGGTGTCCTGGAGGTGGGGCGCCCTGGAGGTGGGGCGCCCTGGAGGTGGGGCTCCCTGGAGGTGGGGCTCCCTGGAGGTGGGGTGTCCTGGAGGTGGGGCACCCTGGAGGTGGGGTGTCCTGGAGATGGGGTGTCCTGGAGGTGGGGCTCCCTGGAGGTGGGGTGCCTTGGAGGTGGGGCACCCTGGAGGTGGGGTGCCCTGGAGGTGGGGTGCCTTGGAGGTGGGGGTGTCCTGGAGGTGGGGCGCCCTGGAGGTGGGGCGCCCTGGAGGTGGGGCGCCCTGGAGGTGGGGCGTCCTGGAGGTGGGGTGCCCTGGAGGTGAGGCACCCTGGAGGTGGGGTGTCCTGGAGGTGGGGCGCCCTGGAGGTGGGGTGTCCTGGAGGCTGGGCTCTGTCTCCTGTCTCCTTGTGGGGGCGTGTCATTGTCGTCACTGGTGTTAGTGAGGCCGGTGTGGTGTTCGTGGGGCGGAATGACAGGAAAGGTGGGGGTGTGGCCCAGAGGGTCTCCCCGAGGCTCCAGGGGGGCCCTCCCCCCTTCCTGCTGCTCCTCCTCGCGGTCCGCCTGGATCCCTGCGTCCCACACGCTCCCGGCCCGGCAGGGGACGGCGGCTGGAACAGGTGGCGGTGCAATGGCAGGACGGGAAACGGCCTGTTTTCCTCCGAGCCTCCTCCTCCTGCCCCCCAACATACGTACACACATACACACACATACGTACACTCACACACTCACACTCACACACATATACACACTCTCACATACATACACACATTCACACACATACATACACTCACGCGCACACACTCACACACATATATACACACACATAATCACACACACACATATACACACATAATCACACACACACATATATACACACACTCTCACACATACACACACTCATACATATACTCACACACACAATCACACACTCACACACATATATACACTCACACATACACACACTCACACACATACACACACTCACATATATAATCACACACACACATATACACACACATATATATATACACACACTCTCACACACATACACACATATACACCCCCACACATACATACACAACATACACACATATATACACACTCTCACACACACACATATACACTCGCACACACATGCACACACATATACACAGAGAGACACATACACACATGCACACACTCACACAGAGACACACATGTGCGCACACTCACGCACATATACACACAGAGACATACACACACACCCGCACACACGCCCTCGCTGACAGAGCTCCTAGACCACAGTTTAGTCTGCAGAGCAGCGCAGGCGGCCCTTAAACATTTACATTCCTCGGGCTTAGCCGGTTCCTTCGGATTCCTTTGCGTCGCGTTTCTGGGGGAGCGGTGTGCGGAGGGGAGGCCGGCCCAGGGAGCGTGTGGGGTGAAGCCCCAAATGCCCCGGGGGGCACCGCGGCCTCCCAGCACCGCCGAGCCCGGAGAGGCCGAGCCTGCGCCCACGGGGCGGCCTGGCCCGGCCTGCTCGTCGCCGGGGCACCCACGGGAGGCGTCGGGGCTCGGCCCTCAGACCTCAGTGGGCACTGCCGCTCGGCGGACGGAGGAGGGGGGCCTGGGAGAGCCGGAGGCCGGGAGGGGACAGTCGGCCGGTGAACGCCGAGGGTCGTCACACCCAGGACCCGGGAGCGGAGGGCGCCGTGTGTGACCAACTGCCCGGCCGCCGCTGTCGCCTGCCATCGACCCAGGCCCAGCCCGAGCGCCGAGGGGGCAGAGGTGACGCCTGCGGAGTCGGGGGACGGGCTGGGGCGTGGACTGGCCCCGGCGCTGCCCCGTTCACGGAGAGGCCATTCGGCCTCCGCGGTACCGGGGGAGGGGGGGGCAGAGCCAGCGGGACCTGCAGCAGCAGCCAGAGCCGTGCCCGTGGCACCGCTGACCGAGTGCCCGCCGCGGCGGCCCCTTTGGGCCTGAGCCGCCCATTCCCGCCGCAGCCTGGCCTGGGGCAGCCCCGGGCCTGCTGTGCGGACGGAGGCAGAGCCCGGAAGAGCGCTGGGCAGAGAGTCAGCCCCGGGCTCCCCAAGCTCCCCGAGGGCCTTGGCTGGCTCTTCATTAAGGAACCAGATCACGGGGCGCAGCCCCTGGGGCCCAGCTCTTGGTCTGGGGCCCGCCTGCAGCCTCTGAGCGCCCAGCACCTCGCCTTCAGCCATCCTGGGAGCCAGCCCAGTACGGAGGAGAGCTGCCCGGCCGCCCGCCCCGTCCCCAGAGCCCTCTTAGAGGGGACTGCGGTCACAGGAGCCCCCTGTTAGAGGGGACCCCCGTCCCCGGAGCCCCTGTTAGAGGGACCCCCGTCCCCAGAGCCCCCTGTTAGAGGGACCACTGTCCCCGGAGCCCCCTGTTAGAGGGGACCACTGTCCCCGGAGCCCCTGGTAGAGGGACCCCCGTTCCCGGAGCCCCCCCTTAGAGGGGACCCCCATCCCCGGAGCCCCTCTTAGAGGGGACCATCCCCAGTGGCGTCACTAGCGGAGGGCGGGTCGGATTCTCCCGGTGCTTTGGCTCGGCTTTGGCTCAGCTGCTGGGGAATGGCGGGGCGCTCCGCTGGGAAGCCGGGGGGGGGGGGGGGGGGATCCCGCGTGTTAATGGCTTTAATGGAGGAGAATGTTTTCCCCAGACGATGGCCGATGGCCGCGTTCCTCTCCTCCCTCCCCGGCTATGTCCCATCAGCCTTTGCACGCTGGACTGGCCCGTCCTGTGTCCCCGAAACAGGAATGCTGTTCTGTGGTGGGGAGAGGGGGTGCACCTGCCACCTAGCTTCTGCCAGCCCCTGGGGGGGGGGTTTTACCAAAAATATAAGTAGATAAAAATTTAAAAATCCCAAAACAATGTCATGTGGCATCCAAACCGGCGTCTTGGTAACAAGTGGCAGGTGGTCGGGTTACCGTCCCTCACGCTGCCTCCCAGAAGCAGTGACAGGTCCTCCCGGAGCAGCGATGGTGCCCGAGGCCTGCCCGCCCCGCCCCGCCCCTCCCGGCCCGCGCCTCTCTCCGGGACCGGTCTGCCTGGGTTCGAGTGTGAGCCTGTGTGATGAACAAGGCTTCTCTGTGTGTCCCAGCAACACGCACGCGCACACACACACACACACACACCCTGCGAGACCCATAAGGTGGTTGCCCTCGTTTTGCAGGTGGGAAAACTGAGGCCCAGAAAAACCTCAGGTCGCAGCCAGGGAAGGGTCAGGCCTGGGATTTGAACCCGGGGTCGTCCGCTCCGTCGCCCCTGCCTGCCTCTCGCCCCCACAGCGTTTCCCCGGTCCGGCTTCCTCGCCTCCCAGGCCGTGCGGTGACTGCACCTGTCGGCAAACAGGGTCTAAGCGTCCTGGCGCCGTGGTGGACGGGGCGGGGGCCTCGGGAAGCCGTGTGGGGGCAGCACGCTCGCTCGGGAGCGCTGAGCTTACAGGCCTGGGACCAGCGGGCTCCACGGGGCTGGGACGGACAGAACCCCCGAGGCCAGCAGGGCCGGCGGGGCAGGCTGGTGGGCACGCTCGGTCCTGCTCCGGCCGCCCTGGTGGTCAGCTGGAGGCCGAGGGGCAGCCCCGGGCCCCAGGGATGGAGGGGACCATCAGACACCCCGCCTTCCCCGCCCTCCCCCTCCCCTTTGTTGTCTGGCTGCCGCAGGCCAGACGTCTGGGCCTGCAGGGAGGTTCCTGACCGGCCTCGGAAAGAGGTCACTCCCTTCCCGCGCCGCCGGCTCTGACCCCCACGTGACCTTCCCCGCGGTGACAGTGTCTGGCCGTCCCTCTTTGATGCTGGCGGTGCGGGGACCGGGCGTGTCCGGGCGCGGGTGGCCGGCCCTCGTCGGCTGGCCGGGCCGCCCGCGGTCCTGCCGGCGCCCCCTCCCCGCTGCCATCGTGGAGAGGGGAATCCCACCCGGCCGACCCGCTGTCTGAGCACCGACCTTTTCCGCTCCGAGGAGCTGGCGGCCTTGGCGGGCCAGACGGGCAGACGATTCCCGCCGGGCCGCGCCGAGGCGGGGGCGGCCGCCCTTGGCCCTCCCCGGCCCCCGGCCCCTCGGCCTGGCGCTCGGTGGCCGATGTCTCTTCCTCAGAATCACTGGGGTTTTCCGTTCCTCCGCCGGCCGGCCTGGCGCTGTCCCCCAGGGCCTGTCGGCAGAGATCACGGTGCACCCGTGAGACGCCCTGCAGCCCAGGCGCCACGGCCGACCCCAGAGGCCCACGCCGTGTCACCAAGCCGCCCGCACCCGCGCCTGCAGCCCGGTCTGCGGTGGGGGCCGAATTCGGGCTTCCCCTTGGTCTCCATGGCACCCACCCGTGCACGGCCCCGTCCTCCTCCAAGGAGGGGGTTCCGGCTGCCCCCGGGACCCCCGGGACCGGGGCCCAGCTGGGCAGGGGCTGGGGGAGTGGCCCCCACAGATCCTTAGGGCCGCCTGGGCCTCGGAGACAATGCCACGTCCACCCACGGACGTCCCCAGCCGGGCGTCCAGGGAGCTGGGGCGAGGGTTTCCGCTGAGACGCCCACAGAGGGCAGGGGCCGGGCCTCGGGACGGTGGGACCAGGGGGCTGTGAGCCTCCTCCCTCCCCCTCCCTCCCTCTCAGGCCCTGCCCCCTGGTGGCCAGCGGGGAATTGGGGGGACTTTTCCTGCAAGAAGAACCAGCGTACAGACCCCAGGGGGGCACGGGGGGCTGCAGGCTTGTCACTGTCCTCTCTTGGCCCCGGAATTGAGCTCCCAATCTTCCTGGGGCACCCCGCTCGCTCCAGTTGGTCCCACTTCCTGTTTCCTTCCTCCCTTCCTTCTTTTTCCATTTCTGTTTTTTTAGATTTTTTTTTTTTTAAAGACCGTATCCCTTTCATGTGCCAAGGTAGGGGACCAAATCCCTGCGAGTGATCACACGTTCACGCTTTTCTTTTTTTTAAAAAAATATATTTTTTTAATTGATTTTACACAGAGAGGAATTGAGAGGGATAGAGAGTTATTAATGTTGATGAGAGAGAAACATCGACCAGCGGCCTCTTGCACACCTCCCACTCGGGATGTGCCTGCAACCAAAGTACGTGCCCCTGACCAGAATCGAACCCGGGACCTTTCAGTCCGCAGGCCGACACTCTATCCACTGAGCCACACCGGTTTCGGCACGTTCACGCTTTTCTCAGTAAGCTGGTGCATCGGCTGCCGCTGGAACGGGCTCCAGGCGGGCGGCACCTCCTTCTTCTGGCCCTGCAGGCAGGTGGGAGGAAGGACTCACAACGAGGGGTGGCATCAAGGGCAACGAGGGGTGGCATCAAGGAACTGAGTCCTGATTGGCTGTCGTCACATCGGTCGCCTGCCTCTGCGGATGTTCCGCTTCGACCCCCTTGCTCCGCGCAGAGGGGGTCCCCTGTGAGGTTCGGGGGGACGTGGGCTGTGTGCAGGGGGGAGCGCGTCCCCGGCTGTCGTCTGTGGCGTCGCTCTGTGCCCAGCCTCTCAGGGAGGGCTGGCTGCAGGGGCCTGGGGCCGGACGCCGGGTACTGGACAGGGCGGCCGGCCGGCCAGCTGGCGGGGACGGGCGGGGCCCGGACAAAGGCCTGGTTGTGCCCTCGGAGAAAACCCAAACCCGGTTTCCCCGAGGCCGGGCCGCCGGTGCCGGCGCCGGGCTCCCATAAAGGGGACTTTGTGCGGCTCTGAGGGAGGAGGCGCCCGGCTCGCTGGGAACGGCCGACGCCTCGAGTCACAGCTCACGGCGGAGATAGCGCCTGTGGCCCCCGACCTCTCGGACCAGGCCAGACGGTCGTGTTTGGGACACGTCTGTGCTGGGTGCCCGGGGCCAGCATCGTCTGGTCCATGCCAGACGCATTGCTTCGTGGAGAACCGAGTGGGAGGGGCCGCAGGGAAGGCTCCCCGTGGCCCCCCACTGCGGACTGGTGTCCGGGGAAGGGCGGCCGGGCCGGTGAGGGGCCGGCTGCGCCCTGCTCTCCGGTATGGCCAGCCCACACGCCGGGGACAGTGTGGGGTGAGGAGTGAGCTCTGGGGGGACAGTTTGGGGTGAGGAGTGAGCTCTGGGGGGACAGTTTGGGGTGTACAGAAGTGAGCTCTGGCCACATTGAGGCATGAGGGGCCCAGAGGGCAGACCCGGGCAGTGGAGCTGCAGACCGGCCGCGGAGGGACAGATCAGTGAGGGACAGACAGGTGGTCCCCCGTTCCCCTTCAGGAAGCTGCTGCCGGAGGGGGAGCCCCCAGGCCCTGCTTCCGAGGGGGTGGCATTCCTGCAGAGCGTGGCGGGGTTCAAACGTGGCTTCCTGGGACGGAAGCGGCCACCCCTCCTTCCAGGGGTGCTCGTCAGGCACCCCCTGGGCTCCGGGAGCTGCCGGGCCTGGGGGACACGCGTTCCCGTGGGGACGGGTGAGCGTCCGGGAACGCGCTGTGGAGAGGAGCGGGGGGCCACGGGGCAGGAATGCCGGGACAGAGAGCTGCTGTCCCTTAAAGGAAGGTGGCTGGGAGAGGTGTCCGTGATGGGGACGAGGGAACAGCCACCCGAGTGCCCAGGCCCAGTACCTGGTGCCGGGCAGAGGGCCGAGGAGTGCCCAGGCCTGGGTAGGAGCTTGGCATGGGCCAGGAACGGCCAGGAGGCCAGCGAGGCAGCCCAGAGTGTGGGGGACGGAGGGGAGAGGTCGGGGAGGCCCCGAGGCGGGGTCGTGGGACGTGTGCTTGTCACTGAGTGGGAACTCTGGGGGTCCGGGCAGAGAGGGCCGGTGCAGGGGACCGGGAGGGGACAGCGAGGCGATGAGGGTGAGCAGGAGCTGCCCACAGCCCAGGGCTGGGTTCCGGGCAGACGGAAGCAAGACCAGCAGGGTTTGCCTCACCCTCTGGCGAGCTTAGGTTTCCATCCCAGCACCCACTCACGGGGCGGCCGCAGTGGGGGAGGCGTGCCACCCCGAGGCAGGGGAGCGGTGGTTTGCCCGGCGCCTTCTGCAGGCCAGGCTCTCCCCACATCTTGGAGGACGGGGTGCAAGCGTGGAACGCACGAACGGCTTGAAGGGCACGGATCAGAGGCCTCCGCGTGGCGCGGGGGGAGGTCAGGAAGGCTTCCCCGGAGAACCCGAGTCCAGGCTCTTCGCTCCCCGGGGGAAAGCCTGATGAGAGCCGGGCATCCCACGTGGGAGAAACAGCGCGAGCAGAAAAGCGAAGCCTTTCCAAAGCTTGGCTTCGAGTCAGGCAGGACGTCCCCAGGCGTCAGGGACGGACACCCAATCCGAGCAGCCTTCCACGAAGCCGCTGAAACGTCGGGGGGAGGGGTTCAGGCATGGCTGGATCCAGGGGCCGAGGCGCTGGCGCGGGCGGTGCCTCTGTGTAAGCACCTGCTTCCCTTGTTCGGGGCCTCTTCCTCGGAAGGGCGTGAAAGCTGAAATCCTAGGGTGGGCTCTGACCGGCCTGCAGACTCCCTGTTTGGGGGTGGGTGGCACCCCAGGGCCACGGACTGAGGCGTGTCCCCGCCCTCAGAGCTGCGACAGAGCCAGGAGAGGGACCAGGAGAGGGACGACGGAGTCTCCCAAAGTCAGAATGGAGGAGCGTCACCAAAACAAGGGGTCCGACGCCTGCCCTGGCCTGTTGGGGACGCTGTGTTTTGTGCGTCGCAGCCGGAAGGGCAGCGGGGAATGAGGCCACGATCGCGGTCCGAAGAACCAGGTCATGAGAGGCGCGTACAGGGGAGCGTTGGGTCATCCTCCCTGGGGCGGCCCCGTGAGACTGGCCTGTAGCGGGCACTCGGTGAGCTGGCCAAGGGGACCTGCGTGTTTCGTGGACGGCCACCGGGCTGCCTGAGCAGGCCCCACGAGAGGCGGGTTGGGGGGCTCTGTGTGGAGGCTGCAGGGAGGGTGGGCGCTGCCAGGACCCCGGGAGGGCTCAGCACAGCCCGGCCCGTGATGGGGGCCCCCCTCCGGCTTCCCCCCACGGCCTCACGTCCGGGGAGGCCCCTCTCCCTGCGGGGCCGTCTGGACAGATCTGGGCGGCGGAGCTGAACCCTGTCATTAGCTCTGCCCCGGGTCCTCCGTGCCATCCTGACGGCTGCTTCCTCACTTCCCTCTTTTAGCTGCCGGGTCGGCGGAGGCTCTAAAAGCAGCCGCTGCCCGGAGCCGCCCTTCGCCTGGGGGGCCGCTCCCCGGCTGGCACAGCGCCCTGCAGCTGCCTTTCTTCCCGGGAGCAGGGAGGATGCGGCGGAGTCGGGGTCCGAGGCTCGGGGGCACCTGCACCTCCTGTGTTCCGTCCCCCCCAGGGGCGGGCGGGGCGGGGCGGGCAGAGGCAGGCCCCGCAGCCCCTGGCACGGAGGGGCCGGCGGAAGGCTCTGCGTGGGCCTGAGCCTGCTCTCCCCTCCTGGGGTCTGCGGGACCTGGGTGCTCCCGAGATGGCTGGGCATGGAGGCGTCACCCTGTGGGTGCCAGCCCAGCACTGCTCACGTCACTTCTCTGAGCCCGTCTGCCCCGTGCCCTGGGCCCCAGACGTCCCCGGGCAAGCTCTCAGACTCGCCCGAGGTGCCCACGAACGTCATGGGTGGAGCCCGAGCGGCTGCCCCAAACCACCCTGGAGCAGGGGCTACTGGCCCCCAGACGGCCGAGAGGGAAGATGGGGCCTGGATTCCGGGGTCACTGACTGAGTGGGCGCAGTGGGCGCCCCGGGGATGGGCTGTCTGGAGGGCTGGAGTGAGGGCCCGGAGGCGGCCGCTGGGCAGAGGTGCCCGGCCCTCCCACCCCGCGCCAGCCCCCAGAAGCCCCTTTCCGCCCCCTCCCTCCCGGGCAGCAGCGTCACCCCGCCGTCTGCCCCTTGGGGCTTTCCTCAGGGCCGCGCGCTCGTCTGCCTGGCTTACTCGGAAAGCGGTGCTCTGAGTCAAAACACAGAAATCCCCCAAGCGGCCCTGCTGTCTGCTGTCGGGGAGCAGCTGGCGCCTTCGGTGGGGGATCCCTAATCCTTCCCTTCCTGCCCGTCCTGCGCCAGGTGGGTGTGGCTGCCGGTCCGGGGACCCAGCCCCCCCCCACCCCGGGGTTTTCCGGGGCAGCGCTCAGGCCAGGCCTCGGGAGGAGCCCGGGCCCGTGATGCATCCGCTGCCCGTCCCGGGGGCGAGGCGGGCTCAGGGCCTGCGTCTGGTGCATGTTCCTAAGACGGAGTCCACCACACAACCTGGGTCTTTTGGGGGTGCGCGTTTTAAAGTTTGCAAATGGGGCCAAAACCGGTTTGGCTCAGTAGTAGAGCGTCGGTCTGCGGACTGAAAGGTCCCGAGTTCGATTCCGGTGAAGGGCATGTACCTTGGTTGTGGGCACATCCCTAATAGGGGGTGTGCAGGAGGCAGCTGGTCGATGATTCTCTCTCATCGATGTTTCTAGCTCTCTATCCCTCTCTGTAAAAAAAATCTAAATATATTTTTTTAAAAAGTTTGCAAATGGGGTTCATAACAAAAACAAAAAAAGGGGGGGGAGGGGCGTTTGGTAGCTGCTTTAAACGAGGCTGTGGTTTGTGAAGGGAGAGGTCGGGGCCAGGGAGGTGGGGGGGGGGCGTGGACAGACAGCAGGGTCCTGGCGCTGCCCTGTGCAGTGGGCCCGAGGTGTCAGCTGGTGGGCGTGACTCGGGGCCTGAGCCTGCCGGACCGACCGGCCTGGGGGGAGCCGGGAGGGGCCAGGCCCGTTTCTTCAGCGGCCAACGACCTTTTCCAGGTTCAGACCAAAGGTCAGCTTCCTACGGGCCGGAGTCCGTGTGGGCCGCGCGGACCGTGTGACCTCTGTTGCATTTACCTCACTGCCGGTGTCGCGAGCGAGTGGGAGAGCCAGCCAGTAAGTGAGCAGAAGGGCAGGGGTGGGTGCCAATAAAACTTTATGGACAACACCGGGCAGTGGGCCCATCGGTCGCCAGATCCTGGTCTGGATTCAGAGGACGGGCCCAACAGGGCTCTTACCAGCCACGGTGGTCCTGACCTCTGACCTTGGGCTCGAGGCAGACCGACTCGTGGGGGCCTCAGGGACGGGGTGTGGACCTTGCAGAGTTTGCCGAGCTGGAGGTGAGCGCGCTCAGCTCCGCCTGCACGTGGATCTCCTTTGAGGGCCAGGCAAGGGGGCGTCGGGGAGGCAGGGGCCCCGCTCGGCACAGAATCGAGGAGCTGCAGAGCGGAGGGGGGTTCTGGACCCTCCACACGGGCGTCCCTGGGGTGTCGTGGGAATCGTGCTGTGGGGAGCAGGTCCCCTTCTCGTCCAGTGTGGGCACCACAGAGCTAACCCTGCCAAGGGCACCCTGGCTCACCCAAGTCCGTGAGAAATCGCCAGGCTCCGCGGGCAGGAGGCACACACAGGTTTGTTTCCGTCCAACTTGAGGTCATAGAGAGCAACCGTGCCGCATTTAGTTAGCTCGTGGCTGGGTGGTTAGTTAGCTCATGGCTGGGTAGTTAGTTGGTTAGCTCATGGCTGGGTGGTTAGTTGGCCAGGTTAGGTGTTGTTTAAGGTGATGCAGGTCTCCCAGGGGGCCCAGGGCTCTGCTTGGTCCTGGGGGAGGGCTCCTTCCAGGTGTGTGGAGGGTGGACCAGTGGGGGCACCCGTGGAGCTGCCCCCGCCCGCCTCGGCGGTTCGGGCTCCTCTGGTGGGCAGGAGGAAGGCCCGGCAGCGTCAGAGCAAGAGCGTCCGGGGCAATCATGCACGGTTCTTGGAGAACGCACGCACACACGCTACGGGGCTGGTGCCACAGGATGCCCCGGGGACACGCGGTCTGAACCGCAGTTAACGGGGCGTTGGGGCTGTTGCTTCGCGCCCGGTGCCTTTCTGGAGGTGACTGTCTCCACGGTGCGCCGCGGTGTTGTGGCCGCCGCCGTGCGGCCCCTCGAGGGGGAGACGCTAAAAATGCTGGGCGTGTGGACATAGTAAGGACGGGTCGCCCGGCACCGGCCTCGTCGAGTTGGCGGTTCCCACACGTCCGTGCTTCACGTGCGCACTTCGGGGGGACACCTTTGCCCACCGCCCTCTCCTTCCTCCCTGCCTCCGCATGCCCGGCCGGTGTTACCCCGGGGCAGCCCCCGTCCCTGAAACACACGGAACGACACGCAGCATGTGGCTGAGTCATGGGAGCTGCCGTGGCAGACCGCGGACCGGCGGCCTGCACAGCACATGTTTGCTTCTCGCGGGGCCGGAGGCCGGGAGGGCCGAGGCCGAGGCGCTGGCAGACCCGCGTCTGGGGGAGCCTGCCTGGCGAGCAGATGGCCAGCTCCTGTGCACACGCGTGCGGAGAGGGGCCGTCTCCGGGGTTGCTGCTCAGAGGGGCACGAACCCCGTTCCCGAGGGCTCCACCCTCACGGCCACTGAGTCACCTCCCAGAGGCCCCGCCTCCACGGAATGCTTCGAATAGAGGGAGGGAGGAGGGGAGGAGCGAGAGAGAGGAACATCGATGTGAGAGAGACACATCGACTGGTTGCCCCCCACACTCCGGGGATCGAGTGGAGGTACGCGTGCTCGGTTGGGAATCGAACCCAAGACCCTTTCGGTCCGCATGCAGGCCAGCGCGCTAACCACTGAACTTACTGGCCAGAGCTGTGTGTTGACTTTTCTTCCAAATTGCCTGTTTGACTCTTCCGGCCACGTGACCGTGTGCGATCGATGGGGGGGCCGGCAGGCGGTTGACAGCCGTTCACTGCAGATGTTGAAAACGCGCCGCTTTTGTGCACTTTTTAATCGCAGGATTTTCCAAATGAAGACGGTGTCGGGGGAGCGCGGTGGGGAGATGGGGGAGGTCGGAGAGACGCTGTGGGCAGGGAGGCCGCGTGGAGCGGAGGCTTGTAGCTGCTCCGGCCCGGGGCGATGGCGGCTTCACCCTGAGAAAGGGCAGCTTTGGGCAATCGTGCGCGAGTCCCCACCATTTGCAGATAGATGACGGGGAAGCGGAGAAGAGGGGGAACCCGGGAAGATGGGCGTTTGAATCCGGGTGGCGGGCTGGGGGGTGAGGACAGAAATAGCAGAGACGTGGAGGCTGGGCCGCCCCGTTTGTCGGGGGGTGTGGGGGGGGAGGCTGTGAGTGATGGGGACAGGGTTGCCCTAAGAGCCCTGCTTTGGACCCGCCTGTAAGGTGCGTGACTGTCTAACCCAGCGGTCGGCAAACTCATTCGTCCGCAGAGCCAAATGTCGACAGGACAACGATTGACGTTTCTTTGGAGAGACACATTTTTCAAACGTAAACTTCTTCCACATAGACGCGCCCAGGCCGTGGTACTTTGTGGAAGGGCCACACTCCAGGGGCCAGAGAGCCGCCGTTGGCCGACCACAGGCCTAAGGGCTGTGCTGTACGTCCAACACTGTACAGGGTTATACCGGGTCTGAGCTGTCGAGAGGGAGGCTGTGGGGTGACTGTGTCAAGTTCAAGGGGAGCCCGCGGAGGGGGGCCCTCAGGAAAGTGTGGTGTGTGTGTGTGGTGTATGTGTGTGTGTGTGTATGTGTGTGGTGTGCGTGTGTGGTGTGTGTGTGGTGTGTGGGGGTTTGGGTGTGTGTGTGTGTGTGTGGTGTGTGTGTGGTGTGTGTGTGGGGGGGGAGTCTGTGTGTGTGGTATGTGTGGTGTGGGGGTGTGTGGGTGTGTGTGCATGTGGGGGTGTGTATGGGGTGTGTGGTGTGTGTGTGGTGTGTGTGTGTGTGGTGTGTGTGTGTGGTGTGCGTGTGGTGTGTGTGAGGTGTGTGTGTGTGGTGTGTGTGTGTGGTGTGTGTGTGGTGTGTGTGAGGTGTGTGTGATGTGTGTGTGGTGTGTGTGTGTGTGTGTGTGTGTGTGTGTGTCCGGGGCAGGAGAAGAGCTGGCAGAGGAGCCGAGGCGGGGGCCGTGCCGTGCGGGAGCATCCATCATGCAGACCAGCGCTCCAAGGTCAGGGGCGCGGTTGGGATTCTTCCACTCGGAGGGGGGGAGGAAGAGGAGGAAGAGGAGGGGAGGAGGAGGGGATGCAGTTCCGGCCTTTGGATGTATTGATCAGGAGGTTGTGACCTTGAAAGAGCATTTTCCCTAACGCGGTTGGTGCGAGCTGTCGGCCTGCTGGGTTCGCAGCCTGAGTGGCGGGTGCGAGGCCACAGGAAGTGTGGGCGCCCGGGGAGGGTGCCGGGGCACGGGCTCGGTGGCTCGCCGCCTCGGCCGTGGGTCCGTGCTGTTCGCCCGGGGCCGTGAGTCCCAGCAGGGCCTCCTGAGAGGGAGAACCTGTCAGCAGGGTTCCCCGGGGGACCTACCAGCAGCGGCCTCCTCCTGAGAGCCCGAGAGCCACCCGGGCCGTGAGTCCCAGCAGGTCCCCGGTCCCCGGTCCCCGGGGAACCTACCAGCAGCGGCCTCCTCCTGAGAGCCCGAGAGCCCGAGAGCCGGCCGTGGTCTGCCCTCCGAGGGGCCCCGGGGACGGCGGAGACGTGACTCACTTCCTGGACAGCAACCTGTCCCCGCTTCCCGGCCACCGGGCCGGCCTCGCGTCAGCGTGTCTTCCTTCCCGGCCCCTCTGTTTCCTGCGGCGCCGGCTCCGGCTCCCTGTGGGGTTCGGGGAGCACCTGCCGCGGGGAGCAGCGGTGAGCAGCCCCACAGACTTGCCGGGAAGCGGCCGTGAACGTTCAGCCTCTTCCTTCGACTCCACATGGAAGGGAGGGAGGCCGGCCGACGGTAAACGGTGACCCTGCTTCTCCGCCTCCGCGCCTCAGGCCGCCTCCCCGCCCGCACAGCTCCTGGGACGCTGCTCATGCGTGGACACTGGCCGGCTCATGCGTGGACACTGGCCGGCTCATGCGTGGACACTGGCCGGCTCACACGTGCACACGGAGCACGGCCGGGGACTGCTGGCCGGGGTCTGAGCCTCGGGATGGAAGGGCCCTTACGTCATGCAATCTTTCTAGGCCTCTGGTTTTTCTCTTTTCTTTTCATATAGAACGAGGCCTCTCTTGATTGTGTGCAGTACAGGTGCCATGCTTGTATTTGTATTTTACACACGTTTTGTGCCCGTATTCTGATGGGCATTGTAAGCGTCGTGACACGCGGGCAGGTCAGTAGCAGAAGCAACATCACACGTCTGCAGAACTTCCTCCTCCTCCCACCCTGAGACGGTCCCCGGGGGGGGGGGGGCGGGCTGCCCTCCAGCTCCTGGCCACTACCCGCTGCCTGTGCCGGGGTTCTGGAGGCCACGTGAGCGCACGCGTGCGGTGTCTGTCGTGTTGTGGCGGACATGTGATGTCCTCGGGGTTCACGCGTGTCACTAGGTCGGTGCCCAGGCTGTGTCCTTTCCGGTTCCATTGGCCGGGCCCACTGCACAGCGATGTCCCGCCCTCTGTCCAGGGACCCTCGGCTGCTTCCAGCTTGTGGGGATGGTGAGTGAGTTCGAGACCCAGCGTGCCCTTCTTCTGGGTCTGTGACCGCGGCAGTGGAAGTGCGGGGCCGCGTGCTGCTTCTGTCTTTACTGTCTTATTTATGTAAATAGGTTTCTCTTTAAAAAATATTTATTTTTTACTGAGAGGAAGGGAGAAGGAGAGAGGGTTAGAAACATCGACCAGCTGCCTCCTACACACCCCCTACTGGGGATGTGCCTACAACCAAGGTACATGCCCTTGACTGGGATTGAATCCGGGACCCTTCAGTCTGCAGGCCGACGCTCTATCCACTGAGCCAAACCTGATAGGGCTGTCTTTACTTTTTAAAAAATATATGTTTATTGATTTCAGAGAGGAGGAGAGAGCGTGACATAGAAACATCTCTGTCTCTGCTCCGCAGGTGTGTCTCTGCTTCTCTCTCTCTCCCTGTTTCGCTGTCTTTCCGTCGTGTGTGTGTGTGTGTGTGTGTGTGTGTGTGTGTGTTTGTCTGTCTGACTCTCTCTGTCCCCTGGAAGGCCTCAGAGCCAGGGTCTGACTGACTGGGGAGAACTAACCTGTGGGCTTTGCGGGGTGAGGCGGGTTCGACAAGTATTCTGGTGGCTCCCCTATTTTTTTGGGGGGGTTTTGCATCTGCTGCCGCATTCCCCATCCAGGGTCAGGGTCTGTCCCCAGAGGAGGCTGGGGGGTGGGGTGCAGAGAAGACAGCATGGCTGGATCTGTGAAGGGCCCAGGTGTGAACCCCCAGGGACGGGGGGTGGGGGGGAAGGGGGTTGCACTGCATGTGCCCCTGCCACCTGGGGGAGGACTGGGGGAACTGTTACCTCCCATACCCCATTCCACCTCGGTTTCCGCTTACGGGATCTGGGACCCCGCCAGGGCCCAGGCTGCGGGGTGCCCCTGAGGGGGGAATCCCTTCTCCCCAGGAGGCGGCGGTGGCTGCTTGGGGGTTCCAGGCGTGCGTTGCCAGGAGGCAGCGGGGACCAGGGGCCGGTGCGTCCCGGGGAGGGGGCGGGGGCTCGGCATGGGCCTCGGAGCCTGGTGAGCCGGCATCGCACCATTCGCTGGTGGGTTTCTCTGCTCCGTGACACGCTGCCTGGGGAGAGGACAGCAGGCCGTGCTGGAAGGGGCGCTCGGAGGAGGCTGAGGGGCCGTGCTCTCCCGAGTCCGCCCTGCAGCCCGGGCGGGCGGTAGGGGGACCCCGGGGTCCCAGGACAGCACAGCGGCGGGAGGAAGGGCCCGGCTCCCTGCGGAGGGCGTCGGAGAGCCGGCCGGCCCGTTACCTTGTAATTGTTCCCAGCAGTGAGGCCAGGCCGAGGCGCAGGAGCCGCTCCAGGGTTTGTTTGCCTCTGTGTTCGCCGGGCCGCGGTAACCAAGGGCCGCTTCCCCTTGGTGACGGAGGCCTCGCTCCGGCCAGGCCCGCGCCAGCCCCGGCGAGCGAGGCCGGGGGACCCGCAGGGCCGGCGGCCGGCACACGGGGGGCCAGGCGCTGCCTGCAGACCTCTCAGCCCCCCACCCCCACCCCGGGCCTCCCTCCGAGGACAGAGGGCTTCTCTCCTGGCACTCTCCCCGCTCTGCCCGAGCCATTCCAGAACTCCGGACCCCGGTAGGTGTCTGGGCGCCCGTGGGGCCAGCGGGCCGAGTGGGGTGGACCTCAGCCAGCATGCGACGTGGGGCCGGGAGTGACCTTCCTTCCAGATGCCGCAAGCCCCTGGGCCTGAGGAATTAATTCAGGGAGGCTTGCGGGGAGCAGAGCCGAGCTGTGAGGCAGCTGGTCTGGGCCAGGACGGGCGCTGTGGCCAGAGGCAGGGCAGGTCCTGGATGGGGGGGGGGGGGGGGTGAGGTTGTTGGTGTGAACGGAACGGCACGATGACAGGTGTGGCCACGAGAGAGCAGCAAGGCCGGCTGGCCGGAGGCCTCGGGGGTCCTGGAGGGGCAGAGAGCGCGGCAGGGGCTGTCAGGAGCGTGGGGGTGGGCAGAGGGGAGCCCCCACTCGGCTGTGAGCAGAGGAGGGGCCTGGACGTGGTGTTTGCCGTAACCGTGGCCCCGAGCAGCCGAGACCTTCCAGGGCCGGCGGCCCCCGCCCGCGACTGTGGTAACTGCCGGCTTCTGGGCCGGGTGTGCTCTGGGCCAGGCTCAGGCCGGCTTCCTGCAGAGGGCTGGACACCCCGTGTCCGTCTGTCTGTCTGACGTGCTTCCTCCACGTCTCCGCGGCGGGAGGACCCCACCAGAGCCTGCGGGGCACGCAGGGTGACTGGCGCCGCCCCCACGGTGACTGCTTCTCCGGGAAGGAGTCGGACGCTCCGCGGGCCGGGTCCCGTCTGCTTTCCCATCTGGGGAGCTGGAGAGGGGGCGCCGTCCCTCAGGAGCGGTGGGATATCGGGGCGAGGGGCTGGGCCCGGGCTCGGGGACCCCTCCCCTAGGCGGGCTGCCGGAGCCATTAGGCCTCCCAATCCACGGCAGTGCGGCATGGCGCGGGGAGGCATCTGTTATGAGGACGTGGATCCAGTGCCGGTCTTGCTGGCAGGCTGCTGGCTCAGCAGAAGGAGGCGCTTCTGACACGGGAACGGAGACCCGGGCCCGCGCCTTTGCGGAGCGGCCCGAGGCTTCCTCCGGCCGTGGCAGCCCGCCGCCGGGCCGGGGGCCGTGTCCAGGCCGCCGGCCGTGACCAGGCTGGCCCTCCGTGGCCTCTGCGCCCCATTCGCCGAGGAGGGACGTGGCTTTACTTCTCGGGAAGCCCACGTGTGGAGGAGACAGCCCTGCGGCCCGGCTGCCTGAGCTCTCGGGACCCGTGCCGGGGCGAGCACGTGAGCTGTGTGTGCAGCTGTGGCCCCGCGTGTACCTAGGAGCGGGGGGAGGCTGGGGGAGCCGGGGGGTGGGGTGGGGAGGGCTCTGGAGTGGCTGGAACGGCGGGTCCCGGGCCGGCTCCCGTTCCCGAAGCTGGCCGACAGGGGTGCCGGGCAAGCCCGTGCCTCGTCTTTGCTTCTCCCCCCTCGGCCCCGATTGCCGCCGGGACGGGCCCATTCAGGGGATACCGCCCCGTTTCCCCGTTTCCCTCTTCCCCTCTTCCTCCGCGTTCTCGGCGGTGGCGGGTGGGACAGATGCGCCCAGGTCACAGCTGCTTTCCTGAAACAGCTTTCTCTGTGTGTGTCCGTGTATGTGTGTGTGTGTGTGTGTGTGTGTGTGTGTCCCGGGCACCCGGCCCCGGGGACACCGAGGACCCCACAGACCCCCCCTCCCCCGCCGCCCCAGGTGCCGCCCCTTCCCGGGGCCAGCACGGGATGGGCGGGCCTCGCTGTCACGGTCGGCGGAGGCCTCCCTCGCGGTGCCGATCAGGCGGCCGCAGGGTGTGCCGTGCTCTGTGGCGAAGCCGGCCTGGGAGCCCCGCACGCCTCTGCTCCGCCCGTCCGTTCCCAGGGCGGGGAGCGTGCGCACACGCGTGATCCGCCGTGACATCGGTTCTTCCATGTCCTCATCCTCAGGCGGCGGCCCTGCTGCGTGCGGCCACCTCCCCCCTCCCCCCATCACACTTGGGGTGCGGGCGCGCATTCCCAATTCCTCCGGGGAAACGCCGTCTGCAGGTGCCGGCCTGGGTCCGGGGCTGCCAAACCGCAGCTCTGCGCTCCTTCTTCTGGGGAGGGGAGCCGGCGCGGGCGCAGCTCTGGAGGGCGGCTCCCACACATGCATGTCGTCAGCTGTGTCCCTGGGTGTCCCCCGCGAGCCGGCCGCCTCCCCGCTCCCAGCGCCCGCGGGCGGGTCGGGAAAGGTGCGCATTCTCCACCTGTGGTTTTTTTTTTTATGGGTCGAGGTGAAATTCACACAATACAGCATTAACCTTCGCACAGGGCCATTCAGTAATTCACAGCGTCGTTCTGTGGAGTTCCAGGACATTTCCACCCCCCCCCCCGCCCCCCAAAGAGGCTCAGGCCCGAGAGCCACCGCTCACCATCCCCCCTCCCTGGCCCCGGGCTCCTGGCGCCCACTCACCGGCCTCCTGTCTCTGTGGACTTACTGATTGTGATTATTTCACATAAAGGACGTGGAACAGCCTCGCTGGCACGGCTCAGTGGGTAGAGCCGAGGGACCGAGGATCCCGGTTTCGATTCCGGCCAAGGGCACGCGCCCCTGCCGGGGAGGTTTTTCTAGATTTCACTCTCAGGCAGACACCGTGGTGCCCTTCGCTCCACTTGCCCTGGCAAACCTCTGCCTGGACCCCGGCACGGGGTCCCTCCGGCCAGCGCCCGGGGGCTGTCATACTCCTGGAACAGCCGTGGGCAAACTACGGCCCTCAGCTGTTCTAAACTATTGAAATAATAATAATAATAAAAAAAGACCGTACCCTTTTATGTAATGATGTTTACTTTGAATTTATATTAGTTCACACAAACACTCCATCCATGCTTTTGTGCCGGCCCTCCGGTCCAGTTTAAGAACCCATTGTGGCCCTCGAGTCAAAAAGTTTGCCCACCCCTGCCCTAGAAGGAGGCCTCCTCCTGCCTCCTCGCCTGTCCCCTCCCCGCCTGTCCCCTCCCCGCCTGTCCCCTCCTCCGGCCTCCCTGCCTGTCCCCCATGGGAGCCTGGCCCCGGGCCCTCCCGCTGGCCGCCCTGGACTCGCTGAGGCCCTCCCAGCGGCCCTGTCGGCCAGGTGTCCGGAACTTTCCGGGGTGACTGGGTCAGAGGAGGAAAGCCAGCGGCACACAGAGGAAGTCCCGGGCCCCGGCGGCCACGAAGCAGGTGTAAGTCCTCCTGCACCGCCTGCCTGGGCGCCCGGATCCCCCTCCCAGGCCTCCCGCTGGGCTCCCAGAACCCCTGGGAGTGGGGATTGGGTTGCGCCAGGAGCCATGCTGCCCGGCTTCTTGGATCCCTTTCCAAGTCCATTGGCTGCCGTCCCTCCCGGGCCCCGTAGACAAGCCCTCGTCCACTGAGCTGCGCGGACGCTCCCGAGCGCCGGCAGCGGCCACGGCCACGGTCAGCTCGAAGCCCGGGAAGCCGACGTTGGGTTTCCTCCCACAGGGGGGTGAAGGGTGGGGGTGCTGAGGTTCAGATTCTAAGGGCAGTGAGAGGGGAGGTGGCCGAGAGCGGAAGCAGCAGGAACTGCTCGGGGGCCGTCCTGATTCGGAGAAAGCCCTCACTGCGTGCAAACACCCAGAGTCCATCTGTCGGGGACCGCCACGGGGATTGTGGCCGTGGAATACCGTGCCGCTCCTGGCACGTGAACGTGGCCTCCCAATAGTAGATGGGTGTTTGGGGGAAGCACACGGGAGGACTTGGGCTGAGGGAGGGGGGTCCTTTGCTTTGCGTCTGCACTTGAATGAGCTGGAGGGGGGGGGGGCTTTGCCTTATCGGTCACCTATCCCTGGGCGAGCGTTCCTGGGAGCACACGTGGCGTTTGAAATCTGTCGAGTCAGGAAAGCACGGGAAGTTTTGCACATTGTGGCTGTCAACCCGCGCCTGCCCGCTCTCATGCCCCATGGACGTGAGTTTCCAAAGACTGAGCTAGAGTCCCGTCGGCCAGCAGCGCCTGGTCCCGGGGGGGCTCATTAGGAAGCAGGCAGGGCGGGGGCTGCGGGAGGGGACAGCCCAGGTCTCGGATTCAGGAGATCCCGGCAGGGCGGGCGTGACTTTGCGGCTCTAACCTGCGATGCTGGTCCGCTGGTGCCTGGGGGACCTCACTTTGAGAACCGCTCCGTGAACCTAAAGACAGGAGAGCATCCTTCCCGCCTCTGCCCCTGCGGGTCGTGGGTGGGGCTTCTGACCCTGTGGACGGTTGATGGGGGATTCTGACGCTGCGCCCCCACAGGCAGCTTTGCCGAAGTGCGGCCCCACGGGGAGGGGGGGGCAACCCACCTCCCCGCCCTCTTCCCCACGTCGCGCTGCTTCCCCAGCGCCGGCCCCACGGGCTCGAGCCGTTTTGAAAGCGCCGGCGAGTCGTCCGGGTCCTCCCGGAGGTGCTGACGGCTGGGCCGTTTTTTGGTCTTTTGAGGTCAGAGGCTAGAGCTCTGGACCGACCGTGGGGGGACTTTTCCCTCCAAGGTCACTCGTCAGAACTTTCCAGAAGGGTCCGACCCTTGGGTTGATTCTAGGGGCAGAGACGTTTGCGTCCCTGCTTGAGCGAGAACACTGCTCAGGGGCCAGGTGGGAGGGGGCAGGGGCTGTGCCCGTGTGGCCTCATCCTCCCCCGGGGCTCCGTGGCCAGGCCTGCAGGAGGCTGCCCTGGCGCTCCCACGGGAAGCGTGGCGGGCCGTGGCTCCCAGGGGCCCGGGCCCGCACCAGCAGGCAGAGCCGGCGCTCAGCCAGGCGGCAGAGGCTGCCAGCACAGAATGCGAGGATCTCAGATGGCTCTGGGCGGCTTCTCTTGCAAAACCCTGGGCTGTGTGTGTGTGTGTGTGTGTGTGTATGTGTGTGTGTAAGGGGGTGGGGCAGAGCCGCCGCGGGAGGGAGCGGGTTTGATCTCCAGGTGAAAGGAGGCTTTATAGATAGGTCACCTGTTCCACATCCTGAACTTCGTTCTTTCCCCGTCTTGGGTCAAAACAATGGTGCTACTGTTCCGGGGTCCATGGGCAGACGGACGGAGGGATGCACGGAGGGGGCACTGAGCGGAGAGGAGGTGAGCGGGTGTCAGCCCCCCTGCGCGCCCCGCCCCCGCCCGCTCCATGCACCTGTCACCCGTCACCCCGCCGCGCCGCCGGTACCTCCCGGAGGCTGCTCCCGCGGTGAACTCCCTCCGGAACCCAGAACAGAAGGATCAGGCATGGGCAGGCCGCTGCTCTGAGCTGGGTGCCTCTGGAAGGCTGTGGTGGGGGGGACCCCACGGAGCGCCAGGCAGGTGCTGAGCCCGCTGTGCTCGGAGCCCAGGGTTGAAATTCCTACCCTCTCCAGCCACTGCCCTGCCCCCCCCCCGTCCCCCTCCCGCTGCCCTCACCCCTGTCCCCCTGCCCAGCCTGCAGAGAGGAGCCCGGCCTGCTGGGGTTCGGGTTCCCCAGCTTACTCGGTGCCTGTGCGGGTGAGGGGAGACAGACGTGGGGCCGGTGGAGACAGGCGGCGTTGGCGAGTTAGAAGCAGTGTCCCTGGACGTCTCGGGAGAAATCGTTGTAGAAATAACATCCCCTCCCCCCTCTGGATGGTCCCGGAACTCCCGCTGGGCATTCAGACCCGGAGTCCCACTGTGCGCTGTGGACTCGGGTGCGGTCCGGTGGGCAGGTGAACACGTACCCTCTGCTCGGCTAACGGGCACAACACGTGGGGAGTCGTCAGGAATCACGTTGGTGCCCCCCCAGTGTCCCCTGTCACGTGCCCTCCCACACAGCCCTCCTCTCCCACAGCCCCCCGCCCGGTGTCCCCTGTCACGTGGTCCCCCACGGCCCTCCTCTCCCACAGCCCCCCCCCCCCCGGTGTCCCCTGCCGCCGTGGTGGGGCGGGACCTCCTCAGTGAGATTCTGAGGGGCTTTCCTGCTGGGATGGCAGAGCCGGGACAGGGCAATGGCTGCTCTGCCCCAAGAGGCGGGGAGATGAACTCAGGCAGGTGATTTCCTCCTCGTCCTCCCGGAGAGCCGATCGTGTCCCCACGGGCCCTGCAGAGGCGTCACGGCACCGGCGGCCGGGGTGTCCACACAGAGACGGTGTGGGCGCTTCTGACCGAGCCCCGCCGTCCCCAGCTCGGAGGATGCTCAGGTGGAGGCTGGGGGCACCCATCGCAGGCCAGTCCCGGGGGTCACGGGACCACGTGTCCATGTCGGCCCCAGGCTCTCCCGCTCTCGCAGGCCCGGCAAGCCAGCCGGCAGCCGTGGGGTGCCCCTCGGTGGGGCCGTAAGGGGGGTCCTGGAGGCGTCGGTGGCTCCCATGGGTCGATGGGACTGAAAGCTTGGAACGGATTGTCCTGGGAGACGCAGGCTGGGAGGCCTCCGAGGTCTCCATACCCCCAGAACTTTCTGGAACCAGGGGTCCCCAGCGGCAGAAGGACGCCTCGGCTCTGCACCGGCTTGGCGGGCATTTGACACAGGGGGTCCCCAGCCTATCTTAGAAGAAATGACCCCCAGAGGCAGTGAGGTTCCCCCCCCCTCACCTGCCCTCCCTAAGGAGCCGGCGGGGGCAGCCAGAGCCGGAGCGAGGGGCCTTGGAGTCGGACTTCCTCCAAGAGGGTTGGTCGCCGGAGCCAGAGGAGCCCACGTCGGCTTCCGGGAGAAGGAAAAGATGGTGGCCGTCCACGGGCTGGTCCAGAACGTGGGGCAGCGGGGGGGGGGGCGGGGGGGCGCTCTCCTGCCCCCCCTGGCATGGGGCTGCCTCGGGGGCTCCAGAGAGCGATGTGGACACCCCAGTCCAGGCACGATGCGGATGTTGGGCCGGCTAGGGGGGCTGCTGCAGGCTCAGGGCCCATGAGCGAGCGGAGAGCCCGGGGCCGAGGCCCTCGCTGACCAGGCGTTCGTGGCTGCCCAGCCCGGCTCCCTCCCCGGCGTGAGCCCGAGGGGGCCGTGGGCGGCGGCTGTGCTGGGGGGGGGTGTCTCAGGGCTCTGCCTCTGGAAGCAGCAGGCATGGGAAGCAAGGCCCCCCCCCTGCTGGCACCAGGGAAGATGCCCACAGCTCGGGCCGACTCCAGGCCTGTGCCCCCTGGGCCTTCTGCCCCGAGAAACCACGTGGTGTACCTGGCACAGCGGAGCGTCTCCCCGCCGCCGTTCCGGAGCCTTCTCTCTCCCGGTGACCGCCAGGCTGGGGCCTCCCCTTAGGGCAGCTCCGAGGCGGGCACGGGGCAGGGTCCCCTCGGTGCCAAGGCCCCGGCCGGCCCGCGTCGGGGGTGATGGGAGCCCGGAGCCAGGCTGCGGGGACGCGTCTGTGGCCGGCCTGTTGCTCGGACCCCGGCCTTCCCGGTGGGCCATCTTCCCGCCCCCCGCTCACCGGGTCCTGTTTCTTTCCACCCGGCAGGCCGCACGGACCTCGTCGCCGCCGTGTGCAGAGGCCGTGCCGTTGATGCGTGTGCCGTGGGAGCCGGGGACGCCGTGAAGCCGGAGGCGGCGACCATGGGCCAGAAGGTCACCGGCGGGATCAAGACGGTGGACATGAGGGACCCCACGTACCGGCCCTTGAAGCAGGAGCTCCAGGGCCTGGACTACTGCAAGCCCACGCGCCTGGAGCTGCTGCTGGACATGCCGCCCGCGCCCCACGAGGTGCAGCTCCTCCACTCGTGGAACAACGACGACCGCTCGCTCAACGTCTTCGTCAAGGAGGACGACCGGCTCATCTTCCACCGGCACCCCGTGGCCCAGAGCACCGACGCCATCCGGGGCAAGGTCGGCTACACGCGGGGGCTGCACGTGTGGCAGATCACGTGGGCCATGCGGCAGCGGGGCACGCACGCCGTGGTGGGCGTGGCCACGGCCGACGCCCCCCTGCACTCCGTGGGCTACACGACCCTCGTGGGCAACAACCATGAGTCCTGGGGCTGGGACCTGGGGCGCAACCGGCTCTACCACGACGGCAAGAACCAGCCGAGCAAGACGTACCCGGCCTTTCTGGAGCCGGACGAGACGTTCATCGTCCCGGACTCGTTCCTGGTGGCGCTGGACATGGACGACGGGACGCTGAGCTTCATCGTGGACGGGCAGTACATGGGCGTGGCTTTCCGGGGACTCAAGGGCAAGAAGCTGTACCCGGTCGTGAGCGCCGTCTGGGGCCACTGCGAGATCCGCATGCGCTACGTGAACGGGCTCGACCGTAAGTGTCCCTGCCCCGTCCCCGCTGCGCCGCCCCGGCCGCCTGTGTCCGTGGGGGCCTGGGGGGCCTGGCCAGGAGCTGGTGCGGTCCTTGGGGTTCGGGTGTCTTTCGGCAGACGCCCCAGCAACCTCGGGTCCTCGGAGGCGACGCTTGCTTGCCTCTGGTTAGATGGAAAGTTCTCGCTGGAGTTCCCCGGCCAACCTGGCAGCACCCGGTGGATGGATGAGCGGGTGGTTGGATGGGTAGATGGGTGGCAGGTTTGATGGATGGGTGGGTGGATGGGTGGATGGATGGGTGGGTGGGTGGATGGATGGGTAATGAATGAGTAGATGAGTGGGTTAGTGGTTGGATGAATGAATGGATGGATGGCTGGTTGAATGGTTGGGTAGGTGGATGAATGGATGGATAATGAATGAATGGATGGATGAGTGGTTGGGGTTGGTGGATGAATGGATGGATGTTGAGTAAATGAATCAATGTGGATGGATGGATGGTCTTTGACAGATGTGGTTTGTTTCTGGCTGACCTGCCTTTAGAATTTGCAGTTGGCCAGATTCTAGCACAGCAGCCAGCGTGGCGTGGAGCTGGGGTTTGTGGCGCTGGCGGTAGTAGGTCCTCTCGCATACCGTATTTGCCGGCGTATAAGACGATTTTTTGGCACTGAAAAATACGTATTTGCCAGAGTATAAGACGACTGGGCGTATAAGACGACCTCCTAACATTTCCACTAAAAATACAGAGTTTGTTATATACTCGCCGTATAAGACTACCCCCCACTTGGAGGCATATTTTTCAGGGCCAAAGGGTCGTCTTATACACCGGCAAATACGGTAATTGTGCTCCCATAGTGGTAAGCAGGTGGCCTGTCTCGCTCAGTAGGGTCTCACTGTGCTGGCGGCTCCTGGGTGGCGCCTTTGGGACACAGTCCCCGGGGGGGGGGGGTGTTGTTCGGTCATGATGTCAGGAGGCCTTGGAGAGGATCCAGATGAGGAGACACGTGAGGGAGCTGTGGCGTCCTCGCCCGCTGCCTCTATGGGGGTGGGATGAGGTGACTCGGGGCCAGAGCTGCCTGCCTCCCCTGCTGACTGACACCCGGGTTCTGCGTTAAGACAGCAGCTCGTCCGGGCAGAGTGGCCACGGGGAGGCCAGGGCGGCGCTGTCCCAGGAGCAGCGATGGGGCTGGAGCTCCCTCGCCATGTCCAGATGGCTCTGGAGGTCTGCGACCGTGGTCAGTGGGGAGTCGCCCATGGCTGGGTGGTGTTCAGCGCCTTGACCACCGCCTGGGATCCCCTGGGGGGAGGGGAGAGCGGGGAGAGAGCTGAGACCCAGCACGGGGGCACGTCGGTGCTTTGGGGTCCGGGGACGAGGGGCTGGAGGGGAGAGAGGTGCCCCGGGTGCCGAGCAAAGACAGGACTTGGAGGAGGACAAGGCGATGCCAGGCCAGTGTGTTGACGGCTGAGGACTGTCTGTCCATCAACTTTGGCCACAGGTGACCGCTGGAGGCCTTGAGAAGAGTCACCTGGGGTGGGGGGCGCGGTGGGTGGGAGGAGGGAAGGGGAGAGGGCCTGGCTGAGCGCTGGTTCAGAGGGGCAGGAAGGGGGCGCTGGCTTCCCGGGGCGGCTGGAGCCAGTGACCACCAGCTGACCCTGCAGGGGCTTCTTTCTGGGTGGGGGGGAGCCGGTGAGGGAGGGGGATGTTCTGGACGTCCTGCCTCCACAGGGACGGGGGCTCTCAGAGTTGAGGGGACCCAGGGAGGCCACGGTCCCCGGCCAGGTGCCCGGCCCCCTTCCCCAGCTGGCAAAGACCAGGGGTTCGTGTTGGGGTTCCCTGCTTTTTGTAAGAACCGCTGCCTGTGAAGGGACGGGCAGTTATCCGGGGCGGATAGGCCCACCACGAGTTCTAGAACCCATCTCACGGGGCATTTCCCGGCCGCTGCCGCAGGAGTGCGGCCGGGCCCGTGACGGGGCGGAGGAGGTGAGGGTGGGGCCATCGCCGAACCCGGGCCACTTCCAAAGCGCGTCCACGGAGCCGCGAACTGGACACAGTGGCCTGGGCTCTGGGGCGCCGGCCGTGTCGCAATCTCCGAGGATGGAGGACCGGGAGGGAGAGCCGGGGCCGAGCACGGTCCCACGGGCCCCCAGGCAACCGCTTCTCCGAGAAGCGCGGAAGTTGGGGCCCGGATGCCCCAGTTCCTCAGCCTCCCGCTCCCGATTCACTTCCTGATCCCCGAGCTGTGTCTCCGCCCCCTCTCATTCCCGTAAACAGTGCAGGTGAGCGAGGCCCGGGCCAGGGCTCACCCAGTAGCTCTCAACCTCCTCCGTGGACCCAGTGGGCACCCAGCCTTGTGGCTGGAGCTGGGTACAGAGCCTATGCTCCCCCACCCCCCCTGAGAAGTATTGGGGGCGGGGGAGGGAGTTCTGGGGGCCTGTGAGCAACCAACCAAAACCCGTGGGGCAGACCGTGCCCGTGGCACGGCGCCCAGCCTGTTTCCGTGGCTGGCCCATTCGTGGTCTCCCAGCCCCGGCCTCACTGCTTGGCTCCTTCCTGTGCGATGGGCTGGGAGGGTGACCTCTTGGTGAGCGTGGGGCCCCAGGACAGACCCACGCCTGGACGCCTGGGTGATGGGTCCTGTTTTCAGCTCCTACGGCCTCCGGCAGCCCCAGCTGCCCCTTGGCAGCCCTCGTGGGGGAGGGGGCATGTCTGAGCGAACCCTCCCTGCTGGGCTATTCTGTGTGGCCCAAAGGAGGTCAGGCAGAAGCGGGCCCGCCCTGGTGTAAGAGGGGGGCAGCCTGGGTCAGCCCCAGCTTCCTGTCCGCCCGGCAGCGTGACCCTGGGCGTTGTCTGGACTCCATCCCCCGTCAGTCCGTGATCGTGGGGACGGGACGCGTGTTTGCGGAGAGCGTGTGCGGCGCCTGGCCCGGCGTGGGTGCTGTGCCGCTGGGAGCGGAGACTTTGAAAGGAAGACTGTCCTCTAAGTGTTCCCGCGGTGGGGAGGGTCCTCCCCCGCGGGTGGTGTCTGCCCGGAGCCAGCCGGCCTCACACGCTCTCTCCCGGTCTCCGCAGCCGAGCCCCTGCCGCTCACGGACCTCTGCCGCCGCTCGGTGCGCCTGGCCCTGGGGAAGGAGCGTCTGGGCGAGATCCACGCGCTGCCGCTGCCCGCCTCCCTCAAGGCCTACCTCCTCTACCAGTGACGCCGCCGCCGGGACCCCGGCCACAGCCAGCGACAGCCACCGTGCCCGCGGGCCCTGGGCCTCGGACGGGCGTGCCCAGCCTCGGAGGAAGGCCTGCTCCCTCCTCCTCCTCTTCTTTCTCCTCCCGCCGCTGCCCTTCGGGACACGGCTGCGGACACCGGCTCCCGGCCCCTCCCCAGCGTTGGCGGAGGGCCCTGCACGCCCGCCCAGCCCCTCCTTGGAAAAGGACGCAGAGGACCTCCAGGAAGCTCGGCACTGCGCTCCCGTCTGCTCTCGGGGTGGCCCAGGGGACCCCCACCTGCCGGGTCCGGTGGGGTGGGGCCTGCAGAGAGCAGACCCAGGGGTGCTAAGAGGTGCTCGGACAGGGCTCGTGCCGGGGACCAAGCTCAGGACGTCAGAAACTCACCGGGACGAGGCGCAGCCGGGGGACCGCCCGCCCCCGCCGCCCGCGGGCACGGAGGCTCAGCGCCGGACCCTGTATTTATTCTCTTAACAGTAATGAAGCCATTTATTTATTCCACCCGGACAGGGGCCGCTCCGGTCCCCTCGCTGGAGGGCTCCCCGCTTTTCTGTCGCCCCCGGCCCGTGCGTGCCTCGCCTGTCCTCACCGGGCGGCCTGTGGGGTGTCCCCGCGTGGGCACGATCGTCTCTGCTCGGGTGCCTTCACCCACTGTTCCCCGGGGGCTCTGCTCGGAGTTCCGAGCGGCCGGAGCGTCGTGGGGGTCTCGGCTCCACAGCGGCGGCGGCTCCCGTGGCTCCCGGCCTTGACAGACACGCGGGCCCCCACGCCTCTGCACGTGGCTTGTTTCCGTGTCTCCCGTGGGCTCGGGGTGGGGGTTTGGTGTTGCTTCTGCCTTCCTCGCTGAGATGCCCCACGGGACGACCGGACCGAGGAGGGAGGAGGAGCGAAGAGCAGGCTGGGGTCGCGGGAAAAAGAGCGAGGCGTCACGCCTCACGCAAGCCCACGCGTGGTCCACACGTGTCTCCACGTAGTGCCTAGTTCACCACCACCACCACCCGGAGCCGGGGGGCGGGGCGGGCAGCAGGAGAGGGCCCCCTCCCTGCCGCGGCCCCCCCAGGTAGCAGACCCCGGCCCCGCCGCCTCGCCTGCCGTGTCTTGATCTCGAAGCCGGCTCCGACCCTTTCTGCGCAGGTACAATAGATGACTCTATTTGTTTAAAATGTTTAATATATATGCGTATATATTTGTCCGTACGGATTGTTTTAAACAGCTGCTGTAGGGTACCTTTAAACAAACAAAGAAGAAGAAACAAGTCTTCCAGTGACATATATTTTTTAAAGCACAGCCTTGGTGCCACGCCGGGGGAGGGTGTCAGTGGCCCCGTGTCTGCGAGGTGGCTGCCCAGGCCCTGCCTCCTGTGAGGCGCTGGAGACCGCCTCCCTCCTGATTCAGGCCCGCCCGCTCGCTCGGGTGAACGTTGCACATACAAGTTCCACTCACACGGCCCAGCCTGCCCGCCGGGCCGGACGCTGGCAGGGCTGTCGTCTCTGCACCTCTGCACCCCTGCCCCCCGCTGCCCCCAGCGTCCCCCTCAACCCCCCCCCCTTCTCTCCTCTCAGCCCAGAGCCCTGCGGCCTGTACAGTCTTGAAACTCCCGTTCTATTTTATGATGGTTGATCATCGTCAGTAACCGAATAAAGGAAAGTTTATTAACGTCCGAGTCCCTCTCTGTGCCTTAGGGGAGGGGGAGGGGGCGTGGCCGGCCCCTCCTGGGGCTCGCCAGCTCCAGGGGCCCTGGGTTTCGGCGGATAATGGGGGGATTGCCGCCCCCCACCCCACTCCCTGCATCAGATGCCAGCCAGAACCCCAGAGAACAGGAGGACCCTGGATGGGTGATCCCAGAACATCCCCACCTCTTTCCCGAAGCCTGTGAGCCCGCACCCCCCCAGACTGCGGCCTCGCTGGCCTAGGAGGAAGGAAGGCATGCGTCCGGGGCTGGAGGGGACAGGGGGCGTGTGGGCGCAGGCGTGGGTGCCCTCGGAGTCCAGGCTCGGGGCAGTCGGTGGAAGGAGCTGGCCATTCACCTTTGGGCCTGTCCCCAGAGCCAATCACAGGGACACCCTGGCCGCCGCCGTGGGCAGGGTCCTCACACCCACCCCCAGCCCAGAGCACGGGAGAGACCGGCTTATCGGGAGGATGGGTGAGCCGTCAAGAGCACAGCCGAGAAATGATCCCATGTCCTGACTGGTTTCCAAAGAATTAACCAGCGTGCATCCCTGTGGGCATTCTTCATCCTCAAGGCATGTTAGGGTCCGAGGGGCAGGGGCGTGTGCTGGCCGGACAGCCGGGCGCCGGGGACCATAGCCCTGAGTCCCTCCCGGAGAGCCGAGTCCCCTGGCTGCCCCCCCCCCCCCCGCCCGCCTCGGCAGCACTGGGGGGTGTCAGCTACAATGCAGGTCTCCAGGCCCGCCGGAGCTGACCGAACCCCCTTTTCTGGGGCTGGGCCCAGGAATTTGCTGTTTTCAGACTCCCTGAGTGACCTCCCCCGAGGCGGGCGCCCCCGGGACGGTGTCGGCTCTTTCTCCCGGAAAGGTGCTGGGTGCAGGGCAGTGCTCTCCGTGTGCTGGTGGGTGGGCCCGGCCACGAGCTCACGGCCTCCTGGGCCAGACCTGGCCTCAGACGGTGGCGCTGACCCTCGCTGACCAGCGGCGTGATCTCGGTGATCCTCCCTGAGGGACGGTCCTCCTGGGCCATCTCCCGGGGGGAGGAAGTAGGGGTGACGTGATGGGTGAGAACCCGCCGGGCGGGCACCCCGGCCAGCGTGCAAACACACGCTGTCGGAGCCGCCACGCGCTGCGTTCTGTTCCGGAAAGGGGCCGTTCCGGGCCTTGGGGAAGGGACCGGACGTTCCTAAACCGGCGTCCTGATAACTGTGCTTTCTTCCCGGGCGCAGTCCCCCACGATCACGGTGGGTGCCGGGGAAGGGACCCCGAGGTGCTTTCCGCAGACCCGGGTGGAGGGAAGGGGGGCTGACGTGGGTTTAGGTGGCGTCTGGAGCTCTGGCTGGCATGGCCGGGGTGGCCGGGAGGCGTGGGGTCAGGCAGTGGGAGCGGGTGGGTGTCGGGAGCACGGGGAAAAGGAGGGGAACACGGGGAAAAGGAGGCCTTTGTGCGGCCTGGAGACTTCGGGGGGGGGGGGGCGGGCTTTCGGATTGAGGGGAGCGATCCTCATAAAACCATCCAGCGACCGGCCATGTGGATGTAATTAATAGCCTGCCCTCCAGCAGGTAGCAGCAGCCTCTCCGGCTTGCCCTCCTCCTCCCTCCTCCCTCCTCCCTCCTCCCTCCATGTCCATCTCCTGCACTCAGCTTCCCCCCCCCGCCCTTCCCCCTGCCCCTCGCTCCTCTCCTCTCCTCTCCTCTCCTCTCCTCTCCTCTCCTCTCCTCTCCTCTCCCTCCTCGGTGAGGTGAGGAATGTGGACTTTACTGAACCATAAAGTATGCCGGGGAGCCGGGAGGGGCCGAGGACAGAGCAATTAGTTCATGCTGCAGCCCAGACGCCCAAGCGTGGTTGGAGTCCAGCTGCAGGAATATTTGAAATAAATGGCCTGCCCGGGGCCAGGCGTTTGCTGTGTTTTCGGGACGGGCCATGGCAACGGGGAGGAAACCATGAGCTAGGGACTGGGCTCTAGAATCAACAAATGATGTCCTGGCCGCGCGCGCTCGCCCAGAGGAAGCCGCTCCGGCCCCCGGGGCTCCTGGGGCTCGGCTGCTGCCCCCCCACCCCCTCCACCCCCCCACCCCACCCCCGGCCGCGTCCCCGTGCGCTCGGCTCGGCCCGTCCAGCTCGGGCCTCGGCGGCCTCGGCTCTGCGGGTCTTCTTTTCTTTTCCTTTCTTTCTTCTTCTCCTTCTTCTCCTCCTCCTTCTCCTCCTCCTCCTCCTCCTCCTTCTACTCCTCCTCCTTCTCCTTCTTCTTGAGAAACACTTTTATGAACCACTGCTGGCCTGGCGATGCGTTTCCTGGGCAGAGGGTGCTCCCCGTGGGAAAGCCCGGCCTGAGGGCAGCGGGCCACAGGGAGGGGGTGCTGACCTTGCCAGGGGCCTTCCCCCCCTCCCCCCCCGCCCGGTGCACCCCCTTCCTGGTCGGCTCTAGAGGCGGGAAAGGCGAGGCCGCGCTGTCCCCTCCCTGACTCCTCTGAGAGTGACCTGACCGCCTCCCCGAGAACGCCCGGAGAAGCACAGGAGCCACAGGCCGCGTTCGGGGCTGTCGCTTGAACGTCACACGTGCCCCCTGCCTCACCGGGGCCCTGGGGGGAACTCGGAAATCCCGGAAACTCGGACGCAGGCGCGGGGCCGGGGACTGCCCGCTGCTGGCCCTGACACACCGGCGGGTCCACGTGCAGAGCTGCCCCCGCTGGCCCTGCTTCCTCCAGAGGCCGCAGGGCCGTGGTCCGGGGAGGCGGAGGGGCCCCGGGGTGGCGGGCGGCTCCGCCGGCTCTGGGCTCAGAGCTCAAGCAAAGGATGCCGAGGCACCTCCTCTCTCCGGCCCCGACGTGCTTGTCTCGGAGGGAAGACGCGAGGGGAATACCGGGAGCCGGGGAACGGCTCCGGCTCCTCGGCCCTGGGTTTCCCCGGGGAAGTGAGTCCTGGCAGCTAGACCGGAGCTCGGCGTCGGGGCCGCCGCTCCGGTGCCGTCCAGCCCGGCCGTCCGCCCAGAGCTGCTCGCACTGTTCCACGGCAGCGCCCACCCAGGCCCGCGTCCCTCCCCAGCCCCGTCTCCTATCTCTTCACAGACGCCCCCGTTCTCCCTCCCGCCGGCACCTCGGGGCCCCACCTTTGGAAGACTTTCACCGACAGCGCGTTGGCGAAGGTCCTTCCCCGGGTCTCTGCCTGTGTCTGTAGGTCTGGCATTCAGGACGGTGAGGGGGAGGTGAGTGTCCTCCGTGGACACGAGGGGGGATGTCACCAAGGCTCACGGAGGATACCACATCAGCCGGACCCGAAGCCGACACGCCCTGTGGCCAAAGCACAGGCCTCCGTGCCCTGACCGGCCTCCGGCAGGCTGCCGGTGGGGCTGCCGGTGACCCCGGGGCTGCCGGTGACCCAGGGAGGAGGAACGTCAGCCGGAGAGCAAAGCCCTTCACCTGGCAGCGGGGCCCTGCGATGGGCCGCCCTCCCCGCCCGGGGATGGAAACCCCGGAGCCGTGTGGCCTTGCCCAGCTCTCTGACCCCCGTTTCCACTGTGTGTTCGGTTCCTGTGGCTCCACAGGGAGCGACCACCTACGGGGAGGCGTAATACCACACACACACACACACACACACACACACACACACGTAAGTCCCTGCGGCTCTGGAGCCAGAAGTCCGAACACCCGGGGGCCCTGAGGGGACTCCCTCCCGCCCGCTCGCCCTGTCGGCCTCAGCAGGGCCTTTGCCATGGACGGGGGCCCTGCGTCGTCAGGAGGAAGCCGTCGGAAGACCCCTAGCTCCGTGGCCTCTGCTGAGACCCTCTCTCAAACAAGCTCACACCCACCCCGGCTGGCGTGGCTCCGTGGCAGGGCATCAGCCTGGGAACCGGGAGGTCACAGTTCGATTCCCGGTCAGGGCACAGGCCCGGGCTGCGGGCTCGATCCCCAGTGCGGACCCTGCCGGAGGCAGCCGATTCACGATTCTCTCTCATCGTTGACGATTCTCTCTCCCTCTCCCTCTCCCTTCCTCTCTGACATCAATAAATAAAAATATATTTTTTAAGCTGGCTTTTTAAAAAACAAAAACAAATAAAGTCACATTCACAAAGCCCAGGGTCAGCACATGGACGTTCCTGTCCGAGGGCCACCATGCAACCCTCCACACGCCGTGAGTGACACGTAACCGGGACTGACACGTGGCCACTGGCGGGGTGGCCGTGAGGGTTTATGGAACGGTGACGGGGCGGGGGGGGGGGGGGGGGCGGGACGGGACGGGGGTAAGCCCAGGGACAGTCTGTCCGGATGCTGCTGAAGAGACAAGTCTCCCCATCGCTATCACCTCCCCCTGTCCCTGCCCCGGCCCCTGCCCCTGCCCCTGCTCCTGCCCCTGCCCCTGCCCCTGCCCCAGCCCTTCCCCGGCCCCGGCCCCTGGCGGCAGGCCCCCAAGAGCAGGCCTGCTGTAGAATTGAGGGGCATTCTTTTGGGGCAGTGCCTCTCAACCTTTCTGACGCCGTGACCCTTTCATACCGCTCCTCACATTGTGGCCACCCCCAGGCCAAGAACCGCTGCTGTGGAGCCTAAGACCATCGGGAAACGCAGGTATTTACATGACGATTCATGACAGCAGCAACATGACAGCGATGAAGGAGCCACGGAAGTACTGGGGGCCACCACCACACGAGGAGCCGTGGGAAAGGGTCGTGGCGTCAGGAAGGTGGGGAACCGCCGGCCTAGGGGGTGGGTGCCGGTTGCACGTGGGATCCCGGGCTCCGGCGCAGGCCGGAGGTGGCGAGAACTTGGCACCTGTCGGTGGACAGAGGCTGGGCCTCCCTCCCTCCCTCCCTCCCTCCCTCCCTCCCTCTCTCTCCTTCTGGGTCCCTCCGACCAGCCACAGTGAGGGGCTGGGTGGTCGGGGAAGGCGCGGGCATTGCTCGGGAGCCATCGGAAACCGAGGCCGGGCCGGGGACGCGGTGCCCCGGGCGCCAGCTCCCCTCGGCGGCGGCTCCGTGCCCGGTCCCTCCATCTTTCCGTGGGAGGGACGGACGGAGGGAGACGGCTGCCCTCCCGCACGCGGCTCCCAGCGGCCGGCCTCCTCGGAGTTGATCGTACAAGGACATGGAATGCGGGCCCCGGGCTATTTAGGGAGCGGGGGATGGAGGCCGGGGCGGGGGCGGCCGGGCGGGGGCGGGTGGGGGGCGGCGGGCTCCCCGCGGGCGCGCTCACATGGTTTGATTTACTGGCCGCGGCGAGCAGCTCCGGCCTCAGACAGAGAAGTATTTGAAGCGGCTGCCAGATGTTGTGTCTGAGCGGCTTTTACAACTTGCTTACTGGTTAGCAGCCTGCCTCCCCTGGAGTCCGCTGGCCCGGCGGCGGGTTCGGGGCCTGGCACGGGCCCAGGGCCTTTGCTCAGCCGCCCAGCCGCTCCCTCCCCCGCCGCCAGCCTGTGGGCCTGAGGCCGGCCACGGGGGATCCCCGGTTCCGAAGAAGAACCTCGCCTTCCTGGGGGGGCCCAGCGTGGCCCTGACCTCGGGGCGTCCTGCAGGCACCCCGAGCCTGTGGAATGTGCTGGCCTCTGGACGCTCTGGGATGGACAGAGCCCCGACCCCCCCCCCCAGTCGGCTTTGCAACGAGGCACCTGCTGGTGCAGGCCCTGCTTCCTGGCCTCTGCGTGCTGCGTGGACGGGCACGGGGAGGAGGGGGGCCCCCCAGGGCTGGGACCGGCTCCTTCAGGGGTTCGGGAAGGTCCCCAAGCCTCTGGAAATCCCGGGGAGCCAGGGAGTTCCCAGGGAGGCCCCGGCGGGTCCGACCTTCGCACGGAGGCCGCCGTGTCGGGCCAGAGGCCAACCTGACGAGCGAGCCAAGATGTCCCCGTGTGAGGCGGTGGGGGTGCACAGGACTCAGGCTCGGGGGTGTCTCTCAGCCCCCCTCCCCCCTCCCCGGGGAGGCCCATGGCGGGAGGCACGGGACTGGGGTGTTCACTCCTGAGGCCCGTGGACAGCTGCTCATGGGCCGTGGGTGACGGGGGGCAGGGGGAGCGGGGCAGGGGGAGGGGGCAATCTCGTGGCCTGTGAGAGCGCGCCTGTGGGTGCAGGAATCCGGACGCCGCCCGGTGGGCACGGTCCAGGCCCTCGGGCCAGCGCCTCAGCGTTCTGTCCACTGGACAGGAACACGGCCCCGCGGACACGCCGGCGCGTGGCTCTCCTCCAACGGGACGCCCCGGCCCGTGGGAGGAGCGGGTCCCGGGACTGCGGGGCGGGGGGCCAGCTCGGGGCCGGGCACCCCGCCTCCCGGGCTGCCGGGGGAGACCCTGCGTGCCCTCCGACAGCCCGAGGGAGCCCGACTTCTCCGAATCCTCCGCCCTCTCCCTTCTGGGTCTTCCAGAGAAACAGAAAGAGAAAGAGCACCCAGCGCACCCTCTCCCGGGAGCCCCGGTTCCCAGAAATGGTGGCGGAATGTGGGGAGTTTCCAGGCTGGCCCACGGCAGGGAGAAGCCCACGTCAACCCAGCCCCCCGCAGGGGTACAGGGGCAAGGAGCAGGGGTACAAGGGCAGGGGGCAGGGGTTGGGGGCAGGAGCAGGGGGCTGGGGCAGAGGACAGGAGGTGGGGGGGGGGAGACAGGAGACAGGCGATAGGGAGCAGAAACGGGTCAGGGGGCGGGGGCAGGGGGCAGGGACAGGGGCAGGGGTGGGGGGCCAGAGACAGGGGTCAGGGGGGGCAGGGACAGGGGTCGGGGGCAGAGGATAGGGGGTAGGAGGCAGGGGTAGGGGGCAGGGGCAGGAGCCCTGAACTCAGACCCTCGGGGTCCTCTGTTCTGCCCCCGGCGGCGGCGGCTCCCGGCCCGGGCCCTGGCTCTGGGCTCCCAGGCTGCTCCTGGGGAGACCCTGGGCCTAATGGTGGCGGCCCCTTGAGCCCCACCCGTGGGCGTCTCATTTTGGGGAGCAGTCACGGTGGCTGCTGGGGCCCCCTTAGCTCAGGGCAGTGTCCTGGGAAAGGGGTTCGGTGCTCCCACACCTTTCCTGGGTGTCAGTGGGTCAGCCTGTGAAGCTGCTGCCACCCGTGGGGGCGGGGACAGGCCCCAGCACCCCTAGGTAAATCGAGGCTGCGACAGGCGGGTCAGGGGCTGGGCCTGGGCCGGGTGAGACACGAGGCTGGCTGCTAGGAAGGGGGGCTGGGGTGCCCGGTCTCCCCACAGCGCCGGCAGCCCTGTAACTAAGGGGCCGATACCATCAGATCAGCGGCCAGTCTCCTGCATGTCACCTGGGCCTGAGTCTGTGTTTTCCTGTCTGCCTCCCGCCGCGGCCCTCGGGGGCGGGACCTGAGTCATGTACGTAGATGCTCCATCTGTGTGTGTGTGGGTTGAACGAGGGAGCTAATGAATGAATGAATGAATGAGTGAGGTGGCGAATGTGAGCCCAGAGCAGGTCTCCGTGGTCCATCGCCCCGAGAGCGGTGGCCGGCCACAGCCTCTGCTGGTCCCGCAGCCTCCGCGGCCTCGGGCCTGCCCCGGGCGGCGGCGCCCTCGCCCCTCGGTCACCTGCTGGCGCGGGAGAGGCTGTAGCTCCTGGCAGGACGCGCCGGCTCCCCGGGGCCGCGTCCCTCCTGTGTTCTCCGAAAACATCCCCGCGGCCACGGCACCGGCCGAGCGGGTTACCTGGCCCCGGTTTACGAGCTGTGTGATCGGCCGCCCTCCTGTCCTCCGGCTGCGCGTTCGGGATGGCCCCGGTGATAACGCCCCGTCTAGACAGAGGCCAGCCCCGGACACGGCCGTAAATCACAACAGCTTTGTGCTCGGCTCGCCCTCGTGAGCCTGGGGAGGGGAGCAGACTCCCCGCGGGCGGCTGGGACTGGCTGCCCGACTCCCGCCTGCCTCTGCCCCCGCCTCTGCCCCTGCCCTTGCCCCCGCCCCACACCTGGGGGCCATGAGCCCACACTGCCTGCGGGAGGAAGGAGGTCCGAGGTCTCTGGGCGGGGGGGGCTCCCGGGACCCCCAGCAATGCGTCCACCCCTCCATCCGGCCCGGGGCAGGGGACACCCAGCTGGCCAGTCCGGGCTTTAACTCTGAACTCCAAAGTCAGTGCCCCGCCCACCGGTCCGGGGCAGGGAGGCTGGGGACCACTTGGGTTCCAGTGAGAAGAAAGCCCCCCACCCCCTAGACCCCAGCGGCACAGCCGGTCGGAGCCTGCGAAGCCCGCGAGGTCCAGGCAGACTCTCCGGCGCTCGCTGCTCCTTCATCACCACCTGCCCTGCCTGCTGTGCCCTGCCTCACGCCCTCCCTCGTCTGGCCTCCACTTTTCCCAGCCCTGGAGACAGGCCCTGGCCTGGGGGGGGGGGGTGCGGAGGGCCGGCCTGGGGGTGCGGGAGGGGGTGTGGGAGGGGGCGCGGAGGGCCGGCCTGGGGGTGCGGGGGAGGGGGCGAGAGGGCTGGACCCACTCGGGGCATGCGTGTATGTGCCGGGCACACGGCACTCCTGCTGTGGCTGAGGGGAGGGGCCCGGGACCCGGCTCCGAACCCAGTACGCAGCCCACCCGGACGGAGGCCTCCCAGGGGGACTCACTGGCTCCTCACTCTCTTCTACGGGGCCACGGGCAGGAGGGGAGGGGCGCCTGGCCCTCCCCAGCTCCCAGAGCGGCAGCATGCAGGGTGTGTTTGGGGGGTGCGAGGGTCTGTTCTGTGGGCTCCGCTGGCCTCTGGCTTCTGAGGGCGGGCGTTCACGAGGAAGTGCCCACCCCAGGCCCGCAGCCCAAAGCCTGCAGCCCGCACCGGGAGGACCGTCCATTCAGCCCCACGCCGGGGGGGGCCCCTCTGCCAGGACCGCCCAGCCCAGGGTCCCTGCGGGAAGGGGACCCCGCACTCCTGGGACTTTCCCCCTTCTCCCCTCCCCTCCCCCCTCCTCCCTCACAACCCCAGTGTCGAAAGGAGAGGATTTGGAAGACCTGTTGCCCCAAACTGCTCCCGTCTCAGTGAGGCTGAGGCCCTCGGGGCCAGTGTCCCTCCCCTTATAGGAGGCCACTGGGCATCTCCTTCCCTGGCCGGGCCGAAGGGTGCCGGGAAGTTCCAGGGAGGGACGAGAAGTCGACAGGCTGTCCTTCCTCTGCACCAGGGAGGGCCGGGCAGGGGGCGCTGGCCCAGGACAGGAGCGAGGGGAGGAGGAGGCCGCAGCAGCCACTGGCTCAGAGAGGACAGCCGGCCAGGGCAGATGAGGCCACCCCTCATGTCCTGTCCCCCCACCTCTCACCCCCCCCCCCCCCGCCCCGGCTCACAGGAGCTGCTAAACAGAAGCAGAGGTGGCTGAAGACGTGTGAGTCGAGGGCCAGGAAGGGGCAGTGTGACCGAGCACCGCTGGGGCGAGTAGCCGGTGAAACCAGGCCGTCGGGGCTGTGGGACACACCACCCGCCCGCCCGCCACGACGCTGGGGCCGGGCCCCGCAGGCTCTGCCTCCGCCCGCTCTGGGCACAACCCTGAGGCCGCCGTCCGCCTCGGTGTCACGGAGGAGGAAACCGAGGCAGACCGGGCAGGTTTTCCCAAAGCGCCCTCCCGCCGGGAGGAGGCAGGGCCGCATCCACAGAGACGCTCTCATGCCGAGCTGGCCCGGCCCCTCCTGGCGCCTCCCCGTGTCCCGGGCCGCCTGGCACCGGGCTGGCACGAAACGTGTTTGTTCCCGCGGGCGCCAGAGAAAACAGCCTTCCCGGCCTCGCTGAGGGAGGCGAGGGGCCCGGGGCCCGGCTGGACACCGGGGGCCAGAGGGGCCGGAAGACACAGGCCCCTGCAACACCATGGTGGGATAAGACGTCAGGGTCCCGTCTGCAGGAGGGGGTCCGGGAGGATTGAGGGGGGGCTGCCTGGGGTGGGGGTTCTCCCTCCTCTCCCAGGCCCCACGGCGGAGGGTGGGAGAGGTTCATGCAGGGCGCTCGCTCAGGGCTCACGGAAGGCCCCAAATAAAGCCTGGGGGATGAGTGCCATGCCTCACGCTGCCCCCTGCAGGCAGGGGGCGGGTATTGCCACCGCGGGCTGCCACCGGCGCCTCCTTCCCCGCGAGGCCGCTCCCTCCGTGCAGAGGGCGTTCGGGGCAGGATCAGAGGATCTGCGCTCCCAGCGACAGGCTCCAAGTGGGGTTAAGCCAAACGGGGTGCAGTGGTTCCCGTGCCAGAAGGCTGGGGATGGGGCTGCTCGGGGCCTGACCGGGCGGGCAGGAGGCGCCCGGGACCCTCTGGGTCTGACTTCCTGCTGGGGCGCCCTCTGCAGGCGGGGCGCCCGGGCTGGCCAGATGGCTGCCGGCTGCTCCAGGCTCACGGCCACCTCGGCGGAAAGAGTGAGTCTCTCGTCCCCACGTTTCCATGGAGATGCCGCTCTGACCTTCCCATCCTCACCTGCTCCGGCCTGGCACCCAGCAAGCCTTCGGCTGTTTCTGCAGAGCGTTGGATTGGCTCCACCAGCTTCGAGTCCATCTTTTTAAAAATGTGTCATGTTTTGTGGGTTTTTTGGGGTTTTTTATTTCGGAAAGGTAAGAAGAGAGAATCCTTGACTGGCTGCCTCCAGCACATCCCCACCGTGGGGACTGAGCCCGCCACCTGGGCCTGTGCCCTGACTGGGACTCAGACCGAGGCCGCCTCCTGGTCCACGGGTCGATGCTCAGCCACGGAGCCACGCCGGCCGGGTGAGTCCACCCTGCTCCCTAGGGCTCTCTGGGACATCCGGAGCCAGGCGGGCCTCTCGGGCATGGCGTTCCAGTCAGAGTCTTGGTCAATAAGACCACACAGCTTGGAACGGCTCTCATTGGGTTTATTGCAAAGAAGCATAGTGCCACGGCCCACTCGTGAAGAGCTGCCAAACTCTGGAGCGAGGGGGTGGGGAGGGAAACTAGGAGTGAGCCGTTAGCGCGCCCTGGGGCGGCCAACCCATCCCACAGCCTTTTCGAAACAGGCTTCCTCATTGGCTAACACGTTGGCGCTTCGAGGGTCAGGAAGGTGGGACCAGGGGGAAGGAGCCACTGAGCTGGCCACTGCCCCACTCTCTCCGTCCACCCTGCTCTCTCCGTCCACCTACGTGGGCTCTGGGGGACGCACCACAGACATAATAAGGGGCTGTGAGTTGTATGTGTGTGAGGTGTGTGTGTGAGGTGTGTGTGTGTGAGTTGTCTGTGTGTGTGTGTGTGTGTGTGAGTTGTGTGTGTGCGTGTGAGAGGTGTGTGTGTGTGTGTGTGTGTGAGTTGTGTGTGTGTATGTGTGTGTGTGTGAGTTGTATGTGTGTGAGTGTGTGTTTAAGGGAAATGGCTTCCGGGAGGAGGGGGGTGGGTTCCGACCGTCACCCTTCCCTGAGCTGGCACCCACGGCCGGCTCACGTGTTCAGCGGGATGTTGGCAGCCTCCAGGGCTGGGGGGGCCCTGGCGGTGCTCTGTTTTCCAGGGACGGGCCTGCTGGGCGTGTCCCCGGAGGGTCTCGGGGTCCCCGGAGGCAGGGGAGGACGGGCTGCCAGAGAGGCTCCGGCAGCCCCGGGTGCCGAGGCCCATGTCGTCTACCTTCGCCCACCTCGGGGCCACGCCACGAACGCCCGAGTCCCGCCAACCTGGCCCCCGGGCGCCGGAGCCTCCTGCAAGCTTAGGGACCCGCTCAGGGGCACCCCGGCCGCTCTGGCCTCAGGAGCAGCAGGTCCTGAGGGCTGGGGGTGGAGGCTGCCCCTGGTCCCGCAGGCTGGTCCCCAAGGATGGAGCCCTGAGCCCCCAGTCCTCTGTGCAGGCCTCAGTGGCCCAGCAGCAAAGGAGATTTAAAAGGACGCTCCAGACGCAGCCAGTTCGGCTCAGTGGACAGAGCGTCAGCCTGCGATTGAAGGGTCCTGGGTTCGACTCCAGCCAAGGGCACATGCCTGGGTTGCGGGCTTGGTTCCCCAGTGCAGGAGGCAGCCAATCAGTGGTCCTCTCATCATTGAGGTTTCTGTCTGTCTCTCCTTCTCTCTTCCTCTCTGAAATCAATTTTTAAAACAATAAAATAAACTGTGAAGAAAAACGTTTTATGAATAAATACATACATACATACATATATACATACATACATAAAGTGACTCTCCAGCCCTCGCTGGTTTTTCCCAGTGGACTGAAAGGTCCCGGGTTCGATTCCTCTCAAGGGCACCTGCTCCATCCCCAGTAGGGGGTGTGTAGGAGGCAACTGATCAATGATTTTTTTTCCCTCATCACTGATGTTTCTATGTTCCTCTCCCTCTCTGAAATCAATAAAAAATATTTTTAAAAAAAGAAAAGAAAAGAAAATGACCGTCCGGCGACCACATGAGGCTGAGCCGTGGCCCTGGCTTGGGGTGAAGCCGGCACGGCGGCGGCGGCGGCGGCGGCTCCGTTGGCACGGGCCCCTGGCCAGGGCCAGCCGGCCATGCCCCGGGACAGCCAGGCCTTTCCCGAGTGGAATGCACCAGGCCTTTCCCGAGTGGAAGCAGGGTTCAAGTCCCGTGCGCCCTGCAGGCCCAAGGGGCGCGGGGCTGCCCCGGTCCCACAGGGAAGGTGGGAGCCTGGCCAGCGGCCGGAGGCTGTGGGAGCGAGGCCGAGGCTCGTCCAGGCGTGCCCCACCCCCTGAGTCACACGGGGACGGGCAGGTGGCCGGGGGCCGGGGCCTGAGCGCCTTGCGAGGCTCACCGTGGGGACGGGGGGGGGGGGGCAGCAGGGGGCGCTGGGGGGAGGGACCAGCTGCAGGCTTGGCCCTGGCAGCTCCCCCACCCCAGCCCCCACCCTGTCCAGGGACAGGGCCCACCAAAGACCTCACTCTCTGGGCACCCTGGCGGCCCCACCCACAGGGACCTGGAGGGGGAGGGGGTGGGGGTGGGAGGCGGCCTCCCCGTTCCCAGCTGACCCCATAGCAGCCACGCCCAGACTCATACCCCCTCCTCTCCCCCCACCTCCCCACCCCGCTTAGCGGCTCATCTTCATCCATCCCCAGCACCCAGCGCCAGGCCAGGCACCGCCCCCACTTTGTCCCAGAGGGTCACCCACAAATTGGGTTCGAAATAATCAGCTCAGGCTGGGCCGCATGCCCTGGGAAAGGTGGCTGAGACCAGCCAGGGCCCCACATACTGAGGGGAGGGGTCCCCGCCCCGCCCACCCTGCCCCAGGGAGATGCTGACACAGGCCTGCCCGTGCCAGCATCCTGGGGCCACCCACTGCCCCCCCACCATCCCCCCGATGTGCAGGCTGCCTTCGGGCACCCCCCTCGCTCGCTGTTCGGTGCCTCGAGCAAGCTGAGCCGTGCGGTGCCAGCTGCCAGGCTGGCAGCCTCCGTGCCCTGCAGCTGGAGGCCCGAGAGGGGAGCCCAGCGGAGCCCTCGGCAGCCTGGCCTTGGCTGACGCCTCCGGCCTCCCACCCGGGAACCCCACTGCCTCCTGTGTGGACAAACGCCCCGGAGCCCCCGAAAGAGCGGCCAGCGCCCCAAGAGTCACACAGCCAGGCGTGGCTCTGGGGGCTGGGACCGTGGCTCTCTGCAAACCGACCCGGGCTTTGGGGTGCTTTGGGGTGCAGAAGGGGAGCCACGCGAGCTCAGGCTGCTGAGCCAGCCCGGGGTCCGGCCGGCGGGGCGAGGAGGGCCCGGGGGAGGGCCCGGTGCCAGCCGCTGCCCTGCACGGGGACTCGGGGACTCGGCCGGCAGCCGGCTTAGTCAGAGGCTCCGAGCTGGGGCCCTGGCCAGCCCGGCCGCGGCCTTCTCCGAGCGGAAACCTCGGCCCGGCTTACCCGGGGGTTGGCTCCGGAGCTGGAGACGCCGGTGGCCGGGCCGCGCATCTGGGATCTGCAGGGAGAAGGAGCTTGGCTTTGAGCACTCTGGCCCGAAGGAGAGGGCTGAGCGCCTCCTGCCGGAGCAGGGGGAGGGGGGGTCCCCCCAAGAAGGGTCTTTACCCCGACAGTTGAGCCTCTGATTCAGCCAACCAAGTCGCCCTGGAGCCCGCGCTGTGCCCAGCCCCGGGGTGGGCGCCGGGACGAGGAGATAGACAGGTCTCGGGCCCTGCTCTACCGGAGTCCCGGGCAGCCCCTCTGTCTGTCTGTCTGTCTGTCCGTCCGTCCGCACCGATGCCCAGAAGCCCGAGGAGCAGGCCGGGAGCCACCGGGACGTGCCCCAGGCCGGAGTGAGCTGGGCTGCCCGGGCCGCAGGGCGGGTGAGGGTGCAGGAGAGAGGCTCGGGGCGGGCATGTCTTTGGCTCAGCCGTCCCTGCCCAGCGCCCGCAGCGCCAGGCCCCGGGAGGCCTGAGCGAGCTGCCAGCCCGAGCCGGGGCAGCGACTCCCCGCCGGCCCAGGCTCCCGCAGGCTGCGCCCGGAGAGCACACAGGACGGGCTGTGCGAGGTCACGGCCATGAGGTCAGCGAGGGCCGGGGGGGCCGGGGGGCGCGGGCCCAGCGGCCGGTTCTCATTAGAGGGTTGGCTCCTCGCGGGGCCCTCAGGGCCGGCCGCGCCAGGTCTGCAGAGCGCCCAGCTCTGTTTTACAGGGTTGTCTCCCAGCAACCGGGCCACTCTGGGGTGGGGTGGTGGGGGTCCCGGAACGGTGAGAGCCACAGCCAGCCTGCTGCATGGCCTGGGAGCAGCCAGACCGGACCCCCAGGCCGCACACTTGCCTCCTCGAACCCCAGCCCAGGGCAGCGATGCCAGGACCCCGAGGGCGTTAGGTCGGGGTCTCATTCTGGGTCTCACTCCCTGCCTTGGGTTGCCCGGGGGAGCATTCACCACGTGCCTGGCACGCACACACACGCATAGTAGGTGCAAAAAAAAAGAAAATGGACAAATAACTGGAACCTAGCATCTAGTCCAGGGGTGGGCAAACTTTTTGACTCGAGGGCCACCATGGGTTCTTAAACTGGACCGGAGGGCCGGAGCAAAAGCAGCCTGACCATGCTGGCACTCTCATCTTGGGCTGCTGGTGAAGGAGCGGAGGGGAGAGCAAGAGAACCCTCCGCTCTTTCGGCTCCGCGGGCCGGACAGAACAGCCGAATGATCCAGCCCTCGGGCCGTAGTTTGCCCACGGCTGATCTAGACGAAGCCTAGCACACAGTAGGTGCTAAAAAAACAAAACAAAACAAAAAACAAAAAACACGTAGACCTGCCTGGCTGGTTTGCTCAGTGGTTACAGCATCCTCGGGGGAGGATTAAAAAAAAAAAAAGGAGACCAAATAGCCAAATTCAGGGATCAGAGATCCGCCTGGCATACAGCAAGCACTCAATGTGTGCGCGGAGCGAACGGAGGCAGGGGCCAGAAGCTGCGGAAGCAGGTGGCCCGCTGAGCTCGCCCGACGTCCGCAGCGCCCGGCCCGGTGGGGGGGCGGGGGCAGAGGGGGGACGCTGGCCGGCAGCTGGTCGGACAGGGTGAGGCTGCCCTCGGCGTGCCGTTCCCGGCAGCCCCTCTGATTCACAGCTGCCCCGGGAACAGACGCGCTGTGTCAATAAATACTGACCTCTCCCTCCCGCAAGGCCGAGAGGCCTTCCTGCCCCCGGAGACCCAGCCTGGGGTCCCGGCGCTGCAGCCAACCGAGCACCCCTCGCTGCTCCCGGCTCTGCATGGCGCCCACGGGTCCCAGACCCCCCGGGAATCACCGGCGGGAGGCTGAGGCTCAGAGCCAAAAGCCGCTCTGTGGGGGGGTAAAGGGGGGGCTGGCCTGTCCCCCACACACTCGCCTGGAGGGCCCTCTGCCTCCCTCCCCGTTCTGAGAGGACGGGTCAGGCTGGGTGGACAGGACCGAGGGAGGCCAGCTGCCCTGGCCCTTGCTGTGACCGCCGCTGTCTAGGGTCAGCCTGAGAGAGTTCCCGGTATTTCCTCAGCAGCGTCCCCCGCCCCCGCTTTTTAAATATATTTTACTGATTTTTCACAGAGAGGAAGGGAGAGGGATAGAGCATTAAAAACATCGATGAGAAACACCGACCAGCTGCCTCCTGCACACCCCCCACTGGGGATGAGCCTGCAACCAAGGTGCATGTCCCTGACCGGAATCGAACCCGGGACCCTTCAGGCCGATGACGCTCTACCCACTGAGCAGGACTGGTTAGGGCCCAGCGGCGTCCCCTTTACCAGGCGGCAGGTCTCCCTGGAAGAGGAAGGGGTAGCTGTGAGCACACAGGAGTGTGTCATCTCAAGTTCAAAAACTATGGACTGGGTCAGGGATAGGGAAACATGTGATACTTTAAACAATAAAAAATAATAATAATTAAAAAAAGAAAAACACGGTGGATTGGGTGCTCTGAGGAGTCGGGGACACAGCCCAGCCCGGCGGCTCGGCTGCCTCTAGAGCCGGCCAGGGCTGTGATGGGCGAGCCCGCTGCTGCTGAAGGGACGGTGGAGGTGAGGGGACAGGTCCCCAGACACCGTGTAATTTCTGGCCGGCTCCTGGGTGACACAGGGACGGCGGGAGCCGATCCACATCGCCTGTGGTATGGCACCTCCGCACCCAGGCTACCTTCCTGGGTGTGAACGTGGGACTCGGTTCACGCAAGAGGCTGTCCTTGAACTGAAAGACACTGTCGTTCTAAACAGTCAGGGGTTCCGAAACCAGTGTGGCTCAGTGGTAGAGCTTCAGTCTGCGGACTGAAAGGTCCCAGGTTCGATTCCAGTTAAAGGCATGTACATTGGTTGCGGGCACATCCCCGGTGGGGAGTGTGCAGGAGGCAGCTGGTCGGTGTTTCTCTCTCATCCACATTTCTAGCTCTCTATCCCTCTCCCTTCCTCTCTGTAAAAAATCAATAAAATATATATATTTTTAAAAACACACAAAGCTTGGTGGCTTCAAACAGCGCGGGGGTGGGGGGCCGCTATTTGTTTTTTACCTGAAAACCGTACATGGGCCAGCTTCAGCTCCAGGTACGTCAGGATCAGGAGCTCAGCCCTGGCTGGTTTGGCTCAGTGGATAGAGTGTTGACCTGCAGACTGAAGGGTCCCAGGTTCGATTCCGGGCAAGGGCACATGCCAGGGTTGTGGGCTCGACCTCCAATAGGGGGCGTGCAGAAGGCAGCTGATCAATGATTCTCTCTCATCATTGATGTTTCTATCTCTCTCTCCCTCTCCCTTCCTCTCTGAAATCAATAAAGAAATGTTTAATATATATATATATATATATATATATATATATATCAGGAGCTCAGCCCTGTCAGCGTGACCTATGAACCAGGAGGACACGGTTCGATTCCTGGTTGGGCACAGGCCTGGGTTGTGGGCTCCATCCCCAGTGTGGGGTGTGCAGGAGTGGATCAATGATTCTCTCTCATCATTGATCTCTCTCTCCCCCCCCCCAACTTCCTCTCTGAAATCAATATATATATAAAGATCCATGAGTTCAAATGACATCATCGGGTGCAGACACAGGCCTTCTCACACCCCCCCCCACTCCCACACCCCCTCCCGCATCCCCTCCCCGAGCGCGTGCATTTCCTAGGAGGAGGAAGGAGAGCTGGCTCATAGATGGAGGGTGAGTGGGATGGGCCGGGGCCTGGGAGCGGGGAGCTGGCCTAGTCTTGGGGTACATGAGTCAGCTCTCTATCCCTCTCCCTTCCTCTCTGTAGAAACTAATAAAATATATTAAAAATAAAACATAAATAAGTAAAGCACACGTCTGGCGGATTGAAGGAAGCGTGGCTAAGGCAGTCCACCTGAATTCCAGCACGCCAGGCCTGGACCACGGCCGGGCACACAGCATCCCTCTCCAGAGCCCACGTTCCTCACCCAGCGGCTGCGTAACCGGTGTGTTTGGTGGAGTCAGGCCGTCAGAGAATGGAACCAAACTAACTGTCAGCGTCAAAAAATGAGAACGTGACCCCCTCCGGTGCCACAACCCCTCGGGGCTTGGGGCAGAGCATCTGTTCTAGAAAAATGCCCTCAAGCGCCTCCCGTGTGCCTGGCCCTGGAGGGCAGTGTGGACGGGCGGCAGGTCCTGGGCACCTCACCACCACCACCATCTCCTCCCCATCACCCCAGCCCCTCCCCAACCACCCCCTGCCTGGCCCGGCCCAGACTCCCGGCCTGTCCGCACCCCGACCCCAGGGCCGGCCGGGCCTGCTCTGCCTTCCAAGTGGAAACAGACGCTGCAGAGGGAAGTCGGCTCAGGGCAGAGCCCGGGGCCCTGGTCATGGCCACCCTGACCACGAAGAAACAGCTGTGGTTCTCAGAAAGCTGTGAGAGCCTGGGGGTGGGGGGTGGAGGTGGGGGCCCCAAGAAGGAGGAGGCGGGGGTGTGGGGAGAAGGCAGATGCTCTGAATCACAGGATCCTATTCGTGCGGGCAGATGTGGCCACAGGAGGGGCTGGGGCTGGGCTGGGGGTAAGGGGGTGGCCCTGGGATGGGGAGGCTGTGCAGACACAGGCCTTCTCACCCGCCCCACTCCCACACCCCCTCCCGCACCCCCTCCGTGCATTTCCTAGGAGGAGGAAGGAGAGCTGGCTCCTCGGTGGAGGGTGTGTGGGATGGGCTGGGGCCTGGGAGCGGGGAGCTGGCCTAGTCTTGGGGTACATGAGTCAGCAGCCCTGTGGAGCCACCTGAACCTGCTATCACACCCCCTGGGGCCAGGGCGGGGGGGGGGGGTGGCTTGGCAGAGCCGCCGGGCAAATGTCCCCACGTGAGCAGGGCGAGGCCGGGCAGGACCCAGCAGGCCTGGCCCCCCCGAGCCTGCCTCTGATGGGCCGCCAGCCCGTGGCACCTAGAGGGACACCCCACCCACGGCCCTCCACGCCCGCCCCTGGGGGAGGGAAAGTCCCCCCGGCGGGAGGCCCAGGCTCCGGGCAGGTGGGATTCACCCCCAGTCACTCCCGGAAACGCATGGAGGAGGGCCCGAGGCTGGGGCGGGCCCAGGACCCTGGCCAGCAAGCTGGTCCCGGGGGCAGCTCCCAGGGCGAGGATGGAGCCTCCCGGGTCTGAGGGCCCCCCCCCCCCCCAGCCGCTCTCCCCCGAGCTCTCTCTTCCCGCAGCCACAGGGAACTTCCAGGGAGCCGGACCTCGAGCCCAGAGAGAACCCTCCAACATTCCTGGGGCTCTTTCTCCCCCCGTGAGCCGAGCATCTATTTATAGACGGGGAAGTATGAGCGAGGGAGGCGGGGGGGGGGGGGGGGGGCACCACACGGCCACGTGCTTGTCTTCTTCTCCTCGTCGGTGCTGTCTCCCCAACCCCGGGAGGAGGAGAAGAGGTATTTTCAAAGTATGCTTACTCTTCTTTTTAATATATTTTATTGATTTTTTACAGAGAGGAAGGGAGAGGGATCGAGAGTTAGAAACATCAATGAGAGAGAAACATTGACCAGCTGCCTCCTGCACACCCCCCACTGGGGATGTGCCCGCAACCAAGGTACATGCCCCTGGCCGGAATCGAACCCAGGACCCTTCAGTTCGAAGGCCGACGCTCTATGCACTGAGCCACACCGGCTTCGGCAAAGTATGCTTACTCTGGATCTCAGTACTCGTGCGTCGTATTAAAGAGTGGGAAGGAGAAATTTGAAGTCACCCGGGCACATTCTGCAGGGTTTTCTTTGCTGTCTCTCGGGCGCCTGCTGGATGCAGGGCTGGGGTGGTTGGCGTGGTTGTACCGCCGAGCGTTATCGGAACCGTCTCGGTGACCGCTCGGCGGCAGGACGGCCTCTCTCTGCCCGCCGCCCCCATGCCCGCGGCGGGTGCAGCCATCTCCCCAGCCCTCCCCGCGGGGCTCGGCGCTCCCATCCGCATGCGGTGACACCGTCCGTCCGGACCGTCTCCGGGGGAGTCCTCCGGCCCGGAGCCGTCTTCAGCCACTCTCCAACCTTGGTGCGGGGGACGGGGGTCGGGGGACAGGGGGACGGGAGACGGGGGATGGGGGGCCGGGGGGCCGGGGGCTGGGGGCCGGGGGCATGGGGGACGGGGGGACGCTGCCACACCAGGAAGCAGTGACCTTGAACCCCAGTTAGTCCACTCCCAGCCCCACCTTAGATCCCAACAAAGGCCCAGGGCAGGGCTGGGATCTCTCCTGCCTCCCACATGTCCACCCCACCCCCACCCTAACCCCACCCTCACCCCACCCATACCCCAACCCCACCCCCACCCGCACCCCACCCACACCCACACCCCACCCTGACACGCCCTCTCGCGCTCCTGCCCCCACACGCCCTGCTCCTGACTCTCCCGGGGCTGGGACGCGGAGCCCCCGCTGCCCTCAGAGGCCTCGGGAGGAGGCAGGCCGGGCCTCCCTGGAGGGCAGGGCCGCCCCTCCCTCCGCAGCTGCAGGCCCGCCTCCCTCCGCGCCTCCCTCCACGGAGGAGGGGCGACCCTTGCTTAAGGACCGGCTGAGTCCTGGCTCCCACACCACTCCCGGGCCCTGGACCGGCCTCAGTTTCCCTCCCGTGGGCGCGGGGCTCCCTGCAGGAAGGAAGGCGGGGGCCGGTGGCTTCAGCCTGCTGGGTGCGGAGCGGGCGGCGGCTGAGCTGCTTGGTGAGCGAGGGACGCGGTCACCCTGACCAGAGCTCCTCAGGCCCCCACTGGACGTCCCGGGGCGCCCGGCTGGGCCTGCCGCCTCTCTCTGCCCCGCAGGCCGGGAGCCCAGGCCCGGAGCTGCCAGCTTCCTGCCCCCACACACCCCCAGACCACCTCCCCCCACACTCCATCCCTGACACCACACACACACACCCCCAGACCACCTCCCCCACACCCCATCCCCGGGGCGCACACACACACACACACACACACACACCCAGACCACCTCCCCCCACACCCCATCCCCGACACCACACACACACACACACACACACACCCAGACCACCTCCCCCCACACCCCATCCCCGACACCACACACACACACACACACACAGACCACCTCCCCCCACACCCCATCCCCGGCACACACACACACACACCCAGACCACCTCCCCCCACACCCCATCCCCGACACCACACACACACACACACACACAGACCACCTCCCCCCACACCCCATCCCCGGCACACACACACACACACACACACCACCTCCCCCCACACCCCGTCCCCGGCACCACACACACACACACACACACACACCCGGACCACCTCCCCCCACACCCCATCCCCGACACACACACACACACACACACACACACCCAGACCACCTCCCCCACACCCCATCCCCAACACCACACACACACACACACACACCCAGACCACCTCCCCCACACCCCATCCCCAACACCACACACACACACACACACACACACACACCCAGACCACCTCCCCCACACCCCATCCCCAACACCACACACACACACACACACACACACACACACACACCCAGACCACCTCCCCCACACCCCATCCCCAACACCACACACACACACACACACACCCAGACCACCTCCCCCACACCCCATCCCCAACACCACACACACACACACACACACACACACACACACACCCAGACCACCTCCCCCACACCCCATCCCCAACACCACACACACACACACACACACACACACACACACCCAGACCACCTCCCCCACACCCCATCCCCAACACCACACACACACACACACACACACACACACCCAGACCACCTCCCCCCACACCCCATCCCCGACACACACACACACACACACACACACACACACACACCCGGACCACCTCCCCCACACCCCATCCCCGACACACACACACACACACACACACACACACACACACACCCAGACCACCTCCCCCACACCCCATCCCCAACACCACACACACACACACACACACCCGGACCACCTCCCCCCACACCCCATCCCCGACACCACACACACACACACACACACACCCAGACCACCTCCCCCCACACCCCATCCCCGACACACACACACACACACACACACACACACACCCAGACCACCTCCCCCACACCCCATCCCCAACACCACACACACACACACACACACCCGGACCACCTCCCCCCACACCCCATCCCCGACACACACACACACACACACACACACACACACACACACCCGGACCACCTCCCCCCACATCCCATCCCCGACACACACACACACACACACACACACACACACACAGACCACCTCCCCCCACACCCCATCCCCAACACCACACACACACACACACAGACCACCTCCCCCCACACCCCATCCCACACACACACACACACACACACACACACACACACACTGTCTCCTCTCCCCTCCGCGGCTCCTGGGTCAGCAAGGGCGCCCGCTCTGAGCCGGGACAGGGGGGCGGCTGGGCCGGCATGTGAGTCAGTGTCCTGTGACCGCCCTGCGTCCACCAGCACCCCCTCCTCACCGCCCGCCAGCCGGCCAGCGTTCCTGGAACCAGCGGGAACCCCGGCCAAATGGGGGCCCTGCCTGGGGGCCCTCCACAGACAAGGGCGAGTGGGGGGGCTCCCCCGGGAGCTGCGGGAACCACACCTGGGCACCGGGAGCCACACCGTCCACCAGGCCAAGAGCCCCGGTGGCTGAGGCCTCGCTCGGCCCTGCCCTCGCTCGCTCAGTCTGGGGCCAGCGCCCGTCGGTGGGTGCTGTGGGCAGCCTGGCTGAGGCGCCTGCCCGTGGCACTCACCGCCCGTCGGGTGCCTCCGGGTGGGAGACCAGCGCTTCTCTCTGCCCCCCGTCCTGTGCAGGCGTGGACGGGCCTGGGCCGGCGGGCGGCTCTCCTGAGCCGTGTGACCGGACACGCCGCCACCCTCCGAGGCACCGGCTCCCTCTGCCGGACGGCCGTGACAGTGCCTCCCGCTCGGACGGAGGCTCAGCCGGCTCCGGCCGCAGAGCCAGACACGGACACGCACACGGACATGGACACGGACACGGACACGGACACAAGGGGGGAGGGGGGCCCCGGGGCGGCCTCACAGGAGAGGAGCCGCGGCCGCGGCTCTTGTGGGGATACAGCTCCCCCTCCCCGGGGGCAGGGCAGGAGGCCGGCGCTGTGCCAGGTGCACCCCCGCCATGGGGGGGGAGGGGGGAGTAGACACCCCCACACACACCCCCAGACAGAAGGGGGATCCACTCAGCTCCTTCTGCAGAGCTCGGCGAGGCTCCTGTGCTACAGGCAGAGTGGGGGTGAAGGGTAATAGTACTGAAGCTGGTTCTCGGGGTGCAGGGGAGGTGACGCCACCTCAGGATTCTGTTCCACTTGCAAGGTTCTGTTTCCTCCCTTCCCCCCTTCCTCCCTCCTTCTTTCCCTTCCTTCCTTCCTTCCTTCCCTCCCTCCCTCCTCCCTCCTCCTTCCTCCCTCCCTCCCTTCTTCCCTCCCTTCCTCCTTCCTCCCTCCCTCCTCCTTCCTCCCTCCCTCCCTCCTTCCCTCCCTTCCTCCTTCCTCCCTCCCTCCCTTCTTCTTTCCTTCCCTCCCTCCTTCCCTCCCTCCCTCCCTCCCTCCTTCCCTCCCTCCTTCCTTCCCTCCCTCCTTCCTTCCTTTCCTCCCTCCCTCCCCTCCCCTCCTTTTCCAAGAAGCCCCAGAGGTCGGGGGTCGGTGGGGGGTGGATGAGAACCAGGGAGGTGGCAGCAGGAGCCAGTGAGGAGTTCTCCCGGGAGGGGTCCCTCTGTCACCAAAGGGGCCGTGCAGCTGGCGGGCGGGAGTCACACAGGAAGGAACTCCGCTGGGCCAAGGGCAGCGCTGGGATGGAGATCCGCTCTGAGGAAGGCCTCTTCGGGGTCCCCTCCCACCCACAGGCCCAGGTGAGCCCCCTCGGAGACAGCCACCCAGCGGCATCCTGGGGAGAAGGGCCGGCCTCCCCGCCCGCCCCGCTCCACGGCAGGCACACGGTGGAGGAAAATGCGGCTCTGCCAGGCCCGCTCCTTCCTGCCCGGCCTCCCGGCCCCCGGGCCGGCTTTTCCGCTCGGTCAGCGGTTCTCAGACAGCCCTCGCCAAGCGGCCCAGACGTGGGTCTGCGGCGGGGCTTGGGGTTAAACAAATAAGTGCACGACCCACCGACACTCGAGGAATGAGCTCTCCGGGCGCCTTCCCCGCTGCGGCTCCGGGAATGCCGCTGCCCGTGGCTGGGTCCCGGCCCGGTCCCCGCTCTGGAGGCGGCTGGGGAGCCTGGGTCCGGGCAGAGTGCAGGGGGAGGGGGGGACTCTGGTGGAGTGGGGAGTGTGTGGGGGGGGGCCCACACCACCTCCTGGCAGCACCAGCCTCCCGCCCCGCCCCCGGGACCCTGGGGGCTCCCGGGGCAGCTCCCGGCCTCTGGGCCGTGGCTCCCCGCCATCCTGGGGGCCCGGGCCAGGCTGCTGGCTGCTGGGGGCAGACTGATCTTCTTCCCATGTTTTGAGGGTAGACAAGAATGAGAAAAGGGCGGGGGGCAGGGGGGAAAGACCCACATTCTCAAACAAATAAAACTCCACTCCACCAGACGGGAAAGCTGAGCGCCCCAGACTGTGCTTCCTCCTCTTCCCTCTAAGGGACGTGGGTCTTGGCGCCCCCGCTGGAAGCCTGGCCCCCCTCCTCCTGGAAATACCCTGGAGCGGGAACAATAGGCTCACCCACTCTGCCATCTGCTCCCCTGCGGGTCCGGGGGTGCCACGAGACCCGTTTTGGCCAGTGAGACTGAGCAGAGGTGACATGTGTCACTGCCAGGGGGAGGCGGAGAAAGCCCACCCCGAGTCTCTCTCGGACCTCTGTAACGAGGGAGGGATTGGGGGGGGGGGGATCAGCTGCAGGGCGGGGCTTCCATCCGCCTGGGTCCCTGGGCGAGTCCGTGGAGCAGAACCGCCTGCTGCAGGGCTGGCCACTCAGCATGAGCAAGAAACTAACCTTGGTTGTGTTCAGCCAGCGAGGCCGGGGTTGGTTGTTACTGCAGCAGCACCTGGCCTGGCCTGACTGCTTCAAGCTCCCGGCACGCTGGTTAACTTGACCGTGTTGTTCGCGGAGAGACTGGCATGCAGGAGGCGGCAAGCAGCACCCCCACCCCTCTGGCCAACAGCCTTCACTCGCAGGAATGCTTAGGAGCTAATATCCAGGGGCCCCAGGGTTCCCCGTCTCACCCAAGATCTAAGGAGCTCCTCCGAGGCGTGGACCTGGGTCTGGGCCTTCCTCTGGATTTCTCTACAGCCCGTGGTTGACCCCGGCCATAAAGATGCCCCTCTCTCTTACCCCAAGGCATGGGAGAGGGCGTGACACCAGTGAGACGGGGTTCACCCCTATTTTAAAGACGAGAGCAGCCGAAACCACTTTGGCTCAGTGGATAGAGCGTCAGTATGCAGACTGAAAGGTCCCAGGTTCGATTCTGCTCAAGGGCATGTACATTGGTTGCAGGCACATCCCCAGTGTGGGGTATGCAAGAGGCAGATGGTCTACGTTTCTCTCTCATTGAAGTTTCTAGCTCTCTATCCCTCTCCCTACCTCTCTGTGAAAAACCAATAAAATATAAATAATAATAATAATAATAATAATAAAGATGAGAGCACTACGCTCAGCCAGACTTGATGTCCTGTGAGGTCGCACGGCAGCGGCAGGACCTGACCCTGGGCCTTGTGTCTCTTGGCTCCATGCCGGGATTTCTCAAAATCCGTTCCCAGGCTCTGCGCCGGGCCTGGAGCTGCATGTTCAAAGCTCCTCGGGCAATCGCTTTGCTCCCTCAAATCTCGAGATCCCTGGCGCCACACCACGTTGCCTCCCTCGTCCATCAGACAGAGCCACCCCGGAGCAGTGAGGTGAGGGGTGCCGCCAAGGGCCACGCCCCCAACTTAGAGGACAACCACCATTGTCTCCCCAGCCAGACTGCTCCCTGACGAACTCTCCCCAAAGAGCCATTTCTCTGGGTGAACATACAGCCGCCCCGAAACACCTGAACTCTCCCCAGGAAGTCACTGGGGTTGTTCCCGGCTCAAAGCCATCGCCTGAAACAGCAGTCGGCAAACGCATCCGTCTGCAGAGCCAACTATCAACAGGACAACAATTGACGTTTCTTTGGAGAGCCAGATTTTTTTAAACTTAAACTCCTTCTAGCGCCACTTCTTCAAAATGGGCTCGCCCAGGCCGTGGTATTTTGTGGAAGAGCCACACCCCAGGGGCCAGAGAGCCTCATGTGGCTTAAGAGCCCCGGTTTGCCAACCGCTGACCTGGAAGAAGCCACTCTGCAAAGTGAAGTTTCTGCGAGGAAATGGGGAGTCGGGGCCTTGGTCTGATGGTGCAAATCCCGCCGGAAGCTGCAGGGGGTGAGGTCCTGGGCGGCAGGAAGAGGCTGTGCATCCTGGGGCGGAGGTGGGGGGGGGGGTAAGGAGGAGGGGGGTGTCTGAGAAGAAAGAGAAAATGCAGCTGAGGGAGGTGGTTCAAACCTCACACAAGAAGGGGTGAGAAAGAGCAGGAGAAAAGTCTTGCCCTCACTGCGTACCACCTGTGAGAGCTGGCAAAGGTCACCTCCTCTCTCCGAACTCCGTTTTCTCACCCGTGAAACGGACCGAGGAACAGAGCCTCCCTGGCGTGAGGCTGCTGTCAGAAGGCAGTGCACGTGTGCAGGTGACGGTTACCCTTTACCCGCCCCCCACAGCCCACAGCTGTTCTGAGTGCTATGGATCTCTCACTCATTGACTCACTGCAACGGCCTTCTGATGTGGTTACCGCTTCGCCCGTTTTATACACGGGGAGACGGAGGCACAGAAAGGGAAGTCTATGCTCAGCGACACACCCAGCCGACCTTTGAACCCCGTCGGCCAGGCTCAGAGGCGAGACCCCCGTGTCCCCCCTCACAGGGCGGGGGGCAGCGGGAGGCTGGGGCTCAGAGCACCAGCTCCCGTCCCCAGACTGAGCAGCAGCCATAACCATCACTGTCATTACTGATATTATTAATATCAGTACTTGGCCTCAGCATACAGACCCACAGGGAGCACTCTGCCTGTTCTCTCCTGGGGGCTCCCCAAGATGCTCACGCTACTCCACAGCCAGAGAAAGACACTGGGGGGCCCTTCCCAGATACCCTGCGTACGCCCCAGTGTGTCCCCGCCCCTTCAGTGGGCACCGACCCAATGCCAGCCCTCCTGCTCCACAGCTCCACCGGACAGCCGGCCTGGGACCAGAGCTCTGGTGGTTGCATCCCATCTGCGTTTCCAGTGCCTCTCCTTAAGTCAACAGCGGTGTTGCAAGAAGAAAAGGAAGCCAGCAGTTCCTACGGGCGAGACTCCATATCAAGCAAAGCCACGTGTGTCATTGGCCCTGACGGGTTGGTGAAATAATACGATCCGTCTCCATTCTGCAGGAGAGGAAACGTGCTGAGAACCAATTCCCGCGTGTGATAATTACAAGAGTTCCGTCAAAGGGTTGATGGGGCTTGGGAAGCTCAACAAGGGTGAGCCACATATGTGGTTCGCCTGTTGGAAACGGCTACACTGGCACTTCCCCCAAACCTGAATAGGATAACAGTCTGCTGCCAGACAGCTCCGGGCATTTTATTGCCTCCTGTTGGCCAAGCACCTGAACAGCTGTAGGCTATTCCCCAGACGGACAATGCTCTGTGCCCTTTGAAGTGTATTGTCTACACCTCGCCTCAGGAGAACACTAATGAAATTAGTACATTTTGTACTAATGAAAGCAGAGTCCTGAGTCAAGGAGGAAGCACCGACCCAGTGCCAGCCCTCCTGCTCCACAGCCCCACCCGACAGCTGTCCTGGGACCAGAGCTCTGGTGGCTGCATCCACTGAAGCTCCTCTGACCCCCCAATGCCCACTCAGAACTATCTTTCGTCTCCGGACTCTTTAATCATCGACAGACAGCCCCTTTCTCCAGAACGCTGAACCCTCGGTGAGGCTGGGAAAAGAACCCCCGCATAATGGTGCCCTAACAAGGAACACCGACAACTATGGCTGCCCGAACTGGGGCCACTTGAACCCTGGAAGCACCAACAGAACAGGCCGGAGAGGTCCAGTGACTCGAAGCAAACCAGCAGCCAGGCGCTGCTCGGAAGCCTTGTCTGTTTGAACCCAGAGGCGCTGGTGAGAAGTGACGGCCAGCGGGGGCTTGTAGATCGAAGCCGAAGTTTGCAGTTCCCTGTTCCTCATCCATCCCTTCGCCCGTGGAGTGCTTCTTCCTGGCTGTTCTATGTGGACGCGGGGTCGGTGACAGTAGCAACCTGGCCTCGGCTTCCTTCTGTTCCGCAGCGGTGCAGGTCTACGCTAAGAGTGTATTTGCAGAGACTTCTTTTTCATATATTTTATTGTTGTTGTTTTTTACAATTAAAAAAAAACACAAGAGAGGAAGGGAGAGGGATAGAGAGTTAGAAACATCGATGAGAGAGAAACATCGATCAGCTGCCTCCTGCACACACCCCACTGGGATGTGCCCGTGATGGAGGTACATGCCCTTGACCGGAATCGAACCTGGGACCCTTCAGTCTGCAGGCCGATGCTCTATCCACTGAGCCAAACCGGTTAGGGCTGGAGAGGTTTCTATCGTCCCCGGGTTCTTTGAGGGCTGGCCACCAGCTCAGGGGCTGCTTTTCTGAGGTGGGGGGATGGGGGGAGGGGGCGGGAAGAGCCCCCTCCCGGGAGAATCCTGGCTCTGGGTGTCTCAGGAAACGTCTGACCTGCCCGGCGGCTTCCATGTGGCTGATCAGTTCGAGCTGGGGGATGGGGGGCCGGGAGGGGAGGTTTCCCGTCAGCCCAGCTTTTGTCTCTCACATGAGCCCGAGACAGACAAACCACAACCACAGACCCGACCAGCTGTGGAAGCACCGAACAGGAAACCCAGAACATCTGGTGCTCCACTTCCTCGGAAGGCTGCACAGGCTGGGCGTGTGTGTGTGTGTGTGTGTGTGTGTGTGTGTGTGTCCGCCGGTGAGCAGTCTGCTCGCTCTCCCGCTGCTGGCTGGTGGGCCGCGGGTGCAGACGGGGTAGGAAACCACAGGCTCTGTGGCGGCCGGGCGGCCAGACACCGGCTCCCCGGCCCTTGCAGAGCCTGGTCCTCAGGCAGCGACCCAGGCTCTGCCCTCCGACCCCCGCCCGGCGCACGGTTAGCGTCAAGCCACCGTGCACTTGGAGAAAGGGATTTTCATTATTTTTATTTTTTTATTTTTTGTCCTTTTGGATTTGGTGGTTTTGGAGGAGCTTGTTTGGGGAGGAGGTGGGAGGACTCTGCTTAAATATAACTTGGCCTCAGCACACAGACCCACAAAAAGCAGCGTCTGGGTGAAAGCTGTTTTTAAAACAATTTGAGCAGAATCTGCGGACGACCTCCGAGGCCGGGGGCCGGTCAGGAGGCTGTTTTCCCACCAGTGGTGGTGTCCTCGGTATGAGGCCCCAGACAGACAGACAGACAGACTGAGAAGGGAATAAATGTAAGGAAGTGGAAAGAAAAGATTCCTCACACCCAGGCATGCGGTTTGAGTCTCATCAGTCACCTTTAAGAGGAAGGCATTTTATATTTTATTTTTATTGATTTCAGAGAGCAAGGGAGAGGGAGAGAGCGATAGAAACAGCAGTGATGAGAGAGAATCACCAACTGGCTGCCTCCCACACACCCACCAGTGGGGATCGAGCCCAAAACCCAGGCAGGTGCCCCGACCGGGAATCTAATCATGACCTCCTGGTTCATAGGTTGAGATTCAACCACTGAGCCACACCAGCCAGGCTGGAGGGAGGCATTATTATGCCGGGTTTTGTGAATCATGTCATTGAGGTGCAAAGAGGGTAATTCACCCAGGATCACTCAGCAAGGAAGGAGCAGAGCCAAGGTTCAGAATCAAATCTGACTCCTGGCGAATGCTATAGATCCTAGACCACACTTCATCCTTCCCATGAGCAGTAACAACCCAAGCTGTGCCTGTTTCTTGAATTAATCAGCGACGAGAGCTCTCACCTACGGGGGAACTGCCAGTATCGCTGTACCCAGGGCTCAGTATACTGCCCAGGAGAGCGGGTACTTCCTAAGTTTCATTTACCTGCATCTCATGTGCTTAGCCAGGTGGACTGGCTTGGATCCTGGCTAAACATCTGAAAGCAGGTCAGAAAGAACCACGAGCGGTCACCCTAAGTCACAAGTCCTTACAAGTTCCCGTACTTGACTTAGAGAACTCAGGCCCTCAGGAGGAATCTGGTTACCTTTACTTTACATCTGGTGAAAAAAAAAATTTTGCTTGCTGATCCTACAAGCATCGGTTTAGAAAGGAGTCTGATAGAGGAAGCTTGCTGGCAACAGCAATTTGGGGCTTCAGCCGGCATTTTCAGACTGGTAGGTGGTGGTACGGATGCAACGAGGAATGCGCCCCAAGAGGTAGGAGATTCACAAGACAAAGTGACCTAACTGTCTGATTCTCAGACAGCTGTCCTTAAAGTAGCACCCAGAAAGCCAGCGAGAACTAGCACCCCCATGATTTCTCTGGCTAAAGTTAAAGGCATGCCAGCGGCCAAAACTGGTTTGGCTCAGTTGATAGAGCTTCGGCCTGCGGACTGAAAGGTCCCGGGTTTGATTCCGGTCAAGGGCATGTACCTTGGTTGTGGGCACATCCCCAGTAGGGGGTGTGCAGGGGGCAGCTGATTGATGGATCTCTCTCATCGATATTTCTAACTCTCTATCCCTCTCTCTTCTTCTCTGTGAAAAATCAATTTTTAAAAAAAATAAAATAAAGGCGTGCCAGCGAAGGCTGGCAGGTAATTGTGCACGCTCACCACTCGGTGTTTAAAAGCAACAAGAGCCAGCGTGGGGTGACACATGCGCAGTGCCCCAGGCTGGGGAGACTTCCCTGCAGAGCCCCGTCTCCGGAGCCAAAGCTGACGTCGTTCCAGCGCCGCCGGGTGCGTGACGTCATCCCAGCGCGCCTCCGCCGTGCGGAAGCCCTGAGCTGGGACTGGCAACAGCGTTGCTGTGGAGACGGCGCGCCGAGCCCCGCCCCCGAGAGGGGATTGGAGGAGAACTGGTCAGCTGACCTCGGTGAGGATCCGGAAGCACGCGGAAGGCCCTGCGGAAAGCTCTCCGCGCGGGTTCCCTTGGCAACCCGGACGCTCTCACTCTGTCCCGATTGGCGATCCCAGGAATCCCCGAAGGTGGAGTCAGAGCCCAAAATTCAGTTTGTTGGGTTTCTTAAACTAAAATAGTTTAAATATAGGAAGTGCAACTGGTCCAAGGAAAGTGAAAATCCAAGCTGCTCTGGGTCGGCTTCCGCGCGGGGCAGGAGGCCCCACCCCAGTAAGGTTGAATGTGTTGCTCTTCTGCGCAAAACCTTGGGAAGACTCCTCCGTCGGAGTAAAAGCCAACATTTTCCCATGGCCAGGCATCCCTGCGCCACCAGCTCCCGAAACTCCAGCCGCAGAGGTCCTTTGCCCTGCCTCCTCCTGCCTCTGGGACACAGCACCCACCTGTCCGCAAACGCCCCCAGGGCGCCCTCCCTCGCCTCCTAAGAGGCTTGGCTTCAGCATTCCTGACTCAAAAAGGCCTCCTCCGATCTCCTGACTTTACAAATCCTACTCCCTGATCCCAGGTCCCCCACGCTGGGCTCCATTGCATTTGTCACCTACTATACACGAAAACGTACTTACCTTATTGGATGTCCTCTCTCCATGGGAAGGCAGCAGTTTTGTCTCTTTTGTCACTGCTGCGTTCCCAGTTCCCAGATGGGAGCTGGCACGTGATAGGTGCTCCGTATTTGTTGAGTGAATGGATGTATTTCAAAATTAGAAGGTTACACAGTGGTTAAGTGCCAGCGCTTTAGGGGTTTGGGTCCCAGTCCCCCCTTTGCCACTTAGCTTTGTGACTTTTAGGAAGTTTAACCTCTCTGCGTCTCAGTGTTTTATATTTTTTTAAATTATATTTTTATTGATTTCAGAGAGGAAGGGAGAGGGAGAGAAACATCAATGGTGAGAGGGAATCATTGCTAGGCTGCCTCTTGCACACCTCACACTAGAGAACAAGCCCAAAACCCAGGCATGGACCCTGACTGGGAAATCAAACCGTGACCTTCTGGTTTATAGGTCAACACTCAATCCCTGAGCCACCCCGGCCCGGCTCAGTTTCCTCGTTGTTGTTTTTTAATACGAGTGAAATAATACGTCTGCCTTTCATTCAACTTTATGAAGCACCTCCCTGTGTGACCATGGAGAACCTCAGTGCACATGTTTCCTCGCTCCCTGGAGTCTGCATCCTGAGGAAGGATCACAGACAATAGCCACACAGTCATCCAAATAAACCATTATTCACAAGTGCGACAGAGGACAAGCAATTAGTGCTCAAGGGGCGAGGGTGGGAAAGAGCTTCTTCATTGTATTAGTCAGCGTGGGCTGTCTTACGAAATGCCACGGGCTAGGTGGCTTAAACAGGGAAACTTATTTCCTCAGAGTCCTGGCGGGAAGAAGGCCGAGATCAAGGTGTCAGCAAGTTTCTGGTTTCTCCTGGGGCCTCTCTCCTCGGCTTGCAGCTGGTCGCCTCTTTCCTCTGGGCACTTGCACTCCTGGTGTCTCTCCTGATCTCTTCCTGCAAGGACACCAGTCAGATTGGATTAGAGCCCGCCCTAGCGGCCTCGTCTTATACTATGAAAAGGGTAATATGCTAATTAGACTGGGAGACCTTCCAGGAGACCTTCTGGACGTTCTTCTGGACAAAGCCATGGTGGCGGGGCCGAGGTAGAGGCGGTTAGGGGCCAAGAGGGGAGGGCAGTTGTGGGTGATCAGGCCGGCAGGTGGGGGTGAGCAGGCTGTCAGTGGGGGTCAATTGGGGGTGATCAGGCCAGCAGGCAGAGTGGTTAGGGGCAATCAGGCAGGCAGGCAGGCAGGCAAGTGAGCGATTAGGAGCCAGCAGTCCTGGATTGCGAGAGGGATGTCCCAGTTTGGAGAGGGTGCAGGCCAGGCTCACACACACACACACACACACACACACACACACCTCTGCATGAATTTCATGCACCCGGCCATTAGTTTTAACATACCAGTAATTACCTCCTTAAAAGCCCTATCTTGCAATACAGCCACAGCCACGTTCTGAGACGCTGAGATTTAGCACAGAAAAGAATATGAGTCAACATCCTATGACGGGAAGGAAAGTGACAAGTTGGGAGAAATGACAGGCCCACGTGGCCTGAGCTCGGAGTGAGGGTCTTGGAAGGGCATTGCAGAGAGCAGCCGTGCAGGGCCCCGGAGGACACCCAGGGCCATTGTTGGTGATGCGATGAGTTGCCCCATGAAAAAGTACTCTAGCCACCAATGAATGGGCTGGAAGGAGGCTCTCGGGGCTCCGGGTGGAGCGGCAGTGAGGGCTCGCTGGCAGACGGCGTGTGAGTGTCTTGCAGGGAAAGGCTCAGGAAGGGTTTTTAAATTAATTAAATGTAATTGAGGGACATTGGTTAACAGGCTCATATAGGTTTCAAGTGCACACTCCTGCGGTACGTGATCTGTCCGTGGCATTGTGGACCCACCACGTGTGGCCATGGGTGTTTCCCGTCGATGGGAAGACCGGACCAAAGAGAGGCCAGGAACGGGCTTCCCCCACTGAAGTAGCGAGCAGAGAAATGCCAGAACACGCCGAGGAGAGGCATTCAGAAGCGCTGAGTCTCTGTGTTCCGGGTGCTGCAGATGGTGTGGTTTATGACAAAACGGGAAGTTTCAGATGAAATCAATGCAAAGGAGAAAAGGGGTAGACAGAGCGGTTGCACACGTACCCACTTGTCTGCTTACTGGGAACCAAGACACGGTGGAAATGACTTAGCGAGCAGAAGCCCACGTCTTCATTTCCTGTCTCAGGTTCAGCTCAAAGCTTCCCCGAGGTTTACCCTGGGGCCGTGGTCGGCAAACTCATCAGTCCGCAGAGCCAAACATCAACAGCACAACGACTGACATTTCTTTGGAGAGCCAAATGTTTTAAACGTAAACTTCTTCTACCGCCGCTTCTTCAACATAGACTCGCCCAGGCCATGGTATTTTGTGGAAGAGCCACAGTCAAGGGGCCAGAGAGCCGCATGTGGCTCGGGAGCCGCGGTTTGCTGACCACAGCCCTACGGGAACTGATACACAGCAGGAATTCCCGAAAGACCAGGGGCGAGGGGGTGGCCATGTCCCACCGGCTCTCCTCCTCACGCCCTCCCCAGGATCCGGTGCCAGGAAATGGAGCCTGGCGTGGCCGTCCACCCACCATCGACTCGCCTGGTGATCCACCCTTTGGTGACTTAACGCAGCGGAGCCTCGCTGCCCCTTTTCCTCGGAAGGAACCACGTGAGCACTGCCTCCCCGTGGCCGAGGAGCTGCGCCCCGGACCACGGCCGTGGGCCGGTGACCACGGAAGCCCATTCTCATCGGGGACAGGATTGACGGTTGGAATCTGCTCTGTAGTCTTCGGCCACATCTGTCTCTTGTGAAATCCGATCCGGCCTTCAGGAGCCACACAGACCCTAATCCCTCCTCTCGGCAGCCTCGAGTATCGGACCCCAGCTGCGAGGTGCCCTTCTGAGCCCCAGGTCTTCGGCTCCCAACCGAACAGCAGCCCCAACGTATGCTTTTCCTAACAGTGCTTTTGTGCAAACCCTTATGCATTACCCTTTGCATACTTGTCTTTGTTTTTTTTAAACATACTTTTGGGAGGGGCGGGGGATTGGAATTGGAGGGGATGAGGACAGATATGTGATACCTTAATCAATAAAGAAACTTAAAGAAATTAAAAAAAACATTTTTAATTGTTCTCAAAGAGGAAGGGAGAAGGAGAGAGACAGAAACAACGATGAGAGAGGCATTTCCATCGGCTGCCTCCTATGCGGCCCCTACTGGGGATCGGGCCCGCAACCCGGGCATGTGCCCTGACAGGGAGTCAAACCCGGCACCTCTTGGTCCATGGGCTGACACTCCATCCACTGAGCACACCAGCCAGGCTGTATTCTTGTCTTTGGATACATTTCCATAAACTAAACTGAGGGGACATATGGTCCCTGTGATCCCTTTTCCAGATGACCCCCCAGAAAGAGAGCTTTTGTTTATGCACCCACGGGGGTTCACAGAGAGCCTGTCTCCTGCGCCTCGCCACCAGACCTGGGGAGTTTGCCCTCTTTTCATCGCTGCCATCTGAGAAGGGAAAGTCATTATCTCCGGTGGCTCTCATTTGCATGTCTTTGGTTGTGGGTGGGGTTGGGCGTGTTTTCCAGCTCCATCCCGGATACTTTTGCAATCAAGCTCTGGAGCCCAGGGCAGGACCCTGCGTGTATTCCAGCTAAATTTCATCTCGTTGGATGGGATCATTCTTTCCCGCTGAGATCATTTGGATCCCGATTCGGTAATTCCAACATATTGGCCTCCCCTCCCAGTCCCGTGTTATTTGCACAGTTGATAAGCAGTTATCTTTGGCTTCATCCGAGTTGTTGATAGAATGTGAAAGGGTTTGGGGCCAAGGACAGAACCGTTTGGCAGGCCGTGAGAGAACGCCCGGGGACAGCGCTGTCCCATCTGCGGTTAATATTCCGCCTCGCCGGGCAGCGGGCGGAGCCTTCGCCCGGGACCCAGAACCAGGAGTGGGCCCCGGCCTTGACACGGAGTAGCCACGTGGCCCCCGAGCAGGGGGGACCCCCTTCAACAAGCGGGTGCCACCTGGTTTTCTAGCGTCCCTTTGAGCTCTGGCAGTCTTTGTCACTCTTTTGTCCGTAAGGATTTCCTGAGAGACCTGACGCTATTGTCAGAAGCCATTGCACTGTGGCAAAGGAAGTGCCCACCTGATTTATAATCAAGTGAAAGACGGTCCTCTGATAGACCACTCACTGACCTTTCGATTCCCCTTTCTAAATACTGGGCGACCATTCATTTCATTATCTGCTCCAGAATTTGCCCCGTGATCAAAATTGAGCTCACTGGCCTTGCGTCGATTCAATTCATCTTTTTTTTTTTTTAATAACAACTTGAGACATTTATCTCAATTCCCCACAATTCCTGGAAATACCCTGAGACCTCGGAGGTGCTCGGCGCTCCCTGCCCGGGCTTGTCAGCGCCGATTATTTTCATCGCGAGAAGGAACAGCCACTGGGCTTGCCTCCTCCCGCCCGGCCTGGCCAGGGCGCCCGGGGATCCGGAGGGAGCTCGTAAACAGGCTTGGCCGTGTTGGGAGGAAACGGGGCAAGTGGCGTGGGTTCCGGGGGAAGGAGGTCTCCGTGAGACCCACGGGTGCCAGCTGCTCTCGTCATCGGCCGGGGAAACAGCCCCCGGGCCCGGGACAGGCACCGCTTACTCAGCCCCACGTGGAAGCATCCACAGAAGCGTCCACGGGCTGGTCTGCGGATGAAATGGGGGACACGTTACGGCGCCTTCCTTGGCATTACTGTACCGTCAACAATCGGACGAGACGATTCTCGGGAAGGAAGAGGAAGCATAACCCGGTGTGACAGACATAAAGAAACGAAAAACGGAATTGGGAAGTGATTTAAGCGACGCAGAGAATGGGTCACAGCGGGGTCCCCCGCCCTTCTGTCACCGCGCCTGGGATGCCGTTGCTGGTTCACACCTCGTAAACGTATCACCGGCTGCGTCCGTCCGGACTGTCTGTCTCACTCCTCCAGACTAGGGATGGCCGTGACAGTGACCAGAGGCTAGTGCTGGGCTCTTCCACGTGGCAGGCTCTGCTGAGTGCTCCGCGTGAACGGTGCTGCGTCCACTTGTGTGTCTTGGGGGCTGAGATGGAGCCACAGAAGACAGTCTCGGTGATCTGCCCCGGTCACCTGTCTTGTCGGGAGCAGGACTGGGGGGGGGGAACCCCGGGGACCCTGGCTCCACGTCTCAGCTCTGCCGCTTGCCACGTGCGCAAGGAGAAGGGAGGAAGCGCTTTTGCAAATGACTTCTCCCAGAATGTGGAACTGCATCGCGCACCCAGGGGTGTCGGTGACTGCGGTAACAACCCGATTCCTCGTCGACCAAGTGAGGAGGAAGGAGGAGCAAGGGGGGAAAGGGAGCCAAGTACAGGTCCCACCTGTCCCCCGGGTGGGTGCGCAGCCCCTGAGCTAAGCCCCCCATCCCCGGGGGGCAGGCGAGGAGAGGAGAAGATAGTGCAAGCCAACGTGAGAGAGGAGCCCACGAAGCAGAACACAAACACCGGGACCCGGATTGCGCCCGAGCCCGGATCACGGGACAGACCCTGCTCTCCACCCCGTCTTCCAGCAACGGGATCCCAAGGCCAAGTGCGGTAACCGCTGGCCCGCGGCGCTCCGGGCGCGGCCAGGACTGCCCGCCAACCGCCGGGATCCCAATATTGTCTCCCAGTTGCTAGACGACGCTGCTTTCCAGTACATTATCTGGGGCATAGAGGCGGAGATGTAAGGAAAGCATTTTCACACAAAGAATTTCGACCGCAACAAGGCAGCTGGCCCCCGACGAAGCTGGCCGGCGGAGGTGATGAACTCACTGCGATCGCCATGCTCGGAGCTCCCCGGGCCAAGTCCCATTGGCAGCCCCGTAATTATGGGAACGTCCCTGTTATTTCCACTCCACCGGGGCCGGGCCCGCTGGTATCTGATTCAGTGTTTACTTCATGAATGAGGTCAGTTCCCAGCACAGCTGGGGCTTCGGCGGAGGGCTCGAGCTGCTGGTCAGCACACCGCGTTCCCACCGGAGCCTGACCGGCCCCCGCCCCGCAGCTCGCCCGGGGCCGCCACCGTCGCCGGCGCTTTCTGGGCTCTGGCCCCCGCCCGCTGCTGGGCTAGCACCTCCCCGCAGGGGTGGGCAGAGCCTGGCACCCCGAGGGCCCGGCCCGGTCCCCCTCAGCCCTGCACTGGCTCTCCAGCGTGCCCCCTTGGTATTGCAACATCTTTGCCCCGTAGGAGCCTCAGAGCTGCCAGGAAACGGGGTAGGTTTGTTTTGTTTTTGTTTTGTTTTTATTATTTATTCCAGGACGGCTCCGCGTGTGTGGTGAGAGAGTGACTCAGTGCCTTGGACGCCACCTCCAAAGGTAACTATGTCCCACGGGCCGGCGTGTCCCGGGCCAGCTCCCCACACCGGCAAAAACAAAAACAAAAGCTCCCGCGGGCTCCGAATGCGCCTTTGTCAGAGCACGCGTGTTTAGAGCTGGCTCCTCCCGCTCACGGAGGGACTGGGACACCGGGGGGGCGGGGGGGAAGGCGACAGCCCGCAGCCTGATGGGACCGAGCCGTCACCAGCCCGTCCGGCCACGTCCGGAGCCCTGCGAGTGGCCGGGGCCCGCACAGCCTGGGGCTGCAGTCCGACGTGGCTCCGTGGCGCTTTCTTCACCTCCGTGCCTCAAGTGGCAGGAGGCTCAGAGAGCCATTGGTTTGGGTCCCAAAGCAACTGTGGGCATCAGACGCTGGGGCAGGGAGACCTCACAAAGTCTGGGGGTGAACCTGGAGCAGGAGGTGGCCTAAGAGCTGGGTGCAAGGGCAGACCCAGGAGGAAGCTCCCTCTTTCTCAGCCTCCACGGGGCACAGCGTGCTCCCAGGGCCGCGGGCCTGCCTCCTCACAGCACGGTGAGGCCCTCAGCCGCTGACGCAGATGCAAGAACAGAACCTAGAATCCTGCGGAGAAGACACCGACCTATTTTCTCCCTCAGCCTGGACGGGGCCGTGTGAGGCGAAGACTCGGTGTCCTCCTGCCTACAGGGTCCGTCCTGCTGCCGCAGGAGGACGCCACAGAGCGTCTCTCCCGACGCGAGGGTGGCCACTCCCATGGGGTCCAGAGAGCCTGCTCAGGGCCGCCCAGGTCACTGCTCTTCCACGCTCCTCCGGCACAGCCTGTCTCAGACCCCAGGTGTAGGCGTCTCCCCGCTCCCGGTTCCCCAGCGCTGGTTCCCGGCCGTCCGTTCCGCAGCCGGTCTCCTCCACCGGGGTCCCGTCGCGTCATCGCATCACCGGCCCGGCCTCCTCCCTCGGAGATGCTGCTGGGAGTTTCTGAAGCTCATTCCCTCGCGCACTCTGGCCCCACGGCCGGTGCTCCCTGCCCGCTCGGCTGCAGCTGCACGGCCGCCTCGCTGAGGCCTGGATTCACCACTCACCGACCTCGGGGCTTTGGCACGTGCCATTCCCGCCGCCCACAACACTCCAGGCCGTCCACGTGGCCTCCTCCCTCCCTCCTCACAGGCCCAATACTCGGCGCGACCTCCCTCCACTCTGACCCCTGGTCCACGCACCTTCCACGCATTCCCCTTCCTTGTGTGATTGCCCACGAGCTCCCGCCCCCTGGAACACAGCCCACACGGCGTGTCTTCGTTACCCACCCTCCCCACTGCAAGGTCAGCTCCGCGCAGACTGGGGACTTGGATACTTTTGTTCACTGCCACCAGTCGCTGGCCTCAGCCCTGGGCATTTCTGCCCGAATTTCTCTGGAGGAGTTCACTCTCCCTTAAGGAGAGGTGTGGACGAGGCAGCTGCACAGGCAGGCGGCCATCACCCAGGCGTTCCAGGAAGCCATGCCCCTGCCGCGGGCAGAGGGACGGCGCCTGCAGCCAGTCGCCCGCTGCGAAGTCTGCAGAAGGGCCGCCTGGAGGAAGCGGGCCTCCGTCGCCCTCACCGCCGGCCGTGGCCCCGTATTTCTCAGCCCAACACGGTCACACACCGACCTGCCACCCCAGAGATAGGCCGGCGGGTCCCCGAGGCTCACCCCTCTCCACAGTCTGGAGGCTCACAGCTGGTCGCCCCCCACAGATCAGAACGACTTTCTTGGCGTCTGGCTTGAAAAGCCCTTTGTGAGCCGGGGAGTGACCCCCGAGTAACCTCTCCGCTCCTGTCTGAAGGGGAAACGTTTCAGGATCAGAGACCAGGGGCGGTGCCAAGGCCCGGCCCGTGTGAATGCCCGATTATGCCTCCGGGGCCGGCCCGCGCCCGTGCCAGTCGCCGCTTCGGAACCCAGCCAGCAGCAGAGCGGAGCCGCCGAGAATCAAGAGGCTGATTCTTTCCCCGCCCCCAGTAAGCCGTTTGAAACCAACGTTTCCACATTTCTGGGCGTTTGATGTCATAAAGTTCCCACGTACAGCTGCATTTTGAAACACAGAGTCCCCTGTGTGTGTTGGAACGGGAGAGGTAACCTAGCAGCCTGCGACTTAGAAAATAAACTCCCGAGCTCGGAATCTGAGATGCGCAGGCGGAAGGGCCGCGTCGGGGGCCGGGAGGACGGGCCCCTGGCTGCCTGGACGCGGATGCCGGTCTGCAAAGATGCGTCCTCCGAGCGCTGGCTGTCCTCGCCCCAAGCGCAGCGCCGGCAGGCTGCTGTGTAAAACCCTCACACCTGGCTCTCCAATGGCCCCGGTCCCCAGGGTGCCGGCTTCCCCTCGGGATCCTTTCCGCCCGCCCCTCCCCGTGTGGGTCTGGGGCAGCCCGGCCTGCTGGCACGGAGCGGGCCGTGTGTAACGGGAGCTGGGCAGGGGGGTCCTTCACCTTGGCGGCTGCTGCCGGGCCCGGCCCAGAGGCAGACAAGACAGCCCTGGAAACTGCCCTGGGCTGGGGGGGGACACGGGTTGGGGGGGTGGGGGGCGGGGGGGCGGCTAGGCACCCAGAGATGGGGGGGGAGGGCTGGCTCCCTTCCTCCTGTCTAAGAGACGGCCTCCTTCTCCTCTTCCTCCTCCTTCTCCTCTTCCTCCTCCTCTCCCTCCTCCTTTCCCTCCTCCTCCTCCTCTCCTCTCCTTCTCCTCCTCTTCATCCTCCTCCTCCTCTTCCTCCTCCTCTCCCTCTTCTTCCTCTTCTTCTTCCTCCTCCTCCTCCTCCCCCCCCCCCCCACCGGCACAGCCACCATCACGGACAGGAGCAGCCTGCCCGGACCACGGCCGCACTCGTGGGGCAGGAGCGTCCGGGCGGTTTCGGAGACAGGGACGCTGCGCAGAGAGGAGCAGAGACATTCCAGAGATTCCTCACGTGCAAGCGGATATTTCCTCCGCGGGTTTCTAGACTAAATAACACGCCTGTGTCTCAAGGACGGGGCACAGTGCTGGCCGGCAACGCGCTCCGCCAGGGTGGGCGCAGGGGCCGATGGAGGGGGAGGCCGCCTGGACCCGTCTCTCCCGGGAGCGGGTCTCCCTCCACTGACGCCACCCACCGCAGCGGCGAGGGGACCTGGTGGGCGGACCTAGGGGATGGAATGGGCTGGACTCCTGAGGATGAATACACCTGGGCGCTCATTAACCACGTTCGTGTGTGTGTGTGTCTGTGTGTGTGTGTGTATGTGTGTGTGTGTGTCTGTGTGTCACGGAGTTGGGGTCCCACGGTCTGCAGCCTTTCCAGATCGGCTCCTTTCACTCAGCCACAGGCACTCCGGGTTCCTCCGTGTCTTGGCATGGCCTGGTAGCTCCCGTCCTCCGTGCTCAGCAATCCTCCGCGGCCTGGGTGTGGCCACGTTTGTGTGCGGGGGTGGCAAAAGGAGGTCTACAGCCGTGGCTCTGATTTGCGTGGCTCTGATGGTGAGTGACACGGAGCACCTCTTCCTGTGTCCGATGGCCATCGGCGTGTCCTCTGCGGAGAAGGGTCTGTCCAGGCCCTTCGCCGGAAGAAGACTTTAATTGGCTTGTCTGCGGGCTTCGGGGGTGTTGAGTTTTGTAAGTTCCTCCTAAATGTTGGCTGTTTACCCCTCATGAGCTGTATCATTGGCAGATACATTCTCCTCTTCCGGGGCGGGGGGGGGGGGGGGGGGCGGTTTTTCCATTTTGTCGATGGTTTCCTTTGTTATGCAAAAACGTTTTTGGTTTAATGCAGTCCCACTTGTTTATTGTTTTTCTTTTGTTTCATTTTCCCAAGGCGATATATCAGGAAAAAATATATATTATTTAGAGAAATGTCGAGATTGTACCGCCTGTGTTTTTTTCTCAGAGTTTTATCATTTCGAGTCTGCCATGTACGTCTTCCATCCGTCGCATGGCTCTGCCTCCTTTGTCGAATATTAATGGACCATAAAGCCACGGGGTCCCGCCTGGGCGCTCTGTGCTGGCCCGTGGGTCTGTGTGCCTGTTCCTACGCCAGCGCCATGATGCTTTGATTACCGTGCTTTTAAAGGCCTCTCGTCACAGATCCGCCAGATCCCTCCTGGTGCCGCAGTGTCTCTACCGCCACCGAGTCTGGTACCGGGAGAGCGCTCTGGGCCTGCGGGCAGGAGCCAGCCAGCGAGCGGGCTGAGTGTAACCGACGGGAAAGGCGCCGGGCCGGCCCGAGAGCGAAGCCACTCCATCCCCTCCGGGAAATCCGGCCGAAAAACCCTCTTTAGACCAGAAACTCAGCTGCTGGCAGCCTGTGCGGCAGATCTAGCCGGAACGGTCTGCACGCGGCCAACGCCGAGCGGAACGTCTGGGGAAGGAAAGGCCCGTCTGAGGGCCCCTCCGACGTCTCGGTCGGGGGCCGCCAGGAACCTGCCTCTCTCGTCGTCCTGCGTGACCCACGTCCTCATGCCTTCGAGTGCGTCTCTGGCGCCACCTGAATCGGCCTGAACCCGGGTTAAAATGCCGCCCAGACTGGTGAGCGCGGGCAGCGATGGTACCAAGTGTGGTGCTGACGTCCCGCTGTGTAGGGACCGCCCTGGAGAACTGAACCCGCTGTGCCCGTTTGTGGGGTCTTATCCGTGCAGGACGGTGAGGGCAGAGGGGCCGGGGAGGCAGGAGAGGCTGCCCCGAGCACAGTCCCATCTCGGCTGACGCGGCTCCACAACCAGCACGCTCCTTCCCCGAGGCGGGAGGAGTTTACTCCGGGGAAGCCCCGTGGCACAGAGACTCGGGGGACTCGGGGGACCGGAGGCCTGGGGATCCCACCGTGCTGGAAGGTCACGGGCGTCCGGGGGCCGCCAGAGCTGTCACAGGGCGAGAGAAGCCAGCCCCCGGCAGGCAGCACGGAGCAGGCCCCGAGAGGGGGTCTCTCCCCGGCGCCTCCGCAGCCCCCACCTGCACCTGCCTCTCGGTCCCTCGGATCTGCTCGCCTCCTCTCGTGCCAGACGCCTGCCTCTCAGAACGCATTTCTTTTAAGTCTGAGGGCCTCCCCTTCCACCCTTAGCCGTGTCTTTTCCTCAACAGAGGCCTGTGACCCCAAAAACATGGCTCCTGGAGGTGAGAGCGCCCTGGGTCCCCGCACAGCCCGGGGGCTGCTGTGCCCGAGGCTTGGCACCTGCACCAGAGGGGCCGGGAACACCGAGGACTGTCCCGGGGCAAACGCTGGAGAAGAACAGCCTCTCGGACCCCTGGCCTCCTCCCAGTCCTCTGTCCTTCCTCCCCGGGAAGCCCGTGCTAGCAGGAACCCCAACACTCCATATCCAATGGGGCTCCCCCTCCGTCTCCCAGGGGATGTCTGGCCGCCCGGCCGCCATCCCCAAGGACCCGTGAGTCCGCTTTAGCCGGGAGCCCCGGCCCCTGATGCTTTCTCTCGGTCACTTTCCAGCCACTGGCCCTCCCCTGCCCCTGGCTGTCCATGCCCACGCTTTGTGGGGAGTTGGGTCCAATCTCCCTCCCTCCCTGCAAGACACTGCGGGAGTCTCCACAGCTACCGCCACGCCCCTGCCCCGCTGAATGAAGTCTGCCTTACCGTCTTCAACAAGTATCCCTGGCCCAGCCAGGGTGGCTCAGTGGCTGAGCATTGACCTGTGAACCAGGAGAGCATGGTTCGATTCCCAGTCAGGGCACATGCACAGGTTTCCGGCTCGACCCCCAGTGTGGGGCACGCAGGAGGCTGCCGATCAATGATTCTCTCTCATCATTGATGTTTCTCTCTCTCTTCCTCTCCGAAATCAATAACAATCCTATATAATAAAAGACTTATGCAAATTGTCCCCTCGACCGGGAGTTCGACCGGGAGGGGTTTGACCAGGGGGCAGGCCGGCCAGACAACCTCCCGTGTCCCCTCCCCCCAGCTGGCCTGGCTGATGGGCAGCGATCAAGGCAGGCCAGCCGGCCCCACCCATGCACGAATCCATGCACCAGGCCTCTCTTTACAAAATGAAGAAAGGCTACAGTAAGATGTCCCAGGAATGAGCCACGTCAGTTCCACGGGGGCCGACAGCCGAGGCGGGGGAGGGAGCGGAGGGAGAGAGGCCCAGGTCCGAGGGCCTCCGAGGGCGCAGCCACGCGCCAGCAGCAACATGGAGGGAACAGGACCGGCCTTAGCAAAACGAGGGTCGGAAACACGCAGTCAATGTTCCCGCGGAACGGGAAAGGCCAGGCTGGCCCTCGGAGGCCCCGATGTGAGGGTCATCCTGGGCCGCCGCACCCTCCATGGCCGGCCCGCCCACAACAGAGGCGACGCCCCCCTGGGGCCGCGGAGGCCAGAGCACAGGCCCCGGGGGATGGAGGGCCAGGCTGACCCTGGGCGGCCCCAACGGCACAGGAGCTGCTGCTGGGACCCTGGCCCCGGCCCTTCAGGCGTGGCCCGGGTCCGTGAGCCTCGGCCGCCCTCCCCGGGTCCCGGCTCCACCCTCCCCGGCTCACGGCTCCCGGGGGCGGGAGGTGGCAGCGGAGGGGTGCCCGTACCGTCAGCGACATGGGGGTGGGAGGCTCGGGGCCTGTCCCCGGGGAGCGAGTCCCTGGACGGAGGAGGCGTGGCGAGACTGGACATCGGTGGACGGGAACCACGGGCCCACGGGCCGAGGCCGTGGACGGCTCCAGTATGAGCCGAGCCCCCTGTGGCACTGGGGGGAGGGGACCTCCCCGATTTGCATCCTGGTGACTTTCACACGCTCGCACCTTCGCACCGGGGACACACGCCCCCTCCTCCTGCTCGGGGATCCCTCTCCTGGAGGGGCTTCACCTCTCAGCCCCCCAGGACTCCCGGCCTGGGCGTCCCCAAATATCTGAGCAGGTTTCCCGTGTGGGCCCCCCTGACCATGATGGGGGACACCCCTCCCGGTCTGCGTGGCAGAGGCACGTGCCCAGCCCCCCTGGCTGGCTGAGGGCTTCCCGCCGGGGTCCTCATCTGACCTCGGCCCCCGAGAAAGGGCGCGGCCGGCGGGTTCTGGCAGAGCAGCTGCACCAGCACCAGCAGCATCTGTCCCCTCGGCATCAGGGCCCCGGTCACACCGCCGTCTCAGCACCTCTCTACCCCTCAGGACCCCGAGGAGGGCGGGCGCTGCCCTCGGAAAGGGGGAGGGGGAGATGACTCTGGAGCAGCCATGGGCAAACTACGGCCCGCGGGCCGGATCCGGCCCGTTCGGCTGTTCTATCCGGCCCGCGGAGCCGAAAGAGGAAAGAGCGGAGGGTCCTCTTGCTCTCCCCTCCGCTCCTTCACCAGCAGCCCAAGAGGAGAGTGCCAGCATGGTCAGGTTGCTTTTGTCCCGGCCCTCCGGTCCAGTTTAAGAACCCATGGTGGCCCTCAAGTCAAAAAGTTTGCCCACCCCTACCCGGGAGTCCAAAGGGGAGTGGGAGCGCCGGCGGCTGTTCAACCCGAAAGCGGGTTCCTTCGCCGAAGAGCCGTGGTCAGGCCCGCGGTGTTGTCCCGGGAAACGGTCAGGTCCCCGGAGGGCGCGGCGATGCCCACCGGCGCTCGTGAAGTGGCCGGAGGATGAGTGTCCGGCCTGAGGCTTTGAACCTGGAGGCGAGGCCAGGGTGGCCACAAAGAGGAGTGTGGCGCCCTCTGGCGGGAGCGGGCCAGAGCACCGGCCTGGGCCCTCCGGCAGGACCACAGCCGCCTCCTCCTCCATCTGCCTCCATCCGCCTCCATCGCTAACTTCTTCCCGCCTCTGTGTGGCCCCAGACCCGTGGCTTCGCTTGAGGCCCCTCGGGGTCCGCCCCGGCCAGCCCGGAGCTGGTGCGGAGGCGGAGTTGGGGGTTTGATCCCCGTGGGAGAGGCCCAGACCAGGGCAGCGCTGGGAACTCAGAGAGCCGGACGGCTGTGGGGCTCCGGCCCTGTGATCCCAGGCGCCGCCCTCAGGTCTCAGGGAAGAAAGCCATCAGCCTGCAGGAAGGTTGGGGATTCGATTCCCAGTCAGGGTACCTATGGAAGGCAACTGATGGGTGTTTCTTTCTCACATCTCTCTCTCTCTCTCTCTCTCTCTCTCTCTCTCTCTCTCTCTGCATGTCCTTGAGTGAGAATAAAAAAAAAAATTTTTAATGTATTTGTCAGCTCTGACCAGTTGGCCAGTGGATAGAGCGTCAGCCTAGGGACTCAAGGGTGCCAGGTTCCATTCTGGTCAAGGGCATGTACCTTGGTTGTGGGCACATCTCCAGTACGATCAGAGGCAGCTAATCCATGTTTCTCTCCCATCGATGTTTCTAGCTCTCTATCTCTCTCCCTTCCTCTCTGTAAAAAAGTAAATTATATATATATATATATATATATATATATATATATATATATATATGTATATATATATATATATATATATATATAGAGAGAGAGAGAGAGAGAGAGAGAGAGAGAGAGAGAGAACAGCCTCATACAACATGGCACAACCATCGCCGGAGCCCCGCCTCCTCGCAGTCACGGTTGCCGGGGGCAGGAAGACGTGAGGGGCAGGAAGGATGCTCAGCCTCCGGCTCCTTCTGACGCCTGTGGATGGGATGGAGCTGGAAGTGGAAAAGGCCCAAGACAGAGGAGACTTCTTTCTAGAACCGGGGCTTTCTGCATGCCGGGGCTGCAGGCTCGCTCACCGGATCAATGAGTCTCTCTCAACGTTGATGTTTCTATCTCTCTCTCTCCCCCTCTCTCCCTTTCCGCTCTAAAATCAATAAGGACATAAGCCGAAACCGGTGTGGCTCAGTGGTAGAGTGTCGGTCTGCGGACTGAAAGGTCCCAGGTTTGATTCCGGCCAAGGGCATGTACATTGGTTGCGGGCACATCCCCGTTAGGGGGTGTGCAGGAGGCAGCTGGTCAATGTTTCTCTCTCATTGGCGTTTCTAGCTCTCTATCCCTCTCCCTTCCTCTCTGTGGAAAATCAATAAAATATATTTTTAAAATAATAATAAAAAATAAGCACATAAAACATGCAATAATCAGCACCTATTAAAAGTATACAATTTGGTAACTCGACATATGTGCTGGAAACGTCTTCACCATCATTGACACATTCCTGGAAACGTCTTCACCATCTGGAATGTAAGCATGTGAGCATATCCGTGGCTCCCCCAAAGTTTCCTGGAGCCCCTCACCTCTTCCTCCCCCCACTCTGCTCCCCATCAGGCAGCAGCCTGTCTGCCCCCCGGCCCTACAGATCGCTTAGGTTTTTCCTAGTTTTACATCAACGCAACCACACAGCGTCGTCCTGGGGTCCACTGTCCCCTCCCCGAATTCCTAGTTTGAGCTCCTCCACTCCGTACCTCGGCACGTGACTGCCTTTGGAGAGAGGAGCTTTTTAAAGGGGTAACCGAGTTAAAATGACGTCATCCGATGGGGCTGAGCCCAGTCTGAGTTGTGTGCTTGGAAGAGATTAGGGCAGAGACACACACAGCGGCGTGACCACCTGGCGATACCAGGTGCTGGTCAGTCCGCACACCAAGAGAAGCCTGAGCGGACGTAGGCCCACCCGTGCCTGGATCTCGGGCTTCCAGGCTCCAGACCCTGAGGAAACCAATTCCCGTTGTTCCAGCCACGGGTCTGCGGCGCTGGGTTCGGGCTGCCGAGCAAACTAATACCAGCGTGTCCTCTTCTGCCTGGCTTACCTCACTCCGCAGGATTATTTTGAGATGTACGAGCTATTGCACCTAGCAATGGTCCTTCCTTTTTCTTGTTGCGTGACATCCCATTGTATGGATATACCGCAATTCATTTACCCACTCATCTGTGGGTGGGCATTTGGGGTTTTCCCAGTTTTTGCTTATTATAAGTAATGTTCCTGTGAACATGTGTGTGCAGATCTTTGTGTGACTATATATTTCCTTTTCTTTAGGGCACATGTTGAGGAGTAGAGTGGCTGGGTCATACGGCTGCTGTGTGTCTAATTTTTTTTTTTTTTCTTAATAGGAACGCTTCACGAATGTGTGTGTCATCCTTTCGTGGGGCCATTATAATCTCTGCATCGCCCGGTTTTAGCGTGTGCGCTGCCGAAGAGAGCACTGCGTGTAGCTCTCACAAAAGCTGCCACGCTGGTTTGCAAAGTGGCCGGGCTGCTTCCACTCCCACCGGCGACGCAGAGCGTTCCAGCTGCTCCGAGTCTTCGCTGGCACGTGGCATGTTTAGTCACTGGGATAGCTGTGCAGCAGCACCGCAGCGTGCTCTTAACGCACACTTCCCTGGCGACTGACAAAGCGTTCCCTCCTATGTGTGTGGGCCACCCGGGAAGGCTCATATAGCTTATTAGACAAAATATGCGTCTGTGTATTTGTTCAAATGTTTGGCCTATTTTTTTTTTTTAATGGCTTTTCTTGCCAGGCCAATGTGGTTTAGTGTTGACCCATGAACCGGGAGGTCATGGTTCAATTCCCAGTCAGGCCACATGTCCAGATTGCCGGATCAATCCCAGGAGGGGGCGTGCTGGAGGCAGCTGAGTAAGGAGTCTCATCATTGATGTTTCTATCTCTCTCTCCCTCTCCCTTCCTCTCTGAAATCAATATTATATAGTCTATCCTAGAGGTCCGCTGCATGGATTTGCACACTGGGGGGGTCCCTCGGCCTAGCCTATGGGGATCGGACTGAACTGGCTCTCCGACACCCTCCGTGGGGTCCCGGATTGCAAGAGGGCGCAGGCCAGGCCGAGGGACCCCACTGGTGCCTGAGCAAGATTGGGGAGTGACCACAGGAGGGCTCTAGGGCATGTCCAGCCTGTCTGCCTAGTCCCAATAGGCCAAACCCCAGCAGCAAGCTAACTTACCAGTCAGAGCATCTGCCCCCAGGTGGTCATAGCATGTCATAGCAATTGGTTGAACGGCCAAACAAATGGTCAGACACTAAGTATATTAGGCTTGTATCATATAGGATATATTTTTTAAACATATTAAATGTGTTTTCTTATAATTAGCTTTTCAGAGTTCTTTATATATTTTGAATACAACTCCTTTATTATTTATATGATTTGTAAATATTTTAAACAGTCTGTGGCTTGTCTTCAGATTCTTAACAGTGTATTAAAAACAAAACAAAACAGTTTTTCATTTGAATTAAGTCCAATTTCTACCTATTTGTTCTTTTATGGCCTGTGCCCACGGTGCCATTTCTAGGAATCCATTGCCTGAACCAGTGTTAAAGGCTTTCTCCTGGGTTTCCTTCTAAGAATTTTATATGATTTGGTTTTACATTTATGTCTACTTGGGGTTGATAATTTTATATGATGCAAGTATGGATCAAGGTCCTTTTTTTGGGGGGGGGTGGGGGGGAGGCTGTGTTTTGTGTGTATGTGTGTGTGTGTGTTCAGTTGTTCCAGAACATTGGTTGAAATGACCATTCTTTTTCCACTGAGTTGCCTTGGACCTTTGTTGGAAACCTGTCGTCCGTATTAGTGTAGGCCTGTTTCTGGGCTCTCTGTGCCGTCCCACTGATCTGTTTGCCTTTCTTCCACCAGCATCGCCCTGTCCCCGTTACGTGGCTTTGCAAGCCCTGAGGCCTCCGCCTCCTCTGCTCTTGGTTTCCAAAGCTCTTGGGCTAGTCTGGGTCCTTCGCACCTCCTGGTAGTTCAGATTTAGTCTGTCTATTTCTATCCAAAAAAGAAGCCTGCTCACACTTGACTGGGATTGCATAAACTCTATAAATCAATTTGGGAAGAACTGACACCTCAAACATCTTGTTTAAAATTGAGATATGAGTAAAAAAGAAGAAAAAAATAAAGAAGAAGAAGAAGAAGAAGAAGAAGAAGAAAACAAAAATTGAGATATATAAGTCGCATACCATTTTAAAGTGTACTATTCAGGGGTTTCTGGAATATTCACAAGTTGGCCATCAATCCTATCAAATTCCAGAACATTTTCTTCACCCTTAGGAGAAACTCTGACCTAATGGGCCCACCCTCCCTCCCCTGGTCCTTGGCAGCCGCTAATCTACTCTCCGTCTCTATGAATTTGCCTACTCTGGACATTTCATTCGAATGGATTCATCCGGCAGGACGCCTTCGGGTCTGGCTTCTCTCACTCAGTGTAATGCTTTCAAGGTTCACCCAGGTCATAGCAGACATCTTAAAAGCTTTACATCTACAGCACCTGAACAAATGGATAAAATACAGGCTTGGGACACTCTGCAGAAATTGCTTCTTAGAATTAAGTTCCTGAAATCACCTTTTCAAACATATATACTGAGTGGCCAGATTATTATGATCTCTGAACGCATATTAATCTGGCCACTCAGCGTGTGTGTGTGTGTGTGTGTGTGTGTGTGTGTATTTATTTAGAGGCCTGGTGCATGAATTTGTGCATGGGTGGGGTCCGGCCAGCCTGCCCAGGGGGAGGGGACATGGGCGGTTGGCTGGCCTGCCTGCTGGTCAAAGTCCTGGTCAAGGGGACAATTTGCATATTAGCCTTTTATTCTATAGGATATACACTGAGTGGCCAGGTTATTATGCGTTCAGAGATCAAAATAATCCGGCCACTCAGTATATATAGTTGCTTATTCTTCCTCAGAGTAAACCATGTAATTAATTTCCAAATGGCTGAGGGACCGGCTGGCTAGAGTTTGCAAAATCATTGACGGTGGGAACGGACGGGAAACTTCGAACTCATGAAGTCAAGAGGTGGCAAACCAGCCCTGACTGGTTTGGCTCAGTGGATAGAGCGTCAGCCTGTGGACTGAGGGGCCCCAGGTTTGATTCCCGGTCGAGGGCGTGTACCTTGTTTGCGGGCACATCCCCTGTGGGGGGTGTGCAGGAGGCAGCTGATCGATATTTCCCTCTCATCTATGTTTCTAACTCTCTCTCCCTCTCCCTTCCTCTCTGTGGAAAATCAATAAAATATATTTTTTCAAAAAGAGGTGGCAAACCAGTGGCCCAGTGGCCCAGAGGCCCAGCGTGTGTGTGTGTGTGTGTGTGTGTGTGTGTGTGTGTGTGTGGCAGGCAGATGTGCTTGTGTGGCCCACACGGTAGGTCCTTCCTATGTGAGCCAACGTTTCAGAATGTGGGAGTCTCCACCAAAACTTCTTTTAAAAAATCAGATGTCTGGCAGGCCGGCTCACCCTGCACCTGGTGGTGATGGGCTGGTGAGGAAAGGAACCCCGTGTCCGGCTCTGCTTGCCCCCCGGGGCACCTGTGCCCTCTCACCCGCCCGCTTCACTCTCAGATCGCCTGCCTGGCCTGCAGGCTGTGGAACGTCATCTCCAACCCGTAGTCCAACCTATTCCTGTTCCCGATGAGCCCTGGGGAAGCGACGCCATTTTCCCAGGGGCACCGGGGAGTGAGGGGCAGCCCCCCGAGGCTGCCATGGGATGCCGGGCTTTCCCCTGCTCTGTGGGCATCCCCACCCCTCATCCCGGTCGGCTGGGACTTCTCCAGACCGAGAAGGGAACGCCCTGTAGCCTGGGGCCTCTCGGTCCCAGGCAAACAGGGTGCTTCCTCTTCCTGCCTCTCACTTCCCACCCCTTTCCACCAAAAATAAGTAAATTACATTAAACTGATTTGGTGTGTATATATGTGTGTGTGTGTGTATAATTTTTAAACATATTTTATTGATTTTTTTACAGAGAGGAAGAGAGAGGGATAGAGAGTTAGAAACATTGATGAGAGAGAATCATCAATCAGTTGCCTCCTGCACACCCCCTACTGGGGATGTGCCCACAACCAATGTACATGCCCCTGACCGGAATCGAACCTGGGACCCTTGGGTCCACAGGCCGATGCTCTATCCACTGAGCCAAACCAGTTTCGGATAGATAGATAGATGATAGATAGATAGATAGATAGATATATCTATATATCTATATATATATATATATATATATATATATATATATATATATAATTTTTTAATTGATTTCAGAGAGGAAGGGAGAGGGAGAGAGAGATGGAAATATCAATAATGAGAGAGAATCATTGGTTGGCTGCCTCCTGCACGCCTCCCACTGGGGACTGAGCTGGCAACCCGGGCCTGTGCCCTCACTGTGACCTCCTCCTGGTTCATAGACTGACATTCAACCACTGAGCCACTGGTGTGCCAAGTTAAAAAAAAAAAAAAAGTTTAAGCTCTTCCTCTCCTTGATGTGCACGCGCCACCCTCAGGGCCGTGGCCGGTGGGACTCGCCGTCCGGGGGCCCAGCTCTTGCCCCGGCCTGTGGCCCCGGCCTGTGACCCCGGCCTGTGACCCCGGCCTGTGGCCCCGGCCCCGGGACGGTCCCCGCGCTGCTGACAGCGCACCAGCCGCCCGGCTGCCAGATGGCGCGGCCTCCTGTTTGTGATTAGGAGGCTGACGGCGGAGCCCGGCCAGCCATCGACTAAAGCTGCAAGAAGGACGTGGTTATAGGGCTTTTCACCGTTTCCCAAGTCAGCCGTGCGCGCGCTGCCCTAGAAGGGCGGCCGAGGTCTGTCCCCGAGCTCACTCCTCTCCCTGTCCCCGTCCCGGTCCCCGAGGCGCGGCGCGCTGCTGTGAGCTGTTCCTGCTCCTCTGTCCTCAGCCGGCCCAGTGATCCTGGCACCAAGAGCCCGGGAGGGGGGGATGCGCACAGTCACCCCATTGCCGCGCCTCGCCCGCAGGCAGGGGACCCCGAGCTTCTAGTATGCATGCCTCCCGGCCCTGTCCTGACACCGTGTGGCCTGTGGGACGGGGAGGGTGCCTTCCGGTCTGTTCTGTTCGCTCCTCCCCGGGGCCGGGGGTGGGAAGGGCCACTCGGGCCTCCCAGAAACGGAAAGTGCTGTCAGCCTCGCCCCAGGAGAGAACACGGCCAGGACCCGTGTAGAGAAAGCATAGGACGGGCCACACTGTGAGGCGCCGTGAGCTGCTGGGACGTGGTCACCCCGTGACCTCCCGGGGCTCCGGCCACGAGGCCTGGGGACAGGGGCTCCGGGGCCGCCCGGGGCCGCTTGTGGGCCTGGTGCCCGTGCAAGGCCGAGCTCAGTCTGCGGGGATCCTGCCGGGCGGTCTGCACACGGTCTTCGTGTAGATTCCGCTCCCATAAAACGTTTGGAAACCCCGCCGGCTCCGAGGATCGCGGCAGAAACAGCACAGCACCGGCACGGAGGGCCCGCGGGCTGCCCGCGTGTGTGTGTGTGTGTGTGTGTGTGTGTGTGTGTGTGTGTGGAAAGCGCTGAGTCGCAGGAGCACCACGGGACAATTACCACAGGAGCGGCTGCGATCTGGCTTTCCCGCCCTGTTTTCCCAGGTGGCTGGGGTGGGGGGCGGCTGACTCACCCCCTCGTTCCCCCTCATGCCCTCATCCCCATCGCGGGGGGCCGGAGGGGGGCCAAGGGCTGGGAGATTTGGGCTGTTGCCTTGGTAACCGTTAAATATTGGCTTCAGGTCATGATGGTAAAAAATAATAATATAATAATAAGCAGGAGGTCTGCAGAGCTCACTGTGGCCCCGCCCACAGCCCTGGGCCCCCAGTCCAAGCCCCCGGGCAGGGAAGCCGGTGGGTCTCTCCTCGGAGGCACAGGACAGGGGGGGCTGCAGGTGGGGGCTCCGGGACCCGCCCTCCACGCTCCATGGCCTGCCTAGGAGTCCCCAAACCTTTGCTCAGGTGGTCTGGTGAGTGTGGCCAGGATCCCAAACCCAGACCCCGGGGGGAGCTCTTTCCACCCCGAAGGCGGTGGACACGGCGGCGCTGGTTGCATTCATGCTGTCCGACCCCGTGCGCCTCCGGGAGGCGGTCCCTCCAGGCGGGAGCCACGATGCCCTGGCTCGGGGCCACATCCAGAGGCCGAGGCCGGGAGCAGGCGAGGAGCTTCCAGAGCCGAGAAGAGAGCACTGCCCCGGGGGTCAGCCTCCCCAAGGTCAGCCTCCACTCCCACCCTGGCGCTGGCACTGGTGCTCTCTGACCTGGAAGTGCAGAGCGAGCCCTCTCTCCTCCGGGCCCCAGTTTCCCCACCTGCAGGCCGTTGTTTGTATAGCGTCCAGCCTGGGAACAAACCCCCTCGGAGCCTACCCAGCCGGCCCAGGGTCCCCGCCCAGCCAGTCCCAAACGCACCCCGATCCCTGGAAGGCCTGCTGGCCCGCTGTGCGAGCAGGGGAGGGGAGGGGGGGGCGCGGGCTGGGGTGGAGAGGGGAGGGGGGAGGGGGAGCGGGCCGGGATGGGAGGGAGGGAAGGAGGGGAGGGGGCGCGGGACGGGTGGGGAAGAAGGGAGGTGGGGGGGCGCAGGCCAGGGTGGGGACGGCGCCCTCTGGCAGCTGAGGCGGCGGGCGGAGCCGGGAGGGGCGCTGAGTAGGTGACAACCAGCATTAGGTCACGGCTGTGCGGCCCCCGGGGGGACGTGTCAGCAGCAGCCGCGGGCCTGATTCATGGCGGGAGCGTCCTCCCAGCCTCGGCCCCCGCCCGCCCGCCCGCGGCCGCTCTCCCGGCGGCTCCTCGTTCTCGCTCCTCCTGGCAGCCGTCCAGGGCCCCGGCCTCGGCAGCTGGGGCTGTGGGTGAGACACTGCACCATCGGGGGGGGGGGGGGACCTAGGGGTGCTCCTTCGACAGGCCCAGCACGGTGATGACGGCTGTTCACGGAGCACCGCCATGTGCTGTGTCTCAGACGCTTTTGGGGGGGTGTGCCCGCCCTCCGTTTCGTTCCCCAGGGCTCCCCATCTCCCCATCGCGAAGGACCACCACCTGGGGGGTCTAACGCAGCAGCGCCGCCCTCTCCAGCTCAGGGGGCCAAAGCGGAAGGTCAAGCCCGTAGGTGCGCGCCTCCTTGGCTGTGGCCAATCACACACACACACACACACACACACACACACACACACCGCTCCATCCCCACGTGGCCTGCGTGTGCTGTGCATGTCTCCGTGGGTCCTCTCCTTTTCTTATAAGGACACTGTCATTGGATTTAAGACCTCCCTCCCCGAATCTGGGGTGATCGCACCTGAAGATCCTTAGCTAATGGTATCTGCCATTAGCTAAGCAGGTCACGTGTCGAGGGTCTGCGTGGCCACGGACTTGGGGGGCTCCTTTTACAGATGAGGACACTGGGGACCAGCGAAGGGAAGAGGTTAGTCCTTGAGCTGGTAAGGAGGGGATTCAGGGCTCACACCCAGGCCTCGGTGCCGGACCCCCCACATCACAGGAAATGCCACCCAGCCCTCCAGGCAGGCAGGGGACCCTCAACCTCCGGGAGTAACGCAGGGTGCTCTCTCGATTCACGTGGCCTCCGGTCCCCAGGTTCTGAGATCGCTCCAGGAGGTTCCGGCCCCCTGGCAGGTGGGGGAGGGGAGAGCCAGGACCCGCCTTGTGAACGGCCCCGGGCCGTCCTGAGAAGCACCTGAGGCCAGACGCGGCTGCAGGTCCGCCCGGCCCGGCCCCAGGCAGGGCAGAGGACGCCGCCGCGCCCCAGGGACCGTGCCTGTGCCCGCCAGGCCCGCGGGCACCAGAGGTCCTCGTCCGCCGCCTGCAGGGGCTGGGAGCAGCCGGGGGGGGGGGGGGGGGGCGAGGGTTCCTGCCTCCGTCCTGCAGGAGCCTGAGCTGCTCACCCCGGAGAGCCCCCGGGGGCTGGGGCTCTGCCCAAACCCCAGCCGAGGGCTCAGAGGGCCCAGCGTGAGCCAAGCCCTCTCCCAGCCCAGCCCTTTCTCACGGTGGCGGCCAGTGCCAAGTGATGGCGGAAACCCCTCCCTCCCGGGGCTCCTGGCCGGCCTGGGCTGCAGCGGCCCGTCCCCGCCCTGAGCCGGTGCAGCTGGCAAGCAGGACGTGCCTGGCATCCCCCTGGCGTCCCATCTGCCAGGGCTCCCGAAGGTGCGTGAGCTCAGCCCCTGGACCATCCTCCAGGGCTCCAGCCCCTGCGGCGGGAGGGGGAGGCGGGAGGTGGGCCTGCCGAGACCACGCCGGAACCACCCTGCTTCCCGGTCCAGGTCTGCTGGGAGAGGAGAGGGAGAGAGGAGGAGGAGGAGGAGAAGGGGAAGAGGAGGGGGAGGAGGAGGAGAGGAGAAAGAGGAGGAGGGGGAGGAGGAGGAGGAAGAGGAGGAGAAGAGGAGGAGGAGGAAGAGGAGGAGGGGGGAGGAGAGGAGGAGGAGAGGAAGGAGAGGAGGAGGAGGGGGGAGGAGGGGAGGAGGAGGAAGAGAGGAGGAGGAGGGGAGGAGGAATGCAGGAGGAAGAGGAGGAGAGGGAGGAAGAGGAGGGGAAGAAGGAGAAGGAGGAGGAGGGGGGAGGAGGAGGAGGGGGGAGGAGGAGGGGGGAGGGGGAGGAGGAGGAGAAGGAGGGGAGGAGGAAGAGAAGGAGGAGAGGAGGAGGAGGAGGGGAGGAAGAGGAGGAGGAAGGGGTGGCAGGGCCCAGCAGCAGCCCAGGACCCTGGGGGACGCGTGGCACGTTTTACTTTTTATGGCGGTGGGACTGCCGTGGGGTAAAGTGACCGTCCGGCGGCGTCTAGCCTTCGGTGTTGGGCACCCACCACGTCTACTTGGTCCCAAAACATCGTCTTCACCCGCTCACCCGTTACTCCCCATCCTGCTTCCCACCCCACCACCCCACCACCACCCCCCCACCCCGCCGCGGCAGCCGCCGAAGCTCCCCTGCCCTCGGGCCACCTGTCCGGGCCGTTTCCGGTAAACGGGGTCTTGCCATGTGTGTGTGACTCTGTCATGTGCACCTAAATGTGTGCGCTGGGTCTCTGTTACGCGCACCTAAAAGGAACCCAAACAATGCGCGCGCAAAGGGGACGCCATTTCACACACCGCCTTGGAGCCTCCCCATCCCTGATGGAGCACAGAACAGCTCCTAGCAAGGAACTCGGGCCTTCCAGGCCTGACCCCCCTCCCCCTTCATCCCTGTACCGCCCCCTCTCATCAGGAAGTCAGCCACACAACTCACACACACACACACATACTCACACACGTACCACACACACACACCACACCACACACACACACACACACCACACACACACATACCACACACACATACCACACACACGCACACACTCACACACACACCACACACATACACACACACTCACACACACCACACACTCACACACACCACACACACACACACCACACACTCACACACACCACACACACACACACCACACACTCACACACACCACACACACAACGCTTTTCCCTGCCTCCGATCTCTGCTCTTGCTGTCTCCTCTGCATCCCCCACCTGGACCCCCAAACGCTCACTCATCCTTTATCACGTGGTTCAGGCCTGACCTCCAAAAGCCTCCCTGACTCAGTGCCGCCCCTCCTCCGGCCGGAAGCCGCCCGGCTACGCCCCCTGTGCGCGGCTCAGTCGCAGCGCTGCCGACAAGTTGTTTTTAATCATCTGTCCGTGTCCCCTCGCCAACCCCACACACCCAAACCGCGCTCCTCCAGGCCGAGTCTGTGCCTGACTCACCGCTGACCGGCACGACGCCCGGGCCAGAGGAAGGCCTCGGTCGGCCTGCTGATTGAACGAGTTAATTAATAAATTAATGAATGAATGAAGGAGCAAACGAACAAAGGAACAAAATGCCTGTGGCCTTGTTGCCCGGCCGGTGAGGCTCAGTGGCTGAGCGTCGGCCTCTGAACCAGGAGGTCACGGTTCGATTCCCGGTCAGGGCACAGGCCCAGGTTGCAGGCTCCATCCCCAGTGTGGGGGGTGCAGGAGGCAGCCGATCAATTATTCTCTCTCATCGTTGATGTTTCGCTCGCGCTCTCTCTCTCCCTCTCCCTTCCTCTCTGAAATCAATAAACCTGTATGTTTTAAATGCCTTGGAAAACACGGCTGTGAAAGAGAGCTCAGTTTCCAAATGTCTCCCGAAGACGCGGAGTTTTCACTCATACCAGCAGCCTTCTTCCCAGCGAGCGTCCTGAACTTACGGATGCCATTTCTAATATTTCGGTGATGTCTCAGCGACTGGTCTTTGCTTTGGCTCAGATTGGACCCTGGGGCCCTGCCCTTCCTGGGCCCCCTCCCTGGCCTGTGTGGGGGCTGGGGAGAGCTGGGGCTCCATTGCAGCGTCGGCTCCCAGGGGTGCCTCTGACACCCCCTGTTGACAGAGGGGAGAAGGGGGTCTCTGCCCCCAGCTGGGAGCGACCCTGATCAGGGCGTCAGGCCCCGCCCAAAGCCTGTGCAAAGCTCCTGGCAGCGGTCGCCGGTGCGTGTTTAAATATGGCAGCCCGGCGGAGGCTGTCGGGGCTCATCCCTCCTGCCCTTCCTCGCAGGGCGACCCCGCTCCGTGGGCCCGCGGAGGCCGTGCGGTCAGGCCTCGGCCTGCCTCCTGCCAGCTGGCCCCACGCCCTTTGCCTCGGTTCTGGGCCTGCGGGGGAGGTCAGAGGGCACGCTGGCAGGGGGTGGGCAAGGGGCCCTCTGTGCACTTCCTTCTCGGTCCCCGGGGCTCCTGGCAGGGACCGCCCGCCCGATGCCAGCTGGGGTCTGAGCCGACGGGGTGGAGCTGCGCTGGGTGACCCAGGAGGGCCTGGGACCGGCTGCCCCGAGAGGCCTGACCCAGAGGCTGAGGACTAACCACAGCGGCTCTGGTTCCCGGTGCGCTCCTCCCCTGCCTGTCCCTCCCCTGCTTGTCAGGGAGCAGGCGCTGTCTCTCTGGACGCTTCATGAGGCTCTCAACCCGGTGCCAGAGGGGACGTTCCAGGGGCCCACGCGGCCCGAACCCCCTTCCAGAGGGCGGGTGAGGGAGCCGCGCCGAGCAGGGCCGGGCCTGGAGCCGCTGTGGGCCCGCCCTGGGCTGACTCACAGCCAGACCCAGGATCCAACAGCCCGTCCACCGGGACCCAATCGAGAACGGGCCCTCCGCCCGTCGGCGGCCAGTGGCTGAGCACTGACCTGTGAGCAAGGCGGTCGGTCGGAGCACATGCGCAGGCTGTGGGCTCCATCACCAGTAGGGGGCGTGCAGGAGGCAGCCAACGATGCTCTCTCATCAATGATGTTTCTCTCTCTCCCTCTCCCTTCCTCTCTGAAATCAATTTTAAAATATTTTTTTAAAAAAGCAACGGGCTCCCTGTTTCAGGCTCAGTTGGGGGACCCAGTGTTGGTTGATTTCCCCCAATCCCGGCTTCCCTCCGGGTCGCAGGGTGAAGTCCAGGAGCCGGGGTTCCCGCAGCGGAGCAATCGGAGGCGGCCTCCCGGCCTCCCAGCCTCCCGCTCCAGAAAGCCAGGTCCTCGCCTGCGCACACATACACACACAAACACACACGCACGCACACACACTCACACACACACGTAATTCTAATGCACAAAAAGGGTCAGGGCGCTGGCTGCAGACCGAACACTCCTGGGCCCAGCCCAGAGGTGAAAGGGTCTCCCCCACCTTCACCCTCGGGTGGCCCAGGCCCTGGCAGCTCAGGAGCCACCCTGCAAGGGGCCTGCGGCAGAGGGGGCTGGGGCACGATTTGGCTTTGAAACTGCCATCAGTCTGTTTTCCAGAATGAAAGAACGAGCCGCCCCCTGTCACTCACACCGCCCCCTGTCACTCACACCGCCCCCTGTCACTCACACCGCCCCCTGTCACTCACACCGCCCCCCCTGTCACTCACACCGCCCCCTGTCACTCACACCACCACCCCTGTCACTCACACCGCCACCCCCTGTCACTCACACCGCCACCCCCTGTCACTCACACCGCCCCCTGTCACTCACACCGCCCCCTGTCACTCACACCACCCCCCCTGTCACTCACACCGCCCCCTGTCACTCACACCACCCCCTGTCACTCACACCGCCCCCCTGTCACTCACACTGCCCCCTGTCACTCACAGCTTCCCCTGTCACTCACAGCGCCCCCTGTCACTCACACCCCCCTATCAATCACAACAACCCCTGTTACTCACAACACCTCCTATCACTCACAACACCTCCTGTCACTCACAGTGCTCCCTGTCACTCACACCGCCCCCTGTCACTCACACCGCCCCCTGTCACTCACAATGCCCCCTGTCACTCACAATGCCCCCTGTCACTCATACCACCAACCCTGTCACTCACACCGCCCCCCCTGTCACTCATACCACCACCCCTGTCACTCACACCACCCCCTGTCACTCACACCACCCCCTGTCACTCACACCGCCCTCCTGTCACTCACACTGCCCCCTGTCACTCACACCGCCCCCTGTCACTCACACCGCCCCCTGTCACTCACAACGCCCCCTGTCACTCACACCACCCCCTGTCACTCACAGCACCCCCTGTCACTCACACCGCCCCCTGTCACTCACAACGCCCCCTGTCACTCACACCACCCCCTGTCACTCACACCACCCCCTGTCACTCACACCGCCCCCTGTCACTCACACCGCCCCCCTGTCACTCACACTGCCCCCTGTCACTCACACTGCCCCCTGTCACTCACACCGCCCCCTGTCACTCACACTGCCCCCTGTCACTCACACCGCCCCCCCTGTCACTCACAATGCCCCCTGTCACTCACACCGCCCCCTGTCACTCACACCACCACCCCTGTCACTCACACCGCCACCCCGTCACTCACACCGCCCCCCTGTCACTCACACTACCACCCCTGTCACTCACACCACCCCCTGTCACTCACACCGCCCTCTGTCACTCACACCGCCCCCTGTCACTCACACCGCCCCCCCTGTCACTCACACTACCACCCCTGTCACTCACACCACCCCCTGTCACTCACACCGCCCCCCCTGTCACTCACACCGCCCCCTGTCACTCACACCGCCCCCCCTGTCACTCACACTACCACCCCTGTCACTCACACCGCCCCCCCTGTCACTCACAATGCCCCCTGTCACTCACAATGCCCCCTGTCACTCACAATGCCCCCTGTCACTCACAATGCCCCCTGTCACTCATACCACCACCCCTGTCACTCACACCGCCCCCCCTGTCACTCATACCACCACCCCTGTCACTCACACCACCCCCTGTCACTCACACCGCCACCCCCTGTCACTCACACCGCCCTCCTGTCACTCACAATGCCCCCTGTCACTCACAGTGCCACCCCCTGTCACTCACACCGCCCCCTGTCACTCACACTGCCCCCTGTCACTCACACCACCCCCTGTCACTCACAGCACCCCCTGTCACTCACACCGCCCCCTGTCACTCACACCGCCCCCTGTCACTCACAACGCCCCCTGTCACTCACACCACCCCCTGTCACTCACAGCACCCCCTGTCACTCACACCGCCCCCTGTCACTCACAACGCCCCCTGTCACTCACACCACCCCCTGTCACTCACACCACCCCCTGTCACTCACACCGCCCCCTGTCACTCACACCGCCCCCCTGTCACTCACACTGCCCCCTGTCACTCACAGCTTCCCCTGTCACTCACAGCGCCCCCTGTCACTCACACCCCCCTATCAATCACAACAACCCCTGTTACTCACAACACCTCCTATCACTCACAACACCTCCTGTCACTCACAGTGCTCCCTGTCACTCACACCGCCCCCTGTCACTCACACCGCCCCCTGTCACTCACAATGCCCCCTGTCACTCACAATGCCCCCTGTCACTCATACCACCACCCCTGTCACTCACACCGCCCCCCCTGTCACTCATACCACCACCCCTGTCACTCACACCACCCCCTGTCACTCACACCGCCACCCCCTGTCACTCACACCGCCCTCCTGTCACTCACACTGCCCCCCTGTCACTCACACTGCCCCCCCTGTCACTCATACCACCACCCCTGTCACTCACACCGCCCCCTGTCACTCACACTGCCCCCTGTCACTCACACCGCCCCCTGTCACTCACACTGCCCCCTGTCACTCACACTGCCCCCCCTGTCACTCACACCGCCCCCTGTCACTCACACTGCCCCCTGTCACTCACACTGCCCCCCCTGTCACTCATACCACCACCCCTGTCACTCACAATGCCCCCTGTCACTCATACCACCACCCCTGTCACTCACACCGCCCCCCCTGTCACTCATACCACCACCCCTGTCACTCACACCGCCCTCCTGTCACTCACAATGCCCCCTGTCACTCACAATGCCCCCTGTCACTCATACCACCACCCCTGTCACTCACACCGCCCTCCTGTCACTCACACTGCCCCCTGTCACTCACACCGCCCTCCTGTCACTCACACTGCCCCCTGTCACTCACACCGCCCCCTGTCACTCACACCGCCCCCTGTCACTCACACCGCCCCCTGTCACTCACAACGCCCCCTGTCACTCACACCACCCCCTGTCACTCACAGCACCCCCTGTCAGTCACAACGCCCCCTGTCACTCACACCGCCCCCTGTCACTCACAACGCCCCCTGTCACTCACACCACCCCCTGTCACTCACAGCACCCCCTGTCAGTCACACCACCCCCTGTCACTCACACCACCCCCCTGTCACTCACACCGCCCCCCTGTCACTCACACCGCCCCCCCGTCACTCACAATGCCCCCCGTCACTCACACCGCCCCCCTGTCACTCACACTGCCCCTGTCACTCACACCGCCACCCCCTGTCACTCACACCGCCCCCCTGTCACTCACACCACCCCCCCTGTCACTCACAATGCCCCCTGTCACTCACACCGCCCCCCCCGTCACTCACAATGCCCCCCGTCACTCACAGCTTCCCCTGTCACTCACACTGCCCCTGTCACTCACACCGCCCCCCCTGTCACTCACACCGCCCCCTGTCACTCACACCGCCCCCCCTGTCGCTCACACTGCCCCCTGTCACTCACAATGCCCCCTGTCACTCACAGTGCCACCCCCTGTCACTCACACCGCCCCCTGTCACTCACACTGCCCCCTGTCACTCACACTGCCCCCTGTCACTCACACCGCCCCCTGTCACTCACACTGCCCCCTGTCACTCACACCGCCCCCCCTGTCACTCACAATGCCCCCTGTCACTCACACCGCCCCCTGTCACTCACACCACCACCCCTGTCACTCACACCGCCACCCCGTCACTCACACCGCCCCCCTGTCACTCACACTACCACCCCTGTCACTCACACCACCCCCTGTCACTCACACCGCCCCCCCTGTCACTCACACCGCCCCCTGTCACTCACACCGCCCCCCCTGTCACTCACACTACCACCCCTGTCACTCACACCGCCCCCCCTGTCACTCACAATGCCCCCTGTCACTCACAATGCCCCCTGTCACTCACAGTGCCACCCCCTGTCACTCACACCGCCCCCTGTCACTCACACTGCCCCCTGTCACTCACACTGCCCCCTGTCACTCACAGTGCCACCCCCTGTCACTCACACCAGCCCCCTGTCACTCACAATGCCCCCTGTCACTCACAGTGCCCACTGTCACTTACCTGGGTGCCCGCTGGAAGCGCACCGGGGCTCTGCCCACTGAAATCTGCGTGATTCCCAGTGGTTCTCTCCGGAGCGCTGCCTGGTACGTGCCAAGCATGGAGTCCTCGCACCAGGGTCCCCGCGTTCCGGACCCGCGGTCTCGGCGTGCGGGGCCTTTGGGGAAGTCACGGACTGCGTAGGGGCCTCAGTTCCTCGTCAGCAAACGAGGGAACCAGAGCAGATGATGCCAATGTCTGTGCCCACTCGTGGTCACCTGCCACTGGTGGCCGTGAGGATTCACCGAAGGCGGAGGCCCTGGAGCCACCTTCCCAGCCAGAAAGGTGGAGGCGCCGTGGCCCAGGGGACAGAGGAGCCCTAGACACCGAAGGAGCTGGCTCAGGAGAGGCCAGCGCCCCAGCCGGGGGCCAGAGCACCGGCCTGCGGGCCGGAGGGTCCCGGGCTTGGCTCCAGCGGGGAGCACGTACCTGGGCCGCCGGCTGCTCCCTGGCCCCGGCTGAGGCGCATGTGGGAGGCAACCGATGTCCTTGTGTCTCTCTCACGTCGATGTTCCTCTCGGTCTCCCACTCCCTACAAAAATCACTGGGGCCCTAATGGGTGTGGCTCAGTGGATAGAGCGTCTGGGTTCAATTAAAAGGCCCCGGGTTCGATTCCGGTCAAGGGCATGTACTTTGGTTGCTGCACATCCCCAGTAGGGGGGTGCAGGAGGCAGCTGATTAATGTTTCTCTCTCATCGATGTTTCTAACTCTTTAACCCTCTCCCTCTCTGTAAAAATAAATATCAATAAAATATATTAAAATAAAAAATAAAAATCAATGGAAAAGATTCCTCAGGTGAGGAAGAAAGAAAAAAAGGAAGGAAGGAAGGAAGGAAGGAAGGAAGGAAGGAAGGAAGGAAGGAAGGAAGGCACCAACAAACGTTTGCTCAGCTCGGCCCACCAGAGCCCTTTGTTAACTCGGGGCGCACCCACCGCCTCTGGTCCCTGGTCCAATGCTGGCTCAGGGGGGGGGGGGGGGGGGCGGAGGATACAGGTGCTCTCTGTCGACCACACCCTCTCCTCCCAGCCGCCGGCCACACCCCAAAACCTGGACTGCAAACCCAGCAACAGTGTTTCCAGCAAACTTGTGAGAGGCGAGGCGCGGGCAGGGAGGCCGCCCCCAGCAGAGCAGCTCCCACGACTTTGATCTGAGAAATGTCCTCCGTCTCCAGCCGAGCGGCTCGTCCCGGGCCTGGGACGCGATTATTCTCCCAAACAGGCTTTCTGCCCGGAGACAGGCCGGATCCCCAGCCTGTCACTTCCTTCCCGTAAAATCACTTCTTCATTACTCCCCTGGTGTCCGCCCAGTCTCCCCGCGGCTTCCCTCCGGGGCCTGGCCAGCCAGGGAGGCCGGGGCTCTCCCCGCAACTGCTCCGTCTCCCCGTAATGGGGCCCTCCAGCCCTCCCCGCTGGTGTTGCCTTTTCTCCTCGAACTTCCCCCCAGAGCCACCGGGGGACGCTCTAGGTAAGACCCAGCGGAAACTCCCGGCTGACTCCGGGGTGCAGGCGCCTCCCCTGGGCCTGCCGGCCGCCGGCGCCGCTCCGGGTCAGCTCCACGGCGTAGGGGACCAAGGCCATGGCACGGCACGGTGATGGAGGCCGGGTTCCGGCGCTGAGCCTGGGAGTCCCCCCTCTCCTGCCACGGCTCTGCCCTCCCGGCAGAGCTGCTGGGTCATGTGGGAACTTGTTCACGGTCTGAGGAGCTGCCAGGCTGTTTCCACAGGGGCCACGTAGCAGGGGGTGGTCAGGGGACAGTCAGATGCAGACGGTGACTGCTCATCACCCTTGTGTGTGCACGTGTGTGTGCACGTGTGTGTGTGCACTGGACCATGGGGTGATCCACAGCAGTGGACCCCAAGTCTTTATAAAATATAAATATATTTTATATAAATATAAATCTGTTGATGTCAGAGAGGAAGGGAGAGGGGGAGAGAGATAGAAACATCAGTGATGAGAGAGAGAATCATGGATCGGCTGCCTCCTGCAGGCCCCCCACTGGGGGTGGAGCCCACAACCGGGGCATGTGCCTGACCAGGAATCAAACCCTGACCTCCTGGTTCATAGGTCAACCCTCAACCACTGAGCCACGCCGGCCGGGCGACCCCGACTCTTTAGACTCTGATTTGGAGAAACCAGTTCATGGGGCGGTTCCAGAGGTTCCAGTGTCTCTGCATCCTCTGTGCTCCGGACCCAGATCCAGAGGGAAGGGCGGGGGCCCGGGGCCCCGAACAGTGCTCACCTGCAGGGGGGACAGGAGGGAGCCTGCGGGCTCATCAGAGCTGCAGGAGAGCCCCAGCTCAACGGTCGGCAAACTACAGCTCAAGAGCCACACACGGCTCTTCGGCCCCTTGAGTGTGGCTCTTCCACAAAATACCACAGCCTGGGCGAGTCTGTTTTGAAGAGGTGGCGTTACAAGAAGTTTAAGTTTATTTTTTAAATATATTTTATTGATTTTTTACAGAAGGGAAGGGAGAGGGATAAAGTTAGAAACATCGATGAGAGAGAAACATCGATCAGCTGCCTCCTACACTCTCCCCAATGGGGATGTGCCCGCAAGCAAGGCACATGCCCTTGACCGGAATCGAACCTGGGACCCCCTCAGCCCGCAGGCCGACGCTCTGTCCACTGAGTCAAACCATTTGGGGCAGAAGAAATTTAAGTTTAAAAAATGTGGCTCTCAAAAGAAATGTCAATCGTTGTACTGTTGCTATTTGGCTCTGTTGACTAATGAGTTTGCCAACCACTGGCCTAGCTGGTTTGACTCAGTGGATGGAGTGTCCACCTGCGGACTGAAGGGTCTCAGGTTGGATTCCGGTGAAGGGCACACGCCGGGGTTTCTGGCTTGATTCCCAGTAAGGTGCAAGAGGCAGCCAATCAACGATTCTCATCATTGATGCTTCTCTCTCTCCCTCTCCCTCTCCCTTCCTCTCTGAAATGAATATAGATAAACACACACACACACAGGGTGCTGTCCAGGCTGGAGACATCCAGAGGCAGGAAGTGGACTGGTGGCTGCCCAGGGCCGGGGCAGGGGGCGGGGGACGGATGAGTGACAGCTGACGCGTGCACAGAGACCGATAGACGTGGTATAAAAAAGGTCTCACAATTAGGGAGGTGTCAGCCTCACGTAGCTGTGAATACACTGAAAATGACTGACTGGTGCACGTTACGTGGGGGAGTTGTGTATGAGGATTATATCCTGAGAAACCGATTTAAAAACACACGCAAGGGAGACTTGAGAAATCCTGGGGCAGAAGCCAGAGAAGCAGAGTTCTCTGAGGTGACCCCAGGATAAGAAAACAGGAAGGAAATCCCATTTTCACCCCCAAGTTTCCAGCCACATTCCTGCGATCCTGGCCCCCGCATGTACAACTCTTAGGTCCGTGCCCGGACGTTCCCCCACGGAGGAGTCTGAAGCCTGGGCAGATCTCGGAGGGGCTGAGGCAGGAGGGGAGGCCGCACACAGCCCGCCCAGCCCAGGCCTGCGTCAGTTAGCATGGTCTCGGTCGCCCCCTGGCGGGCACTGGGGATGAACCACAGAAGGGGCATCTGGAGGGAGCTCTCGCCCAGCCCACGGGGTACCTCCCTGTCACTCAGTTCCTTTGCCCCTGAAGATCCCCTTTTTTATTTTTAAAACCTTCTTGTTATGGACCCTCATTGTGGAAAACTTCAAACATAAAAAATAAATCAGCCGAAACCGGTGTGGCTCAGTGGATAGAGCGTCGGTCTGCGGACTGAAAGGTCCCAGGTTCCATTACGGTCAAAGGCATGTACCTTGGTTGCAGGCACATCTCCAGTAGGGGGCGTGAAGGAGGCAGCTGGTCAATGTCTCTCTCTCATCGATGTTTCTAACTCTCTGTCCCTCTACCTTCCTCTCTGTGGAAAATCAATAAAATATCTAAAAATAATAATAATTTTTTAAAAAATCATCTCGTCTGGCGTGGCTCAGTGGTTGAGCGTCGACCTATGAACCAGGAGGTCACGGTTTGATTCCTGGTCAGGGCACATGCCTGGGTTGTGGGCTCCATCCCCTGTGGGGAAGCATGCAGGAGGCAGCCGATCAAGGATTCTCTCTTATCATTGATGTTTCTATCTCTCTCGCCCTCCCCCTTCCTCTCTGAAATCAATAAAAATATATGTTTAAATGTAATAATAAATAAAATCATCTAATGAGTCTCCACATACTCACCACCTTGCTTCAACAACTGCCAAGGTGCCCGATCTCATTCTCACTTCGTCCTGATCTCTATCCGCTCCCTCCAACTGCGTTATTTTGGGGCAAATTCCAGAGAGCATATTACTCCATCCTCGATACAGTGTTTATGAACGCATGGGCAATAAGGACTCTTTTTAACATCGCCTCAGGGCTGTTACCACGCCTTCAGAAACTCCTCACCGTCGTGGAAGTGTGGCTGTCCTGTCACCAATGGTCTCGCCAATGCCGAACGTGCCTCTTTTCTTTCTTTACGTGGACAGCCTGTCTGAATCAGGGCCCTCTGGGATTCGCTGACCTGCCATTACAATTTCTCTGCTCATCTTGCAATGTGTTTGAAGAATAATTGAATTTCTGTACTTGAGGTATAATTGACGAATAAAAACTGTATAGATTTAAGGTGTACAACGTGAAGATCTGATGTAAGTGCTAGGGGCAGAAATTGAGTATCGGGGACTGGCTACGATGATGGGGAATACGAATCATGCTGTTTACGGTTCTGATCAGAGAAAGCGCTTTCTCTCCTGGCCGGGAGCTGTGCGCCTGGGACAAGGGCCCTGGGACAGGGGCGCTCACATCGGGGTGTGGTCCATCCTCCTTCCCCGAGACCTGCCTGTCGTTATGGGAAGATTTACAGCCTCGTGACTGAGACTATCTATCCTGGAGACTATCACACACACACACACACAGACACACACACACACACACAGAGCGGGCACTGCTTGTAGCCTGTAATGATTACACTGAGTGGCCGGATTGTTATGATCTCTGAACGCATAATAACCTGGCCCCTCAGTGCATATCCTATAAGATAAAAGGCTAATATGCAAACTGTCCCCTCGACCAGGAGTTTGACCAGCAGGCAGGCCAGCCAACCGCCCACGTCCCCTCCCCCTGGGCAGGCTGGCCGGACCCCACCCATGCACAAATTCATGCACCGGGCCTCTAATACACACACACACACACACACACACACACACACACACTGAGTGGCCAGGTTATTATGCGTTCAAAGATCATAATAATCTGGCCACTCAGTGTATGCCGTGCCTATTCCCCCATGTGATCTATGTTCTCCCCAATGTGAGCAGCTGGCTTACTGGGGAGGCACAGAGAAAATTCCCCTGGATGGCCTGCAGCTCGCCCACACGCCGGCAGGATCGCAATAAACGCTCACATCTGATTCAGCTCTGCCTCTGCTTGACTGGCTCAAGTAGTGACAGGCAGCGGGGACCCCTGATTGTCCGGGTTCACGGTAAACACTGTGAAGCGATCACCACCATGGAGCTCATCGCCGTGTCGTCACTCACGTGGCCGCGGTCTCTGTGTGCCGTGAGCACGCATACCATCTCCTCTTAGTTCTTCTGTGTTAACACATCACTTACACACACAAGTGCTCTGGCGTGACGGCCGTGTTCAATGCCAGAAGGACTCGTGGCGCCATGTGTCTTGTGGGTAGAGATACACAGGTGTTACTTGTCTTTCTGTCCCATTTCCCCAGCCTGCTACGGTTCTGGTCCTTTAATCACAGGGGGGCAAAAACATTTTTTTAAAAAACAGAAAATGGCTGAAACCAGTTTGGCTCAGTGGTAGAGCATCGGTCTACGGACTGAAAGGTCCCAGGTTCGATTCCGGTCAGGGGCATGTACATTGGTTGCGGGCACAACCCCGGTAGGGGGTGTGCAAGAGGCAGCTGGTCGATGTTTCTCTCTCATCGATGTTTCTAACTCTCTATCCCTCTCTCTTTCTCTCTGTAAAAAATCAATAAAAAATATATATTAAAAAAAACAAACAAACAGAAAATGCACCTGAGACGAAGTTGGAGAAAAATGAACAAATGCTGCACGGCCCACCTCTTTCAAATGGCCAGAGCCTAGACCAGCCGTGGGCAAACTACGGCCCGCGGGCCGGATCCGGCCCATGCGGCTGTTCTATCTGCCCCGCGGAGCCCAAAGAGCGGAGGGTTCTCTTCACCAGCAGCCCAAGATGAGAGTGCCAGCACGGTCAGGTTGCTTTTGTTCCTGCCCTCCAGTCCAGTTTAAGAACCCATTGTGGCCCTCGAGTCAAAAAGTTTGCCCAGCCCTGGCCTAGAATGTATCCAAGTCCTGGGGCTCCTGAGCCGTGAGCAGAGAGGTTCGGTCTGGGAGGAAGGCGGGGTGAACTCCGAGGCGCTCCGAGAACGCGAGTCCAGGTTGGAGCGGGAGGGTCCCGCCCGGCCTCCGCCCCTCGGTCCCGAGCCACAGGCCCCGCTCTCGGAGCCGCCCCGGGACAGTCGCCACGTCACAGCCTGGCAGGCAGCACTCCGACTTCCAGGACAAGTGCAGGATATAAATACTGTGACCGACTCAGATGTCGCCGAGGGCCAACGTGGCCTTTTGAAGTTTAGACAAACATGGCTCAGGTGCCCTGATTTCACAACCTGGAGCCCAGACTAACCCCGCAAACACGGCCCGTCCCCGCTCACTCCCGCAGGCTCCCCCGCTGCCCTCCCAGCGTGGGCGTCGCCCCCGTCCAGCGGCAGGTCAGCACCCTGTGCCCTCTGCCCTTTCCCCGGATCCAACCGCTCAGGAAGTCCGGGACAGGATCAGGAAGGTCTGCGTGGTGAGTGCGGGCTCGGGGCTCCCGCTACGAGGGCTGGGGACACGGTCACGGGAGAGATCTCACGGGCCGCCCAAGGACACACCAAAAACTGATGCAGAAAGAAGGTATTGATTAATACTTGATCTTCACAAATGGGTTTGTTACTTAAGAGGGTTCTTTCAGTGCAATCTAGAATTTTCCCCTGATGACCAAGCAGTTATTTCACCAGTAGATTACCCCTCTCTCTTAAATGTATTATTTTCTCGAGTTAAACAGCAGTGCCATCAACTTGGGAATCTGGAACGCGTTGCCAATGTTTTCACCCCAAAGTGCCCACCAGTCTTGTCCCTCAAAGCAGAGAGCCAGGAGAAAATTCAGTATGGTCACCTTTGAGGACTCTTTTTTAAAAAAAATTTTTAATTGATTTCAGAGAGGGAGTGGAAAAGAGATAGAAACATCAATGACGAAAGAATCATCGATCAGCTGCCTCCTGCACATCCCCCACTGGGGACCAAGCCCACACATCCAGACATGTGCCCTGGCCGGAAATCAAACCATGGCCTCCCGGTTCATAGGCCGGTGCTCAATCACGGGGCCACCCCAGCTGGACCGAGGGCTCCTGATCAGTACATGGTAGTGGAGGCAGCTGCTGGGGGCCAGCGAGGCCTGGCCCCACGCAGCCAGCTGGCCGGAGCGTAGCTCCCTCTGCGGCCACCAGGGGGCGCAGCGGCGCGAGCAGCAACCCCAGGGCACCGGCCATTCCCCCTGGCCACCCTCTCTCTCCTTCCCCCTGTGCCCTCTCCGACACCGGCCCCCCGTTTTTACAGACGGGCGCTGTCTTTGCCGAGTTTCCCAGCTGGAAAGTGGTGGGGCCGGATGGGAGCCCAGACGCAGCCTCCCCAGAGGAGGGAGCCCTGGGAATGGGACCCCCACCCCCACCCCTTGTTCCCTCCCAGACTGAGGAGGCCTGAGGGTGCCAGGATGCCCGGGCGGCTGTGGGACAGCTGCGGTCCTTTGCCTCCTCTGCAGCCTCCTCAGGACCCTTTTCCTGCCAGCCTCTCTCTCTCTCTCTCCTCTCTCTCTCTCTCTCTCTCTCTCTCTCTCTCTGCACCACTCAGGTCAGAAACTCCTCGAAAGCAGGCAGGGCGCTGGCCCTGGGAGGCCAGGACGGCCCCGTATGGTTGGAGGGAGCATCGTGCCAGCGTGGGCCTGCTGGACGCGGTAGGCTTGTGACTTGGTTGCACCAGCCCTGCCGGCGGGGACCTGGAGGAAGGGGCACCTTTACTCACCCTCACAGGGCAGTGGCCCTGGGCCGGGCCAGCTGAGGGTGCTGCCAACACCAGGACGCTGGGCCGGGGGGAGGGAGGCGGTGGGTGGGGGAGCTGCTGGCAGCCCTGCGGCCCCGGCTGTACTGTACTCTCTGCTCCGGCCCTGCCCCCCGGCCCGGGGCAAGGGCTACTGATTAACGGAGCCTCCGGGCAGCGGCGTGCGGCTCTGGCTGCGGGCACGTGGACTTTCCAAAGCCACATGTGGGTGAGGGGGCACCCGGCACAGGGGTTACGGACCAGGCCGTGGGTGTGAGGAGCTGGGGGCCCCGTGCGACCTTGAACGGGTTAGCTAACCTCTCCGTCCCCACACCTGTGGGCTGGGGGCCGCCAGCACGCTCCCCACCCCCCCACCCCCCAAATGGGCCTGTTTCGGGGAGGAAATGTGGCTTTGTGTGTAAGACGCTTTGCACGGTGTACCTGGACACAGACTCCGTTAAAGAATAAAGCAGCAGCCGAAACCGGTTTGGCTCAGTGGTAGAGCATCAGCCTGCGGACTGAAAGGTCCCAGGTTCAATTCCGGTCAAGGGCACGTACATTGGTTGTGGGCACATCCCCAGTGCAGGGTGTGCAGGAGGCAGCTGGTCGATGTTTCTCGTTGACATTTCTAGCACTCTATCCCTCTCCCTTCCTCTCTGTGGAAAATCAATAAAAATATATTTTTTAAAAAGATAAAGAATAAAGCAGCAGGGGAGAGAGGCTTTTGAAGAGCCCACAAAAATATTTGAATTACTTGCCAAAACCGGTTTGGCTCAGTGGATAGAGCGTCGGCCTGTGGACTGAAAGGTCCCAGGTTCAATTCCAGTCAACGGCATGTACCTTGGTTGCAGACACATCCCCAGTAGGGGGTGTGCAGGAGGCAGCTGATCGATGTTTCTCTCTCATCGATGTTTCTAACTCTCTCTCCCTCACCCTTCCTCTCTGTAAAAAATCAATAAAATTTATTTTAAAAACATATATCTATATTTGAATTACTTTATAAGATCAGAAAAAAATAAGTACACTGATTATAAATGTATAATAATGAATCCAGTCTGGATTATGTTTATCTTGATGCCAACAGTTATAAAATATAACTATTTTTTAATATTATTTTTATTTTTATTTTTTTTTACAGAGAGGAAGAGAGAGAGATAGCTTTAGAAACACAGAGGAGAGAGAAACATCGATCCGCTGCCTCCTTCACACCCCCTACTGGGGATGTGCCCGAAACCAGGGTACATGCCCTTGACCCGAATGGAACCTGGGACCCTTCAGCCTGCAGGCCGGCCCTCTATCCACTGAGCCACACCGGTTAGGGCTTTAATATATTTTTATTGATTTCAGAGAGGGAGAGAGAGAAACATCAATGACAAGAGTAAATCATTGATCAGCTGCCTCCTGCACACCCCACACTGGGGATGGAGCCTGCAGCCTGGCATCCTGGCTCATAGGTGGACACCCCGGAGCAACACCGACCGGCTAAAATGTCCTTTAAATAACGTTTCTGGAGGAAGAGAGCCACGAAGGCAAAGTGTCCGGGGCCCTGAGCCCGGAGGCGGCGCCCCGGGGACGTCAGTCTCCTCTGTACGTCACGGGCCCTCGCCTGCCCCTCTCCGAGGGCACCTCCCAGGACAGGTGCCCCCACACCCCTCGGCCCACTTTCCTCCCGCCACAGGGGTCTGTCCAGGAGGGCCAGGGGAACAGACGGGACATCTGGCCGGTCGGGGCCTTGACCGTGGCCAGCCGGCCAGCATTGATCCAGCGGCCGGGCTCTGGGTTTACCCGGCCGAGCTCAGATTCGGACTCTCGTCGGGAAGAGAAAACACTTGGCACGGGGAGACCCAAACAAACCGGCCTGACCAGAGCCCTGGCGGCCGCCCGGGCTTATAAATAACTGCCCGTCCCGGCCCGGTCTCAGGGGCGGCACAGTCCGTCCCCGTGGCCTCGGAGCTGTCCACTGCGGGGGGGGGGGGGGGTGCGGAGAGGGGGGGCCACAGAGGGAGGAGGAGAAGCAGCGGGGTGCAGCGGGAGGCAGATGACTTCCCCGTGCACTTGCTCAGACCGGACAGATGGACCAGCTCCCTGGAGGGGAGAGGTCACAGGACTCAAGTTACTTACCTTGGGGTGTCCCCCAGAGCCCGGCACCCCGAGTCCCACACCTGTTTACTGATCATTTAATGGGTTTGTTTGGTTGGTTGGTTGGGGGGGGGGTTGGTTGGCGGGGGGTTCTGATTTGTTTGTTTAACTCTCTTTTATTTATTATTGTTATATATTTTTAATCCTTTCCGGAGGATTGTTTCCCCTTGATATTTAGTGGGAGAGAGGAAGTCAGAGAAATAGCGAAGTGAGAGAGATACATCGGTTGGTTGCTCCTGCATGCGCCCCACCCAGGGCCCGGGTCAGAGAGGAGCCTGCAACCGAGGTACCTGCCCTGGGTCAGAATCGAACCTGGGACTCTTGGGTCTACGGGCCAACGCTCTAACCACTGAGCAACCAGCTAGGGCTTATTTGTTTTTTGTTAATCGTCACCCGAGGATATTTTTTCCCCATTGATTTTTATTTTTTATATTTTTATTGATTTTTTTTTTTTTTTTTACAGAGAGGAAGAGAGAGGGATAGAGAGTTAGAAACATCGATGAGAGAGAGTCATCCATCAGCTGCCTCTTGCACACCTCCTACTGGGGATGTGCCCGCAACCAAGTTACATGTCCTTGACCGGAATCTAACTCTGGACCTTTCAGTCCGCAGACCAACGCTCTACCCACTGAGCCAAACCGGTTTTGGCTCTCCATTGATTTTTGGAGAGTGGAAGGGAGTGGGGAAGACAGAGAGAGAGAGAGAGAGAGAGAGAGAGAGAGAGAGAGATTGGTTGCCTCCCCCACTTGCCCTGGCTGAGGTCAGGGAACGAACCGGAACCCAGGCATGTGCCCTCGACGGGGAATCGAACCGGAGCCCCTTCAGTGTGCAGGCCCACGCTCCAACCACTGAGCTCCACCGGCTGGGGTGATCCCGGGACTGAAAGGCTCAGTTCGGTGATTCCCAGAAAACGAGGAGCAGACTCACAAAGCCTCTTCCTTTCCGCTCCGACCTGACTTCCTGTCCGCTCAGAGAAACCATCCGTTTTGCGTGCAGAGGGCGCTCCGGGGAAGGAATGCGTGTCTGGTAAACAGGTAAGTAGATGTCACAGGTTACAGGCGACTCAGGACACAGACGTGACTAATGGTCATCCCTGAGCGCCCTGCGCCCACAGCGATGTCCCCGCACGGTCCCGGGCCACAGGCCACCCGAGGCGTCCACGGCCAGGCCCGCAGAGGCTCCGGACGGTCACTTCCCCCAGCCCCAGGCGCTGCCAGTGCCCCGTGGCTGGTGGTGCGTCCCCCCAGCCTGGGCCCTGTCCCTGACGGTGTATCTCCTCCTACACGGACCCCGGTCCCTGATCAGGGCCCCTCTGGATGACTCCGGGGGCCTCATCTCCAGATCCCTAACTCCGCCCCATCGGCAGAGACCCTTCGCCAGACAAGGTCCCGTCCCCAGGTTCTGCGTGGAAATATTTGGGGAGGGGCCGCCATTCAACCCAGCATCGCGAGTTAATGGTGAGAATGGCCCTCGCTGGTCTGACTCGGTGGCTAGAGTGTCAGTCTGCGGACTGAGGGGTCCCAGGTTCAAGTCCGGTCAAGGGCACAGGCCCCGGGGTGCGGGCTCCATCCCCAGTGGGGGGCGTGCAGGAGGCAGCTGATCAATAATTCTCTTTCATCACTGATGTTTCTCTCTCTCTCTCTCTCTCTCTCTCTCTCTCTTTCTCTCTCTCTCCTTTCCTCTCTGAAACCAATTTTTAGAAATTTGTTTTTAAGGTGAAAATGGTGGAAGGGGCACTAGCACCAGCTGCGTGAAGGACCCGTCTGGCGAATACGCTGAGTGCCCGTCGGCCACTAACGTGCGAGGAGGCTGCAGGCGGGGCTGGCATCTGAGCACCAACACGAGTTTTCTGCAATTGCCCCGAAAGCCCACCTCCCGCTGTGACCCCCGTGCCGGGTCACCCTTGGTGGCTGTGCGTGTGACACTCAAATGGCCTCGCGGCTGTTTCCTAACCCTGCCACCCCGTCTGCGTGTCTGCGTTTGCTCTGGCACCGGGCGCGGCTCTCCCCGGGGCAGGGCAGCAGGGCCGCAGACGCCGCTGGATTCCCGCCACTTGCAACACCGCCCCGGTTCCGATCCCAAGTCCGAGCCTCAGAGCAGAGACGACAGCTGGAGGCCGGGCAGGTGTGACCGCGGGGGGTGCGGCCTGCTTCCCGCTGGCTTATGTCCGGTTTTCAGGACCCCACAGCCTGAGACACCTCGCTCCCACCCCGCAGCCCCAGGCCCAGTGAGAGCCCGCCTGGGGGGACCTGGGCCAACCCCCCGCGGGGATTGGGGTGAAAGTCACTCTGAATGGGCCTGCGAATTCACACGGCAACACCTCCCCTGTGCGAACGGCCAAGGTAAGTAAACACTGGTGCCCGCAGGCCATCAGCAAGGGTCTGTCTTGTTGTTGTGTGTGCTTGTTCCTCTGTGTGTGTGTGTGTGTGTGTGTGTGTGTGTGTTGTTGTTGTTGTTGTTGTTGTTAATCCTCACCCAAGGATATTTTTTTCCATTGAATTTTAGAGGGGGGGGTAGGTATTGGTTGCCTCCACCCCTGGGCCCAAGTTCAGAGTCTCTTTCATCCCCGGAGAGTTGCGCTGACTGAGGCTGGGGCTCAGGGAGTGGCAGAGGGGGCTCACCTCATCCTCAGGGCGCCAGGTGGATGGGGGGGGGCAGACTCAGACTCTGTGGGGGGGTGCAGTGGGGTGGGGTTCCCACCTTCATCGAGAAGACCAGCAGCGACCAGGAGGCTGGGGGTTGGGAGGGCCCTTCCCCAGTGTCTGGAGCCAGGAGACCCTGGGGGCTTCCGGGGGGGGGGGGCGGGAGCGGCAGCGGCTTTGAAGCCCGGCAGGGCACTTCCTGTCCACGCCCAGGACAGGGCCCTGGATTTAGGGGGGATTGTTGTGGGCTGAACTGTGTGCCTCCAAACTCCGCAGGTGGAAGTCCCAGCTCCTAGTCCCTCGGGGCGTGTTTGGGGGAGGGGCCTGGGAGATGTGATTAGGATCCAATGAATCCGGGTGGGCGGGCCCTAAGCCTGAGAGAGACACGGGGAGGCACACACAGAGAGACCACCTCGTGAGGCCCAGGAAAAGCTACACCTGCCGGCACCTTGATCCTGCACTTCCAGCCTCCGGGACTGAGATGGCTGCAAAGCTGAATGTCGGGACCGCTCCCCAGAACGTGTGTGGAGCCCTGGGTTACAATCCTGGCAACAAAGCCACTGATGATGTCGCTCCTCTGTGGCTCCTGGCAACGCAGCATCGCATATCTATCAGGGGGACGAATGAATGAATAAATGAAGAAAGGGAACAAACAAGCCCTCGCCGGTGTGGCTCAGTAGGTAGAGCACCAGCTTGTGGACTGCAGGGTCCCTGGTCCAATTCGGGTCAAGGGCGTGTGCCCGGGTTGTGGGTTCAATCCCCAGTAGGGGATTTTTCTATCTCTCCCTCTCCCTTCCTCTCTCTGAAATCAATAAAAACATATGTTTTTTTTAAAGTTAAGAAAGACACTCTCCACGGACAGGCAGCCCTGCCCCCACCCCTCCCCGGAGTCGGTGCTGGGATGGAAACACGCCCTCAAAGTCACTTTCCCCGCGTCCGCCTGGCTCAGGACGTGTGACCTGAGACCAAACGGGCCTTCGGGAGCAGCGTGGCCCTCGTGCCGGGCATGGGAGTGGCCCGTGTCCCCGCCGCCGTGCGGGCCGGGCAGCCCGGGGCGGGGCGGGCGGCTGGCGGGTCCTGTGCTGGTCCAGGAAGCCGGCCTGGAGCCTCCGCTGGAGGGAGGGGGACAGCCGGGAGGGGGGGGGACAGCCGGGGGGGGGGACAACCCGGGGGGGAGCACCCACAGCACAGCGAGGCCCCCCAGCACCCCCCCACACACACTCACCCTGTGTGCCCTGGACCGAGGTGCGGGTGAAGCCCAGCCACGCCTGCGGGGAGCCCGGCCCGACCCCCACCCTCTCAGGGGAGACCCGGCCTGAACCCCCAGGAATTCACTGTTATTATCTCCAAGGTCACGGGGTCACAGGGACCGAGGGACTTCTCCGAGCGGGTTCCCAGGAGGGCCGGGATCTGTCTGAGTGTATTTCCTGCCAGAGAGCCAAGGGCAAAGCGTATAAACAGAGCGGCCGGCGCAGGGCAGCAGCTGCGGGAGGAGCAGGTCAGCTGGGGCTGGGACAGAGGGGGGACAGACTGGGGCTGGGACAGAGGGGGGCTGGGGGCAGATTGGGTGGGGACAGACGGGGCTGAGACAGACGCAGCCAGGGCCCGCGGGGAGGTGACGTCAGGTGAGTCTCGGAGCACAGCGCGTCCGAAGGCCTGGAGGCCTGGAGGAGAGCCCAGCCCCGAGGCAGAGGAATCTGGAAAGGCCGCCGGGGCCGGCTGTGCTCGGAAAGGGGGGCTCGAGCTCACCCTGAGAGGCCCTGAGGACGGGACCCCGCGAAGCCCTGGCTCTGCTGGGCCTGCCCCCCCACACACCCCCTCCTCCTGCCCCCTCTGTCCCCCCACACACACACCCCACTCCGGGACTAGTTAACCTCGTGGGTCAAACGCTGCCACGGACCCACCTCGGCCAGCGCCCGGAGTCACGGCGGGCACGTCCCTGGCAGGCCCGTGGCTTCCTGAGCCCAGTCCCGGGCCGAGTGAGGGAGCCAGGGTCAGCCTCGTGTCCCTCGGGGGGACGTGCTGAGCTGCTCCCACAGCCCCCCGGGTGCCAGCGGGATCTGGCCTAAGGTCCCCACGGTGGACACAGCCCATCACCCACCCCTCGTCCCGTCCTCACCTCCCTGCGGCGGGGACCCCTCCCCCCGACAAACCAGCTGCCCCGCCTCGCCAAGGCCCCGCTGGGGGCCAGCCAGGCCCAGGTAGCTTTCGGGTGGTTCTCTGGCTCACCGAGGCGCGGGCACCACACCAGCTCACAGCGGGCCCCCTGCTCGGTGCTCCCGGAGTGCGGTGCTCACACTTTCCTCAGCATCTCCGCCGGGAGGTGTTCCAGTCCGCCCTTCCCTGAGGCTGTGGCCCCTGGAGGCTGCCCCCCAACACCCACCTACCCCCCCCAACATCCACCTACCCCCCCCATACCCCCCCCCCCACACACACACACCTCTATTCCCTCAACCACCTCCAAAGGGAATGCTAGGCCGAAACCGGTTTGGCTCAGTGGATAGAGCGTCAGTCTGCGGACTGAAAGGTCCCAGGTTCGATTCCGGTCAGGGCATGTACCTTGGTTGTGGGCACACCCCTGGTAGGGGGTGTGCAGGAGGCAGCTGATCGATGTTTCTCTCTCATTGATATTTCTTGCTCTCTATCCCTCTCCCTTCCTCTCTGTAAAAAAATCAATTAAAAAAATATATATTTTTTAAAGGGAACGCTAGGTACTCAGAGCCGTCAGCCGTCACAGCACCCCGCTGTCCCCCAGGGCTCGGACAGGAGGCCATGACTGCGTGTACATCCGTCTCGGCTTGTGGGTGGTCTCCGCCCGGACCCTGAGCTCCCTGAGGGGAGGGGCCACGTCCTGTCCTTCCCTGAGACCTCCGTGTCCCCCAGGGGAGCCCGCGTGGAAGCTGGGAAAACGGACCCGGCTTTCCATGGTTCAGTGGCCCCATAAGCCCGAGCTGGTTCTGGCCCAGCAATGACCCGCGGGCCACGTCCCTGACCGGCCACTGCCCAGCCAGGACTGGGGCGCTGGGACAGCAGGTTGAGGCGAGGAATCCATCGGTATGCCGGGTCCACACTCAGTTCCTCCATCGGAGTGTCACGTGGGTGATGTTCCAGAACCTACCTCAGGGAAAAGGAATCGGCAGATGAAAATGGGGGGGGAGAGAGGGGGTACAGATGCCATATCGATGGCCTTTACCGTGTGAGACCGGACGAGGTCACCTGGAGAGAGAGAGAGGCCCCACCCACCGCGCCAGGGTGCGTGGCAGTCTGAGTGAGGGGCCACGCTGTAGGGACCATGCTGTACAGCGCTCTGTCGCCTCCCAGCCCGTGTCCTTCGGGTGGGCACCGGGCATCACAGAGGAGCATGGAGTGGGGACGGGTGAGACGCGGGGGCCCCCTTACCTCTGCCCCTGGCCAGCTGGGCACTCAGCACGGTGCGGCTTGGTGGAATACCCGGGGTCACATGACCCACCCTATTTATCCCCTAAAAGGCCTGCCCCGGCCCGCAGCGCCGGGTGGGGAGGACACTGCCCCGTCCCGGGGAGGCCGCCGCCAGGGGAGAGGCCCGGAGGCCGAGTTCCGAGGGCGCGGGAGGGGCCCTTTCTCACTCGGAGAGGAGGCTGTGGGGGAGACTCCGGTGAGGTCAGCATTGGAAGCACCTCTTTCTAACGGCAGCGGGTGGGGCTCAGAGAGGGCAGGAAACTGGCTCACGGCACACAGCCTGCCGGCGGCGGGCACACAGGGGCAGGCCGGCTCTCGCTCGCTTCGCCCGGGATGGCGTGGCGGAGGCAGAAGCCCTCTGACACCGAGGCCCCGCCTGTCCCTCTCCCCTCCCCTGCCTCCTGCCCCTCCCGCAGCAGGCCCACAACCAGGCGGGTGGGTGGGGGGTGCCGGGGTGCCGCGGGGAGACGGCGCTCGGGGAAGCTTCACTTGAAAGCGAGAGGGGGCCTCTAAGGACCGTTCTAATCCAGTGGGGAGGGGCTGGGGCACAGGCCCTGGAGCCAAGGCCTCCGCACCTCAGTCTCCTCATCTGTGAAACGGGGACAGTTACAAAGGACTCCCCCTGGAGGGTCGTTGGGACGGTCGAGTGCGTTACGACAAGCACAGGCTCAATGAGCGAGGTTAGCTCGGATTCTGGGTCCCTTCTGCACCCCTGTCCCCTCCCCCCCCCCCCCCGTCCTGGGCCCAGAGCGGCAGCCTGGGCTCTGCCCCACTGACGCCGCGGCAATGCCAGGCCTGCAACCGAGCCAGCTCCTCCGGGAGGGCAGCCGCTGGGCTAACATCCAGGGGCTAATGGATTCTTCCCAGTCCTCTGAAGGGGGCCTTGTTCTGCCCCCCACCCCCCACCCCCCTGGGGGGAGCGAGCCCAGAAAACAGCCCTCTGCAAAGCGGCCACCTCCCAGGCAGCCTGCTTGTCTCTGTTAGAGCTTGCCGCACGTCCTTCTTCACCAAGCCGAAGCCCCACGGAGGCCGGACCCTGTGAAGTTCGCCGGCTCTGACCGCCCCCGGCCATGCCCGGGTTTGCAGCAGAGCAGGGGGCAAATCAGAACTGGTTGCATGAATGAATGCATGCATGCAAGAATGAATGAAAGAATGGTGTCTACCCCAGCCCCTCAGCAGCTGGAGGCTGCTGAGGGTACAGACACCACTGCCTCTCCCTTTGGGAGGGGTGGGGGGCACCTCCATGCGGACACCCCTCACCCAGCGCCCTCAGGCTCGGAGCAGCAGCGCTGGGGAGCAGGCTGAGAGGAACAGCGGCATCTCCCCAGTTCGGGGCCACACTCTGTGCACAGGAGCCCAGACCCCCTTCTCAAGGTCAAGGTCTCTTGCCCAGTGGCCTTGCCATCTGCCAGTCGCCTCCCACCCGTCAGTGCGGCTCACACCTGCTGGGGGGCCGGGAAGCCCAGGCGTCCCAGTCAGACTCCTGGCGGTTTCTCTGGGGGAGGCACGGTTACTTTGCCTAACCCTCACCACGCCCCGGGAGGCCGGCCCGGTGAGCCCCTCTCCTCGGAGCCGTGAAGGGTCTTGCCCAGGGCTCTGGGATGTGAGCCCTGGCACACATTCTAGGCCTGACTCTGGGGTGGGGGTGACGAACTTCTGCCCCAGCGTGGGGTCACGCGAGCTCAGTCCGCAGGCGGGGGCTGGCTTAGCCTCCCCTGGGCCCGGTCTGTCTCCGGCGGACGGGAGGATGGGTGAGGGAGCCCTGGACCAGCTCTGGTGCGTGTTCTTCTCATCGCGGCCACCACGGCGCTGCCACCTCAGGCCGCGCTCTCAGCCTGGCCACCTGGGCAGCAGAAGACACACCACAGAAGGAAATGACACCACTCCATCCGCAGCCCCTCATCCGCGATTCTGTCCCCCAAAGCCCTGAAAACCAGAAGAGAACCTGACCGACCGGCTGCCCCTCATTTGGCGGCAACCCTTGGCCTTGCCTGACAGTGAGACTATTGACAGGGTGTTTTTTTAAATTATTTTTTAAATATATTTTATTGATATTTCACAGAGAGGAAGAGAGAGGGATAGAGAGCTAGAAACATCGATGAGAGAGAAACATCGACCAGCTGCCTCTTGCACACCCCCCACCGGGGATGTGCCCGAAACCAAGGTACATGCCCTTGACCGGAATCGAACCCGGGACCTTTCAGTCCGCAGGCCGACGCTCTACCACTGAGCCAAACCGGTTTCAGCTTATTATTTTTTTTTTATATTTTTTTTATTGCCGAAACCGGTTTGGCTCAGTGGGTGGAGCGTCGGCCTGCGGACTGAAGGGTCCTGGGTTCGGTTCCGGTCAAGGGCATGTACCTTGGTTGCGGGCACATCCCCAGTAGGGTATGTTCGGGGGGCGGCTAGTCGATGTTTCTTTTTCATCGACGTTTCTAACTCTCTATCCCTCTCAATTCCTCTCTGTGTAAAATCAATAAAAAATATATATATTTTTTTTTAATTTTTTTAATTGATTTCAGAGAGGAAGGGAGAGGGGGGAGAGAGAGGGAAAAAAACCATCAATGATGAGACAGAATCATCCATCAGCTGCCTCCTGCATGCCCCCCACTGGGGATCAAGCCTGAAACCTGGGCATGTGCCCCTGACTGGAATCGAACCCGGGACCCTTCAGCCACAGGCCAATGTTCCATCGCCTGAGCCATGCCCGCCGGGCCACAGGGTGTCTTGAAATCCCTCGCAGGGTGACTGTTCCAGAGCGTGCGTGCTTGGCGGCGGGCGCTGCCCTGGCCGGGGTGTCGTGCTGAGGGGTGCGCACCACCTGATGTCTCTGCCCTCGTCAGAACCACGCTGGCCTGTGAGGCGCGATTGTGCTGACAGCCTCCGCCACCCCAGACCGGCATACAGCAGGTGCTCAATAAATGACAGCCGTCCTTCCCCTTTCTCTCCAGCCCACTCTGCTTTCCACGTGGGAAACAGGAGTTCTTGCCCTAGCCTGTTTGGCTCAGTGGATAGAGTGTCGGCCTGCGGACTGAAAGGTCCCGGGTTCGATTCCGGTCAAGGGCATGTACCTTGGATGCGGGCACATCCTCAGTAGAGAGTGTGCAGGAGGCAGCTGGTCGATTTTTCTCTCTCATCGATGCTTCTAACTCTCTATCCCTCTCCTTTCCTCTCTCTAAAAAAAAAAATCATAAGTGAACAACCGAAGGACTGGTATGCATGCATATAAGTACAACCAACGAACACAGAACTCTGGGGAGGGAGGGCATGAATGGGAGGGAGGGGCAATGATAAGCTATGTACACAAATAATACCTTAATAAATTAAATTTTTTTAAAAATCAATAAAATATATATATATATTTTAAAAGAGTTCTTGTGCATTTTGGTGGATTTTAATAGATACTGGTGAGAATCCTGGTAAAACACACACACACACACACACACACACACACACACGTGTGTGTGTCTATGTGTTCAGCACTGGCCACGGGCAGGGCCCTACGCCCGTTAGGGGTCCTCAGACTGTGCAGCTGGGCGGGGAAGCACGCGCCCTCTGCCAAGGCATTCCCCTGTTCAAATCCCAGCTCCACCGCCTCCCGGCCAGGCCAGCTGTGTGCCTCCCCCTGGCACAGAACACAGGGGCGCAATCACAGTTCCAACGGAGGAGTCCTGGAAGGACTTAGGACAGTGCCCGGCGCATGGTGCGTGTCAGCAGATTGATTATTAACAACCCTCACTCCGAAGTATGGACCGCAACTCGCCTGGCTGTTCCGGTGGGGCAACTGAGGCACGGGGAGGTTAAGTAACCTGGCCATTGGGCAGGAGAACCCCATGCGGCACGGCCTCTCAGACGCGGAGACAGAAGGGAGAGGGGGAGGGAGGGAGGAGGAAAGGAAACCGGCATCGACTGCCCTGGGCAGCCAGAGTGTCCAGCCACAGGTGTCATCGTTAACACGGAGTGGCCCTCAGCTCCAAGCGTTAGTCAAAATATATTGGAAACATAAGTCTGGGCCTCTCTATTCCTTTATATATATATATATATATATATATATATATATATATATATATATATATATATAATTGATTTTTTTACAGAGAGGAAGAGAGAAGGACAGAGAGCTTGAAACATCGATGAGAGAGAAACATCGACCAGCCACCTCCTGCACACCCCACACGGGGGATGTGCCTGCAACCAATGTAGATGCTCCTGACCAGAATCGAAGCTGGAACCCCTCAGTCCGCAGACCTATGCTCTACCCACTGAGCCAAACCGTTTCAGCATCTCCCTTTTTTAAAAAAAAAAAAAAAATATATATATATATATATATATATATATATATATATATATTGCCGAACTGGTTTGGCTCAGTGGATAGAGCGGCGGTCTGCTGACTGAAAGGTCCCAGGTTCGATTCCGGTCAAGGGCATGTACATTGGTTGCGGGCATATCCCCAGTGGGGAGCTGGTCGATGTTTCTCTCTCATCGATGTTTCTAACTCTCTATCCCTCTCCCTTCCTCTCTGTAAAAAAAAAAAAAAAAAAAAAAAAAAAAATCAATTAAAATATATTAAAAATAATAATAAATTTAAAAATAATAAAAATATTTATTTATTTCAGAGAGGAAGGGAGAGAAAAAAAAACATCGATGATGAGAGAGAATCTTGATCAGCTGCCTCCTGCAGGCTCCACACTGGGGATCAGGCCCGCACTGGGCATGTGCCCTGACCTCGAATGGAACCGTGACCTCCTCATTCGGAGGTCGCTGCTCAGCCACGGAGCCACGCCGGCAGCGCCAGGCCTCCTGGATCGACATTTCACCGAAGGTGCTTTCCTTCTAAGAAATGGTCGGGGAAATGTCAGAGAAATGGGTGCTGCCCAGGGGCTGACAACGACTGAAAAAACAGGTTCCCGCGAAAGATGGGAGAGAGAGCCGGGCAGGCTGACCCTGGCGGCGTGGCAGAGGCGGCCACGCAGGCCTTCCGAGGACAGAAGCCCCCGCTGCAGGGCCTCGCTGAGACTGTCACCGCTCTTGCCAATTTTCAGCTGAAACAGCATCAAACTTTCAAAAAAATTAAGATCCTCAGAAGGGGGACCAGCTTTCAAAATGACGAACGTGACCCCAAGAGTCTCCTCCAAACAGGACCAGTTCTACGTACACATTCTTCCAGAGGGACTCCCAGGCCTTGTGGAAACGTCTCCGTGTCTCAGAGAGCAGCAGGGATGAGTGAGCAGCAGATGGCCACGGGTGGAGAAAAGGCACACAAAATCGTATTTCCTTGGCAGATGAGCTCTTGATGCAATGCCAGAGGAGCTGAGACCGTATAGGCGATGGCTGTCTGAAAAGAAATTGGGAAGGCTGGAAATAGGGTGTATCTCTGTATATAAAAGGCTAATAATGTGAAGTGTCCCCTTGGGAGTTCAACCAGATCAGGAGTTCAATCACTCGCTATGACGTGCACTGACCACCAGGGGGCAGCGTGGAGTGAAGGAAGGCCCCTGTCGGCCCTGATTGCCAGCCAGGCCTAGGGAGCCTACCCGTGCACAGATTTCATGCACCAGGCCTCTGGTTGTTAGATAACTGCATGTACCTCTCACCTCGGCGCAAGTAGAGGGACACGGGCAACTTTGCTTAAACAGCAATAGAGCCGAAACTGGTTTGGCTCAGTGGATAGAGCGTCAGCCTGCAGACTAAAGGGTCCCGGGTTCGATTCCGGTTAAGGGCATGTACCTTGGTTGCGGGCACATCCCCAGTAGGAGATGTGCAGGAGGCAGTTGATCGATGATTCTCTCTCATCAATGTTTCTAACTATCCCTCTCTCTTCCTCTCTGTAAGAAATCAATAAAATATATATATTTTTTAAACAGCAGTAGACAGGCCTTTGAGAACTCAGGAGGACAACCCACAGCGGACACCAGAACCAAGTCTCTGCTAGGACCTAGGCATCCTGCCCAATGGCTCCAACAGTCAAAGAAGCATATGGCTGCAAACAGCATTAAAGCAGCCTGGCCAGGGTGGCTCAGTGGTTGAGCATCAACCCAGAACCCAAGAGGTCACTGGTTCAATTCCTAGTCAGGGCGCATGCCCGGGTTTTGGGCTCCATCCCCAGTACATTAAAGCAGTTCTGATTTTTTTAAAACCCAAATAAACATTTCTGCTTTTCCTGAGAGGAGCTGTTTAAGAAATTGGAAAGTAATTTCAAACAACATTGGATCCTTGTGACTTTTCAGCCATTGTTCTGTATCAGTTGAATTTAAAATATATATAATTGATTTCAGAGAGGAAGGGAGAGGGAGAGATAGAAACATCAATGATGAGAATCATGATCAGCTGCCTCCTGCATGCCCCCTACTGGGGATCAAGCCTGCAACCTGGGCATGTGCCCTTGACTGTAATCAAACCCAGGACACTTTAGTCCACAGGCTGACACTCTATCCACTAAACCAAACTGGCTAGGGCCATCAGTTGAATTTTTGTGCCCTCTTCCCTTTGTACGTGGGATTCTATTTTTTCTCCAATAAAACAAAACAGCCCTGACCAGTTTGGCTCAGTGAATAGAGTGTCAGTCTGCGAACTGAAAGGTCCCAGGTTCGATTCTGGTCAAGGGCATGTACCTTGGTTTTAGGCATATCCCCAGTAGGAGGTGTGCAGGAGGCAGCTGATCAATGTTTCTCTCTCATCAATGTTTCTAACTCTCTATCCCTGTCCCTTCCTTTCTGTAAAAAATCAATTATATATATATTTTAAAGGGCAAGCTCTGACCAGTGTGGTTCGATGGTTAGAGCATCAGCCTGCATACCAGAGGGTCAGGGGTTCTATTCCCAATTCCTGGCCAAGGGCAATGTACCTGGATTGCAGATTCAATCCCCCATCCCAGAGGGGGCACATGTGGAAGGCAACCAATCAATGTGTCTCTCTCATTTCTCTCTCTCTTCCCCCTTCTGCCCCCACCCCCACCTCTCTCTCCCTCTGAGTCCCTGTCTCCCCCTCCCCTGTCCCTTCCACTTTCTCTAAAAATCAATGGGAAAAAATATCCTGGAGTGAGGATTAACAAAAACAAAAAAAGGCTGTCGCTGAAACTTGGCTCAGGTTGGATCTGTTACAGGAGACGGCAAAGGAGAGAGGGCAGCTGGGTTTGTCCTTTGCTCCCAACCTCACCACCTGCCCCGCGGCCCTCCCGCCCGGAGCAGACAAAGGCCTGTGTGTGCTTTCTCTCCAGGTGGGGCCTCAGCCAGGAACCGAGACACCGGAGACACCCGCCCGCTGCAGCCCCAGGCGCCCTGCAAAGCATAACTGCTCCTCACCACCTACCACCAGCTGGGAAAGCGCAGCCTCTGGGGGTGAGGTTGGGACTCTCCCAGCCCCCAGCAGCTTTTGCAGGAAAACAGCGTGGAAGAAGCAACTAGAAGTTTGACCGCCAATAGAGAGAGAGAGAAAGCTGGCAGAAACTGGCAGCATCAGCAGAAACCTGGGGGTGCTTTAGAATTTGAATGGTTACAAGAAACAAACAAACGAAGAAGTCTCTCCTCCCTACCCCATCAGGCCTGGGAGTGGTCCCCTGGTCTGTGACTCAGCAACATCAAGGGGATTTCTGGGTATAACTATCTGTCCAAGCCCTGACCTATTGCCAAACTTGTATATATTGTTGTGTGTTTTTTGTTTGTTTGTTTAGTTTAGTTTAGTTTTGTTTTTTGTTTGTTTTTAAAAAATATATTTTATTGATTTTTCACAGAGAGGAAGAGAGAGGGATAGAGAGTTAGAAACATCAATGAGAGAGAAACATCGATCGGCTGCCTCCTGCACCCCCCACACTGGGGATGTTCCCCGCAACTAAAATACATGCCCTTGACTGGAATCGAACCCGGGACCCTTCAGTCCAAAGGCTGATGCTCTATCCACTGGGCCAAACCAGTTTGGGCAGATATATATTGTTTATATTTCTGCTATTGTTTATATTTATACAATTCGTGCATGTGTAGGGTCCCTAGGCCTAGCCAGCCATCAAGGCTGATCTGTGGGGACTGGTGGGGCGATTTGAGGGAGGGGGGCGGGGCCCCCGCTCACACCTGCCTTGGCCTGGCGCCACCCGCTCCCCTGCTCCACCATCCCACCACAGTCCCGCTCTCATGGGGCCTATCAGGATGGCAGCATCTCCACTACTACCTGCAGCCAGAGCCACATCCCACACCCACCATGTTCCATGCCGCCCCCTGGTGGCCAGTGCACATCTAACTCCAGTAGATGGAACTCCCACCTGTGGGGACAATTTGCACATTAGCCTTTTATTATATAGGCCGTAGAGTCTGCCTTGCTTGTTTTCTTTCTAATCACCTCTGTCAAGATATAAGTCACATGCCTAAACCGGTTTGGCTCAGTGGTAGAGCGTCGGTCTGCGGACTGAAAGATCCCGGGTTTGATTCCGGTCAAGGGCATGTACATTGGTTGCAGGCACATCCCCAGTAGGGGGTGTGCAAGAGGCAGCTGGTCAATGTTTCTCTCTCATCGACATTTCTAGCTCTCTATCTCTCTCCCTTCCTCTCTGTGAAATATCAATAAAATATATTTTTTTTAAAAAAGATAACTCACATACAATAAAATATAGCCACTTTAAGTGTAACTTTTAATGAGTTTTGACTAATCGATGTATATTCTGATTGGTAAACAGTATATCCTGTTTCCCTGAAAATAAGACAGTGTCTTATATTAATTTTTGCTCCCAAAGATGCGCTAGGTCTTATTTTCAGGGCATGTGTTATGTTTCCATGAAGTAGGTCTTATTTTCGGAGGATGTCTTATTTTTGGGAAAACACAGTAGCTAGCTTCCAGGGCAGGATGAGGAGTAGGGGTGGGGGATGAAGAAATGGGAGTTTATCTCACCCACTGAGCAAAGAAGTCAGCAGTTGGGACTTGCCAAGATAAAATCGCCACTTTCTCACAAATACTGGGAAAAGCCACAAAAATGTAAAAGGGGGGGACCTTGAAATCTAGTCCCTTGCCAAGCAATCCTGCAGGGGAACCTTGAAACCTAGAGGAGGGAATGTAGAAAACCCTTGAACCTCCCCCAGGCAGGTGGAGGTTCTTTCTCTTTCTCATGCCTCAGTGGAGGTTTCTTTCTCTTTCTTTCTCCAACTCAGATTAGCTGAGTTGCCCTGCTTGTGCTTTAACCAACTATCTATATGTATAAAAGCCTAAGAGACATTTGACTGTTTGACCAGTAGCTATGATGTGCACTGACCACCAGGGGGCACACGCTCAGTGCACAGGCATGGAAACATGGAACAGACTGATGAATCTCATAGGGAAGTGGGGCGGGAGAAGGGTGGGAAGAGATTAACCAAAGATCTTATATGCATACTAGAGGCCTGGTGCATAGATTCATGCACTGGTGAGGTCCCTTGGCTTGGCCTGCAGGGATTGGGCCCAAACCGACAGTCCAACAATCCCGGGGTCCCGGATTGCAAGAGGGCCCAGGCCAGGCCAAGGGACCCCCCACTGGTGCACGAATCCATGCACCGGGTCTCTAGTATTCTCAATAAATTTGCTTGTTTTGCTTCCTTCATAGATTCACTTGCTTTGCTCCAACACTGTTTACAGTCACCTGTCTGATTTTTTTCCCAAGAGAGTGATGACAACCAAGGCAGGAGAGCCCTCCAATTCAGGTGGCTCCCCAGGAACACTGGTCAGGATGCAGATCATCCCCCTCAGAAGTTCTAGCCTTTTTGTAGGAAAGCCCTTCCCCAGTCCAGTTCCAGCCCTAGGGACCTAAAGACAGTTCTACGTCTTCCTTTCTCACTTCCTTTTTTTTCTTTTTAGAGAGAAACATTGATTTATTGTTCCACTTATTTATGCATTCATCAGTTGTTTCTTGTATGTGCCCTGACTGGGAATCAAATCTACAACCTTGACATAGCAGGATGAAGCTCTAACCACTGAGAAGCCCAGCCAGGGCTTTGACTTTTATTTCTTTCTCGTGCCTTATTGCGCTCACTGGTCCCGCCAGTGCCATGTTGAATAAGAGCAGGTGCTTTTCTTCTCGTTGCCTACCTTAGGGAAGCAGGCAGGCAGTCTCTCGCCATTCAATATGATGTCAGCTGTGGGTTTGTTACAGGCACCCTTTCTCAGGCAGTATAATTCCCTCCGATTCTCAGTTTGCTGAGAACTTTTTTAAAAGATGGGTTTTCAATTTTGTCAGACGAAATCGCATCTATTTTTCCTGCATCTATTGACATAATCATCTTTCTTCTTCTTCTTTATCCTGTTAATATGCTGCTTGCTTCTTTTGCTTTGGGGGGCTGCAAAAGCATGACTTAGAAACTAAGTGTTAGCTTTGCCAGCAATCTGCGTAGCTCAGGTTTGCTGTGAGAATTACACTGAGTGACCATATTGTCATGACCTCTGAACGCATCATAATCTGGCCATTCAGTGTATACCCTCTACAATAAAAGGCTGCTATGCAAATTGTCCCCTCAACCAGGAAGGAGTTCGACCAGCAAGCAGGCCGGCCAACTGCCCATGTCCCTTGGCCAGGCTGGGGAATTTATGCGCCCATGCACGGATTTATGCACCAGACTATATATATATATATATATATATATATATATATATATACCGAGTGGCCAGATTATTATTATGTGTTCAGAGAGCATAACAATCTGGCCACTCAGTGTATAATTATTTCACAAGCCAATCGTATACAGGGTAGCTCTTAGTAAGTCAAATAAAGAAGTGAATTACTCCAAACAGATGAATCACACCCCCGTTCCCGGCAAGGGGAGGCAAAGGAATAGAGTCCAAATTTCCACAGAGGTGTATCTTTTGATGTGAGTAGGCCCCGGGAGCGATGGCAACCAACCAACGAGCCGATTCCCGGCTGCCAGTTCAAAAGGCTAAGTCCTGGGTTGCTAGGGCACGTTGCTAGGGAACGAAGAAGATGCCAGCGTTGGTGGGTGGGCTGATTCCCTTTCACCTGGAGCCGAGGTACATATCCCCACTGCCTTCCCGGAGAACCTCACCGAGACAGGACACGGGCCCGAGGGTCTCGTGGATGTTTTTATACCCCGTTTCCCCGAAAATAAGACAGTGTCTTATATTAATTTTTGCTCCCAGAGATGAGCTAGGTCTTATTTTCAGGGGATGTCTTATGTTTCCATGAAGAAGAATACGGTACACAATTATTGTTAAATGAAAATAAAGGAAGTTTATTACCTGTATATGGTACGGTAGTATGGTAGTTGTCCACACAAACCAGACAAACTGTGAATCTTACAGTATCAAGAATTTACTCATTTATTCATGATGACAATCATGTCATCATCTTCTGGAACATCATCATAACAATCCAATTCCTGAATTTCCTGGCGAATTCCTTGTGACTCCATTTCTTTCAGAATCAGTGGACCAAATTTCTCATAGTTAGCAACAGCACTGTCTTTAAATGAGTCCTTCTTGTCAAGGCAGCCTGCTTGCACGCAGTGCATTTGCAGTGCGACTGTCAGTGATTTTCTCCCATGAATTCCTCACCCAAGTCACAGCTTCTTGCAGTTTAGGTTTCACAAAGTTTCCACGCTGATTTCTCTCCATTCCCACAGCAGTGACATCAGGACTCCGCGTCACGTCACTGGTTGCTAGACGCCAGTCGGGGTGGCCCTAGCGACCAGTTTACGGTAAATTAATTTTCATTCTGAGACAGAGCCTGGGGGCCTTATTTTCGGGGGGGGGGATGCCTTATATTTCACTCAGAAGGAAACCTGTAAGTAGGTCTTATTTTCGGAGGATGTCTTATTTTCGGGGAAACACGGTATTAGCAGGAGTCCCTCCGTCCGCACTGAAACTCTCAGCTAGTCCTCCCAGGTTCTCAGGATTTATGGTCTAAAGGTCCCCTGGCCACGGCTGCTTCCCCACGCCTCCCAATGGACAAGCCCCCAGGGGCTGCTGAGTGCTTATCAACAACAACAGATGTGAAATGATGACATCCTGGCAAGTCTTACATCATTCTTATGTCAAAGCACCTTTTTTTTTTTTTTTCTTTGCCATAAACAGGTGGGCTGGAAATCACATTGAAGCAGCACACAACGTGTGCTGAACTTTTGATTGATTCTGGAATGTTAAACCAACCTCACGTTCCTGGGGCATACCTCATTAGACCCTGAGACATCAGCCGGCAGAGAGCACCTGGGAAGGAAGGCACACGGCCATTTCTTTCCCTGCGGTCGGCTGAATCCAGCGGCGTAGGCAAAGCCACATCCTGGGGACAGGCTTTGCCAGAGGCAGGAGTGTTGTGAGCTTGACCTTCAGCCCAGGTGCCGGGGGTGGGTGGGTTTTGCTATCTAAATCCAGCCGAGCACCGGGAATGATTAGGGCTCCGGCCCACCCAAGAATGTGTATAATCTCCTTTGTCTTGGGCTTTAGTAAAACTTCCTGGTATTTTGCTGTGTAAAATAAACACACTGTATGAGCTGGGGGGAGAGGGGGGGTCGGGTCCTTGTCCCTGTCAGAGGACAGCCGCCCTACCCGGCCCCAGCTTTCTCCTTCTCTTTCTGTGTCTGTTGCTTTCATTTTCTCAATCCCCAGCTGCCCCTACCCTCCAGCCGCATTGGATGCAGAAAAGACAGAAATATTCACATCATCCCTTTTGCCTTTTGCTCGATCTGATTGCTGCCATTTTGCTAAATATCTTTATCCATTTTAATCCCAGCTGTGTCCTCAGAGCCTAGAACACTGACTGGAACAGGGCAAAAGCTCAACAAACACGTGCTGAATGAGTGAATGGATGGGCGGATGGATGGACGGACGGACAGATGGATGGACGGATGGATGGACGGATGGACGGATGGATGAATCAGACAGCTCCCTCTGGCCCGCCCGCAGCGGAAGGGAGCTTCTGGGCTACAGCACGTCCCAGAGCGTGGAGGCGTGGGAGATGGTTGCATCAGCCACTAGCTGGCTGTGTGCGACCTTGAGCAAATCTGTCCTGCTTGTCCATAAAAACAGAACGAAAACAACAGGCTACACACATTGTGAGTACCCGACAACCTAACACACATGAAAGACCTCGGGAAAAACTCCAACCCGAAGGAAGGCAGCGTAAGTATGAACAGGCAGGTGGGGAGGCCTGTTTATGTATCTAGCTCAGCTCTAGACTGGCAGTGCCTCGCCCCGCCCCCTGGGAAAAAAGGCAGGAGGCTGGGTGGCGCCTGGGCGTCAGAGGCCTGGGTCCCAGCCTCCACACCTCTGTGAGAGAGCATCGAGGACAGCAGTGTCTCCTTGGGTTTAGAGTTGTCCCCGGGGCACAGCTCCCTCCTGGCTCCCGGGGTCGCATTACTTTCTCCTCCGCTTTCCTTCTGCCTCATCCATCTCCAGCTAAGCCCAACACGGACTCCCTAACCATCAAAGCAAGGGAGATCCAGAAAGCATCGGAAACGCTTTTTCTCACCAAATATGAAAATATTTAGCCTGCCTTCTTTCCTTCCTTTTCCCCATAATGTGGAGTACTCCCTTTCTAGGCCTGGGAGTAATGGTTTTAATAATGAGTACTCACTCTATTTGTATTTTGGATGACTTCCCCCGAGAGTTGTTTTTAAAGAGTCCCAGCAATCAAATCCCCAGCTCCCGTGTTTGCACACGATTCCCCTTCGGCTAAAGCTCTCTTTGTGTTTACACACAGGACGCCTAGCAGCTCCTGTCTGGTCAAGGTACTGCTGTGACTCGAAACGGCAGCAGCAGTGGAAGGAACACAGAGAAGGGGTGGCGTGATGGCCTTTGGGGGAGGGAGGGAGAGAGAGAGAGAGAGAGAGAGAGAGAGGGAGAGAGAGAGAGAGAGGAGAGTTCAAGGTAACATGAAAGTTTCTGGCATTGGTGGCTGTGCAGATGGTGGCGATCATATTTCCAGGACAGGAAATAAAAGAGGCATGGAATGCTGAGTTCAGTTAGGGACGTGTACTCATTTCTTGGGCGTTACTGGCCTCAGAAACTTTGCCAGGAGTACCTGTGAGCAAATGAAACACGGCCCCTGCACCCCTGAACCTGGCATCCCACTGGCCAAAGGACAACTTTAAACCAATTGATCCACAAAGTAACGGCAGAGACCTGCGCGAGGAAATTACACGGAGCCGCGTGCTAGACGTTCTGCCAGGGTTGCTCGGGGAGGAGGCCTGCATGTGGGGACCTGGAGGTGGGAAGATGCCAGGCTGAGGGTGACGGTGACCCAAGGACATACAAGTAGAGAAGCAGTCTGGAGATGATCACAAGCGACAGGCCAAAAAGCGTATTGCAGCATGTAATGCTATTTCTGGAAAAACAAGAAATCTACACAATTATACTAGGGATAACTTGGGGGGTTGTAGTGTTTTTTTTTATTTTAATATATTTTATTGATTTTACACAGAGAAAGATTTGAGAGGGATAGATAGATAGAAACGTCAATGAGAGAGAAACATTGACCAGCTGCCTCCTGCACACCCCCGACTGGGGATGTCCCCGCAACCAAGGTACATGCCCTTGACCGGAATCGAACCTGGGACTCTTCAGTCCGCAAGCCGAGGCTCTATCCACAGAGCCAAACCGGTTTCGGCAGGCTGTAGTGCTTTTGATGGTGGTTTTTCCCCTAAACTGGGTGGTGAGTGCAGAGCTGTGAGATGTCACACGTAATTCATATGCCTTCTCGCACATGGTGCGTACCACGAAGCCAAGGGAAACACGGACTGAAACAGTAAGGCGGCCACGGCTCCCCAGCCGGCCAAGCCCAGGTCCGCAGCCCGCGAGCAGGTACCGGGCTGCTTCAGCCGGTTCTCCCTCCACCGCCGGGGCCCCGCCGGCCCCGCCCCGTCTCGCTCTCCAAGCGGAACCCCGCCCCCGGCCTTGCGGTGGCCCCGCCCACATCCGCTCGCCGGCCAATGGGAGCGCGGATCCGGGTCCACACCCCCGCCATTCACCGCCTCGGCGCGCGCCGCCGGGTGACGTCGGACCCGGCCCCCGCCACGTGACGGCCGCGCGGTGGGGTTCCACTGGACGCCGGGCCGCCGCCGCCGCCGCTGCCGCAGAGGCGGGTGAAGGGCCGGCGGCCTCGCCGCGGAGTGCGGGCCGGGGAGCGGGTGGTGGGGCCGCGCCTGCATGGGGACGGCGCCGGCGGATGTCCGAGAGCAGCGGGGCTAGCGGGGCGGGCCGCCCGGCGCATCCTTCGAGCCGCCTCGCGCCGGCGGCACTGGCGGCACCGGCGGCACCGGCACCGGCACCGGCGGCGGCGGCGGGCCGCGAAACCGGCGCGGCCATGGCGACCGGCTCTCAGCAGAAGGAGAACACGCTGCTCCACCTCTTCGCCGGCGGGTGAGCGTCCGTCCCACGCCCTCGGTGCGCCCCGGCCGGCCCCCGGCCCTCCGAGGAGGAAGTCCCGGCGTCGGGCGGCGGCGAGGCCCCGGAGGCGTCGGCCTCCCCCCCCCCCCGGGGGTCCGCGTCCCCCGAGCGTGGCTGCCGGGAGCCGGCCGCGTCCCCCGCCCTCCCCTCCCCTCCCGGCGGCGTCTCCGCGGCTGGTCCTCTTAGACAACAACCGGCCGGTGTGACGAGGGTCCCTCCGCGCCGTCCCGCCCGGCCGCCGCGGCCCGGCTGCCCCGCGCCCCCCCCCCCGCCGGCCGCCCCTGCAGCCCCTCGGCCTGGACCCCGCCGCCCTCGGCCTGGACCCCGCCCCGGGCCTGGGGGGTGAGGATGCTCGGGCCGCCCCTGCAGCCCCTCGGCCTGGACCCCGCCCCGGGCCTGGGGGGTGAGGGATGCTCGGGCCGCCCCGCAGTCCCGCAGCGGGGCTCAGGGCCGAGTTCAGACGGCCGAGCGGCTGTAGCTGCTGGGCATCCGCCAGGGCCGGGGATGCGGGCAGCAACCTGTGGGAGTGTGCTGGGGGACCCGCCCCCCCACCCCGGGGAGAAAGTGAGTCCGGAAAGCGTGTGGAAATGCCGCTTTCCTGCCGGTAGACGCGTCCGAGGTGAGGCGTTTGTGTGTTGAGAGCTGCGCTCGTTGGGTCAGCACGCGGCGGCGGCGGCGGCGGCGGCGGCGGCGGCTGGTTTTCGGTGGAGGCAACGCATTGCTGAGGAGGATGGGCGATCGCGGGGTGCATAACAGCTGACTTTTTTGTTGTTTTTTGTTTTTTTTTAAAGACATATTTCTTTATTGAGTTCAGAGAGGAAGGGAGAGGGAGAGAGGTAGAAACATCAATGATGAGAGAGAATCGTTGATCGGCTGCCCGCCGCACCCCCCTCCCCACTGGGGATCTGGCCTCAACCCAGGCATGTGCCCTCGGCCGGAATCGAACCCAGGACCCTTCAGTCCGCAGGCTGACGCTCTGTTCACTGAGCCAAGCCGGCTAAGGCTTATTTGTTCCTTAAGAAAATAGATGTTTCAATGTTTCTGAAATAGATGTTTCAATGTTTCTGAAATAGATGTTTCAATGTTTCTGAGTGTTAGTACTTCTTTTCTTTCCGTACAGCCGGTGGCTCTGGGTCCTTTTGGCGTCTCCCATTTGTTTGGAGTCTTACCGGCCTGGCACAGCAGTGTTTCAGGATGGGGCATTCTGTTTAAAAATCGAATGTATTCTGGCTTGTCATCTTGACTTGAGGATTTTAGTTGCCGCTTAGGCTGCTGCCTAGACAGGTTCCTTGTTGCAAACACGTAATGGCTGAGAACTTGCTGTGAAGATAACTATGGTGAAAGGGTTCTGAGTTCCGTGTACTTGTGAAGGTGCCCAGCAGTTTGTTTTTCCAACCAAAACGTTTAGATCTTCCCTGCCGTTCCCTCCCATCCTTTCGCGTCATCTCCCCATTGGTATTTATTCAGCCTGGGGTGGGGGGCAGGCAGCAATTCTTAAATTATGGCCAAGCATTAATTTGTCATTCTGGAGAATTTTAAGCAAGTCAGCCATATTGTTAGAGCCAAGAAGGGTAATTTTTCCTGACGATGTTATAATCTGATTTTAATGTATTGTTTGTAGTGAGGTGGTCTCTGTGTTTGGTACTGGAGAGTTGCCTGTTCCAGAGCAGTCTCCGGGAGGGAGGCTTGCCCGGTAATGGATCAGCCTGTCTGCACGAATCTCTCCGCTCGCCCTTCACAGTGCCCTCTGGCTGCTGATTCTCCTACCGGAAGCACCAGCCTTGAGATGGAGGAAAACTGATTAAAATGTAGGGAGTTCATTAGGGTGCTGCCTGCAGCCCTGAATTGAACAGGATTTAGTTCCTTCATTAGCAGCACTAAAGGTTTACTGAAGACACCCAAGAAAGAAAACAAATCTTCCCAAAGGAGGCTTTCAGAGTAACTGAATGGATGTTGATGCCTTCCCTCTAGCCTACAAAGTATTTCTTTTAGGGAAGAAGATTATAGGAGCCAGGTGTTGAATGGGTATATTATATGACTAAAATCAGTCAACCCCAGCTTGGTCCAGTGGATGGCATGCTGCTTTGCTGGAAGTAACTGGTTTCCAAGTTACTGGAATCTTTCCAAAAAACAGCTCATTTCCTTTGAAAAGAAGTCAGCCCCAGCTCTTCAAGTGTCACATGTCTCCTTTTATTGACCAGCCATTGGAAACTAACATCTAAAGTTTAATGCTATTCCTCATTAGTGGTACTGAATAAATATCAGGTATTACAGGCTTATGAAGGGATAAAGTTATTTTTAGATTCTCAAAAATAAAAGCTACACCCAAAACAACTCATTAGTCTTTCAGGTTTAATTATTTCTTTTTTAAAAGGCAGTTTCTAAGGTGAAAATAGCCCTACATTAAGCTGCAAGTCATCTTTTTAATAAGAGTGTTGCCCTTCAAGAAAAGAACTAGAAGAAAAACCACCCACAAACCAATACTATGAAATAAGCACTTTAGAAAAAGGTTCGTTGGACCAGATGTACTGTACTTAATTTTAAAATAGGCTCGTATTTTCAGAACTGCTTTCTTCCTCCTAATATATTACATCTTAATGGTAGTGAATTCTCCCGTGTACCTTGAATGGAGACTTAGTGTCCTGTGGTCGCAATGAAGAGGTAAACCAGTTCCAAGCCAGGACAGTTCAGTGAGGATGCTACAGTAATTTGTGACAGGCTATCTATAATCGATTACTAACACTCATCTCATTGCTGTTTGTTTGTTTGTTTGTTTGTTGCCAATATAAATAACTAGACATCCTTATGTATAGGTGTATAGTTCTTTGATGATTTCCTTTGGATAAACATCAGAAGTACAATTGCTGAGTCAAAACATATTTTTAAGGTGTTTTTTTTTAACTTTAATTTTTAAAAAATGTGTTTGTATTGATTTTTAGAGAGAGGGAAGGGTGAGGGATAGACAAAAACATCAATGAGAAACATAATTGACTGGCTGCTTCCTGCACACCCCCCTACTGGGAATGGAGCCTGCATCGTGGGCATGCGCCCTGACCATGATTCCAACCTGCGATCTCTTGGTTCCTGGGTTGACACTCAACCGCTAAGACACCTTGGCTGGACCATTTTTAAGGCTTTTGCTACCTACCAGAAGGTTCATAAAACCATCCCTTAGGGTGGTGCCTTCTGTGTGAATGAACCTCATTCATCTGATGCTGACTTTTAGAATGGTCAGGGAATTTACTGTTTTCTGCTTTCTTTCCCCCTATCTCAAAATCTGGGCAGTGTTATCAAAACACAAAATGTACTCAACACAGATTTTATTGCTATTACATAACAAAACCCATCCTTCTTTTTCTACTATTTAAACTTAACATCTCATTAAGAGAAACAGTAAAATTCACTTGGGTGTCTAGGCCTTGTGTCTGCTGAGAAAATCCCTTACATTCTCGCTGTCCGATGACGGGGCTCCGGTGCACACATAGGGTGAGGGACGTCCCTCCCCTGCTGAGCAAGCAGTAACATCCGCGATCAGGAGGTGTTCTTGGCGCCTGAAATAGACTAAGCTGTCCTTAGCTCTCGAGGCTAATGGCCTAGATCCATGGTTAGCAAACAGCGGCTCGCAAGCCACATGTGGCTCTTCGGGCCCTTGAGTGTTGCTCCTCCACAAAATACCACGGCCTGGGCGAGTCTATGTTGAAGAAGTGGCGTTAGAAGAAGTTTAAGTTTAAAAAATGTGGCTCTCAGAAGAAATGTCAATCGTTGTACTGTTGATATTTGGTTCTGTTGACTAATGTGTGTGCTGACCACTGGCCTAGATTATATGCTTTAGGTATTTATGCCATGATTTTTTCTTTTGTCATCAAGCATACTTACAGAGGCTTTAAAATGTATTTTAATGCCACTACAGTATGTTTTTAAGGGTTTAAAATATATAAGATATTTTCAAAATTCAGTCCCCCCCCCCCATTATGAATAGCTGTCTCCTAGTATACTCCTGTACCATGCATGCTTTTGCCGACAAGTTTAATCTGTACTGGCTAATGGTTTCTGTTGAAGTATTGGGCCTGTGTTAATGTATTTGCTAGGGGACAATGTAGAGAAGATGCAGGGTTTCAAATGCTTAAAGAACTTTTGATAAGACAAGTATAATGTGCACATATTTTGTATATGGCTTATATAAGTAAGCTAAGAGTATAAATTGATTTCATCCAGTGTATTTCATATCTATAGTAAACACTTTTAAAAGTTGTGTGGTGTTTAGATGAAAGATTGCTGTTAGAATTCAGCTTCCTGAGGACAGTAGCTATGTCTGTTTTCTTCACTGGTACGTCCCAAGTACAGTATCGCATATGTTACAGATGCTTAATGGACACTTGTTTAATGGTTAATCAAGTGAATAAAAGCTATTGTGGGTCATGCCTGGGAGTATAGATTGATGTGGCTTGTTAAATTGTTCCAAATGAAGAGAAGTACTTTGATTATTTGTGAATTGTGAACATGGTTTTATATTAAGATTTGCTGAAACTATATTGGCATAGGTAACATGTGTTTTATTTTTATTGATTGATTTTAGAGGGAGAGGGAGAGAAACATCAGTTTGTTGTTCCATTTGTTGGTTGAGTCTTGTATGTGCCCTGGCCTGAGATCCAACCCAAAACCTAGGGATGGTGCTCTAACCATGAGATAGAAGACCGGAAATAGCATCTGAAGGATAATTAGCTGCTTCACAAACTGCATTTTGCTTTGACTGAATGAATACAGAATTTGCATAATCAAAATCTTCTAAGCCTTATGCCAGAAAGTTTTATTAAAGAAGTGCTGGTGTTCTTAAGGAGTGACTATCGAGATAGCAGATGAAGGGGAACTACAAAGAAAGCTCCAGAGGTTGGAGTCACAGGGTCTGCCGGTGTCCTGTGTGGGTAGAGTCCGCCATATCATAGTCATGGAAGAGCTGGGAGTCTGAAACCCATTTCCTGTCAGTCTGGTGGCGATTACAATAAAGAGCATATTGGTCTTGGCTATAGTGCCTAAAGTGTTCGTGTGTGTGTGTGTGTGTGTGTGTGTGTGTGTGTAGAAAACAGGTCTTGTTGAAATACCAAGTTTTTTAAAATGGTGCTTGTTACTTGAAATTCACAGTTAAAGAGTAAAAAATTGTGTGTATAATTTAAAGTATTTATGTCCCTGATCACATAAAGCTATATATGTACTAATAGTCTAGCTTTGTTCTGCTATACTGGAAACTGGAGGAGAGGAGTCTAATTCATGGGCGGGGGGGGGGGGGGGGGGGGGAGATAGAGAAGAGGGGGGGGATAGGGAGGGGCAGCGGAAATCAAGACAGGACTATGTGGGTAAACAAACAGTTAAACCCATTATCTAATAATGAAATAATAATATGCTAATTTGACCAGGAGTTTGGCAGGCCTGCAAACCACCCCAGGCCCTCACCCAGGCCGCCCACTCCCCAGCTGGGACCTCCCACCCTGATGGGGGTGTGGATGGCCTGCAAACGGCCCTCAGCCCCTCACCCAGGCCAGCCCTGCCACCAGTGGAGACCCCCAACCCGATGGGGGGCATTGATGGCCTGCAAACAGCTCTTCTAAACTGGAAGTCAGACATCCCCTCTCCAGATTCGTGAGGGTCCAGGCCCTGCTGAGCAACACCCCCACACACACACACACACACACCTCTCTGCCCCCTGCACAAAATTCGTGCACCGGGCCACTAGTCTATGTAATAAACAAAGACTTCAGTTTTGGGCAGGAAGACTGAGAGAATGGTAGGAGGAATGTCTTTATAGAAAAAGGAACAAATAGTAAAGGGAAAAAGCACAGAAGAATCAGGTGATAGGGTTGTTAGGAGACTGGACAGGTAGGCCTCAGAGAGCGACTTTTGCGATGGCTCTGAGAAATAAGGCCAGCACTCCTGGTCTTTCTGCTGCTCCATGCGAAGCCCGTGGTGGTTTTGCTGAACGGAGTACCCCAGAGGTTTCCTCTGGACTTTGGCATCAGTGACCAGAGTTTCCTTAGCCTGCTAGAAACAGTCCTCACTGCTTCTTGGAAGATAGCTGGTAAGAGCTAAGCCCTTTAAGCCAAGCTGCCGAACTCGGCTGAGCTTCCTTGAAAAGCTTGGGTACTAGGCTTTGGCTAGGTTGGAGGCTTTCAGTTGTAAATAATAAGAATTTCAGTTCCTACTGCTTGGCTATCTGTGCATCCACCCAAGTTCTAGAGAAAGCTAGGCGTGGTGAGAACTTATCTAAATACTCTACAGTATCACTGGGACCTCAAGCCATGACTGCTCCGCCTTCTAGAAATACCTGCTTGTCCAGGGTTGGTCCTTGGCGAGGAACATGGCCTGGCTAACAGCGGCTCCCGATGTCTCCCCACCATTGAGCAAGTCTGCCTGGAGCTTAACTCTGGACCAACCTGGACACGCACCGGCCTCTACAGCAGTCATGCTCCCAGGGGAACTATGCTGCTCCGGCTGAATCGGGTGCCCGTTGCCGAGCACGTGGCAGCAGCGTTGTTGATTGGGTCGGGGCTAAACCTAGCCATGGTACAGTTGCATCCAAACTGCATGGCTTACGCCATCTGGGATCAGTCTTAAGACAGGAAGAGGGCGTGGATGCTGGGAGACAGCAGCAGTGGCCTCCGCGTTCCTCACACTGCCTGCAAATACCTCCATTTATTGCTCTCAACCTCAGCCAGATGAGTATTTGCTTGGGGGGGGGGGGGGGGAAGGCTGGCTGACCTGTGAATTGTAGGTGTTTAGCAGCCTCCCTCCGACCCACTAGATGCTAATACCCCCTCCCCCGATGTCAACATCCAAAAATGTCTCCAGACGTTGCCCGATGTCACAGGACGGGGCACATTGTTCCAGCTGAGAACCGCTGGTCCAGGATAGTGTCTTCAGACTTTGATCACACAGCCCTATGGCTAGAAAGTATGTTTATTACTCTTATTAAATTTATATATTAGAAACATGCACAAAATAGAAAATAAAGGTAGAAATGATCATGGTTAATGTGACAAAACTCTATTTCTCTGTGTACTATCTTCTTCCTGTATGTCTGTGGTCCTCTTAAGTATGCCACTCTAAGGATGTCCCCACTTTGGACATCCTTAGAGTGGTGTAAAGTGTTGGTATCTCATCAGGACTGGTCTGTTTCCTGATGCCCACGCGTGTCCTGTGTGAGTGGATGCCGAATGTGACTTTGCTGTTGGCTGAGCTTCGGCTTCCCGCCCTGGGCTGAACCCAGAGAAGCCGCTCCGAGGCCTGGAGTCTGCCGCCTGCTCCAGTTGTCCCACCCGGACTGTGTGCGCAGAGCAGGAAGGCTATAGTTGTCACGTGTGGCATGTGGTGTGAGAGAGGCTTTTCCTGTCACTGTCTCTCCCTGTCCCCATCCCTGCCCTAGTGCTCTGGGCTCCGTGCAGAGGGTCGTTTGCTTGCGGTGTGGCAGAGGCTTCCTGCAGGTGGGAGGCTGCTGCTGCATCAGCCCGTGCCACCAGGAGGGGAGGACTCGGTGACTTCCTCCCTAATCGCAGTCTTGTCGCCTCGTGGCCGGCAGGGGAGGATACTGTGGCCCCGTTGGTTGGGTGGCAAGGAGCTTGAGGACCGGAGGAAGGAGAGGCACCTAGCACTGGAAGGGTTGCCAGGTCAAGTAAGGCTGAAAGGTGATTGGGGGAGGGGCTGCTGGTGGAACCGATATGGGGTTCCCAGTGTTGGGGCTAGAAGTTACCAGAAAGTCCTGGGACCTGCCTGTGACTCCTAGGCAGGAGGGGGTGTTCAGTGGAGCATGCTGAGCAGCAGCGATGGAGGATGGGTGGGAGGCTGCCCAGAGCTGCGGCCTCTCCCTTTCCGAGTGGGGCTCTGGAGTGCTCTCAGTGAGTTCTTCATCCCAGCTAGTGGACGAGGTGAGGCCCAGGCTGACCCTGAAGGCTTCTTTGTAGCAGGCAGTTGAGAACCGACAGGAATGCTTCTACAAAGAATGTAGTTGGTTGTATCCTAAATGCTCTGTGGCCAACACGATGAAATGTTTTTAGGAAGTTTGGAAAGCCAGTCTGGAGAAGTCAGCATGTTGGTTCAGATGATCGTCTTGCACGTGTTGGCTCACAAAGAAAGAAAAAGAAGTTGAGCTGAAAGATACAGAATTCTGCTCTGAAAGGTTTAAGTTTCAGGAAGACTTCTTTGGACATTTCAGTTGACTGTCGGGTTCTTCTGAGAGCATTATTGCACCCCGCTTTAACGGCTTAGAATACCCTTTGGACATTTTTTCATCCGAGTTTTTTCCTGGTAGGTCAGAGGGGACTTACTTCTGAGTAGTAACATCGTTAGAGTGCCTTCCCTTGTCCCCTGGTTATGGTCTGGAAGGCCTGTCACCACCGCGGCCACCCCTGGGCCGTGGGCACAGGGACTGGGAGTGAGTGTGGCTTGCCATCCTCAAAGAGCGCACCGCCTGGTTGATAGTAGGCCATTCGCCTAGCTGGGCAAGCACACGGCCCCAAAGGCCAGCCTTTGATCAGTGGCCTGGATTCGGATGACACTGGCCAGATAAGGGTGCAGCTGGCCTGGGCAGAGCGGGGGTGGCGACCTGCGCCACATTCGAGCCTGTGGGCGGCTGATGAAAGAGTTCCTCAGAAGCTGTTTGTGGTGGCTTTTGTTGTTTGCTTGTTTTCAGTGACATGGAGTCGTTATTGAGCATAAATAGGTTTCATCTGTTCCTTTATCTGGTTTTGTAGCACGTGAATTTTCCAGTGTTTTAAAATATACCTTTTAGGCACATGTTTATGGTGATAGAGAAGAGTAATTATTTTTTCGAGAAGAGACATGGTTAGGAAGTTGTTTTTTAAAACACTCCCCATTATATCCTATTTTCTTTAGAGCCAATTATTACAGAACAGCGTTCCGTTGGGCTCACAATTTTTCTTGATACACAAGGACCCATTAGAGTTTTGAAGTCCTACTTGTCTGATCAGCAGTTTTCCATCTGGAGTAAGAGAAACAGCGCACACGGCTGGCAAAGCTGTCCGCCCCGCCCGCCCGCCTGCCCGCAGCGCTGCCAGAGGACGCCTGAGCGCAGAGGACGGCAGCGGCTGCGGACACAGGGTCTGGATTGGGGTTTCACGTTAGACACTGAGCTGCTTAGTGACCTCACTGAGGGCCAGGCTCCCTCTGTGTGAGCCCCCAGCCCTGAGGGGTAAATGCTGGCCGCTTCATCCATCGAGCCCTCCTGCCGGCCTCGCCCGGCTGACCGACCCCTGCCCTGCTTTGTGGTTGATGGGCTTTGGCTCACACTCCAGAAAACACTGTATAGCAGTTTGTTTTAGGTGCATTATCGTCATGATTCTAAAGCAGGTTTACCTAAATAGCCCAGCATGGCCATCCCCGCCCCCAGTCTACCTTTTACTCTTTTCTCTGACGTTTCGATGCCTTAGGTGAATTGGGGCTAAGGAGTTCCTACCTTGCAGGCTTGCTGGAGGTCTGCATGCTTACCATGTAGCCATTCACTCCGTGGTGGAAGTGCCAGCATTTAACCGCTGGCCTCCAGCTCTGAGTCCGGTTACCAGCATTTGACTTGCTCTGTGGAGCTACGGGCTCTTGATTTTAAAATACTACACGGGGGCTTTACCCCATTCCTGGCTCAGGCGCCACGCTAGGTGCTGGGTTCGCAGCCAGATTTCCTAACCATGTTCTGTGAGCCGGACAGACCGGTTCTTATCACCATTTCGCCCTCAGAGACGCTGGCTGTGTCATCCCTAGTGTGCCCAGCACCGCCTGTGCCCAGCGAGGGCTCCTGGGACCGTCCGTGAGAGCAGGGAGTTCTGTCTGCAACATGGAGAGCCTTAGCAGACTCCCTCCTTGAACTTCAACCTAAGAACTCCTTTGCTTAGCAAACTCTGTGTGAGCTTGGGAGTCCTGAGGCCAAGGAAACAGGTGAATGAGACACTTGTGCGCGGGGTAGACCCTGCGTGGCTGGTGGTGCGGGGCAGCTGTCGATGGTACATGACATTGTTCATGCTCACCAGCCCTTCCAGAGCGCAGGGTCATGGGTATTGCTTAAGAAAAGAGGGAAGGAAAGAGTTATTTTAGGATAAGTGAGTTATCTTGGGGGGAAAAAATACTTAAATTTTTAATACAGTTAATATTTTGGTATAAAGTATTGTAAAGGAGAACCCTGACTCAGAGAGACTTTGACTAATGAAAACAGGATGAATCGATTGGTTCAGACCTCAAGGACTTTGTTGTTAAAAGTAAGCATTAGGCCAAAGCCAGTTTGGCTCAGTGGATAGAGCGTCGGCCTGCGGACTGAAGGGTCCCGGGTTTGATTCCGGTCAGGGGCCTGTTACTTGGTTGTGGGCACACCTCCTGTGGGGGATGTTCAGGAGGCAGCTGGTCGATGTTTTTCTCTCAGCGATGTTTCTAGCTCTCTATCCCTCTTCCTTCTTCTCTGTAGAAAATCAATAAAAATATTTTTTTAAAGTAAGCATCAGTCTAACTTTCAGTGGAGTCCAAATTAATTAGACTTTATTAAAAGTCCATTGTAGTAGGCAGTGATTTTCATATAGGAGCATTGCCTGAAGAAATATTTTGTTTGACTGAAAAGATGCATTTTCTAGAATATTCATTACAACATGGTAGTGAAATTGGAAATGACATTAATGTCTAAGAGTAGGAAATTGATTAGTATACATCAATATAGGAGAATAGTATGCGGCCATTACCAATGACAGGAGTGTATATATTGACATTCACAGCATCTAGATAACTGGGGAAAGGGAGATTAAAGAGCCAGAACGGAAAAGCACTAAAGGGTGTGCTGATATAGTAACAACGGTTATCCTGTTAGCTGCTGTGATTTCAACTATCTTTTTTTTTTTTTTTACCTCCCTTATGTTCTAATTATCAGATGAACACAAGTTGATTTCAGAGAGGAAGGGAGAGGTAGAGAAAGGTAGGAACATCAATGATGAGAGAGAATCATTGATTGATCGGCTGCCTCCTGCCCTCCCCGCACTGGGGATCGAGCCCACAGCCTGGGCATGTGCCCGACTGGTAATGGAATTGTGACCTCCTGGTTCATAGGTCAGCACTCAACCACCGGCCTCAACCGGTCGGGCTCTTCTTTCAAATAAAGAAAATATAACATTCACATTTCGCTCATGTGGAGAACGGGACGGCTTTCTGACCTGTGTGGTTTCTCTTCTTGCAGGTGTGGGGGCACGGTTGGTGCTATTTTCACTTGTCCACTCGAAGTCATTAAGACAAGGCTGCAGTCTTCGAAATTGGCTCTGCGGACAGTCTATTACCCTCAGGTTCACCTGGGGGCCATCGATGGAGCCGGGGTGGTGAGACCAACGTCCGTGACGCCCGGGCTTTTCCAGGTCCTGAAGTAAGTTCAGCCCCAGTGGACGCCTGCCACGCCCCTCCCCACTGTCAACACCCAATGTTTACTGAGCCCATCGATGGCTCTCCTGTTTACACAGCCTGATTCCAAGCCCAAGAATTAGGTTTCTGTACCAATCAATACCTTTGAACTCTGACCTTGCTCCGTGGGCAGCACGGCACCCAGTGTGTATGCGGTCACCATCCAGGGACAGTTAAAGCAAACCTAGCAAAGCAAACTAAAAAGTCATGTAAACTGTTGCATCACAGGGTTCTTGCTCAAAATCTGAGGCCTAGCAGGAAGCTATGGCGTGATAGAATGAAATTAAAACTTATAAATTTCATAAGGGAAAGGTTTTGAATATTTTAAGGGGAAGTATTATGGAAACAATGTTTTAATTTTTTACTTTTATTTGGAAAAACTTTCAAACTTACAAAAAGTTTCAATAGTTACTTAGTAAAATGGTTTTTAAAATATTTGTTTCACCCTCGATGGAATGGGCTCAATGGATAGAACGTTGGCCTGTGGACTGAAGGGTCTCAGGTTCGATTCCAGTCAAGGGCACATGCCCGAGTTGTGGGCTCCATCCTCAGTAGGATGTGTACAGCAGGCAGCCGATCAATGATTCTCTCTGGTCATTGATGTTTCTATCTCCCTCTCTCCCTCTCCCTTCCTCACTGAAATCAATAAAAACATATTTAAAAAAAAAAAAAAACTGGTTTGGCTCAGTGGTGGAGCGTCAGTCTGCGGACTGAAAGGTCCCAGGTTCGATTCCGGTCAAGGGCATGTACCTTGGCTGCGGGCACACCCCTGGTGGGGGGTGTGCAGGAGGCAGCTGGTCAATGTTTCCCTCTCATCGACATCTCTAGCTCTCTATCTTTCTCCCTTCCTCTCTGTAAAATATCAATAAAAAAATATTTTAAAAAAATTTGTTTCAGACCTAGGCTACTTGCCTAATTTATTATTTTTACTGCATTAAAAATATTTGCTTATGCCGAAACCGGTTTGGCTCAGTGGTAGAGCGTCGGTCTGGGGACTGAAAGGTCCCAGGTTCGATTCCGGTCAGGGGCATGTTCATTGGTTGCGGGCACATCCCCGGTAGGGGGTGTGCAAGAGGCAGCTGGTCGATGTTTCTCTCTCATCGATGTTTCTAGCTCTCTATCCCTCTCCCTTCCTCTCTGTGAAATATCAATAAAATATATTTAAAAAAATAAATAAATAAATAAAAATAAAAATATTTGCTTATGAAGTAGCAAATGTTCAGAAGTTGAATTTGACTTGTTGGTATCTATGCTTAGAATCTGAAATCTAGACCTCGTGATGGCATCTGAATGTCACCGTGGGCCTGCGCCTTAGAGAGATGTCCACCCAGGGTGGCTCACGTCGTTGGGCGTTGTCCTGGGCACCAAAAGGCTGCTGGTTCCGCTCCCAGTCGGGGCGCATGCCCAGGATGCAGGCTCGGTGTATACCACGTGCAGGAGCTGCTAACTGATGTTCCACCGTCACACTGATGTTTCTCTTTCTCCCTTCCCCTCTGAAAAAATCAGTAAAGGTATTTTTTTAAAAAGAGAGGTGTTCAGTAAATGGTAGTTGAATCTCACTACACCTGGTATGAGGGTTACCACGGGAAGAGGGTGAGTCCAAGAAAGACACGGCCATTGTCCGTGTCGTCGGCCGGGGAGTGTTAGGGAAGATGCAGCGAAGTGGCCGCGCTCTGTCCGGACAGCCTCCCCGGGGCCTTTGGGAGCCTTTGGGCAGGCTCAGCCCCGCGTTAGGTAAGGAGGACGGCTGGAGAGCCCGGGGTTTATTTTTAGGAGCGTTTTGTTTGTAAAGCCTGTTTGCAGGGCACACAGCCTCCAAGCCAAACTCGGAGGAGCTGCATCCAAGCTCAGCGAGCAAAACTGAGCGCAAGACCAGCTGCTGAGGGCAAGGTCCCAGGTGAAGGATCAGAAGCCCAGCAGAGGAAGCGGCTGGCGCCCACACCCCAGAACCCGCTTTTCAGATTAAACCCCGAGGAGGAGCGCAGCAGGTTGGGCACGGCCCGGCTGGCAGGGAAGGGGACGCTGACCTCAGGAAGGAGAGGGGCAGCCCCACGTCCTGCAGAGGACACGCTGTGAAAGCATTCCCCTCCTGTTTGTCTTCTTACACGTGTGGGCAGGGCAGTCTCACGTGTATCCTTCTGGGGAACATACAGCAGCGCTTTGGGCAAAAGGAAAGACAGGTCGTTTGCCAGCTTTACTAACATCCTCCATGAACTTCCTCTTGCGTACTTACAATAACTCGTGACTGGTGGGTTTATGGGCTTATTGTACCTGGGACACTGTTACCCAAAAGTTGTGGGTGCCAGCGGGCCAGGCCTGTAGGTAAATCTAAAGTGAGGCTTTCTGTAGCTCAGGTTTTTGCTCATTCTACATCGCTGGTGTCTCTAGCTCCAACAAATCAGTCTCCATCTATCTGTCTGTCTATTTTCTCTCCCCAGTTAGGACCGTTGTTTACTAAAATGTAAATCAAGTTTTCAAAGCTTCCTGTCCTGGAAGTCCAAGAACAGTGCCCAGCACACTGCCCGGCCGCCCTTTTCCAGCAGCCATTGGTTAACGCAGCCGCGGCTACTCGGTAACGAGACACGGCTTACACATGAGTACTTCTAAAGCCGTTTATTCTGTGTCCACGGGAAAACATAAGGAATGGGATTTTAAGTAAAATTCTTGTTATGACGGCAGTTTGTTAAGAAAAGGGTTTGCCTAAACTGGTTTGGCTCAGTGGTAGAGCATCCGTCTGCGGACTGAAAGGTCCTGGGTTCAATTCTAGTCAAGGGCATGTACATTGGTTGCGGGCACATCCCCGGTAGGGGGTGTAAAAGAGGCAGCTGGTCGATGTTTCTCTCTCATCGACGTTTCTAGCTCTCTATCTCTCTCCCTTCCTCTCTGTAAAATATCAATAAAATATTTTTTTTTAAAAGAAAAGGGTTTGTAAAGTGGCATTTTTTTAAAATCCAAAAGGTGTTTTATTAAAGCTTTATTTTACCGGCTTGATCTATGTACATTATTAAGAGTCTCAGCTGATATTTAATAGCTTTCTATTTAAAATTGCCACTTATGTAGTAGCATTTTATTGATTTTTCACACCATCCCTATGAGAAGAGCACTCAGGAGGGATATCGTTCTATTTTATAGATGAGGAAACACAAATTGGAGTTATACAGCTTACTCAAAGACCTTTTTCTTTTTCTAATACATTTTTATTGATTTCAAAGAGGGGGGGGAGAGAAACATGAATGATGATTGAGTCATTAATCAGCTTCCTTCTGCATGCCCTACACGGGGTTGAGCCCACAACCAGGGCATGTGCCTTGACCAGGAATCAAACCTTGACCTGGTTCATAAGTCGATGGACACTCAACCACTGAGCCACACCGACTGGGCTCAAGGCCTTTTAATATATTTTATTGATTTTCTACAGAGAGGAAGGGAGAGGGATAAAAAGCTAGAAACATCAATGAGAGAGAAGCATCAATCAGCTGCCTCTTGCACACCCCCTGCTGGGGATGTGCCCGAAACCAAGGAACATGCCCTTGACCAGAATTGAACCCGGGACCCTTCAGTCCACTGAGCCAAACCAGTTTCGGCTCAAGGCCATTTTTAATGTATATTCACCTATTTCAAAGAAAGACTTGAAAGCAGTAACTAATCCCAAGTGCCCTAGTGGGGCTCGGCTTCTACTAGAGCCCAAGGTCCACTCAGAGACGCGGGAACAGCCTGTGTGGGTGTCTCTCCTCTCCCCACCCCGCGGGCTACAGCCTCAGGTTGGAGGCCCAGGGCTCAGTCCTGCTGCTGTTTGACAGCTCCTCCGGGGCGCGCAGCGGCAACCAAAGCAGAACTTGTGCGGAGCTGAGCTCCCAACCCTGCCGCCCCGAGTCTCGAAGCCACTCCGGCTTCCCGCTCCTCGGACCTAGCGGCTCAGTCGTCCTTGGATCTTATTTCTCACACCCACAGCCAGTCCTGTCCCCTCCGCCTTCGGAATACGCACGGCATCTGACCTCGCCCCTGCTTGTCAGCACCCCCACCTGATGGAAGCCACCAGGTCTCCCTGTTCACTGAGCTCCTCATGGTCTGGCTGAGGCCTGCTCCCTCCCATCGCAGGCTCTTCTCAACCCAGATCCTCCGCAGATCCCCACACAGCCGCCGCCGCTCCCATCACTCCCCTGTGTTTCTCCTCCTACAGCCGTCAGCTGCCCCTTTAAAAGGCCAGGAACAGCCGAAACCAGTTTGGCTCAGTGGATAGAGTGTCGTCCTGCAGACTGAAGGGTCCTGGGTTCGATTCCGGTCAAGGGCATGTACCTTGGTTATGGGCACATCCCCAGTAGGGGGTGTGCAAAGAGGCAGCTGATCGATGTTTCTAACTCTATCCCTCTCTGTGAAAAATCAATTAAAAAATATTTTTTGGGGGTGGGCAGGAACATTGGCACATTCTGCGTCAGGACCTTGGTGCCTGACCTTATCTGCAAGGCCGGCTCCCCGTTGTCACCCTGGCAGGAGGGCCTTAACACCAAGCCTCCCTCGTGCTCCATCCCTTCCTGCCTGATTTTTATCCCCAGCACTCCCCCCATCCAGCAGAGTGTAGCCTACTTGTTAGTGTTTATTTTCTCTCCCTCCCCACCCGAGTGGAAGTTCCCCTGAGACAGGGACTTTGATCGGTTATGGTGACGGAGGTGTCCTCAACCCCCCAGAATGCTGCCTGTCACACACAAGCATTTAGTACAAATAGAAGGAATGAATGCATTTTGGTACATCAGTAAAAGGTCACATGTAAAGAGCTCAACATGTAAATAAATATTGGCGGCTATCGAAATATCCACTTCCTGTACTTTTTAAGTACAAGTTTTATAAGTGAGTTTCTTAGTGGCCAAGGCAAAAAGGGGACTGTTACATCACACAGTTCTCTCCCAAAGAAAGCACACTCGCTCCGGGGGAATGGCGTCTTCCTGCTGCTGAGTCTCAGCACTGGCCTGTCACCCACAGCCTGGCAGGCTGCCACAGGAGCAGCACTGTCTCCGGCGCCGGCGGGAGGGCACTGCTTGGCACTCTGCCCCCGCCTGGTTGCAGCCGTCTCTCTAGCAGGGGCAGGGGCGATGGTCAGGTTGCTGCTGCTTAGTCTTACTCTTTCAGGAAGTACTACTTTAAAAGGCTTAACCAAACTTGTTTACAGGAAGTTTATTTTTCAAAATGCAAGTCAGCATTTGTGCCACAGGGTAACCCGCTAGAGAATACATGTTCTCCATTGCAGCACCATTAACCTTTACATTTGAAGATGGTTACCTAACAAGGCTCTCACTGTTAACTCCCCACAGGGGAAGGATATATCAATGTGTTTCATGTGTCTGCTTTAAAGTCTTATGACCTAATCTCTGTGTTTAAAATATATTTTTTATTGATTTCAGAGAGGAAGAGAGAGAGAGAGAGAGAGAGAGAGAGAGAAACATCAATGATGAGAGAGTCACTAATCAGCTGTGTCCTGAGAGAGAGAGAGAGAGAGAGAGAGAGAGAGAAACATCAATGATGAGAGAGTCACTAATCAGCTGTGTCCTGAGAGAGAGAGAGAGAGAGAGAGAAACATCAATGATGAGAGAGTCATTAATCAGCTGTGTCCTGCATCTCCTGCACGCCCCAAACTGGGGATGGAGCCCACAACCCGGGCATGTGCCCTGAACGGAATTGAACCTTGACCTGGTTCATAGGTTGATGCTCAGCCACTGAGTCCTGCTGGCAGGCTTTCTCCCCCCACCCCATATCAGAGCTCCTCCTATTTTTTACATCACTCAGGTAATTTTTTACTCAGGTGCCTTTTTGATCTGAAAAGTAATATAATAGTGACCTAGTCTATGTTATAAAAATAAAACTGAGGGTTCAGGTGAGATCTTTGTCTTGGGTCGTGGTCTACAGCTAGTGAAGGTGAAATGCTCCCAATAAGGCCCGTTTTGCCTCGCATCTCTTGCCTAAAGGCCAGTGCCTGTGACTGTGGGAAAACCGGCCTGGATCCTGCCGCTTTATTTTCAGGCTGGAGGGTACCATTTATAGTAGGCACTTGATTGTTCCAGAGAGTTTGTACACGGCCAGCAGGGTTAGAAGTTTGAATTATGTAACAGGTTTGGCTTCTTGCCCACTGTTAATGTGCGTCACTATGGCGACAGCTGCCCGTTCTGAAGAAGGCCTAGTCACTTGAGGACTGGTGTTCCCTCTGCATTATAGATGCGAGGCTCCGGCTTCCTGGAGCCAGCGGTCCGGGAACCGTGCCGCAGTGACCCTGGGCTGGCTGCACAGTGTTCGTCCACGGGAGCACAGACAGATCTAAACTGACCACTTGGCAGCCTGACATGCTATGAGGTGTAGGTCACTTGCAGGTGTTATTTAAGAAAAGCTTTTGTTCAGAGAGCTTGGCTTTGTAAATCAGGCCTATTGTAAGAAAGACAGAAGTCAAGTATTTAGAGTTGAAAAAACAAACTTCGAATGCCTCTGCTGAGGGCCAGGTGACTTGGTTTTGGTTAGAGTGAATGACCTTCATTTGGGGTGTGATTTACAGAACCTAACAATTGCCTGACCCGGCCCTTGTTCCCGTAACACTGGGCTATAATCATGAGTTCGATATTTTTACAACCTATGGCTTGCCTATAACTTATCTTTATTAAAGAGTTGTTTTTTTCTGAAATAATTTAAAATGTATAAAAATATTACAGGTACTAATAACTTGCTTATAGTCTATCTCGAGTCACAGATTTTTAATGCCACATTTGTGTTGTCATTTTGTTCTACAAACATCCATATTTTTCATTTGAAAATAGGTTCCACACATTGTGCCCCTTTCCCTTAATCCCTCAGCATTTATTTCCTAAGAATAAAGATATCTTAAAACCACAGCAGCTTTCATGTGTCTGGCTCCTGCATGAACAGGGAAAGAGCTTCTTGCAAACAGGTCAGACTGATGCTTACGAATCGCGGATTTTCACCTCTGCTGCAGCTGTGTCCTTCCGATTCTGTGTTGTAATATAATCAGATAAAGCCTGGCGTCTTATAAACAATCTAGTAATCTTTTTTAATTTTAAATATTCGTATTGATTTTAGAGAGGAAGGGAGGAGAGAGATAGAAACATCAATGATGACAGAGAAGCATTGATCGGCTGCACACATCCCACTGGGGATCAAGCCTGCAACTCGGGCATGTGCCCTGACTGGGAATCGAACTAGGACCTCTTGGTTCATAGGTCAACACTCAACCACTGAGCACATAGCCGTGCAACAACCTATTCTTTTTTCTTTTTCTTTTTTTTAAACAACCTATTCTTTATTCAAGGCACTAGCGGAAGGCTGACGCTTGCTTTGCATAGACCTTGCCTCAGGATTTTAAAGATGGGTCTTCTTTGTATTATTCAGGTCAATCTTGGAGAAGGAGGGACCAAAGTCACTTTTTAGAGGCTTGGGTCCAAATTTGGTTGGAGTTGCACCCTCAAGGTAAGCTTTGAACTTTCACCTGGTTCCCCTCATGCTGATGTAGTACCCCGAGTCCTTTCCCCCGAAGGGCCGTACTGCTGGGGGCCAGTCTCTTCTGTGCGGGATTTGCCTACACACACCTGACAAACGGGAGTGGAACTGGTGGGGTGTCTTCAATGCATGGTGAGGAAGCCATTCTAGTCCTGTCCTAGTGGAAAACGAGCCTGCTCTCACCCCTGAGTTCCTCTGAGCGTTTGCGATCAGCTTCATCGCCCCCTCCCCCAGTCGCACGCTCATTTTGTGTGAGGCAGGACGAATGTGGACATTTCAGAAACACTACACCTTTTAAAGGTTACCGTATATGTTGGTGCTCAGGATCGGCATTTATCCAGAAAGAAGACTGTAAATGGGCTTTGTATGTTACCGAAGTCTCGTTTTCCTCCGTTATTTTGGGCTCTTCCCTCCACCGAATACTGTCTGAGGGGCGAGCAGGCCCTTCCGGAAGGAGCCTGCAGCGGGTTTGGGGTTGACGCAGATGAGGCCGACTTTTGTTACGGGTTCGCTTCTCGCCCATCCTATTTACCTGACGCGTTAGCGGCTGCGGAGGGACCTCATCTCTGCGGTGCCGAGCCCATGTCTTCACCTCGTTCTCCTTTGTCCTCACAGGGCTGTGTACTTTGCATGTTACTCCAAAGCCAAAGAGCAGTTCAATGGCGTTTTCGTGCCTAACAGCAACATTGTGCACGTGTTCTCAGCTGGCTCTGCAGGTACGTCCGTGGGGGAGCATATGCTGGGCCCTGGGCCTTTTCTGGGATTAGAAGTCAGCTCTCTGCCTCTTCTCCACCGGAAACCACTTTCCTAACGCTTTATGTTAGAGTGATACAGTAATGTGTGTAAGGTCAGTTTGTTACCTGGTTCCTGTCTCTCTGGCCACTGCAGCCGTTCATTCTGGCCTCAGCATGTCCATGTCCATGTCCATGTCCATGTCCATGCCCATGCTGCTAGTTGAGTGCAGTGCTTCTTTCCAAGGAATTTCAGTGTGCTTTTCATGCCTATTCCTGACATCGTTTTCTAAAGTTCCAGCTCCTTTTCTCAGGACGCCTGTGCACAGCCGGCACTTTGTCCTAATCACGGGGTTCTACGACGAGGGTCGGGCTGGTGGGCTGTTAGTGGGACCGGAGCAGGCCAGAGAGCGCCCCTCGTGAGGGAGTCTCCTACTCACTATGGGAAACTTATAACAGGATTCCCCCAGACATGCTTGGCATGCTGAGAGAAGGCCATTTTTATGTTTATATTTACAGATTATGTTTATGTCTCTTTAACTAGAAAGGTATTTTAGAGAACTTAAACTGGCATTTTATAAAGAATTCCCGCCTCTGCCAGCCTGTAAGTGTATACCCCTCTACATAAAATGTGTAGTTACAGATGATGCTGTGGACCCCAGTGGGAACTAATGTTAAACAGGAAAGGCGTGTGCGCTGAGTGCGAGCTCCGAGGAGCCTTCGCTTTGAGACCGATAGGGCTGAGGTGCAATCAAACGCTGGTTGTCAGGCATACTTGGGCAGTGTTCGCTTAGAGGAGCCCTCAGTTCCTACAGCAAACCTGCGGCAGCATTTCAGCCTCGCCCCGGGTTCCTCTCTGACGCCTGTGCCCGGGACCGGGGAGGGCAGAGTCACAGGAAGGTCCTGAGTCAGGCTGACTCTGCTTTGCTCTGTTGCCCTGGAATGATTAGCAGAGTTGAGACGGGGAGACTCACTAACAAATGGTTCCTGTAAGCAGATTAGTGTTAAAACTCCCATTTCCTGAAACATTAGTAGGTATTTAAATGTCTGCCTTTGAATTCAGTTAAATGAAGATTTAGTTCCTTTTATTTTAAGTTTGATATAAGGCAGCCTTTTGGATTAAGACAGCCACTTCCCTTAAAAACAAAGTATTTCCCGATCTGATGCTTATAAATTGAGTTGTAGAGTGGTTTCCTGTTTCCCACGGGCATCACATTGACAGAAATATCAACAGCACCACCTAGAGGCTGGGAACCTCGTCAGAGACTTGGGGCCCATGACACACCAGTAGGAGCTACATGTTAGGGACTGGAGCGTCCTGCTCGGGACAGAAATGTAGCTGCTCCTACTGTCCGCTTGTTCCTAAGCCACTGAAGCCCGGGCTGGCACTTGTCAGATGGGACAGACAGCTTCAGGCACTGGCCGTGTTCACTGATGACGTTTTCTGGTGTTTTTTCTTCCAGCTTTTATCACAAACTCCCTAATGAATCCTATATGGATGGTTAAAACCCGGATGCAGCTAGAACGGAAGTAAGTTATTAATTGTTGCTTCCTTAACGTCAGAATTCTTGGGGATATTTCTCCCTGGCCCCTGTGGAGTCAGTACACAATCTTCTTTCTGAATGTGAGCCCACAGCAGCTCCTTTTGTTCGGAGAGTCCGTCGTGCTGCCTAGCATTGTGGGGACAGAGACCATCAGAGGTGGCCGCCGGTTCGCTCGGCGGTGGCCCCTGTGTGCGGTGTGACCTCCGCAGACCGTGGGGATCCCTGCGCCTGGCGGGCCCCACCCAGCAGCCCTCCCAGATGCTTCTCTTCCAGGCGGGAAGATGCCCTACGAGGAGGGAGAGCAGCGAGTGCCCCCAGGCCTGGGGAGAGGGAGGCCCCCATACTCTGGTTTCTGCCTGAAACTCACTCAGCCTGCGGATTCCTTTGGTGGGCCGGTGAAGTCTGTAGCCTGTTTACGATACAGTAATATACCTACTTAATATATTATATTACATCAGGCCGTGGCCCAGTAACTACTGTAATTTCAGAGGCAGAGTGATGTGATGGTAAGTGAGGTTTGTGACAGGATTCTCTCTAGAGCCCTATATAACTGGGCACTGGAGACTTCCAGCTAATCCAGTCCAGCTTAAGCTGTCTGGACAGGACAGGGGGAGAGAGGAACCCTGCGTGTGCCCGTAGGGGCTGCGGCTGCTGCTTCCTCTCCAGTGACCACAGTAGCCTCTGCACTGGCCTTTGACCCCACATCTCCCCATCCCATTCTGCCTGAAAGAACCTTCTAAAATGCATCGGTTCTAATAATTTTGGAAGGCAGCTATGCTCACCACTATACCACCAACGCTGCGGGGGTTCTAATAATTTTGAACATATCATTTGCTTAGATTCCTTTGATGAATCTTGATTATGCTCAGGGTTAAACCTTAACTCCTTGGCTTACCACTCAAGGTCCTTTGCAATTTCCCAAAAACATGTGCTGTTGCGTGTCCGGCCCTGAGTCAACCATCCCTCACCAGGAGTCATTGCTCCCTTCTTGGTTGGGTTATCGCCGGCCTGCCTTCCAGCTCCTCACCACTCCTCTCCTGGAAACGCTCGGGAATCACTCCCAACCCCAGGGTGCCGGGTGCTAGTCCCGTAGCGGAGTCAGCGGCAGAGCCGTGTCTGGGCACACCAGGAGGCGGGAACGCACCATGCCCTCTGGGGAAGGGGAGGAGAGAAGCGTGGGCAGAGTGCCACGTGCGAATGTGTGAGAGCAGGAGGGGCCGTGGAGAGAAGCCTGGGAGGCAGGCAGGCCACGGCCTGGGCTCCGTTTGGAGAGCCATTAGCGCAGTTGCTGGCAGCTGCACTTGCCCAGGGGACACTTGGTGGCGACTAGAGACCTTTAGTTGTCAAGCTCAGGCGGGGGGCTGAGATAGACACGTGGTGGGTGGAGGCCAGGGGCCCAGGGCAGAGGACAGCCCACACAGAAGGGTCTGGCCGGATGTCAGTGGTCCCGGCTGAGAACCTGCCTGCAGGAGGGGCAGGTTGGGTTTGTGTGAGGACGGTCACCCGCCCGGGGGAGGACAGCCTGGGGAGACACCGCGGAGGGGGCCGTGGAGAGTGATCGGAGCCGGCGGGTCTCTGCCCGACCAGTGCGCACACTGGGTCCTGGATTCAGCTTGTGTCCAGCCTTTGGCGAGCACTTCCCACCGCCGAGGACGCCCGGCCTAAGTCTCCGGAGGGCTCGCTGGGCGGTCTGTTGGACGGTTGTGGTTTTAGGCGTTTAGAAGTAGTGGAGTTAGTGCCCCGTTTGGAGACAGCGATGAGAACACCCTGACACTCTCCTCCCTGCCCACTCCCTGCCCAAGGGCGGCGGGTCCTCCTTCAGTGTCTTCTTAACACACATGGCCATCATCACATGCCAGCTAGTCCGCCGTCACGCTCAGCACGGCCTGCCCATGCCCGCACAGCCGTTCTGGTCTGGCGCGGTGCCCAGTGCACCTCTCTGCACCTCATCTTAGGTGTCGGATGAAGTGATCGGGTTGGTTAGATTTTCTCTGTGAGGAATGTCTTCCTCCACGCAGCTCTTTCCACACTCGGGCCAGGGGCTGTGAACGTGTTCCCGTGACTCTTGTATGGGACTCTTTCCCTGTGGTCCGGCGGGGTGGCCCAGCCCCGTGGGCCTGGGCTCGCTGTGGGCCAGGCCCCGCTGCCCTCCGGGCGGGAGGACATGTGTTCTCCTCTGACTTCCTCATCCGGCGAGGGTCAGGAGCCGCGCACGCGTGCTGACGGCCTGTCCCCGGTCTCTCCCAGGGTGCGCGGCTGTAAGCAGATGAACACGCTCCAGTGCGCGCGCCACGTCTACCAGACGGAAGGCATCCGGGGCTTCTACCGGGGACTGACCGCCTCGTACGCGGGCATCTCAGAAACTGTCATCTGCTTCGCCATTTATGAAAGCCTGAAGAAGTATCTGAAGGACGCTCCGCTCGCCCCCTCTGCAAATGGCACTGAGAAGAATTCCGCAAGCTTTTTTGGACTTATGGCAGCTGCTGCCGTGTCTAAGGGATGTGCCTCTTGTGTCGCCTACCCACACGGTACGTGCCACTCTTCTGCCAGCCAGGGACAGCTGTCGGTGTGCCGTTGTCAGTGTACCTGGACCCTGGAGCCGACTGAAACGCACGTGTCTGCAGGTGGTGAGGGGACCGAGCCCGAGTGGGCCTGGCCTCCCCACGCTCGTGTGTGTGTGTGTGTGTGTGTGTGTGTGTGTGTGTGAGTTGCAGGAACTCGATGTCACTCAACCCATTTCCAAGCCTTGCTGTGCAGAACGTGGGCCTGTGTTATAGAACATCTGATGTTTTCAAGAAGCCACAAATCTGGATTTTACTTAAAATTCTGTAACTTAAAAAAAAATTGACATAGGAGCCAAACTTAAAATCTCTCAGCTTCCACTTTGAATTTTATTTTCCACTTAAAGTTTACTTTTTAAAGTTTATTTATTTATTTATTTTAAATATATTTTATTGATTTCAGAGAGGAAGGGAGAGAGGGGGAGAGATAGAAATGTCAATGATGAGAAAGAATCATTGATTGGCTGCCTCATATTGTATGTATGTGCCTTTGACCGGGATTGGTCCGGGGACCGACCCTTCAGTCCGCAGGCGGATGCTGTATCCATTGACCAAACCAGCTAGGGCTTTTAAGATTATTTTTAAAAAGAATGATAGGCCTCCTGTCCTTCTGGGCTACTATTAATAGCTTTATTTATTGTGCCATGAAAAAAGCCTTATTTTTTAAAATATATTTTATTGATTTTTTTTTTTTACAGAGAGGAAGAGAGAGGGATAGAGAGTTAGAAACATCGATGAGAGAGAATCATCAATCAGCTGCCTCTTGCACATCCTGGGGGATGTGCCTGCAACCAAGGTACATGCCCTTGATTGGAATCGAACCTGGGACCTTTTAGTCCACAGGCCGACGCTCTATCCACTGAGTCAAACCAGTTTCGGCTCAAGCCTTATTTTCAAAAGCCTACTGTGCTATCAGCTGTGGCCGTGGCTGTGGTGAACTCAGTAACAAGTGACAGAGTGAGTCCCAGTGTGAGCCGGACACTGCGTGGCCTCGGGCTCATGAAGAGAGGCGGACAGCTCCCTGGTCGGGAGGCAGAGGCAGTGACAGGCAGTGTCATGGTGTGGGCACCTCGGTGAGGCAGGGCCAGGTGGGCCAAGGTTTAGAAAAGGAGGAGGCAGCGTTTAAGCTGGACAGAGCAGAGGAGGATTCTGGGAGGAGAAAGTTGGGGAGTACATGAAAAGAAAGTCTTGCAGAAGATAACTATCATGCTTAATGCAAATGCCACTTTTTGTGAAATTACAGCATTTACTTAATTGGAGTAGAAAACCATAAACTACTTTTTTAAATATATATTTTATTGATTTTCCACGGAGAGGAAGGGAGAGGGATAGCAAGCTAGAAACATGGATGGATGAGAGAGAAACATCGACCAGCTGCCTCCTGCTCACCCCTTACTGGGGATGTGCCCACAACCAATGTACATGCCCTTGACCATTATTGAACCCGGGACCTTTCGGTCCGCAGACTGACACTCAATCCACTGAGCCAAACCGGTTTTGGCACCATAAACTATCTTAAAATCAAGTCACACTCAAACTAAGCTTTTTTTTTCCCCCAAGAGAGTGGGAGAGGAGAGAGAGAAAGAAACAATCAGTTTGTTGGTCCACTTACTTATGCATTCATTGGTTGCTTCCTGTATGTGCCCAGACCGGGATCAAGCCCGCAACCTTGGCATCGCATGACAACACTAACCCACAGAGCCACCTGGCCAGGGCATCCATTGAGATCTTAACGTAGTTTATCATTTTAGGTGGCACAGGAGCAGAGGTATAAAGCTGCGTGCTTTGAGTTGTCCTCCCATCACCTGGAAATGAATTTATTTGTCACAAAAGCCGTGTTTCTCTCCGCAGAAGTGATAAGGACGCGGCTGCGGGAGGAGGGCACCAAGTACAAGTCCTTTGTCCAGACGGCGCGGCTGGTCTTCCGGGAAGAGGGCTACCTGGCCTTCTATCGAGGACTCTTTGCCCAGCTCATCCGGCAGATCCCCAACACGGCCATTGTGCTGTCCACCTATGAGTTGATTGTGTACCTGTTGGAAGACGGTCCTCAGTAACAGGCCCAACATTGTGCTCCGGAAGAATAAAACTGCAAAACTCGATACAGAATTTTTTTTTCCCATTGATGTTTAGAAAGTCCGAGGCCGATACAGGAAAGGCCATAAGATACGTGGCTCCGTCACCTGCTGGACATTTCCTTTTGGATTCATGTTTTCTGGAAGGTTTAAATTCATTAACGTTAATAGTTAATTTAACTTTTGTTGTGTTTTTCTTTTTTAATTTAAGAGGATCCAGGATTAAGCAGCAAGTAAATTAAATCATGCTATTTAATTTAAGTATAAATTTGGTTTTTGTCCTCTTTCACTTCACAGTACTGTAAACTAAGGCCGGTAACACTAGAAACACAGAGACAACCTCTAAGGTCAAAGTGCGTGCGTTTTCTGACCGGAATGTCAAATCTCCCACGGGGCAGGTAGCGGATGGGTGACACGTGTCGGTGACACGGGGCTGACCGGAACCGATCGCCCAGCTGTTTTCTTCTTTGTATGCTCCCAAGTTTTAAAATGCAACTTTCTGACATTAAATACTTAAAACTAAATTCATTTTCCTGAAGTTACCCACTATCCCCAGTTTGAACCAAAGGTGAGAGTTTCAAAGAACTGTTTCCCAGTGGCCTCGCTCCTGGATGCATTTCCAGAAGCCACGGCCGGCCAAGCCCGGGCACTTTGCAGGTAGGTAGAGCGAGGCCGGCCATGAACACGGAATGTGGGAGTGACGCAGTCCGTGAGGGTGAGCCGTTCTGGTCCCCGCTGCTGGGACCAAGGCTGATCGCGGCTCCTTGAAGAGGAGCTCGCTTCTACTGTGCCCGGAGTGGTGGTGGTGCTTAAATACCCTGGTTCCAAAAACTATTTTTAAAATCTAGAAATGAGAAATCACCAGAATGAGAAGCCCACCCTCCCATCTTACAAGGAAGACTAATACGGAACAAAACGCTGGGGCAGAGGCAGGTGAGCGGGGTTGTCCGTTAGCTCTCCCCGGCCTTCGCATGTGTGAGCGTTCGTTTCCAGTCCGAATAGGAAGATGGGACGCTAATAACCGTGCGTGGGGTTTCCGATTCGGGGGCAGACGCTCCGGTGGGGATGAGGGGCGATGGTTTCTAATTGTATGTAAGTTGAGTTTATTTCGTTCCTTTGAGTCATGAAGGAAGTTTGTCGGTGGTGGTGAGCTCCCTACTATAATTCATCTGTCGGCAACTAGGCACGTTTCATGCTTCCAAAATGCATGGCAGTAAAGAGATTCCTATTCCAGAACCTCGTCTTAACTGTAATAGTGGCACTTACCAACGTCTTTGTTCAGATATTCATATGAAAGCCTGAATTTTTCATCAAGATTTTAATATGAACATTAAAAATTAATATTCACTAAATTAGGTAAGAGAATCATTTCAAAGTAATCTTCACTGACATTCTTGAATTAATAAAGTTGATGTGGACCCAGTACAAGTTCTCTGCTTGTTTCTCCTGCCCCGGGCACTGAAATGCAAGAGACTCGGCCCTAAGGTAGGGTGAGAATAGGCGGGAAAAGGATGCTTCCTCTATAGAGAGGCTTGTTGGATTTTTTATTTACTTATCTTTTTTTAATGTATTTTTATTGATTTCAGAAGAAAGGGGAAGAGAGAGAGAGAGAGAAATATCAATGATGAAATCATTGATCTTCACGCCCCACACTGGGGATCAGGCCCGCAGAGCAGGCATGTGCCCTGACCGGGAATCGAACCATGACCTCCAGGTTCATAGGTGGACACAGAGCCATGCCAGCAGGGCAATCTGTCTTTTTATCCTCATCCAAGGAGCAAGGGTGTTTTCCCCATTGATCTTTCAGAGAGATGGGAGGGAGGAGAGGGGGAAGAGAGAGGAAAACATCCATGTGAGAGAGAGACATCACATCGATTGGTTGGCTCCCGCACACACCCTAAGGGGAGGGATTAACCTGCAACCCAGGTACTTGCTCCTGACTGCTCCTGATGGGGGGAATCAAACCCTTGACCCTATGGTATGCAGGCCAACACTCCAACCACTGAGCCAAACTGGTCAGAGCTGGATATTTTTTAAAGTAATTTTTAATTGATTTCAGAGAAGGGAGAGAAAGAAACATCCGTGATGAGAAAGAATCATTGATCAGCTGCCTCCTGCATGCCCCACACTGGGATGGAGCCTGCAACCCAGGCCTGTGCCTTGACCAGGAGTGGAACTGTGCCTGCCTTGTTCATACGTAAGTCAGTGCTCAGCCACAGCCACATCAGTGAGGCTAGGGCTGGATTCTTAAACGGAAATGTCACTGGACTGTTAATGGAGAAATCCCTTGATTTATTTCTTAACTACAAGCTTAATCATTGGGATTTTATTTTTAAGTAACCTATAATAATAAAAGGGTAATAAGCAAATCAGTCGAGCAGCTGAACAGTGGAACGACCTTCTGGATGAAGGCGGGGCTGCAAGGATCTCTTGCACGAATTTCATGCATCGAGCCTCTAGTCCTACCTGATAAAGAGGGAATATGCTAATTGGCCATCACACCCTCAAAGATGGTGGCACCCAGTCCCCTCAGCCCTGCCAGGGCAGCAAGCATGGCACAACCATCCCCACCCAGGGCCAGCCAAGGCTTGGGCTGCTGGCAGTGACAGCAGCAGAGGTGTGATGGGGACGCCACCTTCCCCTGATTGCCAGGTCGCCTCCCACCCCTGAGGGCTCCTGGTCTGTGAGGGGGCATAAGCTGGGCTGAGGCACCCCCGCTCCCAGCGCATGAATTTTCATGCACCAGGCCTCTAGTATATAAAAAGACAGCCTTTATTGCTTACCCAGTGTGTGCTAAACGCTGCAAAGTGTGTATTTTCTCATTTAAGTTCGTTCTGACAAAGTTGTGAGGCAGGTACGTCCACATTTTACAAATAAGGGTCAGGTTCACAGGACTTGCTTGAGGTCTCGGGGGTGGTGGGTTATACGCTGACCAGTAGTCAGTCTGACGGCTGGTCCAGTCGATGAATGAGAGGCCGAGGGGCATCCGAGCCTGTGGAATGCCCTGACTGAAGCCAAGTCCCAGAAAAGCATCCCATCCAGTCACCTTCCCCATGTGCGTCCACGGGCGTGATCCCCGAAGCGCTGCGCCGGCACCATGGTGCCCAGGACAGAGCCCTCCCGTGAGTGGATGCTCTGCAGACCGAACGCTGCACGTGGAGAGGCGGCTTCTCGGCTGTTCGTTCATTCCTTTGTGTGCCCCAGGCGGGTGAAACGGCGAGACTGCAACCAACCGGAGGCCTTTGCTCTGAGCCCCACTTCCAAGAATGAGGAGCGTCCATTGCAGACTCGAATCACCCCCGGTGACCCGTGGGCGCCCTGCCCTCTCCCCAGGCAGCTCCTTAACGCACAGAACTAGGGTGTAGGACAGGTGCACTGGCCACAGGAAACCTCAACGAACCCACCCCTGTCCACAGCAATAAGCTGTAATGACCCCCCAAAACACTGCAAAAGTTGTGGGGACACTGAAACATTATGTAATTAAGTACAAATATTTCCTACGTGTTTCTTTTTAGTTATAAGAGTGATTTAACAAAAACCCATAATGCTAAAATAAGCACCTTCCTCGCTAATCCCACCTGGAGGTAACTGCAGTACATTTACCATCATTACTTCCTAGAAGCTTACACATTTTATAGGGCTTATTTAATTAAACGGGATATTATTAAAACTCATGTGCATGCCCTAACTGGTCTGGCTCAGTGCATAGAGCGTCGGCCTGCGGAATGAAGGGTCCCAGGTTCGATTCCGGTCAAGGGCATGTACCTTGGTTGTGGGCACATCCCTAGTAGGGAGTGTGCAGGAGGCAGCTGATGGATGTTTCTTGTCAATTGTTTCTAGCTATCCCTCTCCCTTTCTGTAAAAAAAAATCAATAAAATATATATATTAAAAAACAACTAATGTGCATGTTGCTCTTCCTGAACAGTGTATCACCCATCCCTCCAGGTCAACGCCTATGCTCAGATGGCCGTCCTATGACTTATTCAACCTCGTAGCTATCTGTTTCTATGAACATGATCATCTTTCTATAAGTTATTTGGACCGTTGGAGTGGCCTCAGTGGAAGTGGCTTGAGGAACTGCAACCTGTAGCGAGCAGCACTGCGCGCTGGGAAACTGGACCAGCAGGAGCCCAGACTGCTTCCAAGCGGTCAGCAGCCCGAAGGAAAGCGGGAGGGGCCTGCCCAGCGCGGGAGCGGCGCGCTCCGGGCAGGGCTCCGCGCCGCCTCCCACCTCCGGCCGCCAGAGGGCGCCGCCGGGCCGCCGCCGCTTCCCCCCGGCGCCCCGCCCACCGGGCTCGTCCCACTCCCCGATTGGCTGCGCGGCGGGCGCGCGCCGAGTCAGGGGGCGGGCCCGCGCCCGCTACAAAGCGACGGAGGTCACGGCGCGAGGAGCCGCGCGCCGCCGCCGCCGCCGCCGCCCGGTAACCCGCTCGCGGCCTCCCCGCGTCGCCGCCTCCGCCGCCCCGGCCGCGGGCCGCCATGGAGGGCGTGAGCGCGCTGCTGGCCCGCTGCCCCACCGCAGGCCTGGCCGGCGGCCTGGGGGTCACGGCCTGCGCCGCGGCCGGCGTGCTGCTCTACCGGATCGCGCGGAGGTGAGTGCGCGGCCCCGCGGCCCGCCGCCCCGCCCCGCCCTCCGCGCGCGGCCTGCCCGCCTCGGCGGCTCCGGCCCGGCGAGGCCGCGGCCGGGCGGGGGGCCGGGCCTGCGCGCCCACGTGCCCACGTGCCGAGCCCCGCCGCACGCCCCCCACCCCCACCCCCTCCCTAACCCCTCACCCCCACCCCACCCCCGCCCCAAATGAGACCGGAAGCGGCCGGGAGCGGGTCGGGACTCCGGGATGCGGGTGGGCGGGAGCGGCCCGCACGTGGGTGACAGACTTCCTCCTCCGAGGAGGCCCGGGCTGGGAGCCGCAGGACCCGAAAACCCCACCCCACACCCCACCCCACCCCCGACCCCTAACCCTGCGGGAGAGCCGGGCGGGGTCAGACTGCTTTCCGCCCCCTCCCGCTGCCCGGCCCCGGAGCGGGCTGGGCCCGTGGTGGGTGCCACTCTGGTCGGCTCCCCGGTCTCTCATCTCACGTTAGCCCATTGCAGTCACGGCCCTGCCCCCCCAGAACCAAGTTAGCTCCTTCACTCCTTAACCAGGAGGGTCAGGGGTGTGCTGACCCTGAGGCCAGCAGCCCCCGGCCCAGGCCAGGCCCATGCAGAGCCAGCCTGGCCCAGGGACCCCCGCTCAGGGCTGAAAGCTTCAGCGGGGACTGCGGCCCCATCTGTCCCCTTCCCTGGGGGACAGGGAGAAACGGCGGGGCTGTGAGCACGTTCTGGGGGGGGGGGGGGGGGGCTCGTAGCTTCATCAGGGGGCGAGTGAGTAAGTGGAAGAAGCGAAGGCACCTGCCCACACGTGGCAGATCCGGGGTTTGAACCTGGGCAGTCAGTCGGGCTGTTCTCACCTCACTACCACCATGTGCCGCTTCCCACCCAAGGGGAGAAGACGGGAGGGTGACAGTCACAGGCCTCTCGGAGGAGGAAGGAGTAGGAAGGACATCAGACTGGCAGGCTGAGGAGGGGGCCATCTCCTGGGGAGCGCAGTGAGGCATTGAGGGGGTCCCTGAGAACCCCCATCTCTGGTGTCCCAGTGCCTGCCAGAGGTCTGGAAGCTGGGAGGGTTTGGGGGACCCGCTGATTGAAAGGAGGGGACGGGCAGAACGCAGAGTGCTCTGCTCAGGGCTGCAGAGCCCGGTCTGTCTCCGGGATGCTGCTGCCTCCGGTGAACCCGGATCAGAGCCGGGGCCAGGCATGGTCCCCCATGTGGCTGTGCTTGGACTGTGTCCGTGCTTCTGTGTCCGGCTGTTCTCAGACGCCGGGCACAGCTTTCCCGGTCCCCGGGGCCGGAGGCCGGGCCCTGGTGCAGAGAAGGGCATGCTGGGGATTGATCAGGGAGGGTCCTGGGCGCCTGTGACCCCAGCAGTGGAGGGGTGCTGTGGGTGGCCTTGGGGCCTGTCGGCTTGCTGAAAAGGACCAGCTCTTCCCAGGATGCTCTGAGACGCTCCCAGAGCGCTGGCTCTGGGTTGTAACCTGGCCACTGCTGACCAGCCCCTGAGCCAGCCCTGTCCCCAGGGAGAAGAGCCGGGGGGAGGGGGGGAGGCCACAGTGTGGGTGTGGGTGACCCTCCTGAGGAGAGTTGTGTTTGGGGGGCATGGGAGCCTAGCACAGAGGTGGAGGGGACCCTGGCCAGGGAGCCGCCAGGAGGTGCTCCCTCCCTGGAGGGCGGCCGTGCTCCTCCCACCCCTGTGCCCCGGGGCACCTGGGGGCCAGGCCCACGGCTGAGGGAGGAGGCTGCCTCCGGCTGTTAAACCAGCCGCAGGCCGCCCTCCGCCGCCTTCAGCCTGAGCTGCCTGCTCCTGGGTCGTCCCCCAGACCCGCTGCTCCCCATGGCGCCCGTGCTCGGGACCTCAGGGGCACCCTCAGCACCCACAGGGTTTACTGGGTTCTCCACGCTGTCATGTTGGAGGCCGAGGGCACGCAGCTCCAGGGTGAGCAGCCCAGCCTTGTCCTGGCACCACGTCCTGTCCGCCCGGCCCTCCACGCTCTCCCTGTGCCGCCGACAGGCTGCAGGACACCTCCGGGCGCCCGCTGGGAGGCCCCCTGCCCGCAGCCCCGCCTGCTTGAATGCCATCTGTTCCTTTTGCCCTGCGGCCAGCAGACCTGTTCTTTAGGGTGACAGCAGATGCTCCACTTTTTGGCTTCTCTCCTGTGGCATCTGTCGCCAGCTGCTCCGTGAGGTCGCCGTCCTCATCCTTGTCCAGGTCGGAAGTGAGAGCTGGCTCCTTTCTGCCTCTCTGGGGGCCGGCTCTCTGTCTGGGGGCCATCTCCCTCTTGGGGGCCCGGCTCCCTCTGTGGGGGACTAGCTCCCTCTCTGGGGGCCAGCTCCCTCTCTGGGGCCTGGCTCTCTGTCTGGGGGCCTGGCTCCCTCTCTGGGGGCTGGCTCTCTGTCTGGGGCCGGCTTCCTCTCTGGGGACCTAGCTCCCTCTCTGGGGGCCTGGCTCCATGAACCAGGTCTGTCCCGTGGAGGTGGGTTGGGCTCGGGCTCGGGGTGGCAGGGCTGCTGTGGACTTGGGCTCATTCTGCCCGGGGTCCTGGCTGGCATTCCGATGCTGCTGCCGCCGGGCCCAGGAGGCACCTCGGATTCTCCCTGCTGGGTAGCACAGCATGTGTTGCTCACTCAGAGCGCAGAGGAGCAAGCGAGAAGCCAACGAGGGGTTCAGCAAGGACTCCCTCCCCCAGGCCTGCCCCCTGAGGGAACGGCGTTTGACCACTCTCCTCAGGGCTTGTGGACACTAGTTGGCACATTGGCCGCCCCCCCAGACAAGCTGGTCTCGTACCTGTGGGCTCACAGCGGTGCCCACCCTGGCAGGGCCCTGGGCGCAGGCCCTGGAGCTGCAGCCCGTGGCCCTCGCTCCTAGAACGCGCCCACCTGCAGGGAATGGTGGACGTCGCGAGCTTTGTTTTAACTAAACTGATCCGGGTGCTGGGTGGTGCTGTGCCGTCTTCCCTCCCCGGTGTGTGTTCGGGCTGTGGGGGACGGTCCTGAGGGACCTCTGCCCTCGCTGCCCGGGCTCCTCGGGCGCTCAGGGTGGTGCGGTGGGGGCTGGGCGAGCACCTCCAGCCTCCCGCCTGCCCGCCTGCCGGGGCGCTGCCGCTCTATCCGGTCACCTCGAACCTTCCGCGCTGGGTGGTGGGTGGTCCCAGGGTCTTGCCGGGCAGAGGTTTTGGCCTGGGAGGAGTGGGTTGAGGGGTGTACGAGGGCGGGAAGGGGGCACTCCCCGAGCAAGACGGGGACAGGGCTAAGCTGGCACAGAACAGATGGGCCCAAATGCCTTACAGCAGGCCAGGGGGAGTGGGTGCAGCCCTGAGGACACGGTTCCCATTCGCCCACGTGTCTGACGCAGGGCCCAGTGCTGGGCCGCGGGGCGGGGAGGGGGGCTGAGACTGCCCAGCTCCCGTCCCCTAGCTCCTGCCGCTCACAGGCCTGCGGACCCTGCAGGGACCGCCCAGAGGCGCTGTGGGGGGTGACCCCTTGACCTGTGGACCCCGCCTGCCACGGGGCCCCTCCCCCACTCACGCTGGGCAGGGATCACCCAGGGCTGAGAGTGACCGGAGCTGGAGCCACCGGCCCCAGGGACCAGGCTGATCCTCCTCCCTTCCTGCCGCCGGCTTCCCGGCCAGGCCCATTTCCCTAGCAACGGAGCCGGGGGAACTGGAGGTTCCTCCTGGACATGGAGGCTGCTGGGTGGGAGGGGCTGCGAGCCGGCTCCCAGGACGGAGCCTGCAGTTCCTGTGCACACACCCCCCACCCCCGTCCCCTGTCCCCCGTCCCCGGGCTGGGGTCTTTGTCCCCTTCCCCATCTTTATTCATGAGCTGCCAGCTCTTCCGCTGGGCTTCAGTCCGGAGGCGGTGGGTGACGGGTTGTGGGGCGGAAGGGCTGGAGAGTCCCCGGGGGCAGACGAGAGGTCACCCGCCTGCATCGTCACCCTGGGGAGCCTGGGGAGCAGGTGCTGATTAACAGAGCCCAGGGCGTTGTTCCCGGGCTCTGGTGCTGGGTGCTGGTGACTCGGAGAGCAGGCGTCCACACCTCCTGCCAGGGCTGACCTCCTCCTCCTCCTCCTCCTCCTCCGTGGCCACCTGACCCTCCCTCTTCGCTCCCTGCGCCTCCGGGGAAGGCTTACATCCCTCGGCCCAGGTGAGCGAGCAGGTGGCGGTGTGGGGGGCAGGATGACTCCCCGAAGGCCGGGCTGTGGCCGCAGTGCCGCTCTCCCGGGCGTGACACAGCAGTGCTGCCCGTTGTGAGGGTTTTCAGAGCGGAGAGCGGGGGCCGGGACGGTCCCTGGTTCCATCTCCGTCTCTGGCTCAGGGGAGAAGTGGGTTGAGGGGTTTCTTGGGGGGCACTTCCCTGAGCCACCCCCTCTCCACCCACCCCATGTGACTACCCTTTGGGGGGTGTCTGGCCAGGCACCCCGGTTAGCAGGTGGTGAGACTGGGGCCTGGAGAACTCTGGTAACCGGGGGGGGGGGGGGGGGGGCAGGAGGCGGGCGCAGTGTCGGGAGTGGAAGCGCCGCTCTCAGGGGCGGATGGACAGAGCTGGCCCCTCACGTGGCGGGCACCTTCCTGTGGCTGTGTGGGCGGGTCCTTGTAATGCACGGTCCCCTGGGTGCTGCCACCTCACACGTTGCCGACATGGCCCTAGGGAAAGGAGGAGCTCCCAGGCTCACAGCCAGACCTGGGCAGAGCCGGCACCTTGGCTCCTGGGGGCTGTGCCACCCTGTGGGCAGTAGAGGCGTCTGTGCGGTGTGGCTGCCACTACAGCAGGGTCCGAATGACACCCCCAGCGCTGGAGGTGGCCTGGCCAGGACCCTGGGGCTCAAGCAGCTGCCTCCCGTCACCTGCTTGTGTCTGGATTCCTAGGACCAGGGTTTGCTGGGCAGTTGCTGCGCGCACACACACACACATCCCCCATCACACCACAGCCGAGGTGGCCCCTTGCACAGATCCCCGTGTCTGAGCTGGGATTACCCTGCAGGCAGCACCTGTCACCACGCGTGTGCGTCTGGCGGTCCCTCCGCCCGGGAGGGTTGGCCCAGCCCACAGCTGTCTCTAAGCCCCGCCCTGGGCCTCCCTGGAGGCTCTGGGAGCACCGTTTCCGGGGCCTGGGAACCGGCCTCCCAGGGAGGGAGTCAGGGCTGGCCCGTGGCCTGGCCAGCATGAGCCCGGGAGCAGCGGCGGGTGGCCCTGGGTCCCCTGGTGGGCGTGCTGGAGGCCGAGGAGCCTGGTGCTGCCTCCCGCACCCCTTGCACCCCTTCCTGGTCTCCGCTGGGCACAGGCACAGAGGCCTCCGCTGACTCTCCCCTCCCCTGTGCACAGGGCGAAGCCGACGCACACCACTGTCAACTGCTGGTTCTGCGCCCAGGACACGGTGGTGCCCTACGGGAACCGCAACTGCTGGGACTGCCCCCACTGCGAGCAGTACAACGGCTTCCAGGAGGTGCGTCCGCCCTCGTCCCGCCCTGCCCCCTCCCGCAGCCCGGGACCGAGGTCACTTGTCCGGAGTCACACCGACCAAGTGGGCAGGCTGGGGTTCAGCCCCGGGTCTTTCTGGCTCACCCCGCTCTCTGCTTGGCGCTTGGCCAGGGGTCAGCGGGCTCTCTGTGAGAACCAGGGAGGCTCCAGGCTTTGCAGCCACACTGTCCTGTCCCCAGGACTCAGCTCTGCCGAGCCCCACCACAGTAGGAAACCTGGTTCCCAGACAGCGCCCCCCACGTGCCCTCGTCTGCAGGCCCCTGCACCACACGGGTCCGGGCTGCGCCCCTGGGGCTGCACGCTTGTCTGTGGGGGTTCCTCGTGAGTTCTGTGGGGGACAAGCGGCTGAGGTTGCATGGAGAGGGAGTGGGAGCGCTGGAAGCTGCTACCCTGGCTGTCACCGCCCCGGCCTCTGGCCTCGCCCTGGCCGGGCTCCGCTGACCCTGCGCCTCCCCCCCAGAACGGCGACTACAACAAGCCGATCCCCGCGCAGTACCTGGAGCACCTGAACCACGTGGTGAGCGCGCCCGGCCCCCGCGCCCCCGCGCAGCCCCAGCAGTGGGTGAGCAGCCAGGTGCTGCTGTGCCGGCGGTGCAGCCACCACCAGACCACCAAGGTCAAGCAGCTGGCCGCCTTCTCGCCTCGGGATGAGGTGAGGCCGGGAGCAGGGAGAGGGTGGGCAGCCTGGGTGGGGGGGAAATGCCCAGGGCTCTCCAGACAGTGTCCCCTCCCCCCCCCCAGGCCTGTGCTGGTCCCCCCCCCCCCCCCTTTATCTCGTCAGAGCATGCCCCCATTCTCCCTCCATCATCGCGTGGCTCCTGCTCTCTCTGCTCCAAGCCTGGGACGTCATGGGAACTTAGTGCTGCCAGTCCCGAGGGGTTTGTCCCTGGGCAGGCAGGCGGCTCCCGCTGGGGCCCTGTCCCTCTGAGTCAGGTGCCCCCGCTGGCCGGACACTGCTGTGGAGCTGGTGGAGGGGCGGGAGCTGGATGCTAGGAGTTCACACACACACCCCCCCCCGGGCCTGCCATGGAGCCCAGCAGCCTTGTCCTCTGGCTCCGTGGTTGGCAAACTGCGGCTCGAGAGCCACATGCAGCTCATTGGCCCGTTGAATGTGGCTCTTCCACAAAATACCACGGCCTGGGCGAGTCTATTTTGAAGAAGTGGCGTTAGAAGAAGTTTAAGTTTAAAAAATTTGGCTCTCAAAAGAAATGTCAGTCGATGTACTGTTGATATTTGGCTCTGTGGACTAATGAGTTTGCTGACCACTGCTCTAGCTGGTCCTGCCTTCCCACCCCCAGACCGGTGGTTGTGACCTCAACAGCTGAGGCCCCGAGACGCTGGCTTTCCCAAGGCCCAGCTGGGAACGGGGCAGGGAGAGATGGAGGCATGTGTGACTGGGCCACCAGGGCAGCTTTGACCCCAGCAAGATAAGGTCAACCTGATAACCCGCTGGCCCTGCAGACAGATGTTTGGGGGCCCTGGAAACGGGGAGAGGAGCGTTGCTGCATCCTTAGGAGGAGGGAGGGTTGGACTGTCTGCAGGCTGTTCCTGGAGCCCAAGGACCTGCAGCTCCCACTCAGCCCAGCCAGGGCCTCTCGTGCTTTCTAGACCCAGGGCTTACCAGCGGGGAGGCCCTGCTTCTGAGTGTCTGTCTGCTCCAGCCCAGAGCCACCTGCTCCCGTGGGTCCCACCCCCACCCCCACCTCACCCCCCGGAGCAGTAGAACTTGGCCAGAGTGCCTCCGTGCCCTGTGGACCCCGCTGTGTCCTGGGCTCTGGGCTCGGCCTGACTCCCGGTAGACGTCGCACGCGCTCAGGGTGCTGTTTGTCCTGTGGGCAGTGGAGGGAGCAGGATCAGAGTGGGGACAGCTTGCCCGTGGTCACCCCACTGATAAGTGAACCCAAGAACCTGAGCCTCTGCCCCGACCCGCAGGGCAGGTACGACGAGGAGATCGAGGTGTACCGGCACCACCTGGAGCAGATCTACAAGCTGTGCCGGCCGTGCCAGGCGGCCGTGGAGCACTACATCAAGCACCAGAACCGCCAGCTGCGCGCCCTGCTCGTCAGCCACCAGTTCAGGCGCCGGGAGGCCGACCAGAGCCACACGCAGGTCTGAGCAGTGCGCCCACGGGCATGTGGGGCGTCACAGCCCTCGGGCTTGTGCAGGAAAGCCCCTCCCAGAGGGCTGGGCCCACAGCCTGGTGGGCAGCTCTCCAGAGCCAAGGCCCCTCCCGGGAAACCCTTCCTGTGGGCCCTGTTCCCAAGCCCCCTGTCAGCAGCTGGAGAGGGCGTCCCCAGCAGGGAGGCTAAGTATGGGGTCCACCCATCGTTTGCATACCTGACCGTCTTGAGCCCCGATGTGTCTGGGCACTTGCCCACACCTGCATCCATTCCCCACATGGCATTTCCCCAAAGCACCGTGCGGCGGCGCGCTCTTAGGCTCTGCAGCGCCCACCCAGCCAGGAAGCCAAGCGGGGAGGTGAAGTAGCGTGTGGGGGCCCCACACCCCGTGTGCCGAGGCACCAGGATTTGACCCCGGAACCAGATGGCTAAAAGTCATTAACTTTAAAATTATGTATTTACTGATTTCAGAGGGGGGGGAGAAGGAGCAAGAGATAGAAGCATCAACGATTAGATAGAAGCATCAATGATTGAGAGAATCCGATCAGCTGCCTCCTGCCTCTGCACACAGGATCGAGCCCGCAACCCGGGAATCGAACCATAACTTCCTGGCTCATAGGTAGACACTCAACCACTCAGCCACGCCGGCCGAGCTAAAACTCACTAATTTTTATCACAGTATTCAGTTAGTGGAATGTTCTGTGAGGAATGGATGCAGGTGTGGGCAAGTTCCATCTGATAGAGTGGCGAGTGGGTGTAGATACAGCCCCCCCTCGTCCCCAGAGGCGCCTGTGTCCAGTGCAGGCGGTTTCCAGGCCACAGCCGGCTCCTGCCCGCACGGCGCACGGCAGGGCGCTCGGACCTGTGCTTTTTCTCCTCGCCTTGTGTTTCTACACTGAACAACTTACTGCCGTATTTTTAAACTTAACTTTGGCCAGAGTTATTTATATGTTTGTTATAATTCCAGTAGGAATTTATGGTGAGAATTTGGCAAAAATATTGAACAATTTATATGAAAGAATAAGGTCACCATAACATCAAAAGCTCTCTCTGAAGAATGTGGTAGGCCCTCCCCACACGTGAGCCGGGTCGGGGGTTCAGCCGGAAGCCTAGAGAAGGTCCGAGGGTTCCGGGCCTGGTCAAGGCGGCGTCTCGGATCAGCAGGCCCCGGGTGGGTTCTTCAGCCAGTGCTCCGGCCCTGGCCGGACCCCGAGCACGGAGCGCACTGGCACTGGCAGTGGCTGTGGCTGTGGCTGTGGCTGTGGGCGGCTCTCGCCATCTCGCTGACCCTCTCTCCCTCCCTCAGAGCTTCTGCTCGTCCGCGGTGAAGGCCCCGGTCCAGGTCATCGCGCTGCGCGCCCTCGCCTTCCTGGCCTGTGCCTTCCTGCTGGCCACCACGCTGTACAGCACCAGCGACCCCTTTGCCCCCGGCGCCACCCTGCCCCCAGCCTTGCCCCCTGGGGGCAACGGCTCGGCTGCTCCTGACAACGGCACTGCCCCTGAGGCTGAGGGCTGGCGGCCCCTGCTGGGCCTGCTGCCGGAGCACGTGACGGAGCAGCTGCAGGAGGCCTGGGCCTACGGGCGGGGCCACCAGACGGGCGTCGTGGTGCTGGGCCTGCTCACCTGCCTGCTGGCCATGCTGCTGGCCGGCCGCGTCAGGTGCGTGCGGGCTGGGGCGGGCGGGCTGTGGGGCGGCAACAGCTGTCCCTCCGGCAGCTGGGAGTCGGGGCGAGGCAGTACATGACTGGCCGGAGCGGAGGCAGCGGCACTCCGAGCAGGCCCTCAGACTGCCATTGGTTGGGGCCACCAGGGCCAAAGCGCCTCGCTTCTCTCCTCCTCAGACCCCTAATTACCACCCACCCGGTGTGGGTGCCCTTGGGCCCCGATTTCCCTCCCTGTTCTGATCGGTGTTCCTGTCATCGCAGTGACTCAGGAAGGTTTCTGTTTTTCTTTCTTTTAAAATATATTTATTGATTTCAGAGAGGGAGAGAGAGAGAAACATCAATGATAGAGAATCATTGATTGGCTGCCTCCTGCATGCCTCCTACTGGAGATTGAGCCTGCAACCCAGGCCTGTGCCCTGACTGGGAATCAAACCTTGAACTCCTGGTTCGTAGGTCTGTGCCCAACCAGTGAGCAGCACAGGCCGAGCTGGGGAGGTTTCTGAGCCGCGTTTTTACTGGCTGGAACACTCAGCTCAGGGGAACGGACCTGCTCGGAGCTGAGCCGCGTGTGAGTGCTGGAGGCACTTGCGCTCTTGGCCCTGGATTCTGTCTCTGAGCAGGACGGGTGGGTGGGCAGCGGCGGGAGGATGAGGGGACTTGTCTCGCCGCGATGGGCGCTCACACAGCCCGCTCTCCCGCAGGCTCCGGAGGATCGACGCCTTCTGCTCCGGCCTGTGGGCCCTGCTGCTGGCTCTGCACCTGGCCGAGCAGCACCTGCAGGCCCCCGCGCCCCACTGGCTGGACACGCTCAAGTTCGGCACCATGTCCCTGTGCTGCCTGGTGGGCTTGCTGGCGGCCGTGGCCACAAGGAAGGCGACAGGCCCACGGAGGTTCCGGCCCCGAAGGTCAGAGAAGCAGCAGTGATGGCGGGGGGAGGACAGACGGACAGACAGCCCGAGCTTTGCCCCCAGCCCAGAGCAGGGCACTTCTCTGTCTTGGCTCTTTCTTTCTTCCTGCCTCACTCATCCCTGCCCAGCCCCTGCCCTTCCCTGAGGATCGGCCTCCCCCCTTTTTCCTTTCCACACCAATAAGTCACCCCCAACCTAAGACACTCTCGGGCCAAAGAGCCTCTCACTGCCCCAAGGCCAGCACCCAGGCGACGCCCACACAGGCTGCTGGTGGCCTTGGCTTCCTCCTGGCAGCGCAGGCATGCCATCCTGCCACGGCCCTGCCTGGCTCTGACCCGGGGGATGAGGCTATGTCTGCTTCTCGCACCAGCCCCACTGGGCTCCCGGCACGGCTGCTGACAGTGGCTACAGACAGCCCTTGCCACATGGCCTGACCCCTGGGCAACTTGACCCAGGCAGGTGCTGCTGAACGGGGCCCAGAGGAGAGCCCGCACCTCGTCCCCATGTCCCTTCTCTGGTCTGTCCCTTTGGTCCTGCCCAGTGCCCGGCCGGCCCTGCTGGAAACCAGTGAGACCAGAAGTCTGGCTGCCCCCTGGCCTCTGCCCATTCCCACTCAGACCCTCCTGAGCCCTCCCACCCTCAGCCTCCTCCCCTGGGAATGCAGGGTGCGGTTCTTGGGCCCAGACTGGCTTTGGCCATGCGTTTGTAGGCAAGGGTCCTCTCGAGGTGAACAGTAGGAGGCCAGCAGGGTCTGGACAGCCAGGTGTGGTGGGCGCTGGCCCAGGTTGGCACAGCTGTGGTCCATGCACTCCGTGCCCCCTCTCCGGGGAGCCCGGGCTGGGCCCTCCACCGGCCCTGCAGGGTTCGGGCTTCCGGGCAGGGTCCTGACTGGCTGGCCCTGCCTCTGCCCCTATCGATGCCCAGACATCCCAGTTTCTCCCCTCCATTGGATGCTGGGAGAGATCTAGTTGCCCAAGGTTAGCTCGGGGTAAGCGGCCCAAGGGACGTGCAGGTCCATGAGAGCACCAGTCTTTTGTCATTTTGTGACTCGCCTGTCACAGTCGCTACTCCTTTGGCCCCTAGAGCCTCGCGGGGGTGCTGAGGCTCCCGGTTTCTGCTTTCCCGCAGGGCGTCCACAGAGGCCTCGGCGGCTCCGGGCCAAGCCGAACCTCAGGGTGCTCTGCACTGTCCCTCCAGGGCCCTGTCCTGCCGCTGGGCACGTCGGAGCCCAGGGCAGGCAAGAGCAGGTGACACGGGCGTGAGGGCCACTCAGCAAGGGGCCACCGACCAGCTGAGAGGCGGGGGAGGCACAGGCCTGGCCAGGCCCGAGCGAGGTCCCAGGGAGCACAGGAGCCGCCCCGGCAGCGGGTGGCCTCGGCCTGTCCGCTGGTTGTGTGTGGAGGGCACGGAGGAGGAGGGGGTGCAGAGCCAGGACCTGGCCCTGCTGGCGCGGCCGCCTGCCCCTCCCCGCCAGCCTGCGGGCAGGGGGGCATTGCCCGCGGAGAGCCAGGGCGGTCTGGGCTGTGCGCGCCCTTGTCTCTGAGCCTCCCGTTTTCAAGGAAGCTAATGCCTGCTTTTCTTGGCGCTGAGGAGAAGCAGGACATCGTGTGTGTGTGTGTGTGTGTGTGTGTGTGTGTGTGTGTGTGTATTTAAGTTAAGTTATTTATAATCATAACCAGCTCCCCAGCTGGCCGGGCCCCTGCTGAGCAGATGTCTGCCTGCCCCAGCGGGGATGGGAAGACCCTCATGAAATGAGCTCAGCCGAGGGGGCTCCTGGCCTTTTTAGTCTGTGACTTTATAAACTGCCCACCAGACCCTTAAAGTGGCATTACTTGGAGCCTATCCCAGCACCTCCTGACCTTAGCGGCTACAGCGGAGGACGTGCAGGCACCACTGGGATCGTGGCTTGGTAGCTGGGAGTGTCACCCCTGCCAGGGACCTCTGTCCCCAAGACCTGTCTTCTCCCTCTGGGTCTGGGTCCCACCCGGGCCTGGGGCAGCGTGTCCCTGTCTGCTCCGCCTGTCGTCTGCCCTGTAGTGTAGACCTGCGGATGATTGTCCAGTGGCCCTCCACCCTGTAACCGCAGCTCCCGCCCGTGTGTGTCCATCTGAATTTTAATAAAAGCCTCCGGGGCCCTGCTGACCCGTGGCTCAGGTATCGCGTCTTTTTGTTTTTTCTTCACGTTCTTTCCGAGGCGCCTGCGCCGGGGGCGGGACTTGGGGTACAGGCGTGCCCAAGGAGTCCGGCTTGGGAGCCGGGACGTGGAAATGGAGGGGCAGGGCCAGCTGCCCTGTGTCCCCGGGTGGGGTGTCCCTGTCTCAGCAGACAGCGACTTACAGAGCTGCTCCTTCCGCTCTTGGCTTGGGCTGGGACGGGGCCGCTCTCTGTCAGATGGGACGCCGTACAGGCACCTGGCCCTCCTCGGTCCCCTTACCCCGGGACGTAGACTCGGATCCGGGCTCGTGCCTGTGGAGCCGGTTCCGGAGCGCGGGCGGTGGAAGCTTCGGCTCATGTGAAGCGCTCAGGAGCCAGCGGAGACGGCCCTTTACCAGGAGGCTCCCGGGAACCGGTCTGCGCCCGGGACCATAGCTCACACCGGCACCTTACGAGGATCCGCTAGTTGGGAGGGTCAGACCGGAGAACTGTCTCCCCCCAATGCCGACATTTATACTGGCATCAGAGACAGGCCAGTCATCCAGGGCGGGGTCGTGGAAAGTGCTGGCAAGACCCAGCTTGTCTGGGCCAGCTGACCACCTGCGAAACCTGTAGGCCGGCTCAGCCCCTCTCCTCGCTGCTGGAGGGCGGGAGGGTGCCGGAAGCCCCGAGGCGTCCTGCTGCTTCTGCTGGCCGGGCCTGGGCGCGCCCTGCTCGGCGGCTCCTCCGGACACACCTGGTCCTCTCGGCACAGGCCCCGCGGGGAATGGCTTTCAGGGCAGGCTGCCAAAGTACCCGGCATCCTTTGCTGCCTCTACATGCCTAACGCTCCCCCTCCTGCCACAGAAGCGTAAAACCGTCTCTTCTGTGTGTGGGGGGTGGGGTGGGGGGGGTTCCCAGGTGTCTGGGCTTCAGGACAGGTTGGCAGATGGAGCTGGGCGAGCAGCTTGGCTTGAGCTCCTGCCTTCATTTCCCCGTGCTCCGCCTGGGTTCTGAGGTCCAGGCAGCCTGCTGGCCCTCCGACAGCGTTAGGAAGGTCACGTGACCTCCAGGGGGGCAGTGCTTGCTGAAGGGGAGGGGGGAACTAGCAGGAACTCCTCGGGTGCAGGAGGCCGGGGGAGTCCCTTAGCCGCCCGGCTCTGCCGCAGGGCCTGGCCGGCCTGCCCATCGTCGGCACACTGTCCGGGGCTCCTTTGTCCCTGGGACCGAGGTAAGGCCGGACCTCCCGCAGCTCCGTCCAGACAGCGGGCAGACTAATGTATTAACTGCCTCTGTCCCCGCCTCTGTAATCGGTTGCCTTAATCAGAAGCATGGTTGACATTCTGGCTTGGGGCCACCGGGTCCTGCTATGTGATCTGGACCATTCTCGAGTTAAAGGGACACTGTCACCTTCCATCTTTTGGGCAGCCTTGTGGTCACGGGTCTTCTCCAAGTTCAAGTTTGGCTTGGGTCCTGCGTGTCTCTTCCTGGGGACCCTAAGCCTGGTCACCCCCCTTGGCTCTACAAGACACTGAGATGAATGTCCGCTGTGGAGGCCAGAGGGCAGCAGTCGGATCCCGGAGCCGGGCCCGGGAGCAGGGCCCCGAGCTGGGCCGCTGCCGGAGGCTCTGGGCACAAGGAGGAGCCCCAGGCCACTGGCCGCTCCTGGGGGCCTGGCAAGGGGCTGGCATTTCTGCTTCAAGGCGAAGGGTTGGCGTGAGGTTGGCAAGGGCGACAGTGTCACTTTAACACTGAGACCCATGGCGGAACCAGTTTGCTGTGACGGATCGGAGGGGGCATGCGGGGCGGTGGGTCACGCTGCACCTCCAGCCACCGATCCTAACGGTGTGAGTGGTCGGGCTGCTTTCCGCTTCAACTAACGCACGCCGCCTCCGGGACTCCGCCTCCGGCCCCGCCTGGGCCAGGCTGACCTCCTCTCCCTGCCCGCGGCCTCTTGCAGGTACCTCCCCGGAGACTCGGCCGGCCTTCTCCCCGCGGGCCCCAGCCTGGCCGTCCCCTACCCGGGCGTCGCCGCCTCCTCGCCGTCTCTCTTCTTCCCCGCCTCGCCCGGCTTCCTGCCCCTCACCAGCCAGCAGCTGTTCCGGTCTCCCCGGCGGGCCTCGCCCTCCTCGCTGCCCGGCCGCCTCAGCCGGGCCCTCTCGCTGGGCACCATACCCTCTCTGAGCCGAGCAGGTAAGAGGCCCTCGGGGGCAGCTGGGCACCGGGACTTGGGCTGTGTACAGGCGGGAGGAACTGGGTTCAAATCCTGCCGTGTCCACTAAGCAGCTGCCCTTCACCAAGGGACTTACTGGCTCTGAGCCTCAGTTTCCCTCAAGAAAAGAAGACCGGTAGTAGAACCGGCGCCAGGTGGCTGTGAGAGAGAATGAGAGGCTCACAGGGCAGTGCATCCAGCAGGCGCTCAGTAAATGTGTGAGCCTGTTCTCACCCTCCTGTTACCGCCGCTGTTTTCAGACCTGGGCTGGGCACTCTGCCCCGACCGCTCCGTGTGGCCCGGGGGGCGGGATTCAGCAGGTCAGTCCTGAGTGCTCGCGCCCGTGGGCCCTGCGTGACCGCCACTTGGTCCTGGTCGCGAGCGCGGTCTCCTTCTCCACCGTCCCCGCAGGATCGCCCTGGGGAGGGGACTGTGAACTCGGCCGCTTTCCTCCTCGGAGCGCTGTGGCCTGTGATGACCCTCAGCCCTGGGGAGCTGCCTGGAGCCGGCTGGGGGAGCCTCGCCCATGGGGGGGGGCCCTGAACGGGACCCCGTCTCTGAGAACGTGGCGCCCCTTGGTTCCCCAGGGCAGTGTGCAGTCGCTGTGTCATCTCAGCTGCTCAGCAGCTCTGCCGAGTGGGCTCGGTTTCCTTGTGACTTGCCCGGGTCCCACTGCTGCTGGGAGGTGGGGTAGGCCCCGCTCAGGACTGTGCGGGTGGGGGCCTCCTAGGTAGGGTGGGCCCCGCAGGAGGGAGGCTCACAGGGACAGTGTCGGGGCGGAGGCCTTCCGGTGGGGGCGAAGGTGGGATTGCACCGAGCACACAGACCTGGACTCGGACGTTTCTGTGGAACCGCGTGGGGCGGGTGCTGGGGGAGGCGCTCCTGCCTGGAAGCCATTGGTTAGCAGAGTCCCTGCGTCCCCGCGCGGGCCACCGCCCTGGCCTGGCCCAGCTCCGGCCTCCTGGGCCTGTGTGCACAGCAGCTGGGGCAGGGGCACCGGGAGCCCTGGCATGGGCACTGGGAGGCCCACGGCTGCCCTTCCCCACGTGACTGCTGTCTGGAGCTGCCCACCAGGAGCCGGGGTTCCAGGCCGTCGGGGTGGGAAGCGGTAGGGTTGGGCCCACGGCGGTGCAGACCCCAGACCATCTTGGGGAGAGTCGCAGACGGCTGGGGGTGGCACTCAGCGTCTTGGTTTATCCTTCACACAGCAAATGGCTCGGGTTAGTGGCAGGCCCTCGGGGTGAAAGCAGGGCTGTGGGTGACAGGCCATGGGGCTGGAGGGCGGGCACCTGTCGCCGGCAGGCCTGACCCGTCCCTGTCTCCCCACAGACTCGGGGTATCTGTTCAGCGGGAGCCGCCCGCCGTCGCAGACGTCTCCACCGGGGGAGGCGCCCGTCCCGGGTAAGAGCAGTGATGGGGAGGCAGCTCGGGGGTTTCTGAGGGTTGTGTGTTACACATGAACCTGGGGGTCAGGCAGGGTCTGTTCACATCCCATCCCTGCGCCTCCCTGTGTGCAGGCCTGGGCAAGTGACCGTCACCCGTGCCTCGATTTCTTCAGTGCCATGGGCGTGGGCATTAGGGTGAGATGGAATGCTCACACTCGGGGTCCCGCCTTCAGCAGGCCAGAGAGCTGACCTTAAGTCTCAAGAATTGGTTACCGTCCCAGCTTTGCTGTCAGCTGAGGGCAGTGCCAGGGCCGCTGGATAGAAATCGCGAGGCAGAGGGGACACTGCTGAGCTCCCACGGGGCCTGGCGGGCGCAGGCTCCCCCTCTGCCCAGCCTGGCCTTTCTCCTGGGTAACGGGAACGGAAGAGGCGTCAGTGGGCTGACTGACCACCACAGACGCCTGCGCTATAACCACCGTTTTGTCGCCCTCCGCCCTCCAGATTACTACTCTCTGCTGCTGGGGAGCTGCCCCTCGTCCCCGTTCCCGTCCCCGGCGCCCTCCGTGGCCGGCTCGGTGGCCTCCAGCACCGGCTCGCTGCGCCACCGCAGGCCCCTCATCAGCCCGGCCCGGCTCAACCTGAAGGGGCAGAAGCTGCTGCTGTTCCCGTCGCCGCCCGGGGAGGCGCCCGGCACCCCCAGCAGCTCGGACGAGCCCTTGGCCCTCAACGGCAGCCACTTCAGCGTCGAGGCGCCCCAGGCCCCAGCGCAGGACACCAAGCTCAGCGTGGGTATGTCCTCGGCCCGGCCCTGGGTGCAGGAGAGCCCCCTTGAGCCGTGGGGGCCCCTCTGGGATCGGCGCAGTGCGGGGACCCCGTGAGGAGGCTGCACAGGGCCTGTCCTTGATCCTCTTGGGGTGTGTGCTGCCGCTCCCCAGCTCCGTGGCCCCTGGCTGGGCCTCTCATGGCCTTGAACCCTCCAGGACATTGCTCTGTGAGCTGATAATCTTTTATCGTTTTGCAATTGACCTCGAGGCTGGCCTATTCCTTAGGATGGATCAGAAACCAGGCTGCGTCTGGTGACAGGTCTTTGGTTTTTGCTCAAGTACGGTCTGACTGTCTGTCCCGGGGTGGCCTGTGAGCACCCGCTGAGACACCCTTCTCTGCAGACATGAGGGCCATGCGGGAGAGAGCCAGCGCCTGCAGCAGCCACTCCATCAAGAAGGAGGACGACTCTTCGCAGTCCTCCACGTGCGCGGTGGACACCACCACCCAAGGGTGCCCCGAGGAGACCAGCTGGAGAGGTCTGTGCCTGCGTTGTGTCGGGGGAGGGCAGAGCAGCACGGGGCCTCGGGTGTGCAGCCAGAATCACCCATTCTGTCTGGGACCCTGACCGAGAAGGACCCTTGAGGGGCCCCCTAGTGACCGAGGGCGGTCAGGTAACCGCCCAGCGAGCCTGCACCAGCTCCCTCCCTGTTGCCATAGCCTCGGGTCACGTGGTCACAGGCGCTATTTAAACCTTAACAAAATTAAAATTTGGTAACAACACGCCGAGTCCCCAGCTGCACCAGCCACATCCAAGTGCTCCATTGCCCGCGGGGTCCGTGAGCTCCAGGAGGCCTCACCTTCCAGATGGCTCCCAGAGGGCGCCGGCCTGTGCCTGAGTTCAAGTCCTGCCTCCGCCTGCGGGCCCAGGGAGCTGGGAGATAAATCCCGTCAGCACCTGGCACTGCCCGGGAGCGGGGCACATGTATGTGGAAGACGGACGCGGAGGTTTCCTGGAGAGATTGGGTGCTGCCCCCACATGGGGGGGGGGGGTCTGGGGAGGAGCGCAGCGGCATCGAGCTCATGCTAGGGCGCAGAGGGCCGCCTGCTGACCTTGGAGGCCGGGGGTTCTGGTCCCCTAGAGCCCTGTTTCCTGTCTGTAAAGCCAGGTCACAGCCCTGCCCATCGCCTGGTGCAAGCACAGGGCGTCCAGCTAGTCCTCCCGGAGGCCGGACTCCGGACAGGAGGCACCTTTAGGGCAGGACTTGACCGTGACCCGGGCTGCAGTGTCCTCCGAGGGGCGGCCTCGGGGAGTGCGCTGTGGCGGGCCGGGGGCACTGGGGCACAGACCGCCATGCCTCTGACGGGGTCTCTGCTCTCTCCAAGGTCGGTTCGTCCCCTCCCTGGCCCAGGGCCTCCTGGCCGTGAGCCTGACTGCCAACGCCCTCTTCACCTCGGCCTACCTGTACCAGAGCCTGCGCTGACCGAGGGCCCGGCCTCCGCCTCCTGGCACCGGAGCGCCCAGAGACCAGGTGCTGCTGCTGCCACTGCCGCGCCCCGCAGGGCCCGCCCCCACCGAGCCTCGGACGCCTTCTCCTCACCGGCCGGCATGGACCGCGGGCTGAGCGCCTGGGAGCACACTCCCCCTCCATCTTACTGACATCAATGTGTTTGGTGCTGCCACGGAGCCAGGGTCCCCGGGGGCTGCACTGTCCGGCCTATGGGGCCCCCACCACCGCCTGCAGCAGGAGCCCTGCCCGGACCCCGCCCACGGGCCACGGTCACCTCTCAGCGCCATGTCCCGGGCTCCGGCTCCTGTGGCCCCTGTCCTCTCCCAGCCCCTCGAGGATGAGCGTCCTCTGCCCCCGGGCTCTCCGGCTCCGCTGGGCCTGCAGGACGCGTGTAAGCATCTTCCCCAACTCCCTTCTGCCCAAGTGCACGTCGTACCTCCGGTGGCCTCGGGCAGTAGCCCTCAACCCGAGGACACTACCCAGGGCCCCTCCCGTGCTGTCCACAGGGCATGCTGACCCTCCGCTGGGTGTGCCGTGGGACTGTCCAGGGCAGCCTGCAGGGGGCAGGTGAGACCACCCACCGCCATGGCCCAGCTCCTTTCCGCTGTGGGGCCCCGCCCTCCCTTTCGTTCCGCCGACGCCCCACCGAGTGTGGCCTAGTCCTCCGGCCCCCTGGGCAGCTCTGTCCCCTCTGTCCTCGCCATCGCCCTTCTGCCGCTGCCCGATCACTCCCCCACCCAGGTGCTGGATCCTGCCCCCCTGCACGGGGAGGGCCCTGGGATGGCACAGGGACCCTCCACGACGCGGGGCTGTCAGACCCCAGTCCCTGCTGCCCTGGGCCTGGGACAGAGGGTGGGCGGCACGTGTGTGTACGTGACTGCACATGTATGCATGTGACGTGCAGGCATCTGTGCTGCGGGGGAGGGAGTGGCTGCCTGGGTGAATTCTGAGACGTGGGGGCTCGGCAGGAGGAGGGGTCTTCGCTCCACCATTCAGGGATAAAGTTTAATTTTATTTTTCTACTCATTCTGCCGGGGAGGCGTTTTGCTGGGAAGCAGGAGCCTCCGTCCTCCCAGCCAGGGAGGGTCGTTTTTTTAAGCTTTGGGTGCTTTTTTAGTAATTTTTTTTACCAAGTGGAGGAGGAGATTGCTGTGACTTCCTTCTCCCTCCTTCCCCCACTCACGTCCTGAGAGCTACGGCCTCCTGCCCTGACCCCTACAGAACACGGGGTCGGGCCTGAGGGCCACACCGGGACCCGGCGTCTCGGCCTCCCTTTGTACAGTGGGCATGTGTCACCTTTTTAATTTTATTTTCTGCCTAATAAAGCCAAACTCCATTCTCAAATGCACTTCCTCTCTGGCTCCGAGGAAGCCCCCCATGGAGCCCACCCCCCAGGCCCTGGGTCCGAGCTCCTCACCGAGACCGACGGGAGAGGCTGGCGGGGAGGGGCTTACCTAATGTTTTGGTTCAAACAAAACACCCAGCCCTCTCTTTACAAAAGCAAAAGAACTGGAGAAGACCCCAGCCTTTGAACTGTGCTTGTCTTTATTCTGCAGCTCGGCCCCGAGGACCCCACAGGGTGGGGACCGGCCGGCTGAGGTGGAAGTGGTGTCACATTGTCCAGCACGGAGCTCCAGGGTCCCCGGCTCAGGGTGGGTGGCAGTGTCCCCAGAAAGGCTCAGGGATTTGAACAGGAGACCAGCGCCAACAGAGAAGGCGGGTGCCCTGCAGCATGAGCAAGGCAGGCCTGCAGGGGGGTCCGAGGCCTTGTTTTCTCCTGAGCCCTCTCGAATGGCCTGGGGTCAGCAGCTGGGCTCCCCACCAGCCCCTCCAGGGCAGACCCCAGGCCTCATGGCTGGGCCGAAGTCCGCCGGCCCAAGCAGCGGGTACAGGGTGGGCACAGGGGAGGCCCTCAGAGGTGATGAGCTGGTTGTCACAGCCGCCAGCCCTGGTGGGTGTGGGGCAGCCTCGGGGGGTGAGCTGGGCCTGCCTCTACTGGCTGTGGGTTAACCAGCACTGGGCCGCCATCCGGGGCCATGGTAGGATCATGAAGCCACAGCACAATGCAGGAGCCCCAGTAAGTGTGGCTCCTGGCCCAGCACCCAGAGGCAGGGTGGCTGGTGGATAGTTGGCTCTAAACCTGGCCTTGAGTTAGATGGTAATGGGCAGGGCCAAGCCGCCTGCAGGGGGCGCCACAAACACCTGAATTCACTGACCACAGGGGTCCTTGTGATGCCCCCTGAGGCCACGGGAAGCCCACTTCTGGGAAGCCCTGTCTTTCAGTGACTGCAAGTCCCCTGGTCCAGGGCTCCCCCTGGCCCTGCGCTATAAGAGGGAACCTGCGGAGATGGCTCCTTACTCCGCCTCGATGGAACCAGGATGAGGCTGCAGCTGAGCCCGGGATGTTTGTCCTGCCCCCAAGCCAGATAAGGACCGTTCATAGGCTAAGGGGCTCGTAGGGGAGACTTCCCAAGACAAACCCTGAGGTTTGGGGGGAGCCTCCAGTTGTCAGAGCGGCCCTGGGGCAGAGGCAATGCGGCTCTGGCCCCGAGCGGGAAGTAGCCAGCGGCTCAGGTTGAGGGTGCGGGTGAGGATTTTTTGGGGTCCTTCCCCTCAGTGCTGCAGGTGGAACCCGTTTCCTGGCTGTTGGTCCATTTTTGGAGAACCAGAAAGGTTGTGAGTGGCGATCTCCAAGTGTAGCAGCACTGTCTGTGGCGTGCCCTCCGCCACTGAATTCACGCTGGTGCTCGGCATGGTGCGTGGGAATTAAGAATTAACACATGTGTCAATGTGAGGGGGCTTCCTCGGCCCGAGGCACCGTGGCCACAACCAGGCGCCTGTGTGACAGGTGGGCATGCTGCGGGGCCACTTGGTGCCTTAAAAAAATTTAAACCTCACCCAAGGCTGTTTTTACTGATTTTTAGAGAGAGAGAAACCGACACAAGAGAGAAACATCCATCAGTTGCCTCCCATACGTCCCCAACTGGGGATCAAACCCAAAACCTAGGCATGTGCCCTGACCGGGAATCGAACCACAACCTCTGGTGCATGGGACAACGCTCCAACCAGCTGAGCCGCCGGACCAGGGCCTGGGCCTTGTATACACATTTCTCCAGGTGAATCTAACTCTTCTAATACCAGTGGCATTTCCAAATTACCGTCTCAGTTACGGCATGAGCACAGCGCCGGAAATTACCATCTCAGTTACACGGGTGAGCACAGCGCCGGGCTGAGGCCCCAGGAGGAGTTGGGGGCTGAGCAAGGGCGGTGGTCTCCCGAAGGTGATTTTAAGGCGGAGACTGGTACAGAGCAGCCACCCCAGGGCAGAGCCCTGCGGCCTTGGGCCTTCCCAAAGCAGCGCAGACGTCTGGGATTTTGTCTGGAGATTTGCTTGGTTTCTGTTTTTTCATTCAGAGACTAACAGCTTGTCTTGAACTGGGTTGGGCATGGGGACAAGGTTCTCTGTTGTGACCTTGTAAACGGTAAAGGGGGCGTTGGCTTCCATATGTCATTGTCATTTGGCCCCTGCACTCCAACCCGCCCAGCTGTGCTCCGCATTCGCCGAGGGCCTTACCACAGGGCCTGTGTCCATGTCCCCGAGCGACCCCTGGCCCGGCCCGGCCAGCGGGACAGGAAGAGACCAAGTTAGCACGTCCCTCCCGTCGCTTCCGTGCTGAGTAACCAGTACGCAGCCTGAAGCTGCCTCCAAACACGTCTTATTGCTCTTCCCCCCACCACACACAAACGTATCAGCATGTATGCACTTAGCATGGATTTTCTAAGTGTTATCCTATGTAAAGGCTAGAGCTGCTTGTAGAGCTTCATTAATAGTAATACCAGTCCCCTCACTGGGACAGGGTGGCAACGCGGGAACCAGATGGGCCCACAGGAACGCTGCCCGTCTCTGTAAGTCTAATTCTGTGCCGAAGTAAAAGGCTTATTGAAAAGCATCGCACAGAATCGGGGGTCCTGACTGTAAAACAGCCCTGCCTAATGGGACAGTTGTTTTAACTATTTTTTGTTGTTGTTGTTGTTGATTGATTTTTGAGACAGGAAGGGAGGAAGGAAGAGAGAGAGATTGATTGTTATTGCACCCACGCAAGCGTCTTTGGTGGATTCCTGTATGTGCCCTGACCAGGGATCGAACCCCCAACCTTGGCACATCAGGACAGGGCTGCAACCCGCTGAGCACCCAGCCAGGCTGCCTGAAACGCTCAGTGTTTTTGAACAGGGAGGTAGCCCACGTTTTCATCTTTATTGCGCCTCTCCATTACACAGCCCGTCCTGCCCCGAAGGAACGCAAACCTGACTGTTGGCAAAAATTACTCCTGGGAGCCGGGAAGTAGGAGTGAAAGCCGGATTTCCTGCATCCCGTGTACAATATACCTGTCCTCCAGCACTTACGGTTTTACACGTGTGTATGTGTGTGTATTTCCATAGCACACGAGAAGCTATGCAGAGAAAGGCTGGCTGCCCGTGGGAAGCCTGCGCGTGTGGAGCCGGCTGGGGCTCCGCCTCCACAAGTCATTACTGACCCGCTCCCCGGGATGAACTAATCACTCCCCTGAGACCCCGTTTCCCCGGGAAGAACAGGGCTGTGCTCTGCCTCCTAGGCCGTGGCTGGGTAAAGGTGCTGGGTGTGAGCCCCTGTAGCAGCTGCTCCTTCCGCAGTGACTGTGATTGGGGGGGGGGGGGGGGCCGCACCCCAGCGCACAGAGGCTAACAGCACACCTGGTGTAAACACCAGCTCAGCCACTGCCCGCGACGAGTCGGACCCTTGGTTTAGTCCTCCTGGGCCTGGCTTCATCACTGTCAAACGGAGGGTGGAGTCCGTGCCGAACAGCGGCTCCTGGGGCTCCCAGAGGAACAGTCACCCCTCCACTTCCCGCCTCCCATTCTCAGCACCTCCGCCCTCCTCTCCCAGCTTGGGGGGGGGGGGGGGGCGGGAGAATACAAAACTCTCCGTGTGCTGTCAGTTAATCTCTACCAGCCCAGGGACCGAGCCCCTTCTCCCAGCACCTGACACCCCTCCCCTCCCGGCCCCGCCCTTCTGCTAGGTCAGGTCCGCTTCTTCCCAGCTGTCTCCCATCTAGATGGTTTTAGGGCCTATGGCGTTCACCGAACAACTGTCAGCTTTCTGAAGGGCTTGAAACTTCAGAATGTCAAGTTGAGGCTCGGCTTCCTCTCCACCTTCTCCCCCGTCACCCCTTCTCTTTCCTTCCTAAGTCAGTTCAGGAGCGTGTGCGGAGGAGAGGGTCTGGGCAGCTGCCGGGTGCCAGGTGTGGGTGTTGGGTCCCCGGCCACCCAGGAGGGCGCCCAGTGGGGCTCCAGAGCTTGGTGGGGTGAGGAGGGGGGTCCGCAGCCCAGAGGAAGGCAACACAGGGTGAGGGCAGCAGCCACAGATGTGGGTGCGGAGGCCAGCAAAGGGAGAAGGGCACCGGGGTCTGGTGATGCGGCGCCACGCTGCTTCCTCCCCCGGCACGGGACGCCCCGCAGGGTGCTGTGGAGGCGCGTGTGCATCTGGCTTATTTCTGTATCACCGACCTCACACACACTCATACTGCGTACCCCCACACACTCACACACACACTCCGTACCCTCCCCACACACACTCACACACTGCGTACCCTCCCCACACAACCCCCTCCCCTCACACACACTGTGTACCCCCCCACACACTCACACACACATACTGCGTACCCCCACACACACTCACACACACACTCCATACCCTCCCCACACACACACTCACACACACACACACTCCGTACCAGTACCCTCCCCCACACACACACACACTCCGTACCAGTACCCTCCCCCACACACACACATGCGTACCCTCCCCCAGAATATCCTGGAGGCAGTGGTTTTGTCACTGCTGTGTCCCAGCCACAGGGCCGTGTCTGGTGGCACCTGTTGAATGAATGAGTGAGCGCTGCAGCCCCGCCCCCTTGGCGGTGGCACATGCCGTAGCCCCGCCCCTTGACTGTGGCTCAGGCCGTAGCCCCTCCCATTGGCAGTGGCACAGGCCGTAGCCCCTCCCCTTGGCGGTGGCTCAGGCCGTAGCTCCTCCCCCTTGGCGGTGGCTCAGGCCGTAGCCCCTCCCCATTGGCGGTGGCACAGGCCGTAGCCCCGCCCCCTTGGCGGTGGCTCAGACCGTAGCCCCTCCCCCTTGGCGGTGGCTCAGACCGTAGCCCCTCCCCTTGGCGGTGGCACAGGCCGTAGCCCCTCCCCCTTGGCGGTGGCACAGGCCGTATCCCCTCCCCATTGGCGGTGGCTCGGACCGTAGCCCCTCCCCATTGGCGGTGGCTGGGACCGTAGCCCCGCCCCCTTGGCGGTGGCTCAGACCGTAGCCCCTCCCCATTGGCGGTGGCTCAGACCGTAGCCCCTCCCCATTGGCGGTGGCTGGGACCGTAGCCCCGCCCCCTTAGCGGCGCTCGGACCGGAGGCCGGCGCACCTGCTCGGTGGCGGCGGCGGAGGAGAGCAGTGAACCGTGCGGCCGTGTCCGCTTCGGCCGCAGGGGACGGGGACGACTTTCACTGACGGGGAGGAAGTGGGGGGAGTGGGCTGGGCAGAGGCCTCGGAGGGACTGACTGCTGGTGGGCGGCTGCCGGGCACGGGGGTGGGGAATAGGGGGTGGGAGCGAAGCCCGGGGAGGGGGTGCAGCCCGGCGCCCGCCAGCGGGGGAGCCGGAGGAAGAGGCAGAGGTAGGAGCAGCCCAGCCCCAGGCGTTAAGCCGGGGAGCGACTCCGGAAAAGCCGCCTCTTGCGCCCAGGAACTGAGAAAGGCATGGGAAGTTGGGGGGCGCAGGAATAGAGAAAGGCATGGGAAGTTGGGGGGCTCAGGAACTGAGGAAGGCCTGGGAAGTTGGGGGGGATTCCGTATCTTTTCAGCTTGCTGCTCCGATGCCTGCCCAATCACCCGCCGCCCAAGCCCGGCAACACGAGGGCGCGCGCTCCCTTCCCGCCGCCGGGGGAGCTGGGCAGGACCGGAGGGGAGTTCGGGTTCGGGCTCACTATTTGGGCGGAACCGCCGCACACCTTAGCCGGCCGGGGCCGCCGGGAGCGCTGAGCCCCGAGGGGCGCGGCTGGGACAGGGGTGGCGTTTACCGCCGTCGCCACCAGGTGGCGCCCGTGCCTCCTGGAGCTCAACCCGGAGGCCCCAGAGGTTGGGGAGAGGGAGCTGGGGGGAGGTGGGCTGGGCGGCAGGAAGGGTCTCCCCCCCTCCCCCCCATCTCCCCCCCCCCCCCCCCGGCCCCAGCCTCGGACTCCGCCTCTTTGTCAGGGTGCGCCTCCCAGCCCATCCAGTGCAGAGGTGTGTGCGCATGCATGTGCATGTGTGTGTGTATGCATGTGTACATGTGTGTGCACGAGTGTGTGTGTGTGTGTGTGTGTGTGTGTGTGTGTGTCCGCGCTGTGGACGGGAGACCGAAAGCTCGGTCCCCAGGACAGAGCACAAGCTTCCAACAGACTTAGGTTCAAGTCCCCGTTCAGCCACTGCTGTGAGCTCCTTCCCCGCTTCAGTTTTCTCACCTGTGAGACGGGAGCACACTACCGCCCTCACCGGGCTGTTGTGAGCATTGCAGTCCACGATTAGATGGTGATACACGCGCATGGAGCCCGCACTAAGGGCCAGGCTCTGTTCTTCAAACTTTACTTATTTCAACTCATTTTCAGAGTCCGCTTTCCGGGGACAGGGGATGGGACCGGAGGCCGGGACCTCCGGAGAAGAAAGGAGGCCAGACCTCCACCCCTGATCCCCTCCACCACCACCCCCGCGCCCGCCTCCTGCTGGCCCCTGGTGCTGCTCAGCGCTGAGGGGGTGCCACCCAAACAGGGCAGCGGGAGGAGGGGACCCCATTTGTTTCTGGTTCTGCAGCCCAGCAGCCCACCTGAGCACGTGGAGCAGAGGGCACCGGCCACCACACCCAGCGGAGGGACCGCTGAGGCCTCCGCCCTGGCCCCGAGGCCTCCGCTGTGGCCTGGAGCTCCCCGAGGCTGCTAGGCAAGGTGCCCTGTCGTGGCCGGAGGCCGCCTGGTGGCGGTGGCTGGTGGCCGGGGAGGGAGAGCCGGCACAACACGGCGGTTCCCCCCTCAGGACCATGTGGGCAGCTGCCTTCTAAGGGAAGGTCAGGACTGGGGGGAGCCTCTGTGGAAAGTTGGGGGGATGCCCAGAGGTCGCTGGAGGTAAGGGTGATGGTCAGGAAGTAGGCCTGGGCAGCTAAGGGGGGCTGGAGCACGGGGTGGGGACCTGGGCGATGGGGTGACACCCCTCCCCCCACCCCACGAAGGCCTCAGGTCTCAGGAGCCCCGGCACGGAGAGGCTGGGGCCTCTAAGGAGGACCCTGGTTTGCGTGCTGTGATGGGTCCCCGGAGCGGATTGAGCCGAGGGTGGGGGTGGGGCCGCTGGGGTCCAGCTGAGGCTCGGCCTGGCTGGAGTGGCCTTTGGGGGGGCCCCTGGAGCCCCCCCTCCTGGAGGCTCATTCTGTGATGCTTCTCAGGCCTGACGCTCCAGGATTGGGGCTCCCCCAGGCCTAGCCTGAGCGGGAAGGGGTTCGGACTCACTCACCTGAGTTCTGAGTCCTTGGGCCCGCAGCCAGCTGAGGCCACCAAAGCCCAATTTGTCCCGAGGGGTCGGCGGCCTCACCCTGGTTCCCAGCGAGGTCCTCCCGGGCACACATCCCAGGAGCCTCAGGGGCCAGGCCCGGGGCTGCCTCTGCCCCCTCCCCACCCGCTCAGAGGTCGGAGACCAGGGGCCAGAAGCAGCCCCTCCCCCCCACGGCTGCGCTCACCCCAGAACGAAACACCACAAATAGCATCCACGTCTGAGGGCACCGAGGGCCGTGACCCCGTGGGAGAGGCTGTGCAGCCTCCGCTCAGCGCCTGTTGGCTCGTGGGTACGGTGGGGTCATGGCCGGAACCTGGCTGTGAGGAGGGAGGGGGGGGACGGGGGGGTGCAGGTGTGCTGTGTGGTCTGAAAACAGCCCCTTGGCCAGGGGTCCGGCGGACTCTCCCCGGCCGCCCCCCGCCCCCGCGGGGGCCGCCCGCACCACTTTCCCGGAAGGCTGCCACGCTGCCCGGCAGCTTCTGCGGCGGCTGTCAGGGCCACTTCCTGTTTTTCTCCCCAACGACTTTTGCACCAGCCCTTTCATCCCCTGGAGCTGGGGGGCGGGGGGGCCGGGGGGAGAGGTGAAGGGGAGGCTGCCTGACGTGGTGAGCCGGGGTCAGAGCCTGGGGCCTGGAGAGGCTGAGCCGGACCCGCTGCAGGCTCTGGACTCTGGTCCCCAGCCCATCCAGGAGGCGCTCTGGTGGAGAGGCTGGGGGGCGGGGGGGGGAGCAGGGGGAGGCTGGGGGAGAGGCTAGGGGGAAGGCAGGAGGGAGCAGGGGGGAGGCTGGGGGAGGTTGGGGAGAAGGCAGGGGAAGGCAGGAGGAAGGCTGGGGGAAGGCAGGGGAAAGGCAGCGAGGAGACTGATGGGGAGGCTGGAGGGAAGGCTGGGAGGCCGTGGGGGACACGGGGAGGCCTTGGGGACATGGGGAGGCCGAGGGGACACGGGGAGGCCGGAGGGACACGGGGAGGCCGGGGGGACACGGGGAGGCCGGGGGGACACGGGGAGGTTGTGGGGGACATGGGAGGCTGTGGGGACACGGGGAGGCGGGGGGGACATGGGAGGCCTGGGGGGACACGGGGAGGCCGGGGGGACACGGGGAGGCCGTGGGGACACTCGGAGGCCCGGGGGACATGGGGAGGCCGTGGGACATGGGGAGGCCGGGGGGGGACACGGGGAGGCGGGGGGGGGGACACAGGGAGGCCGTGGGGGACACGGGGAGGCCGTGGGGACACGGGAAGGCCATGGGGACACGCGGAGGCCGTGGGGGACATGGGGAGGCCGGGGGGGATATGGGGAGGCTGTGGGGACACGGGAAGGCCGTGGGGGACATGGGGAGGCCGTGGGGGACACGGGGAGGCTGTGGGGACACGGGAAGGCCGTGGGGACACTCGGAGGCCGTGGGGGATATGGGGAGGCTGGGGGGACATGGGGAGGCTGGGGGGACATGGGGAGGCCAGGGGGACATGGGGAGGCCAGGGGGACATGTTGAGCTGTTGTGTCCAGGGCTCCGTCCAGACCGCTCTGTCCCGTGGACACCTCTGCTTCTGCCGGGTCTTTGCTGGGTCGTGTCCTTGGGGTGCGTCCCCTCTCCTGGCACAGGTGCCCGTCTGCGGAGAGGGAGCACCCTCCGGAGCAATCGGCTTCCAGGCGGGAGGAGTGGTCAGCCAGGAGCCAGCTGTTGGGGGCGGGTAGGGGTGGTGCCCTCCCTCGGCGCACCCCCTAGCTGGAAGGGGCTGAAGCTTTTCCCGGAGGGCAGCAGCGCCCCGGCACCCTCTCCCTGTGGGTGCTGAGTGGGCCTAGAGATTGCTGGAGGTGAGACACGTCAAACCCGTTTCTAGGTTTCAGGGTTCCCCGGAGTTTCAGCCCCAGGACACCCCAGTGGGTCCCCTGTCCGCTTTCTTTTGGGTCCTGTCACGCCCCAATATCCGATTCCATGAAGCCTGTGGGGGCTGGGGCCCTCCCCCTGAGCCTGGCCCCTGGCGGGGCGCTTTCTCCGCAGCCCCCCTCCCTCCCCCCCCCCCGGCGGGAGGAGAGGAGCTCCGGGGGGACTTGGGGGAGGACTCCTCCCGTCCTGAGATGCTGGCCCCCCGCCCTCACCCCCTCGGCCTTGGGCGGGCAGAGGCCTCAGGCCAGGGCCCCGGAGGCCCCCGTCCGATGGCTCAGCTTGGGTTCTGGGTGCCACACACACGGCGGCTGCAGGACTAAAAAGAGCCAGTGGACAGGTGGGGGTTCCCGAACCCCATTACCGCCGTGTACGACAGGAGGCTGGGGGTCTACTGGACCAGCAATAGCAGGGAATGGGCCCGTGAGCCCCAATGCGTCACCTCGGCGTTCTGGGGGCCTGCTTTCTCCCCGGACCCCGCTGTCCAGAGGAAGCCAACGTCCACCCTGTGGATGGACTGGTGCCCGGCCCCGGACAGTGGGATGCTGAGACCTGAGCCCCATGGGAACAGGCTGGCCGGGAGGGCGAGGCTCGAGCAGAACCCCGTTTTCCTTTCTGTTCTCAGCCAGCGGGAGCTCCAATGGGGAAGCGCCAGAAGGCGAGGGCATGGGGCTCCGGGCTGGTGCCAGCCCCGCCTGTGGGGCCTGCTCCTGGGCCTTCGGGAGGCGGCACCTGCGCCTTCCCGGCTGTCTGAGCCCGCCTCTGAGCCTGCGGAGTAACACACCCCGTTTTGCAGAGGAGGGGGTGGACCGGAAGGTGTGGGGGCAGAGCTGGGTGTCAGGGTCCCCAGGGGAGAAGGTTCGAAGATACCCCCCACACACACACCCTATCAGGGCCCAGGGCAGACTCTCAGGGCCGAGACCAAGGCCTGGCCGCCTCACTTTCTCCCCCCCCCCCATACCCCGTGTCACTCCCCATCCCCCCTCCTGTACTCCAGGCTTTGCCAGGGTGCACTGCTCTCTGCCCATCCTCCCTGGCACCCAGGGATTGGCCCGGCCCTGCCTCCCACCCCAAACCCCAGCCATTCTGAGTTTGTTTCTTTAAAGAAACTTGTCATTTTAGAATCGTTTTGAGATGGAGGGAGGCATCACAAGGAGAGTGTAGCGTCCCCACACCTAGTTCTCACATCGCTCACTTCCTGCACCGCAGTGGGCCATTGTCACCCGGGAACCATGTGGACACATCACTGTCAAGTGAGGTCCAGGCTTCCTCCAGGCCCCCGGAGCTTTCACCCGGCACCCCTTTCCTGTTCCAGGAGCCCCCCCAGAACCCTCTCCCCCCGGGACTGCCCCCCTCCCCCCAGTCCCCGCGACATCCCGCCATCTGGTCTCCTCCGGCTCCTCTGGGCTGTGACCGTCCCGGGGTTTTTTTGTGGACGGGTGGGGGTTCTGGGTGTGGATGTGTGGGTGGGGGTGGGTGTCCACGGTTCTCGGAAGGAAGCCCACAGAACCGACAGGTCAGGCTCGGCCCGTGCAGCGAGGGTGCTGCCGTGGAGACGCGTTGTCCTGAGGACGTGGACCCGGTGACCTGGCTTCCCCCCTTCACACCGTCCCCTGGGCGAGGTCTGGGCACCGGATGGGATGGGGCCTGCCAGCTCCTCTCCCCCGCGGGCAGGCGGGGCATCTGTCACTGGTTTGGAACTCTTACGCACAGGCTAGCCCAGGGTAGGCAAACTTTTTGATGGAGGGCTACCATGGGTGCTTAAACTGGACCGGAGGGCCGGAACAAAAGCAGCCTGACCATGCCGGCACTCTCCTCTTGGGCTGCTGGTGAAGGAGCGGAGGGGAGAGCAAGAGAACCCTCCGCTCTTTCGGCTCCACGGGCCGGATAGAACAGCCGGACGGTCCGGATCCGGCCTGCGGGCCGTAGTTTGCCCATGGCTGGTAGCCCCCCTCCTTGTCTATCTATTTCATCGTTTCTTTTATTAAAAATATTTTAAAATTTTTATTATGGTTTTAAAACATTCTTAGTGACTTCAGAGAAGAAGGAGAGGGAGTGAGAGCGAATCCTGGATCGGCTGCCAGCGGCGCGGGCCCCACTGGGGGTGGAGCCCGAACTGGGCACGTGGCACCGAGTGGGAATGCAGCTGTGACTTTCCGGTCATAGGAGGAGGCTCAACTACTGAGCCACACTGGCCGGGCTATTCCATTCTTTCTTTCCTTTGTTCTTTTCTTTTCTTTTTTTTTTTAGTCATCACCCAAGGATATTTTTCCATTGGTTTTTAGAGAGAGTGGAAGGGAGGGGGAGAGACAGAGAGAAATATCGATGTGAGAGAGACACATCAATTGGTTGCTTCCTGCACGCCCCGACCAGGGCTCAGGCAGGGGATGTGCCTGCAACCAAGGTACGTGCCCTTGACCAGAACTGAACCCGGAGCCCTTCAGGCTGCAGGCCGATGCTCTATCCACTGAGCCACACTGGCTGGGCCAGTGGTCGGCAAGCTCATTCGTCCGCAGAGCCAAATACCAACAGCACAACGATTGGAATTTCTTTTGAGAGACACATCTTTTAAACTTCTTCTGACGCCACTTCTTCAACATAGACTCGCCCAGGCCGTGGTATTTTGTGGAAGATCCACACTCAAGGGCCAAAGAGCTGCATGTGGCTCGTGAGCCGCAGTTTGCCAGCCACTGGGCTAGGTAATTCCATTCTTTCTCTCTCTCTTTTAAGATCTTTTTTTCTTTCTTTTAACCTTTGTTGTTGAAAGTATTACATAGACCCTCCTTTCCCCATTCCCCTCTCCCAGCCTGCTCATCCCCTCCCTCACCGCCCCGCTGTCTGTGTCCACCGCCTTGTTCCTTACTGGAGGCCGATGCGTGAAATTCGTCAAAGGGGCCCGTTCCTCTTCGTCCGGAAGGCAGTTCCGCCATTCGGCCATCCGGTCTAATCAGCATATTCTGCTTTATTATTGCAGATGTCAGCCTGCACTCACATTTATTTACACCTTGGTTGCTCAGTTGGTCCCAGATTTGGCCACTGGAAACTTGTTCACGGCCCCACTGTGCCCCTCAGACGGGTACCCCCATCTCGGTGAGATTTGGGGCCCCCCATCTCGGTGAGATTTGTGTGGTGGTTTGGGGGCAGCTTTGTACCTTCCCCTTACTTTGTATGATTCCAGGGGTGTTCCCTGGCCCCTCCCCGACCTCCCTCCCCCTTCTCACCCTCCTGATGTTTCTGCGAGCACTTACCCTCATGACACTGTATCTTGTTTTTATTTTCATAGTTTCTCTTCCCACCTGCGCATGGGCTGCGGGAGGCAGGGGGCAGGGCTCTGTGGCGGCTGCTGGTGGAAGGAGTCAAAGCTGCGGAGCCGGGGTCACCCCCAGGGCAAGAGGCCTGAGGTGGGTCAGCCTCCTGGCCCCGGGGCTCCCCACCTTCCGCTTCCCACAGTCCCCGGCCTGGACTAGGACCACCTGAGGGGGCTTGTCTAAAACCAGCTGTTGTCTCTCTCTCTCTCTCTCTCTCTCTCTCTCTCTCTCTTTCTCTTTTTCTCTCTTTCTCTCTCTCATCTAATTTCTCTTCCCTTTTTTGTTTGATGGACTTTATCCTTCCAGTTGTGACCTTTTCCCTTTTTAAAAAAGGTCAATTATTTTTCGCTTGCAGTTTGCAGTCACTGTTACTTTGTATTATTTCAGGCGGACGCCTTGCTGGTTAGATGTTCGCTGGGCGCTGACTCTGTATCCTCACAGTCAGCCTGTCCCTCTGGCTGCCCACCCCCTGAGGGCCGCCCCTGATGCTGCCCAGGGCAGCAGTTCTCTCCTGGTGCTGACGGGGACCTGCAGGAAGAGATGGCCGGTGGCTCGTCCTGTGCACCGAAAGGTCCGCAGGTTCAAATCCAGGTCAGGGCACGTGCCCGGGTTGTACGTTCGATTCCCCAGTCCAGGTGCATTTGGGAGGCAACCGATCAATGTTTCTCTCTCTCCTTTCCCGTCTCTCTAAAATCAATGGAAACATATCCTCTGGTGAGGATTCAAAACAAAACAAGACACCAGAAGAAGAAGTGCATCTGAGCCCTGGTTGGAGCATCGTCCCTGTGACGCCAAAGCTTCCTGTTCCAGCCTCGGTCGGGCTCACAGGAGAACCAACCGAGGAATGAACGCACAGCTAAGTGGAGCAGCAGCTCTCGCTCTCAAAACCAGTTTAAAAAGGGAAACGCGGTGGACATCCTGACTGATTGCCCCAGAGAGGGAAGCGCTCTCACTACACAGAATGCAGCCGATGCTTTCTAGTCTCCATTTCACAAGCCTGACCCGTTGGGGGGTTCTCACTCAGCACGCAGATGCGCTGTGTGTCACCGCCCACCGCTGCGGCCGCAGAGCGCTGTTCTGGGGTGAAAACACCCAGGCCTGCAAAGACTGTTCTTTTTTTAAATATTTTTTATTGATATTTTACAGAGGAAGGGAGAGAGATAGAGAGCCAGAAATGTCGATGAGAGAGAAACATCGACCAGCTGCCTCCTGCACACCCCCCACCGGGGATGTGCCCGCAACCAGTGTACATGCCCTTGACCGGAATTGAACCCGGGACCCCTCAGTCCCTGTTTTTCGGGTGAAGAAATGGGAGCACAGAGAGGCCGAGTCACATGCCTGAGGTCACACAGCGCCCACAAGTCAGCGCCGGGCCCTTCGCCCTTCACCCTTCGCCCTTCACCCTTCGCCCTTCGCCCTTCGCCCTTCACCCTTCGCCCTTTGCCCTGGGCTTCACCACCCCTCCGTGGCCCAGGCAAAGTGACAGGGTCGGCGCTGGCTGGTGTCCGCCCGCCTGCAGCCACGTGGGCTCCCTGCCGGGACGGGGCGCCGAGGCAGGTGCCCTCCTGTGCCCGGCGCTCAGCTTGGCTCCGGCTGCCCTCAGGTAACCCTGCTTGTGGGCACGCGTGGGTGTCCGCGGTGAAGCCGCTCAAGGCTGAAGCAGGCAGAGCTGCTGCCGCTGCTGCATCTGCAAAAAGCTCGAGGCTCTGGCTCCGGGAGGGGGAAGTTCTGCAGGAGTGGGGGCGGGGGGAAGGAAGTGGAGGGCCGAGCGTGCTCCGTGGCGGCCTGCAGCGTGCCGTCTGCCCATCGGAGCCCGCGCCCTCCTCCTTTCCTCCCAGAGAACGGGCCGAAGGACCCCAGCCAGGAGCTCGTGCGGTGACACTCGGCGGCTGCCCGGCAGCTATAAGAAGGCTCTGCCTTTCTCCCGGCGCTGCTGCCGATGCTCCTCCACACCCCGCCTGTTTCACTTACAGTCCACGGGGAACTTGCAGTGGCTTCCCCCAAAGCACAGGACAACAGTTAAAAAGAAAGCGAGTGCCCCAGGGGGGCTGTGTGCTCCGGGGGAACCACGTGCCCCAGAAGAGCCATGTGCCCCGGGGGAGCAGTGGGACGGGGGGGGGGGGGGGGGGGTGGCAGTGTGAACCAGAGGAGGAGTGGATTCTATTCGTGGGGTCCTGAGACATTTGGACAGTCTGCAGCCATTAGCTACAGAACACTCTGTTGTATTTCCCTACAAAAACAAATGAGAGAGAGTGTCCCAATTGAAATTCATATACGGGGGGGAAAAAAGAAAAGAGAAGAAAAAAAAATCTGAGGAACAGAATAAAGTGGTGAATATAGTAGAATCAGGGGCAAAGAAGGGGAGTGGACTGATAATTATCAGGAGGATAAGGGGGTGGGGAAGCAGTGAGAGACTGGATTGAAATCGTATAACCAATGGATGAAGACAATTGGGGGGAGAGGGGGTAAGGGCAGAGGGTAGGAAGGGAACTGGGTGGTAGGGAGCTTTGGGGGAGAAAAAGGAGAAACAATTGTAATAATCTGAGTAATAAAGACTTATTTAAAAAAAAATAAAGAAAAGAAAAAGAAAGCGAGGCCCTGGCTGGTGTGCTCAGTGGATAGAGCGTCGGCCTGCAGGCTGAAGGGTCCCGGGCTCAGTTTCCGTCAAGGTCACATGCCCAGGTTGCGGGCTTGATCTCCGATGGCGGTCATGCAGGAGGCAGCCGATCAGTGCCTCTTCCTAATCATTGATGTTTCTCTCTCCCTTTCCCTTCCTCTCTGAAATCAATTAAAAAATATATTTTTTAAAAAATCAAGTGAGAACAGGTCAGGCAGAAGGCAGGTCTGTCAGGAGCGTGGGGGGGCGGTGAGGTCTGACTGCCCGTGACATTGCAGTGAGCCCGGGCCCCGGGGCCCCAGGCCTGGGAGTGGTTTCAGAAAGGAGGTGGCTCACGTTTCCAGGAAAGCGAAACTTTCCAGGGTGCGAGGATCTGCAAGGATTCACCCTTTCCCAACCTCATGTTCTCCTCCGCAGAGTGGGGTGACTAGCTTTGCCTTGGGGAGCTGCCCCCGGCTACAGAGCGCCACCCGCAGGGCTGTCGGCAGCTGCGTCTTCCCGGGAGAGTGGCTGTGGATGGGAAGCATCTTCGGCGGACTGTTTCTCACAGAGATGGCTGACGGCCAGGGACGGGGTTTGAACTGCAGCCTGGCGAAAGCAGGGCGAGGCCGGGTGTCAGGGAGTCCCAGGGAATTCTTACCGCCATCGGATTTCCCCCGAAAACGTTCATCTCTCGTCCGGCTTTTGGCAGGATCCCCCGGAGCGGGGACACCTCTGCCGAGGACCAGTGAGCGGGCCTGGGGTCGGGTGAGGCTGCCAGCCTCGGAGGTTCCCTGGGAAGGATGTCGGGGACCCCTCCGGCATTCCTCCCCATGGGGACTGTCATCCCTCCTGCTCCCCCACAGCGCCCAGCGGGGGGCAGAGCCAGAGCCTGGGTCTCAGGGACCCGGGTCCCGTTAGCCACCCCCCATCAGTGCCTGCACCGTGCCCACGCTCTCTCTGCTTCCCGGCTGAAAGCAGACTGCCTCTGCCCCTCCCTCTCCTCTCGGCAGCCGGTGCTGGCTCCCCGCTGGGCCTGGGGGGGGCAGGTGTGGGTAGGAGAGCCTCTCTTCCAGCCTCAGTTTCTCCGCCTGTCGAAGGGGACACAATGGCTGATCCACCGCCCAGACGCCGTGGTAGACGGAGAGAGGGTTCCGCGGGAGGAACCTCCCAGGTGAGCTAACTGGGCAGGCGGTGGTGGGCAGCCCCGCCCAGGCCTAAGGCTTTGGCACTAAAAGGCTTACCTTTGTCTTAAGCCAGGGGTCGGTAAACCGCGGCTCGCGAGCCACACGAGGCTCTCTGGCCCCTTGAGAGTGGCTCTGCCACAAAATACTATGGCCCGGGAGAGCCTATTTTGAAGAAGTGGCGTTGGAAGGAGTTTAAGTTAAAAAAATTTGGCTCTCCAGCTGAAACCGGTGTGGCTCAGTGGATAGAGCGTCGGCCTGCAGACTGAAGGGTCCCGGGTTCGATTCCGGTCAAGGGCATGTGCATTGGTTGCGGGCATGTCCTGGGTGGGGAGTGTTCGGGAGGCAGCTGGTCGATGTTTCTCTCTCATGGATGTTTCCATCTATCCCTCTCCCTTCCTCTCTGTGAAAACTCAATAAAATACATATTTTTTAAAAAATGTCGCTCTCTCGCTCCTCCATGTAGTTGTCCGTAGGTTTCCTGAAATTTCTGTGGGGGATTTGAGATCTTGTTCCCGGCATATGTGCTCAGTTTGGCTCAAATAAACTCTTAAAAATTCTGCACAGGAGACCTGCTTACACTGACAGACTAAGCAATGGACCCGCTCACCCCCCACCCCCCAAATCCTACGGGATCTGAAGCCACTGCTGTACTGTGAGGGGTGACTGACTAGCCCCACCCCTCTGCACCCCGAAGCTGGGAGCCCACCGCTTCCCCCAGGGCTGGGCCGGTGGGCTGGGCACTCACCAGTAACCGGCCCCAGGCCTGGCCTTCACCCCTGCCCCAGGCTTCCCCCCGCTGCTGAGGTCCCCGGGTGTGAAGGGGGGGGCCCCCCTCCGGGCCCTGATGGGGCCGTTCCTTTGTGTGCATATGCACTTGTTTGAGGGATGAGCGCTTCCAGACACCTGGGTGACGCCTCCAGCCCAGGACGGGCGGGGTGGGTGGGGGTGGAGGTGAGGGTGGGGGTGGGGTGGGGGTGGGTGTAGGGATGGGGGTGGGGGTGGGGGTGGGTGGGGGTGGGTGGGGGAAGTGGGGCGGGCGGGATGAGGAGGCGGCCGGAGGACCTGTTGTTTTTCCTGTTGCGAGTAAAAAGGAAACAAAGTGGGAAGTGGGGTGCGCGGCTGTCGGCAGGCGGGGCGCCCCCTCCGCCCGCCTCCCTCCCTCCCCGAGGCGCACTCGCCCAGCGCCCGGCGCCGCTCGGGGCCGCGGGCAGGTAAGCGCCCGCCGGGGCCGCGGGGAGGCGGGAGGGCCGGCCGGGGGGGCGCTCCGAGGCGCCCCCGAACCCCGCGGGCCCGGGGACCCCCGAGGCTGGGCTTGGGGCGCGGGGTCTCGTCCGAGTGCGCCCCCTGAGCGCGGGGAGCCTGGCGGGGGCCGGGCCGTGGGGGGAGCAGGCACGTCCCGCGTCCCTCCAGCGGCGCGGACTCGGGGCCCCGCAGAGGCGCGGGCAGAGGGGCGCCTGGCCCCGCGCGCCCTCCGCAGCCCTGGCGGCGGGGCCGGGGCTGGAGGGTCCGGGGTGGAGGGTCCGAGGTGGGGGGTCCGGGGTGGAGGGTCCGGGGTGCAGGGTTCGGGCTGGAGGGGTGCGGGCCGGAGGGTCCGGGCTGGGGGGGGTCCGGGTCCGGGGTGCGGGGCGCCCGCGTGTTTGCGCCGGGAGGTCGCCCCGCTCCGGCGGACCCGGGTTTCGGGGGCAGAGCCGCCCCAGCTTTGCATTTCCGGACCCTCTCCCCGCTCCCGGGCTCTTACCGTAACGTCTGAATGAGGCGGATTTTTAAGCGATTTCCTGTTTTTATTTGTCTTTCTCCTCGGCGGGGCACTGGGGTGTCTGGTGGGGACCGGGCCGGGGAGGCGGGGGTCCCCGGAAGGGCTTGGGGGTCGGGTGGGGCCCCGGGGTGGCCCGTGCGCCAGGCCGGGGAGGGAGCTGCGCGCAGGTGCCCGGCGGACCGTCTGGGGGACCCCCGCCCCCCGCCCCCCGCCCCCCGCCCCGCGCCCCGCAGAGGCCGCTCAGCGCGGGGTGTCCGGCCCGTCTGAGTCCCGCGGGCACCGGGGCCACGCCGCGCCCAGGGGCCGCCCGGGGGACCCCGCGGAGGGGCCGCGCCCACGTGGGCTCCCCGGTCCCCGAGACTGCAGCGCCCCGGGGAGACCTGGGCTCAGAGGCCCCGAACCCCGGCCGGTCCGGAGGGGGCGCGGTGGGCGGCCGGGGCCTCGGCGGCTCCGGTGCGGATGGGGGGCTGGGGGTCCCTCCGGGGCGGAGCTCCTAGTGCAGCCCCGGGCGCTGGCTGTGAGCCCGCCGGGGGTGTGGGCAGCGGGGAGGGGGTGCTGCCAGCTCAGGAGCGGACCCCCCCCCCCCCCCCCCCCCCCCCCCGTCCTGGAGCAGGAACGAGCCCTGCGGCCCAGCCCCGCTCAGGATGCCCTGGAGCTTTCACAGCCTCTCCGGGGATAATGGTGTGTGTGTGTGTGTGAAGATGTGTGTGTGAGTGTGTGTGGGTGTGTGTGTGTGTGTGTGTGAAGATCGGTGTGTGTGTGTGTGAAGATGTGTGTGTGAGTGTGTGTGGGTGTGTGTGAGAAGATGTGTGTGTGTGAAGATGGGTGTGTGTGTGTAGATGGGTGTGCGTGTGTGCGTGTGTGTGAAGATGGGAGTGTGTGTGTGTGAAGATATGTGTGTGTGTGTGGAGATGGGTGTGTGTGTATGTGTATGTGGAGATGGGTGGGTGTGTGTGTGTGTGTGTGTGTGTGTGTGTGGAGATGGGTGTGTGTGTGTGAAGATGGGTGTGTGTGTGTGTGTGAGAGTGAAGATGGGGGGCAGTCCCACCCCCCACACCTCCTCCGCCAGTTCAGAAGCAGCGCAGGCCCCTCTGAGGACACAGATGTTTCTAGAACGAGGGCGAGTGACCCAGAGGCTCCGGGGCACCCGGTGCCCGCGTCCAGCAGGACACGCTGGGTGTGGGCAGCCCCGTCCACGCCTCGGTTCCCGTCCGCGGTCAGGAGCGCGGCGCCTTCCTGCCTGTCCCTCACCGGGTTTGCAGGGCTCACTGAGCCCCTGGGGGCCGGGGCTGTGCTGAGAGCCGGCGGCCTGGGGTGCCTGCCCCCGGGGGGGGGGCGCGGTTCAGGGGACACGCGATCTGCATGGAACCCGCCTCACCCCAGCAGCAGCTGCACCCCGGGAGCCGGTGGGGGTGTCGGTGGGGACGAGGGGCCGGTTCCTGCTTCATCTTGTTTTTCTTCAACTGCACAGCTCAAGGGAGAAGTGAATGTGCAACCTCTGAAGCAATTCCCCTCTGGCCGCTGATTTTTCAAAACCAGTTTTGTTTAGAGAGCAGTTCCGTCCCCCCGGGCGGCCAGCTGGGGCCTGGGGCCTGGGCCCTTCCCACGGCTCCCTTCCAGAAAGTTCCTTAGACGCTCAGGCAGCCCCTGTCCCGGAGGCACGCACGGTCCCGGCCTGCCCCTGTGGGACCCGGGGGACTGGCCTCTGGGAGGGGGCAGGGCCTGGGGGGAGGCGGGAAGCGGAGGGAGAAACAGTCTCCATTCAAATGCCGAGGCTGCACAGCTCCTGGCCGGTCACTGGAAACCAACCGAGTTTTCTCCAGCGGCCGAGGGTGGAAACCCCCGCCGTCAGAGCGGCCACGCTGCCGGCTTCAGGGCGGAAAGCACGATTAAAACCGGGACCTCCTGCGCCCTCTGTCCCCGCAGACAAGCTCTGCCTCCCTGGGGCTTGTCCCCCGGTGCCCTGTCCCCTCCCGGAGGCCACACAGGCTGGCCTGAGGGGGTGGGAGGGCCCTCGGGGCACCGGCTCCCTGTGTGTGAGAGCCCCCCTTCCCCCCCAGACGCCACCAGTCCACCCTCCGGGAGGCGGGCTTCTCCTGGACACGGTGCTTCTGCCGCCTGCCCCCCCCCCCCCCAGGCCGAGGGGGCGCGGGGTTCTGGGTGTGCGTGTCTAAGGCGCGGTTCCTCCCGCTCCTGTGTCACACGCGGGGGCATTGCCCTCTGCTCAGACAGACAGGGGAGTGGCATTGCGGGGTGGCAGGGTGGGGGGGTGGCTTCCCCGAGGCAGAGGCGCGGCCGCCGGCTGGGGTGCTCTGTCTGGAGGGGGGACCCTCCGTGGCCGCTGTAGCCGACCACCCCGATGTCACCGCTGAAAACAGCAGACATCCTTTCCCTCAGCCCTGGAGGCCAGCCGATCAGAGCCAAGGTGCCAGCAGGCCCTGTCGCCTCCGGGAGCTGAGGGAAGGGCCTGGCCCAGGCTTTGGGGGCTCCGGGGTCCCTGCCTCCCCTCTGTGTCCGGGCCTCCTCTCTGTGTCCGGGCCTCCTCTCTGTGTCCCGGCCTCCCCTCTGTGTCCGGGCCTCCTCTCTGTGTCCGGGCCTCCCCTCTGTGTCTGGGCCTCCTCTCTGTGTCCGGGCCTCCTCTCTGTGTCCGGGCCTCCCCTCTGTGTCCGTGCCTCCTCTCTGTGTCTGGGTCTCCTCTCTGTCTGGGCCTCCTCTCTGTGTCCGTGCCTCCTCTCTGTGTCCGTGCCTCCTCTCTGTGTCCGGGCCTCCTCCCTGTGTCCGGGCCTCCTCCCTGTGTCCGGGCCTCCTCCCTGTGTCCGGGCCTCCCCTCTGTGTCTGGACCTCCCCTCTGTGTCCGGGCCTCCTCCCTGTGTCCATGCCTCCTCTCTGAGTCTGGGCCTCCTCTCTGTGTCCGGGCCTCCTCTCTGTGTCCGTGCCTCCTCTCTGTGTCCGGGCCTCCCCTCTGTGTCCGGGCCTCCTCTCTGTGTCCGTGCCTCCTCTCTGTGTCCGGGCCTCCTCTCTGTGTCCGGGCCTCCCCTCTGTGTCCCTGCCTCCTCTCTGTGTCCCTGCCTCCTCTCTGTGTCCGGGCCTCCTCTCTGTGTCCGGGCCTCCCTTCTGTGTCCGTGCCTCCCCTCTGTGTCCGGGCCTCCCCTCTGTGTCTGGGCCTCCTCTCTGTGTCCGGGCCTCCCCTCTGTGTCCGGGCCTCCTCTCTGTGTCAGGGCCTCCTCTCTGTGTCCGGGCCTCCTCTCTGTGTCCGGGCCTCCTCTCTGTGTCTGGGCCTCCTCTCTGTGTCCGGCTTTATAGGCGTCACGTGCTGTCACGTATGAAGTGCCAGGCACACGGCCATGTCTGTAGAGGAGCCGTAGGTCGCGTGCAGGCCGTGAGTCATGTCTGAGGACCCACCCTCCCACGGTCTCCGCCGCCGCCGCGGGCGTCTTTTCCTTTTTTGGTGGATTTGGAATTTACGTGTGACTAGTGGGTGCGCGCTTCCTTACCTTAAACCCTACGTCTCACTTGTGATAAAATATCCTCACCAAATATATATATATCCTCACCAGATCGACCGTTCTGAAGCAGCCCCTGGCACGTAGCACATGGGCACTGCTGTGCAGCCGGCCCTCCCTCCACCTCCAGGACGGTATGGTCTTCACCATTCAGCACTCACTGCCCCCCGCCCCCCGCACCCCCTCCTTCCCCCATCCTGCCCCGCCCGGGGCACCCCGCATCCTGCGTCCTGTTCCTGCGAATTTGACTGGTCTCGGCGCCTCATCTGAGTGGGATCACACAGTACTCGTCCTTTGGTGACTCATTTACGTCACTTCACGTAATGGCCTCGGGGCTGGTCCATGTTGTGGCATGGGTCAGAGTGCCCTTCCTCACCAGGCGGAGTGACACTCCCCCGTGGGGAGGGGCCACACGTCGAGGATCCCTCCCTGTGGCGCCGGGCACTTGGGCTGCGCCTGTGTTTTGGCCCTTGTGCACCACGCTGCCGAGGACGCAGATGGACACAGGCTGGCTGGCTTCCAGTGGCGAGGCCTGGGCGTACACGGCACGCCTGGGAGTGGGCTTGGTCGCATGGCCATTCTCCGTCTTACTTTCCGAGAAGCCAGCAGCACGTGCTTCTGTAGCTTGCCCTTTTTCCGTTTATTTTCAAATTATAGTTGACCCGTAATATCACATTCGTGTCAGGTGTACAGTGTAGCGGTAGACACGGAGATGGCTTTGCAGGGGGTCACCCGGGAAATCCGGTACCGCCTGCCACTCTCATGGTTATGGCAGGATCACCGGCGACGTTCCCAAGCTGGGCCTTCCCCCCGAGGCCGGCAGCGGAACTGGCGGCTTGTACCTCTCAGTCCCCGTCCTGTAATTTGCGTTTTGGCGTAACATCGCCTCACTAGCACTTTCCACGCTGCGTCGTAACTCGCCACCTCTTTCATTTCTTTTTATTTACATACATTTCATTGATTTTTTTACAGAGAGGAAGGGAAAGGGACAGAGAGCTAGAAACATGGATGAGAGAGAAAAATATCGATCAGCTGCCTCCTACTGGGGATGTGCCCACAACCAAGGTACATGTCATTGACCGGAATGGTTTCTGACTCACTATCCCTCTTTCATGACCCTGTGCCAGCATTGGAGAGTGCTGGGAAAAGACGTTTCACTCACGGGCCTAAGAGGGATCGTCTTGACTGTCCTCCGGTTGCTGACTGGGCTGCTGGCTGTGTGGGTGGCAGGGGGTGTGCAGCCGTTGAACCCTTAAACCTTGAAATAGGCCGGATTCGGGTCCAAACTGTAGGCCCCCCCCCCCCTCCCAGCTGTGTGGCTGGAGTGGACCCTCCCCTGTTCTGGCCTCCGTGGCCGCTTCTGCAGGAGGCTGGGGGCCGGGGCCGGTGCCTGAGGCTGTCTTCGGAGCCACAGGAGACAGACTGGACAATGAGCACGCCCTCGCCCCCGGTGATGCCGCTGCTCCCGGGAAAGGCAGAGTCCAGTCCCACCGTCTCCACCACCCCGAGCCCCGAGCCTTGTCTGTGTGAACAGGAGGGAGGCTCCCCCCTCGGCCAGGGGTGGGGCTGAGTGCAGGGCTGGACCGTGTGCTGTGGGGGGAGCCGCTCCTGGAAGGAGCCGCCGGGAGGCCCGCCCGAGGCCGTCTGGCGGGTGGGGGTGCGAGCTCCCCGAGTCAGGCAGTGAACCCCTCCTGGGAGCCCTTCCTCCCTGCGGGACAAGGGGAGGCCCCAGCAGGGCCATTTCTCCAGGGCCCGCCCCCCCGCACCTCCACGTCCTGCAGCCCTGTTTCCTGGGAATGGGACACGAGGACCTCCTCACGGTGACTGCCCCTCTGTTGCCACCCAGAGCCTCCCTTGTGCAGTTTGGGAAACCGAGGCAGGCGTTCACGAGCTCCGGCCCCAGCTCGGGTTCCTGCCCCCGGAGCCGGCTCCTGCGGCTCCTGAGAGCCAGGCGGCCTCCAGCTCCCTCGCCCGGAGTCTGGGAGGCCCGGGTGAGGGCCCCACCGGGTACGCGGGATTTCTCTCCCGGCTAGCCGCACCCGCTTCTTCTTCGCCCCGACCCGTGTCTGAGGAGGGACCCCATAAAGCCAGGATCTTGGTCTTAACTGAAGCCAGGGTCTAGAGGGGGAAAAACACCAAAAAAGCCCACCTTCCCCCCTCACCGGGGAAACCTCCTTTGCAAAGGTGTCTGTGCTCCGAGCCGGCGAAGGGAGGAGCGAGACCACGTCCCGTGTCTGAGGTTCCCGGGCCGGCGCCGGCCACGGCCACGGGTCCTCACCCCTGCTGTGGGCGTGGTGAAGGTTTGAACACTCTGGCCCGGTGCCGTCATTTGGAACCAGCGGTGAGGTCTGCTTCCCAATCAGGCGAGCAGCCGGTCTCAGATGTGCGTGGCTCCGTATGCCCAGCAGGAGGCACACCGCGAGCACAGTTTTAAGGATGAACAGAAGGGAAGCTCCGTGCTGGTGTCCAAAGCAAGAGCTTTAGAATCAGGTGGAGCCGAAACCGGTGTTGCTCAGTGGATAGAGCGTCAGCCTGCGGACTGAAAGGTCCCGGGTTCGATTCCGGTCAAGGGCATGTGCCTTGGTTGCGGGCACATCCCCAGTAGGGGGTGTGCAAGAGGCAGCTGGTCGATGATTCTCTCTCATCGTTGTTTCTAACTCTCTATCCCTCTCCCTTCCTCTCTGTAAAAAAATCAATGAAATATATATATATTTAAAAAAAGAGACAGAATCAGATGGAAGTTCAGATCTTGGCGTTTGAGTTTGATATGAACAGGAATCTTTGTCTTAAGTCACTGAGGCTTGCACTGCAAGGTAAAATGGACTCCTCCGTGATCTGTGTGTATGTGCGTGTGCGTGTGCGTGTGTTTAATCCTTGCCCAAATATATTTCCCATTGATTTTTAGAGAGAGTGAAGGGAGAGGGAGAGACACAGAGAGAAAAACATCGGTATGAGAAAGACACATCAGCTGGTTGCCTCCCGCACGTGCCCTGATCTGGGCCAGGGATCCAGCCTGCAGCTGTGCTCCACGCCCTTGGCCAGAATCGAACCCGGGGCCCTTTAGTCTGCGGGCAGACGCTCTATCCGCGGAGCCAAACCGGCACAGACCAGGGGCGATCTTCTTTGCCCCTCCGCGAGCGATGCGCGTGGAAGGCCGGGCCAAGGCCAGCGGAGCTCCCGTCTGACCGGGAGGGACGGAGCTGCTTCGTGCCGGCCACCCGCCCGCTCCTCTCCTGGCGTCTCGTGGCTTCAGCTGTTCGAACCCTCCCAGGCGGGAAGGCGGTGGGGCCAGGCGCTGAGCACTGTGGGGCGAGGTCTTCTCTCCCTTCCCCAGGGGGTGCGGGGAGCGGCCCCTGGATGGCTCACCTGGCCGGGACCCGCAGGTCAGAGCCGCTGGCCATGGAGGGGTGCCACGTGACCGTGGCCATGGCCTCGGACCCTGGCCGGGCCCTGCCACCCGTGAGCTGCAGCAGCGAGATGGAGGGTCCCGGTGGGTGGGCTGCTCGGGGGCGGCCACCCCAGACGCTCTTACACAGGCTCGTGGGGAAGTGGTTGGGAGGCCGCCCGAGGCTGGCAGTGACCTCGACCCTCGTGGGCTGTGTCCCTCCAGCTTTCCCACCCACTGCTCCGCCCGAGCCTGCAGCGGCCCACCCCAGCCGTGACCTCGCTTTGAGGCTCCCGGTTCTGTGTGTCACCAGCGCTGCGTTGACACGCCGGCCCCTGTGTATTTGACTGCGGGGAGTGGTTCTCCCCGACGTTCGGGGCAGAGGGCGCGACGCTGTGCGAGACGTTCGTGTCTCGTCCGTGGTTTCCGCTGCTCCCGCCCCGGGTCTCCGGCCACGGCCTGGGAGAACATGGGATTGGGCGAGCTGAGACTTCGGTGTGGGCAGGGAACGTTAGAACGCCGCGCCTCACACCCCAACCTGGTGTGTGAGCTTAAATCGTGTCCGTGGCCCCGTGGTCCCGTGGCCCCTGGCCGGCTGGGGGAGGCTCTGCCTGTGAGAGGCCTGGCTGGCCGTGGTTCCCACGCGAGGTGCGTTGCCATGGACACTTCCGAACTTTTATCACACACCCCTCCCCTCCTTACGGGCGCCTCGCCCACGCAATGCAACAGGAAGTTGGTTGGGGCCACGCATCTGGCTTCGTTTTCGTGGAAACAGCGCTCTCTCTCTCCACGCCCACGTCTCATCCGCTCACCCGCTCACCAGCCGGGCCATCGCGAAGGTGAGCAGCCGGGTGGGGGGTGGGGGTGGGGGGTGAGGCACTTTGGGAACCAGCGTGGCTGCCTCCTGTTAGCCCAGGGGCCTGGCATCCTGGCAGCCGGGAGTGGCCGAGGCCACCGCCGGGGTGGTTTGAGGAGGGAATTGGAGGGAGGGGGGGGAGGGATTCCCCACCCTGATTCTTCTAGTTAGAGGTCAGATAAGAGGTCGGAGTGGTAGAACCTGGGCCGGAGGCAGTCAGCTCAGAAATTTCATCTTTCTAGGCGGAATGATCCCAGCCTGGCCCGTGGGGCTCAGTGGAGGGGCATTGACCCAGGAGCCAGGAGGTCACGGTTCCATTCCGGGTCAGGGCCCATGTCCAGGTTTCAGGCTCAGTCCCCAGTAGGGGGCGTGCAAGAGGCAGCTGGCTGATGATTCTCCCTCGTCATGGATGCTTCTCGCTCCTCTCTCTCTCTCTCCCCCTTCCTCTGTGAAATAAATACAAATATATTTAAAAATAGCCGAAACTGGTTTGGCTCAGTGGTAGAGCGTTGGTCTGCGGACTGAAAGGTCCCAGGTTCGATTCCGGTCTAGGGCATGTGCCTTGGTTGTGGGCACGTCCCCGGTAGGGGGTGTGCAGGAGGCGGCTAATCGATGTTTCTCTCTCATCGACGTTTCTGGCTCTCTATCTTTCTCCCTTCCTCTCTGTAAAATATCAATAAAATACATATTTTAAAAATAACTAAAAAAATAAAAAACAAACCGCATGGCCCTCGCTCTGACCTGAGCATGCAGGCCCGGGAGGGAGGCTCCGTCAGCCCACGTGCCTTTGCTGTCAGCCCGCTCACACCTGCATTCGCCTCGCCCGCTTGTTTTGGGTCTAATAACAGTCATAACCGTGACAAGCACTGTCACAGCACCACGGTGTGCAGCTGGGCACTGTCCGGCACTTTGGAGAGACAGAGTGTGGGGTGAGTGCTCCCGGGACCCCGTTTATGGAAGAGGACCCGGGGGCACGGGAAGGTCTGTAACTGACCCGGGTGTGGCCCGCCACAAGTGGCAGAGCCGCTCCTGCCACTGCCCTGCCCGGCCCCAGGAGGAGGCACGGGTGGCCGGGGCCTGGCTGGGGGGGTGGGGGGGTGGCAGTTGGCTGTGCAGGGGCTGCCCCGCCCCGTCCTCCCGTCCCCGTGTCCCAGGACACCTCCCTCTCCTGCCCTGCGCCCCTGGGTGCCGTCGGCTGGCCGGGCTCCGTCCCTCCGCAGGGAGAGGCGGGGTCAGGCAGCGGGGGGTGGGGGGCGGGGCGGGGGGGGCAGTCACAGACCGCCCAGGGGTGCCCCTCACTCCCCCCCCTCTGTCCGGGGAAGCGGGCCTGGCCTCTGAAACCTCAGTTGCCTCCCTGCCCGACGCTTGACGTTTCTCCGGGCAGTACGGCCCGAGGGCCCTTGAGCTGGCGGGTGGCAGAGTCTGGGCAACAGGACTCGGTGTCGTCCCGGCCGATGGCCCGAACCTGGCTCCTTCGCAGGGTCCCCGGAGAGGCAGGGTGGTGCAGTGGTTGGGGCGGGGCGCGGGGGTCGCTCTGGGTGCACACCGGCCTCTCGCATAGCGGCCGTGCAGCTGACCTCCCCTGTGAGCAGAGGCCGGCCCGGCTCGCTGTGAGCACTGGGTGGGACACGGGCTGAGGCAGCGGCTTCCTCTGGCCGGTGGTGCTCGGCGATGGGCTGCCGGGGCCCCAAAGCCCGCCGATGGGTGAGGCGGAGGCCTTGTCCCGGGGCCGACCCCCCCATCCCGAGGCCCGCAGGGAGGGCCACGCCGGCTCCGGGAGCCGAGGAGCTGGCCTGGCCCCTCCACGGACAGACAGACAGACGGGGGTACGGAGGTGTCCGGAGACTCGGTGTCGCCCGGTGCTTCCAGGCGGTCTGCAGACCGGGGTCTCAGGAGAGCGGGAGAGCAGGAGGGGAGGAGGGGAAGCAAGCCCTGCCCGGGGGTGAGAGGCGGCAGAGTGGGGGGCGGGGGGGCTGCCAGCTGCAGAAGGACGGAGCAGACTGCCAACAGCCCAGACCCTTGTGAGGGGACCCATCGCCACTGCCACCGTGAGTGTGAGTGTGCGTGTGAGTCTGTGTGTGTGAGTGTGTTCGTGAATGTGAGTGTGCGTGTGTGCGTGTGTGAGTGTGTGCACCCGTGTGTATGCATGTGAGTGTGAAAGTGTATGTGAATGTGTGTGTATGAGTGTATTGGGAGTGTATGGGTGTGCGTGTGAGTTGTGCGTGTGCACGTGCCTGTGTGCATGTGTGTGAGTGTGCGTGTGTGTGTGCATGTGAGTGTGAAAATGTATGTGCATGTGCATATGAATGTGTGTGAGTGTATCAGTGTGTGTGAATGAGTGTGTGTGTAAGTGTGTGAGTGTAAATGTGAGTGTGTGTGTGTGTGAGTGAGTGTGTGTGAATGTGTGAGTGTGAATGTGTGTGAGTGAGTGTGTGGTGGTGAGCCTTGTAGGGCTGAACCGTAACCTGGGAGCACGGTGTCACCTCTGGGTGGGTTTTGCCACAGCTGAGTTGAATTGGCGGGCTGCCCGGTGGAGTCTGGGAACTTTGCTGTCGGTGGGACTCCCTGCCGGGCTGGGATTGGGCCTTTCTACCCCTTGTGTCCAACCCCCCAGCCTCTCTCCCCCGCCCCCGGGGGTTCCTCAGCCTTCTCCAAGTTCACGTCCTTTGGAAAAGCGGCCGGAAACCACAGCCTCCGCCCCGGGACACGCTCTGTACGTGAGCGCATTCCCGCCCGTGTGCCACAGCTCTGGGCTCACCCGACGGCGGGGCGGGAGGGGCCGCCGGGCCGCCGCTGGCTCTCCGCGGGGAGATTCTGGCTCACACCACGAGGGGCGGGAGGGGGACACGGATCCCGGAGCCCTGGGCTCGGCGCCCACGCTGCCCCGAGCTCGGCTGCTTTGAAGCGGCTCCATTTCCGGCCCCACCGCCTCCTAAGCTCCGCAGCCAGGTCCGCCCGACCCCGGGGGCCGCTCTGGCCCCGGCACTGGGCGCTCGGCCACGACCGGCTCCCCGCGGCGGGCAAAGGGAGGAGGCTCACTCCCCGCCAGTCAGCCTGCGGTGGGCTTGGTTTTGTTAATCCTCACCTGAGGACGCTTTTACATTGATGTTTAGAGAGAGTGGAAGAAAGGGAGGGAGAGAAAGGAGAGAGAGAGAGAGAGAGACATTGATGTGAGGAGACACATCAGTTGGTTGCCTCCAGCACATGCCTGGCCCGGGCGGGGATCAAATCTGCAACCCAGGTACACGCCTTCAACCAGGAATCATGCTCTAACCATTGAGCGCCCGGGCAGGGCCAGCCTGTGGTTTTGTGGCCCCCCTTCTGCATGCAGGGCCTCGGCGTGGGCCGGTGGGAAGCCCACCTGTGAGAGCGGGCGAGGGCTGGGCGCTGGGGCCACCTGCGGAGGCTGGCGAGGCGGCGCCACGTCCGCGCCCACGGGGAGGGCCCCACGGCCTGAGACCGGGCCGGGCCTCCTGGGGGATTGGCGTGCCGGCTGCCTTTGGCCAGCGAGCTCTTTATCCCTCTCCTTTCCTCCCTGTAAAAACTCAATAAAATATATATTTAAAAAATATATATATATTTTATTGATTTTTTTTTTTACAGAGAGTAAAGGAGAGGGATAGAGAGTTAGAAACATTAATGAGAGAGAAACATTGACCAGCTGCCTCCTGCATACCCCCTGCTGGGGATGTGCCCGCAACCAAGGCACGTGCCCTTGACTGGAATCGAACCCGGGACCCTTCAGTCCTCAGGCTGACGCTCTATCCACTGAGCCACACGGGTTTGTCACACAGGCCAGCCCTGCGACGCTGCGGCTGCACAGGAGTCTGAGGGCAGGGAGGGGCACGTGACGATGTGATTCCACACAGAGAATGGCCCGTGGTCACCTGGCACCCCGCAGAGCCGTCACGCAGGGACCTCTCTGGCTCTCCCCGCCCCCGCTCGGTAATCCGGGGAGTTAGCATGTAATTGCGTGTAGCATGTGATTACGTGTAGCCTTGCCTGTGGCTCCCCCAGACCGGCCCACTTCTGGTAGAATAGCTTTTACAGGTGGCTCCTCCAGGCACCTGTGAGTTCTGTTGTTATTTCTACGCAGTGGATGAGCCTGTTTCGGGGTCTCCGTTCCTTTGTGTTGTCGAGAAGGATGTTGAGTAGCCCTGGCCGGTGTGGCTCAGTGGCTGAGCGTCCACCTCTGAGCCAGGAGGTCGCGGTTTGATTCCTGGTCAGGGCACCTGCCCGGGTTGCGGGCTCGATCCTCACCCAGTGAGGGGTGTGTGGGAGGCAGGCCATCAATGATTCTCTCGCATCGGTGTTTCTCTCTCTCCCTCTCCCTTCCTCTCTGCAATGATACAAATACATTTGAAAAAAGAAAAAAGGTGCCGAGTACCACAGGCCCCAGGCCCATCCCAGTGGACCCGACACTTCCCACGCACACCGCGCCACGCTCTCCACCAGGGGTCGCCGGAGACCCTCCCCTCCCCGGGGCTGCCCTAGGGGACAGGATGGGGTCCCGGTGAAATGGGCATGAATCACGCATCAAACGCCGAGCCTCGTGCCCGAGCCTTCCTTGTTAGAAGCAGTTTTTTGGGGGCCAAACGCGGATCCGACCCCTGCCTCTGCCACTTCCGGGCAGCCCTGGGGAGGCCTGGGCCTCGGTGTCCGTGGCGATGGTGGGCGTAACTGTCTCGGCGGATGCTTTGAGGGTCTAATGAGATAGAGTCCCAGGGATTTATCGCTGCACACACAGCCCATCCATCCCGGGCGGGAAGCAGCCACTGTGATGGGTTCTGGGTTCTGGGCCCAGGAGCCGGGACAGGGCGTGGCAGGGCAGCGTGGCGCTGCTCCCGGATGCCCGGTCGGCTGGGAAGGCAAAGGGCTGCGGATAACCGGCTGGAATCCGGGAGATTTCCTCCTGCGAGTCCAGCTGCCCCGGGCGGGATGGCTCAGAGGTCGGCTCCCCTGGGACGTCCCCCCCAGTGCCTGCACCCCCCGGCTCCTCCTGGCTGGCCTTCGTTGAGGGGTCCCCGAAGCAGGTGGTCCCTCTTCTTTCCCGATGGGCGGAGCTTGGCTCCAACCCACGGCGGGAGCTGCGTGGCCTTTTCTGACCCAACCTCAAGTCACAGCGTCATTTCTGCTGCTTCTCTCTCTCTCTCTCTCTCTCTCTCTCTCTCTCTCTCTCGTCAAAGAAGTCACGAGGCCACCAGGTTTCAGGGTAGGGACATGGGTGGCGTCTCTCCGAGGCCGAGTGTTAAGAATGTGCCGCCAGGTTCTAAAACCTCCACAATAAATGCAGAGCGTTTGGCACAAGGACGGCTGCCCACGGAGTTTGGGCCAGAACATGTCAGGGGCAGCCCCCTCCGCTGCCATGTCTCCCACTCTCTCGCTCCCTCTCTCTCTCTCTCTCTCTCTCTCTCTCTCTCTCCCCTCTCCCTTCCCCTCTCCCTCTCCCTCTTCCTCTCCCTTTCTCACGTGCTCTCTCTCTCTCTCTCTCTCTCTCTCTCTCTCTCTCTCCCTCTCCCTCTCCCTCTCCCTCTCCCTCTCTCCAAAAAAAAAAAAAAATCAATAAACAAACAATAACTCCAGGGCTCCCATCCCAGCCTCTCCCAGGAGAGTGCCCGCAGCCCCAGGCCCGGGGTTCACGCTGAAAGAATGAACGTTGCAAACAGGAGCATCTTTCTTTTCTTCTTTGCGCCCTCCCAGGTCACAAGCTCCGGAAACCCTGGTTCAGTCAGACTTTGGGTCTAGGCTAGGGGAGCTGGTGAAAGACAGAAGGGGGGTGGGGGGAGAAGCTCTGGATGGTAATTAACTTTGCTTTTAACTACAGATGAGCCTCTTTTTGAGTCAGCTGGGAGCGAGGCTCAGAGATTAATGAACATACGCGCAGGCGGCAGGATAACGGGCCAGACCCTCCTGGCGTTGGGGTCCCCGCATCCTGGTCCCCGAGGAGGAGGGGTCAGGAGGGCGTGGTGTGCGTCACCGTGGCAACCGCCTCTCCCTGGGAGGAGGCTTATTTTGCAGAATCTCCCCGATTTCCCCGAATAGAACGGAAAACAAACCCGTCACCGGTGTTTTGTTGTTGTTGTTAGTTTCATCTTATTTTTCTCTTCCTTCACTAGTTTTGTCCGCACTCAGCACCTTATCCGACCACGCCTAGCAGTTCTGTAAGGGAGGAATAACAACTTCCCCTCCACCCTTTAAGCTTGGGTCCTGACTGCCATAGAAAGACAGATTAGCCCTGACAGGGTTGGCTCAGTGGATAGAGCATCGGCCTGCGGATTAAAGGATCCCGGGGTTCGATTCCCATCATGTCCCCTGGTTGTAGGCACATCCCCAGTGGGAGGTGTGCAGGAGGCGGCTGCTCGGCGTTTCTAACTTCCTATCCCTCTCCCTTCCTCTCTCTAAAGAAAAAAAAAAAATCAACATAATATATATATTTTTAAAAAAGACGGACAGGGTAAAAAAGTAATTTAATTACACATGAAAGTACGGGAGCCCCTCAGAGCGATGAGGCTCAGAGGAGGGACCAGACTAGGAAAGAGGCTTTTGTGTTTTTTCAGACAAAGAAACAGTGGACGTGCGAAGGGTTGGTAAGGCCGAGGGGTTGGGACTGGAGGTAGGAAGGCGGAAGTGACGTTTATGTGTGTGCATCGTTTCCCTGCCTCTGCTGGGGCTCTTACCTCCTGCTTTCCGGGGTTCAGGGTGTCCTCCTCGCACTGGCTGTCTGTCCGCCACTGTTAATTCAGAAGAGCACGCCGGCCCTCTTGGCTGGGCCCAGTTGGCTGGACATTGTGCCATGCGCGGAGGGTGACCAGGATTTCGGGGTAGGGCACCTGCCCAAATCTCAGGTTGGATCTCCAGCAGGGGGCGTGTGGGAGCAGCCTATCAATGGTTCTCTCTCCCATCCATGTTTCTCTTGCTCTCCCTTCCTTGCTGTCTAAAGTCAATAAAAGCACATTTACATTAACAACAACATGCCGGAGGCGTGCGGTGTTCTGGGGGGACACACTCGGGCCCCCGCGGTGCCGAGTGTCAGGTTTGGCTAGGAGGAGGGGACCTGGCCCAGGAAGGTGGGTGGCTGGGGGGTTGGGGCGTTGGTGGGGGCCGGGAGCAGCTGGCATGTCCTCTAGGGGAGGTTCCCTGGGAGGGCCAGGGGAGGGAGAGGGCGTGATCAGCAGAGAGAACAAACTTCCCTCTTACTCGTGGCACGTGGCAAGGGCCCGCGTGGGCTGGAGCCAGCGCCTCTGGCTTCCTGCCTGGTGCTCGGGGACCTAGAGGATCCAGCAGAGGGGTGGGAACGCAACTTTTCCCTTCACCCGGCGTTCTCACAGTGGTAGGCGAAGGGAACTTGTGTGTCCGGGAGGCTGCGGCGGTTCCGGCCCACCTCACCACGGTTTCGAGGACCCGCAGTCAGCTTCCGTCCGCACGTGTGAATGGGAAGTTCCAGAAATAAACAGCGTGCGAGCGTGAAGCTGCGGCGGCGGGCGGCGGCCCCACGCCACCTGGGGAGGGGCTCGCCCACCCCGCGGCCCGCTGCGCCCGCGCTGGCTCTGGATGTGGGGGTGCTGGACAGCACCCCTTCCCCGTGGGCATCTTCCCTGCGGTGTGTGCCGCGCCTCACGAGGCCCGCTTTGCCACGGAGAGAAGACAGAGGTCGCCCGGTTGGCAGTTTGGTGTTTCTGCGTTTGGTTTCACTTCTCCGTCGACGGATGGAGCCGCCGCTGTGAGAAAGGGTAAGGCGGCTGGCTGGCGTCCTGGGGTTTCTGTTGTTGGCTGGTTTGGTGTCACGTCTCCGTGGATGCAGTTCTCACAGTCACTCCTGTTCCCAGATGACTCGTGAATCCTCCCGGGCTTCTACGGGGATAGGAGGGGGCGGGTCTTAAATAGTTAGCATTCCTGCCAGATAACGGGATTTGCTCCCCCCCCCCCCCCCCCCCGCTTCCTGTGTGAGAGGCTCGGCCTGGGAGCGGGAAGGGACTTGGGGGGGCCTGTGTGAGGACGCGGCGTTAGTCGAACCCACATTTCTCCCAAACAGAGCTTCTGTGTAAGCCACAGAATTTAAAAAATCGGGTGTTTTGCACAGTCTCGTCATGAATCGGCACGCGTGTGCCATCGAGTGCGGGGAGCGGCCCCGCGGCGGCCTGGGTTCTCTCTCACCCTCTTCATCTCCTCACGTGGGCGTCGTCTCCTCAGGAAGAAGGGAGTCCAGCCTAAGCCGGTGTGGCTCAGTGGATAGAGCGTAGGCCTGCGGACCGAAGGGTCCCAGGTTCGATTCAGGTCAAGGGCTTGTGCCTTGGTTGTGGGCACATCCCCCTTGGGGAGGGGGAGGGGATGTGCAGGAGGCAGCTGCTCAATGTTTCTCTTATCGACGTTTCTAGCTCTCTATCTCTCTCCCTTCCTCTCTGTAAAAAAAAAATCAATAAAATATATTTTTTTTTAAAAAGGGAGTCCAGTACAAGATATTTTGAGAGACCACATTCCTACAGTGTGTCCCATTAGAATGTTAGAATGGTCCTGCTGTTTTTAGTTATTGCTGTTAGTCTCTTACTGAGCCTAATTTGTAAGTTGAACGTAATCATAAGTTTGTATGTGTAGCAAAAAAAAAAACCCAAACAGTATATATAGGGCTTGGTACTCTGCGGTTTCAGGCATCCTCGGGGGTTTTGGGACGTATGCCCGGCGGATAAAGGGCTACTGTAATTTATTCTTATTGTCATCTGTGTGGTAGAGAGGACTGCATGTACTGAGCCCCCAGTGAGGAGCCGGGAGGTTTGGGGTTTTCTTCCCTCCCTGCCCCGGACTAGCTGTGTGTGGGTAAGCCAGTCCATCTCTCTGCGTCTGCTTCCCGTCGGTGAGAGCCGTCACGTGAGGCGCGCCAGGCACCGGGACGTGTGTGTGTGTGTGTGTGTGTGTGTGTGTGTGAGAGAGAGAGAGAGAGAGAGAGAGAGAGAGAGACACTGCCCCAGTGCTGTGTCTCGGGGACTTGTCAGTGCGGGTCCAGGATGTCTTTGTCGTGTAGGCAGGACGAACGGTTGTGGCTTTTGCCATTTCAAAGCATCTTGGATTTTTCTCTGGGCTCCAGAGGAACCAGTACCAGCCCCCCCCCCCCCCCCATTTGAACCTCGAGCCAGGCAGGCTGCTGGCTTCCATGGCCGCTGAGGACCCGACCCTGTCTTTGGACGTGGCTTCCCTGCGGACCCACGCTGGAGAGAGGAAGTCTGGGGGGGGTCCCCAGGGAGAAGGCCGCACAGCCGGGATGGGGAGGGCGGAGCCACCGGCCGTCTGCCCCTGGGAAGCCCTTTCCGGGGGCCTGGCACTCGTCCCTGCTCCTCGGGGCTGAGGGGTACCGGTCAGGACTCTCAGCTCCCCTCCTCCCGTCCTGGGTGCAGCTGTGAATCCCAGTGGCTTATTCCCCATCCTGAGGGACCCCACCCTGTGGGGCAGGGGCGGCTCAGCAGGGGGCCGGGCATTCCCCCACCCGCTGAGTCAGGGCCCCAGCCCACATGCCATGTGGCTGTCTTCCCGCCCAGGCTGGGGACCAGGCTGAGGGGGGAGGAGGAGGGTGGGGAGCCTGCCCTGAGCCCCAGTTGGATCCCTTAGGATCCCCAGCTAGTGGCCCAGGCCCTGCCCTCGCCAGGGATTGTCCGCCAAGTGACAGCCCGCCCCGCCGTGTGTGTGAGTGTGTGTGTGTGTGGTGTGTGTGTGTGTGTGTGTGGCCTCTGTGACTGAGTGTGATTCTCAGTGTGAGTGTCTGGCTTCCGGGAGGAGATACGGGGGGAGTGGCCTCCCCTCCCCCATTTTCCCTCCTCGGGAGGCCTGGGTGCTGGGACGCCGCCTGACCAGGTTGCTGTGTGTGTGTTGGTGTGTGTTGCTGTGTGTGTGTGTGTGTGTGTGTGTTGCTCTGTGTGTGTGTGTGTGTTTTGGGGGGGAGGGCGCAGGGGTCAGAGAGGGGCGCGGGCAGAGGGTCCTCCGCTCCCAGGCTTCTGGCTGAGTTTTGCGTCTTGCCCCGGGAGGGCTGGATGGGGGCCCGGCCGGCGCCCGGGACCCGAACCCCTGACAGGGCGGGACGCAGAGCCCTCGGGCCTCCAGCCGCTTTCCTCCCCGCGGTCCCTCCGCCGCCGGGACCCGCTGGGCGGCTCCGCCCCCGCCCCCCGCCCCCCGCCCTCCGCCCCTCGGTCCGCGGGGCGCAGAGCTCATCCACGGGACGCGGCGCTGCGGGGCTGCGGGGCGGGGAGGAGGCCGCGCTGGTGCCCGGACCCCGGTTTTCTCGCTCACAACCGGGGGCCGGTGCCCACGGGGCGCGATGCCCGGGGAAGGGCCGCCCGCCGGGAAGGGCCGGGCGGGGGCACCGCGCAGGAGCCCGTGGCAACGACAGATGCGCCGCCGGTGACGCCCGGGAAGCCACTCGCTCTCCGCCCCGCCGGGAAGGGGACCCCGACGGAAGGGGGCCCGGGGCCCGGGGACGGCCGCGCCCTGGATGGAGCCCGGGCCCGGGGACAGCCCCCGGGGGACCCGGCTCTGGCTCTGGGACGGGTCCCGCCCTTTCTGGTGACTCCCGCCCGGGACCCGCGAGCGCGACCGGCCCTGGTCCTTCCGCCGACGGCACTCCGCGCCCCCTGCTGCCGGCGGGCGGCTGCCTCCGGGGCTCCGGGACCGGACCCCGCAGGTCGTGCGCGGGCAGCGGGGCCGGGAAGGGCTCGCCGCCCACGCCCGCGGCGCCCGGCTCCCGCCTGCGCCCGGCCCGCGCCGGGAGAATTTGGCGACGGTGCCCGCGCGCTGCAGCCCTGGCCCCGCCCCTCCCGGAGAGGCCCGCCCCGGCCCCGCCCCCGGTCCTGACGCCCCGCCCCTCCCCGGGACGCCCCGCCCCCGCCCCGCCCCGCCCGCGCCGTCCCTCGGTCCGGCCCCGCCCCGGCCGCGCCCCTCGCCGCCGCCGCTCCCGGCCCCGCGCCGCGGCCCTGCCCTCAGGCCCCCGCGGGCTCCGCGGCCGCCGGAGGCTCAGTCTCGCCCGCCGCTCGGGGACCGGCCGCCGCGTCCCCTGGGCGACCGTCTCCGGGGAGACCGGCCCCGCCCCCGGCCGACACCGGTACGGAGCCCACCTGTGCGCGCGGCGGGGTCCGGGCGCCGCCCGGCGCGGGCTTTGTCCGCGGGGCTCCCGGCCGGGCCGGGGCCGGGGCCGGGCCGGGGCCGGGGCCGGGGCCGGGCCGGGGCGGGGAGGCCGAGGCGGGGCCGCTCCGCCCGGAGCTCCTCGCATCCCCTCGTGCCGGGGCGGGGAGTCGGGCGCCCGGCCGCGGGGTGGACGCGGGCCTCGGCCGGCGGCGGCTGTTTACTTGTCAGGGGCCCGCCTCGCTCCGCCGCCCCTCCCCGCCCGCCGCCGGGCTGCGCTCCCCCCTCGCCGCGCGGGCCTCGCCTCCCGGCTTTGCCCTTGAACCCGGGGCCAGGGCGGCGGGCCGGGCCGGGGTCCCGGCGGCGGGCGGGAGCGCGGGCGCCCCGGACCCACCTTTCCCCGGGCAGAGCCTCCCCGCCGCCGCCCGCGCTTCCTGACCTGAATTCCGGGGACGCGAACCCGCCCGCCCGCCCGCCCGCCCGCCCGCCTCCCTCTCGGCTCCTCCGTCTGCTCTCCGCCGGTCCTCCCTCGTCCCGGTTGGGAAAGGGATTCCTCCGCCTCTGCCTCCCTTCCCCGGACTGGCTGAGCTGCCGTGCTTGTGTGTTGTTTTGTTTCTCGTCCTCTCGTGAACTCCATCCATCACCCACGGAAGTTATTTCTTCCTTCGCTCCCGGTGCTGACCTCCGGTGACAGTGCCCGGGAAGCCTTTGCCGGGTCCCCTGGGTGCTGAGTGAGGGGCCGCCCACGCCCACCCACAGGCTGCAGGGGGTGGGGGTGGGGGTGGGGGTGTCTGCCTCCAGGAGGCTGGCCGCAGGCAGTTTCAGCCTGTCCTTGGGAAATGCCTTCTTGGAAGGGATGCCTCTTCCAACCGCTTCCTAGCGCTGGGCTTCTGTCTCCCGGCGAAGGAAGCCCGTGTGCAGGCTCCTTGCTCCCCGCCATGCCTAGTGGGTTCCAGGCGGGAGGCTCCCTGCTGTGGAGGTAGCTGTGCCCAGGGTCTGGGGTCAGGGAAGGGGCAGGTCCTTCCTCCCTCTCTGGGGACAGATGATTTCCAGGAGCTGGCCTGGGTCCTCTTTGAGGGTGCTGTGTGGGTCTCGCTGGGGGACCTCGAGTTCAGGAACCCGCTGTCTGCAGCGATTGAACCGAACGCCAACACCAGGCTTGGCTCAGATCGCGTACTCTGCATTCAGAAGCCAAACAAAACCAGCAAACAACCCGGAAAAACGCTCTGAGTCATCTGGATGTATATGTTAGTCTGCTCCGGGCCGGGACGTGCCCCTGTGGTTTGCTCGGTGCCACCGAGGGGAGCGGGGCTGCAGGGCCAGGAAGTGCTTCGTCTGCAGACAGGGAGGCCCGCTGAAACAGAGGGTTTGCGAGCAAATGTATGGGAGGTTTAAAAAAAACGCTTACATCTTTTTCTTCTTTTTTCCCCAGACAGATAAGGTGCTCTCAGAGTCAAGCAAGGACGGAATGACGCTCACTGGTCCCAACGCATCTCTGATCCTCCTGGCCGAGGGGCCTTTGCCGCTGGTCTTTCTGGGACCGTTCCAGAGAGGTAGGTTGGGCGAAGGAGACCCGCGGCATGCTGGGAGAGGGAGCGACGTTATTTTGTGTGTAAGTTGACATTGGAATGTGACCCTCCCGCCCTCCCTGGCCACTGGGCCAAAGGAGAGCCATTCGGCAGGAGCAGAGCTGAGAGAGAAGGACCCGGGTTTGTGTTACAAGCCCGTAGGGGGGAGTGAGCTAGACCTTAGCCAAGAGAGGATGCTGCCGCCGGGGACAGGAGGGATGGGAGCTCCGGGGAGCCCTGGAGACCACGATTCGATTCGGCCGCAGGAGTTGGTATCTGACTCGCCCCGGCCAGTCCCGGTAGAACTGGGCTGGCTTGTTGGAGGAGAGAAAAAGTAAAACATTCTTCCGAAGGAACTGGCTGGATTTTGATAACTCGGTATCTTGCTTCTCAAGGAGTCCTTCCCGGGGACACTCTGTCTCTCCGGAGGGTTGGCAGTCGCGGTATCAGCAATAGGAGGCTCCGTGGAGCTTCTGGAACATTAGCCTGGAAGTTGGATGCAGTGCTTTCATTGTGCCGGTGAAGAAACTGAGGCCAGAGACTGGCCTTGGCCGGGCACCCACTCTGGCGTCGGGAGCAGCTGGGTATGGTGGGGGGGGCTCCCGGGCGGATAGGCCGCAGCCCTCTTTGCCAGCTCCGTGGGTGCATGTGTGTCCTGTGGGCTCTCAGCTCACTCCTCCGTGCCCAGATGTTTGCACAGCGGCGGGCATTTCAGGAGGGGAAGGGTGTGGGTTATGGCGTGGTGTCATCCTTGGAGGTCCCCCCCAACCCTCATTTTCTCTAGATCTCCATTGGTACTTTCCACATTTCTTTTTTTTTGTTGTTACATGTGGGTCTCTTTTAAAAGATCAAAATATTTAGCAGAATTCTAACCCCTAAAGCAGGCAGACATAGCCACTGTGTCAGAGGCGAAGAGATTGGCCCAGAATTCCTTGTACCTCGCCCCCTCACCCCCCGAAGGTCTCAGGTGCTTCCAGGACCCCAGGCCTGGAGCACAGGAGAAGCCCGTGGCTTTTGTGGATCTGCGCTGCTGGGTTTGAGTTTCTTCTGCACACCGTGGGGCTTGCTTCGGAAGGTGCCCTTTAAGGATAATTTTTAACCCTCAATGTTTTTATTTATAAGAATAGCCATTCAGTGGAAACCGGTGTGGCTCAGTGGATAGAGCGTCGGCCTGCGGACTGAAGGGTCCCAGGTTCGATTCCGGTCAAGGGCATGTACATTAGTTGCGGGCCCGTCCCCAGTAGGGGGTGTGCAGGAGGCAGCTGGTCGATGCTTCTTTCTCATTGATGTTGCTAATTCTCTATCCCTCTCCCTTCCTCTTTGTAAAAAAAAAAAAAATCAAAATACATTTTTTAAAAAGGGAACATTCATAAAACAGGAATAAGCTATTGGATATAAAACTATGGTAGTTGTAGTAAAAAATTTCCATGGGATAGAGCTGGGAGATTGAAAAGCAAATTTGTAGGAAAGATAAGGAAATTGGAGAGAATCAGCTCGGGAGGCCCATCATCCATCTCATAGGAGCGCAAGAAAAAGAGACGAGAGAAACAGAGGAGGGGACGTTATCCAAGAAACTACAGGAGAAAACTCTGGAACGGAAGGAGTCCCCGCGGTAAGCGTCTCTGAGCAGTACTGGCACAGTGAATACAAGAGGAGCGGTGTGTGACAGAATGAGATGTGCCCAGGACACCAGGAGGATCCTCCAAGCGCCGGAGATAGAGAAACGTTACAAACAGCCACAGACAGACACCAATGCGGCCGCAGAGAACAGCGGCGTCGGACCGGACAGAGCAGCACGGGGCGGCCGCACCAGGGGGCGCTCTTCCAGATCTCCGGGGGAAGCTCGTTCCCAGCCCTGGATCCTGTAATTGTCACCCCAGGCACAAGAACAGAATAAAGATGCTTTTCAGGCGTGAATTTTCAAAAACTTGACACGCCCCACCACCCAGTGACTCTTCAGGAAGATCCCGGAGGATGTGCTCCAGCGAAATGAGAAGGAAGCCACGGGAGAGGAAGGCGCACAGCGTGCGATGAATGTCTCTTGTCCTCTCTTGGCTCCGCTGCCGAATGGCCGTTATCTTACCAGGTCTCTTTCGGGAGGGGTGAGGAAAGAGACACCTACCCACCACCCCACCCTGGAGCCTGAAAGCTGGGCCCTTCAGGCCTCCCCGTGGCCAGGACCCGTGGCCTGGGCTCCGCTGAGGAGCTGCACTGATGGCATCTTGGCCCAGGAGGGAGGGGTGCTGGGTGGGCGGTGTCCACGCAGCGGTGAGGGCTGCAAGGGTGCAAGCCGACCCCCAGCGCTCAGCGGCCACGGGAGGCGTTTCGCCATCAGACGTCCTGTGGGGCGTTCACGTTCCGGGGGGAGTTCACGTCGGGGGCGTTCACGTTCCGTGGGGAGTTCACGTTCCGTGGGAGTCCATGTCCCGTGGGGGGGTTTACGTGGGGGGAGAGTTCACGTTCCGTGGGGCGTTCACGTCGGGGGCCGTTAGATTCCTCTTCTCGTCCAGCTGCTTGTGTTTCCCGGACTTGATAGTGGCCTCACCTTTTTGTTGGCTTTGTTTTCAGTGTGCTAACCCCTCACCTTCCCCTCACCCCCCTGCGGGCCTGGGACCTCCTCCCGGTGCGGCAGCGTCATAACCCACCGGCTCCTCTCCTGCTCACCTCACGGCCAGCCGTGGCTCGTTTCCCTGCAGCCAAGTCCCCGGCTGGGCGGGACCCGGCGGCGGAGGGATTGCCTGCGATGGGGCAGGGAAGTCCCAGGACTTCGCCGTGTGGCCGGCCTGGGGGAAGCAGCCCCCCTCGGGGCAGGATCGCAGAGGGCCCCGAGGAGTGGCTCCAAGGAAAAGGAAGCTGGTGGCTCACCTGACGTATGTGCTGCATTTTGAGGGTTTTCCAGCTCTGTTGGAGAGTTGGCGGACACACACACACACACACACACACACACACACACTCCTATATATCCCTACACAGAAACCAAAATTAAAAGTGAGGCAGCAATCAACTACAGGAATAACAAAAGTTGAACAAGAAAGGAGAGGAGGCCAGCATACCGAGTGGCCTGGCTCTGAACACTTTACACGCTAAGCACTGACATCTGATTGGCAGAAACCACCCATTGCTGCATTCAGGAGCCGGGCGAGAGCAGGTGTGCGTGTGGCTTGTGGGAAGCACAGACTTACCTTGAGGTAAGAAGTTCGAAGTTGAAAACCCAGAAGTATCAGTGCAAGCCTATTGTTTGGAAATTCAGAGATGAAAATCCACAGAAACGCCTGAAGGTGTGATGGTGTGGCTGCTTGTGGAGGTCAGGGGACTGCTACTTTTTTTTTTCTTCTGCAAGCATTTTTGTTTTACTGATCTTTAGAGACAGAAAAGGGAGGAGCAAGCGGGGGGGGGGGGAGGAGGGGAAAAGAAATATTGATCGACCACCTCCCGTATGAGCCGGGAATGGGAATCAAACCCCCAACCCAGGTATGTGCCCTGACCAGGAATTCAACCCACAGCCTTTTGGTATATACGGGAATCCAACCCACTGAGCCACCCAGCCAGGCTGGTGTTAAGTAAATTTAACCATCCTCCGCTTGCAGAACTTCGAAGGATGTTAACTCTGGAAAGTCCTCATTGTGACATCCACACGCACCCACGGGGCAGCTGTTTCCATGTTCTCGAAGCTTCCTGCGCTGCGTGGCCCACAGGCGTGGCCACAGTGTGTGTGTGTGTGTGTGTGTGTGTGTGTGTGTGTGTGTATTCTGTGTCGCTCCGTGTCGGGAATGCTGGCAGTGCTGCGTGCTCGGGCGCCCTGGGGACCTCCTCCTCCTTCGAGTTCGCGTGTGATGGAGGCTTAGTCACTTCCCTATTGCTTTGGACCTATCGCTTTTACAAACACTACCACAATGGGTGCCTTGGCGCCTGCCGTTTTTTTAACCTTTGAATTGCTTCCTGAGGACAGTTCCTGAATTCCCCACACTTCCAGGCCGAGACCATGGGCCTTCCTATGGATTTGGGGGTGCAGTGCCGGGGTGCAGCCCCTCCCCGGGGGGCCCGGGGCTGAGCATCAGGGAGATGGTTGGGATAGGATTTCGCAGGTAGCGGTTCACGTTTTCTGACAGCAGCAGGGCTCAGAGGTCATTTTTATTTTTTTCATATAAAACAGAATTTCCAGAGCCACACCTCTCACTTTAAAAAAATATATATTTTATTGATTTTTCACAGAGAGGAAGGGAGAGAGATAGAGAGTTAGTAACATCGATGAGAGAGAAACATCAATCAGCTGCCTCTTGCACACTCCTTACTGGGGATGTGCCCGCAACCAGGGTACATGCCCTTGACCGGAATTGAACCTGGGACCTTTCAGTCCACAGGCCGACGCTCTATCCACTGAGCCAAACCGGTTTCAGCGGCACACGCACCCCTCACTTTTGGTGTCTGTCTTGCTTTCCCCCATTGAAGAGACTTTTTTTTCTTTTAAAGTATTCAAATGATAAGTTACTGTTATTAAATTTTTAAAAAGTTACGATCCTGTTGAAAATTATGGCCTCGCCCTCGCTGTTTGCTCAGTGGTTAGAACATCGGTCCATGGACTGAACATCGGTCCATGGATTGAAGAGTCCTGGGTTTGATTCCGGTCAAGGGCATGTACCTGGGTCGTGGGCACATTCCCAGTGGGGGGTGTGCAGGAGGCAGCTGATCGATGTTTCTCTCTCTTCAATGTTTCTAACTCTCTATCCCACTCCCTTTCCTCTCTGTAAAAATCAATAAAATATATATTTTTAAAGAAGGGCATATACCTGGTTTGTAGGCTCGATCTCCAACCTGGGTCGGGCAGGCAACCAATAGCTGTCTCCCTCACAGCGATGTTTTCTCTCTCTCTGTCTGTCTCTCCCCCTCTTTTCCTCTCTCTAAAATCAATGGGGGAAAAAACACCCTTGGGTGAAGATTAACTAAAGAAGAAGAAGAAGAGGAAGAAGAAGAAGAGGAAGAAAGAAAAGAAAACTATGGTCTCAAGGGAGACACATATAAAACGGAGGCGGGTAAACATTTAGAAAAGGAAGACACCACAGCCCTGGCCCTGCCCTCCCACGGTCAGTGTCACCCCCACACGCCGAGGTTGCTGGTTCAATCCCTGGTCAAGACACATACAGAAACCCACCAATGAATGCATGACTGAGCGGAACAGCCAGACCAGTCTCTCTCTTTCAAAGCAATAAATAAAATAAAGTTTAAAGAAGAAAAGGAGGAAGAAAATTTAAAAAGTAACAGGGAGGCAGAAGTGGGCAGACAAGGAACGCGGTGGCTCCGGCCTCAGCTTCCTCCCCAGGCAGACGCCTGTGGGTACGGCTCTGCCTCCCCATCCTCCCCCCGCCCTCCGCTCCCTCCTCCTGCGGCAGGAGCCGGCCTCGGCTCCCGGAGGTCCCTTCCCTTTCCCTTTGGACGTGTGCCCACCCCAGCCCACCGCCCCGGCCAGAGCTTCGCTCCAGAGGGCAGCAGCGCGACCTGCACCGGACACCCTTGCCTGCCTCCCTCGGGCCGTGGCCGTGGCCGATGGCTAAGGCCGCCTCCCTCTGCCGTGGCCGACGGCCTTGGTGGGGACCTCGTTCCATCCTGAGGGCCACCGTGGCCACCGGGCAGGGGGGAGGCTGGGGGCTGGGGTCTCCCCGAGGGACACACTGCCATCCCGAGAAAGGTTTGGTGTTTTGGAAAAACGCACATCCGTCCTGAGACCACCTGTGGGGCCTGGACCTTCTCTCTCCCTGCTGGGTGTAGCTTTAGCTCTTTGTCCAGACGGTTCCGGAGGACGGGAGAGTGCCCGCTGCCCCTCGGCAGAGGCAGAGGGTGGTGGTGCGGCTGCCTGGAGGGCCAGCCCATCCGTCTAGCCCCGTGGTCGGCAAACCGCGGCTCTCTGGCCCCTTGAGTGTGGCTCTTCCACAAAAGACCACGGCCTGGGCGAGTCTGTGTTGAAGAAGTGGTGTTAGAAGAAGTTTAAGTTTAAAAACTTTGGCTCTCAAAGAAATTTCAGCCGCTGTGCTGTTGATATTTGGCTCTGGTGATGAATGAGTTTGCCGACCGCGGGCCTAGCCTGACCTGGGCCCTAGGGCGAACGCCTTCCCCACGTCCATTCTCGCCTCCTCATAGCAGCCAACGTGTGTCCAGTGTCAGGTGTGGATCAGGCCGCCGGGCTCCTGCTCGGCACCGGGGACCCCACGGCCGTGGCCACCGGCCCGGCCCCTCGCGGCCCCCGGCTCCGCTCTCCCCGGGTCAGGGTCAGCTCACTGTCCGGCCTCGACCCCGGGACCCTGCCCTCAGGCCCCTGCCCGGCCCCTGCCCGCCGCCTGGAACTGCTTCTCAGCGCTTTTCCGGGTCCTCCTCCGCATCTGAACCCCAATTCCACCCGGCCGCCGTGAGGAGGCTCCCCGCGAGCTCGGTCTCACTCCGATTCCACTCCTTTCCTCTCGGAAACCGGCCTGTTGCTCCCTGTCCGTCCTTGGTGTCTCCCCTGTCAGGCTACACCCCGGGGGAGCAGGGCGGTGCTGCCCCTTCCCCTCGCATCCCCCGGGCTCCAGGCAGGATGTGCCGAGTGAATGAGTGAGTGAGTGAGTGAATGAGTGAATGAGTGAATGAGCAGGACCTGGCCTGGGTCTGAGAGGCCCTCCCCCTCTTTCCCTGGTCTCCAGGAAGCCTGTCCTCCCAGCCAGGGCAGGACGGCTTCTAGACGCCCCTCCACGGCGGACGTGCAGGGTTAGGGTTGGGTTAGGGTGAGGGTTAGGGTGAGGGTTAGGGTCAGGGTTAGGGTTAGGGGTTAGGGTGAGGGGTTAGGGGTTAGGGGTAGGGTGAGGGTTAAGGAAGCCCCGGTCAAGAGGCCGGTGTGACCCTCCTCCGGGCAGGACTGCGCGGAAGCCTGGCCCCGCTGGCCTGTGTGCTCCCCGCGGGCTGATGTAACGCTCGGACGCCGGGTGGAACCACCCTCCAGGGGTTTCTGAGGCCCCTCTCCTGGGCTTCTGGGTTGTCACTTTGACCTCTGAATCCAGGCGCTGGGCAGAGTTTTGTCTTGGGATCGGTGACCGTCTCCCGCCGTGGACAGATTGGGGGTGACCCGGGCCAGCTCCACGGGGCACGTGCCTGCAGACCCCTAGCTGGGGGTGCCTCCCCGAGGCCCCTGCTGGCTGGGCGCTCAGGGAGGAGTATGTGTAGCTCAGGGAGTCGTGTGTGTAGCTCGGGGAGGAGTGTGTGTAGCTCAGGGAGGAGTGTGTGTAGCTCGGGGAGGAGTGTGTGTAGCTCGGGGAGGAGTGTGTGTAGCTCGGGGAGGAGTGTGTGTAGCTCAGGAGGAGTGTGTAGCTCAGGGAGGAGTGTGTGTGGCTGAGGGAGGAGTGTGTGTAGCTCGGGGAGGAGTGTGTGTAGCTCGGGGAGGAGTGTGTATAGCTCAGGAGGAGTGTGTGTGGCTGAGGGAGGAGTGTGTGTAGCTCAGGGAGGAGTGTGTAGCTCAGGGAAAGGGCCCACATTTCTCTTCCCCGAGGCCCATGCCCTCGCGCCCTGCTGGCTGCAGCACCCAACAGCCCGTGGCTGTACGTCCACAGAGGCGGGCGGCGGCTCCTGGTTGGAGCGGCAGCCACCTTGGCGATGGCTCAGGAGGTGCCAGCTCAGGAGGTGCCAGCTCAGGAGGTGCCAGCTCAGAGCCCAGGTCCCAGGAGTTTCAAAGGAAGGAAAGGAATTTCTCGGCAGGCCTGCCAGCCCAGGGACCAGCAGATGGGCTGCAGCCCCACGCCCAGCCTGGAGGGGGCGCCTGCACCATGGCCTGCCCTCTCCTCAGAAATAAATCCTCTGGGAGCTGCAGGCTGGGGAGGAGGGGAGCTCTGTGGGAATCTCTGGGGGGAGTCGCCCGTTCTCAGAGGAAGGAAGTGCGTCTCACTGAGAACCGCTCGAGGGGATGGGACGGAGACCCTCGGCCCCGTGGCCCGGCCACCTGCAGCCTGCGGCTGTTTGGGTGCGGGGTGCTGGCCGGACGGGAGGGGGAGGGGAGGAATCGAGCTCCTCCCTGTCCGGCTGCCTTTGATATTTCACTCACCGTTCAGAGGTGGACAGACACGCCAGCCTGAACGTTCCGATGACTCAGAGTGAGGAAGGACCAGTTAGTTACTCCCGGTTCATCTTTGCTGGGTCCCTAGTGCCTCGAGGGTGGTCCTGCCCCGCTCTGACCCTCTGTCTCTGTCTCGTCTGCCCCCGGGGCTCCGCGTCTGTATGTCACTGCTGCCCCCGGCTACAGCCGTGGCCCTGCCGACCTCTCCCCGAGCGCCAGCCTGGCCTCACCCTGTCTGTCTTCCCGGGGTGCTCAGCTAGCGGCTCAGACTCACTGTCTGCCATGTGCCTCTGGCTGTAAAAATCGATAAAATATGTATTTTTTAAAAAAGGAAGCGTGCCCTGGCCAGTGTGGCTCGGCTGGTTGTGCGTCGGTCGCCTCAGGCGCTGAAGGGTTGCCGGTTGGATTCTGGTCAGGGAAGGTGCCCGGCTTTGGGCTCCATCCCCGGGGGGGCTTGTGGGGAGCTGCTGACTGGTATTTCCCTCTCACATCCACGTTCCTCTCTGTCTCCCTCTCTAAGAAATCAGTCATTTATTTTTTTATTTTTTCACTTTTTTTCTTTTTCTTTTTCAAATATATTTTATTGATTTTTTTTTTTTTTTTTTTTTTTTTTTTTTTTTTTACAGAGAGGAAAGGAGAGGGATAGAGAGTTAGAAACATCGATGAGAGAGAATCACCGATCAACTGCCTCCCGCACACTCCCCACAGGGGATGTGCCCGCAACCAAGCCACATGCCCTTGACTGGAATCGAACCCGGGACCCTTCAGTTCCCAGGCCGATGCTCTATCCACTGAGCCAATCAGGTTTCGGCACGTTTTTTTTTAAAGAAAAAAAAAAAAAAAGAAAAGAAGCCTTTGGCCCGGCCATTCTCAGAAAGAGGGCCCGGAGCAGGATGTGGTTTGACAGCAGGGTCGGGCTCTCGGCAGGCGGTCGTGGTGGCTGCGGGCGGTGTGCACGCTGAGCTGCTCACTCCGCATCCCGCCGGGGGCGGGGCCACCAGGGTGTCTGTCTCCACTGAACATTCCCTTTAAGCCTTTTTAAAGAAATGCATCTTTATTGATTTCAGAGAGGAATGGAGAGAGAGAGAGAGAGAGAGAGAGAGAGAGAGAGAGAGAGGGAGTTGGGAACATCAAGGATGAGAGAGCATCATTGATTGGCTGCCTCTTGCATGTCACCCCCCTGCCCCGGGGGATGGAGCCTGCAACCTGGGCATGTGCCCTTGACCAGAATCGAACCTGGGACCCTTCAGTCCCCAGGCCGATGCTCTATCCACTAAGCCACACCGGCTAGGGCATAAACTTTTTTTTTTTTTTTTTTTTTTAAAGAGAGAGTAGAAGGGAGGGGGAGAGTCAGAGAGAGAAACATGGATGTGAGAGAGACACATCGATTGGTTGCCTCCCACATGTGTCCCAACCTGGGGACGGGGATGAGCCTGCAACCCAGGTGCATGCCCTTGACCGGAATCAAACCCAGGACCCTTCAGTTCACAGGCTGATGCTCCATCCACTTGAGCGAAACCCGCTAGGGTTCCTTTTGGCTATTTGTTTACAAGCCATTTACATCTAGAAGGATGACTTTAGGTTAGGGAAGTATTTTTCCAAAGAATAAAAATCATAAAACATAAAGGAGAAGGTTGAAAAGTTGTCTGCATCAACATTAAAAAATACTCATCAAAAGAAAAACCCCTCCATAAATGAAATAAAAAGGTGCCTCGGAGATGTTTCCAACTCGTTTCAGCAGCAGCAGAATTCCACCTAGTGGAGTGTACACAAAGAAACCCACCGCTCCCGAGGAAAGGACAGTCGCCCACAGCTGGGCCGGCCTGCAGGCAGGCTCTTTGGGGAGGTGAGCCTTGTACAGAGAGCCAGGGCGGTGCGGAGCGCAGCAGCGGCAGCAGCGAGGCCCGTCCGGTGCAGGAGTGAGGGCGCCTGGCGCCCGGTGCCGGTGGGGAAGGCTGGGCCGCTCTCCTCACGGACGTCCCCACTCACTTGGGCGCCGTTAGTGACGTTAAACTGACCGGCAGTCCCCTCGGAGGGGCACCCCGGCCGCCAGCCAGCCACGCGAGCTCCGAAAGTGTGATTGCGGAATGGCATTTTATTTAATTTTAGCTCATTCAAACGTAAGAACGGGCACTCGAATTCCTTTATTTGAAAACTTCCAAATGTATCTTTAGAACCGTTTGAGTCTGTGAGCCTACTTTTTCACCTGCCAATTGTTTGAAATACATTTAGAGATAAATGCCGTATTTGCCGGCGTATAAGACGACCCTTTGGCCCTGAAAAATATGCCTCCAAGTGGGGGGTAGTCTTATACGGCGAGTATATAACAAACTCTGTATTTTTAGTGGAAATGTTAGGGGGTCGTCGTATACGCCCAGTCGTTTTATACGCCGGCAAATACGTATTTTTCAGGGCCAAAAAATCGTCTTATACGCCGGCAAATACGGTATCTATTTTTGTGTGTGTGTATTAATCCTCAGCTGAGGATACTGTCTCACTGATTTTTAGGTAGAGGAGAAGAGAGGGGGAGAAACAGAGAAATGTCGACGAGAGAAAAACAGAGATTGGTTGCCTCCTGCATGCGCCCCAACCGGGGCCCTGGGGGGGCGGGGGGAGCCCGCAGCCAAGGTCCGTGCCCTTCACCGGGATAGAACCCGGGACCCTTCAGTCCGCAGGCCGACGCTCTGTCCCCTGAGCCAAACCTGCCAGGGCGAGAGGAGATTTCTGATGAAAAACTATTGTCTGAATTGTAGCGTGCACAGCAAGTATAGATTACACCGCAGATTCCAAAATCAGAGAAAATAAATGTAGAATATCTGCTTAGTAATTTTTCTATCATGATAACATCAAAATGACCATATTTAGGATATACTGGGGCAAGTAAAATCTATTGCTAAATTTATTTTTGTCTTTCCATTATTTTTTTAAATGTGGCTACTGGTAACTCTGACATTACACGCCTCTCTCACTTTATATTTCTCTTGGACAACACTCATGGGGGACTGACATGCACACAAGGAGATGCCAGCAAGAATATACATTGTAGCCCACCTGGCGGGGCTCAGCGGCTGAGCGGTGACCTCTGAACCAGGAGGTCAGGGTTCGATTCCCGGTCAGGGCACAGGCCCGGTTGCAGGCTCCATCCCAGTGTGGGGCAGGAGGCAGCCGATCAATGATTTTCTCTCATCATTGATATATCTATCTCTCTTTTCCTCTCCCTTCCTCTCCAAAAGCAATAAAAGTATATTTTTGAAAAATAGGAAAAAAAAAAGGATATACACTGTAGCATTGCTTTTGTAAGACATAGGGTAGGAGCAAGCCCGAGGTTCCTCAGCAAGAGAAGGGTAAACACAATGTGGCTATTTACAAAGAGAGACACCACAAGCTGAAGAAGAATGAACCAGAGCCACACGTGTCGGCAGTTTTAAAGCGTGCAAACACCATTAGGAGTTGTTTATGGATATACGTTAGGTTAACACAAGTGTGAAAACATCCATGGGCGTTATTCATAAACAGCCAGGACGGCACCCCGATTTTTTGAAAGATTGGAAAGATTCTTTCCAAAAATTGGGACTTTTTTAAAACGCCACGGGACTCGGGGAAAATGGTTAGAAATCAGGACTGTCCCGCCAGAAGCGGGACGATCTGGTCAGCTTAGTGGTGGGGGCGCTGGGAGACCTTTATTTGAGTCTGTGCCATCTTGTTCCGGGGGTGGGCTGACTGCGGGTCGGTGGGACTGGGGTGTTTGGACAGATTGGGGGGTCGGTGGGACTGGGGTGTTTGGACAGAGTGGGGGGTCGGTGGGACTGGGGTGTTTGGACAGATTGGGGGGTCGGTGGGACTGGGGTGTTTGGACAGATTGGGGGGTCGGTGGGACTGGGGTTTTTGGACAGATTGTGGGGTCGGTGGGACTGGGGTGTTTGGACAGATTGTGGGGTCGGTGGGACTGGGGTGTTTGGACAGATTGGGGGGTCGGTGGGACTGGGGTGTTTGGACAGAGTGGGGGGTCGGTGGGACTGGGGTGTTTGGACAGATTGTGGGGTCGGTGGGACTGGGGTGTTTGGACAGATTGCGGGGTCGGTGGGACTGGGGTGTTTGGACAGACTGAGGGGTCGGTGGGACTGGGGTGTTCGGACAGATTGCCGTTGCCAGCCACTCGGTTGGGTTTCGGAGCGGCAGGCTCAGAGCTGCCGCCTTCGGTCCCTCTCCCGTCCCGGGTGCCGCCACGCGGCCCCTGCGCCAGCGGGTGGCCGTGGCAGGTGTCCCCGGGGAGCCGCTGAGAGACAGGACTTGGAACTGGCCTGTTGGTGGCTGAACGTGGGCCACGGCTGAGGATGTGGCCGGCACCCGCTGTGATGAGAGGCGGCCTGGGCCACCCCGAGGGCGGCCAGCTTTGGGGGCTCAGACCCCACCTGAGGCTCCTGCGGCCGAAGCCCCGGAGCCGTTCCAGAGGGGCCTGGCGAAGGCCTTCCCAGCACCGCCCGCTGGGCTCACCGGCCCCTCTTCCTCTCCAGGACGCCTGCGGTCCCGGGAGTGAGCAGGCAGGATGCCCCCGGGGGTGGACTGCCCCATGGAATTCTGGGCCAACGAGGAGAGCCAGAGCGTGGCGGTGGACTTCCTGCTGCCCACGGGGGTCTACCTGAACTTCCCTGTGTCCCGCAGCGCCAACCTCAGCACCATCAAGAAGGTACCGCCTGCACCTCATTCGTTTATGTTTGTGCTAACCGAGGATATTTATCCACTGACTTTTAGAGAGAGTGGGTGGAGGGGGGAACATTGATGTTTCACACGGACTCGTTGCCTCCTGAACATGCCCCTCGTGGCGCCGGAATCCAGCCTGCAAGTGAGGTACCTGTGTCCTTGATCAGAATCGAACCCAGGACCCTTCAGTCCAAGGGCCGAGGCTCTGTCCACTGAGGCAAACCAGCTAAGGCCTGACCTTGAGACTAGTTCTTAGAGTTTGGAACGCAGAGAGAGAGAGAGAGAGAGAGAGAGAGAGAGAGAAAGAGAGACACCCACACTCACATGGGTAGTTTCTCGGTGTGAGAGCCTCGGTGGGAGTTTTAGGTGCATCCGTAATGTGTGGAATGTTTGACCACTTGCAGTGAGAGTCTGGCCAGCACTCCTCACCCAGCGGCCCCTCCCGGCCTGGGGGGGCCCAGGCTGTGTGCCCACGCCCCCCTCCTCGCCACGGCCTCGCTGGCGGCTTTGGGACACGCTCCGTCCAAGGCCACGGAAGGGTTTTGCGCGTCTTTTGTCTGCAGGCCTGTCGTCCTAGTAACACATCTTTGGAACTCGTATTTTTGGGTTTTTGTTGAATAATTTTCTGGGTAAATGACTGAGTCAGAAGATTAGACATCTGGATGGTATTTGGTAGTGACTGGCTTGTTCCACTTACGGAGTGTGAAATGTGATGCGACATGCCACGGGGCAAGACCTTAGCTCGGGATTTCAAAAGCTTCACTTGGGAGCAGAACAAAAAACGAGAGAAGCAATGGCCCGGCCTCGAGGGTTTTGTTTTTGTTTTTGTTTTTAATCTTCTCTTCCTGGGAGATTTCTTTAAATATTACATTTCTTTTTTTTTTTCTATTTCAAAAGTAATATGGACCCATTGAGATTGAGGAACAAGAAGAAGTAGGAGGAAAGAGTTATCTGTGATCCAGTAGGAGGACAGAGTTATCTGAGATAACCACAGTTAACCCTTCGCTGTTCGCTGTTTTCTCTTTTATGTACAGTGCAGTGCTGTTTGTGATAAATTCTGATTATGAACTCTTCGATCCTTTTGTTTCAGAGCTAAAATGTCACATCTTTTTCATCTTGTTAACTTTAGGTCAGCATTGCTTTAGGGTTAATCTTACTTCTCTGCTTTCAGAGCTGTACATGCATGTTCATTCACATGTCAGCACGGTGAACACACTGAAACACGTGGGTCCCGCAGGCTCACCTCACGCCCCCGTCCCACTGCGGTGTCTCCATGTGGTTGTTCCTGCCACAGGCGGGAGAGTGAGCGCTCTAGGCTCTGCTGGCCATCTACCGGAATCGCTGCAGCTGCCAATCCTGCCCTGTGAGGCCACGGCATCCCCGGACGATATGCAAATGAGGGGGCGTGGCTGTCTCCCAGTAACCCGGTGGCTTGCAGAGTCCTGATCTATATAATTCATATGTTTATTATTTATTTTTCGTTAATCCTCACCCAAGGATATTTTTCCCATTGGTTTTTAGAGAGTATAGAAGAGAAAGTGGGAAGGAGGAAGTGGGGAGAGAGAGAGAGAGAGAGAGAGAGAGAGAGAAAGAGATCAATTGGTTACCTCCTGCACACGCCCGACCAAGGCGTGTGCAGGAATCGAACCTGCAACCCAGGCCCCCCAGCCTGAGAATTGAACTTGTGACCCTTTGATGCGTGGACCGATGCTCTGTCCACTGGGCACACCTGCCAGGGCGCTGTGTTTGTCGTCATTTCTATGGACTGGGTTTGAATTACACCGTCTTTCCCTCTGAACGATGCCTCCTGGAGTGCCTTGTTGCCCAGGAGCCCCTGGGTTCTGGGTCCCGCCCTGTGTGTCCCCCCTGGGGGCAGCCCAGGCCGGTCCCCCTTCCCGTCTTCCCCGGGGCTCAGCGGGGAGCACCTGTGCACCGAACCCTGACTGTCAGAGGCTCCCCGAAACCCGGGGGCCACATGGCCCGGAGGGCACAGAGCCCCCAGGGGTCCCGTGGTCCCCTCAGTGCATTACTTTCCCGAGCTGTTTGCCAGAGTTTACAAGTCGGGTGATGAGCCCCATAACGACTCACTGGGGTGCCCGGAGGCCGTGCCCGGGAGCTGTTAGAGCGCACGGAGGAGGGGTGGCCGGCTCCCGACGACTGTCCAGGGTCTGGAGAGGGTGGTTGGCATGGGATCTTGCTGTTTATTTTAAAATATATTTTTATTTATTTCAGAGAGGAAAGGAGGGAGAGAGAGCGAGGAACATCAACGGTGAGAGAGCATCATTGATTGGCTGCCTCCTGCGCGCTCCCTACCGGGCATCGAACCGTGACCTCCCGGTTCACAGGTTGACGCTCAGCCACGGCCACACCGGCCGGCGCCTGGCCCGCGTGCGAGGCCGCCCGGCTGGGATCAGCCTCCGCCGGCCGGAGGGCTGGCCGCTGGCCGCTGGCCGCTGGCCACTGGCCACTGACGGCGCCCGTCCGCCCCCAGGTGCTGTGGCACCGGGCCCAGTATGAGCCGCTCTTCCACATGCTCAGCGACCCTGAGGCCTACGTGTTCACCTGCGTCAACCAGACGGCCGAGCAGCAGGAGCTGGAGGACGAGCAGCGGCGGCTCTGCGACATCCAGCCCTTCCTGCCCGTGCTGCGCCTGGTGGCCCGCGAGGGCGACCGCGCCAAGAAGCTCATCAACTCGCAGATCAGCCTCCTCATCGGCAAAGGTGCCGGCCGGCCGGGGCTGCGTGCTGCGGGCGGCCTGCCCCAGGGCCCTGCCCCGCCCCTGACCCTCTGACCGGCTCCCCCCCTGACCCTCTGACCCGCTCCCCCCTGACCCTCTGACCCCGCTGTCCTTCCCCCCCCTGCTGCCCCTGACCCTCTGACCCCCTCCCCCTGACCCTCTGACCCCGCTCCCCCCCTGACCCTCTGACCCCTCCCCCCCGACCCTCTGACCCTCTGACCCCGCTCCCTCCAGGGCTGCACGAGTTCGATTCCCTGCGGGACCCCGAGGTGAACGACTTCCGAGCCAAGATGCGCCAGTTCTGCGAGGAGGCGGCGGCCCGGCGGCAGCAGCTGGGCTGGGAGGCCTGGCTGCAGTACAGCTTCCCCCTGCAGCTGGAGCCCTCGGCGCGGGCCTGGGGCGCCGGCACCCCGCGGCTCCCCAGCCGGGCCCTCCTGGTCAACGTCAAGTTCGAGGGCAGTGAGGTGAGCGCTGCCCCCCCCCCCCCCGTGCTGCTTCCGGGGGTGCTGTCCCTGTGAGACTCCACGGTCCCCACCAGCCCCCGGGATCCACACCCCTCCGCAGCGTCAGACCCTGGGTGTTTGTGGGGTGTCCCCCAGGCAGTTTGACCAGACAGAGCGGCCAGTGGCCTTTGTCCGTGTCTGTCCACTCAGCACTGTTTCCTGGTCGCTGGCCGTGTGCCCTCGTCCGAGCCTGCTCCGCGGAGCTCCCGTGTGCGTGTGTGTGTGTGTGTGTGCGTGTCGGGGGGGGGGGTGTTGGGGGGCGTAGGCAGCCGCTCCTGTGCCCGGCCCGGCCCTCCTCGGCGAGGGCTGACCCCTCCGCTCCCCCCAGGAGAGCTTCACCTTCCAGGTGTCCAGCATGGACGAGCCCCTGGCGCTGATGGCCTGCGCGCTCCGCAAGAAGGCCACGGTGTTCCGGCAGCCGGGCGGGGAGCGGCCCGAGGACTACACGCTGCAGGTGAACGGCAAGCAGGAGTTCCTGTACGGCAGCCACCCGCTCTGCCAGTTCCAGGTGAGCCGCGGGGGCCGGCGGAGGCCAGGGCAGAGACCGGGCAGAGCCGGGGTGGAGGCCAGGGCAGAGGCCGGGAGAGGCCAGCAGAGGCCAGGGCAGAGGCCGGGCAGAGCCGGGGTGGAGGCCAGGGCAGAGGCCGGGAGAGGCCAGCAGAGGCCAGGGCAGAGGCCGGGCAGAGCCGGGGTGGAGGCCAGGGCAGAGGCGGGGAGAGGCCTGGGCGGAGGTGAGCCCTGGGGAGGTGGGGAGCTGGTTCTTGGCCCTTTTTGAGCCTGATGAGCCCGGCCTTTGGGGGTCACCGCGAGAGGGCCCCCTTGTGGGCTGACCCCCCTGTGAACACGGGAGGAGGCTCTTGGGGAGGTGGCGGGCGCAGGGACAGCCTGGGAGAGGCGGAGGGCTGGCGGGCCGGGGTCGGCGTGAGCAGGTCGGGAGCCGGCTGTCCCGGATGGCTGAGCCGCTCACTGCCGCCCACCTCAGTACATTTGCAGCTGCCTGCACAGCGGGCTGACGCCCCACCTGACCATGGTGCACTCCTCCTCCATCCTCGCCATGCGGGACGAGCAGAGCAACCCTGCCCCCCAGGTCCAGAAGTCGCGCCCCAAGCCGCCCCCCATTCCCATGAAGAAGGTGAGCGGGGTCCCCCTCCCCACAGGGGGTCCAGCCCAGGCCTGTCGGGCAGCACCCTGGTGTTGAGTTGGGCTGGGAGCTTGGGCAGCCAGCGCGGCCCTTGGCCGGGTGGTCCCGGGCAGCCAGCCTCCGGCCTGGCTCCGGCCCCCCGCCCCCTGCTGCCCTGCTTCCCGCCGGGGGGGGGGGGGGCAGCGCTCCGGCCTGCAGAGCGCGGGTGCTGGGCCCGAGCGCCCACAGGGCAGTGTTTGGAGGTGGGATAGGGCCTGGGCCTTACCACAGCCCCCCTCCCCCCCCTCCCCGCGGCCTGGACTCCTCTGAGGCCCCTCTCCCCCCCAGCCCTCGTCCTTGTCCCTGTGGGCCCTGGAGCAGCCCTTCTGCGTGGAGCTGATCCAGGGCAGCAAAGTGAACGCCGACGAGCGGATGAAGGTGGGGCTCCGGGCCGGGCGGGGGCGGAGGGGGGAGAGGCGGGGGCTCCGGGCCGGGGGGGGGCAGAGGGGGGAGCGGCAGGGGCTCCCGGGGAGGGGGGGCAGAGGGGGGAGCGGCGGGGCCGGGGGGGGGGGGAGCGGGTGTTTTTTGCACAAACAAGGTGGCTGAGGCCCGGAGGGCGGCAGAGGAAGGGGGGCGCATGAAACCACCTGACCACATACCCGGCATCCCGGCCCGGTGGCTGTGAGCGGCTTCAAAACAGGAAGGGGGGGGGGGGAGCCGTGGCCAGGGGCCGATTCGGAGAAACGGGCCGGAGTTCTGGGTACTGGCTCCGGGGGAGGCGTGGGGCCGGCCCCGCGGGACTGGAAACCGCAGCTGGGGAGGCAGCGGGCGCTGGAAGGGGAGCCGCTCCAATGGGCTGGGCCTTCTGGGGCTCCCAGGGGGTGGGAGGGGGGGTGCAACGCCTGCCCGCACCCCTGGGCCAGGCCCACCCCCAGCTCCTCGTCCTCGTCCTCGGGGCAGGCCTGCTGGTGCAGGTTTATTGTCCCATCTGCAAAATGAGAAGCTGGGGTCCCGGAGGTGGGTCTCTTTGGGGAGCACTTTTGGGGTGATGTCATACGCAGGCAGGTCTGGGGGCCCCTGGCGGAATCGTGGAGGTTGGATGCAGGCAGCTTTCTGCCAGAGCTGCTCCTTCCCCGGCCTCAGGGTCTCCTTCCCCCTGACACAGGGTCTCCTCCCCCGACCACAGGGGCTCCTTGCCCAGCCACAGGGTCTCCTTCCCTGGCCATAGGGTCTCCTTTCCCTCCACAGGGGCTCCTTCCCCATCCTCAGGGGCTCCTGGGACTTAGCTGAGGAGGGAGCCCTCAGGGTTAGAGCTCAAAGGTCCCTGGGGTTCCCGAGACCAGCTGGGGAAACAGGCCAGAGCAGGCAGCAGTGTGACGTGGGGTCCCGCAGTCACTGGGGCCGAGACCAGTCCCCCTGCACAGCCCCCGGCACCCCCGCCCTTGTCTCTTCTCCCACGTGGGACATGGGTTCAGACCCCGAGGAGGACCTCTTGCGGGGGAGGGCCTGGCGGGGGGGCCGGCCCCTGCAGCTGCCCGCGCCCCCTCGCCCCCCAGCTGGTGGTGCAGGCCGGCCTCTTCCACGGCAACGAGACGCTGTGCAAGACCGTGTCCAGCTCGGAGGTGAGCGTGTGCTCGGAGCCCGTGTGGAAGCAGCGCCTGGAGTTCGACATCCACGTGTGCGACCTGCCGCGCATGGCCCGGCTCTGCTTCGCGCTGTACGCCGTCATCGAGAAGGCCAAGAAGGCGCGCTCCACCAAGAAGAAGGCCAAGAAGGCGGTGCGTGGGGCGGCGGGCGGCGGGCGGCGGCCTCCGAGCCCCCCTTCCCCGGGGCCACGCGGCCTGGGGCCCGCCTCCCGGCCCCCACCCTGGCCTGAGGGTTCGGGGTCCCGGGCTGCTAGCGGGGTGACTGGGACCTGGGACCTGGGACCTGGGGCCCAGCCCGGGAGGGAGGACGCTGCTGCAGGGCGCGGCTCTGAGTGCGGCCAGGAGGCGACCGGCCTCTGAGCCACGCTGACCCCCCCGCCGAGCCGGGCAGCTTTCTGGGGCTGACGTGGCGAGGTTCGGGGTTCCTCCAGCAGCTGGGAGCGGGGGGCAGGAGGGAGCCCAGGCCTGAGCCGCCCCCCTGCCCCCCGCAGGACTGCCCCATCGCCTGGGCTAACCTCACCCTGTTCGACTACAAGGACCAGCTCAAGACGGGCGAGCGCTGCCTCTACATGTGGCCCTCCGTCCCAGGTGCCCGGCGGGCGGGAGGCGTGGGCAGGGGAGGCGTGGCCCCGGCGGGCGGGAGGCGTTGGCAGGGGTCGCCCCGGCGGGGGGAGATCCCCGTGTAACTCCTCTTCCCGCGTCCAGACGAGAAGGGGGAGCTGCTGAACCCCACGGGAACCGTGTGCAACAACCCCAACACCGAGAGTGCCGCCGCCCTGGTCATCTGTCTCCCCGAGGTGGCGCCCCACCCCGTCTACTACCCCGCCCTGGACAAGGTCAGTGGGGCCTCGCCACCCGGGGCCGGACGTGCCCTGCAGAGGCTGTGGGCTGAGTCAGGTGAAGCCCCGATGCCCCTGGGGCCCTGGCGTGGTCCCTGCGCCTCGAGCAGCGGTTCTCAAGGGCCCACTCTGCCCCCAGGGGATAGCCACACTCTTTTTAAAAAAAAATTATTTAAAAATATATATATTTATAAATATATTTTATTGATTTTTTACAGAGAGGAAGAGAAAGGGATAGAGAGTTAGAAACATTGATGAGAGAGAATCATCGATCAGCTGCCTCCTGCACACCTCCTACTGGGGATGTGCCCGCAACCAAGGTACATGCCCTTGACCGGAATTGAACCTGGGACCTTTCAGTCCGCAGGCCGACGCTCTATCCATTGAGCCAAACCGGTTTCAGCTATTTTTAAATATATTTTTATTTATTTCAGAGAGGAAGGGAGAGGGAGAGATAGAAACATCACTGGTGAGAGGAATCATTGATCAGCTGCCTCCTGCACCCCCGCCTGTGCCCTCACCGGAATAGAATCCAGGGCCCTTTAGTCGCAGCCCATGCATCATTGAGCCACACCGGCCAGGGCTCCACAGACATTCCCAGTTGTCACCACCAGGGGGAGAGGCTCCTGGCTTCTGGTGGGTGGAGGCCAGGGAGGTGCTGACCTCCCTCAGCGCACAGGCCAGGCCGCACGCGGAGCGGAGCCCGCTGGCCCAGGTCAGCAGCGCTGTCGCCCGGAGCCCCGCGGGCCGGCTGGGCAGGGCACTGCTGAGAGCCGGCCGCTTGTTGCAGATCCTGGAGCTGGGGCGGCACGGGGAGCACGGGCGCGCCACGGAGGAGGAGGTGAGCGGGGCGGCGGGCGGCGGGTGCGGGGCGGGCGCCCAGCTCAGCCCCCTGCGCCAGCTCAGCCCCCTGCGCCCTCAGCAGCTGCAGCTGCGGGAGATCCTGGAGCGGCGCGGGGCGGGCGAGCTGTACGAGCACGAGAAGGACCTGCTGTGGAAGATGCGGCACGAGGTGCAGGAGCGCTTCCCCGAGGCGCTGGCCCGGCTGCTGCTGGTCACCAAGTGGAACAAGCACGAGGACGTGGCCCAGGTGGGCGCGGGCGGCCGGGGGGCGGGGGGGTGTGCGGTCGGGAGCACAGCCCCCTGACAGCCCCCCCCCCCCCCAGATGCTCTGCCTGCTGTGCTCCTGGCCGGAGCTGCCCGTGCTGAGCGCCCTGGAGCTGCTGGACGCCAGCTTCCCCGACCGCCACGTGGGCTCCTTCGCCATCAAGTCCCTGCGGAAGCTGACGTGAGCCCCACGGGCCGGCGCCCCGGGAGGGTGGGGACGGCCCCCGCCTGCAGACCCCTGTCCCCCGCCTCGCCCCCGGCCACGAAGCCCGGGCCAGCGCCTCGCTCCGGCTCCCGCAGGGACGACGAGCTGTTCCAGTACCTGCTGCAGCTGGTGCAGGTGCTCAAGTACGAGTCCTACCTGGACTGCGAGCTGACCAAGTTCCTGCTGGGCCGCGCGCTGGCCAACCGCAAGATCGGCCACTTCCTCTTCTGGCACCTCCGGTAGCCGGGGGGCCCCAGGGTGGGGGGGCTCCTGCCTGCTGACCTCACGGGCCTGGGCGTCCTGGCGCTGGGAGGGCTGGTGGCCCGGCCCGGGGGCTCAGCTGCTCCTCCCCCGCAGCTCCGAGATGCACGTGCCCTCCGTGGCCCTGCGCTTCGGCCTCATCATGGAGGCCTACTGCCGGGGCAGCACCCACCACATGAAGGTGCTGATGAAGCAGGTGAGGCCGGGCCCGCCCCAGGCCAGGTTCCGCCCTTGGGCAGTGGAATCACCGGGCGGCCCCAGGCCTGCTCACGCCGCCCTCCCTCCCTTCCCCGCCAGGGGGAGGCGCTGAGCAAGCTGAAGGCGCTGAACGACTTTGTCAGAGTGAGCTCCCAGAGGAGCCCCAAGCCGCAGACCAAGGAGCTGCTGCACGTGTGCATGCGCCAGGAGGCCTACCTGGAGGCGCTGTCGCACCTGCAGTCCCCGCTGGACCCCCGCGTCCTGCTGGCGGAAGTCTGGTGAGCCCCGCGGCCTCCCGCCCGCCCCCTCGGGCCTCGGGCCCGGCTGACCGCCCTCCCCCGCAGCGTGGAGCAGTGCACCTTCATGGACTCCAAGATGAAGCCGCTGTGGGTCATGTACAGCAACGAGGAGGCGGGCGGCGACGGCAGCGTGGGCATCATCTTCAAGAACGGGGACGGTGAGCGCGGCCCCCGCCTGCACGCCCCGGGGTCCCCGAGGGGGAGCCAAGGGCAGGTCCGGAAACGCTGGGCCTGGGCGTGTGGAACCTTCCAGAACCTCACGCTCTTTCTCCCGGGCCCGCGGCGCAGACCTCCGCCAGGACATGCTGACGCTGCAGATGATCCAGCTGATGGACATCCTGTGGAAGCAGGAGGGGCTGGACCTGAGGTGAGGCCCCTCTCCCGTCCATGCCTGCGCCAGCCGGGGGTCCTGTCCCCTGGAGGGCTCCCTGTCGGGCTGACATGGCCGCCTCGGAGAAGCGGCTTTTCTGAGAAGACCGGGCCCAGGTCCAGTCGGGCCTGAGGGGTGGTAAGGCCACGGCTGAGGGTGGAGGAGGCCGGCCTGGCGCTCAGCACCCATCTCACGGGCACCGGCTGCCGTGTGGCCGCGGACGTGTGTGCCCCGCAGCCCGGCTCCGTGCCAGCCTGCGTCCCGGCCCCGTGGGCTCTCTGTGGCCGCCTGTCTGCGTCTCGTTGCCGCGCTGGCCCAGCCCGCAGCCTCCCGGGCCCCGGCGTCACCGGCTGCTCACTGCCAGCCACTCGAGCGGCAGCTCCCGGGCTGTTTTGCGTGTGGTGAGCTCCTCGGTGGCCAGGCAGCCGGGCAGCCCTGACCACTGCCCGCCTCCCCCTGCCCCCGCCGGCTAGGATGACCCCGTACGGCTGCCTCTCCACCGGGGACCGCACGGGCCTCATCGAGGTGGTGCTTCACTCCGACACCATCGCCAACATCCAGCTGAACAAGAGCAACATGGCAGCCACGGCCGCTTTCAACAAGGACGCCCTGCTCAACTGGCTCAAGTCCAAGAACCCCGGGTAGGTCTCGGGCCTGGGGGGCCGATGTCCCCTCCTCCCCAAGCGGTGTCAGAGGTGAAGGGGCAGGCCTGTGACGTCTCTGTGGCTTCGGGGCTCAGCCGGGGACTGCCGGGTCCGTGTTGGGGTGGGGGTCCCCGCTCCCCCCGTCTCAGTTACCCATTGCTGTGGAACAGCCGCCCCCAACTTAGGGGCGCTCAGCAGCCTTCGTTTCCCGTCGGCTCAGAAACCTGCCCCTGGCCTGGCTCAGCTGAGGGCTCCTCGGGCACGGCTCCCACAGCTGCTGCCTCTCGGGGGGCCTGGCGGGGGCGTGTCGGTCCCGGTGTCCCCTCCCGCCCGCTCCTCCTCCTCCTCCTCCTGCAGCGGGGAAGGCAGGAGCGGGGGCTAGGCCGCGGCTTCCCATCCCCTCCCGCTCCCCAGGGAGGCCCTGGACAGGGCCATCGAGGAGTTCACCCTCTCCTGCGCCGGCTACTGCGTGGCCACCTACGTGCTGGGCATCGGCGACCGGCACAGCGACAACATCATGATCCGCGAGAACGGGCAGGTAGGGGCGGGGGGCAGGTAGGGGCGGGGGCCGGCGTGGGGGCGGCGCCCTCGGCCCTCGGCTCCGGCTCAGTCTGCTCCCTTCCCTCCGCCCCCTTAGCTGTTCCACATCGACTTTGGCCACTTTCTGGGGAATTTCAAGACCAAGTTTGGAATCAACCGTGAACGGGTGCCCTTCATCCTCACCTATGACTTTGTGCACGTGATCCAGCAGGGCAAGACCAGCAACAGTGAGAAGTTTGAGAGGTGAGGGGGCCCCAGACCCCCCCAAATGCCCCTGGGCCCCAGGGCCACACACGGGGGCTGCCAGCCCACCCCGGAGGGTCCTGTGGGGAGCCGGGCTGGGGGGGGGACGGTGTCCGGGCTGTTCCCGGGAGGACCCAGGCGCCTCCCGCCGTGCAGGTTCCGCAGCTACTGCGAGAGGGCCTACACCATCCTGCGGCGCCACGGGCTGCTCTTCCTCCACCTCTTCGCCCTGATGCGGGCGGCCGGCCTGCCGGAGCTCAGCTGCTCCAAAGACATCCAGTATCTCAAGGTAAAGGCCAGCGCGGGCCCGCCGGGGACAGCAGTGCCCCCGCCCCAGGCCGGTCTTCCCGCCGCAGTGTGACCTGGGGCCTGGCCCACGTGCGGGGGGCCCACGGGGCCGCTGACCTGCGTGGCAGCGGCAGCGGCAGCAGGCCTCTTACTTGGAGGGGGGGCCTGGGGCCTGGGGCCTGTCCGGTCTGGGATCAGCATCAGCTCTCTCCAGGGCGAGGCTGGGCCAGTCCCCACTCTTCCCACGGCTCTGGGGGAGCTGAGAGCTGAGAGTGCCCCAGGGGAGCCGGGGAGGCAGGGAGCCGGGGAGGGCGGCCCCTCGCCCGGCCTCAGTGCGCGGTTCTGCGCAGGACTCGCTGGCGCTGGGCAAGACGGAGGAGGAGGCGCTGAAGCACTTCCGCGTGAAGTTCAACGAGGCGCTGCGGGAGAGCTGGAAAACCAAAGTGAACTGGCTGGCCCACAACGTGTCCAAAGACAACAGGCAATAGCAGCCGCCGCCGGCTCTCTGACCTCCGACCGCCGGGCCGGCCGCAGGCGCGACCACCGGCCTGGAGCCGCCCGGGCCCGGCGCCCGCGGCACTCTGCCTCTGTTTACACTGGTTATTTATTAATGACTTGAACGTTCAGGAACCGAACAGCCATCGCCGACGGGCACCCTTGGGCAGGGGAGGGCGCCGCCAGAGCTCTGATGAGAAGACACTGGGGCAGCACCTTGTGGGGCCGCACCCCGTCTTCCTGCTGGGGGCCTGGGCCCAGCCGACAGCCCCGGCGAGCTGCCTCCTCCCGGGCTGCGGGCGGCACGGCCCGGGGTGCCTGCTGCCGGCCAGGGTGCTCGCCCCCACCTGGGGCTCTCTGCCCCCGATCCGGCAGCTCCAGAGGAAGCCTGGTACCCCGAGATTCAGGGATGCTTGCTTTCCACTTTTAAAGTGACTCTTGGGTACGGGAATCCTCTCATCTCTGCTGTAACGTGGTTTTGTTGCGGGTAAGAAAATAACAGCCGGACGACTCGCTGGGCTGTGAGGGGGGGACCCGGCCCGTAAAGGTGACACATGCTGGCCTGCAGGCGCTGCAGCAGCCCCGTCAGCTGTCCTGTCGTGGGTCGGGACCGCGTGCCTTCCCTGCGAGCTTCCCCTGCCGGCGGCTCCAGGGAAGGAAGGGCGTCCTCCTCCGAGAACCTGCTGGGCAGTCAGTCCCTGCGCCGAGAGGGGTGTGGTGGGCTTCCTGTGAGGTCTGTGGCCTGGGCTGGGGCGGGCTGGAACCTGGGCCTGCAGGCTACACTGCGGGGTCCCCCCCTCCCCATGAGGCCTTGCAGGGCTCGGCAGAGCCCGAGGTCACTGCCTCCCACCAGCCCAGGAGCAATTGTGCCCACGGACACCACCAGCCACACGCTCCCAGCAGGTGCTGCTCCCTCGGACCAGGAGCCGCGTGGTGGCTGCCTGCCTGTCCTTTACGTAAAGCAGCGGCGTGCTTGGTGTGGGCAGCGCCCGGCCTGTGCCTGTGGGAAGACCTGCTTCCTTAACCCTCCGTGTTGGTGCTGGTGCTGGCTGACCAGCCGCCGGAGCCCAGGAGGAGGGGCAGCAGCCGAGGGAAGAGAGGCCTTTTCGTGGCTTGTTGTTGGCGCGGGGGGAGCCGGCGGAAGGACCACAGGCACCGCGGAGTTAGAACCAGAGCTTTATTGCGGAGCAGACGCGTCGGACCGGCACGGACACATGGAGGTGGGGCCGCCGCTGACAGCCAGGATGCTCTCCCCACGCTCACGTCTGCCCACGGTCTACACGGCAACTGACAGCACAGGGGGGTGGCCAGACACACGACAGCAGTGTCCCCGAAACTAGCAGTTAGGGTCACAGAACAGTATTCAAAGTTACCCCCCCCCCACTCCAACCCCTACCCCCCGTCTTAGAAACCTGAAGTTTTACACGTAAATGAAGAACCGAGTGCTGTGGGGTTCACTCTGCCTCTTGCCCCCCTTCCTTCATCGCCAAGCAGAGCAGCCCCACTCCGGGGGCGGGCGGGCTCTGGGAGGAGAGCAGAGCTCAGCCTGCTGGGGGGGGGGGGGGCACATCCTGACCCGGCCACGGGGCCTCTGTCAGTGTGTCCCGGACTGGGTGAGGGTCACCGGGCCTGCTGCTGCCTCCAGACCACAGAGTCCGGTTCCTGCACGGAGCTGTGTGCAGGTGGGCCGGGACCCCGCTCCCACCCGCTGCCACGTGGAACGTGGCGTCCCAAAGACGGGACCTGGCCTTCCCGCCCCAAAGAGGGTCCCCTCAGCCTGGTCCACCCGGGAGCCAGACCGGAGGCGGACAGCTGGTGCCCAGTGCCCCGGGGTGGGGGTGGGGGGGAGCTCAGGGCTTCACTCCTCGCCTCGCGTTCCAGCCCTGGTTACACTAGCACAAAGGACACGAGGAATCCCAATTTATTTACAAAATATTAAAAAGTTCATCATCTACATATGAACCCCATTCGGCCATTTTGTACATGCACTAGTTTGGGGGAAATTAAAAAAAAAAAAGGATTACCCAGTGGGAGTGAGCAGTTTTAACCCTTGTCACCGAGTCCAGATTTGGCGTTTCTGGAGGTGGGAGGGGCCACGCGAGCGAGATGATTGGGGGTGGGGGGGCAGGGGCAGCTCTTCACGGAGAGGTCCGGGTGGGGGCGGGGGGGGGGGCGGGTCCTGCACACCAAGCAGGGGCGGCGGTCTCGGGAGGGGCTGCAGACCTACGGGCCGGACGGACGGACGACTGTACAGGTGGCCTGGGCGGGCAGGCGGGCGAGGGCAGACTGCGGAGGCGGAGGGCTCTCAGTAGCTGAGGGTCGAGTCGTCCCACTCCAGCTGCTGCTGCCGGTTGGCCGGCTGCTGGTCCCCGTGCTCGCCCTCCTCCTCCTCCTCCTCCTCCTCACTGCTCTCCGACTCCGCGCTGGTGACGTCATCCTCCTCCTCGCCATCCTCGCTCTCTTCCTCCTCCTCCTCCTCGCTGTGCTGGTCCTCGTACGTCTGACAAAGAGACGCCACGTGAGTCTGGCCCTCACCCCAGCTCACAACCAGCTCTGGGCTCGCTCCTGCCCGGCCCACAGGAGGGGGCTGTGGCTCCGCAGCCAGACCGACGGCGCCTCGTCAGAGACAAAGCGAATACGCTTCCCTCTCCACTCCTGCGGGGCACGGCCTGCAACAGGCCTCTCGAGCCGGCTCGGACCCTGGCCCGCGGGGGTGCTGCCGGGGCCGCCCGCCGCGCCCACCTCCATGGGGTTCACGGTGATGGTCAGGGCCGAGTCGTCCCAGTCCATCTCGCTCTCCTTGCCGGCGTCCTGGTCCCGCATGGTGCGCTGGTGCGCGGCCCGGATCCGGAACACGCCCAGGACGATCATGAACACCAGGAAGCTGACGCACACCACGATCACCACGGTGGCCGTGCTGGGCACCACTGCAACGGGAGGGACAGCGGTCCTGGCCACGAGCCCCCGGGCCCCGGGCCTACCGCCGGCCCGCACAGACGCCGGCCGCCTCGCCGGACCCGGGCCAGCAGGAGCCGGGAAGAGCTCAGCCCTGCCCTCTGCCGGCGCTTCGGGCTCCTCGTGTGACCGGACCACAGCCCCGCGGCCAGGCCAGGCTGCTGGGAGCCGGAGCCGGGCCCCTGGCAGGGGGAGGGGCCCCCGTCCTACCTGCGAACGGGTGGGGGCTGGCCAGGTTGTGCCCCGAGAGGTCGACGAAGGCGCGGTGCTCGGGATGCACGAACTGCGGCTGCGCGGCCATGTGGCTGGCGTGCTCCCCGGGGCTGGCCGTGTGGATCACGTTCACCTGCACAGAGCGGCGGTGTGGCTGAGTGGACGGCGTGCGCCCGGGAGCCGGGCCGCGGCCTCGAAGCTCCGCGGTGCGGGCGGGCGGGCATGAGAAAGCAGGGCAAGCACGTGGCCTCCCGTGGCAGGTGCAGTCACCGGGGACGTGTCACTGTCCCCGTGACTCTGGGCAGCACCTGACGGGGAAGGAGCCGGAGGACAGCACCGCCCTCGCCACAGGGCGTCTGAGAAGCCGGCCCGGGCTCGCCCTGGCCCCGAACCTCAGCCGCGTGCAGGAGGCACAGCCCCTCCTTTCCCCTTAGAGCGGTGCCCTCCGGCTCCAAGCCCACCGCCCGGCCTCACGTGAGCGCGGCCTCCTGCTGCCAGGAGGGCGCGTGGACGCGGGATCCCAGAGTATGTGGCCCAGACGCCTGAGGGACGAGGGCTGCCGAGGAGCCCCTGGGAATCAGGGCGAGCGCTCTGGCCCAGCGGCCGTCACCGCAGCAGGCCCAGTGCCGGCCGTGCCAGCAGCCGCACCGAGCCGAGGGTCTCCTCACAGCAGGCCCGGCCTCTACAACTGCGAGCAGCCCACTCCCCGACCTCCCGGTGCTGCTCGTTCTAACGCAAACTTCTAACAGCCCCCCCCCCCCCAAGGCATCCTCACAGCGCCTCAGCTCAACCAGCTCCCTCCAAAGGCCCCGGCGCTCGGCACGCCACGCCCTGTCCCCCTGCCCCGCACGTCTGACCAGCAGCGGCTTTCGGGCTGGAAAAGGCTACACCCTTGGTCGGGCCAGGAGCTGCCACCAGTCGCTCTAAGCATCGGCATTGCCAACACCACGGCCATGCAGGGGGCCCGCCCTCCCGAGGAGCCTGCACTCACCTCCACCTGGAACTCGTTGCTAATGTAGCGGCCGCTGAGCTCGGAGCAGACGAGCTTGAACTTCCGGTCGAGCAAGGACCTGGAGTTCCAGTTCCGATAGCGCAGGAGGTGCAGCGCCTCCTCGTAGCTGGCCATGGTGTCCACGCCTGGGGGGGGGGGGGACAGGGCGGTGGCTGAGCTGGGAGCACAGGCAGGGCCAGGGCCGCAGGCGACGGCAGGCCCCGGGCGCTGAGCCGGGGGTCACGTCAGGAGGGAACCTAGGGTGTGAGGGCGGCTCCCTCCTGAGGATGTCATGAGCCCCCTGACCTCCACAAGGACAGGACACGAGGCAGGAGTGCTCGCGCCCTTGCCGACCCCAGGCAGCGCCCTCCAGGGGCTCGGGCCTCACCTGTGAACACCACGCCCAGGTTGGAGCGGCTCACGTCGATGCCCTTGTGCTGCCCGCGGGCCATGTCCACCTCCAGGCTCTCCTGCTCGGGGCTCAGCTCCTCCCCCTCCACCGTCACCTCGCAGGAGTCCAGGTCGTGCACTATCTCCTCTGACACCAGGGACTCTTGAACTGCGGAAGCGGCCCGGTTAGGAGCGGCAGGGCCGTGGGGCTGGTGTGTGTGTGTGTGTGTGTGTCACGTGCGACACCTCACTGGCCCAGTCCCTTTAAGAACCAAATGACGGTGCAGGAGTCACTTTCAGGAAAGGGGACGTTTTATTGTTTGGGAGGAATGGCCACCGAGGTCAGAGGGGGGACCCTGTCCCCTGGGGGGGACCCGCCAGTAGACGTCAAGCTAGAAAAATCAAAGGGCCTTCCAAGCGGTTTCCAAAGATCACAAGGAGCTCTGCCTTCGGGTCAGATTCCAGAATTGGCAAACATTCGCCCCCCCCCCCCCCCCCCCAGCGAGGGCTGCCCGGCCGACGGGCCGTTACCTGTGGGGTCCTCGTCCCCGTCCCCATTGGGCTCCACGTCTCTGGTGATGGTGCTGATGATCCGGAGCTCGGGGAAAAGGAAGACGCCCTCTGAGCTTTCGAATTCAGAAGCTGCGCGAGCAAAGTGGTGGACGCCGCTCAGGCTGATCTTGGGCTCCTCGGGCTGCAGCACCACCACGGAGCCGTCGGCCGGGGGCACCGAGGCGCAGGCGGCCCCGGGAAAGCACCTGCCACGGGGAAGGCAGCGGGTCAGGCTCCGGGAGGCACAGGAGGCCACCGACGGGACGGCGGCCGCTCCGCTGGCACCCACAGACGCCCTCAGACGCCTGGGAACAGGGACTCGTCTCCTCCCAGCGGGGGACGCGGAGGCGGGTTCTTCAGACCCACGCGCACCCCTCCCGGCCCGGGGCAGCCAGGCTCGGGGGCCGCGAGCCAGCGGCACACACCTGACCGCGCTGGAGAGCCGCAGCCTCCGGACGCCGGGGGTGGGGAACTGGCGGGAGTTCAGGTAGGCCACGTGCTGCAGGGCCTTCTCCAGCTCCGCCACGTCCTCCGCCTCCAAGGTCAGCACCGAGCGGCCGGGGTGGGCTTGGACCTGGCAGCGAGCCAAGGGAGAGGAGGGGGTAAGGTTCGGCTGCGAGAAGCTGAAATCACAGGAGACGCCTGTGATCGGTGACAGGCCTCCCTGCACGGTGCCTTCTAGGGCGCAGAAGTCCGTGAACAGAAATACGTATTGGTCTTCGTCCTGGTTTCTGGCACAGGGCTCCTAAAACTCTGGGGATTTCCCGAGACGGGGATCTTTTATTACTCACAGCAAGCCCCTCCCACATACCCCCGAGGTCAGTGAAAGGCGGTTCGTGTGGGGCCCAGTTTCAGGATGGCGCTGGTTGCCAGAGGCGCCGACCATGTGAAGGGTCGAACTTCAGCCTCACCCCGAGCTATGGGGACAGGAGGGGCCGGAGGAGTGGCCCGCCGATGGGCAAAGATAGTCACCATGTGACTGAACCCCCATAAAAACCCAGAGCACAGGGTGGGAGACGCCGGAGGGAGGGCGACACTGTCTGCGCCCGCCCTAGCGCCTTGCCCTGTGGATCCCTTTCCTGGGCGTAGCCTTTATCGTCACTGTTAACAGTACAGTGTCACCTGAGCAGTTCCAGCGAACTGTGGAACCTAGAGGGGAGGCTGTGAGGATGGTGGGAAGCCCGGACTTCAAGGCCGAGGCCAGCAGAAGCCCAGGGACCCCAGGGCGGGCTCCCGAGACGGGCACGGGGAGTGGGCGGCCTGGCGGAGTCTGAAGCCGAGCCCAGGACGTGTGGGAATTAGGCTGCTGGCACAGGAGAGGGGCTGCCAGGGAGCTGGGAACCGCACACTGTGTGTCAGCCTCGCTACCAGATTAAACAGCTCACGCCCAATCACAGATCTTCCCCTGCCATCGGCCCTCCTCTGGTCTAGAAGCCAGGCGAATGCCAGTTACCTTCACGCCTCTGCCAGCGTCCTCGGGGACCTGCAGGTCCAGCCCCTCTTTGCAGGTGTACAGACAGTCAATCGCCTTCTTGTCTGTGAGCCTCCCGGGCCGGAGGGTCAGGCCAGCCAGGTCGCCTCGGAAAAACTGCGTCATATGGAGGTCACCGCCTTTGGAACACGGGCGGGGCGAGGGGAGAAAGGCAGGCGGTGAGGGTGCAGCCCAGAGCAGAGGCCCGGCTTCAGCTCTCAGCGCAGTGTTACTGGTGGGCAGCTCGATGGATGGACATGCGGGTTAGTTCCGACCGAACCCTGTTAGCCTCGCAGTCTACATGGAAGCGCAATGAGAAGTGAACTCGTGTGTGATCATGCACGTGGCCCTCGGGGGTCCCTCGCCCGAAGCCTGGAACCAGGAGGTCCCATGTCCCCACACATCTCCACTCACTGGCGAGGGGGGCCTAGCCCACTGTCACCACGGTGACAAGTGACACGTCTTACCAGCTCCAGCTCTGCTTGTCAGCCAGCTGGCTCACCCGGGCTGCTGCTTCTGAGCATGCCCAGGGATACGTACAAATTTGGGGTGAGCCCACACACGACTAAGAAAAGGAATGCACTCAGGCCTCGGAGCAAGGCCTTGCAGGGCTGTGCCGAGGATAACTGGGAAGTGAGGATGTCAGGCAGAAAACGAAACCCAGAAACTGGCCCGACAGGCTAGCACAGACCACTGCACCTCCGCTGGCAGAAGACACCGGGTCTCAGTGCAGGTCTCATTCCCTTAAGGACACCAGACAGCACCCTCAATCACTGCTAGGGACTGAGATGGCTAGGAAACAGGTTTACAATTTAATATCGCCCTGGCCAGTTTGCTTAATGGTTAGAGCGTCGGCCCGTGCACCAAAGGGTGGTGGGTTCGATTTCTGACAAGGGCATGTACCCCAGTTGCAGGCTGGATCCCCGGCCCATCGGGGTACGTGCAGGAGGCAACCAATGGATACATCTCTCACGTCGACACTTCTCTCCCCTTCCCTTCCACTCTCGCTAAATATATATATTTATTTGGTAAATCCCCGTGGGTGAGGATTTATCAAAACAAAACAAAACTGAGTGCAGTCAGGTTAGCATATCTAAAATCGAATCCTTTCCTGCCCCGCGGTTTAGCCACCTGAGAACCGGGAGGCACCCTGAACCTTGCCTAGGAGATTTCGGCAGGAGTCCCATGCAGTGGCATCAGGGTAAAACTGGAGGAGAAAAACCACAGTCCCATTAGTGCACTGCATTACTGAGTCACGTGCTCACTGTAACGGGGCTCCAAACAGGCAGGAAAGGAGACCCATGAAGCAATGGGGGGGGGGGGGTGATGCAAAGCAGCAGCTCAGGTGGTGACTGGGCCCAAATGTAATGGGGCGTTCCATGCAGAACGTGCAATGAGCCGATGTCTGTGTGAAAATGGAATGGGGGGACCATGGGGGTGGGGAGTCCAGCAACCTGCCAGGGCCACAGGCACAGGCTCGGTCTCATTGTCATTTTCGACTCCTGCGTACTCTGCGGAGAAGCAAGACAGACACGGGAAGGACCGGGTTAGGCTCTTCACACGGACCCTGACAATTCACCCTGAAAAGCCACAAATACAAATGCAGAGAACATTCCCGTGTCCCCTCGGGGACACACTCCGCCCGGAACCACGTGTTCCCAGCCTCGTGGTGTTCTCTATCCACCTCCCCACACCCTCCTGGCCAGGACGGACGGAGGGGGCTGGATTCAAAGTAAAAGGAAGCGCGTGTACACGGAGCTCCGGCTCCTCAGCCTGGGCGGCCGGCGGCCACGAGGAGGCGCGCACCGGCTGCGGAGACACACCGACTGGGCACCACCCGCGGCCGCACACTGTGTCCTCACCCCCCCATCCGGGCAGGGCCACGTAAGCCCACGGGCAGGTGTACGGGGGGCGTGCAAAAGCCGTCTCTTCAGAAAGCTCAAACCAAGTTCACGTCGGTCAGGACCTGAACCTCTCAGTGGCAGGGAGAAGAGGCATTTGCAGCCACCTTCTCCAAACAGGAAGGGAGGGCAGAGGTTAAGGAATTCCCCTGAGAACCAGGGAATCACCGGCAGCCCAGGAGGGTCCAGGGTCCGAGAACACACGGCTGGAGAGGCTCGCCCAGTGTGGAGCACAGACACGGCTTCCCAGACCTGGCGGAGCCATCTCCGCGGACACCCGGGGACCCATGGGGGGCGGGGGAGGCGAGGAAAGGGGGGCGGGGAGCCCTGGAGCGCTCAGGGCCCCGGGACTCCTCCATGACAGGCCGTTAGCCAGCTCCGTGGCACTTTGTCAGGGAAGTGGCTTCACATCCACTGAAAGGGGCCACGGGGACCTTCCCCCCCTGATTACGTTTCTACGAGGCCGTGCTCGGTGGGGGTTAGGCAGGCTTTCCTGAGGACGTTGAGGACGAGGTAGAGCGAAGGACGAAGGTGAAAATGGCCATTTTGGAGGCCATGAGCGGGGTCCCGGGGCGGCAGGGTGTGACAAGGGGATGTTTTAACCCAAACAACACAACTCCCGGAATGTAAAGTAACACTTAGGTTTGCCCCTGAGTTTGAATTTTTAAGATAATTTCTCAGAATTTTTTGTTCAGCCAAAACCAATTTGGCTCAGTGGATAGAGCGTCGGCCTGCTGACTGAAGGGTCCCAGGTTCGATTCCGGTCAAGGGCATGTACCTGGGTTGCAGGCACATCCCCAGTGGGAGGTGTGCAGGAGGCAGCTGAACGATGATTCTCTCTCATCGATGTTTCTAACTCTCTATCCCTCTCCTTTCCTCTCTGTAAAAAATCAATACAATATATTTTTTTTAAAAAGAATTTTTTGTTCAACTTTGGGAAGCAAATTTGAACAGAAAAATTAAGAACAGCATCTAAAAATTTCTGTATCCCTAATAATTTATTCCTCAGTGAAACTTGGTCTCCATGTTTCACTGCCTCGTGGATGAATTGTCACCAAAATTAAATACCGGAATTCTCCGAAGAGGTTCACTCTAAATTACTGTCTTACTCCGTTTCGTTTGAAAGGACCTGCAGGAAAATTGTGAAATTCAAATTCCCACAATAGACACAAAGCCGTCTTAGAAATCAGGCGCTTTCACAAACGTCTCACTCAAACCACAGTCCCACAGGGAGGAGGAGACCCAGCGCAGTCGAGTCACGAGCAAATGTGGGGCCTGTGAACCTCGGGGGCAGAGCGAGGGATCCCTGACGTGAATGGGAAAATCACAGCTTCTCTTCACAGCGTCTCACATGAGTGTTCCTCTGGCCCTGCGTGGTCAGCCACAGACCACGGTGGTACCAGCGGCCACTGCGGCTCTCGCCCAGAGAACGCGGCTCTCGCCCCGGCGGGTTGTTCTGGAGTCCCGGGCACTGGCCCGCCGCGAAGGCCTGCTCTCCGGCTCTCCTGCCTCACAGCGGCCTGTCTCCTCCAGTGACGGATTTCAGTCTACTTGGTTCCCTTGGAGACCTGGGGGTCCAGAGGCTTCCCCAGGCCGCGGGAAGGCTCCGGGCACAGGAAAGGTCACAATCCCTACTCCAGAGGCAGAGCTCGGCCCGGCACAGCGGCTTCAGGGCTCACACCCCAGCGCCACCATGACCCGGGGGGCCTGGGGCTCACTACTGCTCGGGGCTCGGTTTCCTCAGTAAAACAGGGACCAAACAGGTTCCACCCACAGACTCGCTGGGAGGACTGACGAGATGGTTATGTAAAGCAATCGGCACACGGCCCGCCCTCAGGAAGCACAAGCCAGGGTGCCGTGGCTCCTGGTCAGCGGCAGAGACGGCCGCGGACCTCTGAAACGTGGCCCTCGAGGTGACCGGCGCTAACGGCTCCGGAAGAGGCATCTGGCCAAAGCGCACGGACGTGTCTGCCTGACCGCTGCCCCATGCTTCCACAGACTTTCCAACAACGGACTAATTCACAGAATGTTCCTCAGCTCCCCTCGCCTGTGCAGCACCCCCCCCCCCTCCTGGCTCCCAGGAGAGCCGTCCTTAGCTCGCCCACAGCCAAGCCCATCGACAGGGCGCCCAGAGGCTGGGCCCGGATGCCCGGTGATGCCCAGAGAGGCTGGGCCCGGGGCAGAGTGGACAGGGAAGGAAAGGCGGGAGGTGCTGGGGAGAGCCCCGAGTTCCCGAGCCTCGGGGAGGGGTGCCCATGCCCGTTACCTTGCCAGCACGCCCCCACCACGAGCTGAGTCTCGGTCCTGGCTGGGTGCAGCGGGTAGTCCTCCGTCACGGAGAAGGGCTCGTGAGAAACTCCGTCCACGTAGAGCGTGACCCGTGGGATTTCCACGTTGAGGACGTAGTGATGCCATTCCTCGTCGCAGACCTGCGGGAGGCGGGGAGGGTTAGCACCGGGGTGCCCACCTCCCTCCCCTCCAGACAAAGGCAGCCCTGCGCCCGGCGTGCGGGTGCTGCGGGCGGGGCGTGGGGAGTAAGGCTGTATGCACACAGCGCCCACGGCAATGCTCGGGGCCGAGTGACCGCGCGGACCTGGCCCAGAGCAGGAGGAAGGCGGGGCCGGAGGCGCGCGTTTCACACCACGATAACTCGAGCCAGCACAATGCTGACCAGCTGGGCGAGGGAAGCCGTTAGCCTCGGTTCTCCAACAGTTCGGTTCTCAACCGAATTGCTCCCAGAGAAAAGGTCTCAGCTGTTGAACAGGCTTCAGTTCTCGCCCGGACAGCCCTTCGCGCTGATACCGGTGTGACCAGTCGTACGGCTCAGGCGACAACAGGGAGAGATGCGAGGGTGAGCCAGCTGCCGTTAAACCTCGGGCTGTTAACATCTCAAGAAACTGTGCTGTGAATATTTTTGTGTATTTTTGCTTTTGGGGGTTTGGAACGGTTAACTCCATGTATATTGTTTCTAAAACAAAATTTTAAAAAGGCTCCGAACAAAGCGCTGCTTGGGCAGCTCCGGGCCAGGGGAGTCTGAGGGCCCCTGAATGCTCTCTCCCCCGGAGGCTGCGGGAAAGGCATGACTGCCGAATGGAACGTCAGTGAGCTGACAGCGAACCCGCCAGCTCCCTCAGCCAGGGGTTCACGCGGCACCAGCGACTCAAGACGGCCGGTTCCGTGGGAACTTTAAACCGTCCCCGGCGCCTGAGTCGGCCGAGGCCCTGCGGCTCCGTGGCTCCGTTAGGGAGGCAAAGTCTTGGGTAACAAATGAACAGGCGCAAGGATCTCAACCCCAATTTATAAGCCAGGGCTGCTTTTCCAGGAAGTTCAAACAGGGTTTTTGAGTTTCACACGTACAATTTGTATATTAATGTGTATAATATGTACATGTGAACATAACGTGGGCTTTCAGCGGAAAGGAGGTCACTTGACCCGCAGACACAGAAACAGCCTGTGAGCACACATGGGGGGACAGCCGCCGGCCGGCCCTCTGCGCGCAGCGCCCTCACCTGGGCCAGCTTCCAGTGGAACTCGGCGGGCTGGTACTTCTTCTCCCCGGAGGGGTCCTGGCGGAGGAGGAAGACCAGCCGGCAGCCGTGCACAAAGAGGGAGTAATGGTGCCGGTTCATATCTGCAGGGAGAAACGCCACTGGTAAGTTGCCAACTTAGGGCCCGAAGAAGAAATAAAAGCTATTTCTTAAAGGATTGTGAAGCCCCGGTTACATCAGCATCTATGAACTTCCCAGCTGGGCCAGGCAGGGTCAGAAACAAGTGCACTTGGGTTTTCACTATCAAATGCCCCAACGCAGGGCATGTGCTGAGGACAGGCCGCCCTGGTGTAGCCATCCAGCCCGGGGGGCCTCGGAGAAGGAGCACGCCCCCAGCAGGCCCCCCGGGACACGGAGCAGCGCCCCCAGCAGGTCACCTGTCTTGTCGGAGCTGCAGAGAATCGTCTCCTTCCTGCGGCCGAAGGGCCCATGCCTCATCCACAGGGACATGGTGAAGGGCTCCCTCGGGTTGACGGACACGACGCCGTCGGGGACCCGGACGGCCTGGGTGCCGTTGAACTCGAAGACCTGGTCGCTGTCGTGGCCGTTGTCCGTGGGGAGGCCCACGGTCCAGTTCCGGGAGCCGCTCGGGGCGGGCAGCAGCTCGGCGGTGCCGGACGCAGCCCCTGAAACGCACACCGGGGTTCGCAGGTGAGAGGAGCCGAGAGGGCACCGCCCTTGGCCCCGGTCTGCACGGCTCCCTAGACCCACGTTATACTGCTCAAAAGGAGGGGTTTGATGACAAGCAAATGTGTAAGTACTAAGTGTGAATATTTTTTTAAAAGGAAAAAAATAAACCTGTAGTCCATAATTAACATGTGCCTATCAGCACTTGCAGGCCTCTATGTGCACACGATAAACACGGAGGCCCATGTGCACACCCGCTCCCGGCACACTCTCACTACGAGAAGGTAGTTTTGTACTAACATACACAGTTTAAAATCAGAGCCTATTCCAGATCTCTGAGCTTACAGATTAGGTACGTGGTAATGAACACCTAGACTCCGGTCTGTTCATCACGGGGTGCGCCAGCGGACACTACGCTCTCCCTTCCTGCTGGTTCGCCATGGAGCCATTTCCAGTGCGACACCGACACCGCGGCGTCACCCCGGCTGCTCAGCGGCAGAGGCCGGGGATGCTCCCGCCAGCTGAGGTAATAGCTCCCGACTCGCCAAGACCCTTCTGACGCCAAGAGGCCAGTAAGTAGCTGGTGTCTTCTCCCCGCCGAGCAGACCCTCTCCTCAGCGTTTCCGGGACGGGACGGACAGCCGCCCTCCCAGTTGGATAAACAGAAAGTTTCCCCTGCTTCCCCACCCGGCCTGGGATAAATGTCTGCGCCCCAGGCCTGGGCATGGGCTCCGGGAGACCATAGTCAGATGTGGTGCTTTTGGTCTTGATTTTCTTCTTTACGTTTGCCAAAAGCTACCGCACTATCTGTAGTTTTTTTCTTTGGTCCTTAAATTACCATCCCGTTCCATTTAAAATTCCCTCCACATATGTAATTTCTATTTTGGGGATTCTCAATGTATCAGAGAAATACCGTCTTCAGATCAGTGGTTCTTAAAAACGCACATAAAACGCCATTCTGAGCAGACTTCCACGGGGCCATGTACCCTGCAGCCCACCGGCCGGGAAATTAGCCGGTGAGGCGGCAGCAGCTGCGTCAGAACGTTAGTCTGTTTTAGTTCATGATCGTGCAGCCTCTCTCTCTCTCTCGCTCGCACACAGACACACATGTACACACGCACACACATGCACACACGTGTAGGATCCCTCTCGGCCTCTTACCGCAGAGCCGGTGAAGGGACTTCTCCGAGTAGGTGTCGCGGTCACAGCCTTTCCCTATGTGGCTGGTCTCCAGCTCCACCGTCACCTGCACCGAGGCCACGGACGCGTCGCACGTCTCCAGGTGGGCGCTCGGGAAGAGGGCCAGGGCGCCCGTGCCGGGCTCGTACTCCACCCTGCTGCTCCACCCTGCAGCGGCCCGGCAGAGGGCAGGGGGCAGAGGGCAGAGGGCAGAGGGCAGATGGGGGTCGCACGTTAGGCTCCGTGCTGAGCTCTCAGCACGGGGTGAGCGGGAGATGAGGCGGGCTCACCTTGCCAGCCGGGGGTGCAGGTGGGCTGGATGCTGATCTTGACCAGCGCGTCCTCGGCGGCCCTTTTCTTCCCGCAGTCGTAGGCCGTGACGGTCAGCTTGTACTGGTGCTCCTTCCCGTAGGTCAGCCTCTCCGTGTTCTTTATGTAACCTTCCGGGAGAGGAGCGACGGTGAGGACCCGCCCCGCCACGTCCCCGCGGAAACACACAAACCCGGAAGCACCCACAGGGGTCCCCAGGTCACGGCCTGCCCCTGGCTTCCCGGGGCTCCACAACCCATCTCAGAGCCCATGCAATCCAACTCCATTCATCCTTACAGACCTTTGTTCGTTTTATAGTTACTTGGGAGATTTACGTAGAATAAAAAAGGCAAAATGATTCAAATTCTTCAACTATTACATACAAGCTCAAAGCTGCATTAAATTCTTGTTACAGACTTACCTTACTAGCAAGAGAGAGAGATTTCCTACCCCACCCACTAGAGGAGCCTGCTTTGGACCATGAATCCAGAGGTCTGCAAAGTGTTAACGTGCCAAGATTTTAGCAGAGAGCCTGGACTGTGGGTAAACGATGGAGTCATGCATCATCCTGAAGCCGTAACCTCATAAAGGAGTTAAACTCTAGAATGAGCCGATCTGTTCAGTTACTGAGGGTCTGGCAATGAGGTATAAACCTTCACCTTCAAGATGAGGCAGAAGACTCAAATCTAACGGAGAACAGAAAACCAGGCCTCGAAAGGCCGTCTTACTCAGGTGCACAGCTTGGGTGGGAAGCTGATCGGCTCGGGAGGGACAGTCTGCCCAGAACGCCTGCCCTCTGTGCTCACCGTCTTTGTCGACCGTGAAGGGCACGTCTGGAGTGACGATCTCGTAGCTGCAGATCTGGCTGAACTGGGGGGAGCAGTCTGCGTCCACGGCCTCCACCCGCAGGATGCTCTCGTAGCGCCTGCCCTCCACCACGGACGCCTGGTAGGACTTCTCCTTGAACACGGGCGCGTACTCGTTCACGTCGTTCACCTGGATGTGCACCGTGGCCCTGGAAGAGGGGAGCGCTGCGGGCGCTGCTGCTTTACCGTCCCCCCAACCTGCCTGCTTTCACATTTCCCTTCGGGTGCGTTTTGTTAAGTTTTATCTATAATAAAGGGCGATGTGCTAATTAGGCCACATGTCTTCTGGATGTCATTCCAGACGTCCTTCCTGAGAAACCGGGGCTGCAGGGGAGCAAGCCCGGGTCCTGGGTGCCGGCGGGAAGCTGTGCCGGCAGCCGGGGGAAGGAAGGCCTACTCCCGCACCAATTTTTATGCACCGGCCTCTAGTATGGAGACACAAAGTGAACTATTCATTGTTTTTAGTTCAGCCTGGAGACAACAGCAGGAATTTGGGTTGGTCCTTCCAGGTCTGGTAAGAAGGCGACAACACAGCTCTGGCCGGCGGCTCATGTGGGCGAGTACTGTCCCAGACACCAAAGAGGTTTCAGGTTCGATTCCCGGTCAGGACACATACCAACATTGTGGGTTCAATCCCCAGTCGGGGTGAGTACGGGAGGCAACCAATGGATGTCTCTCTCTTTCTCCCCCTTCCTCTCTCTAAAAATCATTACAAACAAACCCTCAGTGAGGATTTAAGAAACAAAAGGGCAGTAACACTGGGACTGTCTTTCCTGATGTGGACAGGACATGTAAGAGGGAGGTAAACTACACCAGATGTCTGTACGCTCTGGTATCACAACGTTAAAAATATTTGGTTTCAAAATTCAGGAACAACTAGAGCCAAAGGAAGAAGGGGTAAGAAACAGATGAAGGTGGGATTCGGTGAGCGTTAAAACTGGCTTGTCCTGCTTCCGGAAGACAGACCATAGCAGGCCGGGGCTGGGACACCACCCGCCGCTGATCTAGCAAATGAGGGGCCTCACGTGACCTCAAGGCAGCCCCTCCGGGCGAACGCCGTGCTGCCAGCTCGGGGATGGGAAGATGGAGGCATCGTCAGGGCAGGCCCCCAGACAGAAAACTGCCGGCCTCACGGGCGAATCCTGAACCAGACAAGCTCTGCCCTCAGCACCGCACTGTTCCCCAAGACCCTACACCCCAACGCCACCCCTCCCACCCTGACCCACCAGTTACATCTCAGCCCTCTGTCCTCTGTCCACGTACTGAGTAGAAACTGAGACTCAACAAAATTAAATCTGCCCAAGGCCGAAGGGCAGGTGAGTGGCAGAGGAGGACTAGATTCTTTTTTGTTTATTTTTTATATTTTTATTGATTTTTAGAGAGAGGGGAAGAGATAGGGCTAGAGAGAGATAAACATCATTAATCGGCTGCCTCCTGCACGCCCTTGACCGGGAATCGAACTGTGACCTCTTTGTTCCTGGGTCGAACACTCAACCACTGAGCCACACGGGCCCGGCAGGAAGACAAGATTCTATGGCCACGTCCTGCCCGGAGCGCCCGCCCCCAGACCGGGTTCTCGGCTGCAGGAAGGCCGTGAGCTCCCGGGCGGAGCCCACGGCTGGCGTCCTCTCACCAGCTCGGATGGATTTCACGCCGTCAGATCTTAGAGACAAGATCCTGGTGCCCGTAAAACCCCTTCCCGGGGAAGGGAGGGCTTTCCGTGTGTTCCCTGTGGGCCGTGGTTTCTCTGCGGGGCTGTTCCTCCCTTACTGCCGGGGGCCAGGCCCTGCTGAGCGTCCACCGGGCCTCTGGTCTAATGGCCACGCCCCGATGGACCCCGGAGGACCCGCTCTGCCTCAGAGCACCGCCGTCCGGGGGGCACAGGGCGTGGCGTCACCCGCACCCGCTCCCGCCCGCCGCACACTCACTTGTGAGACTTCTTGGGGCTGGCGCTGCCGTCGGGGGCCCGCCCGCAGTCGTAGGCCTGGATGGCGAACGTGTAGTCTTTCTGCAGCTCGCAGTCCAGCTTCTCTCTGGAGCGGATCAGCCCCTCGCCCGTGGCCTTATCCACCACCACGGCGTCGAAGGGCACGTTCTGCCCGTGGATTTTAAACCCACAGATCTCACCTGGGGGCCAGAGCGCGCAGGTCAGATGGCTGCCACCGAACCGGCTGCGGCCGGACCCCTCCCCCCAAAGGGACCAAGGACACACGGCAGCCAGGGCGGGGGCTGTGGGAGCCGGGCGCCGGGCGGTGGCAGGGTGAGTTCTGGGCTTTAGTACACGGAAGCAGGGTCTAGCTCTCCAAGCAGCTCATTGGACTTTGCATCCACTCATGCAGGAATACGAGAGAGAGAGAGAGGAAGAGAGACAGGCATTTCACAGGAGTACTTAGGGCAGCGCCCGGGCAAACTGCCACGGCCCGATGACACAGAAGCTGCCGGACTGCGGGCACAGCCGCAGCTCTTTGGTTTGGACCAGAGAGAAGGCTAAGACACACAGTCACGTGTTGGGAGAGGAAGGAGCGTGAGATATAGGTTCAGCACCGTAATTACAGAAAGTCTGTAAAAAAAAAAAAACCTCAGAAGAAGCAAGTCTTCCTGTGCAATGAGCCTGGCTAAAATTAGGGAATCAAAGCAAACTACTGAACGAGAGGTAGAAATACCAACTTTTCAGGCATCCATTTCAACAGCGAGCCCGCCGGGCGCTGCGGGCCGGCCCTGGGTCGGCCTCATCTGTGGCCTGAAAGGAAGTCTGCCCGGGACGGAACTGGTCTGAGGTGGCTTACCCGCTCCACTGGGAGGTAAAAATCTGCGTTTCCATTCTGGCCCATGAAGAACGAATATAAACTAATGTTCCAATGTACAAGCAAAACTTCAAAAACGTATTTCACATAAAAATAAGATGGGTCTCTTCCAAAATTACAACTAATAGAAAATGGTTACGAAGTGAACCTCTTAAGTTCAATTAGGGGAAATGTACAGTATTATCCATACAGTTCAAATGGATGTCTGATTTCCAGATATTTCTAACCAAGGGTTTGGTTACATACAGTTTCCATCAATATATTTAAAAATAGAAATGAAATAGGAGGATAAAAGGGATAAGAGAGCATGACAGCTTCTTCTGTTTAAGGGCTGATTCCCAATTTTATAAACAAAGTTAGTGGGTTAATAGTCATAGAGGGATAGAAAGAACCCTTTTTCACCTCCTTTGGTGACTGTCACCTCAAAACTCTCTGAAGGGAGAAAAGATAAACTGTGTCAGTAATTCGGAAAGAATGAGGCGGAACAGTAAGGAAAAAAGTCAAAGATGCACATGTTACAAGAAAAGCTCGACACAATTTAACGGTCAGCTCGGCAGAACGGCTACAGCGTAACTGGCCTCAGTGACAAAGCCAGGAGCTGCGGCACACACACTCTGTGACACCCACTCACCGCCCAGCTTCCCACCCCTCAGTGCGTGGCCATCCTAACAGTTTAGGCCAGGGTTGGGCAAACTTTTTGACTGGGGGGCCACAATGGGTTCTTACACTGGACCGGAGGGCCGGAACAAAAGCAACCTGACCATGCTGGCACTCTCATCTCGGGCTGCTGGTGGAGGAGCGGAGGGGAGAGCAAGAGAACCCTCCGCTCTTTCGGCTCCGTGGGCCGGATAGAACAGCCGAATGGGCCGGATCCGGCCCGCGGGCCGTAGTTTGCCCACGGCTGGTTTAGACGCACACCTACTTGTCCTTTACAGCTTTCGGCTTTTCCCTTCCAATGCAATCCTTGCGGTTAGCGTCTGGTAACAGTCAGCTCGTCATTAGGGTAAGTGAAACAAACAACGGGTTTTATGTTTAATCCTGTTGATGAGCTGAATAAATAGCAACGTTTCCACTCTAATCTTGTTCTAATGCAACTAAGGGACAAATATGCTCCGGACGTACGCTGCCGTGGGACCTGAAGCCAACTCAGCATGGACAATGGCCACTGTCTGCTGCGGGAAACACTGGTCAGCGGCCCACACACGCCTGCTACCTGGCAGGACCACTGCCCCCCACTCTGTGTGGCCTCACAGGCACCTTCTCTCCCCAAAGGCACCAGTCTGAACCCCCTGCTTCTAAAAATGGGTTTACGTTTGTATATCCCCGAACAGTGTTGCTTCACTGCTTGTTTCTGAGGTCTGGACAACGGCGTCACAGGTGTGGATGCCTCCTCCTCACCCGCCTGTGGGCTAAGGCCCATGGTCGGGGAGGGCACACGCCGCTGTGGCGCATCAGTCATGCCTCCCAAGAGGGACCAGGGAGCAGACCCCGCAGGAGGGACCAGGGAGCAGACCTCGCAGGAGGGACCAGGGAGCAGACCCCGCAGGAGGGACCAGGGAGCAGACCCGGTGCAGGGCAGGCCGGCGGTGCTCCTGTCCCCTGGTCCCCGGCACCGCCACGCCAGGCTGCTGCTCATGACGAGCCACGAGGCGACTGTCTGTGGTTCCGGCTGCACCCCCAGGGTCTGTACACCTGTGTGGCCAATGCCCGCCCCGCAGCCACTCGCCATGGGCTGGGCCCGATTACATTGAAATTCACGTTAACGTTAAGCATTGAAGGCCAGTCTCTCCTCGCACGGCCTCGGGGCTGCTCCTGGAGAACAGACAGCGACTTCCCGCCATCGCAGCGGACGCGGCTGTGCGGCCCCAGCCCGCAGGCAGCCGATGGCCTCAGCACGCCCGCCGCTCACACTGCTGATCACCTGCGTGCCACAGCTTTTCTATCTCTTAAAATATTAAGTGAAAATTATGTGAAATTCACATTTCTGTGTCTGTAAGCAAAGTTTTGTGGGCCCATGCACTGAAGGGTCAGAGGTTCCATTCCTGGTCATGGGCTCCCTTCTCCTCCACTCGACGCAGAGCTGTGTTACACACCCGACAGTTACATACATGCAGCTACGGGCACTGATTACATGGAGTTACAGCACGGTGCATTCTCAGTCCTCTCCTACCCTTGCCTTCTCTCGGCCTCGGCAAGGAAGGCCTCTCAGAACCACCTCTCAGAGTCCGTTCTCCTCCTGTCCCGCCCTTTCCCCCTTAGCTCGACCATGTGCCCCTGCCCTGCTAGGTGAGTCTACCTAAAACCCCACCCACCAGGCTTCCCGACCACCTTTCCAGCTATCCTCGCCGTGGCACGGACCAACCCCGCCCCATCTCTCTCCTCTCATTCCCCTAAGATCATCTAAAACAGTCAAAAGGGCCCTAGCTGGTTTGGCTCAGTGGATAGAGCATTGGCCTATGGACTGAAAGATTCCAGGTTTGATTCTAGCCAAGGGTACATGCCCAGGTTGCAGGCTCTGTCCCCTGTAGGGGGAGGGGGGTAGGAAGCAGCCAAACAATGATTCTCTCTCATCACTGATGTTTTTATCTCCCTCCCCCTCCCCCCTTCCTCACTGAAATCAATAAGTCAATATATTAAAAACAACCACCAACAGTCAAAAGGGCCCTGGTCGGTTGCTAAGTGGTTAGAGCATCAGCCTGTGCACCCAAGGGTCTCGGGTTTGGTTCCCAATCAAGAGCGTGCATACCTGGGTTGCAGGTTCAATCCCCAGCCCTGGTCGGACTGTACGGGAGGCAACCAATCAATGTCTCTCTCTCTCTCTCTCTCTCTCTCTCTCTCTCTCTCTCTCTCTTTCTCTCTCCCCCTACCTTCCTTCCACTCTCTAAATAGCAATGAAAAAAATACCCTCCAGGGAGGATTAACAACAACAAAGTTAAAGCAGTCAAAAAGAATTTCACCACAGAGTTTTAAAAGGAAAACACCAAACTGTAACCATGGCACAGGTGTGACCTCTCGCTATGCCTGTTCCCAGTGTCGCCCTCGCCTTCCTCGTCCGTCCCTCTGAAAACCTGGGCCCAGGCCGGCTCTGCCTTCTTCTAAGCCTCCTCCAAACCTGAGGACAACCCCGCGCTGCACTGCTCTTCCCCGGAAGCGGGGTCTCAGAGCCTGGCCCATCGTGTCTCCACACACACACACACACACACACACACACACACACATACGCACACACACCCCCGTCAGGTCACCCGCCCCTGCTGCACTCCCCGGGAGACCCTGAGTGCCAGCTCCACAGGGAGTTCCTGGTGGCAGGCGACAGAAACCCATCCCGCGGCCTCAGCCAAGGGGCTCGAACTCACAGACCTGGCTGCAAGCAGAGAGAGGGCCCGGGAACAGAGACCAGGGTGAGGGCCAGGCAGGCCCAGAGCAAACCGGCCTGGGCGGAGGGACGCAGCCTCGGCCGGACTGGCATCCGTGGCTCCCCGAGGAGGAGACCCCCGTGAGCCTCGCCTGGCCGTGCGTGGGCCTGCCGGGGAAGCGGGTGGCGGATGGAGACCCGCCCGCCGCTCTGGCCCCGGGGAAAGGGACACCATCCGAGCAGCATCCACTACGACACCCCGCTAACCCCCTGCTCCCCCCTCTGCTCCCCACCCGGCCGTGGTGCCGCGCTCTCAGCTGGGACCAGGCTCTGCGGATTTTGGTGACTGGTCCACGCTAGTTTCTGGGCCTAAACCATCAGCCCCGAGAAGAGGCCACTTTTATGCTTCTTTACGTTCCACAAGGACCTGGCGTGGGAACTTGGTAGTCGGTGTCACTGGTGCCTTTCCTGAGGCAACTGCCTCCTAAATGAGTCCGTGCTCGTCGGTAACTGTTCACTGAAGTTCCAGCCTAACCTCAGATACGTACTGAAATCTGCTACTCAACGGTTACTGCCTTATAGCAGTTAGGCTAAACCACAGGATATGTCCAGTGCTCCCTTTTTTTCAAGTATTTTGATCATTTCGACATACAAAAATGGCAAATTCATGGGGCTTCACCAAATATGTCCAACTCATTGCTACAAACACACCGTCAGCCCAGCCCATCGCCGATGCTAAAAAGGCAGTGCTGGGGGGGGGGGAGAAGTTGGGGGTGTCGGGGTCGGGGGGCAAGGGGATGTGCAGGAGTCAGCCCCATGGCCATCCTCAGGGCGAGTCCCATCAAGTACAAAGAATACGGAGAAAAGGATCACACGCCTGAGTTGGCTCTAATTATCAATGAAAATAAAGTCCTCATTCTTGCCCAGAAATTCCTTTTGGATTCTACCTCCATCTCAGCTGTTGGCCTAGCCTTGCCAGGCCTCTGTGCCCGGCGGGAAAGCGGGAGAGGGGCCTGAGGAGGGACGACAGGCGCGCCCAGCTCCGACCGGGCGGGGAGGACGGGACGGGACGGCACCACGGCGGCTGCGGGAGGGCTCGCTCCCCACCAACCACACAAACGGACCACACAACTCTCACCACCTCTCCCAGGCTTTCAGCAGACTACGGAAAAGGGGTGAATAAGAAACTTAGTTATTTTCATTTCCTAAATTGCTTGACAAATACCAAGATCTTACTCTCCTATTTCACCCCAAGAAAGCGATCTGGGCAAGACTGCGTTCAATCGAGCGTGGATGAGGGACGTGACAGCGCCCTCTGGTGGCTGAGCTGCAGCATCAGCCCTGGGCCGACCAGAATCTGACAGGCTCTCCGGTGGTGGTGACCCCACATCCTGCGGGGGGAGGACTGCGAGCCAGGTGTGCAGAGTTCTACAGACAGCGCTGTGAGCGCCACAGGGGACCCGTGAGGGGCGGCGGAGGCGGACCCCTGGCGGGAGGCGGCTGGATCACTTCAGCTGTGACAAACTCAGTCTCTCCTCCTACGGCACGATGGCGTGTCAGTGAGGGCCAGGCGTGGTGTGGGCACAGACCACAGCGCCGTGTTCGCTGACACTGCACAGTACCGAGGCCCAATCACTTCTCACAGTCAGAAACGTGTACGTGCGCTCAAACATAAACGCGATAATCCTGTTCCAGTTGCTCACCGGCACTGACCTGCTGTATCATAGTGCTCCACAGAGGAGCACGTGTCATAACTGAGAGGCCCGCAGGGGCTGCGTGTACAGTTCACACACACACACACTCGGCGTCTGTCTGTTCCAGAACACACCGAGGTGCAATCTAAAAACGATGGCAAATGTGGGGGAGGGAAGGAGCAGAGAAAATCCTCTCGGCTGCTGCACAAGCACCGTGCACGGCTTCCGGGCATCGAGCGCGTCCTCTCCCGCCCAGCTAACCGGGCTTCGCTCTAAGAGCCAATCAACGAGCAGCACGGCCGGGAAGGCCGGGCCCGCCGCTGACTCAGCACAGCTGGTCCTCAGGTCACTTCCCTGCCCGTGGGCTGTGGCACTCGAAGAGAATGAAGAACAAATAAATTTGCTTACATCAGCGGGCGCCAACCTCTCGGGCCTCACGGACCACGGCGGGTGACGGCTGGTTCACACGGCTCCTCAGAGCCACGGCCAGTCCCTCCGTCACACGCTGCAGACAACGCACCCTGACCCACACAAGGTAACTGAGCCTGCTCGCTGGTCCCCAAAGAGCACACACCGGCCTGAGAAGTTTGGTCCTGGGGAATGCCAAGCGACCACTCCTCCTCTAACATTCACCGGGACCGAGGCCGGGAGACGCGGCGTGCGCAGTTCTCGTCCACAGGGAAGATGCTGAGGACACGCGGCTGGAGCCGGACGCCTCGGAGGGCACAGCGGCGCTGTCAGCAGCCGGCCAGGCTCCGAGCGGCCCCGAGGGCCCAGACTGCCGTCAGTTGCAGCCGGAGGAAACGCCTCCACCTCAAACACGTAGCATGCCGAGTAGAACCTGAGCCACGATCCCTCTCTGAAGACTGCTCACCGTCTCCGAATAGGTCTTCCCCGTCAGGACACCGAGGCGGTGCCTCTGAGAGGGCAGAGCTGCCGCTACCCAGCTCCCTGCCCCTCGCGGGCTGCAGCACCCGGGTCCCCAGACCCTCTGCTCCAATCTGCATTTACCACCACCCCCGGGTGCCTTGAGACACCGGCCTGGGTGTCATGTGGTGACATCAGGACGAGGTCTGGACGGTGCGACGCAATCTTGTGCTTTCCACCCACGTGTTGGGCGCCTCACCAGTTAGAGGAACAGGAAAAAGATGGTGCCCGAGCCACAGCCACCCCCGGCCATCGCACACTTTTAAAGGGTGAGAAACGTTCCCGATGCACCACCCCATCCCCTCCCGGGGCAACCAGAGCCACGCCCGCTCCTACCTGCGGCGCGCAGGGGGGCGTCCTTGTCCAGGGCGATGAGCGGCGGGTCCAGCAGCACCGCGTTGTCGTTCTCGGTCACGATGCCGTGGTAGGTGGGCTCCAGCCAGGGCTTGTGCTTGTTGGCTGTGAGACAGAGAAGGAAGCAGGAGGTTAGAACCATCACTTCCTGTGAAAAGAGTCTTTAATTGATTGTGAGAGAGAAGGAAGCGAGAGAAACACTGATGTGAGGGGAGGCGGGGATCCCCCCCCCCTGCACGCCCCTGCTGGGGGGGATTGAACCCACAGCCGGCAGGGCCCTGACCGGAATGAGCCGGCACCTTCCGGAGCGCAGGACAGCACCCAGCCCACTGCGGACACGGGCCAGGGCTGGACTATTTGAAATTCAACTGCTTCTGAAGACACACCCGTTATGTCTGCACCGTAAGACTCTCATTGGCCTGGAAGGCAACACTTGCATTTTTTGTTGCAGGTTTGGTATCAAGACCCAAATATCATGAAATTCTACATTCTAGAGTGAGTAACGGAGAAACTATCTGAGCCCAGGAGGAAACCAGATTCTGCTGTACACGTTAAAGAAAAAGACGGATGGCCAGTAGACAAGTTCCAACTGTTTTGGGGCCTCTTACAGAACCGTGACAAAGAAAAGTGTTACTTCTTTACGACAATACACTAGTGCCCATTTAAAATTAGCATCACAAAGACACACAATAGACAAGACTTATGAATATAAAATTACAAATCTAAGGTATTAAAATAAAATGGGAATTCCTGTTTAAGAATAAATAACCCACTTTGGGGTCAGGCTGACGTGGGTCAGACTCCGGCGGCCTCCGTCTCTAATGAGTGACCGTGAGCGGGTGGAACTGCCCTCTGGTGGCCCTGAGTAACCTCTCGCTCTCATTTCCTAGTCTGCAAGCAGCCCGCCCCTCCGGAGAGGGCTGGCGCCGCAGCTGGGAAAGGCGGGCACGGGAATGCTGCTCTGCTTCTCGGGGAGCTCCGTGCTGCCCGGCAGGCTGACCTGGTGCCGTCAGCGTTTAGTCCTGACCCCTCCTGCTCTGCCTGGCCTGGTGCTGTCCGGCCACAGCCCCGCGCCCTCCCTGTGCATGGGGGGCTCCCCCAGTGCGTGTGGGGCTCCCACACACAGCGGGGAGCTTTCATGGTCCTTCCACGTTCACCCGAGTGTGCCAGCTCTCCTGGCCCAGGTGTAACGCACCACATCCCAGGATACATTAACCACGGAAGTCCTCAGTGCAGGGTGTGGAACTTCATGACCGATAGGCAGTGCCTGTTTGTGGAAGGAACTACCCAGACTCTTTGCCACGAGTGCAAATCAATCCAGAAGCATCGACATTAAATGTAAACGTGTAACCACGGCGAATAGAACATCCCGTGAGGGACACTGCTTCCGGCTGCGGGTGATGACCTGGGCCTCACCTCACCCCTCCAGCGCGGCCATGTGCGGGAGGGACAGCTCTGACCCGGCTCTCACACTGTGCGCGGGCTGGACGGCCGCACGGGCGAGGGGGGGAGGGGGGGGAAGAAACAGGCACTGGGAAGGCCCTCCAGTGTGTCACCGATCACTCCTTTCAAAGCACGGGGCTATTCACTCAACTTACTGTCAACAATGTACACGAAGAGCATAGTAAATCCCAATTTGTTTCCATAAAGTTGTATTAATAAAATTATAGGCAAAGCAAATGAAACGGAAGATCAGTCCGGTATGTGACTCTGTAACACTCCTTAGACGTTAAGTGAATTTTTCTAACCCAGTAAAGAGGTAAAAATACTAGGCAAAGTGCAGGAAATCTAAAATACCAGAAAGTAGTGAAGGGCAATAGCGTAAAATGTGTATTTCTGCTACAGCTGAAAATTACGAATGGTTCAAGGCAAAAAAATAATTCTATAGTGATATTCTTAATTCTCTGCTTTTTCCCAGTGTTCTAATTTTATCATTCGGATTTTCTAAATTGCTCCTTTAGGCTGGCAGTAGAATGAAGAGCTGGCCAGTTTCAAAGACTGAACTTTTGAATATTTAATAAATGGTATTTTTAATATTTCATCACATTCAATTGGCACTATAAAATATGTATGCAGACGAGTGACTGATGTTCTGTCATCGCCGAAAGGGGCCCGCGGAACGCGGAGGGACGAGCCGCCAGAGGCGAGGCTCAGGTCACCACGCTCAAAGCCTCTTCCTGACTCCTGGCTTCACATTCCCATCAGGAAAAGCCAGTGACATTTGAATGGCATGATCCTAATTAAAATCCGGATGGCAGGGCTGGCGACCAGACCCTCTGTGGATGCGCACCTCCTGCTCTGAGCCCTGCCTCGCTTCTGGGTCATAAACGGTCACTGATTTACAAACCAAAGAGGAGAGAATGCTTACCACAGCCAGCGTCAGGGTTAACTTTAAGTATAAAAGCTTACTTCCCCAGGGCATCCCAACCCTGTGGGCGAAGGAGAGGTGGGCGCCCCGTCCAGGTCACCAAGCCACCGATCCCGGCAGGTGGCTGCAAAGTCCGGGTGTGGCAGCCGGACATCAGCCCTCCATGGAGTTCCAGCCGATAAACTCATTTACGGAGAGAACCACTCTTTCCGAAAACAAACGGGATACGCGCCACTTCTCATTCCAGAGCATCTACTCCTATTGCCCCAATTACGACATAATAAATAATGGCAAATATGTTTTTTAAAACGTTTTAATTAACTTCAGAGAGGAAGAGAGAGACAGAAACATCAATGACGAGAGAGAATCATTGATCGGCTGCCTCCGACACGCCCCAAAATGTGCTCTGATAGGGAATCAGACTGTTACTCCTGGTTCACAGGTCCACGCTCAACCACAGAGCCACACCGGTGAGGGGACAAAACTCTATGTTTTTAGAGACTGTAGGCAATTCACCTGTAGGCAATTCACCGGTAAATTTTAGATGATGTTACATGTTCTGTTTGCAGATTCAACATGTAACCTTGGTCCATCGAGAGCGTACAATTAGGAGACACGGCCACTAGGTGGCGGCAGGTGCACACTGCCGGGCTGTGATTTAAAAATCTAGCTCCGGACTCAGTGAGGAGTGGAATGCCCTTGTTAAAGGCTGTATGCAAAGAAAGGTGTCTCAAATGCTATCAATATAAAATCCCCAACTGATTAGTTTTTCCTCAGAAAACATTTAAAATTCATAAATTATTCAGATAGTCCCAAAATAAAAATATAAAAGGCACCCATTCTTATGGACTCTCTAATGCACTGTCCCAGTCATAAATTCATATTCAGATCAGACCAGCTCTGATCCTTGAAAACAGCTTGGCATCACAGGTCCTGCCGGCTTCACCTCACTGCGAGGCAGAAGCGCAGGCGAGGTGCCGTGCTGGGGACGCAGGCGCAGTCTGCCGGAGAACACGAGAGTATCAGCGGACACCCACATCCTGAACGGATGCAGCCAGCATCGCCCGGTCGAGGGTGTGGGAAACCTGGGTGGGACTCAGTGGTGGGAACTCAGTGGGGGGACTCGGCCGGTGAGCGGAGCCCCCATCGCACAGGGGGCCACGCCACTGCCAGGGGAGGCGGGAGGCTGTGGAGGGTGGCCCGGTGGGAGCTGACCGTCTACACAGACGAAATACAACTCACTTCTGCTCCTAACTCGTGGGCCAGAGCTGGTCCATGGCCCACCACATCACCAGGGTGGGCGAGTGCAATTCTAGCGTGTCTGGAGGAGCGGCTGGAAATATCTGAGACCAGCTCTGGGGGCCGCCGGAAGCCATTACAATGGAGACCTCCCAAGGACATCCTTAAAAGGAGCATCCCTTTGAGGGGGTATTTTATTTATCTATTTTTAATCCTCACCTGAAGATGTTTTTCCATTTATTTTAGAGAGGAAAAGACAGGGACAGAGAAACACACTGATGTGAGGGAAACACATCGACCGACTGCCTTCTGCACGTGCCGACTAGCCCGGGCCGGGGAGAAGCCTGTAATTGAGGTGCGGGCCTGACAAGAACGGAACCCTTCGGTCCTCGGGCCGATACTCTATCCACTGAGCCACACCGGTTGGGGCTTGAGGGGTCTTTTTTAAACAGAGTAAGGTTTAAAAATACAAAGAAGGTTCAAAGCTGGAAAAGCCTGTGGCTCATTCTGGGACCAGCAGGCCTGGGTAACGGTGTATAAGGAGGCCTAGCTGAGAGGGCTTGGGCTGTGGTTAGGAACAGGCTGAGCACCCCTTCTCTGCTAGGCCCGCGAGCTCCCTCTATGGTCAGCAGCAGGTAAAGGTCCAAACAGTGTGGTCTGGTAAGAAAGACAGGAATATAGCATTTCCCCGAAAATAAGACAGTGTCTTATATTAATTTTTGCTCCCAAAGATGCACTAGGTCTTATTTTCAGGGGATGTATTATGTTTCCATGAAGTAGGTCTTATTTTCGGAGGATGTCTTATTTTGGAGGAAAACCACAGGTAGTTAATAAATGAGCGGTGTCTGACATTCTAATGAGGGGCAGAGTCTTTAGCCACCTGTGTCTATTTCTACATCGTAAGTCCTTCCACAACCTTGCCTTGAGGATTATAAATAACTAGAGGCCCAGGGCACAAAATTCATGTGTGTGTGTGGGGGGGGTCCCCTCAGCCCAGCCTGCACCGTCTCCAATCTGGGACCCTTTGGGGGATGTCCTACTGCCGGTTTAGGCCTGATCCTTAAACCGACAGTGGGACATCCCTCACCATCCTGGACTGCTGGCTCCTAATCACTCACCTGCCTGCCTGCCTGGTTGCCCCTAACTGCTCCCCTCCTGGCCTGGCCACTCCTAACTGCCTCCTCCCTGCCAGCCTGGTCACCCCACACAGCCTGCTTGTTCAGTCGTTTAGTCGTCCCTCACTAACGCCCCTGCCAGCCTGGTCATAGGCAGCCATCTTGTGAGGGCGTGAGGGTCAATTTGCACATCACCTCTTTATTACATAGGATGTGAGTGAAGGGCCCACTCTATGCCTGGCACATGGATTCTCAACAAATATGTGTTGATCGGTTCATCTTAAGCAGCAGCTTACGTTTTAGGAAAAACTACAAAGGCAGAAAGACCAGAGCTGGAGAGACTCCAGAGGCGTTCCCATGGCGATCTCCCATCATCATCTTCCGAAATACAACCTTCGGCTAATGAAATCCCTGCGGGCTCAGGCCCTGGAGAGGCCTAACTTTACCTCTTCCGCAGCAGAAGAAAGCAGCAGCGTACACAGTGATTCTGTTACGTGAGAACAAAAAGCGAGCAAACAAAACCACCTGGCTTTTCTCTCTCTTTTTTAAAATAAAGAAAACTTTTAAAAATATATATATATATATATTTTATTGATATTTTACAGAGAGGAAGGGATAGAATAGAGAGCTAGAAACGTCGATGAGAGAGAAACATCGACCAGCTGTCTCTTGCAGACCTCCTACCGGGGATGTGCCCGCAACCAAGGTACATGCCCTTGACCAGAATCAAACCCGGGACCTTTCAGTCCGCAGACCAACGCTCTACCACTGAGCCAAACCAGTTTCAGCAATAAAGGAAACTTTTAATCAGCCACAGCTGGTAAGTGGTTAATTGTCAGTAGCATAATGTCCTCAAGGTCCATGTGTGTTACAGCGTGCGTCACCTTTTAAGGCTGAATGCTATCCCATTGTATGTATAGACCACACCTTGTCTCTCCGGTCATCTGTCAAGAGCACTTGGGTTGCCAAGTACCTTTTGGCTGCTGTGAACAATGCCATGGACACGGTATACAAACATCTGTCTGCCTCCCAGTTTCAATTCTTTGGGTTTGCACCCAGAAGTGGAGCTGCTGTGTCATGCAGTGATTCTGGTTTAATTCTTTGAACTGCCAATATTGTTCGCACAGCCGCTGCACCATCTCCACATCCCCTTTCATCGGTCTGCGGACTGAAAGGTCCCAGGTTCGATTCCGGTCAAGGGCATGTACATTGGTTGTGGGCACATCCCCAGTGGGGGGTGTGAAAGAGGCAATTGGTCGATGTTTCTCTCTCATCAACATTTCTAGCTCTCTATCTCTCTCCTTTCATCTCTGTAAAAATATCAATAAAATATATATTTTTTAAATTAAAAAAATAAAACTAATCATAATGGGATTATCACCTAAAACACTCTCAAATATCCAATCAGGATTCATACTTAACTGATTATTTTGGTATAGCAGATAATTTAACTCAATACATCTCTGTGTGTGTGATAATTCATCCTGAATTCTACTGCTAGGGGCGAAATTCTTTAAACCACTCATCACCTTTGAAGAATAATGCTTTACGTGTGTCCCAGGGGGCCGTGTGCCCTGGGTGAGCCGTGTGTCTCACGGGGCCGTTTGCCCCGGGAGAGCCGTGTGTCCCAGGGGAAGCAGTGGGACCCGGGGGGAGGGGCGGTGTGATCCAGAGGAGGAGCGGACTCTATTCGAGTGGTCCTGAGATAGTCACCATAAAACAAGCAGACTGCCAAATGACAGCGGGGAGGGGAAGGAGACCTGGGGGGAGATAGGAGAACAACCGAAGGACTGGTATGCATGAATATAAGTACAACCAATGAACACAGAACTCTGGGGAGGGAGGGCATGAATGGGAGGTGGGGGGGGGGGCAATGGTAAGCTATGTACACATATAATACCCTAATAAAATAATTAAATAAAAATTAAAAAAATAAAAAGAATAATGCTTTAGTGCAGTGGTCGGCAAACTCAGTCAGCAGAGCCAAATACCAACAGTACAATGGTTGAAATTTCATCTGAGAGCCAAATTTTTTAAACTTATAAACTTAAACTTCTCTTAATGCCACTTCTTCAAAACAGACTCGCCCAGGCCGTGGTATTTTGTGGAAGAGCCACAGTCAAGGGGCCAAATTGCTGCTTGTGGCTCGAGAGCCGCAGTTTGCCGACCACGTTGGTGGTTTCTACAACTTCCCTTTTTCCCCCACATAGGTTATTTTAAAAATAGATCAAGTTGAGAGAGGTCCCCTCTCTTCCTAACTTGCTGAGTTTTTATCATGAATGGGTGTTAGACTTTGTCAAATGCTATTATGTGACTCCTTTTAAAAAAAGTAAAAGGTGATTTTAGAGAAGGAGCTGCTGAAATCCAGCATCCCCAACCGGAGACACAGCCGGAGTCTGAGTGCGGGCTGGGCCTCTGCAGCCACGTAAGCAAATGAAAACATTTTACCCTGTTTCCCCAAAAATAACACAGTGTCTTATATTAATTTTTGCTCCCAAAGATGCGCTAGGTCTTATTTTCAGGGGATGTCTTATGTTTCCATGAAGTAGGTCTTATTTTCAGAGGATGTCTGATTTTCAGGGAAACGCGGTACCAGCGTGAAGGGCAGAAGTCACTTACTTTTCTAATTAAATTCTTTTACTCAATATTAAAAGTTACCCCATAAAGTGAACAGACCAGGCACGAACCCAGAACATAATGGCGCGTCTGACAGTAATTCTGTATTCCTATCCACTCAGTCCCCGGCTTCACCAGGCTCCGTGTCCTTCCTCTCTTCAATGGCACAAACTGACCTGGGGGCCTCGTGTCCGGCCACGAGATTGCCAACCGCAGAAGCTCCTGCACGATTCTTCTAGAAGCTCGGAAAGGTGATGGGCGAGGTGGGCAGGGAAGACAGGCCTTCGACTCAGGACTCGGGGTCGCCCTGAGGTTCAGGGTCATGTCGGGAGGGCCGGGGGAAGTGGTCTGGGGTCACAGGATTTCTCTCAGGCCGCAGTCAGGAAGCCCCTGCAGCCAGCCTGCTCCCCGGCAGGGGCCACATGGAGCCGGGCCGGAGCCCTGCCCTCGGCTACAGTATCCCTGGATCCTGCAGCACCCCAGGTGGCCCATGGAGATGGGTTTGCAGGTCAACATCCCCGGGGGCTGGGGTCTCCTCTGACCAGCGAGGGTCCTCTAAGGGTCTCAAGCTCTGCCCCTCAGGTGTGGCTGTTCATGTGTGAGTACCAAGGAGCTGTATTTCAGAATCCATTTTGTGAGGAGTACAAAGCGGGGGGAGGAAGGGATGGAGAATGTTTCTCTGCAGTGAGGAGAGGCGGGAACCCAGAGAAATGTCAGGCTGGTACCCAAACAGGAGGGAAGGCCAAATCAGAGGCCGAGAATGCCTCCATTCACCACCACAGCAGTGGCCTGTCACCGGAAAGTGAAGCAGAACATTCTAGACATGTTCCCTGAGCAGAGCAGGGCCTGGCTCTGGTTTCCTCTTCAGGACACCAGCTCAGCTCAGAACCCGTGCAGTGCCTCCTCGGTTTTGCTGCAGCATAAAAGCCCCTTAAGCGAGATCGTCTCATGCATGACCATTAATTCTCTGCAGCGTGCCGTCTAGTGTGGCTCCCAGGTAGCGATGCACAGGCCAACTTTATCCTCAGCGTCACTCGCTGCCTCTGTGGCGGCTCGTCCTGCAGCCTCAGCCAGAGGGCACTGCCCGCTGCTCAGCACGTGGGTGCCTCCGGATGCCAGCTCTGCGGCTGCACCAATTCGAAACCACCTGCTCCACCTCCCGGCCCCACCATCCTGCCACGCCTGGCAGCTCCTCTGAGGAACTAACGGGAGTTATAGAAGGATAATGCCCTGCCCTAGCCAGTTTGGCTCAGTGGATGGAGCCTCGGCCTGCGGACCAAAGGGTCCCGGGTTCGATTCCGGTCAGGGGTACGTGCTTCGGTTTCTCTCACATCAATGCTTCTCCCTGTCTCTCCCTCTCTCCTCCACTTTCCCTAAAAATCAATGGAAAATGTCCTCGGGTGAGGATTAACAACAAAAAGGCTGATAATGACTAAGATTCTCACACTTGCATTTTGCAAAGAACTTCAATGATTTAACTTAAAAGCAAGAAATAAGGTAAGAAACTCTAGCAGCCTACAACACATGTGCACGGGGTCATCACGTGTGCACGGAGACTGTTCCGAGCACCTGTGGTTGGTAGGAGCCTGGTTATCATTAACTCCTACAACGCCAGTCCATCAGAAATACCGTTATGCCCAAAAATACAGGCACAGTTTCCTGAAACGCCCACTTTGCAACGTTATCAGGAAATACAGGCCAGGCCTGCCCTTTTCTTTCTCCTTTATCGCCGCCGCGGCGTTTGTCTCGAACTGAGACAGGACAGGGCGCTGTCCTCAGCTGAACACGACAGTCGGTGGCAGTTTCCACGGCCTGACCTTCACCCACAATGGGAGCGTTATCGGGCACCCAGGCCTGCAGCGTCCACTGCCAATGCAGCTTCCAAACAGCCGCACCCGGACCCTCCAACGACAGCAAGACGATGTCCTCACGGAGCCCCACGTCACTGGTGAAATCGTGTGCCGCTACAGTACACGCCACACGGAGAGGAGCGCTCGCTGAGCCTCTCGGGAAGCAGGTTCACGTTCGAGAGCAGAACCGGCGTGACACAGGGAGGCCAGGCCAGGGCGGGAGGACCGCGGGAAGGAGAAGAGGACCCACTTCCCTGGGTTACTCTGGGCGCTGGCCCCGGGGCCTGGAAAAATGTTACACATACTGCCCACTGCAGATGCTGGTCTCTAGGAATGTGCACCTTGTCTGACAGGGAAGAAGACAGACATTTTACTTTATTTTTTAAAACATATCTTTATTGATTTCAGAGAGGAAGAGAGACAGAGAGAGAGAGAGAGAAGCATCAATAGAAAGAGAGAATCATGGATTGGCTGCCTCCCGCATGCTCCCAGTGGGGATGGAGCCTGCAACCCAGGGGTGTGCCCTTGACCAGAATTGAACCGGGACCCTTCAGTCCACAGGCCAACGCTCTATCCACTGAGCAACACCAGCCAGGGCCAAAGATGGACATTTTAAACTCCCCCCAGTGAGTTTGACACTGACCATGGACAAAAGTCTACACTGGTTTTGGTGGCTTGGAGAAGGAAAAGAAATCACCAGAGCTGGTGGCATTTTCACAAGAACAAGGCATCCGAGCACTTTCTTCAGAGGGAGCGTCCCGGGGAAGCTGGTGACCTCAGCTGCGACCAGGAGTGCCCGCACCTCGGAGGGAACCTGACAGCCTGCTGGGGAGGCCGGGACAGTGCTGAACGGGGCCAGGCATTCCAGCAGGCTGCTGCTCCGCTCCGGTGACCAGGACAAGACTGGGACAGGGAAACGGGTAACAATAAAGACAGGCGGACTTAAAAGGGGTTAATGACCACCCCAAAGCTCACGGAAGGTTGAACCCAGAAACCGAACAGAGTCTCCTGACCTTTTGAAGACAGACTTGGAAGGCTCTCTTCATCCTTCCCCTCGAATCTGAGCCACCCCAACTCGGCTCCTGTGTGTGGCACCCTGCCTGTCAAACCCGCTGCCCGTCTGAAAGGTGGCATCTACACCAGGGGGCACCAGGAGGGGGAACCAGCAGGCTGGCCGACTTTGGAATTGGAGGCCAAAGACCCAGAATGGCCAGCTCGATGCTGAAAGACAAGAACAACCTTACATAAAACTACAGCAGTCAAGGCAGGAAGGCGTTGGTGAGGCACTGACGGACAGATCAGCGGACCAGAACAGAGCCGGAAACAGGCCCGCGTAAATACACCACTGGTCTGTGCACAGCAGCCAGGGCAGCAAACAGAACAGTCTTTTCAACAAACGGTGCCTTTCAGCCGGACAGCCACGTGGGGAAAATGCAGCCAGACACGGGCCTGAACCCTTCACAAACATCAACTCCAGCCGAAACCGGTTTGGCTCAGTGGTAGAGCGTCGGCCTGCGAACTGAAAGGTCCCGGGTTCGATTCCGGTCAAGGGCATGTACCTCGGTTGCAGGCACATCCCCGGTAGGGGGTGTGCAAGAGGCAGCTGGTCGATGTTTCTCTCTCATCGACGTTTCTAGCTCTCTATCCCTCTCAATTCCTCTCTGTAAAATATCAATAAAAAATATTTTTAAAAAAAATCAACTCCAAGTAGACATCGACCCAAGTGTAACACACAAAACCATAAAACTCCTGGAAGGGTAACAGGCTGAAACCTAGGGGACCCTGGCATGGTAATGACCTTCTAGCTACAACACCAAAGGCACAACCCATGAAAGAAATCAATGGACTTGGTTAAAGCTTGAAACGTCTGCTCTACCAAAGGCAGCATCACAAGAACGAGAAGACAGCCATAAACCGGCAGAGAATATACGCAAAAGACACATCTCGTAAAGGACTGTCATCCAAAATATACAAAGAAATCAACAATAAGAAAACCAACACAATTTTAAAAATACAGACACTTCTCAAAGAAGATATACAGATGGAAAGATGTTCAACAGCATAAGGCATTAGGGAAATGCAAATTAAAGCCATAATAATACCATTTCACCCTAATGAGAATGGCCAAAATCCAAAACGCTGATACCACCATATGCTGGGGAGGATGTGGAGCTATGGGGACTCTCTCACTGCTGGTAGAAATGCAAAATGGTGCGGCCACTTTAGAAGACAGTTTAGTAGTTTCTTTTTTCTTTCTTTCATTTATTTAATTAAATATATTTTATTGATTTTTTAACACAGAGGAAGGGAGAGGGATAGAGAGTTAGAAACATCGATGAGAGAGAGTCATCGACCAGCTGCCTCCTGGACACCCCCAACTGGAGATGTGCCCGCAATTAAGGTACATGCCCTTGACCAGAATCGAACCCAGGACCCTTCAGACCGCAGGCCGACGCTCTATCCTATCCACTGAACCAAACCGGTTTCAGCACTAAATGAACTAATCAGTTGCCGAGGAGGAAACCAAGATGGCGGCATAGGTAAACGCCTAACTGCAGCCTCACAAAACAATTTCAAAAAATACAACTAAAATATAAAGGGGACATTATCCAGAACTACAGGAAAGGTGACTGACTGGAAATTCTACAACTAGAAGGAAAGAGAAAACAGAAGGAAAACCAGAGGAGCTGTAAAAGCCTGAGGTACGGAGGCACAGTGCGCGCGAGGGGAGAGGACGGAGCCGGAGAGGAGGGGCGGCTGAGGGCCTGGCTGGCGTTCCCCAGCGGGAAGGAGATAAAAGCTCCGGACTGTGCTGAACCCCAACTCCGACTGCACTGAACCCCAGTTCTGGGCGAGACCCTGGGGACCCAGGCTCATACAGAGGGAATCTGGGCTGAAAGGCGGAAGCTCAGTGGAGCAGTGAAAGACAGAGCCCTGGAATAGCGCACATTGCGCGCAGAGGACGGACTGTTGACTGTGCTGCTGGATTGCCCTAGTGGGAAGGAGACAAAAGCTCCAGACTACACTGAACCCCACTTCCAACTGCACTGAACCCCAGTCCGGGCTCATTGGGGGAGAGACTAGACTGTCTGGTAGCGGGAGAAACTCGAGGGCGCCTTTCTCTCAGAGGTGCCAGCAGTGAATACCAAAGGACACTGAGGAACACCGAGACTCAGGAACCTCAGAGGGCGGGGCTGATGGGAAGCCAAGGCTGTAGGCTCCACCCTGAAACTCCGCCCCATCCAAGCTGAGCACAGAGGCTTTTGCAATTTTCCAAGTCTAGTCGAATAAGGCTGTCTCCTGGCATAGACACAGCTGATCCCCACAATCAATTGGCCTAGAGGTCAGTTCCTCTCAGAGAAACTAACAACAATCAAGACTTAACTACAATAAGGCTGTACACACAATCCACAAAGGGGTGCACCAAGAGTGTCCACCTCAGGTAACTGGGAGGCTGACTCACTGAACCATATGGGACACCTTAGCACACAAAGCCACCCTATCAACTCAGGGAAGCAGCGAAAATGCCGAGACAAGGAAACAGATCACAAACAAAAGAAATGGAGGACAACAAGTGACTGGATATAGAGTTCAAAACCACGGTTATAAGGTTTTTAAAGAATTTCCTAGAAAAGGCCAATAAAATAAATAAGACCTATGAGGATATGAAAAGGGATCAACAAGAAATAAAGAATACATTGTCTGAAATAAAAAATATTATACAGAGTCCTAAAAACAGAATGGAAGATCGTAAGAATCAAGTCCAAGATTTGGAACATAAAGAGCCAGAAGACACTCCTCTGCAGAAACAAGAAGACAAGAGAATCCAGAAAGTTGAAGATAATGAAAGAAATCTCTGGGACAATTTCAGGCAAACCAACATCAGAATTATGGGGGTCCCAGAAGATGACAGAGAGCAAGATATTGAAAACATATGGGAAGAAATAGTGACAGAAAACTTCCCCCACCTGGGGAAAGAAATAGACTTACAAGTCCAGGAAGCGCACAGAATCCCAAACAAAAAGAATCCAAAGAGGACCACACCAAGGCACATCATAATTAAAATGCCAAGAGCAAAAGACAAAGAGAGAATATTAAAAGCAGCAAGACAAAAGCAGGTAGTTACCTAGAAAGGAGCACCCATACGATTGTTAGCTAATTTCTGGCCATGCAGGCCAGACGGGAATGGCAAGAAATATTCAAAGTGATGAATAACAACAACCTACAGCCAAAAATACTCTACCCAGCAAAGCTATCACTCAGAATCGAAGGCCAGATAAAGAGCTTCACAAATAAATTTAAGCTAAAGGAATTCATCACTGCCAAGCCAGAATTATATGAATTGCTAAAAGGGGTTCTTTAGGAAGAGGAAGAAAATAAAGATAAAAATTATGAACAACAAATGTGTAACTATCAACAAGTGAATCTAAAAATCAAGGGAATTAAAAAATCTGATGAACAATATTAACTGGTGAATATAATAGAATCAGAGGTATGGAAGGGGAGTGAACTGACGATTCCCGGGGAAAAGGGGAGTGGGGGGTGCGGGAAGAGACTGAACATAAACTGTGCACCTATGGATGAGGACAATGGGGGATGGGGAAAGTGCAGAGGGTAGGATGGGAACCTGGTGGAGGGAAGCAATTGAGGGGGGAAAATGAGGAACATTAGTAATAATATGAACAATAAAGATTTATTTAAAATTTAAAAAAACTAAACAAATTAGAGGTTAATTAAAGAATAAATAAATAAACAGACTCTGATCATATGCCCAGCAAGCATGCTCCTTGGCACTTGCCCGAATGTCCACACAACGGCCTGAACATGGGTGTTTGTAGCAGCTTTACTCATATTGCCAAAGCTTGGGAGAAACCAAGATGCCCTTCAGAGGGTGAATGGATAAAACTGTGGTCCATCCAAATCACGAAGTATTAGTCAGTGCAAAAGAGCAATGAGCTACCCAGCCATGAAAGGACAGGGAGGAAACTTCACGCATATGGCTGAGTGATGAAGCCAATCTGAAGAGCTGCTTCCTGTGATTCCAACTCCGTGACATACTGAAGAGACACGCTACGGAGACAGTAAAAGGATCCGTGGCGGCAGGGCTCGAGGGGAGGGAGCAATGACCAGAGAGCCCAGGACTGTTGGGCAGTGAACCTGCTCTGGGTGGTACCACAATGGTGGACACATGTCAGACCTCTGTCCAAACCCACAGAAGGTGGGTCCTGGTGTAAACTCTGGGCTTTGGGGGATGACCTGTCAGGTAGGGCCTCAGTGGTGACGAGCGTCCTGCCATGGTGCAGGACGTCAGGACGTCAGCACGTGGGGCCAGACAGATGGAATCTCTCGTACTTCCTACTCAGTGAAGCTAGGAACCCAGAACTGTTAAGAGCTCTGTTCATTGGTTGGGTGTCAGCCCGTGAACCAAAGTTTGCCCTTGGGTTCCCAGTCAAGGTCACATGCCTGGGTTGCAGGCTCGATTCCTGGTGGGGGGCCCAGAAATAGACCCACATAAATACAGCCAACTGGTCTGTGACAAAGGAGCAAAGGAGCACAACAGAACAGTCTCTTCAACAAATGGTGCTGCTGAAGACGGTGTGGCTCAGTGGATAGAGTGTCAGCTTGCAGACTGAAAGGTCCCGGGTTCGATTCCAGTCAAGAGCATGTACCTATGTTGCGGGCACATCCCCAGTGGGAGGTGTGCAAGAGGCAGCTGATTGATGATTCTCTCTCATCGATGTTTCTGACTCTCTATTCCTCTCCTTTCCTTTCTGTAAAAAAAAATCAATTAAATATATTTAAAACAACAACAACAACAACAAACAAATGGCACTGAACAGCTGGACAGCCGTGTGGGAAAATGAAGCTGGACAGAGGCCTGGGCAGCCAACTGATGTTCCGCTTTCACACTGATGTTTCTCTAAAAGTCAATCACCTATTATTTAAAAAACAACAACTTATGTTCATTTTCTGTAGTGTGGATTTTACATCCATTTTAAAAAGGGGTAGTTACATAGCATGGAGTTCATAAAACACCAAGCACAGTTTATTGTAGTGTTCTAAACACTTCCAAAATCAGTTTACTCCTCTAACAACCCTATGACATAGGTACTAAGAGCCTGCTTTTACGAAGAAGGATGAAGAAACTGAGGCACGGAGAGAGCAAGCAGCCTGCCTAACAGCAGAGCCGGGCTCTGAACCCAGTGGTTAGCTCCGGAGTCTGTGCTCTTACCCATGCCACCGCACTCCGTGCTGCAGCCTTTATCTGGGGGGACACTGAGGCAGATGCTCTGACAATGAACGCGGCCTCTGCGAGGAAAGGGGTCCCGATGGGTGGTCCGCAGGGAGGAGCTGGCGGAGGCCGGTGCGCACCGTAGAGAGAAGCACAGCACACTGCCCCAGAGAGTGGTCCCAGAGCTCTCTGATCCGAAGCCGGTGTGAGCACAGTGAGCCGCCCCCATAAGACGTGCTCCAAGAGTGAAAGAATCTAGCTTTGTCAATACAACGTATGCTTTCTCCAGGACGTTTTAAACTCCTCCAATTTTATCATCGTTCCTGACTCAGCCGCACAGGAAAGGTCTGTGACAAGTCACCCGAGGTGAAGGCTTTCAGTACTATTTCCAGAGAAAGACACGGGGCTAAGGACACTCAGTTGGTCTCTACTACATGTTCCTACTCTTCCTATTCTGAACTACATCAATGTCACAGTGACGACAACAAAAACTCCAATCGCTTTCCTCTTTGGTAATCAGGCTTACTGAGCTAACCTATAATAATAAAAGCGTAATGTGCTAATTAAACCGGACAGCCGGGCGACCTTCCGAAGGAAGCCAGGAAGCCATGGCTGTGAGGGCTGAGCTCCTTTGCATGAATTTCGTACATCGGGCTGCTAGTTGATATATAAAATCCCTTCTAAAATGCTAGCTATTTAACTCAAAAGCTGGTTTTTTAAGATAGATTGGCAGACTTTTAAAGTTTAGGAGTTTAAAAGTACTCCACATTCTTTTTTTAAATTAAAATATATATTTTATTGATTTTTTAGAGAGAGGAAGAGAGAGGGATAGAGTTAGAAATATCAATCAGCTGCCTCCAGCACACCCCCCACTGGGGATGTGCCCGCAACCAAGGTACATGCCCTTGACTGGAATCGGGACCTTTCAGCCCGTAGGCTGATGCTCTATCCACTGAGCCAAACCTCTATCCACTGAGTTGTTTTAAATATATTTCATTGATTTTTTTTTCCTGTGCGGGTGAGTCAGGAACGATGATAAAATTGGAGGAGTTTGAGTTTGGCAAAAGTACTCCACATTCTAATGCAATGACCCATAAGTAGCCAGAGACGTAAAAAGTGGGAAGACAGATTTTACAAGTACAGGAAGGACTTGGTCATAAAAGCAGAGAAAGGTTAGGTGACCTCACAAAGGGAAGTGCCTTGTGGGATGTAGTCTAGCCAAGAACTAGGCCTCGTCCACAAACAAACAAACGACCGTTCCCCGCCCAGGCTAACAGGACAGTGCAAGCCCATGACTTAGCCCTGCAAACAGCCAACCCTCTTCAGGAAATCAAAGCCAACGGCAGGACAGGCCTCTTATTGCAGTAGTTACACAAGTGTTTTTACAATGAAACCGGCCATGCAAGGTCTGGTCTCAAAAGGGCCATGGTGTGAGGGGGGTGGGGGGAGTTGGTAATCTTTCAAAAAATATATACATGATTTCCCCCTAGATCTCATGCTACCGAAAATACTGCTATGGGAAGTGTATACTCCCAAAGAATAAACCTTTTAACGTCTACTTATGCTTTTCTTTATATTCCTGTCTTCTCCCCCACCAAGAATGTGCCCTTTAATAAAATTAAAAAGAAACCAGAATAATCCAGAAACACACCGAAGGTACTGCTGGTGCAGCAGGGGTGTGCTGAGCACTGAAAGCAAATCCAGGCCACTCCTCTCTCCCCCCTCTCCCCTTCTTCTCCTCCTTCTTTTTCCTTTATTCGTATTGTTGACACTCCTACAGATGTCCCACTCCCTCTCCCCTTTGCCCACATCTCCAGCCCCCAGCCCCTTTCCCTCGGGCCATCACCACGCTGTGTTTGGGTGGCGCATATATGTTCTCTGGCCAATCCCTTCACCTGGATTCATCCAGTCCCCACACCCTCCCTCAGAGAGCTGTCAGTCTGCTCCACCTTCCATGCCTGTTTCCATGTTGTCTGTCAGTTTATTCTGCTCATCAGATTCCACATCTAAGTGAGGTCACATGGTACTTGTCTTCCTCTGACCGGCTTATTTCACTCCGAGTGATAATCTCCAGGCCCACCACGCCGGTCCGAGCCTGTCTTCTCGCTCAAGAAAGGAGGGACAGTGTAAATGACAGGCGTGGTTACAGGACAAAATCCAATCAACTCTCATTTTTCTTTCAAGTAAATCATTTGCCAGCTTTCCTTTGCTACGTTAGCTATCGTTTAGAAGCAAAGCACTGGGTGGTAGAGCCCCAACTGCATTCTGACATCAACCACTGCCAACACCCAACAGTTATCAGGATGTGGTCCGAGGACTGTTGGGGGTCCCCAAGACCCTTTCAGGGGGCTCACAAGGCCCTCCCTTTTCCAACTACGTATCTGTGCGAGGCCGAATTTTTTCATCTGCTTCAACCAAACAAAAGATAGCAACAGGTGGAATTCAGAATCCGCTGTCTTCTAAACCCGCGTTAAAGGGAACGGCAGAAATGTAAAGCAATGCCAGTCTTCTGATTGCTTTGGAAAACGTATTTTTCACTAAACATATGTTGTTACCACCTAATGCGTTTATTACCGCTATTTTAAATAAGTTAATAAATACTTTAATAGGGTCTCAGTATAATTTCTAATCCAGCCACATAAACGGGAGCTCTTTGAGGTCCTGACACCAAACACTCTGGGAACCCTACAGATCCTACCACGTCCCCATGGATTATTATACCCGCCAGACCCAGAACAAATGTTTAATGAATGACACTGAGAACATTATAAAACACCCCATATAAAATAAATGCATTGTGTTTAAAACGCTATGTAGATAAATTTTTACAAGGGAAAATAATCTAGAGACACACGGTGTTAGGACTATCTCAGAGAAGCAGTATTTTAGGTCATCTTAACTTTTCTTTTTTGTTCTTAATTGCACTTTTATTTTGTACAGTAAGAAGGTGGGGGAGCAGCTGGACCAGCATTTCCCAAAGTGTGTGTCCCCTGGAGCACTGGAGCCCGAGAGGCCTCAGGAAGTCCATGATCAGGTTAGCGCCATAGAGGTCGACCACACCCCCTCAGCAGTTCTTCACACACACACACACACACACACACACACACACACACACACACCAACGGCCGGGCAGTGATGAGACCTCTTTAACACATTTCTCAAACTCAGGCGGCCATCAGACCCCCTCACCGAACACCGCCTGTGCAGGTGACACCTGGGGAACCACTGCCTGAGAGGTCACCGTCACCTGATTCAGCAACTCGGAGCGGAGGCCTGCAGCTGGCTGCTCCCCGGTGAGTGTTAAGGTCACGGTGTCACCATTACTGAGCACAGGTGCTTCCGGTAAACAGCACGGAGACCCTACCGAACTCTCCGGAGGAGGTGGAAAATACATCTCTGACACCTGCGTTAGTGAAGTACCTCCACCAAAGGAGCAAATTTGATACAAACTCAGGAGCTTCAATCATTCAATGAACAGTGCCGAAACCGGTTTGGCTCAGTGGATAGAGCGTCAGCCTGCGGACTGAAAGGTCCTGGGTTCGATTCCGGTCAAGGGCATGTACCTTGGTTGCCGGCACATCCCCAGTAGGGGGTGTGCAGGAGGCAGCTGATCAATGTTTCTCTGACACCTTCCCCCAACTCCCTCTTCCTGCCTCCGATCCCAGGTGCGCGCCAGGGAGTGCCTGCCATGGCTGATGCCCCAAATCTCTTAAAACCACTCTTCTACTTCGAGGCCTACTTACCACAACATGTTTTAAATTATTATTATTTATTTCAGAGAGGAAGGCAGAGAGAAAGAGAAGGAGAGGGGAAGGGGGAGGGGGAGAGGGGAAGGGGATAGAATATCAATGATGAGAAAGAATCATTGATCAGCTGCCTCCTGCAAGCTCCACACTGGGGATCAAGCCCACAACCCAGGCATGTGACCTGACCAGGAATTGAACCATGACCTCCTGGTTCATAGGTCAATGCTCAACCACTGACCCATGCCGGTCAGGCTTACCACATTTTAACAAGCACTTCATTGGCATTTTATATACTTATGCATGTATAAGGCCTGGTGCATGAAATTCGTGCGTGGGTAGGGTCCCTGGGCCTGGCTGGTGATCAGGGCCAATTATGGGGTGACCAGTGGGGTGAGTGGGGCTGGCACCTGCCTTGGCTGGCCTGGCACTGCCTGCTCGCCAGCCACTGATCACCTCCTTCGGGGGCAATTGGCAGGTCAATCCAGGGGCCCCTGCTAGCATCTGCTTGGCTGGCCTGGGCCTGTGGGATGGGCAGCTCCTGCATTGAGCGACTGCTCCCTGGTGGTCAGTGTGCATCATAGCGACTGGTTGTTCGCCAGTCTTTCCACTGTTTGGTCGATTTGCATATTAGCTTTTATTATACAGGATTAATACTGTGATGGGGTGTGCTATGGTTTACTGCCCGATTTTCACTTGTTATGGGTTAAACAAGTTTCTGAGCATCACTTCTGGAGCTTAAACACTTTATAACAGTGTTTCCGGGGGAACACTATTTGAGTCCCAAGATGAATGCATAATAGATGATATGAGTTGCTTTCTCAGGTCATCCGGGAATTGGAAATGGGTCCCAGGAAACAATACATCCAGGCAAAGCCAGGTTAGGGCAGAAGACAGACGTCACTAGACGACAGCACAGAGCGGAGGTGGCCAAGGAGCCTCAGCTGGCTGAGCTCCCCTCCAGGCAGGCAGACCTGAGCGGAACGAAACCAGCCACACTGGAGCCTTTCAGGAGGAAGGAGCTCAGTCTGACCGGAAGGGACTAACCTGTTAGCCACTACGGGGGGGTTCTCAGATGCCGGGGTTCACCACTGCCCACTGTACCAGCTTGCCTTAGTTTACCTGTCTGTCTATACTGTGGTTTCTGAAAGAGGAGGTGGTACATCAGGCCTGCTCTACTCCAAGACAAGGCTTTTGCCCCCGATGCCTTTCTGCTCCCCACACGACTCCGCTGAGCTTCTAGATAAAACAGAACTTCAGGAACCTCTCCCGCCAGGCCTAACTCACCCAGACCTAGCCCAACAGCCCACACCACTTCCTCGCTCTCCCTGGCTCACTCTGGCCATCAGCACTGAAACCCACATTCACATGCACTTAACAAGAAAAAATTCAACGAAGACATACTTCCTGATGCGTTATGTTTTTACAGGAGTAAAAATAGTCTCAAACCTTTCAGGAACAGTAAGAAAGAACAATTCTTTAAAGATGGGGTTAAGAAACTTCTCAACTGAATAAGCAAATACGTTAATCACTGGCATTTATGGCCTACCTGAGAGTCCATTGAATATTGATGTTGAGCTGTTGTTAATACAAGTCATCATTAGGGGGAACAGCTATGCTATGAAATTCTCTCACGGGACTGTTCCTCCAGTTAGTAAAGGTTTAAAAATGTCAGACTTCATACAAAAAAGCACGTGTGTCATTTTCTATCCTAGGCCTTAAATATTTAGAAGGTGCTCATTAGTTGCTTCTTTTAATAAGGCTCCATGTGCTTGGGAATGGACTTTTTAACGGTTGCCAAATGAAAATGTTCTATTCAGGAACCATGGGCAGATACTAATGGATATTTACAAACACGACTGGAAGCCAGACCCACCCAGGCTGCGGGAGTTTCGGGGTGCTGGTGCCCGCCATTAACACAGTGTTGGTAACTGAGGCCCCAGGCCGCTGCCCACCTTCTAGTTCTCCCACTCCTCCCTCGGCTCCTTCCACCACTGTGGCTCACAGTGAATGTGGCCTGAGGAGGAGTGGAATGCAAGCCAGTGAGCGCACTAGGCTACTTACTAGCTCTTCTGATAAACATCTGAAATGCATGGAAGAAGAGAAAAGATCAGGGATTATTGAAGAAGTTTAATTGTTTCTGTTATCCTAGTTACTAGGTCTGTAACAGGAAACTGGCAGGAATCAGTCAAGGCATTTTAAAGGTAAACATAGCCGCTGAGGCCACGGCTCTAATCCCCCAATCAAAAGGGACAGTTCCTGATTAGCTCCTTTGTCTGCTCTGACCTTAGAGAGGTCTGTCCTTTGTCAGGTGCCAGGGACAGCCTGAGGCCTCCAGAGAATAAGTCTCCCAGTGGGGGGAGGGGGGAGGGGCCAGCGGGGAGGTGGCCCCAGGACTGGGCATCCGCTGGCTTACGGGAAAGGGTGCCCAGAGACCCAGGGCTCTGGCTAAAACGTGAATACTCTGCAGGTGAGTCTGAACACTCAGCTCAGTGACGCCCACACTGCGTTTAATGCTGTTGCCATTTTGAAATTCTTAATTTTTGCACAAAGGGGCCCTGCGCTTTTATTCTGCACTTTTCCCCGTGTACTATGCAGCTGGTGCTATGAGCATTCATCATCAGCTACATCTAAAACATGCAAAATTAAATGGGCCTGGGTTCTGCATTTAAGATGGAATAAATTATGCTCTTTAAAGGCCACTTACACAAATCATTCTTAAATTTCATATACTTCCATTTACGTTTATGACGTTCAATTTTTTTCTTGGTGATTCTTAGAATGAGAGTACTATGTCATATAACCAAAAATTATGTAGCATGAACAAGAGACCAGAATAAATGTCTTTGTTAGACTTTAAATGGGTATTAAACAAAGATGACACTCATTTTTACAGAGTTTTAAAAATTCACTTTGATTCTAAAGACAAATTTCTAAGCGTTTTATACTGTGAAGTAACAAATAACAAATTAAAGAATAAAAACCAAAGCAGCAGCCATGGCTGGCTGGCTCGCTGTTGGAGCAGTGGGAGGGGGCGTGGCCTCCGGACCACAAATGTGCTCGGCTTTCTTAAAGTGACAGGTGGTAACGACCAAGAGCTGCAGGATGGATGTGGCCAAAGATTCAAAGGATTGGTAAGATCTAGTCCTAAGGAAAGCTGACTAAAGGCTCAAACAACGTTTTAAAGAAAAAGGATGCTTTGTGTGCGAGCAAGTGCCCAAGCTGAGAGACCAACGTCAGGAGCGCGGAAGGCAGGCCTGGTGCAGGGAGGCTGCCTGCGTGTGGAGGACGGAGCTCCTTTCAACGCAGTCTAAGGTCCGGGGGAGGAATGAGATGGAAGATGACTGCAAAGGAAGAAGCTGGCTGCACGAAATGCCAGTTTGTCCCTAGACCAACCAGGAGAAAAACCAGCGCCTTAACCCTCCAATAAGGAAACTTTCCAGCCCTGGCTGGTGTGGCTGGGCTGGCTGAGCATCATCCGATGCACCAAAAGGTCACAGGTTCAATTCCTGGTCAGGGTACGTGAGGGAGGCAACTGACCAGTTTATCTCTCCCTCTCCTTTCCTCTCTCTCAGAGAGAAAAAACCAATAGAAGACTCTGACAACTGTGAAACATGTATCTGGTTAGAAAGACTCTCCTAGACGAGTAATTATGAGATCAAAAGTGAAGGTGAAAAACAGTCTGGCAGTTCCTCAAAGTATTAAACACAGAGTTATCCTAAGACCCAACAATTCCCCTCCGAGGTATGTACCCAGGAGAATGAAAATACATGTTCACACAAGATCCTGGACACGAATGTTCACAGCAGCACCGTTCACAGGAGCCACGGAGGGGCAAGCAACTCACACGTCCGTCAGCTGATGAGTGGAAAAATGGATGTTGTGTATCCATCTGAGAGAAGCTTGCCTTAGTCTGTTTGGGCTGCTGTAACACAATCACATAGACCAGATGGCTTACAAACAACAGGAGTTTGTTTCTCACATTCTGGAGGCTGGACCAAGACCAAGGTGCGGGAAACGCGGTGTCTTTCTGGTTCCTAGACAGCCATCTTCCCGCTGTGCCTTCACTGGGTGGGAAGGGGCAAGGGGCTTTTCGTAAGGGCACTGACCGCGCCCGGGAGGGCTCCACCCTCGTGACCTAATCATCTCCCCAAAGCCCCACTCCAAATACTGCGACTTGGAGGAGGATTAGGTCTCAACATAGAAATTGTGGAGGGACACAAACCTATACATTATTCTAACCATAAAGAGAAGTAAAGTTCTGGCTCAGGCTATAACATGAAAACGTGGTGCCAAGTGAAAGCAGCCAGTCAGAGGCTCTGCACTGTAAGATTCTGGTGTTAGGACGTGTCCGGACCGGGCAAATCCGGATTAGCGGTTGCCAGGAGATGGAGAAGGGGAATTCAGAGTGACAGTTAAGGGCTACGGGGCTTCTTCTTGGGGTGATGAAAACACTCTGGAATTAGTGGTGATGGTTGCACACTGAATTGTGTATTTTTAAAAGGGTGAATTTTATGGTATGTGAATTATATTTCAATAAAGGTTGTTTAAATTTTTATGTTAAAGAGTAGATATAGGAAAAGAAAAACCTCTTTTGTTCTAAACATCGTGTTTAAGAAATTACAGATGAAGGTGGATTTGAAGAGTAGCAGACTAGGAGTTCTTGTCACAAGAGATAAAACTGGCCCAAGCAGACGCCGGTAAGGTAATATCCGTGCAGGACCAAAGGTTAAAACAACACGGCTCCTCCTTTTCTGTGCTGAGCCACCTGCTTCTTGCTGGGGTTCTGGAATGGAAGGAAAGGCAGCTGTTGGGTGTGTTTTATAGGTTGTTAAGATGTCCTAAATTCAGTTACTTTGAAATTACTGAATCTTCACCTAGGAATTTTTATTATTTTGTGAATCCTAACCTGGGGACATTTTTTCTATTTTTCCCTGTTCCCCTTTCCTTTTCTTTCCAGATAAAAGAAAGGAAGGGATGGAGGGAGAGAGAGAAACATCCATGTGAGAGAGACATACTGACTGGTTGCCTCCTGCACCAGGCCAGGTCAGCAGGGGATCGAACTTGCAACCCTTCGGTGCTGGGGCCAATGCTCTAATCACTTAGGCCACCAGCCAGGGCTCTTCGCCCAAAACTTTAAAAATAAAAAGCCTTAGCAACAGATTTAGTGAAAAAATTTAATCTAATAATATCACCCTACAGCTAAATGAGAAAATTAACAAAAATGTTCCACGAACAGGTTAGAAAGGACCTCCTAAACCAGGGACAAGTTAACGCCACGCTCCAGTCTCTGGGTGGGGGGCTCTGTGGAACAGCTGGGCACTCTGTCAGCCCGACACGTGGGCAGAGAATGTCAGAGTTCGAGGCTTCTGGCCTGCATACTCTCTACTGGTGTCAAAATGTCACTCTTAAGGGCTGCTTTTTTAAGAAACCAAGAGTGCAACATTAAAAAAAGAAAAAAAAAAAAAAAGAATGCAATGTCACAGCCCTCGCTGGTTTGGCTCCTCGGACAGAGCCTCGGCCAGGGGACTGAAGGGTCTTGGGTTCGGTTCCGGTCAAGGGCATGCACCTGGGTTGCAGGCTCAATTCCCAGCCCAAGTTGGGGCACGTGCAGGAGGCAACCAATCCATGTCTCTCTCACATCAATGTTTCTCTCTCGCACCTCTGCTCTTACCAAATGAAGACCACAGAAAAAGCAAGGTCTATATAAAAGCACTAGAGGCCTGGTGCACGAATTCGTGCACAGTGGGGTCTGCCGGCCTGCCCTGATTGGGGCGTGGGGGCCAATCTGAAGCAGGGCTGCCTGGGGGAGGGGTCGTGGGCGGTTGGCAGGCCAGCCCCGCCCCCTGTTTGACCTCCCAGTTGAGGGGACAATTTGCATATTAGCCTTCTATTATACAGGATAATGATCTAAAACCTCAATTAGCCAGCACATGTGAGATACACTCTGGGTGACTTCCAGGATAATCAGATCTCCTACTCTGTTTTTAACTCTCACACAGGAAAACCCTATCTAAAAATTACATTTCCTGTCTTAGAAAGCAATAAAAATAATCCCATCCTACTTCATGACCTAAAATTTTAACATCCCTCAGGTTCCTCATTTTAGACATGGAAATTTGGTTTAATAAACTTAAACAAGTCCTGAAAGTACTGTCATGGAATTATAGGATTTTTCTAATTTCAACGTAAAAATTAACAATCATATTTTATTAATAGTTCACGTATTGGTCATATTCCTCATATCTAAAACTGAAATGTCATTTTAGCTCAAAAATCAAATAGTACTGACACTGAAAATGTATGATAGAAACCCTTTTGAAAACGAGTTCCTATGAAGCTGCTTGGTTTTATGCTGCTTCTCCTTAGAGTAGTACGTAGCCAAGAATAGACTCCATTGAACAGGATTCCAGGTCATCAGTTACAGCTCTTAAACTGGAAGACATTCAGAATTATTAATATTTAATTATGTCTTCAGCATTATAGGTTTCTTATGTGGACAAATGACATTTAGCAATAAAAATGCTAGGTTAAGCATAATATTGAAGTCTATATTCAAATGACTCTTTCCTCAAAGGTGCTTTGAAGAACAAGGTAACAAATTAAGAAAACCATTTTCTAAAACGGCTGAGAACGACAGCGTGTGGCTTTTTAAAAAACGGACTCAAAGTGGTCGCCACAGGTCCAGCCTTCAAAAGCTGCTACAGACTTTTCAATCTAATATCCCCAACACTACAATCACCAGGAGGGCCCTTGAAAAAGTATCTACTGATGGATGCTGATATCCGTGTTGCAGAACTTCCGTTGGTTTATACTCTATGTCTGTGACGCGATTTCAGTATGACACTTAAATGTCAGGTACAAATAACAGACAAGCAAGCAAACCAGACCAAACCCCCCTCCATCCTGGGACCTGTGTTCTAATGAGACAGACTATAAACAAAGTAACTAAATGACATAGGGCATCAGAGCAAGTGCTGTGAGAAAAAGGGAAAGTGAGCCCGGGAGGGCTCGGGGTTAGGGAGAGAGATAAATTTCAAACAGTAAGAAAGAAACCTCACTGAGAATTCTGCGGACAAACAGGGAAATCACAGTCAATGTTATTTATTTGGCTTTGCATGCTTGCATTTTAAAAAAATATTCATAGAGGCTTTCTATTTTCTCTATTTCATTTTCTAGTTCCTCAAACTTGACTCACTGGAGAGAAGGAAGGCAGCCACAGATATTTCTAATATTTTGGTTTACTTGATGGTTTTTTTTAGAATTATAGCTACAAGTGAAGTGAAATTTAGGGTTCTCCATAAAATTAATAGTCAAAGTGCAGCTTAGCTCACAAAACCTAACAGTCTCTCCAGCGATGTCTGTGATCTTCGTCTCATGGATACTTATTAGCGGCGGCTCATGTATGAACACAGCGGTCTGTAATGCCAGACTGTGTTGCAGCAGTAAAACGTTCAGATATTACTTGACATGATTATCTTTCAAAGTAAGCCCCCAGAACGTGTCTCCCCAAATTGCATATTTACATAGAAAATTCATCTGTAACATTTTTCAGTGAAATCGTTTTTATCAGCGTTTCATGCAATATTCTGGAGGCATTTTCTAACTTGCAAGCTGGAAAAAATAACAAACACAGCAGAATAACCGATGTTTTGAATATTTTTATTTTTGAAGACCAAGAATTCCTAAGTATTACAAATGCCCCAAGAAAAGCTTAGACGTAGTTTTAAGCAAGTTACAAAAGTCTCAAGTCATCTTTCACATACGACTTGCTAGTGCGTCATAATGAAGATGTCTGATACTGAAATTTATCAAATATCAAGTATCTCAATAACACCAAAGAGCTAATTAAACTAGTCAACGATGAAGAGGAAACGTGGGTGAAAAGCCTGAAGAAAACATGGGTTTTAATGGGGAATGCCATCACTGACGAAACCAAATGCGCTTGAACTATTCCCCAAATACCCAACCCAAGCACGTATTTTAAAAATGTGTGTGTCCTCAAGGGAAGCAAAACTTTGACATTTTTTTTTTTTGCTTGGGTATATTCGACTTGCAGACCTCCATCCCGAATCTGGCAAGCACATTTCAAACGCAGCTTGACGTAGTAACTTCTAAAGATCAAATCGAGAGCAACTTGATACTAAAATCTGAATCGGACCGTCAATAGGACGTCACAAATGAAATGAGAGAAGCGCCCCAAGTTTATAATCCTCCTCCACGTGAAGAAAGGACCGTGGAACAAAAGACGCCTTTGCCTCTTCTGCCCTTCGGGTTGCTAACACCCCAGCCCTCTCCGTATTCAGACCAGGGAAGAGAAAATGGGAATTTTCCCCCCCAAAGCTTGCTAAACTGAAATACCACGACCATTCCATCTAGGCTTGCATCAACCCTCTCCCCCACGTCCCCCCCCCCCAATTTTTTTTAATTAAAAAAAGCCCATAAGAATAGATCCGAGTGCTCTGTAAACTGCGCCTAGGCTCCTGGCTCCACGGCCCAGGAAAACGGCCACGATTCCGAGCCTCGCCCGGCAGCGGGATCTGCAATGCGTAAGCCTCTCTCTCGTGGGCGAGGTGAGCGCGGTTCAGCGAGCGCGCCGCTCACAAGGTTGCGAGGGTGACGGCGGGACGGCACCACCGTCCGCTCGCTGCGGAATGCTTTTTGCCAAGGAACCATGGGACGATCTCCGTCCTGGGGAATCAAAGCGGGCTTTCTTGTGCTGCCGAGGCCGGGAAGCCCTCGCACGGCCTCAGGGACCGCCGCGGCGCCGGGGATGGGGAGACGGAGATTTCCGACGCGGGGGGACCGCGGTCCAACCCTCCGCGCAGCCTCACCCTCGGGTGCAGGTGCGAGGGGCGCAGGAACTTTCAGACCCGGGAGGGAGAGGAGGGGGAGGAGGAGGGGGAGGAGGAGGAGGAGGAGGAGGAGGAGGAGGAGGAGGAGGAGGAGGAGGAGGAGGGAAGGGGCGAGGATGCGTGTCCGCGGCGCAGACGGACCCCGGACCGGGATGCGGAGGAGTGGGCGCTTATGTAAGCTCACACCGCCCGGTGCGCGCACCCGGCCCGGGGCGCATCGCAGACGCGGCGCACGTCCGGGCATCTCCCCGGGGCGCAGCCCGGCCGGCGGGCGCTGCCGGGCACCGGGCACCGACCCCGCGGCGGGCGGCACGTCCCTCAGACCGCGCGCCGCCACCCCCGAGGCTGCGGCGGGGGCGGCCGGGACCCAGGCGCCCGCCCCGCCCAGGACGGAGCTCCGTTCCCCGCGGCGCCCCGACCCCCGCGTTCCCGCCGGCTCCCGCCCCGGCCCCGCGCCGCCCGCCCCGCCCGCCGCCCGCCGCTCACCTCGCGCGGCCCAGGCGCCGCAGTCGCACAGCAGCGCGGCCAGCAGCAGCCCGGCGGCCGGGGCCGGCGCGGGCGCGGGGCGGCGCAGCATCGCTCGGGCGCCGGCCTCGGCGGCGGGAACGCAGGGAGGCGCTCGGGGCGCGGAGCGGGCCTCGGGCGGCGGGAGCCGAGCAGCCGCGGCGGGAACCGGGCGCCGCGGAGGAGCCGCCGCCGCCGCCGCCGGGACGCTGGGCCGCGCGCTCGGGCCGCGAGCGCCTCCCCTCCTCAGAGGCAGCGCTTCGCTGGAGGCAGCGGCTCCAACTAAGATGGCGGCGGCGCTCTCTCTCGGGTCCGACCTGGGTACCCGACTGGGGGCGGGGCCGGGCGGGGCGGGGGGCGGGGCCCAGCGGAGGGGCGGGGCTACGGGCTGAGGGGCGTGGCCGGGAGCCCAGGCCCAGCGCGCAGCGGCCCGCAGAGGGCGGAGACGTGGGCGGGGCCGAGTGGAGGGGCGGGGCTACGGGGTGAGGGGCGGGGCGGGCGGGGCCGGGAGCCCGGGCCCAGCGCGCAGCGGCCGCAGAGGGCGGGCGGGGAGGGTGGGGAGGGGCGCGCCCGGGGGAGTTTCCCCGGCGGGTGGGAGGCCCGGGGACGACACCCCCGCCCCGGCCGCTGCCCGGAGCGTCCGCTCTCCATCCCCACGCGCGTTCCCAGGCTCCGGAGCCGAGCGAGCGGGCGGAACCCCGGGACCGGGCCTCCCCTTCTGCCCGTCCCACCCCCACCCTCCTCCAAGGAGTGCAGACCCCGCTGGAGGGGCAGCCGGGCCCCTGGGCGCCCACCCCTGGGCCCTTCGGGAGAGGCGCGTGGCCTCCCGGACCTCGGAGCCCTCCGCCAGGGAGGAGATGGGGCGCTCGGGCCGGGACGGCGCCCGCGGACGCGAGGTCAGCACCCGCTCTGCAGGGGTCAGGGCTGCGCTGCGGGGCGGGGGTGATGGGGGGCGGGGGGTGTGTCTGTGTCCCAGGGAGTCCGTCCTGAACTTGAAACTCAAGATCCCTCCCTTTGCTGAAGATATCTGTTTGTGGCTTGTGCGCGCGCCCTTTTTAGCAGATCTTCGTGGGATGCAAGTGTGTCAAACGCCCCTCCGGTGGGTCCCTACGGGGGTCCTGGTTCCTCTCCTTCCCCTCACCTCCCCGCCATCACCCCCATCTCCACACACACACACACACACACACACACACACGGAAAGAACTGGATCCGTCCTGGAGGGCTCCCGTGGGCCAGGCACCAGAGACAACAGGAGTGGCCCCACTTTGCCGATGAGGAAAGAGCCAGGTGACACCCGTGAGGGGAAACACGGCCCTCCAGCGGCGGGGGCACTAGGGAGACACCCACAGCAGGAGCTCAAGGGCAGTGGAATATTAAGGGGTTCCGGACGGAGCTGGAGAGCTGAAGGCGATCCCTGCCCGTGTGTGCGAGAGGGGCTGGCTGGCTGGGGGGCTGGGGGAACCAGCTGGGGCTGGGGGGAGGGAATGAGTCACCCCGTTTGTGGAGAGTGGAGGACCTATTTAGGGGAGTAGTGGGCGAGGTACCAGATTGTGAGGTACCTGGAGTGACAGGAGGAGGATTTGGACTTAATCCTACAGGGAGGACCCTGACCAGCAGTGAACAGAGGCTGATGTGACCTGAGGAGGTGTCAAAGCCTCTAATGAATGTGCGCTTCCTCCCCTGTCCTTTCCCCCTCAAAGGCCTCCTCCTCCAGCGCCTGAGGGGCCGCCTCTGAGACCAGGAGGACGAGGCTCCACTGGGGTGGGCCCTGCCCCTCCACCCCTCCCGCCAGCTCTGCAGAGTCACCTCTCCATCCTCCATCCTCTCCATCCTCCCTCCATCCTCCATCCTCTCCATCCTCCATCCTCTCCATCCTCCATCCTCTCCATCCTCCCTCCCTGGCTCCCAGTGTGGGAGCCCTGCCGCCATCTCATGAGCCAGACCCTCTGCCCGGCTTCCCACCTCCCAGCCCTCCCCCAGGTCTGCTGTTGCCATCATCTTTAAAAATTATATATATATATATATATATATATATATATATATATATATATTTCAGAGAGGAAGGGAGAGAGAGATGGAAACATCAATGATGAGAGAGAATCATTGATTGGCTGCCTCCTGCACGCCCCCTACTGGGGATCAAGTCTGCAACCCAGGCCTGTGCCCTTGACCAAAATGGAACCTGGGACCCTTCAGTCCCCAGGCCGATGCTCTATCCACTGAGCCACACCAGCTGCTGTTTGCCATTATCTGCCTTCGGTTCATTCCTCCCCAGGACCCTCAGTCCCCCTCCGCCCCGAGCCTCCGGTCCTTACAGTGCACCTCAGGCTGCCTCCTCCGTGGAGTCCTCCTGGTTACCGCTTAACCAGCCAAGACCTGGTACCCTGCTACTTGGGGTCCTTTTCTCCTCCCCGTCATCCTTGTGGGAGGGACCCGGATGGTAAGGTCAGACTGCCCTGGATGGAACTCCCGACTCCCGCCCCTGCAAATGACCTCGGACAACTTACAAAACTGAGTCTCTTTCCTCACCTGTAACGCGGGATAACAGTGCCTGTTCCCTCGAGTCGTCAGACTTAAGTGAAATGATGCAATTGCAGTGCCTCACAGAGCCTAGTGTATAGTAGGTCTAGTCATATGGCAGTTACTCTTCCCCTCAGGAGCCTTCTGCGCTCCTGGTGTACTGCTGAGCACACAGTAGGAGCGCAATAAATGCCCAGTGATGAACTAAATGAGTTGCTGTTTGTTTGGTGGGGTTTTAAAATTATTATTATTATTATTATTATTATTATTACAGAGATCTCACATGGGACCTTGGAGACTTGCAAACCAAAATCAGAAAGGTATAATCTCAGAGCCATGTTCTGAGTCAGTAGGGAGAGTGTGATGTTTTCAATTCCATTAGAAACACAAACAAATGCTCTCCGGTGTCCGGAATCCTGATCCCTTCATCTTCTCGCCCTCCTTGTTCCTTAAAGAAACAAAGAGATCGATCATCGGAAAGGTCCCGCAGGGGGGGCAGAGCTCAGCCCGCACACGCTGGGGTGTGCCCGGGAGAGTGAGGGCCGCTGCCGGCTCAGCCCGGGCGTCTAGGAAGGCGGGGACCAGCGCGCTGCCCTCCACTCCGCCTGCCAACAGCCTCGGCCACGTTGGCACCTGGCAAAGGTCGCCACGCGACGGACCAGTGAGTCCTCAGAAGGGCCCCGGATGGGGACAGATGCAGACTTGTGCGGGGGTTAGCAGAGGGGCCGTGCCGGGGGCTCTGGGGCCATAGGAGGAGAGGCGCCACCAGCCCTGTCCTCAGCGGTCCTTAGATGGGAGGGTAAAGGGGTCGCTGTCAGCCAGGCGAGGAAGGCGCGGTATAAGAGAGGACACGATATCCAGGGTGCTGCATTGAAAACATACATATATATTTTTTTAAGTTTTTTAAAATATATTTTATTGATATTTTACAGAGAGGAAGGGAGAGAGATAGAGAGCTAGAAGCATCGATGAGAGAGAAACATGGACCAGCTGCCTCTTGCACACCCCCCACCGGGGATGTGCCAGCAACCAAGGTACATGCCCTTTACCGGAATCAAACCCGGGACCTTTCAGTCCGCAGACAGACGCTCTACCACTGAGCCAAACCGGTTTCGGCCATATATATTTTTAATTGCTTTCAGAGAGGGAGAGAGAGAAACGGCAATCATGAGAGAATCGGTGCCGCACGCCTCACACAAAGGATGGAGCCCACAACCCGGGTCTGTGCCCAGACCAGGAATGAACCGTGACCTCCTGGTTCCTACGTCGATGCCCAACCCCTGAGCCCCGCCGGCCGGCCGCGCAGGCTGCTGCGTTTTTTAAATGGCTCCTGCTAATCACAGCCGCCTCCGTACCAAGCTCCGGTCCTCTCTGTCCAGCAGCACCCCGGGGGGGCCTTCCATTGCTCCCGGCTAGAACATTTGTTCCTTAGTGCCCTCCTAGAAGGACACCTGGGATTCAGACGTCTGTCCGAACCCGTGGGAAGTTGCGCCCCCTGATTCCAAAACCGGGCTGCCCGGGCCCAGCGGGAGCCCCCTCACTATGCAGCCCAGGAGGCCGGCTCCAGCCAGCTGACCTTCCTCCCAGAGGACCATCCACGGGCCGTCGCCAGAGGATGAAATGAGGCCTCGGGCAGGAGAGCTGTGCCAGGAAGCCCCGCCACCCACAGGCGGGCGTGCTGTTGCTGTTGGCACCGCGAGCCAGGCGCCCACGCGTGTGCGTGTGTGTGCGTGTGTGTGTGCGTGTGGGGCCAGCTGGAGGCCGGTGGGCAGCCTCCGTAACGCTCTCCGCAGGCCTGGCAGCAGGCCCACTCCGGGCGCGGGGAGCGGGCGGGGAGAGATCTGAGGAGAGCCACTGATCACAGACTCCCCGAGGTCCTGACCACAGCCCCTGCGCCTGACCTCTCCTCTCCTCACGTGCAGAGGACCAGGTTGCCTGCCTTGGGCTTATCCTCCCATGAAAAATACAAGCAAAGCCCGCTGGTGTCGCTCAGTGGTCGAGTGTCAACCTACGAACTAGCAGGTCATGGTCCGGCTCCCAGCCAGAGCACAGGTGGGGGTCACACACACACACACACACACACACACACACACACACACGACATAGGGGCAAATGCAGGACACACAACCCAAACTCTGTCTGCCCTGTCTGTCCACAACACCGGATGGGAAGGACCAGCCTGGTTTCAGTGAGGAGGGGAAGAGGTGAGGACCGAATGCCCCAGCCTCCCTGCCCCAGGGGGAAACCAGCCAGGTCCCTGCGAGGTGCAAACAGGAGCACGTAGGGCTCCCTCCTCAGCTCCCTCCCGGTTCCCCAGAGCTGGGAGGAGCTGGGAGGAGCTGGGAGGACCAGCGCTTTACCCAACAGGAGGAATGTTTTACTCGCAGGGTCTTGCTTCAGACACAGCCTGGTCCCAGTGAGCAGCAGGGAAGACCAGACAGCCTGAGGCTCTGAGCTCCAGTTTCCTCGTCTGTAAAATGGGCGCAGTAACGGTAATGCCTCGTTCGGACTATCGTGGGGACTAGACGAGAGGACGCGTCTGCGGGTGTGGCTCAGTGGGTGGCCCCAGAAGGCACTCTGCTCCCGCGGGGACGGTAAGGGGGTGTGATATGTTGTGGGTGAATGGACTCTGAGAAGTCCACGGAGATGGCGGTGATGACAGCCACTGTCACGAGCTCTTTCTAGCTTGCATCTGTCCAGCACATTCTCTTCCGTGTGGAACGCACAGCAATGTCCCTGGTAGGGGTTATTTATTTAATTTTTTAAAAATATTTTCATTGATTTCAGAAAGGAAGGGAGAAGGAAAGAGAGAGGAACATCAATGATGAGAGAACCATTGATCGGCTGCCTCCTACAATCTCCTCCCCTCCCTCCGGCCCCCCACTGGGGATCAAACCTGCAACCCAGGCAATGTGCCCTTGACCGGAATCGAACCCAGGACCCTTCAGTCCACAGGCTGGTGCTCTAGCCACTGAGCTACACTGGCCTGGTAGGGGTTCGTTCATCTCTGTCTAACTCAGTGGTCAGCAAACTCATCAGTCAGCAGAGCCAAATACCAACAGCACAACGATTGACATTTCTTTGGAGAGCCACATTTTTTAAACGTAAACTTCTTCTAACGCCACTTCTTCAAAATAGACTCGCCCAGGCCGTGGTATTTTGTGGAAGAGCCACACTCGAGGGGCCAAAGAGCCGCATGTGGCTCGCGAGCCGCAGTTTGCCGACCACGGGTCTAGCTGATGGGTTCCCAGGAGTGCAGGTTCCTGCCAGGACCCTCAGCCCTCCGATGAGGCTCCTCCGGTCTCTCGCAATTTGCCTCAGCCCTGACGCCCCCTGGGCCGCCAACTCGGGCAGGAGTCCGGCCTCCAGCTCGTCTAGTTGCTTGGGAACCCATTTCCTCTCCTTCCTCGCCTGGGGAGCGGGGTTGATCGCCCCCAGAGAGCCAGAGATAATGAGCTCGACCCGCACGGGCCCTGCGGGCTGGCTGTGCGCGGCCCGCAGGAAGCGCTCTGCCCGGGCCCGCAGGAAGCGCTCTGCCCGGGCGGTGCCCGGCGCCCCGCTGGCCCGGGTCGCATGCAAGGGTTACAGCGGTCATCCTGCCTCACAGAGGAGGATGCGGGGCCCAGAGAGGAGACGCCATTTGCCCAAGGTCACACAGCGAAGAGCTAGAGTCAGGGTGCAGACCCAGGCCTGTCTGACCCCAACGCTGTCGCCCAGGGCGTCCCTCACCCCCGGACACATGCTCCGATGGCGAAAGTGACTGCAAGGCCAGGAGACGTCCGAGGGCCATCGAGACGGGGAAGTGCCCGCTGACCTCCGTCCTGTCTGGTTCTCCGTAGCCCCTGGGTGGTGGGTGGCCGGTGGGTGGCCGGTGGGTGAGCCAAGACGCTGGGCTGGAACGGTGATGGGAAGGGGATGTCTCAGCCAGGGGCCAGGCCCTGCCTCCATCCCGAAAACGGTCCCCTCTGAGGGAGGCCAGCTCTGCCTCACCCCTGCACACAGCACCTCCTCACCTGCGCTGGCCTTCCCAGGGGTGAGCCCTCTGGGGCCTTCTTGCCTTTAACCCCGAGCCTGCCACGTCCCGGCTCTGTGGCCTCCTCTCTGTGTTTCATCAGCTGTCACGTGGGATCCCAGGGGCACAGGCCTCACGGGATGCTGCCGTGTGGGTCACACGTGATGCTACCATGAGTGCTCGGTCCCTGGCGGCCATCCCTCCAGCTGGTCCCCTCGGTCAGCCCCAGCCCGGCGTGGACAGGGGGGAGGGGCCCGCCCTCTGCCTTCTCCTGTTCAGAGGAGCCCACATCTGACCAGGGAGGCATCCCCGGGAGGCCTGTGTGCACCCCCAGGGCAGCAGGGAGGGGTGGCCCTGCCTCCTCTCCGCTCCCCCTCTCGCCCCCCCTCCTTGGAGGTGCAGCGCTGGGCTCCCGTCATCTGAAGGCATTGAGTTAGGGGTGCACACGAGGAGGCTGCTTGTCCCCAACCAGCCTCACAGGGGTCCTGAGAATTCCCATGAGCCTGAGCGGCTGGCTTAGCAGGAGCCAGGCAGCCAGCGGCCTGGGAAAGGCAGGGAGGGAGCGAGTTGCTGGACAGCACCGGAGCGAGAGGACCAGTGGCCTGCAGGGGAGGGGAGGGGAGGGGAGGGGAAGGGAAGGGAGGGAAGGGGAAGGGAGGGTAGGAGAGGGGAGGGGAGGGCCCCGCTGAGGAGTCTGTGGCCCCACTCCCACCCTGACCCCTGGTCGCATGGGCCCAGCGAGGAGTCGTGACGGTGGCAAGGGAAAGCCGGGGGCTGGAGCTCGAGGGCCAGGCAGACGGGAGGCCCAGGGTGAGGGCCCCCGGGCACACTGCGGGCAGGGGAGGTTCTGCCTGGCACTAGCTGGGCAGGGGATGCTGCCTGTTCAGACCAGAGCTCATGCCAGCCACCTCTGGGCCCGGGAGGGTGCCCGCCGGCTGAAGGAGGCCAGCAGGTGCGGGGCCGACTCCCATCTGCCCCCAGGACCGGAAACACAGCCGCCAGGTCTTGTGCGGAGAGAGCAGAGGTAGAGGGGCATTTGTTACTGCCCCTCTGGGGGCATCTGCCTCGTGCCTCTGGACTTGGCCACGCCCCCAGGAATGGAGGACGAGGTTGTGGCTCAGCCTCACGTCTCCAAACCTGCCCAAGGGCCCAAGTAGTGGCCATCTCGTGTGAGACACCCCACGGAGAACAAAGCCCCTGTCCCGTCCCGCTGGGTGGGCGTCTGCCGCCCGGTCAGGTCAGCACACTTCACCTCGCCCGTTGCTCCTGAGGTCAGGCCGAGGCGCCGCTCTGGACAGATCTGTGGAGCAGCCACAGCTTGGGACCGGTCAGCCTGGGTCCCAGGACTAATGAGAGAGCTAATCTTCTCTTGGCAAAGCCACATGCAAGCCCCGGCACCATTATAGCCAAAGGCTATAGCTGTAAGCTTGACCTCATGGCCTGACTGAACCTGTAGCCCACGTGGCTGGGTGATGGGGGCTGCGGGAGATGCAGTAAGGAAACAGAGCTTGAGCAGATGCACGCAATGAGTGGGTTCGAAACCCGTGAGAGCGTTGTGACCACGCCCTCACTCTGCCTCTTGGGAACTGGCTATAAAATAGAGACTCGGCTGGCAGGCCGTGGCGCTGTCACTCGCTCTCCGTCAGAGAGGGCGCGTCCCGCCCAGACCCAGCTTTATTCTCTGGTCTGTCTTTCTAAATATATTTTATTGATTTTTTTTTTTTTTTTTTTTTTTTTTTTACAGAGAGGAAGACAGAGGGATAGAGAGAAACATGGATGAGAGAGAAACAGATCAGCTGCCTCTTGCACACCCCCTACTGGGGATGTGCTCGCAACCAAGGTACATGCCCTTCACTGGAATCGAACCTGGGACCTTTCAGTCCACAGGCTGACGCTCTATCCAATGAACCAAACCGGTTAGGGCTCTTGTCTGTCTTAACCCTTCACCGCCCCCTCTCAGGCTCACCGAGCCCGGCTGTGCTGGCTCGGCCCATACGGTGCCCAATGTGGGGGTTAGTGAGGGGAACAGGGGCCCGAGTTCAGGTTCGTCCATGGCCGTGCCGGCTCTGCACAGGATCCAACCAGATACCCCTCCTTCAGCCGCCCCCCCTAACCCCGCAGCTCCCCTCTGAGCAGAATGAAGGGGAAACAGATGTTCGTTTGCTGTCTTTGCTAATTTGCAAAGGAGCATAAACAGCGGCTCTGCTGAGGGTGTAGTTTAAGCCCAGTCGGGGAGCTCAGTGCGTTTGCTCTTTGTTCCCGGGACATATTAATTGCAGATCTGCTGTTGTGGCAATTAACACGATTACCGCCCCCTCTTCCCCTCTTCCGGCAGGGTGCAGTCCGCATGCCGTCAGCCACGGGGGTGGGCTGGCGAGACGGAGGGAGGTGCCCACAGTGGGCGAACGCCTACCGTGGTGGGTTGGCTGGGTCCCCCCCAAATTCGTGTTGATGCCCTAGCCCCCAGCACCTCGGAGTGGGATTCATTTGGAGACAAGGCCTTCACAGAAGTGATCCGATAAACAAGGCCATTTGGGTGGCCCCAGGCCAGTAAGACTGGTGTCCTTGTAAAAAGGGGAAATTGGGCCCTGGCCAGTTTGGCTCGGTGGGTAGAGCGTCGGCCCGTGGATGGAAGGGTTCCGGTTCAGTTCTGGTCGAGGGTAGGTACCTCGGTTGCTGGCTCAATCCCCCGCCCTGGTGAGGGTGTGTGTGTGTGGGAGGCAGCTAGTTGATGTCTCTCTCTCTCACATCGATGTTGCCCTCTCTCTGTCTCTCCAGCTCCCTTCCACTTTCTCTGAAACAAAACAAAACAAAAACAAACAAACAATGGAAAAATATCCTCGGTGAAGATTAACAACAAAAACGAGAGACACAGAAAGTGAGAGAGAGAGAGAGAGAGAGAGAGAGAGAGAAAGAGAGAGAGAGAGAGAGAGAGAGAAGAGGAAATTTGGCCACCTAGAGAGAAGATGCCAAGAGACATGAGCAGCCGAAACCGGTTTGGCTCAGTGGATAGAGCGTCGGTCTGCGGACTGAGAGGTCCCAGGTTCGATTCCGGTCAAGGGCATGTACATTGGTGCGGGCACATCCCCGGTGTGGGGTGTGCAGGAGGCGGCTGGTCCATGTATCTCTCTCATCGATGTCTCTAGCTCTCTATCCCTCTCTCTTCCTCAATGTAAAAAATCAATAAAATATATATATTTTTAAAAAGAGAGACACGAGCAGACTCCCTGTGTTTTTATTGATTTCAGAGAGGAAGGGGGAGGGAGAGAGAGAGAAACATCAATGGAGAGAGAATCGTTGGCCGACGGTGCTCCCTTCCCTGTCACCCTCCGAAGGGACAACCCCACCCACACCTTGATTTGGACTTTTAGCCTCCAGACTGTGAGGCAGTAAATTCCTGTTGTTTGAGTCGCCGATAGCACTTTGTTGGGGGCGGCCCAGGCAAACTGGGAGCCACACCTGTGTCCCAGGCAGAGCACGGGGGTGGGACCCGGAGGGGAGGGGAGGGGAGGGAAGGGGAGGGGAGGGGCACCAGCATTGCTGTCGGTTCAGAAGCCTCAGGGGGGTCAGCAGCCGGCACCTCCCTCCGCCTGGCGCCTCCGCCCAGGGCTTCCCTCTGTCCTCCGGCTCTGGGCCTTTATCCCGACCCTCGGCCCTGCCGCTGAGTCCTCCTTCTCTAGGGAGTCACCGCTCAGCCAGCCTGGATGCCTCATTTCCTTTCCCTTTGTCACCCCCTAATCTTTTAAAATATATATATATTTATTGATTTTTTACAGAGAGGAAGGGAGAGGGATAGAGAGTTAGAAACACCAATGAGAGAGAATCATCGATCAGCTGCCTCTTGCACACCCGAAACCAAGGCACATGCCCTTGACCGGAATCGAACCTGGGACCTTTCAGTCCGCAAGCCGACGCTCTATCCACTGAGCCACACCGGTCAGGGAATCCCCTAATCTTTTAAAATATATATATTTTTATTGATTTCAGAGAGGAAAAGAGATGGGGAGAGAGATAGGAAACATCAGTGATGAGAGAGAATCATGGATCCGCTGCCTCCTGCATGCCCCACACTGGAGATTGAGCCTGCAACCTGCAAACTGGGAATGGAACCATGACCTTCTGGTTTGTAGGTCGATAAACCAGGAGGTCATGGTTTTGACGATAGAGAATTGCCGACCTTATAAGATAAATAAGGTACTTGTTACTTTCCAGTTACAACGGCCAGGAATCTGCACCGGGCTCTACAGCTTATAAGTTACTTATCAAAGGCCTGTTCTCGCTCCACACTTACAACAGCTCCGTGGGGACTGGTGGTCATCACCCATTGCACAGATGGGGACACTGAGGCTCGGAGGAGCCACACATGAGCAGCAGGGTTCAGGCCTGAGCTCTGGTTTTCTATATGGCGCCCTGTCTCCACAGCAGCAGTTCTCACGGATGTTCCCCGGAATTCTTAAAAAACTTAGAGGGTTCCATGGTCAGATAAATGAGGGAAGAGCTACATGAAATGGATGTCTTTATCGCAGGACTTCTCAGAGCCTTCAGTGCTCCAAAGGGATGCATGTGACATGCAGCATTTTCCGGACTTTGTTTACTTTTGTGGGCCACCTGCCGTTCCAGGAAGGCCTGCGTGCCACCGAAGTGCCACCCAGGACAGCCAAGCCAGGCCTCCGTGGGAAGAAGAACATTCTGATGTTCCTGCCAACGGGCAGGTCCCCTTCCTGCCCCGTCCTTCCCCTCCCCTATGGCAGGCTGGCAGAGCACCTAGGGGTGGTGTCACTGTGGGTTCAGCCAGCGTCAGAGCCTGGGGTGACAGCTTGTGTCTGATCATGCTTTAGGCACCCCCCTTCTACTGGTGGCGATCACACTCTCAATGGCCCATAACACCCTGGCCACAGGAAAGGACTAAATCCTCAGCCGCTGCGATTGGCCCAACAGGTGGCACGTTACCCAACGACGGCCAATCAGAGGCTGCCCTGGGATTGTTTGAGGCACTAAAAGAACTTTCCTTCCTCTGAAGTTGCCAGGAGGAGGAGGAGCAGGAGGAGGAGGACAGTCTAAAAGGAAATAAAGAGACCAAAAGGCAAAGTCGAGCAGGAACAAGCAGGGACGGACCTAGAGGGAGAGAATGTTCTAGAAGCATCCAGGCTCCAGTTCCAGGCCCCGAGGCCCCGGCTCTGCACAATTAATTGCCTTTTCATCTTACGAACTACCTCAGAGCCTGCCCAGTGACGCAATCCGGTTGGAATTGGGTTTCTGTTGCCTGCCAACCAAAACGTTCCAGCCAGTAGAGTCCTGAGCCCCTTCGTAGCCCAGCGCTGACAGACCTAACAACCCGCAAACATGGGGTGCCACACGGGCCGGGACCCAGCCCCCCCGAAACGTGCCGAGGCCTCGGCCAGGGGGACGGAGGACGTGCTCTTCCCGGAGGGCCAGATTTCCTGGTGTCAGCACACTTCTAGCTCCGAAAACAGGGTCGTGGTGGCTGTAGGTCACAGAGGGCTCAGCGGAGAGCCAATTCGAGGTCAAGTTTGCTCATTCATTCAACAAACCTTCATCGAGAACCTACCCTACGTCAGGTGCTGAAGGACGATCAGCTTACCTTCTCATGGGAGGCACAAGAGGTAAACGAGGGAAGACAGAGACGCATAAACAAGGTTGTTCCGGAGAAGGAGCAGAATCAGGAGAAGAGGAAAGAGCATGTCAGAGAATGAGAGCAAAACGGGGTGGTTAGTGAGGCCCTCTGAGGGAGGGGGTGCTGGGGCCTGAACAGTGTGCCCTCCCCCAAAGCCCCCAGGTGATGTATTCGAGGTGGGGCCTTGGGGTGATTAGGCCACGAGGGTGGAGCCCTCACGAGTGGGATTAGTGCCCTTCTGAGAGAGACCCCACAGAGCCCCCTGGCCCCTCCGCCAGGTGAGAACATGGCCAGAAGGGGGCGGCGAGAAGGGGGCAGCCTGCACCCCAGACCCGGGCCCTCCGGGAGCCTGGCTGTGCCGGCACCGCCCTGACCTCCGACCAACAGCCTCCATAACTATGAGAAATAAACGTTGATGTTCATAAGGCACCCAGGCTGCGATATTCTGTTAGAGCGGCCTGATTGGGCTGAGGCCGGGGTGGCATTTGAGCTGGCACGGGGAGCCAGAGCCGCGAGGAAGAGCAGTGCGGCAGAGGGAACGGCGAGCACGGAAGCCCTGCGGAGGGGGCAGGCCCAGCACGGCCCGGGACCGGGCACGGAGGCCCGGGCGGCCCACGGGCGGCGGGCGGAGAGACATTATCCTGAGCACAGGGGGCAGCCCCCGCCGTGCGGCTCCCACGGGGACTTGTGTTCCCTCTGGTCCCGGAGAAGCAAGCGGCTCCCACACAGCCTGCAGGGGAGCCGGGGCTGGAGCCCCAGAGGACGACCCAATGCCAGCGCAGCGGGGGCTCCAGTGGCCGCTGCAGGCCCGGGTCGGGAGACGCTGTGGAATGCCCAGGCCCCGGCAGCACCCATCCTCACCCCCCACCCACGGCTGGGCTCCGCCAGCACCCAGTCGGATGGCAGCGCCTCGGAACGCTGCCCGGATCCGAACTCTCTGCCAGGCATCTCTGGCCAACGCCATCGGGGCCACGGGAGCTGGAAAAGGGGGGAGGACACGATCTCCACCAGGAGGCGGGGCTGGGAGTGTGGGGAGCAGCACCCATGACCGCACCCCGTCCCCAGGGAAACTGAGGCTCACCCACAGGGGCCGGAGCTGCCTGGGGTCGGTGGCAGAGTGGGTAGGACCCCGCCCCGGCCGAGGCCGTGCTCTCTGCGATGCCCCCCCCCCCCCCACCCACAACGGCCTCTGAGAGCTTCGTCTCCTCAGCTCCTCTGGCCCCCAGCCCAACAGGAGCTGCTCTTTCTGCGCCCCAGAGGGGGGCACGGCACCCAGGCACCCAGGCACCCCTGTGCCCTCCCCTGGACAGGTCACAGCCCAGAGCGGGGCAAGCGCAGGCCTGAGCGGCGCCGGCAGGCACCCGCAGGCGGGTGGGGTAACTGCCCAAATCCTGGGCTTGCCCCGGCCCGTCCCCCCCAAACATGCTGTTTCCTTCTTCAGAGGCGGTTCCCAGCTTCCCCTCTGTCGGCTGCGGGAGGAGCCGGGACCACTGCCCGGGGGCCCTGACCGCCCGGAGCCAGGCCGTGGCCGGGAGAAGGGGCCCCAGGCAGGCGGAAGAGCTCTGGGGGCGCTCCGGGGGACCCCGCGGCTCCCTGCAGGCGGGCTGGGGCTGCTGGCTCACGGCCTCATCCTGGAGAGCTCACCCCCACCCCCACACCCCAAGGCTCGGTCCCTGCCTGTTTCCAGGGGGGGGGCTCTGTCCTTGCCTGATTTCAGGGGGGTTGGGGCCTCAGCAGCCCCCGCCACCCCAGGGCGTGTCCGGATCCCTCTGGCCCTGCCTCCCAGGTGCGCACAGTAGGGCCTCATTCAGACTGAGCGCCTCGCAGGGCCCAGTGCCGTGCCCGGGCTGGTGAACTCTGGAAGTCTGCAGAGGTCCGAGGGCCAGCCCCGGAGCTCAGGCGCACTCTGAAGCTGGCCCGGAGCTGGGGGCCTGGGGGGGCACAGAGAGGTGCCCACAGCAACCTTAGGGGTGCAGCCCAGGCTGTCCCTCCCGGGGTGGCCTCTGCAGCCTCGGCAGCTCCAGGCGGGGTGCGGGGTGATCCCCCAGAGAGAAGTCCGCGGACTGCCTTCCCCTGGGATGCTGGGCCTCCCCCCGGAAAGGGGCCACAGGGGAGCCAGCGGGACGGGGTGGGTGGGCAGCCAGCCTCCCCTGGGCTGGGGCAGCGTGTTTCTGGGGCACCCCGGGCCCTGCACAGCAGGCCTGGCCAGGAGTGGCCCGAGGGGGGAGGCTGGGGGGCCACGATCTGTGGACACAGAGGGAGGCTGGCCCCGGGGGTGGGGGCGCTGTCCGGCCTCCCCTCAGCCCGGCCCCTTCCCCGAGCACAGCTCCGCCTCTGCCCCGGCCCCGGCCCCGGGCTGGCTGGTGTTTTTCTCTCGCCCCGGGCTCCTGAGGATGTGGCCTCCAGCAAACAAAGGACTATTTTTACCGCTGGATTGTTTCCTCTCGGCGCCCTAGGTCCCCAGCCAAGGTGCACCCCCCCCCCCCCCCGCCCGCCCGCCCCGCGGCCCCGCTGCGCCAGGTGCTCAGCTCAGCCACCTGCCGTCCCCGGGGGCCGCCTGGAGAAACCAGGGCGCAGGTGAGGTGGGGAGGGCACAGGCGCCAGAGGTGGGCATCAGCCCCTCCCACCGCCACAGCCCACCTCCAGCCCGGCTGGTGCCCCTCAAGCAAGGCCCCGGCCCAAGGGGAGGCCAAAGGTTGTGGGGGCAGTCCCGGGTTAGCTCGGCTGCTGTATGGAGACAAAAAAAGGGGGAACCAGACGGAGTCAGTTCCATTGTTCTGGAATTCTCTGCAGCCAGTGCTTCCATAGCCTGGCCTCAGGCAGGTTCAGAACTGGCTCAGAACTGGCACAGTCTGGACACAGACCCAGGCCTGTAGCTCGGAGCCCAGCGCGCAGGGGGCTCCCTGCTCCCTCAGAGGCCGGAGGGCTGTGTCCCAGGTCTGCTGGGCTTTGGGCGAGAGGGGAAGGGAGTAGGAGGAGGCCCCGCAGGCCCGGAGTGGGTGCAGGAGGGCAGGACGGGAGGGAGGGAGAGAGGGAGGGAGGGAGGGAGGACTGGAGGGAGGGAGGGAGGGAGGAGGGAAGGAAGGAGGGAGGAGGGAGGAAGGGGGGAGGGAGGGAGGGAGGGAGGGAGGACTGGAGGCAGGGCGGGAGGGAGGGAGGGAGGGAGGGAGGGGTGCTGGCGCTCAGGCTCAGGGCCCAGCAACTCCCGGTCCTCCTGGTGCTCGCAGAGGCGGCTGCCGTGGGAAGGAGCCTCGGACTGCTGTGTGTTTTTTTAAAACCACTTGATCATGATCAAGGATTTAATTTTATCCCTTCCCGGGCTGGCCCCGATTCTATTTGGAGTTTAAGCACGAGCGAGGAGGAGGAGGGTCCCTGGAGCACAGGCCGCCCCCCTCCTCCCCCTCCCCGCTCTGCACGGCCCCTCCCTGCCTGTCCGGCCAGGACCACGTCCGTCTGCGGGGGAGCCGGGGGAGGGGGGACCCTCAGCTCACTCCTCCCCCCCCCCCCCCCCCCCCCCGTAAAGCTGCTTAGCCAGAGGGAGGCCAGGGTGGGGGTGGGGAGCCGGAGGCAGCTCCCGCAGCTTCTATGGGAATCATCTCAGCTCTTCCATCCTCATCACGAAGAGTTTAGCCAGCACCTACTGCACAGGGGCTGTGCCCTCCCCCCAGGAGCCGGCGTGCAGACCAGGCCTGCCTCTGAATGGCACAGCCAGCCTAGAGGATGGGGGCACCCTCGAGGTGACCTGATGGTGACCCTATGTGCCACTCGCTACCTTGCCATCTGCATCTTCTTGTTCGTTCTCAGCAACAGCCTTGGGCGATGCTCTTGTTTCCGATAAACAATTTGTCCTGCGTCTCCCCGAGGCCAGTGGCAGGCCCAGACTCCAGTCCCACAGCCAGAATGTCTCCCCAGCGCCGACCACATGCGGGCAGGAAGGTTTATGCGGTGGGAGAACACCGTCTACCTCAGGGTCAGCATCAAGTAACGTTTGGCCACAACGGGTTTGGCTGGGTTCAAAGCATTCTTTGTGTGGATTTGGCAGAGGCACACTTGTGTTTTTTTAATTATTGTTCCACTTTGCAGATAAGAAAGTTGAGGCCGAGACCTGCCCAAGGGAACAGGCCGCAGTGGGAGGCAGGGCAGTGGTGCCCTCGGTGGGGCAGGTGTGCCCCCAGGCTGGATGGGCGGTGCCAGCTGTGAGCAGGAAGAGCTGTACAGAGTGGAAGAGCAGCTTCTTCTAGAAAAACCAGCTCAGCCTGGAGGACACGGTCCCCTCGGGGAGCCAGTGCGGGAGGGCAGCGGCTCCCCTGGGGAGCTGAGGGGTGGCCCCAGGTTCACCCATCGGACCAATGTTTGTTAATCACCTACTTACAACGGGATGTGATGAGGCTTGAGAACAGGGCCAGATACAGACTGGTCCCGGGTCAAAGAGCTGGCCCGGGAGAGGGTGCTGGGGGGCCCCATGACCCAGGACTTCCCCCTCACCCACCCGCTCCCGTCTGTCAAAGCTGGAGGCGGGGCAGACGGCCTGGGCCCACGTTCCGGCTGCGCCACACTGACCTCTGGCCGACGATGGAAGCCCCGTCTTCTCTCCCGTAAAACCACGTGCTCCCCTCACACACGGCTGAGAGGGAGTACACGAGGCGCTGTGCACCTGCACAGGGAGTACATGAAGGGAGTACACTCTCTGCAGAGGGAGTACACAAAGGGCTATACACCTGCACACGGAGTACACGAGGCGCTGTGCCTCTGTACGCGGGCAGCGCCCAGTACGCATTCTCGGTGTCCAGACCAGGGCACGGAGCCCCCTGCATAAAAGATGTCTGTGGCCCAGCCCATGTGGCTCAGGGGTTGAGCTCTGACCCAGGAACCAAGAGGTCACTGGTTCGATTCCTGGTCAGGGCACATGCCCAGGTTTGGGTGTGCAGGAGGCAGCTGATGGATGATGTTTCTCTGTTATTGATGTTTCTGTCTCTCTATTCCCCTCCCTTCCTCTCTCTCCAAAAATCAATAAATACATTTTTAAAAAGTAAAAAAAAAATAAAAAAGATGTTTGTGGCCCTGGCTGTGTGGCTCAGTTGGTTGGAGCGCCGTCCCATACACCAAACTACTGCAGGTTCTGTCTCTGGTTGGGGTCCTATACAGAAGCAATCGATGATGTTTCTCTTACATTGGTTTTTTCCCCTCTCTCCTTTCTGGTCTCTCTAAAATCAGTTAAAAAAACCCACCATAACCTCAGGTGATGATTTATAAATAATCCTCCTATATAATAAAAGGCTAATATGCAAATGTCCCCTAGACCTGGAATTTGACCAGGGGGTGGGGCTGGCCGGCCAACTGCCCGCAGCCCCTCCCCCGCCCGCCTCTAGTGAATGAATAAACGATGTTGTTGATGTTGGTGAAAACCCACCTCCTGCAGGGCCAAGGCCAAGGGCCCGGAGAGGCTGAGTCTGCAGTCACACCCGGGCTGAGCAGGGGGTGGGGCTCCCGCAGGTGTGCAAACAGGCTGCCTGGGCACTGGGGCTTCCCTGGCACTCCTGAGAGGCCCGCGGGTGGGGGTGGGGCTCGGCTCCCAGCAGCAGTCCGCTCCTGGTCTCCCTGCCCTCAGGCGGAAACTGTCACTGGGAACCACCCGTGAGAGTGGGGTGAGTGTGGGTGAGGGTGTGGGAGGGTGTGGGTGAAGGTGTGGGTGAGTGTGTGGGTGAGGGTGTGGTGAGGGTGTGGGTGAGTGTGTGGGTGAGGGTGTGGTGAGGGTGTGGGTGAGGGTGTGGTGAGGGTGAGGGTGTGGTGAGGGTGTGGGTGAGGGTGTGGGTGAGGGTGTGGGTGAGGGTGTGGTGAGTGTGGGTGAGGGTGTGGGTGAGGGTGTGGTGAGTGTGGGTGAGGGTGTGGGTGAGGGTGTGGTGAGTGTGGGTGAGGGTGTGGGTGAGGGTGTGGGTGAGGGTGTGGTGAGTGTGGGTGAGGGTGTGGTGAGGGTGTGGTGAGTGTGGGTGAGGGTGTGGGTGAGTGTGGGTGAGGGTGTGGGAGGGTATTGTGGGTGAGGCTGTGGGTGAGGGTGGGTGAGGGTGTGGGTGAGAGTGTGGGTAAGACTGTGGGTGAGGGTGTGGTGAATGTGGGTGAGGGTGTGGTGAGTGTGGGTGAATGTGGGTGAGAGTGGGTGAGGGTGTGGGGTTCCAGCCTCAGGGAGGAAAGTGAAAGCGAGCTCTGGCTGACATTCAGAAAGCCGTTCACTGCCCTCTCCCCTGAGGAGGCCTTTTTAGAATTAGGACCGCAGCCATGGCCCCAAAACCCCACATTTCCCAAGCACCAGCTGTCTCCCCGAAGAGGAGGCTCCCTCCTCGGCCAGAGGAGCGTGTTTTAGACACGGCCTCAGGGGCAGCCCCCGGGAAGGAAGAGGGGGTGGCCCTGAGCCTCAGCGGGAGGGCGGGGGGAGCGGGAGGAGGGTGGGGGAGAGCGGGAGGAGGGGGGGGGAGAGCGGGAGGACCGCCGGAAGCCGGGACAGGTGGGTGGCGGCGGGTCCCGGGCCTCGGAGCTCCCGCTGGGATCGTTTGTGAGGGATCGTTTTCGCTGCTACAATGGCCCTCGCTGTCCAGAGGCTGAGCAGCCGGTTCTCACAGCGGCTCCCGCCTGTGGGACCAGGGAGGTGAGGTCCTCCTTTCTTCTCCGCCTCCCTCCGCCCCGGTTTGGGAGCACCAGCAAAGGCAGGTGCCTGCCCCGTCCTCAGCCCAGCCGGCCTCCCGAGCTCAGCCTGGCCCAGCGGGCCCAACCCTGCTGAGGGCGCATCCCTGGCCAGGCGCCCACACCAGGAAGGCGGACCCGGGAGGTTACCAGCTGCCTAGGCCGAGGGGCCGGGAAGACCCAGCTCTACCTCCCCCCCTACCCCCCCTGCTTCCCATTTGCCTGCCAAAGCGCCCCAAGCTGTCGAATCCCCCCGAGGCCAGGCGGTCAGACCGCTGGGAGGGCTCCCCCCCAGGACAGGCCCAGGGGGCTGGGCAGGTAGGACAGGCCAGCCAGCCCCACCTTCTCTGCTCGGTGGCCCAGATTAGAGAGCCAGTAACTCCAAGGTTAGCTACCAACAGTGCCACTCACAACACTGGGGTGGCCCTGGCCAGTGTGGCTCAGTGGATGGAGCGCCGCCCTGTGAACTGAAGGGTCCCGGGTTCAATTCTGGCCAAGGGGCACATGTCCGGGTTGCAGGCTCGACCCCCAGTAGGGGGCATGCAGGAGACAGCTGATCAATGATGTTTCTCTATCATTGATGCTTCTCTCTCTCTATTCCTCTCCCTTCCTCTCTGAAACCAATAAAAATATTAAACACACACACACACACACACCCGTCTTCCTCAACGCCGAGATCAACTGAGGGCGTTGTGCACCCGCCACCATTTCCCATAAGCCCCAGGGCAGGTGGCACCCAGTGGCACTCTCTGAAAAGGAAAGAGAAAGTCTATGTAATTGGGGGGGGGGGAAGTAGAAATGAAAAACCCTAGAACATACTTCCGAAGCAAACATTCCTAAAGCAGAAATGATGTCAGCCTCCAAACGTGCATCACACCTGAGCTCCAGTGAGTCTCCCATCTCTGGAATGACGCAGGGGCGGATATGCTGTTTGGGCTTTGGCCACAGCACAGGAGCGTCTGGAATGGCCGGGCTCCACGCCTCAGGGGATGCTCAGTGCCTGCTCACGAGCTCTGACGGTGAGGTCACCGCTGAACCTCACTGACCTCGGTCTAATCCAGGGTATTCGGAATCTCCAGGTCGAAAGGGGGGCTCAGCCTTCCCACAGCCCTGTCAGCCGGGCGGGGCTGAACCTGGAAACTCTCCCAAACCCCGAGCCCCACTCCAGGTCACAGACCACTCAACTAGAGAGCTCGTGTTTCCAGCGGCACAGCCCACGTGGGGCGTGGAAGTCAGCAAATGCACCCTACTCCAAGGGAAGGTAGCTCGGCTCACACAGCAAGGTATTGAGCTTCTTTATTGCTCATGTTTTTCTCCGACAGGTGTATTTTTAGTTGAAAGAAGAAGCCACGGCAACGCTTTCCCTTTTCTTCTTCAGGAGATGACACAGATCAGGGCAATCACGGTTACAAAGAGGGAGGCCCATGACCTTGACACGGACAGGCTGGGGCCGAGAACGCATCATGGGCCAGGACATTAATTACATAGACTCTATGTACATAGAATGTCACTGGGTGCTACCTGCCCTGGGGCTTATGGGAAGTGGTGGCAGGTGCACAACGCCATGGTTTAATCTCGGCGTTGAGGGAGACGGGGTTGTCAGCACCCCTGGGAGCTGCAGGGACAGAGAGCGGGCAGCCAGCCCCACGGGCACCTACACCTGACGGCAGAGGGGGCTGAGACTCACCTTTCCCAGGCTCCCTGGAGCTGCGGGCCACTGGCGGAGAGTGTGTGCTTCCCCTGGGGGGAAGATGCTTTGAGGCCCCTGGTGGGGTCCCCACAGTCCTTGGCCCTGGGGATCAGTGGCCTTTGTGGTTAATGGTCCGCTAACCAGGGATCCGGGGCCCGTGCGCGGAGGAGGACACGGTGTTTAGGCTGTGACACTCGAGTCCTGCTTCTGGAGCAAGATCAGCAGTGTGATACCCCCCCTAGGTATGCCCCCACTCCCACAATGTAGGGCTCTCCCAGGCTCAGGCCCAGGACATGCTAACGTTTGGCCCCTGTGCTCCACGGCAGCCCTGAGCCCTGAGAAGGGGAATGTGGCTGAGTCTTCTCTGGCTCCCGCTCGGGGCAAGGACAGGCGTCTGCCTTAGGTGAGGGGCCAATTCCCCTCCCTGGGCCTTCATCTCCCGCCACCTCCCCAGGGGCATCCTGGGAGCGGAGAGGGGAGAGGGGCAGGCTGCCTCGGGGAGGGAGGGCAGGTGGGAGGACGTGGGTGCCCACAGCCATCCAGAGCCGGGCTCTGCAGTGCTCGGGCGGGCTGAGGACCAGCTGTGGGCCTTGCTCACTGAAGCCCCTCCGGCTGGCAGGGACTTTGGGAAGGAGGACGGGGAGGCATGGGCGCGGGTGAGAGAGCCGAGTGCTGCCGGGAGGGAGGTCCCCGAAGCAGACAACTTGGGAGCCTGGCTGGGGGTGGTGGTGGTGGTGGGTGACTGGAGGCGAAGGACTCGCAGGCTGAGCCATGCTGGGCTCTGTGGGTGGGTCCGGGCTCCTGGGCAGACCCTGTGGGGTCTCACCGCTGGGGAGCAGCTCCGCCCTTTCCAGGAGGACCCACCCTCAGATGAGGCCCCAGGAAGCAGGCGCAGGGAACGGATGGACAGCGCTGCCGGGCAGCCTCCGCTCAGCCCGGGCAGGGGGGCGGCCAGCAGCTTCCACTCCCGTCCGGGAGGCCGGCCGGCTGCCATCCCGGCAGTGACGCCCGTAAATCCCGGCTCCTGGGGGTCACCGCTCACTCCCGCTGCTCCCCCAGGACAAGCTTAGGGCGAGGGGGCGAACCTCCTTGGGGACCCCACTTGCAGCTGCGGATGCTGCTTGGGGTCCCTAAGGCCCCCTTACTGGTGGAGTCGGGTGTGGTCACTAAAGAAATGCACCTTCCGGTACACCGGGCAGCAGAGGGCCTGCGAGCAGAGAGGGGGTGGGGGGTGGGGATGGGGGGCAGAGCAAGGGCGTCATGGGGAGCCAATGGGAAACCACACACACAATCGAATGCAAACACAAACAAAACACGTGAGAGCAGCCAGCTGTGTAATAAATATTGCAAAGCGCATTTGGTTTCTTTCTTTTTTTTTCAAGTCAAATATAACAACCAACGTCCCGAACCCTGTATTCAGCATTCAAGAGAGAAGCTGTTGCTATCAGCAGAGCACCTGCAGCCATTCGAGAGAGAAAAATCGTTTCCCATTAGCCAGCCAATCAAAATCCTTTTCGAGTCTGAGCAGCCAATCGGACCTCTTCACGTTCCTAAAAAGTGACCTAAATAAAGAAAGCACCAGAGCTCGGGCAGCTTCCCGGGAAGCCAGGGACCCGAGGCGCAAATTTAAAAAATAAGAGTCAGAAATAAAAATAAAAGGTTTCCGTTGGTCAAGATTTAAAAATAAAAAGGTTTCTTCCTGAAGCCAATCATGGGTCCGTCCCTTGAAGCCAATCATAACTGCACCAGCGGCGTTTCCCTCGATGCAGCCCCGCTGAGTGCCGTGGGGTGGGTGGGGTGGGTGGGGTCGGTGGGCGGGTGCAGAGGGGGATGGGGAAGGGTACCCGCTGCCACTCAGCCAGACGAGGTCCACACAGATCTCTCGGCCGATGCCAGCTTTCAGGATGTTCCCTGGGATCCGCAGCTACTGCCTCCGGTCCTCTGTCTCCGACCTGGAAAACGCCATCACCACGTCCTCGGCACCTGCAGGCGAGCGGAAGGGACTTGTTGGTGGGGCCTCTGGCTCCGGGGGCACCGGGACCAGGCAGGAGGCTGTGGCCCTCGGGCGCAGCATCAGCCCACCTTGGGGAGGCGCTTTCTGAGCACAGAGCGCTTCCCGGGAAGCCCACCTCCCGCAGGGCCCCCGCAGCCTGGCCGGGGGTGGGACTGCGGGCTGGGGTGATGGGGTGATGGGTGATGGGGTGAGGCTCAGGATGCTGAAGGCTGCCCAGCGAGGAGGTGAGGGTGAGACCCTGAGCTCTGCTCACGCCCCTGGCTGCAGTCACCACAGGCAGGCCCGTGGGAACTGCTCTTTTTCTTCCCGAGGCTCATCTGGACCCCTTGAGGCCTCGCTCCTGTGATTCTAGGAGCCAGGCCTCTGCCAAACCCAGCACCTGTCCCAAGGAGCAGGCGACAGATAATGGCCATGATCGTTATTGCTGCCGTTTTTAATCACGGATCGGGGGATCTGGTCCAGGCTCTCATGAAATCACTTCCTTTGTCTTGTTTCCCATAAGACAGGCTCTGACATGCAGCCAGAAAGGCAGGAGGGAGGGAAGCGCTTGCAATCCTGACCTGCCTCCCGCCGGAGCTCTGGAAGGAGGGAGCTGGCTTAGCCGCAGACCCTCAGACCCGGTCCCCTTGCACCTATGGCCCTGGCCCTCCGATGCTGCCACTTCCCCCTCCTAACGGGCGGCTCTCGGTTGTGCTCAGAATAACGGTTGGCCGCCTGGTCTCTCTGACGCACTTCTCTTCTGGAGGAGTGCTCCCGGGAGGAGGCCTGGGCAGCAGACAGAAAGGCCTGCCGGAGCAGGGAGCGGGGTGGGAGGTGCGCAGCGGGACTGGCCTGTGAACGGCTGCCGCCCACCACCCCGGGCACCCTCTCCTTCACCCTGGCAGTCGCCTGCCGGCCTCCTTCCCACCCGTCTGCCCCGTGGACAATGGAGGGGCACCTGCCGGGCGCTGCAGAAGGAGGCCCGCCCACAAGGCCGGGTGGTTGCAGAAATGCGCCTCCCCGGCACCAGGCACAGGTGCTGTAACCACCCCCGCCTTGCCGGGGCTCCGACGGCTCCCCTGAAAAGGGAAGGAGGTCTGGAGAGGGGCTCAGATCGCTGACTCCGGGGAGGGGCTCCTTTGCTTGGGAAGCCTGCGATTCCTCCGTCTTCCCGGGGACGGTCTGTTCTCGCAGCCCCGGGACCGCGCAGCGCCACTGCGGGCGGAACTTCCCTAGCAACCACCGAGGCCGGATTGCATCATACCCTGGTGGCAGCTGAGCGGGCTAACAGATGCCAGCTCGCCCCAGGCTGCCCCCCCAGCTGGCGGGGACCACGGAGGGGCGCTGTCAGCACAAGACGCCTGGCCCCAGGCCTGGGGCAGACACGCCCTGCCCGTGCCTGCCTCGGGGCTTCCTCACAGGGACCTGAGCTGCGTCACAGAAACAGAGTCGGCAGAGGGAATGGCCACAGCTCCCTGGAGGATCCTTTGCAGTGTCTTCCTGTTCTGAGCCCCATGATTCCACAGTGGAAGCACCCACGGGAGACACCACGTGCTGGCCTTTGAAGGAGAGGGGGGGCTGTGTGATCATCTGAGGTCCCTCCTGGCTCTAAAGCTCGGACAGCTTGACTCCTGGGCACTCACTGAGCAGCTCACCCTCCCGCCAGGAAATGGCCCATCGCTCGGAGAGAAGGGAGAGAAAGGTGTCCCTCGCTTAGGGGCTGCTAGGTCCAGAGTCAGGCCCGCTGAGGACGGGTGCCAGCCCACTGGTAGGAAGGAGAGCTGGACACACACAGGCAGCTGTGGTGTCGGGGGCCCTGGCCGGGTCGGGGCTTCCTGTCCCCTTTAAGGTGGGGCGCGTCCACCGCCTGGCACTTCTGCCAACTGCCTGGGCCCGGGCTCAGAGCTCCTGTTCGTTCTTCCCACCAGGACAAAGAGAGCCAGGCCAGACGGAGACGGCGAAAGGAAACGAGAACTGCAGGCCAGGCCCTCATATGGCCATGGACGGTCATCTTACCTGTGCTGAGCAGAAATACTAAAAAAACTAGCAAACTGAAAAGAGCAACACAAAATAATCACATGCTCTGACCAGAGAGAATGGAACCAAACAACATGGAGAAAATTCAGCATGGAACCAGAATGCGGCCCTGGGAGTAGCCCCGCCCCCTGCCCTGGCCCCGCCCCGCCCCCTTCCCCGCCCCCTGCCTGCCAGACACTCCCGGGCCCAGGGCTCACCGCTATGAAAAGCAGGACCAAGGCACTGCTGAGGGCACAGCTCTGAACTGGGGCAGGGCACGCAGTGGGCCATCTCAGCCCACGCCCAGTGCCAGCTTTGCCCCTTTCACAGAGTCCAGTCAAGTGACTGGGGAGGGAAAAATGACAAATATGCAGGAGCTGGTGAAAGGGAAGCTGGCCGGAGCGGGGGTGGGCAGCTGGTCTGTCCAGCTCAGCAGGATTTCACAACAGAGGCAGCGAGAGCCCAGACCCGGTTCCGCTCCGCACCCAGCGCAGCCCGGGCGGCCCAGCTGACGGCGGAGGCTGCGCGTGGCCATCGGGCGGCCCGCTCCGCAGGGCGCTGGGCCCGGGAGGCTGTGGTTTGGAGGAAGCCGCCGGCACTCACAGCTGGGGCTCTGAGCTGAAGTCCTTCGAAGGCCTTTCCATCAACGCACTGGGACCTCAGTCTGGGTCCGGAATTGTCAGAACCCGGCCCTCTCAGCCACATGCTATAACTGGTCGGTGATGGTGGAGGAAGAACAGGAAGGAACACAGATGGCACAGCCCTGAGGCCGGCGGATGGAGTGACGGTACCCACGGCCTCTGGCTCGTAGATGTGGCCGAGACCCCTGGTGGAGACCTCACCCTTTGCTAGGGGCTCAGCACTCAGTCTGGGGAAAGCCCGAGCCCGGGCTCTCGGAGAGGGGGCTGGGCCCGGGGCAGACCAGGGCAGCTCCCAACTCCGTCCTCCCCTCCAGAGCGGCCACGAGTCCCAGCGCGGAGGAAGGGGCAGGCCCTCTGGCTGTGACGGGGCAGTTCCTGCTGTTCCTCCTGGCGGCAGGGGACAAGGGGACCCAGAGCTCTTCCAGCTCCCAATCCTGCACTGCCCAGCTCAGCGGGCTCTCAGAGGGGCTGGGAGAGAAAGCAGCCCTGAGCCAGGAAACGGACACAGGCACAAGAAGCTGGGGTCAGAGGCCAGCCCCGGCCCCCCGTCCAGGACACGCCGGGTCAGATGGCACCGGAGAAAAGGGGCTACTCCCAGAAGCGGCATCGCCGTGGGTGGGGCGCCCACATCCCGATTTGGAGCCATGGGCTCCCCGGCCATGCACTCTGGGCACAGGGGCCTCTCTGAGACCGGCACCCCTGCCTGCGGCTTCCTAGGGCTCCTCCAGGGTCAGGGGTGCTGGGGCAGGGTCTCCTGACCTCCTGACCCCGCAGGGGCCTAACGCCTTCCCAATGAAGGTGAACCACGGGGCAGCATGTCAAACTCGTGGCCCACAACGAATATTTTTGCGGCCCAGCCAGTGTAACGGTGTGAGCGGTTACTACACTCATGAAAGGAAGAAAGTCTCCCGTCAGATCCAGAATCACTGGCATTCGCCGCGGGTCAGTTTGGAAAGAAATCACTGTGAACAAGGCCCCCGAAGTGGGGGGGGGGGGGGGCAGGAGCAGAGGGGATGCCACGTGTCAGGAAGAGACCATGGACCTCATCATCGCTCTTGTCTTTTTTTTTTACACCATACTTTTCTAAATAAACCTAATTTCTATGAAAGCGGAAGCTTTTGTTTTTTGCGGCCCACATAAACTTAAACCTTATTTGGCCTGTGTTAGCCTTTGAGTTTGACGTGCTTGCAGCGGGGCCTAAGAAACTCAGAAATACAAAGGGAAGCCTCGTCTCCACACGCCCACCTGCGGGGCAGGAGGCGCGGGGGGCGTCCCCTGGGCTAATGCTGCCGGGCCCTCCGGGGCCCACCTGCCTCTACGCTCCCGGCCACCGGCCAGAGGAAACATGACCACACGCCTCTCCTGGCCCTTCTTTGTCCGCATGGCTTCTGGCTGTGGCACCTCTTCACCCAATGACCTCATTGACTGCTGTCAACACCAACCAGAGCCTGCCACCCGCCACTCCACAGGCGGCAGCGCAGCCACCGGCTCTGCAGAGGAGCCAGCTGCAGGGCTCAGGACAAACAGGTCTCACCTCTCCCCACGGGGAGGCGTCCACGGGGCACGGGCTCGAGCACGCCCCAGACCAGGCCCCCTCCCATTGGGTGGCACTGCCTGGTACAGCTGCAGCCTCGGAGCCCGGGTTCTGTAGGTCTCGGCTCTGATGCCCAAAGTTCCCAGGGGATGGCTTTACCCAGAGACAGCGAGACACGGGTTGCCATGGGGACAGCAGCCCCGATCCACCAAGGAGTCAGCAGCCAAGGTGGGCTCCAGGCGTGGGCTCCCAGCTGACAGCCCATCACCAGGCACCCCGGCTGCCAGGACAAGGGGCACACGGTGAGCATGCAGCGGGCCCAGCGGGGGCGGAGTCTCCTGACCAGCCACTGAGGGCCCTGCTGGGCCTGCGCAGCCTCTGTGGACGCTGGACCCGGGAACCAGTTCGGGCTGACTGGCCTGCTCAGTGACGCAGGGCAAGCCGCTGCACACCCACTCCCGAGTCTTCATCTGCAAACCCGGAGCATCGCACCTCTCCTCCCCACCTGGGCGCCACACCGCGTCCACACAGGGCACCGCGGGCAGCAGCTGTGGGCCACAACCCGGGTTCTACACACCAGCTCTTCTTCAGTCCAGACCCTCCCCCAGCCCACCCGCTCTAGTCCAGACCTGTTCCCCTAAACTCACCTTGCCCCACCCCACCCTCCACATGCCCCTGAGCCCAACACACCCCCTACGACGTCTGGAGGCTGTCCTCCCAGGTCAGTGCGTGCCCCCCGCACTCTAATTCCTCTGTCTCCCCAAATGTAAGCCCTCCCAGACCAGAGGCTTGACTGCAGGGAAAGGGCCGGATCTGGGAGGATCTGGGAGGAGTGCGTGGGTCCCTCCAGGGCCGGGAAAGGCCGGGTCTGCAAAGTCCTGCAGGTTCCCAGATTCTCAGAGGCGTCAGAATCGCCGGAGGGTGGTTTCAGTGCTGACTCCTGGGCCCACCTGCCCGATTCCACAGGGCTGGGGGGGGGTCTGCATTTGAACAAGCATCCTCGGTGATTCAGTGAGGTCATCTGTGGCCACACCCTGAGAACTCAACGCTACAGACTGTCCCTGATCTCGGCTCCCACCTGTGCCGTCCCTTCAGGGCCAGCATTCAGAAAGGTGCATGCTGCTTCCACTGCCTCGCTTCCCGCTTCCGCCGGCGCGCCACGGACACTGTCTTGGGAAAAGTCCCCGCTGGCCTCTTAATCAGAAGACAGTGACCTGCGGACCTGCCCCCCGGCTGCCGTGGGTCCTCCCGCTGTCCTCCGGCTGTGATCCGGCACACAGACCCGTGGGCTAAGAGAGCAGAGTGCCCACGGCCGGGAGAGCGGCCCCTTGGGGCTCTTGTCCGAGGCAGAGGTCACCTCTTACGGGGCGCCTGGGGCTGACTGGAGCTGCAAAGGGCATCGTCCTCAGCTCTAAACAATAGGCCCTACGCGCAAAGGAGGTCAAAGCAGCCTGAGCCGGCCGGAACCAGAATGCAGAACTGAGCAGCCGGCCTGCGTTTCAGCGCATTCCTTACCCTTTCTTGGATTTCTATTTTTCTGTGACACAAGTTACCAAGTCCCTCTGGCTGACTTTTCAGTTGGATTCAATGTGTATGTAATTTTTTGGGTTCAATTTTATTACTATTAGGTCACGGGTAATTCTCAGGGAAGCGTTGATTAAAGTTAAAACAGATTAGCTTCCCATCCACAGAGCAGTCCTCCCGGGGCCTCGGGTAATCTCAGCGCTGAGCTCGTTACCACGGCGCCTCTGGGAGCAGCCGGGTCCGCGCCAGGGTCCAGCCTGGCCCAGCGGTGGGCCCGAAGCTGCACTAGGGCGGCGCACAGCGCTGGCCTGGCCCGTCCCGGCACCGTGTGATTATGGAGACTCGGCTCAGGAGCCAGAGGAGCAGCACGACCCGGACGGGGCAGGGAGGGCTGCCCGGAGGAGGGGAGAGAGCAGAGGCGGGAAGGAGTGCGAGAAGTCCCACGCTGGCTGTGAGATGAAGATGGTGCCAGCACCTCCACTGACGCTGCCGAGAGGGCCATGGGGGGTGACCGACTGCAAAGTGCCGGGCGAGGGGTGGGCCACTCCCTCGGGCTGCTGGCTCCCGGCTGTTGCCCGGGACCACAGCTCCTTTACCTGAGATCACATGACCTATTTCGGCCTCTCTGGCTGCACGCCCTGAGCCAGCAGCCTGGTTCTGAGGGCGGGAGCCTGCAGAGCCTGGGACAGCCCAGAGGGCTCCAGGCTGGGCACCTTCCCTGGAAAGGCTCTTGGAGACAGAGTGCCATCCGATGAGGCTGGGACAGGCGTGAGGCGCACTGAGCCTGCACCACAGCTCCCAGGCCGGGGAGAGGGGAAAGGAGGACAGAGCTTCCTTAGCAAATGGGGTCCCTCTCAGCCCCCGGACTCCTGGGATGGGCACCCGCTGGGGCAGGAAGAGACTGGAGCTCCCGAGAACCGCGCATCCAAAGGCCTGCAGGCCCAGGATAATGAAGCAGGGAAAACTGGTCCCAGTGTTCCCTGTGCCCTCCCGAGATGCCACGGTAACTGCCAAGTCACCCTGTTTCTCAGGTAAAACACCGCCCTGCTTGGAAACGCTAGGGCTGTAAGCCACTCCTGGAATTCTCTTAAAATAACCGAAGAGTCACACACAAGGATAGTCAACGCGCGGCACACCCTGGGCCCGCTGACCAGCGCTGCGGCCCTGGACTTGCTACTTACCCTCTGCAGCCATTGTCTCTTTGAAAGTGGAGAGGCCTCTGGGAAACCCTCACAAGAAAGCGGCTCGGAGGAGGACCTCAGCAAGTGTTTGCTGTTGTGACGAACAGCAAAAAACGAGAAACAATGTCCACCAATAAAGCATCAGTCAAAAAATGGGGCACAGCCATATGGCTGCATATTATGCAATCGCTAAAATGCTTTCTTGGAAATTGTTTAAAACATTGTAAAAGGATCATAAGTAAAAAACTGGATATTCAAATGGATAGTAAAATGTTTACAGTGTGAGGTCCCAGCTTTAGGGTGGAAATAGATGCCTATTTTTAAAAGGCTGAGGGGAAATTTAAGGAAAGGTAGGAGTGATGACAGCTATGTAATAGGATTCAATCCTCCAAGCTGTTTCTATCCTTCCTGGCCTCCTGCACTGACGGCGGTTATTCTATAGCCAGGAGAGGGGTCAGCGTGTGCTCGGAGGGAGCAGCGCGGCAACAAGAAAGGGGTGAGCCCAGCGCTCTGTCCCGCCGGCTCCGGAAGCTGCAGCTGGCCTCCTCAGCAAGGCCACCTTCCCGAGAAGACCTGGCTTCCTCTGGTTCAAAGGCCGGCTGTCAGGTCCGCCCGCCACCCTCAGGGACCGGAGGCAGTGCTCAGAGAACTGGCTCCACGCCTCTGCTTCCTCGGGGACCGCAGGCTCCCAGCCCCACAGACACAGGGAGGGGAGCCACAGTCCCAGGAAAAAGGAACCCAGAGCTGGTCAGGAGGCAGACAGGGAAACTGAGCAGCCAGCCAGAAGAGTACGTGTGAATGGGAATCTCAGGAGGGCCTGGCCAGCGGGAGGCATGGAGGGAGTGGCCAATCAGGGCCTGGCCTGCAGGAGGCAGGGAGGGAGTGGCCAATCAGGGCCCGGCCTGCAGGAGGCAGGGAGGGAGAGGGCGGTCAGGGCCTGGCTCCTGGGTTCCTGGTAGCCAAGAGCAAATGCAGAGGCAGAGAGGTGTGAACACCCATGGCCTCAGACAGGAGCTGAGAGCATTCCCCGTGGCTGCTGACGGTGCATAAGGTCACGGTGTTGCAGCTGGCAGGGGGTCTTGCTCGTCATGCTAAGGGGGCTGGACTTCAACTTCAGGCAGTAGAGCCACTGAAAGCTTTTAAGTGTGTGTGTGTGTGTGCGGGGGGGGGGGGGGAGGCTGCTGACCTGGCCTTCAAAAATCCCTCTGGCCAGGGGGTAGAAAATGCCGGTGGGGGCAAGTGAGACGTCAAGGTGCCAATTAGGAGCTTTTGCAGTAACTGAGATGAGAATTAACACTGGCTCAGACCAAAGGGGGGTTCAAACCAACATGGAGAAGATGAAGCAGACCTGAGCAGCATTAAAGCTGCTGGTGACGTTCCGGATACTTGGGGAAGAGAGGAGGACACATCCGTCATGGCCGAGGACATGGGGGGTGGGAGGGTGGGGGTGGGTTATGAACCTGCCGAGTGTGGGTCCTCCGGGGTGAGGGGGTCAGGAGGAGCTGCATACAGCTGGGTCAGCAGCAGGGTCTGCGCTGAGGGCGCATGTCTGTGGAAGTCACCGTAGCATGTGTGACTTCCAAAGAGAAGGTATGGGACTGAGCTGAGGACTGAAACCAGAGAAGATCAGATGACAAAGGGAAAGGGGCATTCACAAGGGGATGAGCAGAGAGGTAGAACCCGGGGGAGGGGGGGAGAGAGGTGCATATCATGGAAGGCGAGGAGGAAAAGCAGGGTTTCTAGAAGGATCATGGTGACCTCACCTGGCAGAAACTGCTGAGTAGTCACAGGCGTGTGGTGTGACCATACAGGCCCCGGAGTCTGGGCCCTGAGTGCAGGCTGTCCACGGGGCCCCAGGCTGGCCGCAGCCGCTCTCCACTCTCAGGCTCAGACCTGAGAGGCCAGGCATGTCCACTGGTCAGTCCAGGACTGGGGGCCACTGGGACCCTCTGCTGGAACCATTTAGTGAGCTCTCAGGGGCGGGCCCATGCTCCGGGGTCTCCAGCACCTGCCTGGGCCCAGATACAAGGTCACCAGGGGGAGAGCGGAATGGGGGAGGCTGGGAGCCTGGGTGCAGCACGAGGGGCCAGATTACGGTGGGCAGAGAATGCCCGGCTCACTCTCCCCCCTGGGTCTAGGGAGGGCAGGCAGCGCCCGGGTACCAGCCCTCTCCAGCTGCAGAGGGGAAGCGTCTTGGGCCTAAAGACTGTGGGCAGGACCCCAGGGCGAATGCCAAGCACAGATCCATCGGTGGGGTGATCTCTGGCCCCCCACCGAGGGGAGCTGGGACAGTCAGAGGCTGCAGACACCCAGGAGGGAGCAAGGGGCATTTGCTGAGAGACAGTGCCACCCCGTGGCAGGAGGCACTCACGGCAGGCTTCTGCTCCTAGGCTTCTGGGGGTCTTTCATGCCGGGGCCCCTGCACAGGAGGCAGTGAGCCACCGGGCAGCACCAGGGCCTCGGACAGCAGCCTGCCCCGGGGCATCGGCTGAGGCCGGCTCTGCCCACGGAGAAGACAGGCAGACTAGAATTTTAGCCGACAGCCGTTTGGGGACACGTGGAGGACGGAAAGGTAAGATCCTGCTCTCAGGCTGTCCCTGCACCGCAGGAGGGACTGGGCTGGCTGCTGCTTGGCTGCCAGTGTGTGTGTGTGTGTGTGTGTGTGTGTGTGTGTGTGTGTTCGCGGTGTCTTGAGAAGTAACAGCCTGCCGTGAGGCTCTTCCAGGCACAGCCACCCTCCCCTCCCCAACGCAGGTCCCGGAAGCCCTGGGCTTTCTGCATGCATGCCTCCCGTGAGGCTCAGGTCAGAGTGACCGTGCGGTGAGGGGCCACCTGCAGGACATCCCGGCAGCAGAGAGCCACTCCTGCCCCCAGCCTCCCTCGAGGCTCCCCCCTGGCTCCAGGCTCAGGGCCAGGAGCCGGCTTCCTGGAGAGAGGGCGGTTGAGGCCGTGGACGGCCCGCACTCAGAGGGCCAGGCTCTGGGGCCCGCACGGTCACACCGCCCACCTCTGACTCACTCCTGCCTGCTCGGCAGTTTTGGGCCAGGGGAGGTCACCGTGATCTCCTTCAGCGACTCGGCAGAGCTCACTTTATTCTCAATTGTTGGGTCAGCTGAGCGAGGTAAAGAGTTCTCATAAAAGTACTTCTTTAAACTCCCCTTGTTACAAAAGAAATGTGTGGGTCATGTTAAAAAATTAGCATTACAAAAATGTGTGATTTGGAAAGTGCAAGTTCCTTATATAGTTTTACCCCCTATCAAAATGTTCTATTAGCAGCCTAGTGTTTAAAAAAAAGAAAAAGAAAAAAGTTTGCATTGTTTTCAGAGCGAGGAAGGGAGGAGAGAGAGACAGAAACATCAATGATGAGAATCATCGATCGGCTGCCTCCTGCATCCCTCCTACTGGAGATCAAGTCCATAACTAGGGCAGGTGCCCTGACAGGGAATCAAATCAAGACCTCCTGGTTCATGGGTTGATGCTCAACCACTGAGCCACACCGGCCAGGCCTGGTGTGTTTTACTTCAGCCTTTTTTCCTACACATGCGTGGGGTGGGGGGAGAGATGGATGTGTTGTTTTCTATACTGACACAGTTCTACAGCTTTTCTTGATTTTTCCAGTAAGAACATTCTACCAGAGGCATTCTTACCACCCCGCTCAAATTCAGGCTCACTAGTGAGCCAAGGCCAGGGTGGGAGGCAGGTAAGGCCCAGGGACTCAGAAACGTGAGGGTTTCGGGTAGATATGGTTCCCCACGGGGACAGGGGCCTGTGCCGGAAACCCCGCCAGCCTGGAAGAGGCGAGCGCTCCAGAAAGCGTACCCCAGGAGGCAGGCAGACTCCACACCCAGGTCCCTTCCAGCTCCGCCAACAGGGCATTTCTGCTGAGTGGGGTGAACTGGTCGGGTCACACCAGCGTCAGCGCTGGGGAGCTGGGCCCTGAGCCAGGGCAGAGCCTGTGACATCCGGGAGCACAAGGGCAAGTCCAAGAGCAGCCACGGGGGCCAGCCCCTCCGCACGCTGCCTACGCAGCCCCTCCCATCGGGCGTGCCACACTATTTTATGGCAAATAACTCAAACTGGTGTAACAAGGACAAAAAATAACTGGAAGGAGGCGCTGGTCGGAGACTGGCTACAGGGTCGCAGGAAGCTTCCAGAAAGGAGGAGCCCGAGAGCGCCCAGAAGCCTCCTGCTCCCCAGGATAGACAGGGGCGAACCCAGTGCCCAGACGAAGAATCGGCTGCCGGCCTAACCCGGGGCCCGGGTAAGTGGCAGCCTGGCCAAGGGCAGTAACTGGGTCCGTTAAGTGGAAGTAACACGAACAGCGATCTACACTTAAATGTCACTTATCAAGCTCTTAGCACACACCTACTAGTAAAACATACTCAAATGCCACCCACTACCGTTATGAGGATTAGCTGATGGCACTCAAAAAAGAATTAACTTCCGGGGGCCACAGAGACTTCCAGGGCCTTTGGCCTCCCCTCTGGGCATAGCCAGGAGCACACCAGCCGCTGTGTAGGCCGGACCAGGCCAGGTCCCAGCACACAAGGAGCGTCACTCCCCTGGCAGGGGGCGGGGTGGGCAGGGGTCAGGCCGAGGTTGAGGAATGCGGCAATCAGAGCGTCTGCGGTGACAGGGCCCGGGCACCTCCACATCTTGCCCCCCCCCAGGCCTCGGAAGGGTCTGGCAGGCTGGGACCAGGCAGGCCCCCGGGGCTCCCGGGCTAGATGCGGCTCTGCCTGGGGCTCAGCTCTGTGCAGGGGGGGAGCTGTGGCCCCTCCTTGTCTCTCACGGACACCCCGCACCCCCGGGCGGGCCGCAGCTGTGCCTTCACCGGTGCCCTGGGCAGGCCCGGCTCACTCACCCTGGTCGATGGAGTGCTGCGGCAGCTGGCTCAGCTGGCTGTTGACCACCCCCGCGTACGTGCGCAGGAACTCCTCCTCGCTGGCCGTCAGCTGCAAGGGGAGAGCGGCAGGTGAGGGCGACCGTCGCCTCTGAAGGCACCTGCCAGGCCTGCTTGGTCCCCAAGAGGTGCCACCTCCTTTGCTCCCTGGAGGTCTGACACTCAGTTCCAGAGCGAGCACTCCCGCCGCCCCTGAGACGTGGCCACGAAGGCTGGCCACGCGGAGCAGACGGAGGCTGGGCTGGGGCAGCGCAGGGCCACCGGAAGCGCTGTCCTCTTTGGCCTGTGCCGCCCTGGGAGCCCCCTGGGCGAGGAGACTCAGCCACCTGACCCAGAGGTGGGAGATGCCCAGCAGCGCCCCTGGACCTGCCCTCCCCAGACTCAGTGCCCCTGAACCAGCCAAGGGCCAAGCCGCAGGCTCAGCATCCCCTCCCCGCCCGGACTGCAGGCGGGAGCTGCGGGCACTCACGTTCGATCCCATCTTCCTCAGCATGAGCAGCACCCGCACCTTCTGCTGGATGTACATCTCCTCCGGACTCTTCCCGGGAGCGCCCTCGCGGTTCATCCCGGGCCGCTCTGGGGACGCTGCGGAGCGAGAGGCAGGCGGTCAGGACGGACTGCCCGAGACAGAGCTTCGTGGGAGAGTCAGGCGGCCCACGTCGCTGCAGGGTCTTGTTTCTGAGAGTCCAGAGCAGGTGGCACTTTGCCTGTTCTCCCGAGACCCCCCTCGCCCCGCCGTGGGCGGAGCTCAGCCCAGGGGGCCGAGGTAATCCAGACTCCTGGCCAGCTCCGCCTTCCGCCACGAGAGAGGGGCTACATGCCCCACGGCGTCCCAGCTTTCAAAGCAAGCAGCTCCACCAGGTCAGAGGCGGCCAGCTATGCCTTCGCTGGAGGAGCTGTGGGATCCGCACCCACCCCAATCCCCAAGGCCGCTCTCTCAGGCAAACCCCTGCCGAGACGCAGAGGCCAGCTCCCAACCCTCGATGGGGACAGGCGGGCCGGGGCTCTGGGGCCCCGGACCCAGGCTCACTGCCACCGCCCTCCCAGGCCACCCGCCTGTCCCGGCAGCTCCTGCAGCAGCAGCGGTGCCCAGGTGCACCGCACCGACCTGCAGGAAGTCCCAGGGTCTCCCCGGGGAGGAGCCAGCGGAGAGGAAGCCAGGCCGGAGGGTTAGATTACAGATCTGTAACTCCTGGATGAGTCAGAAATAACGCGGCAGCTGGTGGGGGAGGAGCCTTGGCAGCCCAGTGCCAGGAGCTGGGCGGGCGGGCCAAGAACACTCCTTGCACCATCCACCCATCCCTCGGGTGGCAAGCCCTGGACCAGCAGGCGCTCCCAGGCAGGGTGATCTGGGGAGGCGCTCTCTGTGCAAAGGGGGACTCAGCAATGTGCCAGCGCCTGCACAGCAGCTTCCTGGACGTCCCCGCCAACTGCGCGGGCCCCATACCCAGCAGAGGCCCTGGCCCTCAAGCCCACGCGACGGCCGGGGCTTAGGTAGCGGCCACACGCCTGATGTGGATGGTCCCCTTCAGGGCCTTCCCTGCTGCCACCGAAGCCCCAGGCTCCCTGGTCAACTGTCCACCGCCGTCTCCCTCCTCCGGCGCAGAAGAGGGTCTAACAGCGGGTCCCCGGGAAAGGCGGTAAGGCGCCTCAAGAATGGTCTCCGATGAGAGGCAGCCCCCGCACCCCGGACCAGGTGTGCAGAGTGCAGTGGACACCCTAATTTCCCAGCACAGCTGAGCGGGCAAGCTGGCGTCCGAGTTTCACTTCTCACGCTGAGCCCCCCCCCGCACCCCAAATGATCGTTACAAAAAAGCCAGGCAGATGACACCACTCCCCAACACCCAGCCTTTGCCAGAACCCCAGGAGGAGGCCGCCCTGCCCCTCCCTTCCTCCTCCCCTGCCGCTCTGCCTTCCCGGCCCCAGTCTGGTTCTAGAACATGCCAAGGAGCCCTTTTCCCCGGCAGCCTTTGCACCGAGTGCCCCCTGGGCCTACACTGGACTCCTTCCGTCCTTCGCCTCACGCCCAGCCGCCTTCCCAGGACGCCTTTCCCGGCAGCACAGCCCCAGCAGGGTCTGCACCGGACCCGGCCCTTACAGTCACGTAGCCCCGCTGGCCCAGTCTTCTGAAAGCACCTGCTTTTGTCTCTTCTCCCCCTCCCCCCTCGCCAACTTCCCAGCTTCGCTCACTGTGTCCTCCTGCACCCAGCACCGCGCCTGGGGAATCTGGGAGATCTGGGGGAGCTGGGGGAGCGGGGGAGCTGGGGGAGCCTGGGGAGGGGGGCTGGAGGAATACGGCCCTGGGGCTGAATGCAGCGCGGAGACACCAGCCTGCAGTGTCTAAGCTTCCCCATCCCTCGGACATCCACACCAATCAGGGCCAAATGTCATCGTGTTGAAAGAGGCCCAAGTACCAATGCAGCCTCCAGAACAGACTGGCTTTCCCCAAGGACTCTTGTTCCTGAGCAGCTGGCGTGCTGTGGCCTGTGTGTTCTCCAGGGGACATCTGAAATGCTCCCAGTTCCTCCAAACTGGGAGCGGGGTTCCCAGGGTTAAAGCTCCAATCCAATGTCCCAGCAGTTTGCGCTCTCCTTGTGAAAGACACGTGACTGGCCACTAGGTGTCGCCACGCACAAAAGAACCCGTGTTCCAGAGCCACAAGCCCTGTCCCAGAGCCAGCAGGCCCACCAGGCTCAAGCCCACACTCTGGCCCTACCCAGTGCCAGGCCCCAGAGCAAGATCTAGTCGTTCATCCGGGGCCAGTTCTTCTGGATGCTCACATCCGGGGGCCAGGGGTCCTGGCTTCACAGCGTGGGAGCCCCTTCCTCCCTGTCCCTTCCTGAGAGCCACAGCCACGCTTCCCCCAACAGAGATGCAGGCTCCGAACCGAACCAATAGGAGTGTGTGTGTGTGTGTGTGTGTGTGTGTGTGTGTGTGAGAGAGAGAGAGAGAGAGAGAGAGAGAGAGAGAGAGAGAGAGAGGAGAGAGAGAGGTTTTATTTTTCAGAATTTTGCTCTGTCCTATCCTCCGGCCCCAGGCACCCCCTACAGACAGATGGGTGCTCCATCACCTTCCACCACTGTGGCCTGTCCCACGGGACCTCCCGCCCTCACGCAGTGATTACCAAGTGGGGGCCTTACCGGGGGTCTCGGTGCCTGAATATGTCTTTGGGGCCAGGTTACTCCCAAGTCAGCACACTTCCCCAGCAGAGACTGGTTCTTACCTGTTTATTCTTGCTTCGGAGGAAGAAGATTCCTGTTATTTCTAAAAATTACGACCTCCCAGGATCCTTCCAGCTCTCGTATGAGCTGATCCCGCCCTGCCTCCTGACAGAGGGCGCGCCCAGGGCTGGATCTGGGGCAGAAGGTGGCCAATGAGCACACATTTCCGCCCTTCACGCTCCCATCTAAGCAGCCTAGGCGCTCACAGCTGGTTCAAACAATTTCCAGCAGAATGTGCAGCACGGGTGTCAGTGAGAAGCAAATGAATAATTGAAGAGAGCAGGCCATAATAACCCAGACAACAGACACTGCAGTCACTGGTATGCTGCCAGGTAGTAAAGTATGTTTGGGTTTGGTGCCGATCTACGCAAACATGCTGTTAGATTTTCATTACAAATTCTGACAAGCATCAGATCAGCTTCATTGAGAACTCCGATTCTCCCCTGTAGGGATCCAGAACTTGCCTCCATTAAAACGCAGCTAACTTAGACACCACTATTCACTCTGTGACTCAGCCGTGAGGGCCCGTGTAATGGTGCTTCTCTCTTAGGGTTCCCGGCTAGCCCCTGAACACCCCCTCACCTAACATGGTAGGGTTTCCATTCTAAATCCTAAGAAAATCTGTAAACTGCCCAATCAGAGACAGACTTGCTCCCTTTCTCAGAGATAGAACCTTCTGGAAGCTAACCAGGGAAGGCATAGATGAGCTCAAGAATAGAAAATGGAAATAAACAACTATCGACTACCCACAAAAGTAGTGAGGGAGCGGCCTGAGGCTATATGTTGAACCGTAGATAAAAGTGGAGGTGATTCCAGAAAATTACATCTGATTGGGATAAACCGAGGCACACACATTCGCTGCAGACACACAGGCATATTCATGCCCCTCACCACACACACACACACACACACACACACACACACACAAACACGCACGCACACACTCCTGTTGGTTCTGAGCCCGCATCTCTGCTGAAGGAAGGCTGGCTGGTATTGGACAACGCGGAAGGTCCCAGCCACAGGGAGGCAGGCGAAGTGACAAGAGGGGCCGTGGCCTGAGGGCACACACCAGCCTCTGCAGGGAGCTAACTCCACAGCACGGTCCAGCACAAAGCAGCCGGTCTCTCTGGAGGAGTCGGGAGATGGTGCTGAGGGACCGGGCGGGCGAGGGCTGCGGGATGGTGCGTGCAGCAGTCAGACCCACGCCGACAGCCTGCGCTCTGACAGGCACGCGGGGCCTGAATACACACACAGCTGCCTGCGCTCGTCTGTGTTTACAAAGTGAAGCTAACGCTGCGTGAACACCACACTTACATACACTGAAATACACATTTATCCCCAGGTGATCCCTGGGTAAGCTCAGGCTGCGCAGGCAGCAGGGGCTCCTGTAGATGCACAAGCCGCCTCTGCTCCAGGGGTCCCCCCAGCTGGCTTTGTCCATTAAAAATGTGACACATTGACCTGACCTGGGATGTGAACACACAATACAATGTATGGACGATGCGGTGCAGAATTGTGCACCAGAAATCTGTGTGATTTTGTTAACCAGTGTCACCCCAATAGATTCAATAAAAAATAGAAAATAGTCCTACCTGGCTTGGAGAAGCGGATAGAGTGCTAGCCTGCTGACTGCAGGCTCCCTGATTTGATCCGGTCAAGGGCACATGCCTGGGTTCGATCCCCAGTAGGGGGCATGCAGGAGGCAGCCGATCAATCATTCTCTCTCTCTCTTTTTTTTTAAATATACATTTTATTGATATTTTACAGAGAGAAAGGGAGAGAGATAGAGAGCTAGAAACATCGATGAGAGAGAAACATCGACCAGCTGCCTCTTGCACACCCCCTACCGGGGATGTGCCCGCAACCAATGTACATGCCCTTGACCAGAATCGAACCCGGGACCTTTCAGTCCGCAGACCGACGTTCTACCACTGAGCTAAACCGGCTTTGGCTCATTCTCTCTTATCATTGATGTTTCTATCTCCCTCTCCCTTCCTCTATGAAATCAATAAAAATATATTAAAAGAATTTAAAGTTATATATATATATATATATATTAAATGCTCACATTTGAAATGTGCGGTTACATTTGCATACAAATATAATACATTGTAATTGTGCTATTCATAGAGCTCCTATAAAATATCACTTCAGAAACTACATGTTAACAGCCTGAGAGTAGCCAGCAGAGCCGCACACGCACGGCGGGAATCCACCCTCTGAAGGAATGAGCGTCATTAGGGAGATTGGGGAAGGGAACGAGATGCCCTCACTTCGCAGTCACGGGCGCTCCCACCCCTGGTCTGAAGCCACGTCCCGGACACCCTGTCCCGGTCCTTACCTGCTTCTGGGAATTACCGTCAGGCAGACAGGCGCTCAGCTGTGCGGAGAAGGAGAAGGTGCGGCCCTGTGGAAACAGAACGTGGTCGGGGAGGAGCCGGGAGGCCCCAATGGCTGCCGCGTCCCCCGGAGCACACGCCCGTGCTGACAGGTACGGGCCGCGGGCGGGAAGCTCATGGCAACGGCCCTGCCGCCGTCCAGAAATACCTGTGTGTCTGGCCAGCCCAGGGGCCTGCACCGACACCTCCGGATGAGGCGCGGACTGCGGCTGTGCCTGCTGTCATTCCCACTAAAGCAGGTCAGCACACACCCTCCTCCCCCATTAGTCACCGGGCCCAGGAAGCTGTGCGGGGACCGGTGAGTCACTCAGGGGCGGCTGACCGGCCAGGCCCACACCGCACACGAAGGGGCACCCTCCGAACCGACCCCGAGCCAGGCTCAGTACCTGCGCCCCATCTCCTCTGTGCCCGTGTCTAAGCGTGCGCCATGTCTGTGCTTGGCACATGGAAGCATACACTAACATACCACACAGTGCAGATAACTTACAGCCTCCTCGCCCGGCCACAAAACCGCTGTGCCAAACACACCTCTTCCAGGGATCAGAGCACCGTCTCCTTGTCCCTGTCTCCCCCGCCCCTCATCCCAGGCCCTCGGCAGCTTCACTAACGACACGGGGACAAGAGGAGGCAACAGGGGGAGGCCCGGGGGACAGGCGGGGTCACCAGGGAGACTTGCCCTCGGGCTGCCACCCGGTCAGCCTCCTCCGCTGTGGCACGGACCTCAGCACCTGGGTTCAAGGTGGCCCCCGGCTCAGCCCTGCAGTGAGGACAGCCCTTTGAGAAACCTGCTCCCGGGGCAGTACAGACCAGGGAGCTTTGGAACCCCGTGTCTTCACAATTTCTGCGAGGGGGCCGAGGGAAACGTGTTTCCCATAGAAAGTGAGATTTCAGCAGCCCCTACAGGTAGACGTGTCTCAGCCTCTGGGTCTCTGTTCTGCGTACCCTTCAACCACCCATGGCACTTCAGACTGCCCTGTGGGAACAGATATTTATGTGGCTGATTGCTCTTTTATTCCCTAGATATCAAAGCACCCAAATGCCCACGCCCCCACATTCCTTCACAACGAGGTGAAGAGACACCTTCCCCCCTTCTCAGGGCTTTCCTTTCTTCCCTGACCACAGCGGCCGATTGGCCTCCCACTGTCCGCAGCCAGCACGTCAAACCCACAGGCCAAATAAACGGTGTAAGTGTATGTGGGCCACAGAAGGACAGAAGCTTCCATTTTCATAGAAACGTAGGCGTATTTCGATAGAGACATGCTGAATACAAAGGGCTGAATGGGTCATCGTTAACATAAAATAATAGGACATTTTAATAAAAATTAATATTTTTCCTTGAATATTAACTTGCCAGACACTGAATAAATGCACAAATTAATAAGTAGAATGCAAATAAACCTATTTTCTTGTTCTCCAAAAGCAAAATAGTTCCTGTTACGCACACCAAACAAGTCAGTCCAAGACTAATGGCGTGACCATCGGCTGCTAAAATGTTGGGTGCTGGTATCAGTGGAGAGAAACGGTGCGCCTGCGTGTAAGGAAATGGCTGCAACACGATTATAGTAATCAGTCATTACGAACAGTGTAGTTCATTATTAATAATTATGTATAACAGGATATTGTAAAAAGTAAGTTACAAAATTTCTATTAAAACATTTCTTACATGCCGGGCTGCAAAAATTTTTCACTGTGGGCCACATGCGACCCACGGGCCTCGAGCTTGACATGCTTGGTCTGCAGGCTCAGGCCCTTCCGAGGAGCAGAGGGGAGCCTGGCGTTCCTGACTTTAAGGGGAGCAGGGCAAAGGGGTGGTGGTCCCGGTGGACTGTCCGGGCCTCGGGGCCAGCCGTCCTACGTGCCGTTTTACGTGTCCCCAGTTCACAGCGCAGGAAAGCGGGGCCCAAAGCTGAGGGCCGGAGCCCGGGAAGGCGGCCCCACGCCCTCAGCTCTGCTCCGCCGCTGCTGAGCTGTGCAGCCTGGGTGGGTCACTGCCCCGTGGGCCCCGCATTCTGCCACTGCGGAAAGGCAAACATGACCTCTGCCCTGTCTTCCCCCGGGGACACGAGATGAGAGTTGGCTTCATGGGTACGAGGCCCGAGCAGTTAGAAGGGCCTCACTCTGGATTTAAGCTCTGCTGTCCCTGGCTTGAAATTCCTAATATTTTTTTTTGGCCCCACAAATTATATGGCTGGGCTAGATGAGAAAAGAAAAGTCACAGTGCTTTCAAACTGCCCGGAGCTCTACCACCCAAAGCAGACCCGGCACAGACGCACGGATGTGTGTGTGCACAGCCCGTGTCCGCTCTAAGAGCGGGCTGCAGAGGGGCCGACACTGAGCCTGCCTTCCAGGGCTGACCAAATGGCTGAGGAAACCGAATTACGCAAGGGGAACAAAAAACAATAAGACAATACGGATAACCAGCCTAAAAGGCAGACAGCTTCAGACACAGCATCCCGAGCACCAGCTGCATCGATGCGCTGGGCCAGCGCCTCCCTGAGCAGCTCTGAGGCGGGAGGAAAGAGCCGGGCCCAGTGTGAGAAGCCGCAGAGTAAGGGCATGGGCAAAGCTCTGAGAGAACACGGGGGAGGAGGGGCTGCCTGCAAAGAGCTCGGGGGGGGAAGACAGAGCTGGGTCTTGAAGGATGAATAGGAGTTTGCTGGTAGAGAAGAAGGGCAAGGGAACAGGCGCAGGGAACAGCCACCATCCGAACAAACAATTACTGAGCATCTATCTATACACGGTCAGACCCTGTGCTGGGCCCGAAGATACACAGTGAGCAACAAGTAATGAATGACCCCCCCGGGAGGAGTGGCTTCCGGCGAGCGGGGCAGGCGGGTGTTAAGTCACCGGGCCTTTGGTAAGAGTATAATGGAGCTGAAATATTCCAATTGTCTAGTGGGCCGTAGTCCTTGTAATTACACAAATACCACTGGTTACAAAACCCTAGAGCACTCAGTACAGTGACATGCTGCACAGTCCTGTAGCCCAGGAGCTGGGGGGGAAGTGCGTGTCGCCTCCAAATGTGTCTCTCTGGCAGGAGGATTATTTTAGGCTGGTGACCTTTAAGAAACAGGAACCTGGGAGAAGCTCCCCTTTATAAAGTGCACTTGCAGGTGTAAGGGGAGTCTCCATCTGAACCAGACACTGGGGATGACCTTACCTCAGAAACTCTGAGTGCGGAACTGAGATCTGCATCGCAGCCTCACCCTCCTCCGTACGTGCTTCTCCTGGAACCCTCCCACCGCTGGCGCCCCACCCCCCATCCTCTCCCGTCTTCCCCTGAAGATGGTCTTTAAGGTGGTGCTTCCACCATTCGGCCGAGTTACTCAGTTTTCCTGGGTCTCTCCCACGTATACAGGAAATACACGTAATTAAAGTTGCCTGACTCCTGTTAATCTGACTTTATTTACAGGATGCCTCAGCCAAGAACCCCGAAGGGTAGAGGAAGAATTACTTTTCCTCCCCTCCAGAGCCAGGGTGTGGAGGAGGCTGCACCACCTCGGCTTCTGTAAGTGCGCTTTGATATTCGCACAACGAAATCGCCTAACGATGCAGAACATATTCCTAACATTAAACAGTGCACGGTGTAGATGCCAATAGCACCCCCTCCCCCGGTTGTGACAACTGTGGCCGAACACAGGGTTCCACAGAAAATAACCCCATAGGGAGATCTGATCGTAAATTCCTAAGTGGCCAGGTCATGGTGGAAGTTAAGCCGCAGGCATAAAACTTCTTCAGTGAAAGCTTTATCTTTGCCTCAAGCAAGCCCTGTCAACTGTTTCTGTGCACCTAGATTAAGCCACCCTTAAGAGAACACATAATCTTAAAAAAAAAATTTTATTGATTGAGAGAGGAAGAGAGAAACATCAATTTGTTGTTCCACCTATGGATGCATCCCTGGTTAATTCATATTAATTAATTCGACCAGGGATCAAACCCACAACCTTGGTGTGTCGGGATGATGCTCCAAACAACTGAGCTACCTGGCCAGGTGAGAACAGTCTTGGTAACGCTCCTTCACCCATCCCCACTTGCTTTCTTGCACCTCCATGCAACCTTCCCTCCTTAGTTCCAAAAGCATAAAATAAACTGCCACTTAGGAAGTGTTTTTCTTCCTTCCTCCTTCCTTTCCTTTCCTTTCCTCTTCTTTCTTTTCTTTCTTTTTCTTCTTCTTCTTTTTTTTTTTTAGAGAGAGGGGAAGGGAGCTAGAGGAGGGGGAGAAAGAGAAAAACACTGATTTGGTTGCCTCCCACATGTGCCTTCACAGGGGCTGGGACGAACCTGCAACGGAGGTACGCGCCCTTGGCTGGGAATCGAACCTGTGACCCTTTGGCCCATGGGCCAGCGCTCCAACCACTGAGCCAAGGTGCCAGGCTAGGCAGCATTTTCTCAGTCTGCTGAGATCTTGCTTGCAGGCATATCTTCTGTTTGGCTTAAATACATTTTTTATAAAAATTCTTTACAGGCTTGGACATTCTTACATGGACACAAACAAGAATGTCTCCAAGATGCTGTCATATGTCCCCTAAGGGCAAAGTCACCTCTGGTTGTGATCAGCATTAATGAAATAGCTGACATTTTCTAGCTTATTATTAGCCACGCCTTAGGGTTTTGTTTTTTTAATACAAACTTTTAATAAGTTTATTTTATTGATTTGAGGATTTGAGAGAGAGAGGAAGGGGGAGAGAGAGGCAAGGAGGGAGGAGGGGGAGTGAAACAGAGAAAGAGAGGCTGGGGAGAGAAATATTGACTTGCTGTTCCGCTTATTCATGCATTCATTGTCTGACTCTTGTATGAACCCTGACTGGGGATGGAAGCTGAAACTCCCCAACAACGCTCTAACCAACTTGTTCTTTACCCTCCACTACGTGAATCTGTTCAGTCTTCACAGCAAACATCCCCATAAGGTTTCACACGTAAGGACACAGAGATGAGAGAGTAAACTGCCTGTGACCTCCCACCTAGCGAGTCCTACGTAGTTCTGGGGTGGGAGTCAAACCCGAGTTGTCTGGGCTCTTGCCCCCATGCTGCCCTGCTCTCCAGTGTACAAGCACACAAATATAAAATAAGCTCAGAGCCAGGGAGAGGGGCGCAAGCCTGAGGCCTGAGCTGCAGCTCTGGCTGGGGATCACATGGGGCGGCACCTCAGGTCCTCCAGCGACATCAGAACTGGGGCACCGGAGAATTCCCACCAGTTCCGCTCTCAGTAATTAAGCTGCAACTCTAGGGCCTCATGAACAAATGCCTTAATTAATACACATTTCAGCCTCCTCAGTCCAGAGCCAGGCTCAGCGCCCTCCAGCAGCATGAGCAAAGCAGGTCTAAGGACGGCCTGGGCGGGAGGGTCGGGCGTTTGCAGGACGTGGCACCATTCTTGGGGGATGAGCTCGGGATGAGGAATTTGTCCTGAGGTCGCCAGCCCCAGTTCAAACCTGACCCAGAGCTCCTTCCTGCGCTGGGAAGCCAGCAGCCTGCGGAACAATGCTAATTACTGCCAGGCACCATGTCAGTCACGTCCAGCGCACGTCTCATTTAATTTGAGCTCTCACAACAAGCTCGCAAGGTAAGAATTATTCTCATTTTAAAGATGATACAACAGAGGCTCAAGAGAAGGCAAATCACCTGTTCAAGGCCACAGAGCGGATAAGTGACAGAGCCTGTATGGAAATCCATGCTTTCTCTCCATCCTATTAGCCCCTCTGGCTCAGAAATATGTAGATGTGTTAGCCATTTTAATTGAAATTAAAATGAAGATCTACTTTACAGAAAAGAAGCCAGAGCCAAAACTACTGCCAATCAGAAAAGAAGGTAAGGCAGCAAATCAACCAAATACAGTGAATGGTCCTTGATGAGATCCTGGGAGGGAGGGGAAGGAGTCTTAAAGGTCATTATTGGGCCCAGTGCACGAATTTGTGCACCAGTGGGGTTCCTAGGCCTGGCCTCGGGATCGGGCCAAAACTGGCTCACCAACGTCCCCTGAGGGGTCCCAGATTGGGAGAGGGCACAGGCCAGGCCAAGGGATCCCACCAGTGCACAATCAGGGCTGGGGAGGGAGGCAGGAGGTTGGCCAGCTGGAAAGGGACCACAGGAGGGCTCCAGGGCATGTCTGGCCCATCTCGCTCAGTCCTGATCAGCTGGACCCCAGCAGTAACCAAACTACTGATCGGAGAATCTGCACCCCGGTGGTCAGTGCACATCATAGTGAGCGGTCGAGTGGCCTTAGCATATCATTAGTATATTATGCTTTGATTGGTTGAACTGTGACCACGCGACTGGACACTTAGCATATTAGCTTTTATTATATAGGATAATATTGTATCAACATTATACACTGAGTGGTCAGATTATTATGATCTCTGAACACATACTAATCTAGCCACTCAGTGTATATCTTATATAATAAAAGACTAATATGCAAATTGTCCCTTTGACCAGGAGTTCGACCAGCAGGCAGGCTGGCCAACTGCCCATGACCCCTCCCCCTGGCCAGGCCGGCCGATCCCGCCCATGCACAAATTCATGTACCAGGCCTCTATTACACACACACACACACACACACACACACACACACACACTGCACACACTGAGTAACCAGATTATTATGCATTCAGAGATCATAATAATCTGGCCACTCAGTGTATTGTTGAGTATGATGATTATACTGTGATTATGTTGTGAAGTATCCTGTTTCCTAAGAGATACAGGCTGACATATTTAAGGGGGAAATGCCTCAATGCTTGCAATTTACTCTCAATGGCTCAGGAAAACAAGTGTGTGTGTGTGTGTGGGGGGGTACACCTAGAGACAGAGAATGTGTGAGCAAATACCATTTAACATTGGTGCATCGAGGTAAAAGGCAGAGATAGGGGTGTTCACTGTCCTATTTCAACTTTTCTGTAGATTTGAAATAGAAATTAAAAGTCGGGAAAACATCAAAAAGCCACTGGGAGATGAGGCGTGGCAGTGGATGTGGCCCTGGATGTGCGTGGAACTATGTCTGTATCCCACCCGATCAACCACACCAGCCAGGGCTGGTGCTCCCGAGAGGGGAGCATCCGTGAAGCCCCAATACAGATGGGCCCCTCTTCTCTCTGGCCAGAGATCTGCTGGCCCAGGTCTGATTCCAGAACTCGCAACAGTTACCATGGATACCCTCAGAGCTTTGACCTGGTCCTTCACAGCAATGCAGTGCGCACACCACTCTGATGAAGGCCCTTCACGAAGCATCAGAATCAGATCCACCGGACCTGACCGAAAACAGCCCAGTAACAGCCAGGACATGGCCATCCTCCCAGCTGTCCCCATGACCCCAAGGAAGGTTTCAACCAGAACACTGAGGTTAGGCTAGACCTGGGGGTACACCCTCCTCTCCGTGGCGTGACTCTCCCCCTGAGCAAGCCCCACAGGCCACTCTTGCACGTGGCACCGCTTCGGCCTGGTGCCGGGCAGGCAGGCAGGTCCTGGCTGTCCTCAGTTGGGGGCAGTTGGAAATGTCCCAAGACATTTCTTTTTTATTTTTATTTTATTTATCCCAGAGAGGAAGGGAGAGGGAGAGAGAGAGATGGAAACATCAATGAGGAGAGAGAATGATTGCTCAGCTGCCTCCTGCACGCCCCCTACTGGGGATCGACCCTGCAACCCGGGCATGTGCCCTGACTGGAACTGAATGTGACTCCTGGTTCATAGATCGATGCCCAGCCCCTGGGCAGGGCTCTGGCTGTCATAGCTGGGAGGATGCTGCTGGGAAGGTGCCAGGCAGGTGGCTAAGCACCCTACAACGCCCAGGACAGCTGCCACAACGAGGAGGGGTCTGGCCCCATCCACAGCACTGAGGGAGAGGAACCCCGCTCAGCGCTCCCTCGGGGTGGCCACTGCGCCAGGCTGCCTCAGCCCCTCCAGGCCTTCCCATCTGCCGGTCCCTCGGCCTAGAACCCTCTCCCCCCCACCCCCCCCGCGACTGCTCACCTTTCTATCGGTACCGTATCCGGGCAGCCTGGACGCCTGAGTTTGCACACCCGCCCGAATTTCCTCCCCTCACAGCACTGCCCTGGCACGGCACCTGGGCATCTGCATCTCTGCTCCATCTCGAAGCCGGACGCCGCTGAGGGCAGGCCAAAGCTGGTCTGAAGGCCTTCCTAGGCCAGGCAGCCTATTCTCAGAGGCAGTTAAGGGACCCACATCACGTTACACAGAATTCTCACGCAGCTCAGAGCGGAGGGAGCGGGGCCTTTTCCCCAGGTCTCCAATGTTCCCGCGGCCCCTGGAGGCCAGGTCCTCGTGCTGAAGGGTCCGCACGGACGGATGCAGTGCTGCCGGTCACCTCTGTGCTGGAGCCACGGGGGGACCGAGAGGGTGTCCTCACCTCAGGGAATCTGGGCCTCGGGGGCACTGGAGGAGCTTGTCTGTGCACACCGACTGCTGGAGTGACTGCACTGGCCTAAGGCTCCTGTGTGGAACTTCTAGCATAACAATGTGCTGTGGTTTGGCCTGGTTCATAGAAAAAGTGACCTAACTCTGTCTCTCTGAGTCCGGAATTGGGAGAAACCCCCTCCTTACAGCTAAGCAGGCACCTGGCGGGCGGCCTGAAGCTCGGGGAACGCGGACAGGAGGGAGCTGGAGGTGGGGAGCTCCGCGGCCGGGCACCCCCATCTCCGCAAGTCATTAGCTCTGAGTTCCGACCCGGGACGTGCAGGTGGCGGTGTTACCTCCTCTCGCACAGCAGGCGAACAATGACGACAGGAGGAAAAAGGCATCTCTGACTGACTGTAAAAGGTTCTTTTTTCTCCCCGAGAACAGCTGGAGCCCTGGAACCTGGCCCCGGAGCCTGCACCGGGGAGTCGGGAACCAGCACCCACAGAACCAGCTCCGGAAGGCCTCTGACTCGGTCTGCCTGTGACCTGCGGCTGCTGGCAGGCTCCGGGGAGTGGGCAATGCAGGCTCCTGGCCCCTGCCTAGTTATAGGTGAATGTAGGGCCGAACCCTTGGCTCTCAGGGGGAGGGGAGCGCCCACCCCTCCTGGGCGCCCAGGCTGGGTCACCCTGGTGGGCTGAGCACCTGCAGAACCAAAAGCCGCCACGCAGCTGGGGGCAAGGACCTTTTCCTCCCCTGTGACCTAGACTGGCATCTGAGGTGCCCCCGCCTGCTGCCCCCGCCGCCCCTCACCGAGGGCGGGGTTCTCAAGGCGTTAGCGGGAGTCACCTGGAGGCTGGAAGGACCAGCTCCGAGCCTAGAATCCCCGGGAGGGAGCGTGGCCAGAGGGTTCACAGACCTTAGTCACCTTCAGGGAAGGAGGCCACCGAAGCACCGGCAACCCAGGGCAGTGCCAGATGTGGGGGCTTCCTTTGTTCTGCATGGAAGGGGGAAGGGACACAGTGCTGTTCATTTGCCGGGAGCTGCAAAAGGTCCCTCCACTGTGAGCCACACGGACACGCCACACCAAACCTCCCTCTCGCAGGGACAAGCCTGATCCCAGAGGCAGGCCCGGGCACGGCCCGCCCCGCCCTCCCGAGCCCAGCGCAGGCTGCTCCGCCCAGGAGTCACTGCCCTCCCCGCTCTCCCTCCGGTCCAGTCTCCCAGAACTGGGTCAAATAAGTAAGCTTCCGGAACCTGGGTCACTGCAGCCCCTCCGAAGCCAGGGTCAGGGCGCCCCAGGGTTCCCACTGCAACAAGTGGGTCACTAAGTCCATCGGGCTGCCGCGGGGCAGGAGCTCGGCCCCCAGCAGTGCATGCCCCCAGATCAGGGGTGGGCAAACTTTTTGACTTAAGGGCCACAATGGGTTCTTAAACTGGACCGGAGGGCCGGAACAAAAGCAACCTGACCATGCTGGCACTCTCCTCTTGGGCTGCTGGTGAAGGAGCGGAGGGGAGAGCAAGAGAACCCTCCGCTCTTTCGGCTCCGCGGGCCAGATAGAACAGCCGAACGGGCTGGATCCAGCCCGCAGGCCGTAGTTTGCCCACGGCTGCCCTAGATGGACAGGCTGCAGCCGCCTGGCCTCCAGAGCCGGCCCCTGCTCACTGTCAAGTTCTGGGGGTGGCTGTCCTCACTCCCCAGCTGATGAGCTCTAGGTATGGTCTCCTGCGTGAAATATCTCTAAACTCATAAGAAAAAGGTTTTAGCCTGGCTGGTGTGGTTCAGTGGTCTAGCATCAACCTATGAACGAGGAGGTCGAGGTTCGATTCCTGGTCAGGGCATATGCCCAGCTCCATCCCCAGTAGGGGGCGTGCAGGAGGCAGCAGATTAATAATTCTCATCACTGATGTTTCTACTAGTATCTCTCCTTTCCTCTCTGAAATCAATCAAAATATATTAAAAAAAAGAAAAGAAAATAGGATTTAGGAATACTGCCCTCTCTTCCTACAGGCTTTCAGTACTTAGGTATGTGCTAATTTGCATAAGAATATAGACATGTTTGGTTCTGTGGACATGGACTCTAAAAATACCCACAGCACTGCTACATTTGCAAGGGCTCCTCTCACCTGCGCGTCCACGCGCCACGCTGTTTGTTTGGATAACTGCTCTGCCGCCCGCGGGCTGTGGCCTCCCTCTCTCTCCCTCCAGCTCGCTCCGAACAAAAACAACCCGAGGAGGGAGGAAACCTCCCCAAGAGGCTGCTGAAGACCTGGTTTCCTTCCTTCCGAAATGTTGAACAGGCTGATAATCAGAATCAAAAATGTTTTAAACAAAGACAGCTCCAGAGCCTACACGTGCGTGTTCCTGTAACTCACTGGAGAGCCCTGGGGGGACGGGGGGGGGGGTGAGGGTGTCAGTAAACTGTCCCGTGGGAAGGCAGGAGGCGGGGTGGGGTCTGACCAGAGACCGTGCGCGCAGCTCTGAGGGGAACACTCCCATCGCAGCGCCTAATGCAGCGGGGCCACCAGTCTCCCGGAGGTGTGCTCGGGCCTCCGTGGAAAAGCTCAGACTCGTGGACAGGAATGGAATGGAGCCACAGGGTGGGAGGGCGCCAAGAAGCTGACCCCATTCCCAAGGGGTGGGGCATAAACACCAGACAGGCGCACCCAGATAGCCGGGTCAGGAGCCAGGTCCCCATCATCCACTCGTAATGACATCCCCCTTCCCAGAGCCCTAAGCCATCAGTCACCGAGCCACGGGAGGTGGCAGAAGCGCCCGGCAGGCCCGGCCTGTGAGCGCTCCCCTGGCTCTACAGCCAGCCCTCACCTGAGGCTGGCACACCACAGGGAACGAGACCCAGCAGTCTGACCAGCCCTTGGCCACAGACCCCCGCACACCTTGGCCTCTGGCAACAACGCTCCCCTGAGGGGGAAAGCTCCCGTCTACCGTGCTTCCCCGAAAATAAGACCTACTTCATGGAAACATAATGCATCCCCTGAAAATAAGACCTAGCGCATCTTTGGGAGCAAAAATTAATATAAGACACTGTCTTACTTTCGGGGAAACGGTAGGTTGGCTGAGCAGTTAGTTAGAGGCACTCAGTGTGGTGACGTTCCTGAGGAGGACGGCGTCTCGGAGAATTAGATTCCCTTGCAAATTTACTTGGGACACATACGGTTAAAAGAAAAGAAAACGAAACAGCAGGCATCAGTGCACGCCAGTTCTTACCTGCTTCTAGAAAAGTCGTGTGCCTGCCAGAAAGATACGCAATCATCAACAGTCCGGGTCCCAAAGAGACGAGCTCACCCAAGAAGGAGCCCCTGAGGGGGGCAGCGGGCCGGGCGCGCTCTAAAAAGGGCCAAGACCAGAAATCCAGGACAAGGCCCGGGAGAGAGGGCACAGCCAGGGGACTGAAACCAAAATAAACCCCAGGCGGAACCAAGCTGTTGTTCTTTTCTCCTCGCCTTTTTATTTTGAGAAATGTCAAAGCCACAGAGAAGCTGAAAGAACAGCGCGGGGAGCGTCCCCTACCTGCCCGCAGCCCCGCTGCTGACCCTGTGCCCTCGCCTCTCCTCTCTGCGCTGTGGTAGTGAGGTATGTGTGCTTTCATCCGGAGCCGCTGGGAAGGAAGCTGCCGGTGGCCCGACGCCGGGCTAAGCTTCCCCTACGGCCATTCTCCTGCCGAGCCGTTTTCCCCCAAGGAATTTAATACTGACCCATATCCATATCTCCCCATCTCTGGCCATTACTGTTTGTTTAAAAAAAAAAAAATATATATATATATATATATATATATATAATTTATTTTTTTTACAGAGAGAAAGAGAGTGGGATAGAGAGTTAGAAACATTGATGAGAGAGAATCATCCATCAGCTGCCTCTTGCACACCCCCTACTGGGGATGTGCCTGCAACCAAGGCACATGCCCTTGACCGGGATGGAACCTGGGACCTTTCAGTCCACAGGCCGATGCTCTATCCACTGAGCCACACCGGTTTCGGCCGTTACTGGTTTTTAACCCGGGACCCAATGGAGGGTCTCAATTGCATTTGGTTCTCGTGCTCTTTCACCCCCTGCAGCCTAGAATGGCTCACCAGCTTCTCCGTGTCTATCACGACACTGACCTGTGGTGGAGTCCAGGACAACTGGATTTGTCCAGATCAGAGGAAGCATTATGGCAAGAAGCTGCAGCTGATGCTGCCGACGCCCCACTGGAGGCACACAATGCCGGCTTGCCCCGTTTCTACAATGTCGGGTTTGATGCCTTGCTTATGGAGCAAATTTTTAAGTTTAGAGAAGCGAGAAGATGTAGATCAGAAGAAAACAGAAAAACAACAGTGGGATAAGGAAAAATATGAAATAAAACCTAGAAGTGATTAAAGAAAAGATTTAAAAATCTGATTATATAAAAAGAAAACTCTCTGCCTAAAGAGGAAAAAACACATAATCGAAAGAACAATGACAAACTGTGGAAATATGTGTAGCATATATCACAGCTATGGGATAAATTTCCTTAATATATAAATAGTACCTATAAATCAATAAGAGAAAGACGGCCAAACCAAGAAAGAGATGGTCAAACAATAGATTATTCATAAATGGCTCTTTAAGATGTGATATGATGTTTTATTTCCTCATAAAGAAAATGCAAATTAAAATTATAATATGCCACTTTTCACCAATCAGATTAGCAACAATAAAAAAGTTTAGCAACAGCCCTAGGGTGTTTGGCTCAGTGGAGCGCCAGCCTGTGGACCAAAGGGTCCTGGGCTCAATTTTGGTCTAGAGGCACATGCCTGGGTTATGGGCTCAATCCCCAGCAGGGGGCGTGCAGGAGGCAGCCGATCAATGATTCTCTCTCATTATTAATCTTTCTCTCTTTCTCTCTCTCTCTCTCTCTCTCTCTCTCTCTCTCTCTCTCTCTCCCTCTCCCTTCCTCTCTGAAATCAGTAAAAAAAAAGTAATTAAATTTTTAAAAAATTTCTACCAAGGTATTCTTGTACAATTTTAGTGGGTATGTAAAACGTGAGATTCTCCATGAAGGTCAATTTGGCAAAACTAAAAACTGAAAAAGATATACCGTTTGCTCTAACAATTCAGCCTGAAGGAATTTATCCTATAGATCTGCTTACACAAATGCACAAAGATATGTGTTTTAGAATCTTCCTGGTTCATACTAACAAAAGAGAACTTAAGTGCTCACCAACAGTGGACTAGTTTTTTTTTTTTTTTAATTGATATTTTACAGAGAGGAAGAGAGAGAGATAGAGAGCCAGAAACGTCGATGAGAGAGAAACATCGACCAGCTGCCTCTTGCACACCACCCACCGGGGATGTGCCCGCAACTAAGGTACATGCCCTTGACCGAATCGAACCCGGGACCTTTCAGTCCGCAGACCGACGCTCTACCACTGAGCCAAACCAGTTTCGGCAAGTTTTTAAAAATTAAAATGTAACCAATCAAAAGAATGTCATGAAACCATTGAAGTGAGTGAGATAGTTCTAAATGGCCTTAGACAAGTAACTTAATCTCTCTGTGCCTCAGTTTACTCATCTGCAGACTGTTGGCAATAACAGTACTTAGTTCATAGAGCTGTTGTGAGGAGTGAATGAGTTGATATAAGTAAGCACTTTCAGCGATGGCCACAGGAAATGCTGCAGAGGTGTTAGCGGGCGGTGGTGGCGGCGGTGCTGCTGGTGGTGGTGGTGGTGGTGGTGGAGGTGGTGGTGGTGGTGGTGCTGGTGCTGCTGGTGGTGGTGGTGGTGCTGCTGGTGGTGGTGGTGGTGGTGGTGCTGGTGGTGGTGGTGGTGTGGAGAGTTCTAGCACTTACTGCTCAGTGGAAGAAGTGAAGGTGCGGAGCACTGTGTTACCGTATGAGACAAAGCAGTGCATGTCAGGCCTGTGTGCGGCCGCCCGTGTACACATGCAGATGCCTCTGGTGAAGATGCACAGACGGCTAGCGCGGTCTCTTTCGGGATGGGAATCGGGAGGAGGAAGACGGTGCCCTCCATGTAGCCTTTGAATTCTGGACGTGGTATGCATTACCTGCTCCAAAGAATGGTTTTCCTTTTAAAGGAAGCGGGGTGCGGTCAGAACATGAGGACAAAAGAAAGATCTTTTCTGGGAGGTCGCCAGTCGGTGCAGTGCCTGGAGCTGAGCATTCGAGCCCCCCCCCCCCCCCTCTGCTCACAGGCCTAGGAGCATTCTTCGCTCCCAAGAGAAGGAAGTGAGGGGGCAGCCACCACCTGGGCAGCCGTGAGGCGATGGGCACGTGCTGCCTGGCAGGTGGCAGCGGCAGCCTCACACCAGAGGGGAGGGAGGAGGGGCATTTGTTTTGGTGACTCCACTCCACCCTGTCCCACCACAAGCTCCGGAAGGCTGCTCCGAGCAGGAAAACAGAGCCAGGCCCTGGACAGACGCCCCCACGGCGGGCCTGCTGCCTGTAAGCCCCACCAGGTCCACTAAAGATCACTGGCGCCCGTCTTCCCACAACCCCAGTGCCGGCCAGAGAACACCGTGTGCCTCAAAGGCCACGGGGCAGTGCCAACAGCGGGGACAGACACGGGGGGGGGGGGGGGGGGGGGCTGTGGCCGAACAGCCTCTGCCTCAGCCGGAAGCTCGCTCACCTCAGCGGTTTCCCTGCCTCGCCTTTTGCTGCTTCCTTTGTAAATGGATCATCGAGGGGCTCTTAACCACCTCTTCACCAGATTAAAATCCCCAATCACGTGGGCAGTACCCACAGCTCCATGCACTTAGAGCAGGCTCCCTCCACCCCAACCACACTCAGAAGAAACATAACATTATGAAAATCAGGAAAATCATTCAGATCTCTCCACCTGCAGAGACACCAGAGGGCCCGGGTCACGTTCCCGTTCGCATGCCCGCGGCAGAGGGTGACCTGCAAGCAGGAGGGTGTGTGGGGGCCGGGCTGCCTGGGGCTGGGACCTTGGTCTGGGCGGGGAGGCCAAGGCTGACCTTTGGAACCGCCCGGTGTGCCCGGTGACTTCGCAGGAAGGGCGGGGCGGGGCGGGCATTGTGAGAGGTGTCTGAGCCCAGAGGGACCCTGACCCCCACGGGGAGCTCCCTGGCCGCATCCGGACGCCGGACAAGGCGGAACTTCATCTGCCTCGGGGTGTTTTCGGTTCGGGGACACGGACCACAGAATGCCACAGCAGGAAACATGTGGGCTGGAGACTCAGGAGATACTCAGGCCTGACAAACCCTTAATTGGAGCTGGTCTCCAAAAGCCTCCCACCCCGCTCTCCACGTGGGAGGGATGTGAAAGTGGGTCACATTCTCCCTGTGGGCAGGTCTAGGGACGGAGTGACCCGGTCTCCTTGCCGAAATGTCCAGCCATTTCCTCCTGATCAGAGGTGAGTGATTCTGGGGCCCCAGACTGAGGGGGCAGCTGACTGGCACCAGGAGGACGGGGCATGTCGGGGTCTGGGTCAGTAACATGGCCAGCAGCACACCACGCTGCCCTGGCGCCTCCCTCCCCGACGTGGGCAGCCGCCTCTGCCAGCCTCTGCCCTCTGCACCCAGGCCTGGCCGGAGGGAGCGGAACGCTGCGTGCTTTCCCAGGAACTGCCGGGCCTCCCGGCCTTGCTCTCTGAAGGGACCCGGGGCCTGGCGCTGGGCTGACTCAGTGAAGCAAGAACCTTCCCACACCCCACTCTATGCACACTGACCCCAAACGGGGTACGAGGACACGGGGGTCCACAGGCATCAGTCTTTTCAGGAACACGTGAGCATGCTGGAGAGCCCCACGGCCACCGCACAGCCCACGTGCCACCATACGCCCGTTTACAAGTTAGCGGAGGGAGACCCATTGGCAGGGAGAGAATTCCGGAGAGACAGGTCTAGCGGTTATTCATTCGAAAGGCACAAGATTGGTGGCATCGCTTCAAAACACTCTGGAAGAACCCACCCCCTGATCTTGAGCTCTCCCTGACTTGAACTCCAGTGACACAGGCTAAGGCCTTAAGTGGAAATGGAGTTCTTACTAACCACGGCCGCCAGGCGTGAATGTTAATACATGTGCCCACCCCGAGGGCAGCTTTTGGTAAGTGGGGCACAGAAGGGCTCTATTCTGGGAAGCCAAACCCAGCCCTTCACCTTCAATGCCCGCCCGGGCAGGTCCCCGTGGGGCCGAGGTGTACCCCTGGAAATTATATCCTGGCCTTCCCTGAGTGCAGAACACTCACCGGCAGGCTGCGGCTTTACTCACACGGCTCCAGCTAGATCATAAGCTTCTCTGGCCCTAGACCGTAAGGGAAAAATCTTTTCACCCTGCTCACCAGAAATTCCCAGGGGGACCCGCACTGTGATCAAAGCTCAGTAAATATTTATTAATTGAATTAATGAATCTTTGGGAGGGAGGGAAAGAAGGACAAAAGGAAGACAGCCATTGCTCCTTGGATCTCTGTGTTTGGGGCTTTTTTAGGAAGACATCACAGGCAGGATTAGAACCCGAGCCCTTTAACCCCTTCCCTGCCCTGGTCTGAATGGTCCTGGACCGTGTTATGACACGTGGCCCACACACCTGCGTACAGAAGCCCGCACCGTGCAACATGACCGTGAAGAATGGAGAAAGACTCAGGACGCTCACTCGCTGAGAAACTTCAGGAGGAGGAAACGAGGTTTGGGTTAATCACGCACCTTCCCCGCTGGGCCTGCTGTCTCCCCTTTAACGAGGCTTCGCGGAGGATCTGGGCCTAATGGGTCTTTAATAACTGAGGCTGGAGCCCGGCACCCTTTCATAAAGAGGTTCAAAGCACCTTGGCTCCCACACCACAATGGCCCTGCGAGCTGGGAAGGCACAGGTATCATTATCCAGTTACCGTTGGGGAAGGAAGGCAAATGGAGGTTAATTAGCTCGCCCAAGGTCAGGAGAGACAGGGAAGGGCGTAGGATTCCAGCTCTTTGCATCAGCCAGGGAGCTAACTCTGGACCCTGATGCCACCCCGCAGGGCCTGGGCGAGATCCTGTTCTCTGTCCTTCATGCCAAGGAGCAGCGTCTAACGGGTGCTCAGCGCTCACGGGGCTCAGGCCCTACCTACGTCCTCGGTTTGAATCTGACTCTGCTCCCCACTAGCTCGACCTCAAACAAGTGACTTCGCCTTCCCAGGCCTCAGCTTCTGGATCTGTAAAAGGTAATAATGGCGTGTACCTCAGAATCGACGGTGAGGATTAAATGAGATAATGTATGTGAAAGGCCTCTATCATTCATTTCCCAAATGAGCACATATCACTCTTGTAATTAAAAAAAGAAACACAAAACACAGTTACTTGAGAAAGTGGGTGCGCCCACAATGTCTAGTTTTTACGAGGCCACAGATGATGGATGACTGACCAGCATTTCGCATCCTGCCGATGAGATGCCCCGGACCCTGACGGTGACTTACAACGCAAGAGTCCTATTCGATTCCCGCGAACTCCTGTCGGCCTCTCAAGGTTAAGAGCAAGTGGCACATGGAGATGCCTGGACGAGGAGCTGAAAAGCTGGCCAACGGCACCCAGTCTAAGGAGGCCAACTCTGGATTCCTGGCGAGCTGGAGCCCTCGGTCTGAAATGCCATTCTCTGAGTGCTCTGCTGAGCGTCCCAGCGCCACCAAAGATAGCCGTGCTTTCTAGGTACCACTGTGCCCGATCAAGTGACCAGACAGTGAGTGTGGCCCAGCCCCCTAGAGGGCCTGGTATCAGCAGGAGACCGGAGGAGAAGGGTGTGGGGAATGGGAGGGTGGCAGAAAGCTGCCCTGCCAACTTGGTATTCCCCCAACGGAGACACGGTGACATGTTAGTGTGTGGGTGTCTTTGGTGAACGTCTGAAGAATAATAGCAAAACTCCAAGGTTACTTTAGAGTCAATACCAAGGTAAAAAGCTTTAACTCATGAAGAAGCAAGAAGAGAACACAGGACATACCCTTACATAGGACACCATGCTAAGATCTGGCAATGCTCATTCATTCAACTCAAGGACTGTTACTGATCACTTACGGACTGGGGGGAAGGAAGGCTCAGCGGAGTCTGCAGGACACGCAGGCACATGCCTGCACCTTCCCCAACTCGCCAGTGGCCCCATATCTCCCAGGTATCTCGGCCAGAGAAATGAGGAACTTGATGGGAAGAAACCTGTCAGTGCTGCCCTCCGGCCTCCCAGAGTCCTCCACGGACAAGGAGAGCCCGCTCACGGCTCGCCCTGATGCCCTGCTCTTTGCCAGATGGACGCCAGGAAGAATGCCTGCGCAGTGATTCCCACTGCTCAGGATTAAAGAGTCAGGTCCAAACTCCTCCCTGTGGCCACAGCGCTTCACCCACCTCGCTCCAGTCCCGCTGGGCTTACTGCTCCTGCTGTCCTCTCTGCCCATCGACGGGGTGTCCGTTCCAAGTCACCTCCAAGAGCTAAAGTTATGACCGAACCCTCACCCCAGTTCCTCTCCATCTCATTGCCCACTTTTATTCTCCCTGTATCTCTTTTCACCATTCTAGGTTATTTGGTTCACTTGTCTGTTTACTGGCTGTCTCACGACAATATAAACTTCATTAGACCATGCGTCTTGGTGATCTTGTTCTTGGTTACATCCCGGCACCCAAAACGGTGCCTGGCACTCAGTAGGTGGTTCAATGAATCATTCAACTTAACAAATATTTGCTGAGGACCTACAAAGTTCAGGCACTGAACCTTAACAGTAGACACACACACAAAATAAGAAAGACAAAATCTCTGCACCCAAAGAGCTTAAATTCTGTTGGGAGATCAGATAAGTAAATAATGGTGAAATAATAGCTGCCACTTACACCAAGCAGGCACTCAGTGCTGTTCTAAGCTTCTGGTAGGCGTTACTTAATTTAATCCTCCCTTCTTTCAATAAGGAAAGAAGTATTATTATCTTACAGATGGGGAAACTGAGGCACGGGGGGTCAAGTTACATGGTGTAAAGAAGTTTGTGTCGTAGGATGCCACGCAGCTCATGATGGCAGACCTACATCCAGGCCAGCAGCCGTTCCTCGCAGGCAGGCTGGAGAGCAGAGCCGCCCGGGAGGGGCTGCGCTGTCCCGGGAGCTGTGAGACGGAGACGGCTGGGCTCCCCGGGGCTACACACCGGATGAGGAGAAATCTGGAAATCTGAAGGGAAGTGAGGTCTGATGGAAAGACAAGGAGGGACAAGGGTCAGGAGTGCTGGCTTCTAGTTGCTGTGAAACCCCCAGGCCCATCAACCAATACCTGATGAGTTGACTTTTTGTGCAGGACACTGACTGAGGCCCTGTGAGAAATGCAAAGATGAACCCGATAGCAATCCTGAAACCAGTAAGCTCCGAGTCATGCACGCACACATGGAGCTGAAAGAGGCGGAAGGTGGAGGGTGCCATAAGAAAAACATACGAACTGCTGTGGGATTTCAAGAGATCCCACATTCAGCCTCTTGGGGCACAGATCCCCAACCATTCAGCCTCTTGGGGCTGGCCTCCGTAACCCCTGAGGTCTTCAAATTCTGACGTGTTCTGACAGCACAGGTTGGGAGCGGCATGGAGATCAAGTTTTATTCTGTCTCATAGTACAAGTTCATGGCCATTGACCTTGTCCATGTTCTCCTACCTAAGAGCAGTTCCAGTTTCTTGGGGCGGCATCTTACAGCAGCGAAGGGCTGTACTGCTCTCATTTAAATGCGGCTAGACGTGGGCACAAAGCCTAGCCTATGTGCCCGCTCCACTGCCCTCTTTCCATCAGGGAGGAGGCAACCCTCCTGTGGGAATGGTTATGTCGTGGGGACCACCCCTACTCCCCTTGTTCACCTTTGTACCCCTAGAGCTGGGGTGGGGAACGTCCCGGCCACGGGCCATATAAGGCCTGAGAAACCATTTGGTCTGGCCCAGCCAAGGCATTAGGGGTGAGTTAATGAACTGTTTGACCAAATTAGCCTGAGCAGGCTAATTTTTATTTTTATTTTGTTCATTCATTTATTTTTTTAATCCTCACCCAAATATATTTTTCCACTGACTTTCAGACAGAGTGGAAGAGAGAGGGAAAGACAGAAATATGGATGTGAGAGAAACACATCAATTGGTTGCCTCAAAGATTTGACACAAATCTTTGTCTCGTGGAGCTGACACTACGGGGGACAGACAGACATACCCCTGACCAGAGCCTGGCTGCGAGGGGAGAAGCCTACCACCGAGGTGTGTGCCCCTGACCGGAATCAAACCCTTCAATCCGCAGGCCGGGGCTCCATCCACTGAGCCAAACCGGTGAGGCTAAGAATATATATTTTTATTGATTTTTTTTAGAGAGAGAGGAAAAGAGTGGGAAAGAGGGATAGAAATATCGATGAGAGAAAAGCATCATTGATTGGCTGTCTTCTGCACGTCCCCTACTGGGGATCGAGCCCACAACCTGAACAGGTGCCTTACTAGGAATAGAACGGGTGACCTCTTGGTTCCTGTGTCAACGCTCAACTGCTGACCCACACCGCTAGGCAGCAGGCTAATTTTTAAAAATATATATATTTTATTGATATTTTACAGAGAGGAAGGGAGAGAGATAGAGAGCTAGAAATGTCAATGAGAGAGAAACACCGACCAACTGCCTCTTGTACACCCCCTACTGGGGATGTGCCCGCAACCAAGGTGCATGCCCTTGACCGGAATCGAACCTGCAACCCCTCAGTCTGCAGACCAATGCTCTACCATTGAGCCAAACCAGTTTCGGCAGCAGGCTAATTTTTAAGTTGGTAATTTTGTCTGATGTTATAAATATCCAAAAGGCCCCTGGCAGAAAAAAGGCTCCCCACCCCTGCCCTAGAGAGCCTGGCACAGTCTGGCTCACACCAGGTGCTGAGTAAGCTTCGCTGGGCTACACCTGGGCACGGTCCGGTCCAGGAGTCCTCGGCTTGACACAGGAATCTCCGTGGATGTTCCATGAAGGTTTGCCTTACAGCTCGGCTTCTCCCAGGGGAGCAGACTGGTCCCTCCTCTTGGCTTTCACTGGCACCACGCCGGTGCCCACGCCCCCATCACCGCCTGCCAGCAGCTGGTGGTACCCCTGCTTCTACGTGTGCCTCTTGTAATCCAGTCACGGCAGAGCAGCCACATCGATCTTTGAGAACTTAGATTTAGATCTTATCACGTCTACTGAAAATCCTCCAATGGCTTCTAACTGCACGTGGAATAAAACCCACACTGGTCCTTCCCGTCTTCACAGCACGCACGGATACTGAAATTAAATTGTCTGCTCATTTGTTCACTCCCTCCTCTTTGGAAAGGGGGCCACAGGGGGGCAGGGGACCCCATGCTTGGCCTCGTGCCTGACAAGTAAGCACTCACTGGTGAATGGATGAATCTCTAGCCCTTATAGGCAACTTGTATTTACAAGGACCACAAACTCCACCCCGAAACCATGAATGGCACACTGGCATTTCACAGCGGGCACCTTTAGGATTCAGTCCTGTTTTAAGGGACAGGAAATCGGTACCTATGGATACTTTCATGGCCCCAAAGATCAGGGTCACTTACCGTCCAAAGCCAGGAACTAGAGCCCAGCAGTTGTCGCAGGAAGCTAAGCGTCAGGGTACTGGGGACCAGCACCTCAGTACAAACTCCCGCTTGCCCCGGGGTCCCTTACCAACACACCCTGTGCCTCAATTTACCCAGCAGTCAGCCAGGCACGCTCCCCTGACTTGTGAGCGGGCGGGGACGCAAACTAACAGCTCCGGCATACTTAGATCCCCAGATAGAAGGTGCTGCAAAGCCACACATCTCATTTACCCCCACACTCTTGATTTGCTGCCAACACGGCCTCCTCGGCCTTCCCGGGGCCAACCTGACAGCAGGCGCTGCTCGGACGAGTTCAGCACACAGAGGAAGGGGCGCGGGGGCCTAACAGGGTGGGAGTCCAGAGCCGTGGGTCTTGAACACCGGATCCCAGAAAAGGGAAGGTGGCTGGGCGGGGGGTGATGGGAAGGAGGCCAGAAGCGCCGTTTGGGGCTCCGAGTGGTTAATTTTGCGGGCTCGCCCACAGCTGGCCGTCCAGGTGAGACACGTGCCCACAGTGTACACCTGGCAGGAACACTGCCGGGAGGGGCGGACCGGGGAGCCGGTAGTTGGGCAAACTGGAGGGAGAGAGGGAGGGAGGGCGGGCAGCCCGGTGGCCAGCCAGCCCGTGGCAGCGGTCAGTTTGGGGGAATATGGAGGAGCCCCGCGCACAGGGTCAGGATGCTGAGCGGGGCTCCGGGGAGGGGGGAAGCCAGGACGCAGGACCCGGAGCGCTGACAGAGGTGACAAGCCGCCGGCGCGGCGAGGCGAGCTGCGGGGCGGGGGCCGGGACACCTGTGGAGGCGCCTCCGCGGCGGCGAGGTGAGGACCCCGCCGGGGGTCTTCGCGGGGCCGGCGAGCGGCGGCGGGGCGGGGGGGCAGCGGCGGCCCGGCGGGGCGAGGAGGCCTGGCCCAGACCTGGGCGCCCCGCGGGGGCCCGGCCGGCGGGTCCGAGCGGGGTCGGGGGTGCCCTCCGCGGCCCCTCCCCGGGAGACAAAGGGCCGGCGGCTGCCCCGATCCCGGGGGCGGCGCGGCCCGGGCGCTACGGGCGCGGGCCGGCCTCGGCGCTTACCTGGGCCGCCCGACCCGGCCGGCCGGCGGGGGCTGCGGGTCCGGGCGCGGCGCGCGGCGGCCTATTCCGGGGCGCGCTCACCCCGAGCAGCCGCGGCGGCGGCGGCGGCGGCGGCGGCGGCGGCAGCGGCAGAAGCAGCGGGAGCGGCCACCTCAGCCTCCGCCTCCCGCTCCGTGAGTCACCGCAGCGGGGAGGGAGGGAGGCGCCAGGCCGCCGGAGGAGGGACCGGGGGAGGGGGCGGCATCGGGCTCCGCGCGGGCGGCGGAGGCGCGGCTACGGCGACGCCCCGCGCCTGGGGCGGGGCCTGCTGGAAGGGGCGGGGCCAGGGGCACGCGGGGACGCTCATTGGTTACACCGGCTAGTGGGCGGGGGCGCCTTTTGAGGGGCGGGAGCTGCAGCGTGTTTGGGGACGCTCATTGGGCACTTCGAGTAAGGGGAGGGGCCACGGGATGGGCGGAGCTGCGCTCAGAGCACAGGGGAGGGCGGGACCGGAGGTGGGCGGGGCGGAGGGGCGGGGACTCGGGGGAGGCGGCCCGAGGGCGGCGCCGGGGTTCACGGCGCCGTCGCGGAGGTGAAGCAACTTTGTGAGCCCCTCGCTGCCCCGGGAGCGCGGCGATCCCGTGAGAATAATGGCCTCTTCCACACGCGGGTCCGTGTTTGAAAACCGGAGCTGCCAGGCCGGGCGGAATCCCGGTGGGACCGGTTCCCCCAGCGCCGCTGAGAAACCGGAATGGACGCGGCCGCGGGGCTCTCCGAGGCGTGGTCTCCCCGAGCCGGAGCGGTTAGGCCCGCGCTGGACCTGGGGGCCTAACCGAGCTCCGCGAAGCCCCGAAGCCCAGGGACGGGCCTCCGCGGGCCCGTTAAGCTTCGAATGTCGTGTGGATCGGCCAATCCCAACGAGGGCGTGTTCCTCGGGGAAAGGGACCGGGTTTAAAATGTTCCTGCAGAAAGTCTGACCCCGCTTCCTGGCTCTCTGGGGAGCTCAGGGAGGAACTACCCGTTATAGCAAAATGTAAGTGGCTCTGCGCCCCCACCTTCCCCGTGAAGGGGGTGCGTGCGTTTGAGTGTGGTCTCCTGTTGGACATGTAATGTAACAGTCACACAGTGTGGCACTGCCTGCCATTCGAAAGCCCTCCCGCCCCTTCCCCCCCACCCCCATTTGTCTCATCCTCTCCACTTCCCTATGCAAGGGAGACATGAATGGAATGAGGTGCTTTTTTTACTTTCCTGGGTTTATTTTCTGAAATGTCCATACTACTTTTTGATTTAATACTGTACTGTAGTTACAATTGAGGAATATTTTAATTTTTTAAAATAAAGCACTTTTTAAAAATATATATTTTATTGATTTCTTACAGAGAGGAAGAGAGAGGGATAGAGAGTTAGAAACATCGATGAGAGAGAAGCATCCATCAGCTGCCTCTTGCACACCCCCCACTGGGGATGTACCCACAACCAAGGCACATGCCCTTGACCGGAATCGAACCCGGGACCCTTCAGTCCGCAGGCCGATGCTCTATCCATTGAGCCAAACCGGTTTTGGCGGAATATTTTAATCTTATAAAAATTCATTAAGTTACAAATTCCAAAAGGTCAGAAATAGATCCTAATCCAGTTTATATCCCCATCAATGACCAGACTACCATGCCCATAGCAAGAGCTCAATAATATTGGCCAATACAAGTGTACCAGCTGGCCCTTCACGTTTTCCAGAGCATGCCAATGCAAAAAACAAAAAAAAACAAAAAAACTTACACTTTCAAATTATTTTTATGTAAAAAAATAGCCATTTAAACAAATAAAATAGAAAAAGTTGTCTGCTATTCTAGACAACAATGTATAAATCATATTTCTAAAAATGTTATATGCTTAAGGAGGAATGCATAAAATGAAAATGTGTCAGCGTAAAATGGATGCTTTTCCTTTGTTCCAAAAGTTCAGAAATATGGTTTTTACAGTTCAAAATTATAATAAGTTCATCAACATAGCCAGTGCCTCAACTACCCCATGACTTAGAACTGGAAAATTCTGCATTTCTAGACAGCGGATTACTTCAGGATAATTAAGGCTCCACCCATCTGTAGGGTCTTAGAATGGAACACTGAGGGCTTAGGAGACAGGGAACATCTGTCACTTCTGACAGCCTAGTCCCTCCTCTTCTCCTTAGGGAATGGCCCCTCCCTCCCTTCTCCCACCCAGAGGTGCTGGCGAGGTTACAATTACAGTATCTACACCAGTGCTTCCCAAGGTGGGCCACACCACATGCCCCATGGGGGGAATTTGATTTTTATGTTTTTTAAAATATATTTTATTGATATTTTACAGAGAGGAAGGGAGAGAGATAGAGAGCTAGAAACGTCGATGAGAGAGAAACATCGACCAGCTGCCTCTTGCACACCCCCTACCGGGGATGTGCCCGCAACCAATGTACATGCCCCTGACCAGAATCGAACCTGGGACCTTTCAGTCCTCAGACTGACGCTCTACCACTGAGCCAAACTGGTTTCGGCGGGAATTTGATTTTTAAGGGGGCCATTCGGGAATGAGTATTAACTGATTTTTTTTCTTTTCTTATGGTTCTAGGGGCCTCATATACAGTATATAAATATATATTGTGACATTTATGCATTTCAGTTCTCTTATGTTTTAAAACTTTATTTGCTGTTTTCCATATCGCTTCATATTATTATTTTTAACAATTTCTTATTTCTTCCTCAGTACTTCAACTGTCCTTTTGTTCTTTCATTTTTCTCCGGATGCCATGTTTTTTGGAAACTTGCGTAGACCAAGTTATGGCCTTTTATGCTTCCTCCACGTGAATAGGAGTTCACTTTTTAAAAATATATATTTTTATTGATTTCAGAGAGGAAGGGAGAGAGAAAGAAACATCAATGAGGATCATTGATCGGCAGTCTCCTGCACGCCCCCTACTGGGGACAAAGCCCATAACCCAGACATGTGCCCTTGATCAAAATCGAACCCAGGACCCTTCAGTCAGCTGCAGGCCCAGGCTCTATCCACGGAGCCATAGAGCGTTGGCCTGCAGACAGAAGGGCCCCAGGCTCTATTCCAGTCAAGGGCATGTACCTTGGTTGCGGGCACATCCCCAGTAGGGGGTGTGCAAGAGGCAGCTGGTCGATGATTCTCTCTCATTGATGTTTCTAACTCTCTATTCCTCTCTCTTCCTCTCTGTAAGAAATCAATAAAATATATATTTTTTTAAAATGTACTAATGTTGTTAGACTTTTGCAGTTCAACAGGTTCTCTTTCTGTTCATGAAGAAGTTCAAAATCCTCTCAGCTGCAAGACCCTGCAGCCTGACCTTGAACCAGCCTTGCTGACCAGGCTCCCGCGACACACAGGCCTCCTCCCTAGTCCTTGTTCACAAGGTCCTTCTTGTGCTTTGGGGCTGGTGAGCGTGCAGTTCCCTCTGCCTCTGTGACTCTATTTCTTCCCCTCCCCGCCCCCTCCATCTGGCTGAATATTGAATCTTTTTTGGTCTTCTTCAAGGAGACTTTCTTAACCTATGCGAGATCCAGCCCCAGCGTGGCCATAAATCCTAGGAGGGCAAGGAGGTCACGGTGAACCACTCCTACCCAGCACAGTACCTGGCACATGCAGAGGCCAAACAAGTATTATTGCATGAATAACTAAATGGGCCCTGGGCAGGTAGCTCGGTTGGTTAGAGCATTATCCTGATATGCCAAGGTTGCAGGTTCCGACCCCCGGTCAGGGCACATACAAGAATCAACCAATGGAATATAGTAGAATCAGGGGCAAAGAAGGGGAGTGGACTGATAATTATCAGGAGGATAAGGGGGTGGGGAAGCAGTGAGAGACTGGATTGAAATCGTATAACCAATGGATGAGGACAATTGGGGGCAGAGGGGGTAAGGGCAGAGGGTGGGAAGGGAACTGGGTGGTAGGGAGCTTTGAGGGAGAAAAAGGAGAAACAATTGTAATCTGAGTAATAAATATTTATTTAAAAAATAATAAAAAAGAATCAACCAATGAATGCATGAAGAAATGCAGCAATAAATAGAAGATTCATTCTCTCTTCTCTCTCTCTCTCTCTTTCCTCTGTCTCTAAAGCCAATCAGTCAATAAATTTTTAAAAAGCAAACACCTAAATGTATAAATAACCAACCCAGGACTTTTCACCCATTGGCCAGCCACTCCTGTTTCCCCAACGCCAGTGCTAGCAACCCAGTAGAATCCTCAGGCCAAGTATGAAACAACGTGGAGCCGCAGCAGGCCGCAGGGAAGGAGGGCTATTTTTGGACCAGTTATCGTGACCATGGTCCTCACATGGTACCCCATGAGAGGGCCTTCTAGCCTAAGAGGTGAACCGGTGCTAGGTGACAATGGGAAAGAAAGAAAGAGGCTTTGTCTTGAGTAAAAAGAGAATAGTTACGAAAAAACGAGAACCAATTCTTTTCTGAGAACCAAGCTTTAAACGTGAACAACACCCAGTAATGCAGAAAGGTTTAAAAAGCTGGGGTTTTTTTTTTTTGCTCTGGTCCCTAGTTTGTGTCCCGTTTACCTTTGGCACGGCTGCAGCTGCTCTGAGGACAGGGAGGAGGGGCCAGTGCCCAGGAGATAAGAGCGTCCCAGCCCCACGCCACTCTCCCGCGTTTTGCTTTGGCAACTAACTTGTCATCTCATTTTACTTTGGAGATAACAAGGAATTATTCAGCAAGCACGAAAGCATTTTGTAGAATGGTGAATATACATATTTTGTGTCATGTGTGCGGTATGTGCAGCTGTGAACATCTGGCTCCCTGCCAGCCTGTCCCAGGGTGCCAGCTTCTGCAGCCTCTGATGAGCAGACCACCCCTGCCTCCCAGAACCCTGCTTGTATTGTGCTCGGGAACAGTCTCAATAGAATTGTTCAGTTCTGTGGCTGTTTTGATAGACCACCGTGTTTTGTAAGTGTATCTGGCTTGTGTGGTCTTCAACGTTCTAGTCACTTAGCGAAGACAAACTGACATAAGACCTCAATGTGAAGCCAAATACTCAAATCCATTAGCCTTTAAACAGTAGTCTGTTTACCACCTTCCCCCCCCCCCCCCCTTTCTGGTTATCACCCAGTGAAGTGTAAAAAATCACCATCCTTCAAAACAAATGGCCCCTTCTCTCAGGAATAAATGGTAAACAACCATCCCCTCCCCCCCCCCAGCACTTACCAGTGCGCTTTATTATTTTAAAAAATATATATATTTTATTGATTTTTTTTACAGAGAGGAAGGGAGAAGGATAGAGAGCTAGAAACATCGATGAGAGAGAAACATTGAACAGCTGCCTCTTGCACACCACCTACTGGGGATGTGCCCGCAACCAAGGTACATGCCCTTGACCGGAATCGAACCTGGGACCTTTCAGTCCACAGACCGACGCTCTACCACTGAGCCAAACCGGTTTCCGCTACCAGTGTGCTTTAAATCTGCTGTGTTATCAGTGTATCCAGGTGAGGCTGAAAAGACCATTCCTGACCACCAGTTCCCTCCGCCCCAGCAGAGGCACCGACTCCCCACGAGTTTATTGTACACAAGTAACGGGCCTGCTCCTATGAACTGTTTGGAGCTTTGCTCCTCCCCTTCACTGTCTTAAGTGTGGACTGTTTTCAAACATTCCTGAGCCCATAAGCCTCCCTGTTTTGACATCCCCATGTGTAGCTATTAAATCCTTTGCTGTTTGTAACACTGAGGTCTGTAACATTTATAACATTGCTCAATCTAAATGAACCTGGTGGTTTGGTCTTCTCCCCAGCCGCTCCCCTCACTTTCTTCCTGACTCTTCTTCCGGAAAATCCCTTCCCACCAGCAGTATTTGCCCCAGCTGGTGGATCAGATGGAGCTCTTTTTTTATAGGCGATCAACACGGAAGGCCGAGGGCGGAAAACCTGCACCGCGGTGCCAGCTAATGAAGACCCTCACATGAAAGCTTATGCAAAGGGGACGGGCACGGTGCAAATGCCCTGGGATCCGAGATTACTCACGCTTCGCCCACACGCTGCATAACAGACAGCAGTGATTATTAATTATTTAAGCAAAGCACACGAGAGCCAACACAGGCAGCCTCTGTTGAAAGCACTTTAATTAGCACAAGCTAGAGAGCCAAGGGAAATAGACCAAGATACGTAATAGCTAAAGAGCTTTCCAGAATTCTCTGCCACTCATTTTCCCTGAAAAAAAAAAAAAAAAAAAAGACAGACTTGGGTTATGTTTGTACACACTGCTGACCAGCTGGAATATGAGAATGAAGTGGCTTCCCCAGGCTCCGGTCTGGGGGGGCAGGTGTGTCTGGCGGGGGCGGGGGGAGGGGGAAGGACACGAGGAGGCTCAGCCAGGGCCTCGAAGGTTCCAGAGAACCCCGAGGCTGTGAGTCCCCAGTCTCCCCTTGAGAGGCGTCTTTCCTGTTCCTACACAGTCCGGTCACCGGAACTCTCCAAGTTGTCACTCCTGGTTTTCTTCTTTATATTCAGAAGGGAAACCTTCATGAGATTTTCACTCCAAATTTCAGGCTTTGTGTCATTCCTGGCAGGGTTTCCCTAAATGTATATCATGACACTAGGGTTTCTCCCTCCTAGGTAAGCCGTAACACTCTAAAATGTTAAGAACCCCAAAAGACATAGTTTTGGCCTTCTTCTCAAATCCTTGGACTACCTTCACTTGTTTGAAATGCATTGATAGTTCTACGACAGCCAGACCTTTCCACAGCCGGCCCCCCTCCAGATAACGGCCTTCCCTCTTACAAGCAGTTCTCATTTCTTATCCGTGCCAGTTAGGAACCGAGCTCTCGTTGTAACTACCCTGGCTCCGTGGCTAACGAGACCTCGCTTCCTTCGCAGTGTCTTTAGGGTCTCACGCCAAGTTCCTACAGGACCTTCCCACTGAACTAATCCACATCTCCAGCACCACACGTGACCCGTCCTCTGGCCTTTGTTCAGACTGGTCTCTGAAGTCAATCACTCATTCAGAAAATACAAAGTACCTCCCAGGCACACGCCACTGCGCGAGGCAAGGGACGAAGTGCAAAGCAGCCACACGTTGTCCTTGTCCCGGTGAAGGTAAGGCTGACACCTGTGAGTTACAGAACTGAACACATCATGGCAACTACAGTTGAATTCTAAAAGCCGAAATAGGATGGGCTGGGAAACCATAGAATTGGGAAGCAAATCTTGCATCGAAAAGAGCTTCTGCCCTGACTGCTTTGGCTCAGTGGTAGAGCGTCGGCCTGCAGACTGAAAGGTCCCGGGTTCGATTCCTATCAAGGGCATGTACCTTGGTTGCAGGCACATCCCCAATGGGAAGGCTGCAGGAGGCAGCTGATCGATGTTTCTCTCCCATCGATGTTTCTAGCTCTCTATCCCTCTCCCTTCCTCTCTGTAAAAAATCAGTAAAAAAAAAATAAAATATATATATATATATATATATATATATATATATATATATATATTTTTTTTTTAAAGAGCTTCTATGGGAAAGTAACACTGGAGCTTACACTTGAGGTGTAAGTAGGAGTTAACCAGACAGAACGGGGAGAGCACACAAAGGCCATGAGGAGAAGAGAGCATGGTGACATCCAACAACCGAGTGAGAACGCCAGGTGGCTGGGGCGCAGAGGGATGGGGAGAGGGGCCCCAATGAGGCTGGCAGATGCCACGCCCAGATCCTAGAGAACTTCATAGGTCTTTCTTTTTTCCTTTTTTTTTTTTTTTAGTATTTTGTAACCATTTTAATGATTTCTTGCTTTCCAAACACTGCTTTCATAACGGAAGTGTTTACACTTGCACAATATTAATGACCGTATTGTACACGGAAGCCGTGGTAGGCTGGTTGCAAACACACAGTGGTATTTTCCTGATGTGAGAAGAGGACGCAAGACCGGAACGTCACCAAAAGGACATAAAAACTCACAGGCTTACACACCCCAGTACATTGGAAAATACAGTCTGGGGGAAAATACAATTCCTAAAAAGTGGCTTAGAGCAGAGCCACTGTCACCGCAGCTGCAAAGGGCGATTCGGGTTGAGAGCTAGTTTGGATGACCTCACACGACCCCTGCATAATGACTGATGCCCCTTTGCAATGTGCAGTCAAGGCTGCAGTTCCACCAAGAGGCTCTGAGATCACTACGAAAGGCAGGCGTACCTCTACTCCTCGCATTAGCTATGGCACCATTTGGAATTAATACCTTATTCATATCTCCAGTTGAATGTGTGGGACTTTATGTTATATAATAAAAGGCTAATATGCAAATGGACTGAACATCAGATCAACCTGTCACTATGATATGCACTGACCACCAGGGGGCAGATGCTCAACACAGGAGCTCCCCCTGGTGGTCAGTGCGCTCCCACAGGGGGCGTGCTGCTCAGCCAGAAGCCAGGCTCATGGCTGGCAAGTGCAGCAGCAGTGGCAGGAATCTCTCCCACCTCCCACCTCTGTGGCAGTGCTAAGGATGTCTGACTGGGAGAGGGCACAGGCTGGGCTGAGGAACCCCCCCCCCCAGTGCACGGATTTTGTGCACCAGGCCTCCAGTTATACATAAATATGTAGAGAACTTCATAGGTCTTTATTCCAAAAGTAATCAGAACTATTGGAAGGTTTAAATAAGGGTGTGGCATGGTTGGATTTGTATTTAAATAGACTAGAGGCCCAGAGCATGAAAATTCATGCACTGGAGGAGGGGTCCCTCAGTGCATGCCCCCTCTCAGTCTGGAAGCCCTCAGGGGTGGGAGGCAACCCGGCGATCAGGGGAAGATGACGCCCCATCACCCTCTGTTGCTGCCACTGCAGGCAGTACAAGCCTCAGCCAGATGTGGTTACCTGAGCCTCGGGCAGTCCTGGGGGGCTGGGAGTACTGGGTGCCACCATTTTGTGGCTGTGGGCATCACCATCTTTGAGGCTGTGGCAGTCAATTAGCATATTCCACCCTTATTGGCTGTGGGCACTGCCATTTTGCGAAAGCATGAGGATCAATTAGTGTATTCCCTCTTTATTAGGCTAGGATGACTATGGCTTTAGCATGGAAAATGGACTAAAAAGGAACAAGAATGGTGTATCAGTCAGTTATTGCTGCATAACAAACCACCTCAAAACGCAGTGGCTTAAACAAGCATTTGTTTTGTTGCTCAGGTATCTGTGAACTGCCTAGTGTGGGCACTTCAGGCTAAGGGTTCACTATGACTGCTGGTCTGGGTTGGGGTCAGCAGGGTTTAGCTGAAGATTGGGATTGTCTGCTCTACATGTCCCCTCATTCTCTTTGGACTAGACGCTACCTGGGTCATATTCCTCTTTTGATGAATGGCAGAAGAGAGAGTCCCAAGCCAAACTGTGGACGTGCCTTGAAGACCTCTACAAACATTCCCTTGACCAAATGGTTTCATGGCCAGGCCCTAAAACAGTGGGATGAGGAAGTACATTCCACCCCAAGGGAGGGAGGTGTGAATATTTGTTGAGTAACACTCATACAATATCAAAGCAGTTATGATCAAGGCATTTCCCATTCTGATGGAAACTACATAAATGGTAGTCTTGCTTTCCTCATCTTAAGCCACCTTGCTTTAGCTCCCAAACAAGAGCTTCACTTTCCTCCAAACCCTTGACAGTTGCGATGGGAAACTGGTGTAATGTTACTAGTCTAGAATTACTTTGATCATTTATAGAACAGTTTAGGGTCAATTTTTTTTCATTGGGCTGTGGATGCAGTACATATGTGATTTGTAGGTGATCAGAAGCACATGCAATAATGATGAATGGTTTTACAAGTTTTTAAAAATATATATATTTTACTGATTTTTTACAGAGAGGAAGAGAGAGGGATAGAGAGTTAAAAACATCGATGAGAATCATTGATCAGCTGCCTCTTGCACACCCCCTACTGGGGATGTGCCCGCAACCAAGGTACATGCCCTAGACCAGAATCAAACCCAGGACCTTTTAGTCCGCAGGCCAACACTCTATCCACTGAGCCAAACCGGTTTCAGCTGGTTTTATAAGTTTACTAAATAAATCGATCCCTTTTTGGACTTATTTATAAGTAAATAGAGATGAGTTTCCTCCCGTCAGGGCTGGCTCCAGCTTGCACAGAAATGCTCTCTCTTCTGCCCATGGCGCCAAGCTACCTACTAAGTCTACAATGTTTTCCAAATGGAAAGGCATAGTAGGTAATTTATTTGGATGGGTATGGCACATTATTATATACTCATCAATTTTTAGATATAATTTGGGTTTTCTGTTTCTTAAAATATATTTTATTGATTTTTTACAGAGAGGAAGGGAAAGGGATAGAGAGTTAGAAACATTGATGAAGGAGAAACATTAATCAGCTGCTTCCTTCAAACTCCCTATTAGGTACATGCCCACAACCAAGGTATATGCCCCCGACCGGAATCGAACCTGGGACCCTTCAATCCGCAGGCCGACGCTCTATCCAATGAGCCAAATCGGTCAGGGCTTGGGTTTTCTTTTAAAAAATAATGTATTACTTGAGGGAAAAGAAAATCTGTGGTTTTATGTGTGTGTTTATTTGCCAAAGTCCTGATTTCTTTTTAAAAAATATTTTTATTGACAAGGGAGAGGGATAGAAACATTGATGTGAGAGAATCATTAATCAGCTACTTCCTATACCACCACCACCACCACCGCCGCCCCCACCCCCACCCCCCACCCCTGCTGAGGATCAAGCCTGCAACCCAGACATGTCCCCTGACCAGGAACTGAACCAGTGACCTCTCGGTTCACGGGCTGACCCTCACCCGGGGCCACACCAGCGGGGCAGTCCTGCTTTATCTCACATTCTTGGGCTCAGCTCTCCCTGTCCTTCCTTCCCTTCTTGCACGCGTTCACAGCAATAGTCCCGGGTCTTTAATAAGGAGCTAGCCTTGCTGCGGACATCAGTACTTGGGTGGGGTGGGAGGCTGAGGGGAGAGTTCGTGTAACTGGGGAGAAGCCTTGTGGGGAGTAAAAGTGAACTATTTTTAGCTGAATTCAAGTGGAGGCAATTCACTTGAAGAATCCAAAGGCTTCAGCCGTCTCTCAGATGGACTGTAATGAGTAGTTAGACTGAAATAGCTCCAGGCTCCGGGGGGTAGAGCAACCTATGGAGGCCCTCTCCTGGAAGATAAAAAGGCCCTTTATAGCTGCAGCATGCGGTGTCGGCCTCTTCCGCGCCCCCAGCACAGCGCTCAGCATGCGGCATCTCTGCTCATCTTACTAATTGGTGGCTAAATGTGGACAGAAAAGAAAGGGACGCTCATTTCACCAGTAAGGAGCACAGCTCTTAGGAAAGAACAGAAGACAGCTCACCGAGAAGAGGGGTGAGTCCTTAAGAAGGCACCCAGGTGACACTGGTGATTTTTTAAAACTCTGAGCAGGCAATTTCCACTAAATTTCTTGTCAGGGTAGGAGACGGAAGCAGCGGGCCGCAGGGGCTACAGTGTCTGCAGAAGCTAGAGGGGCCAGTTTTAACGTGCCTTCCCCTTCTGCTGCTCAAGACAACACACAGATGCCCACTAACGGTCTTTCATTAGGGTGTCTTGGGTTATTGTAAGATCCTGTTAGCACAATTTACATTCAGAGAAAATATAGCAGAAAAGGTCATTTATTTCACCTCCAAGAACGGGAAACACAGGAGTAATGGAATCATTGGCCTTTCCACCACATTAATTTCATATTATGATCTTTATTTCCCGTTACTTCAAGTATCTAGAATATGAACACAAGCTTCCTCTAGTCAAACCAAATACAATGCCTCCATTTTATTTATTAATCTTAAAGTGTTTAAGATTTTAAATACAAGTGGTACTTTTTGGCTTTTATACAGTTCCATATGTTGTAGTTTCAAAGTAATTTATATAGTTAATCACCATCCCTGCAAATATGTCTGGAAGATGACTTGAGAAAGTGGGGTAAAAATTAAGCACAAGATTGGCAGAATTAGCACTAGAAATGGAATGAGGAGGTTCAGGACATGCTACCCCAAAACCTGGCGTCTTGGCATTTCAAGATGAAGGAGTTTGACACGTGTCAGGGCAGGAAGGATTTCCGACCTTCCCCTGAAACGGGCCATACGCCTGCATGGGGTGCCTCCCCAGTACCTGCAGGCAAGGAGAGCCTTACCTCTGGAAGATGAGGGACACAGAGGGGATCTGAACAAGAGATGTCGCTAAGTTTTCCTCTGTTCACTACATTTAATGGCCTTTGCCCTATCACATCTTCCATGACTTTCCATTCCCCATCAAAGCTAGCATGGCCCTGGCTGGGTGGCTCAGTTGGCTGGAGTGTAGATTCAAGGTTGCAGATTCAATTCCTGGTAAAGGCATATGTCTAGGTTGCAGGTTTGATCCCGGATTAGGGTGTGTATGGGAAGTAACCAATTAATGTTTCTCACGTGGATGCTTCTCTCTCTCTCCCTCCCCCTCCTTCTCTCTAAAAAAATCAATAAATGGCCGAAACCGGTTTGGCTCAGTGGATAGAGCGTTGGTCTGCGGACTGAAAGGTCCCAGGTTCGATTCCGGTCAAGGGCATGTACCTTGGTTGCTGGCACATTCCCCAGTAGGGGGTGTGCAAGAGGCAGCTGGTTGATGTTTCTCTCTCATCAACGTTTCTAACTATCTCTCTCCCTTCCTCTCTGTAAAATATCAATAAAATAGATTTTAAAAAATCAATAAATGTATCTTTGGGTGAGGATTAAAAAAAATTTTTTTTAAAGCTAGCATAAAAACACTCAGGTTTGTTTCTTGGGTCTTCTTTTCTTTACGAAGACTCCCATGTCACATAAAACTTATGTGAAGTAGATCTGTATGGTTTTCTCTTGTTAATCTGTGTTTTGTTACAGGAATCTCAGCCAAGAACATGAAAGGGTAGAGGGAAGATATTTTCCCTCCCCTACAGTAGTATTCCAACTTTTTCTCCATTTAATATTCTCCAAAACAACTCAATTACATAAATATTCTAATGAGACATACAGTTTACAAGGTTGATTAAAAGATGAAATAAAATCATAGTTGAAAGAGATCACTTAGATCAAATTATATAGATCAGGATTACTTCCAAGCACACTATTGGATATAGATACACAGCTGAAATAATGTTTCTAAGAACCCAGCTAACCATGAAAGAGTAACAACTTTGTTTACTGTGAGGGCTATGCAACACATTAATTTTATCTCTGTAACATAAACCTCTCGGCAATGCAGCTGGATAGCTGTTATCTATATAAACACTTAAGAATCTAATTTTTTTTTTTTAAAAAAAGGATTCCACCCAATATCCATTTTAGAAAATGTGACAAAAAGAGCCAAGGGTAGAGTCTGCATATATCAGCCCTCCGTAAATGTTTAAGGAAAGAATAAATGACATAACCAGAAGAGGCAGCAGATAGAAACTTTCCCTGCTCCCACACTGTCATTAAGATTTTTCCAAAACATGATTTCTTCTCATAAATTGAAAGATATAATCCCCACCAGGGGAAGGCACATTTGGAGTTTTCAAACCAAAAGGGCCCAGTGCACACCCTTGTCCGGTGCTTTTACTGAAACAGAAGTAACCTGGCACAATCAGCCTCCCGCACTGGCAAGACCAGCACTGTGGGGGTCATACGTGCCCGTGGGAGCGACGGCACCAGTCAGACTCCAGAAGAGGCATGCACACGAGTGAGCATGTGCTCACAGCTCTCACTTCTCCAAGTTCACAAGCTAAAAGACAGAGCCCTCACTTCCCTTTCTAAGAATGCAAAGGGAATGTAGGCATATCTGTCTACACTCCTTTACGTGGGCTCCAGCCCATGCTGTTTCCTGCAGAGGAACGAATCTCCACACCTTCAGCGGGATGACGAGAAGTGCCACAGGCTGAGGCTAAGGGCCGAGAGTTCATTGGTCTGCTATAAATGTTCCTTTCATGAGCTAACATGAAACAAAATATGTACATAAACGAGTATATGCTCAGAGCTTTAAAAACCAAATCTAAGGAGCAATTTTCCAAGACCTGGAATGAACTTGATGTATGTCAAATTTGAGATGCTAACAGTTATCTGCTTTTGTTTTTAAAATATATATATTTTATTGATTTTTACAGAGAGGAAGGGAGAGGGATAGTGAGCTAGAAACATCGGTCATTGAGAAACATCGACCAGCTGCCTCCTGCACATCCGGGGATGTGCCCACAACCAAGGTACATGCCCTTGACAGGAATCAAACCTGGGACCCTTCAGTCTGCAGACCGACGCTCTATCCACTGAGCCAAACCGGTTTTGGCTATTTTTTCTTTTTTAAAAACATGTGCCCTCACTGGGGATCACAAACATGCACATCAGGACAACGCTCCAACAACTGAACTCTCAGGTTCTCTCTTCTTCTAAAGAAGCAGTAAATGCACCACATTCTCTAAGGCAGCCGTGGGCAAACTACGGCCCTCGGGCCAGATCCGGCCCATTTGGCTGTTCTAAACTATTGAAATAAAAAAATAAAAAAAGACCGTACCCTTTTATGTAATGATGTTTACTTTGAATTTATATTAGTTCACACAAACACTCCATCCATGCTTTTGTTCCGGCCCTCCGGTCCAGTTTAAGAACCGATTGTGGCCCTCGAGTCAAAAAGTTTGCCCACCCCTGCTCTAAGGTCATTATTAAATCAGGGTTAAGGTCATCTTTATCATCTAATCCAGGCCCAATATCTGCTTTTGCCTAAATTACCTCTCTCTTTGATTATCATTGGGGATAACGGTTTCAGTTTTCAGCGTGGCTTGGTTTAGGAGTATTGGAGGAGTCACATCAGGCTTAAGGGAACACAAGCCAAAAAACATTAATCTCCTCTTATAGGAAAGAATACCTATGTGTGATATGACAATTGAACAGTAACAAAAAGCAAAGTACCCCTCCTGCTAAGACATTTTAGTATAAACAGACACACAAGATAACCTCAACTCTTACCCCATGTGTCGAAATTATGATTATAAAAGAAAAAATCAGCCCTGGCTGGTTTAGCTCAATGGATAAAGCATTGGCCTTCGGACTGAAGGGTCCCAGGTTCAATTCCAGTCAAGGGCACATGCCTGGGTTTCAGGATTGGTCCCCAGGAGGGGGCGTGCAGGAGGCAGCCAATCAATGATTCTCTCTCACCATTGATGTTTCTCTCTTTCTCTTCCTCTCCTTTCCTCTCCTTTCCTCTCTGAAATCAATAAAAAAATATATATTTTTAAATCACAAATTCTTGTGGGAAGGCCTAAAAATTCATGGTCATAGTTGCAGTTGCCAGAAGTCAGGTGCAGAGATCTGTAGCTGATGCATAACTTTACAAAGAACCCTACTAACATTATCTCCCTCTTTTCTAACTCAAAATGAAATTGGTGGTTCTCCTTGGCCACCTTTACAGAAAATCATGTTTTTCTAGTTTAGTTATTTTTAACTGTAGTCCACTGTCTGGGGCTGTAAGAAATGTGGTCATCTCAGAGGAAAACAAGCGTTAGAAAGCTGCTAACTGGCAGCCTCAAACCTCTCCACGTGCCTAAGTGCCTAATCCTCTGCTGGCAACAGCAGGAACTCCCAGTGTGGCCTCCTGGGAACTGCTGACCCCTTGTGTCCGAGTCTTTCAGCATCACAGTCTTTCCACTTGGCCGTCAGCGTGAGCAGGGAGAGAGGGTTTCAGAAAGAAAGTCAGGTAGGGGGTCAAAAGGCCACATTCTAGGGGAACATCTAGACAGCCATATTTTTAACCTGTGTTTTTGTGCCTTAATGAAAATATTAAATGCTAGTTAACCCAGTTTCTAAACCTTTTAACTCCAGGCCAGACAGACTGGAAGCAATTACAACTTGTTCAGGGGTCTGTGGGAATGCTGGCAGTTTTAATTTACATATTAATGCTGGAAAACATTTTCAGAGGCTAAGAAGAGAATTCTTTGGTCCTAATAATGAATAGAATAAGAAGGAGAAAAAAAAGACAGACAGGAAAGTGGTTGAAAAGCTCTAGGCAAAATGGTCCGAGTTTATTTTTTTCTGTAATAATTTCAAACACGCCATCATTCACGGTAATAAGATACCACAGCAATGGTGTTTTTGCAGTCTTTTCTTTTGCCTAAGATGACCATTCTTGGCTGAGTGTCTTCAATAAAAGACTCAACAATCAAAGTTAACAATCCATCTGTCCCAACTCCAATGCCTTCCTGAGAACAACGCCTTCTATTTCTTGGTTTCTGCCTCTACCGCCCACCTAGAATACTTATCTTACCACTCACAGGATAAAACAAAACACTGGAACATAGGAATTGTTTTAAATTGCTAGATTTCATTAAACAGCCCAGTTGGACACTTGCTCATTGGGATTTACTGTGCTTCCTCCAGTTCTTTGAAAAAAAAAACCAAGAATTCTGTTCATGAAAGTATTAGCTTGACCCAAGGATGTAAAAAAGTTAGCTGCCTCAGCTTTAGTTATTGCAGTTTGAGACCTCCCAAGAGGTCTAGAAGATTAAATACAGCAAAATATGGACAGGAAACATAGTTTGCAAGTCATTTAATAACTACAGCTGTATAGAATTCTCAATTATTTATTTTTCAAATTATAATTCTGAATTAAATATCAAATTTATGAAACAAAATATATCATTTGCCCTTGAAAGAACTGTTAAGTGGAGGATTAACGCCAATGCAAAGTTTCTTTCCGTACTAAGCAAGAGAGGGGAGCGCACAGTAATCCTGTGGGGTGGGTCCTGTTATCCCCACTGAACAGAAGAGGAAAACGAGGCTCACAAAGCTGAAGTAACCTCTCAAAGATCGCATGGCCATGACTGGCGGTGTCTTGCTAGGCACTGCAAACTTGACCTCTTTTAAAGGGAGATTAATTTTAAATTGAGTACTAGTTATTACTTACAAAATGAATACATTACTGTGGCTAATGACAAAATATTTCACTGGTGTTGGTCTTATAGAAAGTTTAAGGGGAACCAAAATTAAGGGCCCTGGATTCATTTAGGCCCCTTTTAAATACAAAATATTGCTAATTTTCCTCATCCTAATACTGGAGGGGAAGGGGGAAGCTTGCTAAGGCTTAAAACAATAACACAGCAATGTCATTCCTACATACTACATCCAAAAACCTGAAAACAGGTACTGATACAAGCACTTACACAAAAATGTTAACAGCACAATAGCCAATTAAGTGGAGAAAATGTTCATCAAGAGATAAATGGAAAAACACAATATGGCACCCATGCAAGGGAATGCTTTTCCTGTTAAAAGGAATGACATACTGATGTGGATTAACCTAAAAAACATTACACTAACTGAAAGAAGGCAGACACAAAAGGTCACATGCTGTATGAATGTGTCTATGTGAAATCTCCAGCGCAGGCAAATCCACAGAGACAGGAATAAAGTAGTGGTGGCTGCAGGAATAGGAAGGGACGGGGAATGTCTGATGAAAATGTTTGGGAACTAAGTGGTGATTGTATAACACTGTGACTGGACTAAATGCCACTGAACTGTGCACTTCAAAATGGTGAATAAATTTTATGTCATGTGACTTTCACCTCGGTTAAAACAAAAATACACAATAATGAAGTAGTGATGATTGGCCAGGAAGTCCTAGATGAAGAGCAGGTAATTTGCTTTTTCTTGGTTTGTCACAATTTCAATGGGTTTTTTGGCCATCATAAACCAATACATGAAAAGCTACCCATTAAAAGCTCCAAATAAGGCATTCATGTGTCTGAGTTCCCCTATTTTGTCGAGTTGACAGAGCACCTAGTTGAGTTTACAGTTTATATGAAGCTTTAAAGATTTTTTAATTTGTATAAAGTGCAAAGAAAAAGAGTATTGAGAAACATATGAAAGACTATAAAATAGCCAGAGCCTAGGAAACAACATACATGCACGTGGGGAAATCTATATACAGAGATGTAAACACTCAGAGGGAAACCTGCTTTTCCTCAGGACTTACTTTGTTTCTCCAAATACTTAGACTAGTAAACAGTAATTTGCAGTCACCACCCAACGGCTTTCAGCAAAGAGGTCACCCGCAGGGAGGGCCGCTAGCTGCCACTTCCAATTACTCCCCCGGTGACACAGCACAGGCGGCTAAGTGACTCCAGGAGGCTATACAGGGCTGCCATTGTTCCAGGCTCAGAACGCAGAGGAACAACAGGCCCCATTCATCAGGAGAGCTTACAGGCTGGGGAGTGGTCCCTCAGTGACAACGTTTTGTTAGGGCATTGAATTTTTATAAACATGGGCTTGTACAAATACATGTTAATTACTTTCAAAGAACAGCATAGGTTGAACAAATAAATAAAATTCAATGGACACAAAATGGGGAGTTTGGACCCCCAACTCTCTGATGTGACTTTAAGCCAAGTCACTTTCTTTCTGAGCCTCGGTTTCCTTGTTTATTAGATGAAAATGACTTCTAAGATCACTTAGGATTCTAAAATTCTATGAACACTTATGAGGTCTATTAATGTTGTTGCTACACTATTCATTCCAACACCAGTGGGGATAAATTCGGAGCAGAAAAGAATCACGAGTTCATATTTTTTCATTTACTATCAGCACCTAAAAACAAAGGCCCTAACAAAACAAACTATTTTCTATATCCTCTTTAAACAGACAAATCATAATGGATAGGTCAGGTGATCCCTCCATCCCACCGAGTCCAGGATCATTCAAGCAGCTTGCCCTACGGAGAGCACAGTGGTGAAGGGCATACACAGAAGCCACAGGTATGTTTGTCACCTTTTCTTAGGTTATGAATGCACTTGAAGAATCTCTTGATTTCTTTGCGACGACTCCAAATCCCCAGAAGAAAAACGCCATTTACAACAAGAACGTGATCACTGTCCCACGCTTCCGCACCGCACCGTCATTTTTTTGTTTTTTCAACCTCAAAACTTGCCAAAGCAAGGACTTTGTCTCCAGACCCTGAGAGAGAGACACATAAATGAAGATGAAAAGGTCATTCCAAATGCACTTACTTGGTTTCTGCCTCTACCGCCCACCTAGAATATTTATCTTACCACTTACAGTTCTAGGTAAAGAGGCAAAAACTTACCACATATATATTGAAACAGAAATACAGTTCGCTTCCATTGCCAGTGCATTCCCCTTGCCATCCCAATTTCCTTCCCCTACACACAAACAATCAGCTCCAAGGCTCTCTTACTGGTTACAAGTGGTAAACATTTAGTTTGCTTTTATATTTACATTTAGATGACAAATATTCTTAAAGCATTAGGCCATATTAATTTAACTATTTAATTATAAAGTATTGGGAAATACACTCAATAAAAGGGATTGTAAAGAACACAATTCTGGTTTTACCTCTAAACTCAATCTGAGAAGGCCATCATGTTATCTCGCCTACGCTATCTGTCCATCGGACAGTAATCCCTGTCCAACTCTCAGAAATATGAGACACTCACCAAGGTCTGTGGAGACTTTCTCGAACTGGCTGAGAAGAGCGCCTGCATTCGCTGACAAGAAGGCCTCATCATCTGCAGTCAGCTAAACGAAACAGACAAGCCAGTGGAGTGGGTGCCGATCTTAACGAGCAGTCCAGGAACCACCGCTAAGAATGGCTCAGGACCATGAACTACATCGCCGACCAAGAAGTTCGGTGCCAAGTACTCTACACTTTCTCTTTATGGCTAATTCTATCTTGCATTACATTAAACACAGGTACCTTCTCTCCAAGTTTCCTGAGCGCTGTTAGTATCTCCACTTTCTGCTGAGTGTACAAGTCTCTTTCCAGCTTTCCAACCATGAGATCTCTATCCATCTACAACGGACGAACACAGCATACGGCATTTCAGTTAAAAACATTCTATGCATAAAATACAGCTTTTCAGGTCCTCTTCTTTAAAAAATATCATCTAGCTGATTAATAGCATAAAGAATTATAGAAACAATTCAAGACAAACATGACAGAAATGCTTTTACAGTTCTATTAAATCTTAATGCTAATCATAACCAGTCTTAGTCACAAACTGTTCAGTAGTAGAGTTTAGGGATTAGGTAAGGCAATGGTTTCTTTTAGAGAGAATCCATCCTCTAAGAACTCATTAAACTGAAGTGTGGCTTATAGGCTTGAATGAGGTCATTGGTATCAGATCTCCTGGAACTTGGATTAAACATTGCCTCTACCACCAGAAACAGTGGTAAGTATATACTATACTTATGTACTATGTGCTTTGTATATATTACATATTATACATAATACGTGCTCTACATATATTATTTCATTTAATCCTCGTAACAACCATAAGAGGGAGAAACTATTATTATCACCTTTTTTACAGGTGGGGAAACTGTAAAAAAGTTTCCCCACCTGTAAAAAAGGTGGGGGCACAAGAGTTTGAACAAAATAACTTCTCCAAGGTCACTATCTCTATATGGAGCAGGAACATAAATCCAGGCCAGTCTGACCTAAGTCCTTACTCTTAACCCCTATCCTACTGAATTATCAGTGCTTGCGAATAACCATTAATGCCTTAACTACATTCAATTTTATAAACAGACTTCTTCAAATATCAGGTTTATAAAGGCATTTGAAATTCTTAGGTGAGAAAGGCCACACACACACACACACACACACACACACACACACACACAGCAATGCTAATGAATTCTAGATGGGATTTAACTCAGAGCTCCAGAAGTAAGTAGTAAAACCTCACCGGCAGAGTTCAAGTAGAAGTGGTCAGTGGCAATTTAAACTGCCACTTGCTGTTTAACCTTCTATATTCAAAATCAACAGTAACTGCTCAAAGGACTAATTTTGACCAATTTTCTTAAAGGGACTTTTTTTAGAGCAGCTTTCGGTTCACAGTAAATGGAGTGAAAGGAACTGAGATTTCCCATGCGCCCCTTGCCCCCACTCATGCATAGCCTCCCCACTACAAACCTCCCACCAGAATGGGTCACCTGTTTCAACTGGTGAATCCGCACTGAAACAGTTTGCATTAGGGTTCACTCTTGGTATTGTACATTCTCAACTGACCAATTTTTAAACTTCAGAAAGACATGAGCAATTTGTTGGGTTAAGAAAAAAAAAATACACATAGCAATTGGATCGATTTAAAGAAACTTTACCTCCGCTAACCTTGTCCGAAGCTGGCCTGGTTGTTTCTTTGCAAACAATCTGATGACCTCTGGGGTTTTAAAGGCCTGGCTGATAGCTGCTTGGATAGCCTAGAAATGCAAGGTGAAAACTAACCAAAATATTCCAATGAATCAGATGTTGCAATTGATTGATGGGTCTTCAATTATCAAATACTGTTACAATTTTAGTTTGTATTTGATATTTCTGTCTATGTCACTGGAGTCAAGTATATCTATATAATAAAAGCCCAATACTAGTATGCTAAGTGTCTGGTCGTCCATTCAACAAATCAAAGTGTAATATGCCAATGATGTGCTAGTCGCTCAACCGCTCCAGGGGGCAATCGCTCCAACTGGTTAGCTTGGTTAGCTTGCTGCTGGGGTCCGGCTGATTAGGACTGAGGGAGGTGGACTGAACACTCCCTGGAGCCCTCCTGCAGTCCCTCCCAGGATGGCCAACCTCCCACATCCCTCCCTGGCCCCCGTAATGCACTGGTGGGGTCCCTTGGCCTGGCCTGTGCCCTCTCGCAATCTGAGACCCCTTGGGGGACGTCAGACTGCCGATTTTGGCCCTATTCCCGCAGGCCAGGCTGAGGGACCCCACCAGTGCACGAATCTGTGCAGTGGGCCTCTAGTAACTAAATAAAGATCTGGAAGCATATGCTATTTTATCCACAAATGGACACTCACCTAGAAGTTAAACCTAAAAAAAGGATAAATTTTCTATCTTAAATATACCACACAAAAAAGAAAAAAAAAAAATGACCTAACTGTGTCATCTAGGTAAATAATTATGCTTACCAGTTGCATTCCACTTAGTTCATCTACCAAAGTCATATTTCCAGACATAATTTTCTTCAGTGAATCATTAAATTCACTTAGCTGCTCCAGCGTTTCCTTTTTGGTTTCTTCATATTCATCTGCATCAAGTTCCTCTCTGAAGTACAGTGAATATAATATATAAAAATGTGGGCATTTTGCTGCAATGTGGTTACTTTAAACATTTTTCTTTTATCAAAATGAGGCACACTTAAACCACATAATAACTTCTTTAATATATATATATAATTGATTTTATTTTATTTTATTTTAAATATATTTTATTGATTTTTCACAGAGAGGAAGGGAGAGAGATAGAGAGCTAGAAACATCGATGAGAGAGATACATCGACCAGCTGCTTCCTGCACACCCCCCACCGGGGATGTGCCCACAACCAATGTACATGCCCTTGGCCGGAATCGAACCTCAGACCTTTCGGTCCACAGGCTGACGCTCTATCCACTGAGCCAAACCGGTTTCGGCTATCTTATTGATTTTAAACAGAGAGGAAGGGAGAGGGATAGAGAGTTAGAAACATCGATGAGAGAGAAACATTGATCAGCTGCCTCCTGCACACCTCCCACTGAAGATGTGCCCGCAACCAAGGTACATGCCCTTGACCGGAATCGAACCTGGGACCCTTCAGTCCGCAGGCCGACGCTCTATCCACTGAGCCAAACCGGTTAGGGCAATAACTTCCTTTTAAGCAGTCTATAAATCAATGGTATAAACTTGAGCAAGACAGTTAACATAGCAAAGCCTCACTTTCTCTATCTCTAAACTGAAGATAATAGTACCCTCCCTTTAGGGTTGCTAAGAGCATTAAATGAAATATGGAAAGTGCTTGGCATGTAATAGGTACTAGCTGTTATTATTATTAATGGCAGGTAAAATTTCGTGCACCTTGAAATACAACAGGAATGCAGTACTTGTCATTTGAGTAAGAGGCTATTTTTATGCATCAAACAAACATTTATTAAACATTTACTACAAATAACAACAGCTACTATTAATGGAGCACTTACTCCACCCAAGCATTTTGTTGGCTCCTTCATCGTAATATTTACCATGGCTGAAGAGTCTTGGTCTTTTAAGCAGTCAAGGCTAAAAATACACCAGAAGTTCGAGTAGAACCTTCTCAGCTTGATACCAAGCAGGGCTATTTTATTATTTAGCATCCTATTAGGGTTATTTTAAATACCGAAGACAAGGCAGGTGTTGTTATTTCCACTACACATATATGGAAATGGAAACAAGTATTTTGCCCAAGTCCACACTGCTTTGTAATTGGATGAAAGACTTTCACACCCAGCCTTTATGGCCCAAAGCCTATCTTGCCTGGATTTCTCCACCAGACAGAGCACAGTGAAGAACACTACAGAAGTACAAGTCACACATGGGCCTGAGCTCACGGAGTTTGTAATCTTGCTGCAGAAAAGGCCATTTTTACAGCATGACGGCATACAAGTATACTATTACCTGCATTCCTCCAGATCTTGTAATTGCTGCATTAGTCTATCCAACTGTTCTTCTAAATTCTGCTTTAATTTGCTTGTCTCTGTCTTTCCTCTGGAAGCCATTTTAATCTCTAAATAGAACAATAAACCCACATAAGTATGTAGTTGGTTATCCAAAATGATTCAACATACCAGGAAAATTTTAAATAGGCTATACTTTTTTTCTGAGCTATATGTGTGGGAAGATAGTTGTGCAAAGAAAATCTCAATTTATATATAAAAGTTTAAACCCACCACACAAAAATGTCTGGCAGTTTTCTTTCTTTCTTTTCTAAGTGTTTTAATTTTAAATATTTTAAATTAATTTATTTTTTTTAGAGAGATAGGAAAAGAGGGGGAGAGACAAACATCGATGCAAAAGTGAAACATCTCTCAGTGGCCTCCTGCATGTTCCCTGCCAGGGATGGAGCCAGCAGGCAGAGCATGTGCCCTGATCCCAGACAGGCAATTGAACTGGCAACCCTTTGGTGCATGGGATGGTGCCAAACCAACTGAGCCGCACTGGCCAGGGCCTGGCAATCTTCTTAGCTGACTTGGTGAATTAATTAGAAGTCTTCACTAGTAGGTCTATCTTACCTTAAACAGATTTGATAGATGAAAACACAGATTTACAAAGAAATGGATCAGGTGTGGACACAGATTCATTATAATATTCTTTTTCATCCTTAGTCTGTTCTAGGACTTAGAAAACTCCTAGGCCCTCGCTGGTTTGGCTCAGTGGATGGAGCATCGGACTGCGAACTGAGGGGTCCCAGGTTCAATTCCAGTCAAGGACACATGCCCAGGATGCAGGCTAGATCCCAAGTAGAGGAGTGTAGGAGGCAGCTGGTCAATGAATTCTCTCATCATTGATGTTTCTATCTCTCTCCCTCTCCCTTACTTTCTGAAATCAATAAAAAAATATATTTTTAAAAAAACAACACTCCTAGTATTATCTTGCTGGTCATATGTGTATTTACCTAATATCGTGTGGGCATGAAAAACTTTTTTAAAATATATTTTATTGATTTTTTACAGAGAGGAAGGGAGAGATAGAGAGTTAGAAACATCAATGAGAGAGAAACATCAGCCGCCTCCTGCACACCCCCTATTGGGGATGTGCCTGAAACCAAGGTACATGCCCTTGACCGGAATCGAACCCAGGACCTTTCAGTCCACAGACTGACAATGCTCTATCCACTGAGCCAAACCGGTTTCGGCAGGCATGAAAAACTTTTTATATGAATTTCTTCTTTGAAAATGTGCTCATTTTTCAACTGGATTTTATTTCCCTGATTTATATAAGATGGATATGAAGACTGTGTTGCAATTATTATCTCTCGTCTCCTAACTTTAAATTCTACTTATGTTTTTATCACAATAATTACATATATATATATATATATATATATATATTGATTTTTACAGAGAGGAAAAGAGAGGGATAAAGAGTTAGAAACATCAATGAGAGAGAAACATTGATCAGCTACCTCCTGCACACCCCCCACTGGGGATGTGCCCGCAACCAAGGTACATGCCCTCGGAATTGACCCTGGGACCCTTCAGTCCGCAGGCCGATACACTATCCACTGAGCCAAACTGGTTTTGGCCACAATAATTACTTTTAATGGTCAAATCTATCTTCTTCTTAAGTCTTCTTAGTCTGTGCCCCATGAAAGCAGGCCCTAACTATCTCAAGATTTTAAAATACATTTTTTTTCTATTCTAAAACTTTTATGTATGTATTTATAACACTTAGCTCTTTAAGCCACCTACATTTTTTGTTAATGCTGTGAAGTTTATTTTCTTTCAAATGGATAGTCAATTGCCCAAACACTGTTCATAGTCAGTATTCATTTATGCCACCTTTAATGTACTCAATAGTAACTCTATAGTTTGTTCCATTGATAATATTCTGGTCCTAAGGCACTGCCTTGCTATTTTAATTTTTATAGCTTTAAAGCTGATATATAATGATAACTGATAAGAAGTTGCTCTTATTATGGGTTTCTCCCCCCCCCCCAATAACTCTTGGTTATTCATGTGCATTTCCTCTTTTAGATATGTATTTCCAGAAGAAATTTAGATGAATTTAAAATCAGTATGTCAAGTTTGCATAAAAATTAAATTGAGCCCTAACTGGCTTGGCTCAATGGTTGGAGTGTCAGCTTGCAGACTGAAGGGTCCCGGGTTCGATTCCAGACAAGGGAACATATCTCAGTTGCAGGCTCAATCCCCATGCAGGAGGCAACTAACTGATGTCTCTCTCACATTGATGTTTCTCTCTCTCTGTCTCTCCTTCTCCACTCTCTCTAAAAATCAATGGAAAAATATCCTTGGGTGAGGATAAACAATAAATAAATAAATAAATAAATAAATTCAATTGACATTTGATAGGGCTTAATTTAGACACTAATGTGGAGAAAACTCGTATCCTTGAAATTTGCATCTTCCTATCAAGCAATATCTATTTTATTAGACTTTATTTTATAATTTTTAAAAAGAAAATTTTTTTTCACAAAGGCCTTGAACATTGGCTATTCTTAGATATTTTGTATTTTTTGTCAATATTGGGAATAGGGTCTTCATTATTGTAATTTCTGATTATTGCTGGTATAGAGAAGAGCTACTGATTTTGGTGTTGATATTGTATGTACCTAACAGTTATAGTATTTACATTTTTCTGTTTATAAAAATTAAACTTGCATTCCTTTCTGGAAACAAATATTGCCTAGTATTAGATATAAACCCTTAATCGAAATTGAAATCATAGGGTAACACATTAAAACATTTAAAATTTTCCTACACATAATCATTATCAGGCGATTTGATATGTGAACTTCAATGAAGAGAATGCCTTATATCATATTCAAAGTAGAATTTAATCAGCGAAAATCTACTCTTACTACCTACCATCTCTCTTATCTAAAACTAGTTTAAATAATCTACAATCATTAATAACATGTAAATGAGTATAGCCAGAAGTGTAATTTATGATAGCTATGCCTCATGTAAAATTTATCCTGGAAATACATATGTATATTTTACTTTAAATCTGTTGTATTTTCCAGTAAAATTCAAGGCAAACCTGAGATAAAACCAAAAGTGTCTTTTCAGAATTAATTTCCTATAGTCTAACCATGCTGGACTACGTGCTATTTCAGAACATGCTATGAACTTTCTATTATTTTTTAAAATATATTTTTATTTACTTCAGAGAGGAATAAGATGAGATAGAAACATCAATAATGAGAATCATTGGCTGCCTCCTGCATGCCCCCTACTGGGGATTGAGCCCGAAACCCAGGTATGTGCCCTTCAGTCCACAGGCTAAGGCTCTATCCACTGAGCCAAACCAGCTAGGGCTATGCTATGAACTTTCTCCTTCTCTTGGGAGCCTGGCTTTTTTTCTACCTGACAAACCCAGGTCTGTCAGACACACAGAAAGTACTGGATAAATAATTGGCAAATTAATAACGAAAAGAGATCGCTTCTTCTAGAACAGTGTTTCCCAAACTTCTCTCATGATGAGAATCACCTGGGGAAGTTGTTAAAATACATATGTTCCCAAAAATTCTAGTTTAGCACTTCTTAGTTGGGATTCAGGAATTTGTGTTTTAACAACTCCCCCAGGTGATTCTCATCATGAGAGAAGTTTGGGAAACACAGTTCTAGAACATTCCACTTTTTTTGGTTGTTAGTTTTTGTTGTTGTTAATCCTCACCTGAGGATATTTTTTCCCATTGCTTTTCAGAGAGTGGAAGGGAGGGAAGTGGGGGGAGAGAGAAAAACATCAACCTGAGAGAGACACATCAACTGGTTGCCTCCTGCAGGTGCCCCCACAGAAGGGCATGGAGCGAACCTACTCACGTATGTGCTCTTGACCCGGAATCGAAACTGTGACCCTTCCACACGCAGGCTATGCTATAACCACCTAGTCCCACTGGCCAGGGCTGCATTCTACATCGTATTCTCTATTTACCACTTATCTCTTCCTTCAATTATATGAACTCATTATAGCATGTTTTCTGCGTCTTCCTCTCCAACGGTAAAAGTTCTGAAAGCAGAAAATTAGTCTGATTCTGCCTAGCCTCCATATTCAATAACTGGATGAAGTGTGTAAAGGCACAACATATTTTAGGGAGGTACAGCAGATGTTCCAAATACATTTCAGGGAAGATGGAGAAACTTGAAAAGCCTTAACCTGGCGCTCCATTGAGATTTATCCCAGGAAGATTAACTCGCTGGCACCATCTAGTATCCAATAAAGGTGGTGCATCTTTTACCAAAACGGCAAAAATGGTTCTCAAAAGCTAACCTGGGTACTCATTCATACTCACTTGTCTCTCAAAAACAAAACAAAAAAAAAAAAACTTTTTATTTCTGAAAGGGAGAGAGAGGGAGAGAATCGGTGGCTGGCTGCCTCCTGCATGCCCCTTACCAGGGATCTAGCCGCAACCCAGGCTTGTGCCCTGACCTGGAATCATCTGTGACCTCCTGGTTCATAGGTTCTCGCTCAACCACCGAGCCACGCCCAGCGGGCTCCCCCGCCTCTTTTTACTCTGAACTCTGCACCGAGCTGACAGGTCTCATATTGCCTAACCCTCCAACTCTTGGAGTTCCAGTGTCCTGAGCTTGAGGAAAGTCAAACTGTCCATCGGAACTACAAGAAGCTCAACGTGCACACGAACGGCCGTGGGGCGGAGCTGGCCGGGGAAAGAAAAACCATTAACAAGTAGTTTTTATTCGCTAAACATAACCTTGGCCTAAAGCAGTCCGGATAGCTTCCACCTGAGCAGCCTGCCATGGAAAAACACACCCCTCTCTCTCCAGGAAGACGTCAAGGGGAACTCATTAGGGGATGGGGGGGGGGCAGCCTTTCCATGTTTCCCAGTGAGGGCGTCATTGAGGGAAACCCCGCTCGCGGACTCGCCTGGAGGGAAGCCGTCCAGTCCAGAAAGGCACCGAAAAGGAAGGGCGGAGAGCTCGCCCTTTCCCGTTTCCGGCTGGAAGTGAGCGGCGTTTGGACCTCAACCTTCCGGACGCCGTCGGGGGGCAGCCCCGGCCGCGGCCCCAAATCCTGTCTCCACGGGGAACGCGAAGCTCCCGCACCGGGTCCTGCGGCCGCCGGGTTCGTCTAGGCCCCGGCTGCCCCCAGAGGTCGCCGTGGACCTAACACCCCGAACCTTTTCGGCCCTCCCCGACCAGAACCCGGACAACCTCTTCAGGATTTCGGGGTTCCCTCCCGGTCTCAGTCCCCTGGTCCTCAGAGTTAAGAGCCAGGGGCCCCGCCTACCTGGTTGGTAGTCCTGGGCTGGCGGACGCGCGCTGGGGGAGCACTTCCGCCTGACGTACGCACTTCCGGCCTCCGGGAGCCAATGAGGGTGTGGCCGCGGGTGTTCCCCTCGCTGGCGTCCGGGCTGCGGGTCGGCCGCCCGAGGACTCGGGCCGCTTTGCTCTGAGGACATGGTGAGCCCGCACCGCGAGCCCATGAGAAGTTCGTATCTAGGGGAGTCAGCCCAGCACCCCTTTTTGTGGCGAGCACAGGGGAGTCCACGGTGGTGGCCTCTTTGAGGGTCAAATACAACGGTTGCCGAGGCGAGGTGGTGTTCAAGTTTGGGGCGAGGAGTCTTGCCCCTTCATTCTTTTTCTCTCTGTGTGGAACCAAAAACCTCGGTAAATTTGCCTCTGACCTTCGAAACTGGTGAGTCCACCCTGAAAATATAAAATAAAATAAAAGTTCCTCTAGAAGCGGCGTTTAGAGCTTGGCGGAGGTGGTGGGAGGCAGAGTAGGAAGTCTGTTCTGATCGACTTCTCTTTTCCTCCGAAATCTTTTCCAAATCACGAAAATGCTAGGTCGCCCTAACCGGTGTGGCTCAGTGGACGGAGCGTCGGTCTGCGGACTGAAGGGTCCCAGGTTCGATTCCGGTCAAGGGCATGTATCTTGATTGTGGGCACATCCCCAGTGGGGGGTGTGCAGGAGGCAGCTGGTCAATGTTTCTCTCTCATTGATGTTTCTAATTATGAAAAAAAAATCAATAAAATATTTTTTTAGAAAAAAAGAAAAGGAAATGCTTGGTCCACCTTCCTGGATGCGGTTGGACACTCCCGCCCCTGGAGAAGGAGACTAGTGAGCTGCTGGGCAGCACTTTAAAAATCACTGAGAAATTAGGTGGAAACTATTTTCTGCTGTTGCCCAGCCCATCTCCTTGAAGCGTTTCTGGCAAATACGGCAGAGATGTTACCTCTAAAGCTACGTCTTTTTCAGGCGCCCAGAGCAAACTTCCAGCTGCTATTACCAAAGAGCTCTACCAGGACGAATTATTTCTGTCAGTTCTGCCTGATGGTGGAATTCCTTACTTCTTACCATAAGTTGTATTTTAGAGTTACAATTTGGATGTGAAACCACTATTTGGACCTCAACCGTCAGAACATAATAACTTATGTGTGGTGCCAGGTGGTCACTAGACTTCTTGGGGGGAGGGGTGGTGGTGGTGTAATCACTTGATAAGTTACTTAAATCTCTAACCACTACGTCAATTGTAATGGGGAAAATGTGGATTAAAATTAAGACTGACACACTGGTTGGAATGGTTCAGTAGCTTACCTTGCAAAACACTTCAAATTCACAGAACAAATTCCTTTGTAAAAGTACGTGGTTGGTTATGTTAATGAAATTATCTGGAATTTCTGGTATGTGGATATGTAGGGAAGTGTCAACATTTTAAGTAATATGGAACTTCCCATACAAATAAGGTCAGTGCGAAACCAAAAGCTGGAAAACACATTTTATTTCACCATTTGAAGAACTTGCTGAATAAACATTTGCTCTTGTGTACTTCCCCTAATTTTCATGTTGGTGATACAATATTCTGTTCAGGCCTTTGTGTTGGTTTTGGTGTGTGCAGTTTTGAAGCTGTAGAGGAAAGTGCTCACCATACAAGCATCACTAGTATATTTGCCTGCTCTCTTTCTTTGTTTTTTAAAAAAAATATTTTATTTATTTTAATTTTTTTACAGAGAGGAAGGGAGAGGAATAGAGAGGCAGAAACATCCATCAGCTGCCTCCTGCACATCCCCCACTGGGGATGTGCCTGCAACCAAGGTACATGCCCTTGACCGAAATTGAACTTGGGACCCTTTAGGCCGCAGGCCGATGCTCTATCCACTGAGCCAAACCGGCTAGGGCCTGCTCTTCTTTCTTAGTGACTTAATCTGATCTAGTGGTTCTGTACCTTTGGGTCTTGTTTATAGTTAATGGAGAATGGAAAAGTATTCCTTGTGCATAAGTAAGAGAAGTTGGTTTGGGTTCCAGTCTTCAAACAAAAATAGAACCCAAGCCCTGGGAGTGGAGGAGAAGAAATTGTAGAAATATATGTCAGGTAGGTAGTCATGGGAGAGAGCGTTGGAGAAAACAACCTCAGAACTGGGAAACGAGGTAACAGACACATTTCAGAGATATTGCAGTTGGGTCCCAGACCACCGTAATAAAGTGAGCACTGCAATAAAGCGAGTCATAATCCTTTTCCTTGTGGAAGGTTTGCCTTTAATTCGTAAAATAAAGCAAAAGCAATACCTATAAATGAAATGAAATGAAGCACAATATAATGAGGTACATCTATAAATACTACTTGACAGCTGTAGGAGTTTAGAACACTTCAACTTGGACCGGAGATGGGAGCCTACAGTGTGAAAGTTGCTCCAACTAGGTAGGGAAAATGGGGGGCAGATGAAACTTGAGTGACTACAAGAAGTACCATGAGCCACCCTTGACCATAATCAAACCCAGGACCCTGCAGTCCACGGGCCGATGCTCTATGTACTGAGCAAAACTGGCCATGGCGATTTCCTTGTTAATGTATGAATTATTCAGGTTTCTAATCACTAGGTTTTCAAAATACTACTGGGATACGGAAGGTGCTAGAAAATGCCAGTGGTGTGGATAGTGACTTCCCCCTCCAGCAAGTCCCACCTGAACAGAGAAGCAGATGAAAACAGTTGTTTGTACTGTGAAGGTCTGTGCCTGTCATCAATGTGTTTGGGAGATATTTACATTGAATTTGTCCCTCTTGCCAATGGACACTGGTCTTTTCCTCAGGAAACAGAGGTGTCTCCACTTCCTAAAGACATTCGGAACACCTGTGAGTAGCTAGGTCCTACTTAAAATGCCTTAGCATCTGCGACTACACAGAAAAAGTAAGAAGACAAAACACTATGTGGGTCACTTGGTTGTTTTCTAGATAGTAATTGACTGTCATGCACAAGATTGTCATAACCTAGGTGGAGGAGATTGTGATTATTTTTCATTCTGTTTACTCAGATTTCCCGCTGCATTTTTAAAGAAGCAGTGGATTGACCTTGTTCAAACATGCAATTGAATCACAGTTCTTTTGAAACTAAACCTTTGTTCATTACTAAGATTTGTAGTTTCCTCCTTCCTTTTCAGTACTTGTTTCTGTAGCAACCATGCAACTGTTGCTGTCACTTCCCTAAAACAAAAAGGTGGTTCAGCCGAAACCGGTTTGGCTCAGTGGATAGAGCGGCAGCCTGCGGACTGAAAGGTTCCAGGTTCGATTCTGGTCAAGGGCATGTACCTTGGTTGCTGGCACATCCCCAGTGGGGGGTGTGCAGGAGGCAGCTGGTCGATGTTCCTCTCTCATCGATGTTTCTAGCTTTCTATCCCTCTCTCTTCTTCTCTGTAAAAACTCAATAATATATATATATATATATATATATATATATATATATAGATATATATATAGATATATATATATATATTTTTTTTTAAGATAATTTCATCATTATAATCCTTTAAAAAATAAAAGGTGGTTCAGAAAGTCAAAGGAACGGTCTTGAAAGTATTGAATAGGAGGTCTTTATTTGGGGTGAATTTGGTTGTGCTGTCGCCCCGTGATTTGGGTTGATCTATTCCTTTTCACCCATTGCCAATGCTCACTAAGTTTAAAGGCCACATTCTCTCAAGAGTGGCTTGGACGTGCTTCCTGTCGTAGCTCTGATGTTCGGCTGATCATTTCATCTCTGGAGGATGAATGATGCAGGGTGGGAGATGGTGATGTGCTTGCTGGCAGTGGGAGGTGCAGTGCTGCTGGGACAGGCCCACCCTGCTGGTGACATGTATCTGCGGCAGGAGACCTGCCATGCTTCAGACTGTTGGTTTAGCATCTGGTCATGCACTGCCACACTGGCAGGCAGAGCAGCCCCAGGCCTAAGAAAAGCACCCGGGATGAAGAATGGGATCCAGGAAGGCTGAGCCCGTGGGCCCTATAGGTCACCTAGCACACTCTGTCAATACAGGGAAGCAGCCAAAATGTGGAGACAAAGAAACAGATCACAAATGAAAGAAATGGAGGAAAGCAAACTACTGGATATGGAGTTCAAAACCACAGTTATAAGGTTACTCAAGAATCTTCCAGAAACCTCTGAGAAATTTAGTGAGACCCTCGAGGATATGAAAAAGGACCAGCTAGAAATTAAGCATCCACTGACTGAAATAAAGAATAATGTACAGAGATCCAACAGCAGACCAGAGGATCCCAAGAATCAAGTCAAAGATTTGAAATACGAAGAAGCAAAAAACACCCAACTGGAAAGGCAAAAAGAATCCAAAAATATGAACATAGTATAAGGAGCCTCTGGGACAATGTTATAGTAATATTATAGGATGTTATAAGTGTGTGAAGTTTGATAGTGTGGATTGTACAACATTAGAATATAATAATGGGTTATATATAATAATGGATTATAATAATTAGAATATAATAATGAATGGATTATTTAACAGCGTGAAACCTGTGTGAATTAAAGTGAATTAAATAGAAATACCATTAAACATTGTAATAGTGATAGAATAAGATGTTGTTTAAACTGTGAAACCTGTGTGAATCAAAGTGTGTGAAATACCCTACATGTAGCAGAGGGCCCCAGCCTCGGCACCATCTGGCCAGGGGAGATAAGACACACGAAGACCAGAAGGCTACGTAACTGATGACATCAGAAGCGGACAGAAATTCACATAAAAAGAGACACCTGACAGCCAGAACTCAGAGTAGTTCACTGCCTCCACAGAAACTGTTCTCCCTCTCTGACTCCTCTCGCAAAATCCTTCGCGCAGGATCGACCGAGACTCGATCCCTGACTTGACTGAGCATGAGCCACCGTGGCCGGCCTGTGACCCGTCATCGTCCGTCGTGTGTGTCTGCTCCTCTCTGCCCTGTGGCCTGCCTGAGTGTTGGAAGCCGCCAGGACTTAGGCAATAAACCGTGTGGATTCGAGCATCTAACCGTAAGTGTCTTGGGTCTTTTTACTCTGAGCTCGTGCCTTATCATTGCCCACCTGGGAAAGTATCAGCCCACGTTGCGCGCCCTAAGCTGGGAGTAGGCTCTCGGCTGATCACCTGCTGTTCCAACCCAGAGTGAGGACAGAATAATTAAATTAAGGAAGAAGTGGAACAGACAACTTCAAGCATACCAACATCCAAATTATGGGGGTGCCAGGAGAAGAGAGAGAGCAAGATATTGAAAATCTATTTGAAGAAATAATGACAGAAAACTTCCCCTACCTGGTGAAAGAAATAGATTTACAATTCCAGGAAGCACAGAGAACCCCAAACAAAAGGAATCCAAAGAGGACCACACCAAGACATATCATAATTAAAATGCCAAGAGCAAAAGACAAAGAGAATATTAAAAGCAACAAGAAAAAAGGTTAGTCACCTACAAGGGAGTACCCATATGACTGTAGGCTGATTTTTCAACAGAAACTAGGCAGGCCAGAAGGGAGTGGCAAGAAATATTCAAAGTGATGAATAGCAAGAACCTACAACCAAGATTACTCTACCCAGCAAAGCTATTTAGAATTGAAGGTCAGACAAAGAGCTTCACAGATAAGAAAAAGCTAAAGGAGTTCATCACCACCAAACCAGTATTATATGAAATGCTAAAGGGTATTCTTTAAGAGGAAGAAGAAGAAAAAGGTAAAGATAAAAATGATGAACAGCAGCCGAAACCAGTTTGTTTCAGTAGATAGAGTGTCAGCCTGCGGACTGAAGGGTCCCAGGTTCAATTCCGGTCCAAGGCATGTACCTGGGTTGTGGGCACATCCCCAGCAGGGGGTGTGCAAGAGGCAGCTGATTGATGATTCTCTCTCATCAATGTTTCTGACTCTCTATCCCTCTTCCTTCCTCTCTGTAAAAAAATCAATAAAACATATTTGTTTTAAATGACGAACAGCAAAGTGACAACAAATACATATCAACAAGTGCATCTAAAAGTCAAGTGAATAAAAGAAATCTGACCAAGAGAATAAACTGGTGAATATAATAGAAGCAAGGGCATAGAAAGGGAGTGGACTGACAGTTCTCAGGGGGAAAAGGGTGTGGGGGGTGCGGGAAGAGACAGGACAAAAATCATACACCTATGGATGAGGACAGTGGGGTGGGGGTAAGGGAAGAGGATAGGGTGGGAACTGGGTGGAGGGGGGAAAAAAGAGGAACAACTATAATAATCTGAACAATAAATATTTATTATTTTTTTTTAAAAGAATGGGATCTAATGAAACGGAGTGGCAGTAACAGGAGAAGGGTGGCTTTTTCTGTCCCATTCTAACCCTCTCTGCTTTTCTTCTTGCTTTTCAGACGCCTTAGCTCCTTGGACTTCCCTTGGCAGTGTGACAGTCCTAGCTGAGCTGTTACTTCCCCTGAGGGACCGATAAGGCATTGACAAAGGTGGGTTTTAGGGACATTTATCGCTCACCTGTAGAAACCACGTTGCTCACTGCTGGCAGCACAGGCGAGTAGTAAAGCTCAAGAGTCGTTTTTCCTGTATTTGGGAGGAGAAAAACACTGTGAGGAATACTTGTGTGTGAACTGGAACGTATATTTAATGTGCTTTTCCCACAAGGATTTAAGCAGAGGCACTCACTCAGCAAGAGATGGAAGACTTGCTGCTTAAGGTGCCAAACCTAGTCCAATGGTTCCACTGTTGGTTAATATCTTCACTAAAAAAATATTCTAGCCAAATGGAACTCACGAAACACACACATACAAAAAACCTGTGGGATTTTTTTTAACTTTCCCTGGTGAAATGTTTAACTGTGACATGTGTCTCATTAGGAATTCTGTCTCCACATACCTCTATTTTTAGTGTAAGTAGAGAATAAATATCAAAGACTTAATGGTGTATTGTACACAGCCAAGCTTTCAGATTATGATGAGCCTTTAGAAATGCAGTATTTAGCCGAAACCGGTTTGGCTCAGTGGTAGAGCGTTGGCCTGCGGATTGAAAGGTCCCGGGTTCGATTCTGGTCAAGGGCACATACCTTGGTTGCGGGCACATCCCTGGTGGGGAGTGTGCAAGAGGCAGCTGGTCAATGTATCTCTCTCATCGACATTTCTAACTCTCTATCCCTTTCAATTCATCTCTGTATAAAATCAACAAAATATATTTTTTAAAAATAAAAAAAATAAATGCAGTATTTAAAACGTGCACAGTTTGTTGCCCAAACTCTTTTTTTAAAATATTTTTTATTGATTTTTCACAGAGAGGAAGAGAGATGGATAGAGAGTTAGAAACATTGATGAGAGAGAATCATCAATCAGCTGCCTCTTGCACACACCCTACTGGGGATGTGCCCGCAACCAAGGTACATGCCCTTGACCGGAATCGAACCTGGGACCTTTCAGTCCGCAGGCCGATGCTCTATCCACTGAGCCAAACCGGTTTTGGCTAGTTGCCCAAACTCTTAACACCATGGTGCAGACGCCTTCCCCGAAGGATCCCACAGCAAATGCAGAAAGCATCTTCTTTAGTGCCAATGGGACCGGTTCCAGGTGAGAGAGCAGCACGGTGAGACCTCAGAGGACAGCACCACTCTCCTAGGCTTCCGCATCGCAGAAATCTACTCCCGAGTGCAGACCTAATTGAACATGTTTCCTCACTTCCCTCCCGTGGAGCAGAAATGCTCGGAGTCTAGCCAGCTCAGGTTTTCCTGTGACAGGTCCTGCTCTTGGCGGCGACGCTGGTGATAATATAACGGGGGCTATTTTGGGAATAACTTCCTCATTATCTCAGTGAAACCTTCCAGCAAAACTGTGCCTGTGGCACTCAATAACTGCTTTTTCATTTTTAAAAAAATCTCTCCTGGCCCTGGCCAGTGTGTCTCCATTGGTTGGAGCATGGCCCGTGTACCAGGAGGCCGAGAGCGCGGTTGCAGGCTGCATCCCCAGTGTGGGGCAGGCAGCACCGAGGTCGCCAATGCAGCCCCTGGTCAGGGCATGTACTGTGTGTCTCCCTCGCGTCAATGTTTCTCTCTCTTCTTGCCTCCCTGTTTAAAATCAATTTTTAAAAATCTCTTCTGTGTCACTTTTTTATTTCAAGTTATCAAGGCCCCTGTTTTCTACCCAGATCATGTCCTACTCAATAACTTTATTGAATGAATGAATAAATCTGCTATATTATATAATAAAGAGGTGATTTGCAAATTGACCATCACTCTTAACACACAAGATGGCCACTTCCATGTGGACACAAAATGGCCAGCAGGGAAGGCAGTTGGGAGGGACCAGGCCTGAAAGGGAGGGCAGTTGGGGGGAACCAGGCCTGCGGGGAGGGCAGTGGGGGGGCGGTACCAGACCGGCAGGGGAGGGCAGTTAGGGGTGACCAGGCTGGCAAAGGAGGGCCGTTAGGGGTGACCAGGCCGACAGGGAAGGGCGGGGCGATGAGGGGCAATTGGGCCAGCAGGGGAGCAGTTAGGCGTCAATCAGGCTGGCAAAGGAGTGGTTAGGGGGTGATCAGTCTGGCAGGCAGAAGCGGTTAGGGGCAATCAGGAAGGCAAGCAGGCAGGCAGGCAGGCGAGCAGTTGGGAGCCAGCAGTCCTGGATTGTAAGAGAGATATCTAACTATCCATTTAGGCTCTATCCTACCTAAACAGGCAGTTGGACATCCCTTGAGGGGTCTCATATTGGAGAGGGTACAGGCTGGGCTGAAGAACATATACCACCTCCATCCCCATGCATGAATTTTGTGCACTGGGTCTCTAGTTTTTATGTAACTGGAGAATTTTATAACATAAGAAATCACAGAATGACTAAAGAAGTTTTTAAAATGTCCTTCATCTGAATTTTTTCTTACATTTCAATCCTTGAGGAAGTCCTAGCTTACCATTTAACAGACACTTAGGCGCTGGTCAGAGAGACTGTACACTCACCAGTTGCGAAGAAAGAAAAGATGATGTTACCGAACAGGTTGTGGATGAGAGGCTGACTGCAGTTCCGCAAAGAGCTGGGCCTAAAAATCAGTCCTCTGGGTTGCACATTACTTCATACTTGTCAGAATAATAAGAATCAGCTATAAGCGTAACACCGAAGGCGCTGCGACCCTGGCATTCTAACCCAGACCTGGCACCGGGTTCATTTGGCTCCGGGCAGCTCCCTTCTCTTAAGGACCTCAGTTCCTTCAGCAGGCTCAGATTAGTGCTGTAAGACAGTCCACCAGTAGCATTGAGTTATAAATATCCATAGTTGGAGGAGAAATAAAGCTTGCCATTTCTCTAATTCATGTTAATTTGCTATTTTGGTGAAATATTTTTATGGAGCCCAACTGGTGTGGTTCAGAGATGGGCATTGACCTATGAGCCAGGAGATAATGGCTGGATACCCTGGTTGTGGGCTGGATCCCCAGTGTGGGGCATGCAGTAGGCAGCCGATCAATGATGTATCTCCCATTATTGATGTTTCTGTCTCTCCCTGTCCTATTCATTCTGAAATCAATTTTTAAAAATTTTTTTAAAGAAAGGAAAAACAAGAAAAACATTCTGTGGAAATTTCAGCTTTTCAGGGTAAGGGAATATGCTTTACTGCATACAAACACCCTAGAATAGAAGCCGGCAGGTTTGAAGTTGGCCAATTAGTGTCACAGCTCCCGTCCCTTCGCCGTCATTTGAGTGGATTCTCAGGTTTCAGGTGCTTGTCCAAAATCAATGTTCTTAGAACCGCCATTCTCTTATTTTGAGTGTGCCAACTTGCATTTGCTGCATTTGTCCAGTAAGAAAGTGAACTGATTTTTTTCCTGCCAAGACTCATTTCCAACGTGGAAGCTAAACGAACACATCGAGGCATAATCCGGCCGAGTGTGCCGGTGCCGCCCTCAGACCTCAGACCTCGGGTAGTGCCAGGCCACTGGGGCTGCTCCGTGGGGAATACACGGAGACGTTGGTGCCTCCTTGTCTCTCCTCAAGAAATGAAACAGCCTGCCCACACCCCGTGATTCTCACTGCGTTGACTTTCCCAAGAGGTGAAGCCGGTGACTCCCATCCATGACAGCGGCAAACACAATGGGGCAGACCGCAGTTAAACACGTGATGGGAATGGCAGAGAGCACCCGGACTGCCCCCGCAGCTGAGACCCAGACCCTCGGCTGCCAGGGGAGGCCATGGCTGAGGAAAGAACCAACCAGAGAGCCAGAGTGGCGATCGCAAACAAGAACGCGTCACTCGGCTGCACGGGACACCGTGAGTTACAGTTGACATCACCGCTTAGTGATGGACTGGCTCTCAGGACCAGGGCCTGGCTGTTTCAGGATAATAATGTAACATTAAACCACAGAGACAGAGTTTTACACAAGCAAGGATGAATTGAGATCCATCCCATTAGCGCAAAATTATGTCCAAGAATATTCTAATAAGCATATTAAAAGTGCCTTGCTCTGTGTTGCTCAGTGGTTAGAGCATCGGCATACAGATGGAAGGTTTGATTCTTGGTCAAGGTCATGTTCCTGGGTTGCAGATTCGACCCCACCTGCAGGAGGCAACCAATCAATGTGTCTCTCACATTGATGTGTGCGTGTGTCTCTCTCTCCACTTCTCTCCCTTCCACTCTCTCTAAAAATCAATGGGGAAGCCGAAACCGGTTTGGCTCAGTGGTAGAGCGTTGGTCTGCGGACCGAAAGGTCCCGGGTTCGATTCCGGTCAAGGGCATGTACATTGGTTGCGGGCACATCCCTGGTGGGGGGTGTGCGGGAGGCAGCTGGTCGATGTTTCTCTCTCGTCGACGTTTCTAACTCTCTATCTCTCTCCCTTCCTCTCTGTGAAATATCAATAAAATATATTAAAAAAAAAATCAATGGGGAAAATGTTTGTGGGAGGATTAACAAAGGAAGGAAGGAAAGAATCGAGGGAGGGAGGGAGGAAAGATATTAAAAGTAGCTACCGTTGCCGAAACCTGTTTTGCTCAGTGGATAGAGCGTCTGCCTGCAGACTGAAGGGTCCCAGGTTCGATTCTGGTCAAGGGCATGTACATTGGTTGTGGGCACATCCCCAGTAGGGAGTGTTCAAGAGGCAGCTGATCAATGATTCTCTCTCATCGATGTTTCTAACTCTCTATTCCTCTCTCTTCCTCTCTGTAAAAAAAATCAATAAAAATATATATTTTAAAAAATCAATAATATATATATATATATATATTTTTTAAAGTAGCTACCGTTAATCAGCTCCTACTGTGTCACAAGCCCTGTTGATACTGGTTTCTAAGGAGCCTTTAGAACTTTGGTTCCTTTTTCATGACTAAATTAAGGCACTAAGGCAACCCACAAGTAATAGCATGAGTTAATACTCAGCAGACAAATGTGTCATTTTACATTCATTTTCTCACTTAAAATACATACCGTAAATCCAATGAGATAGGGACGGAGGCTCCCCATTTTATAGATGAGGAAACCGAGGCTCAGATTAAGTGTCTTAGGACAGACACCTCGTAGTTCGAGGAAGAGCCAGGCCCTGGTGTGGCTCCGGGGACAGAGTGTTGGCTTGCGGGGCAATGGCCTGTTGTTAGCACTAGAATGCAGTTACATGCTTAAAGGTACTTTTTTTAAAGGAGCAGCTTCTTCTTTTTTATTTTTATTTTTTTAATATATTTTATTGATATTTTACAGAGAGGAAGAGAGAGAGAGAGCTAGAAACATGGATGAGAGAGAAACATTGATCAGCCGCCTCTTGCACACCCCCTACTGGGGATGTGCCCGCAACCATGTACATGCCCTTGACCGGAATCGAACCCGGGACCTTTCAGTCCGCAGACCGACGCTCTACCACTGAGCCAAACCGGTTTCGGCAGCAGCTTCTTCTTGGAGGTATAACTCCAGAGGTGGTCAGGTCAGTGAATGCAGCACCCTGAAACGCGACGAGAGCCACACAATTCCTGTTCTTCCTGGGAAGTTCGTGTTTTACACACTGGCTGCCTGTTTAGAAAGCGTTTCATTACTGTCTCCACGTCAGGGTTTTTAAAACCTAAGAAGGCCCGTGAAATCGAACTTGAAAATGGAAAGTACATTTTAGTTACACGTCAGGACAACCTCAGAATGAAATGACATTCGTCTCCCTGGGCTGGGAGGGCCACTTACAGCCGGAGCTGGTGAGACCTGGGCCGCCAGCAGGCACCTGGCAGGCCGAGCGGGCCAGACAGAGGGGGCCGTGGCGACACCTGACCTCGAGCACCTGGAGCAGAGCAAGGCGGACCCCAGACAGGCCTGTTAGAGCCCCCAGACCGCCCCCCCAGGGGCCCCGTCAGGCCCGTCCGCCCCTTCCCTGCACAGGAGCCTCCGGGACACAGGGAGGTCCTCTCCGAGGGGCGGTCCCTGTGTTTTTAAGCCCCCCGGGCTACGGTCAGATAGCAACGTGACTTAAGTCTCCTTGGCTTTGAGGGTCTAGTTCAGTCTGAGCTCAGGTCGGTTGTGTGCACAGAGGATTAATGGGACCGAGTGAGGCACCTGAGGCGGGTCCTGACTGACCCGGGAGAAAGCCTTCTTTACACGGAGAGATCAGCTTCCGGAGCCCTTCCCCCTGGGAGTCCCTGGGAACCTGAGTGCATCCCCGGAGGCCCGGGGGTTGGAGGCGGGGGTGCTGCGAGCTCTTTGTTCCATCCATCCCTGTGTGGCAGGCGGCTCCCCTGGGCACCCCCTCCTGACCTCAGTCCCTCCTGACCTCAGCCATCCTGTTCTCCCGGCTCCCAGCTCAGTCCCCCTGGGGGAAGGGCACCTGAAACCTGAGATGGGTGGGGCTGGAATTGACACCGGGCTCCAGCTGAACCCAACCCCTCAGCTCCGAATGACAGGCATTCCCAATGGGGCAGAAGACCATGCCACCCATCGTTATAAGTGAAGGTGATGCCTGCAGCACAGTGGGGGGTAGTAGAGCTGCACCGCAGGGCATCACAGAAATTTCAGAGCCTACAAAGGGCAGACCCTACAGGCTTCAAGGGAGAAAATAAACATCACACTTGGAGGATCCAGAATGGAAAGTGACCTCGGCCCACGCTCAGTGGTTAGAGCGTCAGCCAGGGCACCCGGGAAGGGCGTGTACTTGGGTTGCAGGTTCAATTCCTGTTCCCTGTCGGGGCATGTAGGAGGAAACCAATTGATGTGTCTCTCACATCGATGTTTCTCTCTCTCTCTCCCTCCTCCCCTCCCTACCTTCCTCCTTGCATTCTCTGAAAATCAATGGAAAAAAATGTCCTCCAGGGGAGAATTAAGGAAAAAAAAAAGTGACTTTGGGTTTTTCACCGTTAGCACTACACTCTCAAAGTAGTGCCTTCAGAATTCTGGGAGAAGGTGATTTTTGACAAAGACTAGAATCTATTAAAAGAAATCGCTGGAAAATTTGGCTGGAATTGCTTTAGGGGTTGGTGAGCAGGATATGACCGCCGGCTGTCAGCCTGAGATTTCTCATTCTATATCTACACTAGTAAAATAGAAACATGCAAATTGATCATGACTCTGTGACACCCACAGCCAATCAGGAGTGGGTATGCAAATTAACCCAACAAAGATGGAAGGTTAATTTGCATATGCAGGTGCAGAGTGAAGACTGAAGAGGCTTGGCTTCTCTGCTGTGGCCAGAGCGAAGGCCTGGGTCCCGGGTGCCAGAGGAAAACCAGTGCCGGCAGCCAGGGGAAGGAAGGCCTATTGCACGAATCTTCGTGCAATGGGCCTCTAGTTCATTTAGTAAAAGGGTTTTTTTGTGTTTTTTAAAAATATTTTATTGATTTTTTGCAGAGAAGAAGAGAGAGGGGTAGAGAGTTAGAAACATCGATGAGAGAGAAACATCGATCAGCTGCCTCCTGCACCCCCCCCCCCCCCCACTGGAGATGTGCCCACAACCAAGGTACATGCCCTTGACCGGAATTAAACCCGGGACCTTTCAGTCCTCAGGCTGACACTCTACCCACTGAGACAAACTGGTTTTGGCTAATAAAAGTTTTTAATAAAAGCTTCAGATCACAGGTCTCCTATTCAGTAGGTTTATGGAAATATCAAATGGAATAATTTGAATGAAAAAGAAGTTTGTAGAGTGTAAACTGTTACTCAGCAGAAAGTGATACGATCATGTTGACCTAGAGGCAGGACACTGGTGTGAAGGGCAGGTAGCTGGGGAGTTACACTGCGGATGACGATGTCACGGTGGCCTTTCACTGTGGCCACAGCCGCACAATCACAAAACTGCAGTAGCGCGCAACAGTGAACGATTCGTTTGTGCTCGTGAGCCTGGGTCAGCTGTGGGTGTGCTGATCCGGGCCAGCCTCAGCCGACCCACCTGGGCTGGCTTTTGTCTGCACCGGCTGCGGTCTGGCCCGTCCCTGATGGCCTTGGCCACATAACTGCCACGTACCCCGTGGTGGGCCATCTGTCAGCAGGAGCACCAGCGCTCTCGCGTGCTCCGTCACCCTCCCCCGGACAGGCCTGGGCCCGTCCCGTGGCAGAGGCAGGAATCCGAAAGAAAGTGAGAGTGTGCAAAGCCCCTCCTGGCATACTGTCACATCTGCCACATCCTTTTGGCCAAAGCAAGGGACAGAACGTGGGAAGGAGATCCGTTGTGGTGGGAGCTGTAAGTCCACGCTGAAAGGAAGCGGGGAGAAACGGGGCCGCTGTTGACAGTTCATGGAGCACAGTCCCTGAAGCCAAGTATGTTAATCCATCTCTTTGGGATGAGAGCACAGAAGGGTGTCAGAGTGTTCCTCTTCCTTTGTAACAGATAACCCCGGAGGCGCCAGAGTGTGCCACTTAGATCAGCGCCTCCCGAGTCCCGGCATGGAAAATTCCCAGAAGACCGAGGTGGTTCTCCTTGCCTGTGGCTCCTTTAACCCCATCACCAACATGCACCTCCGGTTGTTTGAGCTGGCCAAGGACCACATGAACGCAACAGGTAGGAACAGTAACAAAAGCGGTGGCGGGGTGCAGAGCACTCTCCCCAAATATGGCCCCGTGGCATGTTGGATATTTTGAACCGAAGGAGTTTGAGAAACCTGCAGAATGAGGGCGGTCACTCAGACCTCCTCCCACCCTTCTCCTCGGAGGCAGGTCACAAAACCCTATGTGAGGTAAAGCGCGTCCTTAACTCTGCAAACAGGGGTGCCAGGAAGAACCCGAATATATATAAAGGAGCCTTCCTTGGTTTCCCGGAACTTGCTACACTTACCCTGTGCTCTTTGCCCCTTCCTGTTTCTCCACGGCCGTCCACTCTTCAAACCTAGCATTGAACACGCAGGGTCACTGCCTCCTGGGGTCTTCGCTTCCTGATGAAGGTTCCGGTGTCCTGTGGAGCTTACATTAAACAAACGCGTGTGCTCTCCTCCTATTCGTTTCTCTTTCTCAGTTTAATTTTCAGACCCAGCCAGGGACCAACTCTAAGAGGGTTAAGATTTATTTTGTTACACAAATGCTCATGTTCTGTGCTGATAGATGGATGGGTGCTCATACTCAAACAGGAAACTAAAATTAAAGATGAGATACAGTTTTCCCATCACAGGGACAAAAGTTTTTAAACTCTTTAGTGTCAACTACCAGAGGTAGAGAAGATGGGGGCTCTTTTTATTTTATTTTTTTAATTTTTAATATATATTTTTAAATATACTTTATTGAATTTTCACAGAAAGTAAGGGAGAGGGATAGAGAGCTAGAAACGTCGATAAGAGAGAATCATCGACCAGCTGCCTCCTGCACACCCCCCACTGGGGATGTGCCGCAACCAACGTACATGCCCTTGACCGGAATCGAACCCGGGACCTTTCAGTCCGCAGGCTGATGCTCTATCCATTGAGCCAAACCAGTTTCGGCTAGTGGCTCTTTTTATACTATAGGTGGACATTACAACTTGATTGAGGCATTTTACAAAGCAGTTCTACGTGTTGTTATGAATGAATGCAAGGATCTGAATCCCTGTATAAAAAACTAAGAAAGGGGATATTTGATCAAAATCATATTGTGATACTATTTCCTGTGCACGAAGTCCAATTTGTTATGGCTCATGTCAAACCGAACTCTCTCCCCAGGAAAATACAGAGTCACCAAAGGCATCATTTCTCCCGTCGGCGACGCCTACAAGAAGAAAGGGCTCATCTCTGCCCACCACCGAGTGGTCATGGCCCAGCTGGCCGCCAAGAACTCCAGCTGGGTGGAGGTGGACACGTGGGAGAGTCTGCAGAAGGAGTGGGTAGAGACCGTGAAGGTGCTCAGGTATTTGTGGGAGTGGGTCAGTGCCTTCCGCGGCGTTGGGCCACGTTTTTGTGCCGCCGGTGTCTGAGCTACGGGTCTCCACCTCGGTCCCCAGGGCTGGAAGGGCCGAGACTGTGCGGTTCCCCTGCGAGGTCGTTGCACAGCCGTGGAGCACAGAAGCGGGCAGCGTGTTCCCGAGCCTGTGTCTTGCATTGTGTGTTGACATGTTTGCATGCTGGTCGCTCCGCGAGGCTCTGTTAGCGAACGTGCAGGGAAGCCTGCTGGCCCGGCCGTTGTAAGATGATGTTGCCGTGGGTCTCCCGAGGGGCAGGGATTCGGGACGGGAGGCCAGATGCTGGGTCATGGACAGACCTGTCTGTGTGCTGCTTCCGCGGCAGCATACGGGCTTGTCACACACCTGTCCCACTCCTCTCAGACAGTTCCAGGTGAGGGTTCAGAAACCAGAGGGAGTGGCATCTCATTATTACTTAATGTTATCTCGAGTATAAAATAGAAGGGCTTTCTGAAAACCTTTCTGCCCAACGTCCGTCCTTGGAGTTCTGAACCTTCCGAGTCAATTAGGATTCAAACCGGAACTAGAAGTCACACTGAGTATTTTAAGCCTAGATCAGCGGTCGGCAAACTCATTAGTCCGCAGAGCCAAATATCAACAGTACAGCAATTGATATTTCTTTGGAGAGCCAAACTTTTTAAACGTAAACTTCTTCTGACGCCACTTCTTCAACATAGACTCGCCCGGGCCATGGTGTTTTGTGGAAGAGCCACACTCAAGGGGCCAAAGAGCCGCATGTGGCTCAAGAGCCTCAGTTTGCCGACCACGGGCCTAGGTGATCGGGCAAAAGTGTTAGCAGGGCTGGAGGAGTGGGAGTCAGGCTTGTTCAAGGTCTCACCTCCTTAACCGCAGCCAGAGTTCAGGAAGCTAACTCCCTGCCTTTGCCACCGCCACCTTCTGTCCAACCATCCCCGTCCCCGAGGCTGGTGACCGGACCATGGGTTACAGTCTGGCTGCCTCGCTCAGGTCGTAACGTGACTCATCCGGCTTCACAGCTGCAGAAAGATGGCCTCTGTCTCCCTTCTTCCTTCCAATCTCTCACGAGTGAACCTCATCGGCAGGGTCTCCCTCACACCCAGAACCTGCTGCCAGGACCCGGGCACTGCATTCTGGGTAGAGGTGGACACTGAGCTGCAGGCGACCCCTGACACAGCGACTTGTCAGACACCAGGCTCTGCGTCCCTGCCTTTCCCACCCCCGCTGGCTTCCTAGCAGCTGCTGTCCACTAATTACACTTTAGCTCGGGGATTCAGGAGGGAAGGGCTGGGGACACAAAGACCCAGGATTTGCTCCATGAGTGTGGCTCGTGTTACTTGAGTAACTGCACAGCTGGAAGTCCCTGGGTTCTGGCTGCCCGCCGGGAAGAAGCCATACACAGGTGCTGGGTGTGGGCCTTCCTTCCGGCCTCAGGACCATAGCCGTGGCATTGAGGTTCTCTTTACTAGGTCAAGCCACACTCTTCAGTGGGCAGAGTGTGGGCTCTGGAACCAGACTGTCAAGGTTTCAAATCCTGGCTCCGCTACTTACAAGCTAAATGCGCTTGGGCCAGTTAGTCAGTGTCCTCCCTCAGTGGGGATAACAAGCAACTCTGATTTAATGGTGGCAACCATGCAGTCGCTTTATAACAGCCAAGACATTCTCTCAATCAAGCTGTTATTAAAAGCCTCCTATGTCCCAGGGACTCTGCTAGGAGCTGGAGTTGGGACGTGGGCCTTTCCCCTCCATTGTGGGGATGATGATGATAATAATAGATTAGAGTCCTCGCCAGTTTGGCTCAATGGATAAAGTGTCAACTTCCGGACTGAAGGGTCCCAGGTTCCATTCCAGCCAAGGGCACACGCCCAGGTTATGGGCTCAATCCCCACCAGTAGAGGGCATGCAGGAGGCAGCCAATCAGTGATTCTCCCTCATCATTGATGTTTCTATCTATCCCTGTCCCTTCCTCTCTGAAATCAATAAAAATATTTTTAAAATAATAGTAGAATAGAATTTTTGTAAAATAGAATTGATAGAATAATAATTATTTAAAAAATAATTTATTGATTTGAGCGAGAGAGAGAAACATTGATGTTAGAGAGAAACATCAGGCTCCCCGACCGGGGATCAAACCCACAACTGGGGTATGAGCCCTAACAGGGAATCGAACCTGCCACCTTTTGGTGTATGGGATGACACTCTCACCAACTGAGCCACAACAGCGGAGGCTAGGACAATAATTATGATTTATTATTATTTATGGCATGGGGTGTTGAGAACAGTTAATCAGATAATCCAAGCAAAGGGTTTGGTTGCGCTTTGCACATCATCAGTGACACGCACTCGTGTTGTTATGACCCAGACACACAAAGCCGAGGATAGAACAGCTACCATGTTGTGCTCCCGCATCTCCCATGCCTTCCGTTCCCGATGGCCGGGACCCAGGACTCCCCTGTCCTGGCCAGCCTCCGTTCTGACTGGCTGGGCACCGGGTGTACCGGCGGTGGAGTGTTTTTACCGTCACCCTCCTTCAGCGCGGGGCCCGAGGCCCGGGGCGTCGGCAGAGGGACCATGTGTGGCTGAGCTGTGGGAGGAAGAGGACTGGGCTGTCGCTTTGTTGTCTCGCAGACACCACCAGGGGAAGCTGGAGGCCGACTGCGGCGGCGAGCAGCAGGACGCCCCTGCGCTGGAGAGGCCTGGCCGGAAGAGGAAGTGGGCCGAACAAAGATCCGAAGGCGGTCAGAAGAAGCCCCTCGAGCCGCAGAGGAAAGGTCGGCATGTTTTCCCGGGACTTCCCGACCGGAGCGGATAAGCTTCTAGAGCTGAGCACACCCCCTTTCTATTTCCGTTTTCTTCTTTTAAATATATATATTTTTATTTCACAGAAGAAGGGAGAGGGAGATAGAAACATCAGTGATGAGAGAGAATCGTTGATCGGCTGCCTCCTGCACGCCTCTCACTGGGGATGGAGCCCACCACCGGGGCATGTGCCCGTGACCAGAATCGGACTGTGACCTCCCGGTTCATAGGTCGATGCTCAGCCACTGAGCCACGCCGGCCAGACCTCGTTCCATTTTCTATTCAGGACACGGGGTGCCTGGGAAATGCCCTCGTACGTTTACCGACAGAGGGAAGGGGGTGCAAGGCATCCTGAGCCCCGCCCCTGCAGAGTCCTTAGCTTCCCAGCCGTCCTCCGTCTCCTTTGAGAATCGGAATGGGAAAGAGCGGAACCTTCTTTCCAGAAAAACATGCCCATTCATTTTGGCACAGGGGGTTATCTTTTTTTATTATTTTACTTTATTTTTATTTTATTTTTTAAATTTATTAAGGTATTATATGTGTACATAGCTTACCGTTGACCCCCCCTCACCTCCCATTCATGCCCTCCCTCCCCAGAGTTCTGTGTTCGTTGGTTGTACTTATATGCATGCATACCAGTCCTTCAGTTGTTTTCTTATCTCCCCCAGGTCTCCTTCCCCACCCCGCTGTCATTTGGCAGTCTGCTTGTTTTATGGTGACTATCTCAGGACCACACGAATAGAATCCGCTCCTCCTCTGATTCACACCCCCTCTCCCCCCAGGTCCCACTGCTTCCCCGAAGCACACGGTTCTCCTGGGACATTTGCCAAACTGGTTAGGGCAAATCCCCCTGGGGCAGACGGCTTACCCGGGGCACACGGCCCCCTGGGACACACGGCTCACCCAGGGCACACGGCCCCCTGGGACACACGGCCCCCTGGGACACACGGCTCACCCGGGGCACACGGCCCGCACAGGGGGTTATCACAGAGCAAACCCTGACGCCGTCTTCTTCTTCTTCTTCGTCCCAGACGTGCCCAGGGTCAAGCTGCTGTGCGGGGCAGACCTGCTGGAGTCCTTCGGCGTCCCCGACCTGTGGAAGCCCGAGGACATCGCCACCATCGTGGGGGACTACGGGCTCGTGTGCGTCACCCGGGCTGGAAACGACGCCCAGAGATTCATCTACGAGTCGGACGTGCTGTGGAGACACCAGGCCAACATCCATCTGGTCAACGAGTGGATCACCAACGACATCTCGTCCACGAAGATCCGGCGAGCCCTCCGCAGGAGCCAGAGCATCCGCTACTTGGTGCCAGATATCGTGCGAGAATACATCGAGAAGCACGATCTGTACAGCGCCGAGAGCGAGGAGAGGAATGTGGGGGTCACCCTGGCGCCTCTGCAGAGAAACAGGGCCGCCACTAACTCAAGATCCACCATGGCCTGACGCCGTGCGCTTCCCCGGGGGGCTGAGCCTCTGGGTGTCAGCCGCTGGGGAAGGAATCGGGATCCCGTTTCATAAACTGAAACTTGAAAGTTTGGTGGAAATCAGTAGTAAATTAAAATCAGGTTTACTTTTTTCCTTTTTATCAGAAGTTCAGAAGGTGATTATTTTCAGTATTGCCATCTTTTTGTTTTGAATGTGCAAATCCTTTCATCTTTTTTCCCCTCAATAATATGTTTTATTGATTGTTTACAGAGAGGAAGGGAGGGAGAGAGAGTTAGAAACATTTATGAGAAAGAAGCATCGATCAGCTGCCTCTTGCACGCCCCCTACTGGGGATGTGCCCGCAACCAAGGTACATGCCCTTGACCAGATTCGAACCTGGGACCCTTGAGTTCCAAGCCCGATGCTCTATCCACTGAGCCAAACCGGTTAGGGCAAATCCTTTTATCTTTAAAACAAGAGATTAGCAGCACTGAAACCAGAACTGTTTAATCAAACTAACTATAAATCAGAATCCAAAAGAGATATCTGGCTTTCTCCTGTCAGAGACGCGAAGTCTGAAAAGCCAGGTGTATTTGAAGGCCTCACTTTGGTTACGAAGGGAGCGGACACTCACGGATGCCTAATTCTGAGCCACAGAAGTCACTCTTCACACAGCCACCTCGAAAAAGGCAGCCTGGAGCCGCCAGCCCAGCTGGGCAGAGGCAGCCTGGGCACGTGCCTGGCAGAAACCTCGGGCCCCCAGAATGGCTGGGCAGGCCTCGCCAGGATACGCCTGCCGGGAGCTCCGCCTTTGGCGGCAGGGAGTAGGCGTGTTTGCCCTGGCGAGTTTGCCACGGCGGACAGGTTTCCCCGATGCCCATGGGGAGCGAGTCTCTGAGCCACGTGTCCTGCACGTTCTCCTAGCTCAGGCCGCACCCTGGCCACCGCCCTCACTCATCTTCCGGAGCCGCTCCGGAGATGAGATCACACTAACGCGGTGTCGTACTCAAGACTGTGTTTACGAGTCAGTGCTCTAAGCCTTTATCGATGGCTTAATAATCAAACACGAGAAATGCCCCATCGGGTGGCCAGAGTTTCAACTCAGGGTTGGGGCGCTGGTGAGGGGTGTGGAAGTGTCAGCCCCGCCTGGCGCTGAGGGTCTGCAGAGCCTGCTGTGTCGTGCCAGCCACTGTGAATCTGCCTTCTGGGAACTTGTACCCTTTTCTCCTCTTGTCCCATTGTGTGGACTTTGATCAAAATAGAACTAATAAAGTCATAGCTTTATGTTAAAAATACAAGCTTGCTCTATGATCTGAGACTGACAAAAATGTAGTGGACATTTTACCAATTGGTACAGCAAAAAGGCAAGAAATAGTTGTGTGTGTTTTTTTATAGAATAGTGTTGTAGTGTGTGGAAATCATTCAGTGACAGAAACAGGATTGAAGTTACATTTCCAATGGAAATAGAATACCAGTAATCTACCCTTTGCAATTTATATTTCATACCTATCCCACCCTAGATGAAGGATTTATAACCGCAGGAGAAAAAGGTACCTATATCTGACATTGCATCGTCAACTCTGTATCCACAGTTTGCAAAGGAAAAGGTTAAATAAAGCCAGCAAATAAAAGTACATCCCACAGTTCCGGGCATCGTTACTAGCGCCAACAGGTCAACCTCTTGAAGACGGGAAGGGTTGCAAAGGCTGGCACCCCGTAATTTTTCTCTACCTGCTGGATGAAGGAAAAGTTAGAATCTCAGGCCATAGAAACGGGGTCATTCTCCTCCCTCTTAGCTTTGTGGAACCTAAGAGTTGGGGCAGAACTGAGAAATAACGATCTAGAAGCAGCTGAAGCTGTCAAAATTTAGCTTCGATGTCTTCTCCTGGAAAACTACAGTTAGTTCACCTGAAATATTGTGGGAGCGGCAGAAAAGTTCCGATGCTAGAAATTTCTCTCATCATCTGCCTCCCTACCTAGAAGTGCGTATACCCTACTCAGCTATTTGTGTGTGTGTGTGTGTGTGTGTGTGTGTGTGTGTGTATTTTTTAATTGATTTCAGAGAGGAAGGGAGAAGGGGAGAGAAACATCAATGATAAGAGAGAATCATTGATTGGCTGCCTCCTGCACGCCCCACATTGGGAATTGAGCCCACAACCCGGGCACGTGCTCCGACCGGAAATCCAACCGTGACCTCCTGGTTCATAGGTTGGCACTCAACCCCTGAGCCATGCTGGCCGGGCAGCTGTGAGTATATTGACCTCAGGCCCCACTGGGAAGGCCTGCGGGACCCTCCCAGGACAGCAGCCACGGTGACGTGGCCCTTTGTTGTGCTATTTATAGATCAACAACTTTGTACATTGGATGAGCTGCTTGACTTTCCCCCACGACCAAGGAGGCTGCTAATGCCACAGCATAATAGCGCAGTCCTGAGTGTCTTCAGAGACAGAACTTCCTCTGATAACGGACATTAGAACAATGAACTTCACGGGGGAATACATGTTAACTGTCACCACCTCCAGGGAGGAAGAAGAAAACAAGCTTTTGTTTCTCTGGCGCCAAGCCTTTCTCATAATTTGCTTTTGTAAAGTGAGAGCGTGGGCGGGGTGGGAGGCTGGTGATGTCACATCGCGCTCCTCCACTCCTCGCGTGGCTTCGAGTGCACGCTGTGAACAGACTTGCAGCAAGTCCTCTCCGGGCCGTTTCATCACGTTTCATCAGCTCCCTCCGTTGAGCACACGCACGTGGAGATATTTTTTTCTGTCCATTAGTTGAGTAGACAACTGGGAGGAGCAAACCTTCCGGAGAAGAGGTGCGGGTCCCTTCCCCCATGGGAGGACATGAGCAGCAGTCTGCAAACCCTCCCCCCCGCCCCCCCGAGAGCCCTCGCCCGACATGCCAGCGCCTTCATCTCAGATTTCCAACCTCCAGAACTTAGTTAGCATCCCCCGGCAATCATGGTTCAATGTCAAAGGCCCAGGCCAGTCTCCTTCGCCAAGGAGAGAAGAGAAGGGGTGTAGTAGGTAGCAGAAAGGGGTGTACTCAGCGGGAGCTGCATTTTGTGCATTTGCACTGCTGTTTGGGGGTATATGATGCTTCTTACAAAACAATAAAGCCACATTATGGAAACTCAAAAAAAGGGAGGAGTGGGTCCCCTTGGTGATCAGGTACAGAGACTGAACAAAGGGACATGTAGGCACATCTTGCATCAGAGGCGGCTTGTTTTTCCCATTGGAGGACCTCACCACTGGGGAGCAGCAAGCACCCCAAGGCCAGCGCTGCTCTTTCCCACCCCAACCTCCGAGCCCCTTCTCCGGGAGCTAGAGGTCCCTGTCTTGTGAAATGGGCCCCTTTAACGCTACTCGTGGGCCCCGGGACATCCCTGCCTTTGCCATCCTCCTGAAGGCCTCTCGCATTGAAACATGCTTTGCGGCACCCACCCCAACGCGAGGCTGCGTGACCAGGGCCACCTCTGAAGCCTGTGCCCGTGGGCGGGTGCCGCTGGACCTCCCTGAGCACTCGCTGTGGGCTGGGCACGTGCCGTGAGGGCCTGCGCTCAGGAACGGCACAGGGGGGGCCGGGTCAGTGGCAAACAGGCCTGGGTGAGCAGTTCGTCTCCGGCCTGTGCTCCTGACCACGCCACACCTTCCGTGACGTGTTCTTTCCCGAGGAATGTTGTAGCCACATGTTGACATTTTCATCCACGCTGAGTGATGAGCACAAGTAGATACACTTTCCACAGTGTGACGGTCTGATGGCGGTGGCTGATGGGTAATTCAGTCCACCCAGACGGACCCAGTTGAACTTGCCCAGTGTTAGCAAGGCCTTGGAACTGGGCAGCCAAGTGGGAGGAGATGGTATACCACCTCCTCCCACCTCCAACCCAGTGGGAGGAGGTGGTATAAACCAGTGGTCGACAAACTTCAGCTCCAGAGCCACATGCGGCTCTTTGGCCCCTTGAGTGTGGCTCTTCCACAAAATACGGCGTGTGGGCACTTGAAACTTTGCGGCCCATACCCAGAAGTTGGTTTTTGGCTCTCAAAAGAAATTTCAGTTGTTGTACTGTTGATGTTTGCCTCTGTTGACTAATGAGTTTGCCAACCACTGGTATAAACTGTAGTAGACAAACAGCAAAACAATTTTTTTTTTAATTTTAAAAAGGAAAAGGCGCCCAGGTGCCTATGCTAGCCCATGACGCCAGCGTGCAGAGATGGTGCCTGTGAGCTGAAGACACTTCTCTGCCTGGGGTGGGTCTCAGGAACAGTGTTTCCCAAAATGTGGTACGCGAACCCCGAGGGGTACGGGAAGAGTTTGGTGGGGGTATGCACTGCACCGTGCTTAGCTGCACCTCATTCTACGTTCTCATGAGTCAAGTCAAGACAGTCTTGTGAGGCGTGAGATGGTCCGGTGTGCAAATAAATGTTATTTATAATATGACTTTTATTTATATTTTATTATGAATAATTTTATTTTTCATTTTTTATTATTTAGTGTATGTACCAAAAAAAAAGAATAAATATATTTTGATTGTTATTAAAATACATCCTTTTTTTTGACAAGGGGTACTCAGCATTATGAAAATTACAGAAGGGGTACACATATGTCAAAAGTTTGGGAAACAATATTTGACAAAGGAGGCATGAGCATACGATGGAGTCAAGACATGTACCTCAGGAGAGCCGTGTGCCCCGGGGAAGCAGTGGGACCCGGGTGTAGGGGTGGTGTGAACCAGAAAAGGAGTGGCCTCTATTCATGTGGTCCTGAGATAGTCACCATAAAACAAGCAGATTGTCAAATGACAGAGGGGAGGGAGAACAACCGAAGGACTGGTATGCGTGAATACAATCAACGAACACAGAACTCTGGGGAGGGATGACATGAATGGGAGGTGTGTGTGTGGGGAGGGCAATGGTAAGCTATGTACACATATAATATCTTAATAAATTTTTTAAAAATTTGCATATGCAGACTAGAAATAAACAAAAAATGAAACAAGCAAAAAAAATCACTTCTTATCCCATGGGCAAGTCCAATTTATGCCACCTCAACCAAAATTCAACCCTGTGCCTGCTGGATGGCCCTTGCCCAGGCTGGCCAAAAGCCAGACCTACCAGCACAGATGCTAAAACCATTATTACTTATTTCTGTGACCTTCCTTTTCAGGCCAAGATTTAGAACAATAAGATTTTAAGGATAGGAAGTAAGTATGATTTTTCCAATTCCTGTCCATCTGGAATTTAAACAGGCTTCATGCTCCAGAAATCCAGTCAGAGTTCATCGTTCCGTGCCATTAAATGGCAAGACACAGGTAGCTCCAGGTTTGAAAACAGCCTGTCATATTCCACCAAAGAAGCTATAGTTAGGAGGATCAACAGCCTGATTCTGGGAGAGGCAAGGCAAAGCCACTGTTTTCTCAACAAAAACGGCCCTTCTCCCTTAGAAAAGGTTGTAGCCACTCATTCAACAAACTACTTGCCACGCACGGTGCTGGTGAGTGAGCTGAGCATGGCCTCTGCCCTTGAAATTATTTATTATTATTATTATTATTATTATTATCATTATTATTATTTTAAATATATCTTATTGATTTTTTTACAGAGAGGAAGGGAGCAGGATAGAGAGGTAGAAACATCAATGACAGAGAAACATCGATCAGCTGCCTCCTACACACCCCTCCTGGGGATGTGCCCGCAACCAAGGTACATGCCCTTGACGGAATCGAACCTGGGACCTTTCAATCCGCAGGCTGATGCTCTTATCCCCTGAGCCAAACCAGTTTAGGCTGCCCTTGAGATTATAATGAAAAAGGTTGTCAACGGGCCTGACTGGGTAACCCCATTGGTTACAGCATCGTCCCGATGCACCAAGGCTGTGGGTTCCATCCCCTGTCGGCACGTACAAGAATCAACCAACGAATGCCTAAATATATAGAACAGCACATCAACGTTTCTCTCTCCCTCGCTCCCCTCATTTCTCTCTAAAATCATTCAATACTTTTTAAAAAAAAAAAAAAAAAAGAAAGAAAGAAAAAGGCAGTCAACAAACAAACCAAAAAGAGAGAGTTGTGGTGTGTGCTGATTAGAAGGTAGTGAGCAGAGATGGGAGGCAGACTCGATGTGTATTAGAAGTGATATCTAAGGCTCTTCTGAAAAGGTGACGCTTAGAGGTTTTTGAAGAGATCCAAGGCTTTCTCTGCCCAAGTTCTAACCCAACTGGAAAATGAGATGAACAAAAAGCAAGAAATGGAGAATCTAAAGAGCACTTTAATTACTGACCAAGTCTAGATTAGAAGTCACAACTTAGGGTGAGGCTCAGAAGGGGGATGGGTTCCCATGACAGATTACTTTGAAGGAGGCCATTCTAAGATCTCCCGCTGCACATGCTCGGACAGTGCGACGCTGGGAGGTGCGGTCCGAGTTCCCTCCCTGGTGGGAGTGATGCTGTATGACTTCTGAGACCAGGTCACAAGAGATGCCCAGTCTTCCCGGTCCTCCTGGGACCCCTCTGAGAGCCCAGCCAGCCAGGCCTGCCGTGAAGGCGCCCTGGTGAGGCCCAGTGAGGAGGAGGCCTGGCTGAGCTCCCAGCCAAGAGATAGGCAACACCAACTCACCAGCCAGGAGACAGCCATTGGGGAAGTGACTTTGCCAAACCGGGTCACGGGACCCCGGCTGATGCCCCATGGAGCTGACCCCGGCTGATGCCCCATGGAGCTGACATGAGCCGCCCTCTGTGAGCCCTGCCAACGGCAGGTCTGTGAGCGAACGGATGGCTTTGTGGTTTTCAGTCACCAGCGGGAGGCAGACAATAACTTACACACTCATTCCCGGTGGGAGCAGCCTCAGAGGGAACGTTTGGGGCCTCAGGTCCCTGTTATAGGGGGGAAGGGAGACAGTGAAATACCCTGTGCTGAGAAGTTGTGATCGATCCACTGCCGAGTTGATAAAAATGGATCAATGGCAAGGAACGCCCTCAGGTTTTTCTGATTTTTTTTTTCCCGTTTTAGCCTCGAAAGACCCACATCCTGGGCCCTGGCTCCTCCAGTCTCGGGGGAACCAGCGTGGTGGTCGCCCTGGTGCCCGCCATGGGGGGACCCCGGCTCCATGAGGAGGGAGTGAGGGCTGGAGAGAGGCGGGTACTCAGGGGCCAGGCCTCTCTGCCCAGAGCAAGATAGGGAGAGACTGGGCCTAATAGTAACTTTTGAGCCGGAAGCAAACGAGCCAGCCATGCAGAACCGAGGGGGGGACAGCCCAGGAAGGGGGAGCACCCGGTACAGACCCCCAGGAAGGCGAGGGGGTGGCCTCTGCCAGCACCCCGGCCTCAGCACACCTGGGGATGGCGGTCCCAGCAGCATGGACCTGGGGAGACACCCCGGAGCCCCCCAGAGGGTGCGGATTTCCATAGGGGGATGGGGAGGCCCCGAGGGCTCTGGGCAGGACGAGGAGGTCTGAGTTGCATTTCTCCAAAGCACAGCTGGCTGCCCCCTGAAGGCATGAGGGCGGCCCAGGCCGGGAGGTGGAGCCCACGGGCCCGGCTGGCGGGCTGGGGACGGGCGGAGAAGGGAGCCCGGGTGCCCGGGCAGAGAGCGGGGCGCTGTGTGCTCCGCCTCGACGTGTCCGCGCGGCCTGAGGACGGCCCGCGGGGACACCTAAAAGCCCTTGAACCTAAAAGCCCTTCGATTATTTGAGTTCTGTGCCGTAAGTCCCTCTTCTGCACACCCCCCACCGGGGATGTGCCCGCAACCAAGGTACATGCCCTTGACCGGAATCGAACCCGGGACCCTTCAGTCCACAGAGCCGCCGGGTTCGGATTCAGCTGCTCCCTCCTCTGTCCGGTCCCACGGGGACAGTGAGGGCCCCGGAGAGGCGGGCGCCGTGGCCGTGGCCGTGGGTGTGGCCGTGGGTGTGGGTGGCTGTGGGTGCGGAGCTCACGGAGGCTCAGAAGTGGACGTGACCTCCCGGCCCGGGTCCCGCGCACGTTCGGGGAACGGGGAGGGAGTTCGGGGGGCGGGGAGGGAGCCCCAGGAAAACGGGGCGTTTCCAGGCGCCGCAGCGGAAGACGGAGCGCGGCCCGGGAGCCCGAGGGCCCGGCATCTCGGAGGGGGGAGGGAGGGGAGAGGAGAGGGAGAGGGAGGAGGGAGGGTGTCCGGGGCCCCGCCCCCCGTCCAGCCCCCCCCCCCCCCTAAATTAGGCCCGGGCGCCCTCCGCTCCGGCCCCGCAGTCGCCGGCCCCGCAGTCCCGCCCGGCCCCGCGATGCCCGCCGACCTCCGCGGCACCTGGAACCTGAGCAGCAGCGACAACTTCGAGGGCTACATGCTGGCGCTGGGTACGCGGGGGGCGGGCAGGTGGGGGGCGGGCGGGGGGCGTCCGTCTCCTTCCAGCGTCCGCCTACCGGGGCCCAGTCTCTCCTGCTCCCCGTCTTCCCGTCCTCCCCGTCCCCCGTCCGTCCGTCTACCCCGTGGCCGTCCGCCTGTCCCATCCTTCCATCTCCCCCTCCTCCCCGTCCCCCGTCCGTCCGTCTACCCCCGGTCGTCCGCCTGCCCCATCCTTCCATCCCCGGCTCCCTGTCCCCTCGCCGTCCGACCGTCCGACCGTCCGACCGCCCCCAGTCCTGGCTCCCGAGCCCCCGCCTTTCCTCCCTCTCGTCCTCGCCGTCTCCCCACCGGCCCGGCGGCCACGGCTCCGGTCCCGGCGCGGGTTCGAACCGGGCGGCGGGCGGGGACAGCTCGCAGGCAGACGGGGACACGATGGGGGACTCGGTGGGGGACTCGGTGGGGTTCGGCCGAGGGGCGCCCCGTGGAAGCCCCTCCCCGTGGCCCTCGCCCCGCCGCTGCCTTTACCGCGGGGCTCAGGGCATGCGGCCGGCACCCTGATCCCAGGGCCGCCCCGGGAGGCCCGTCCCGCTGCGTCTCCGGGGGGTCCCCCCATCCCGCAGCGTCTCGAGGGGGGGAGGGGCGTCCCCCAATCCCGCAGCGTCTCCAGGGGGGTCCCCCATCCCGCAGCGTCTCCAGGGGGGTCCCCATCCCGCAGCGTCTCCGGGGGGGTCCCCCATCCCGCAGCGTCTCCGGGGGGGTCCCCCATCCCGCAGCGTCTCCGGGGGGGTCCCCCATCCCGCAGCGTCTCCGGGGGGGTCCCCCTTCCCGCAGCGTCTCCAGGGGGGTCCCCCTTCCCGCAGCCTCTCCAGGGGGGGTCTCCCGTCCCGCAGCGTCTCCGGGGGGTCCCCTCTCCAGGGGCGCCCAGGGAGGCCCCTCCCGCTGCATCGGGGTCCCCTGAGCTTATCCAGACTCGGTCCCCAGCTCCCAGGCCGGCCCCGCCCCAGAAGGTCCTGGTGTCACTGGAATCGGAACCGAATTTGACATCTCCCGTTTCTGGCCTCCGCTCTTCCCTCGGGGACTGCGGGGACTGGGGGACTGGGGGAACCGGGGTGTCCAGACCCCAGGCCCCAGGAGGGCGCCCCCCCCCGTCCCCCGCCTCCGGGATGACATTCCTGCCCCCCTGGGGGGGGGGTCCGCGGCCGGGGTTGGAGCCGGGATCACGGCGGGGTGGGGTGCGTGGACCGCGGGGTGACCCCTGTCCTTGCTCCTGAGGGGCTGGAGGTGCTCCCCCCTGCCTTCCCCACCCACCCGGCCTGTCCGGCCCTCGGCCTCCTTCCTGGGGTTCCAGCGTCTGAGCACCTACTGTGTGCCCCGTGCTTTTGAGGAAATGCCGCCGGTCAGCGGCACTTAGACAGACGGACCAAAGCTGCTGAGATACGTTCGGGGTTCGGGCTGCTCTGGCCCTCCTCCTTTTACCTGAGACCTGGCCTCAGTTTCCCCACCGGAAAAATGAGCTGGTAGTCCAAGTTTTTTTAAATTGTGGCAAAATACCTAAGTAACCACTTTGAAATGTATAATTCTATGCCCGGGTGTGTTTTTAAGATTCTCCTCCCTGTCCTTTCTCACACAAAGTAGGGGAGTTTGGGACTTCTCAAGCGAAATCTGATTTATATATTTTTTAAAATGTATTTTGTTGATTTTTTTACAGAGAGGAAGAGAGAGGGATAGAGAGTTACAAACATCGATGAGAGAGAAACACCAATCAGCTGCCTCCTACACCCCCCACTGGGGATGTGCCCGCAACCAAGGTACATGCCCCTGACCGGAATCGAACCTAGGACCTTTCAGTCTGCAGGCCGACGCTCTATCCACTGAGCCAAACCGGTTTGGGAGCAATCTGATTTATATTGACCCAAATCCTCGTGCAGAAGGAAAAGCTGTATTTTCCTCTGCCCACCTGGTGCATTGCAGGGCCCTGTAAATTAGACTCACAAAGGACAGACACACAGCCTGCAGCGGTGAGGGTCTCAAAGGCGTGGTTAGAGCCTGAGCTTAGATAGTTTCTTCTTCTTCTTCTTCTTTTTCTTCTTCTTCTTCTTCTTCTTCTTCTAATATATTTTATTGATTTTTCTAATATATCTTCTTCTAATATATTTTATTGATTTTTTATAGAGAGGAAGGGAGAGGGATAGAGAGCTAGAAACACCAGCTGCTTCCTGCAAGCCCCCCACCAGGGATGTGCCTGAAACCAAGGTACACGCCCTTGACCAGAATCGAACCTGGGACCCCTCAATCCGAAGGCTGACGCTCTATCCACTGAGCCACACCGATTTTGGCTACATAGCTTCTTAACAACAAGTAATGCTTCCGCAGAGAAGAGACCAGACAAAAAGACTGAGTGTCCAGGGTGGCAAACAACAGGAAAGTAAGATTATGGGGAAAGAAGGGCTAGTGAGTCACGTTTATTATGTAGTTTCTTCTGGTGCCAGGCTGGTCAGGGTCTAGAGTCACGTCCCTAACGTCTGTCCGCCCTGGTGCAGATGGGAGGGGGGGGGGGAGTGTGGGAGAGAGACCGCTCCCTGACGTGACCAGGGAGTGTCCTGTAAGCGGGACTGGGCCAGAAAGGAGGCGGCTTTCTCCGAACCCCTGAGCGACCGTCTGATGGTCACTGATGTTCATTCCGACATGAACTCGGGCCTTCCCTGGTGACGTAATTTCCCGAGCCTGCCAGCATTTACCCGTGACGGTCCCCCACTTTACCTCGTAGAATTCTCTGGCACCTGCCAAGCAGCCAGGGGGGCCATTTCGTCTTGTAGCCATCCAACACGCGCCTCGGATGTCCCCCAGTGGACCCTGTGAACTACCAGCCTGTTTATTTATTCTCTTTGGCCTCTCCTCCCCTCCGCTTACAAAAGTAGATTTCCAGTCTCAGGACCTCCCCTGGGTCTGCGTGTACAAACAGGGGCTCCGGGTACTGGAATGATCAGAAACAGACTATAAAGCACTTAAGCGGAGATTAATTTTGGCCGGAAATCAGACTCTATAAAAAGTAACATCTGCGGGGGTCAAAAGGAAACAAATAGAAATTGTACAACTAAAAAGTAACCGACAGCCCTAACTGGTTTGGCTCAGTGGATAGAGTGTCGGCCTGCAGACTCAAGGGTCCCAGGTTCGATTCCGGTCAAGGGCATGGACCTTGGTTTCAAGCACATCCCCGGTAGGGGGTGTGCAGGAGTCAGCTGATCGATGTTTCTCTCTCATTGATGTTTCTAGCTTTCTATCCCTCTCCCTTCCTCTCTGTAAAAAAAAAAAAAAAAAAAAAAAAAAAAAAAAAATTAATAAAATACATTTTTTTAAAAAGAAATAATGTTATTGGTTGCATAACATTATGATTATTCAATGCCACTGACTTGTATGCTTTTATTTTTTATTTTTTTTAAATATATTTTATTGCCGAAACCGGTTTGGCTCAGTGGTAGAGCGTCGGCCTGTGGACTGAAGGGTCCCGGGTTCGATTCCGGTCAAGGGCATGTACATTGGTTGCGGGCACATCCCCGGTAGGGGGTGTGCAAGAGGCAGCTGGTCGATGTTCTCTCTCATGATGTTTCTAGCTCTCTATCTCTCTCCCTTCCTCTCTGTAAAATATCAATAAAATACATATTTTTAAAAATAAAAAATATATATTTTATTGTTTTTTTTACAGAGAGGAAGGTAGAAGGATAGAGAGCTAGAAACATCCATGAGAGAGAAACATCGACCAGCTGTCTCTTGCACACCCCCTACCAGGGATGTGCCCGCAGCCAATGTACATGCCCTTGACCGGAATCGAACCTGGGACCTTTCAGTCCACAGACCGACGCTCTATCCACTGAGCCAAACCGGTTTCGGCTGACTTGCATGCTTTTAAATGGGCAAAATTTGTGTATTTGACCACAATAAAAAAAATTACCAAAAAGAGAGCTACAAGGATACTTGGGTAGAAAACCTACAATACATCCTATATTTCATTTTAAAAAATGAAAGTTCCTTTTTTAAAAAAGTATTGATTGATTCTAGAGAGAAGAAGGGGCAGAGAGAGAAACATCATTGGCTGCCTCCTGCATGAGCCCTGACCGGGGATCGAACCCGCCCAGGGATGGCGCTCCAGCCAGCCAAGCCACACCAGCCAGCGCACGTGAAAGCTCCTTTTAGGTTCAATTGTTGGAATCAAGTTCATTTCGTGAGTTGGCATTCTCTATCTGAGCCATGCCTCATGACTTTGCACAGTGAACTCAAACATGTGTTTTTAAACTAGGGTTTCTGTTTCAAGTGCATAAAGATGGCTCCTGTAATAAAAACCAGCGAGTCCTTATCTTGTTCATTGGATGGAAGACAACACAGCCAGGTGATCTGTCCCTTTTGGCCAAAAGCAGAGCGTGAGGTCTTTGTCCCAGTTAAATATTTAAATTAACAAAGTGCTCGGCGGATTAGTCGACGTCTTTTATTCAGAATCTTTGTAAAATTAGCACACGGCATCGAGAGGGATTTACGGCACAGAACTCAAATAACCGAAGGGCTTTTAGGTTCAAGAAGGTTGTTTTTGGTTGTTGTTGTTTTTTTAATATATTTTATTGATTTTTTACAGAGAGGAAGGGAGAGAGATATAGAGCTAGAAATATCGATGAGAGAGAAACATTGACCAGCTGCCTCTTGCACACTCCCCACTGGGGGTGTACCCAAAACCAGGATACATGCCCTTGGCTGGAATCGAACCCGGGACCTTTCAGTCTACAGACCGACGCTCTACCACTGAGCCAAACCGGTTTCGGCTGGTTTTCTTTTGATTGGAGCAGATCCTCTTAAAGGAAAATTTCAGTTACTCTACTTCCCCTTCATTCTTGGTTATAAGTTCCTGAAGAACAGGGAGCGAGCATTTACAACTTCCAGCCACACCACGTGCTCAAAGCTAATAAGTGAGAAACGGCATTCAAATCCACTTTCTACACCAAAACCCTGACCGTCACAGTATCCCATGTTTTCATGTGTGACCATTTTTATTTATTTTAAATATATTTTTATTGATTTTTTTTACAGAGAGGAAGAGAGAGGGATAGAGTTAGAAACATCGAAACATCGATCAGCTGCCTTCTGCACACCCCCACCGGGGATGTGCCCGCAACTAAGGAACATGCCCTTGACCGGAATCGAACCTGGGACCCTTCAGTCCACAGGCCGACACTCTATCCACTGAGCCAAACCGGTTTCGGCAGTGTGTGACCACTCTTAAAGCTTATTCAAGACTCCTAAGTGAATAGAATTGTATGTGATTGCAGTGATTTTTGAGGTTTTGTGTGTGTGTGTTGTTGTTTTAATATATTTTATTGATTTTTTTACAGAGAGGAAGGGAGAGGGATAGAGAGTTAGAAACATTGATGAGAGAGAGACATCGACCAGCTGCCTCCTGCACACCTCTTATAGGGAATGTGCCCGCAACCAAGGTACATGCCCTTCACCTGAATTGAACCTGGGACCCTTGAGCCTGCAGGCCAACGCTCTATCCACTGAGCCAAACAGGCTAGGGTTTTTGTGTTATTTTTGTAGTTGTTGTTCAGAAACTGTTCAAGTTCTGTCTTAGTTTGAAGCGTAAATACATAAAGCGGGAAACGGTAGAGTCATTGAGGTTGGATGGCTTCCTTGTCCCTTTGTCCCCCTGACTCAGGAGGCGATAAAACCCGAAGATGCGGGGTGCCTGCTTTATAACAGGCCTGCTTCTGCTGTGCCCCGCTTCCCACCCACCCCTGGGGCACCCCGCCGGCCTAAGGCGTCTCCCCCAAAGCTGCTGAAGCTTTTCTTTTTTCTTTCTTTTTAAAAAAATATATTTTATCTATTTTTTACAGAGAGGAAGGGAGAGGGATAGTCAGAAACATCGATGAGAAACATCGACCAGCTGCCTCTTGCACACCCCCCACTGGGGATGTGCCCGCAACCAAGGTACATGCCCTTGACCGGAATCGAACCCGGGACCTTTCAGTCCGCAGGCCGAGGCTCTATCCACTGAGCAAAACCAGTTTTGGCTGCTAAAGCTTTTCAATCAGCCTCAGGACGGGGGTTTCCCAGGCCAGCTTTCCCCACAGATCCGGTCTCGGCAGCCACTGACATGGACGTTGCAAAAGAAGCAAAAGAAACAAAAGAAACGCTCGCCCTCCAATGCCAGGGTTGGGAGACCGCTGCCAAGCTCTTTGCCTTGGCATCCCTGGCGAAAGCTGCCATTTCTCTTTAACGTCGTTTTGCAGGGATCGACTTCGCCACTCGGAAGATCGCCAAGCTGCTGAAGCCGCAGAAAGTGATCGAGCAGAATGGGGATTCGTTTACCATCCACACGTACAGCAGCCTGCGGAACTACCTCGTTCAGTTCACAGTTGGGGAGGAGTTTGACGAAGACACCAAAGGCCTGGATAACAGGAAATGCAAGGTACGGCCTCGGCCCTCACCCAGGCCCCGCATTCTGCGGGGGGAACTGGCCTCTTACGGCAGTGTTTCCCAAACTTTTGACACATGTGTACCCCTTCTATAATTTCCGTAACGCTGAGTACCCCTCGTCAAAATAAAAAAGATGTATTTTAATAACAATCAAAATATATTTACTCATTTATTTTTGATACATACACAAAATAATAATAAACGAAAAATAAAATTATTCATAATAAAATATAAATAAAAGTTATATTATAAATAACATTTATTTGGATCAATGAGAAGGATGAAATTGACTTGCATATCCCCACCAAGCTCTTCCCGTGCCCCCGGGGGTACCGCGTGCCACACTTTGGGAAACACTGTCCTATGGAGTCCTGGT